>CM052971.1:7658683-10158683 GCA_028554685.1 Agrotis ipsilon | reverse complement strand
ATTGAAACTGACTGTCCATTTTACCGATAATGACATTAACCCAACAAGAGTACAAAAGCCACCAAAACAGGTCAAACATAAAATTCCCAGTAAAAACTAACCAATTGAAATATTTTGCAACATTTTATATGAATACAATTAATTGCATCTATTTCACGGGTGTGCGCAAAATAACGGTGTCGATGTCAGTATCCATTTCAAAATGGCTGCCATCGATAAAACGAACAGTACTGTTATAGCACAAAGACTTAAAAGTAGTGATGCATGGGTTTTGTATATGACCAGTTACCTATAGCCCAACACTTCGTGCTCCGATAGTTGTGAATGTTATAAATAAGCCTGTATTGTTCGAAAACAGTATTGGGTTTATGCTTGTTAGGGCTGTTGATGACTAGCTGTTCTGAGGTATATGACCATGTGTCATTATTATGACCTGTCATTGACTGCAATGTTACTTCGACATACGAGAATATGGAATGGTCTGTGTTTTCATCCAAGCTCCTACCACCTCCTACACACTAATGTACAGGTCTATCCAAGATGAAGAAGGCCGTCATAAAACCTGATCTTGATGAAATATGTAGATATGCTCGTCATACAAAAATCTGACAAAATGTTTACCTATTTGATAAAATGGAAATCCCAATACATCTATTGAACATTGAAACGTTGTTGCCATGCATCAGTGTGTACTCGATCCGTTGAGAATTGATGTCAGATCAATATAAAGTGATAAATAAGGATGCACGCAGAATCTAAGGCGGTCATAGAAATTCAGTCCAGAATCATAGATGACGAATGATCTGATAATGATACAAGTTGAAAACATGTTATTGTGGTGAAAAACATTTGTTTAGTTGAGGTATTGAGCAAATGTTTTGTCTTTATTCTACAAATAATCTCACTGTTATCCTATAATAGACAAGTCTTTGTTGTCACTAAAGTCTATATTTATACATGATATTGTTGTCAACAACAGTTTTTGAGTTAGATGAAACACGAGAATTACCTTTAATGCTACAATAGCCATATAAAAATTGTTTGTAAAAGGTGACTTCGATATTAATTATACAGGCCTCTAGCAATAGCATTTTAATTTCAAGAATTAGAACCACGGTACTAGTATGCATGGGGAAACTTCCATATACAAGACATAAGTCCGGTTATGCAGCACACAACCTCCTCTAGGTGAACCTGCGAGACATTAAAAAAAAATACACAAGACAGTATTTGGCGAAATTACAGAACAATTTTATATAACCCAAAAAAACTCTGATACAACAGTCCTGTAACAAGACACTTACCAGACACTAAATCCTATCAACGTTCAAATAAAATAGGCGCCAGTCCACACGTATCAACATAACATACCTACAACGATATACATAGACCCTGTTTACGCTCAGAAACATCATAATTTAGATCTATGTACACTGCAATCATCATACGCACGGCCCCATGTAGATGACCACCATAATTTCCTCTATGAAGGCCGGCATTATAAAATGAACCTTTTGCTCTCGATATCATATTTTGTTCTGCCCAACCTTGCTCTCGATTGTCACATGTCAAGCGATTATCGGTTTGCGAAATTATGATTTTACCCTCGTATAGGTATAGTTTGATGACTTTGATTTTACCAAATGTATAACTGGATTGTAAAGAAGAATCAATAATGAATTGTTTTGAAGCGAGAATTAAATTGTTAATTATTTTATTAAAAATAAGATAATCTTATGATGCAAAGATCGGCTACTGATCTTCGACAAAATCAAACTGTTGTAGATCATTATGATATGCTGAAGATAAGTAAATAACTCATATGGAATCCCCAATTACTGTACTAGATAATTATATCTATGTTTCGAAAACCAAGCAATGCAATATGGTTAATTTAAAATATTGAATCACTTCAATAGCTTTTATATGCAACCATGTCTCAAATAAGGCAGACTGACAGTAATTCTTTCTTGATTATTTTGACTATCTTCAATCACATAATATTTCTTCTAAACATAATTAAATATGTTACCTTTACGTTTGAAATGGAATTTCACGCGCTACATTGAAGAAAAACTTGAAGAATCTCAACTTTATAAATTAATAAAAACCCTCAATTCAGAAACTTATGTGATTAATTCTTACAGTAATTTTATAACTGCAGGTGACCATATGTGTGGTCGGTGACGCGGTGGGACCACAGAGATAGAAGATGAAGCCCCGGGGGGCGAGTGTCATGCACGCCTTCACTGCGCTCACTATGCTCACCATGGCTAATGGTAAGATTTTCATAAATCGATACATTGCTTCACTCTTTCCTCCGTGAGATTAGATAAACAACATTGCCACTTAGTTTTTTTATAGTGTTAAAATCATCAAATGAGTCTTCCCACCCAGGGCAGAGCGCAAGGGACTGTCAGACTAATTCTGACTTAAACTCATGGTGTCCTTCAAAAGCCCTTTACGTTACGGGGTCACGGCAATTCGTAAGTCCCGCGACCCCGGCAGGCTTTGGCCCTCTAAAGGGGGTCCCGTCATTATGCTGAAACTCTCTGAGGTGCGTGTGGAACAAAACGCGCCGTCGAGCAAGGCATGGTCCATAGTCGGATAGTGAGTCGTCCTTTACTCGCCGCCAGCATACCCAAAGACTGCCATCTTCTTGTATATCCACCTGGTATGACCCTTCCTCTCCGTTTCACTTACTGTCTCCATTTGTATCGTGCTATATAGTAATGTTTACGAGCTCACTTCAAGAAAGTGAGTGCACTATCAAATTCATTTTTTACAAGTACCTAAATAATCTCGGATTATCAACCTAGACACCACTTTCGGATTTCTGACGTCACTACATAGTTCAGAATCTGCGATTTACCTTGAAAGTGAGTCCGATTGTGCGGTTGCTTGATTAGAGTAGCTCGTAAACGTCACAGACTAAAACTACTATTCGGGCACGCCGGTTACGAGTACTACACGTATGACCTCTCTAAAGAATATCACCAATGAGATCAGTGTATGTCCTTCAGGGCGACCCCTCCCGGTGTTTCCACTCTCGTTCATTTGCCTTGTACCTTTGTTAGTCGTTTTCCATGGCAATTTATTCATCCTATCAACATAACCCAGTCATCTGAGCATTATGTTTTGATTTCAATTATAGGTATGTATACAAAGACGCTCATCAATAATTTCCGTTTCCGTGTTTCGTTGTATCTGTTATCAGTCACTTAAAAGACTCCTGAACAACAACAGTAAACATTAAATACGGAAGAATCAATCGATAGTTGCGACGAGTAATTTTAATAAATTGCATACCTTCATAAAACATCAAGTTACATAAAAGACACTAAGAGATTCTAGATTTTGTAAGCCAAACAGTTGTAAATCAATTTGCATAACACAATGTGAATCAAGATTGTTTATCCGGCTATTTGAAGACAAGTGTTTATCCAACATTAGATAACATTAACTCCCTGTTTATAAACTCAGACACATTGATGTTGAAGCATGCTCTAAAAATAACACACATTGTCTGCAGCTCAAACGACATGCAACCAAGGAATGGGACGAGTCATGTATGAGAGACTACCGAATCAACAGTTGCACGGATTCGATGATGACGTCGTAAGTATAAAACAAAGGACCAACGTAAAATCTAGCTTCTTGGACCTTGAATTAGATTATTGGCTTTATCCACCAAGGATTTATTATTCAATCGCCTGATACGAACATACTTAACATGCGTGTTTTATCAAATCAGTTCGTAGTTTATGTAGATGTTGACAAACAAACCGTGGCACGAATTGAAACAGTCAAAACATCATTAAGTTTGCATTATTCATTCCTCATTAACATAGGTACGAGAAACGGCGCCACCTTTCCGTGTCTTGGAGAAATGCCAGGACCTATGCTTGCGTGACCGTTCTGGAAACAGCCTCGTTAGGACTTGCAACTCGATAGACTTCCAACCAGGAGCCAGAATAGCTGCATTTAGCCCTGAACCAGAATATGAAGAGTCTACTTGTTATTTGACGCGGGAACAGGCTGCGCCGGAGGGCATCGGAACACTTATGATTGTGCCAAACAGCGTACACTTCAATGAGATCTGTCTGACATGTGAGTTAAAATTTTTATATTTGTCCTATCTACCTATCGTTACTGGTTCCATAATCTGTACAATGGTTAATATCATCGTCATTGTTTTAGCGAATCGCCCGGAACGTGAATGTCCATCCCGCCGGTATGTTTTCGAACGTCATGCTCGTAAACGACTCAAACTTCCACCTTCTGATCTCAAAGAAATCATGGTTGCTAACCGGACGGAATGCGAAGATAAATGCCTGGGAGAATTCAGTTTTGTATGCCGTTCTGCCACTTTTGATTCTGCTTTGAGGACGTGTTCGCTGAGCAGATTTACTCGGAGGACACATCCAGAATTGTTGGAGGATGACCATAATGCTGATTATTTGGAAAATACTTGTCTGAATGGTAAGCATTTTCCACAGACTTTCAACACCATTCTCTATCAGGGACATCTCTAAAAATTATATGATATTATAGCTGAACGTCGCTGCGATGGGCTAGCAGTTTTCATCAAAGAAGAAAACAAGCGTCTCGGCGGACCGTTCGAAGCTGATGTTTTCTCGAACATGACTCTCGATGAATGCCAGGCAATGTGTGTTCGGGCAGAAAAGTAAGTGACAGTTTTATTCTACTTTCACGTGGTGCAACGTGGACTGACTCACATTTATATACGATATTTTTTCTAGATATTTCTGTCGCTCGATCGAGCATGACGCTATGACTCGCCAATGTGTTCTCTCCGAAGAAGACTCGGTGTCGCAAAAAGACGACGTGACTGTCAGCGCATCTCCCACCCATCACTTCTACGACCTTGTTTGTCTGGACAATCGTGAGTATTATCGTGATCGTTTGTTTGCCTATGATAACCGCTATATATTTCTATTTATTTAATTTGAAACTACGCTTTTTTTTCATACATTCAATGCTTGGCAATTAACATTCTAAAATTCCTGAATTAACGATGCATGAAACCACATTAAGGTTTTTCTCACGATTATGATCAGTCTCTCATCGGGTGACAGCTCGCGGCACGGAGTACCCGGACAACAGTGTGACGTCACATCTGTTTTCTCCCGGACGTCGACCGGACACGGCATTCCAGAGGTACCGGAACAGCCGGATCACCGGAGAGTTCCACTCAGAGATCACCGGGCGTTCACTCAGCGAGTGTTTGGACGAATGTTTGAGGCAGACTAGCTTCCAGTGCAGGTAATGTAGCGAATCATGTCACTGTGCCGTTTAACCATGATTTCGAAATGTTCATGTCATCTCTTTTCAATTGACGCCCATATATTTACATAACTTCTCGACCATAAAAGGCCGTTTTGTAACTACGACTGATATTGTCCCTAACATTCCAACTGTTGACTTTAGAGATAAAATATAAAGTAGCATTTTTGTAATTTTGAACATGCCTTTATCTATCCTAAAACCTCAATAACGACAGGTTTATCGGCAATAAGCTCCCACATAGCTAAGATAAGAAATCATAACAAAATCTGACCTATAAAAACAAAAACAACATAATGGTCTTCGGCAAACCAAAAACAGTTAATTTATCTGTTTAGCATTATGTGTCACAAATACATGTTGAGATAAGGTGTGACAAGTTCGTTGTACGATTGCGTGCGTGTGGGCAATTCAACAGCATGCAGCAACGTTTAGAGCATTGTTGTTTGTCGCAGGTCGGCGGTGTACAGCGACCGCGCCAGGACATGCCGACTGAGCAGGTACAATCAGAAGGATGGCATGCGACTGCTTTACGATCCCGATTTCGATTATTATGAAAATTTGATGCGTGAGTATCGTTTGGGTTCGCATTGTTGATGTTTAATTCGTTAGAATTTAGGAAAATTATTATACCAAATGAATTGCGATTGTTTGGAGACATAACTTCAGTTCCAACGGTAAATGTTATAGCTTTTTGGGCCATGTTAAATTAATGCACAAAATATGCAACGATAATTCTCATTTCCATGATAATATGAGAACTAACAATGATTACAATGGCAATAATCTTTCAAAATGTCAAGTGAGCAACAAAGCAATGCAAAGTGCTTCTAAACGAGCAGTAATCTGCGTTGTAAACCTAGTCAATCTAGGTCATGCACAACTGCACATCACATGAGAATGTTTAGACGACGCATGACGTATTGCACTTGTGAAAGACTGGAAGGAAGAAACCTATCAACGTATCAGTACAAATTGGGATTAATAGAACTGAGCACAGCGTAGTACAGTTTATTATTAGGAGGTCTAAGGGTTACCAATATTCTTGGTAGCGTTAAAGATAGACAACTTTAAAAAAAATAAAGGGTTTTATTTCTTTGGGAAGACAATCGTCAGACAAGAGTCGATGTTTTCCTTAACTACTGAGTTTTCGTAATAATAGATCGTTCATAGTTTCTTATCTCCAGCTTAGTTTAAGCCATAAAGGCTGAAGAAGGTATTCGTTGTTCAAATTCTTTCAATCCAATGGCATTTTTTTCATGAGTCATGTCATCCAGTACTAAGTGTTTGACACCCTTTAATAGCCAGTCAATTGCCTCAACAACGCAGTTGAGAATCACCCGACATTGACCCTTCTGTGTCCATAAATAGATTTTCTATATCAACCTTATTAGTGTAGATTTCATGACAAATATGAAGTTTCTGTAAATAGGTGTCTGGCAACGGGTCAAGGAATACAAAAGTTGAGTAAAAAAGGCAAAGGCATAGGACTGAAGCGAAGGTCCTTTATTTCAATGTAAACTAGTATACGAACTGTTACTAACTCCCAAAACTATAAAAAAATAACTTTGTGCCTGTAATCAAAATTGTGCTAAAAACCATTATCATAACATCCATAATGTTAGATTTCATAATAATTAATATGAAAGATCCACAAACTTAGAAATTATTCTACTAAGTAAGTATAACAAATCTTTGGAAGATCACATTATTGACGTCATGATTTGGGTATTCAGATCAGCTAGTTGCGGGTGAGGCCGAAGCTGGGAGTCCTGGGACGGGTTCTCAGGGCAATTGGGGGGGCCGCCCCGCCACTTCCACAGGTTCGATGCATGATAGAGAGGACTGGGGTTGAGTTTTATCCCAGTGGTTGATGAACGTTACAAAAAAAGTAGATTTTTGCAATTAACAACTACGATTCATGCATTGTATGAAAGCCATCGATTAATGGAGGACACATTTGAAGAGGTTTTGACTAAAACTTAAGAAATTGTTCATCATAATCATGAGATTACGCCTGTGTTCTTGGACACCGGTGTACCTACTTAAGTTCTAAACGCTATTGAGTAAAAACCTACTATTCGTTTTGTGCACAAAAATCCACCGTGAGAAGATATTATGTAGAAAAAGATATTATAAAAAAGTTACGTTACTGTTATTAAAAAATTACGTTATGTATTGAAATCTGAATAGTACAATATCATCTTACCAAAAATGAATACTGTTCGCAAAATATTATCGACGATCATAACTTTCAACAATCACTGGGGAAATGAAAATACAGTAGAAATATGATCGGGTTCAGGAAAAATGAAATTTTTGAAATACCGTAGATTTGTTGTAGTTTTTGTAGATTTTGTGTAATTTCTAGATAAAAAGTTGTATCGTAAGGTGAGTTCAAGTAGTGTGTTAGATGTTGTTACAATTATAATTTACGTAAGTAGGTAAACTACTGGGTAGACTTGTTATGTTATTTCTAGGATTGATTTATTATCAGCATGCTGAACTTGCAAGGTAATCGTAGTTAGTTATTCATAGACATTAGTTAGCAAGTAGTTAGCCGTAGTATAGATGTTTGATCGCATGCTTAATCCAATTACCTACATCTCAAGAAAACTTTTACTAATCCAAATTTTTGATTTCAAGGTGGTAGTAATGGAGGCGACCGGGACCGCTACCCACCAGGCGTAGACCGCTATCCGGATGACGACCGTTACCCCGATGATGACCGGTACAGTGACCGTCGACCGGACCGGTACCCCGACGACCGGTATCCGGCCGGCCCCGATGACCGCTATCCCGACGATCGATACCCAACCGGATCAGACCGCTACCCGTCTGATAGATACCCACCTGGTGTTGCAGACCGATACCCCTCTGATAGGTACCCATCAGGTATCGATCGCTATCCACCTGGCATTGATAGGTACCCGTCTGGTCCTGACCGATATCCAGTTGGCCCAGACCGATATCCAGTTGGAGCCGACCGTTATCCAGCTGGTGTGGACCGATACCCGGGTGTCGCAGACCGATATCCACCCGGCGTCGACCGCTATCCCACTGGCATTGATCGATACCCACAACCAGTAGACCGTTACCCACCTGGGGTTGGTCCAGGACTAGGGCCTGCAGTTGATAGATACCCTTCAGGCAGTGGAAGATATCCTATTCCCGGTGGTGATCGCTACCCTGTTGACGGCGGACGATACCCACCACCACTCTACGATTATCCTACTACTAACGACATCGGAAGGTATCCAGTTGACAGATATCCTATAAGCCGATACCCTATTGACGTGTACCCAGAAAGATATCCACAAGATAGATACCCAGAAAGATACCCGAATCGAGGCAGTGGCTCACGATACCCGTCCAGACCGGGGTGGACGCCTAGCCGCTATCCTGAACGATTTGATCAGGACCGATACCCAGGAACTAACGATTGGGGACGGTACCCGTTCAGTAGGTACCCAGTTGGCGTGAACCGAGATCCAGTACCGCTGGGCGGGGACCGATACCCGGATATGTATAACAAATATCCGCCGACCGGATCATCATATCCTGGTGAGCACATAACCATAATTATTGTATTAGTGTGTTGTTGGAAATAGTAATGACTATCGTTCGCGATAACATGAGTGAGCGGTTTTTACAGCAGGCTACGGACGTGGTGGTTACTATGGTCCAGATTACGTTGGACCTGAGCGCTTCCCCGACAGAGGGATACGACCTGGAACAGATAGGTAAATATAGGAAGAAATATTTTATGGGTTCTCATTCATGTTCAGATATACAACTGTACTGACTCATTTAACCCAATTGAACAGATATCCAGTGGAGCCCAGGCCAACTTTCGGCATCAGACGACCCATTGAGCGACCTAATGGATACCGTGGCACTTATCCACCACCTGGGCCTGTAGAACGACCCATAGGTACTAAACTTTTATATAAGTAAATGCTTTTTTTATATTTTCCGAATGAGTTAAGCAAATTTTTATTTTTTGATTAGGTGGACCCGTATATGGAGGCGGCGGACCAGGCTATGGCGGTCGACCTGTATATGAACCCGACGGTCCAATAGGACCAGTAGGACCACCAATTAATGGTTTGGGAGGTCCTATAGATGGTCCTGTTGGTGGTCCCATCGGTGGCCCTCCTATCAGAGGTCCAATTGGAGATCCAATCGTTGGAAATGGCTTAGGCGGCCCTCTAGGTAGACCTCCAGTAGGACAAAGACCGTGGCAAGGATCCCGATGTGAAGAAGACAGCTTCAGACAAGTTGGCAGACAACGAATGCAAAGGAGATATGTTCGCCGATTCACAACTGCACAATCCTTGGCGCATTGCCAACGCGAGTGTATAGAGGCCAGAGACTTCATCTGTCGGTCGTTCAACTATCGGTAAGTAAACTTGTTGTGATGTAACCATGCTAGATATAGCGGCAGTATTACTGACCTGCATTTCGTTGACAGGGGCGTGGACGGCGCATACGCAGGGGAACCTCGCGATAATTGCGAACTGAGCGATCGAGACACTCGGGAGCTAGATGCCGCCAATCCTGCGCATTTCGATAATACAGCTAACGAATATGATTTCTATGAACGAGCTCTTGGAAGGATGGCTGATGATTGTTTGGATGGTAAGTAGCTGCCTATTTCATCTGCGACGTTAGTTACATCAACGCCCAAACTGTTACTATGAATTTGGCAAACTAACTAATCTTAACTAATTCTAGAACCCACAGAACAGGAATGCATTTCAAAACGTTAGCTTAATAATACAAAAACATAATCAAGGTCAAATCTACCAACGACTGAAAGTCTAAGTATTTTTAAAATCTTCTTGTTGCATATTCTGTCTTCCCCTTCCAGTATCCCAAGTATGCAACGAAGATGGCATGGAGTTTACTCTTCGACTTCCTGAAGGGTTCTACGGTCGCATGTATACGTATGGCTTCTATGACCGTTGCTTCTTCCGCGGTAATGGCGGAGTAGTCAATGTACTGCGCATCACTGGAGCACATGGATATCCAGAATGTGGAACGCAGCGGGTTTGTATTATTTTTAATCTTGGTGAGAATTTAACATGTAAATTGGGGAAATATAAAAATAATTTTGTGGACAAAGTACGGTTGCATTTTTGGCTTTGGTTAGCAGATGCAGCAGATGTAAATATTTTTGTCACTAATTGGAATCTGTCTTATAAATTACACATCATATCTGACATTGAAGATACTTTTCTTTAGATTGAGTAATTATATTCAGATTTTTGATGGATTCATGCGTACATGTACCTAAAATAACTTTAAAATTGCTCCTCTTTCAGTACGGAGATACAATGACCAACATCGTAGTAGTCCAATTTAGCGACAACGTGCAAACTTCACGTGACAAACGTTTCAACCTAACCTGCCTGTTCAGAGGCCCGGCAGAAGCTGTAGTCACGTCCAATTACATCGGCGCCGGGTGAGAATCGAGTTATCGATAACCAATTTGTGTCTATTTGATAATAGAGGATATTGTTTAAAGATTTCCATTGAACAAGATTGTGGGAAAAAAATTAGCTTCATTAGATCGTTAAATAAAATGCCTAAACTATTTTGGGGATTCCTTTTATATTATGTAATAGACGCAAATCTTGAAAATTAACATTGTAACAGATTTTTGCGTGTTTTCATGAGTTCGCTTCTGAAATTTTCCTTTACATTTGCATCAGTTTACGTGATCGTGTGTTTCAGAGGTTTTTTCCTAAACATTTATTATTTTTCGCTGAAACTTTTTGTTTTTATTGGTGGTGTATTTTGGGAGAGTTGTAGAATCATGTTTAGTTTCTGGGTTTTTTGAAGCGCGATGTGTTTTTGTTTTGCCAGATTTTCCTTGATATGTTGCATTTATTGGAATTACTGGAATGTAGACATTAACACTGGTTTATTTAGTTAGCTGAATGTTGGTTTTGAGTGCTGTTATAACTAACAGCTACTAACGGCCGACTTTGAATGAATCTGTTTATTTATTCACGTTTCCATGTTTATTTTTCATTCATTATTTATGGAAAAATTCATTCAAAGTCAGTAAAAGCAACCAAGAAAGTATGTCTTCGAATCTAACCGTAGCCTCGGGTATGATTTGGTCGACAGGTCTGGCAGTCCGATACCCATCGAATATCTGCCTGAAGAAAGCTCCCTGAACTCCAAGGTTCGTCTGATGATCCTGTACCAGGGTAGACCGACTACTACCATTGCTGTTGGGGACCCACTGACGTTCAGGTTGGAAGCCCAAGATGGATACAATTATGCAACGGACATATTTGCCACAAATGTGATTGCTAGGGATCCTTATTCGGGAAGATCAGTTCAACTAATTGATCGTGTTGGGTAAGTGGTTCATATTTAATTTTTTGTTTTAATTTGTCGCACACAGTTTCAACTGTAGCATAGTTTATTGCCCTTCTGGACTTACGGCTATTTAACTTATTTCATTATCACTTTTATCTCAAGCATCGTGTAATTTTATTACTTCAGTAATCAATCATTCATCATCTTTTTTATAATTTCCAGATGCCCCGTCGATCCCGATGTCTTCCCTGAATTAGACAAAGGTCGTAATGGAGATTCTCTGGAAGCAAGATTCAATGCGTTCAAAATACCTGAGTCTAACTTCTTAGTGTTCGAGGCAACTGTGCGCACGTGCCGTGATGGGTGTCAGCCGGTTAGTACATTTTATTTTTAAGCCAGGCAGTCGCTATTATGGTAACTTATGTCCCCTATCTTTAAGCATTGCAATTCGCTTATGTAGGTTGCTTAATTATCCCAAAGAAATAGCTTAAGTGTCTATGCCTTTGAGTGTCTTCATACCCTCGGGAAGAAGTAAAATTGATCACAAATATAAGTAATGATGGTGGGTATGAAAAATTTTACCGGACCCGGTATTGTATCGCAATATCAATCCTGGGGTTTATAGAATAATAGAAACACGTAGGTATCTACTAAGTCTTATATACAAATTTTATGTCAGGAAGTTAAAACTTAATAAGATAATTATCGTTAACCATAACAATAGTGATTGGACTAATCAGTTAAGTATGTGACATATTGTTCGTTAGGTGCAATCGTTTATGAACAGTTTGCCGATACGTAATTCTCTCAATAGAATATGGAGCGAAGTAACGACTCTTTATTAGAACAATTGGTTCCAATAAAGGGCTGTGGTAGATGAAGGCTATAGGTAGTCATAGATATAACTAAGTATAAGAAAAATCTATCAGCGTATAAAACGTGTATATTTTAATAGAAGAAACATTCAGAACGTTGGTAGAACTGGCCACAACTATAATATGCATAGTGAAATGGTAAAACAAGAAAAAAGAGGTTTAACAAAATCAATCGAAGTTTAAGAAATTGGGGCAGGTCGACGCGCGATCTCTGTATTAACAGTTTTGTCAAATAGTTCCTTTCTGTTGACTATTATAGAGAGTATAAAGAACAGGGTGTAAAGAGCCTCATCAAACCTAACCGTTGTCAGGCATTCTTTTTTTGATTTAGATTTTATTTCTCCTTTTGCATCGTAGAGGTCACTACTTTTACTTCGACAAAAATTACAGTAGAGATACTGTAAATTTTGTCGAATTAATCGTTCTATTTAATATTCCTATACAATCATTAACAATGAAGCCATTAATACTTACTACGTGAGGAAAACGGTGTAGGTAAACTAATTAGGTACTCGATGAGACATGTTTTTAACGTCCATTATCTTAATGAACCTATTATAGTCTGAACACAAGATTTCAATTACGTCAATGCAAATAAAAATATACTTTATCTGACTCTATTCAGTTACAGGGTTATCACGATTTGAGATAGATGTATCTTAAGATGGGTTCATGTAGAAAATATGTAGATGCTGTTTATGCAATTTAACTGCTTCGTCTAATGATCCTTCTGACCTTGCTTATCTAGTCTTTATCACGTGAATAACAAATGGCATAATGCGTTCGTTTTTCAATATATAGGGTATTATAACTGATAGTCTAGTTATGTAATGGTAAGTAAGAGATAACTGCCTCGGGGTTAAACCGATTACAAAATGTAAAAGCGCGCGAAAGCCAAGTAAAGGCAGTCGCTGTTTCAAGAAGCAGCAGCCTATATAAAAAGTAGGCATCTCTACGAAATTTTAAATGAAAAAAAATTCAAAAATAAATGTACAAGAACTTATAATAGTGTCATCGTCTCGTCTAGATAACTATACCTACATACGTTTCTCTATACCTATTAGCTTATCTTCTAACTGCGGATGTTATGACTTAACGAAACAGTTAAGTAATAATAATAATCACATTTATATAACTTGAATAACACAAATTTTACCTACCTACTTAGATACACTAGACATCGTTTCCTACTCGACTTATAATTTGCCCAATCGTTTAGGTTTCTCAATCCACATAAAAACTGCACTTTTACAAAACATGAGTACCTAATAATGAATCCCATTCGGAACTTTTATAGAATTTATATGAAGCAACCATTATCAACAAGTTGACCAAACCATTGCACCGAAACAGTGCTCATTCTCACTCAACTAAACAACATGTCTATTTTCACAATACCTATCTCTATTTTCTTCCAGGCTTACTGCCCAAGTCACACAGGACGATCCGAACCATCCTTTGGCAGGCGTCGAAGGGACGTCAACTCCACAATTGGAGCAGAAGGCAATGACACGGTCGAAGCTAAATCTGATGAAGGCAATGACACTAAGACAGAGAAACCTGATGAGAAAAATGCTGGCAATGTTTACAAAGTGTCTTATGAGGAGGCGAAGGTGGACAAGTATCTGAAGGATGAGGTTGAGACTCCTAGTCATGTGCGGAAGATGATTGAGGTAAGGAACTTTCTAGATCAATTAATAGTAGGTTTTGTCATATTCTTTTGTTAAAAACCATTTCAGGGAAGAATAAAACCAGTCGTTAAATGACTCCACAATTGGAAACTCTTATAAATTGGTGAATATTTATCATTAGATACTGGATTAATTCATAAATTATAAATAGATCATGATCTAGAAAAGATAGATTAAGAGGTACCTAAGTACTTACGACCTACTTAGGTTGTTTTGTTTTACCGAAAACAACACTCAAATATGTGTACTTATTATAATTCAGCCATTATCAGAGCTTTATCTTTTGTTTCAACAACTAATACTAACGACCTTTTATCAACACTTGTTGATATACAAGATATAGGCCTCTCAGTGGGGCCCCTGATTTATCACAAAACCACCTAGCAACCCACTAACATCGATAATAGCATAGTAATCTAAGTTGGATTAAATAGATAGTTATGTACAAAATTATATTTTTGTACCCACTTTATTATAATTCCTTGGCAACAAAAAGTCGTAGCGGAAAAAACATCATATCATAAAAAAACAAAGGAACCATTTATGTACGAAAAATTAGATACCCATTCAAATAACGTGCTATATTAAGCTGTTAAGGTGTCAACCTCTGTATGTCTAATCCAATAACAAGAATCGAAACATAAATAACGAAAGCATCTATTTTCTCCAGGTATTCGACAACCGCAACGAGTTACTGGAGGAGAACGGCGAGACTGACTCTTCGCCTGTAGTTTCCGCCGCCGGTATCTGCATACCTCCGTACCATTACAGGGCTTTGCTAGTGGCCCTCTGTGTCCTGTTGTCACTGTTATTAGCTATGCTGACTGCTGCTTTGTATATCTATAGGTGAGTGAGGCAAAACCGCCCTAAGACAATAATGAGCCCCTCTCATCACAGCTAAGGCTAACTTATCCATCCTGCAGGTTAAGATTGAAGCTTTTTATGTGGGTTGGGAAACCCGCAGACTTCTTCCGTTCTAAATGGAGCGGTAGAGATTGTCGCATGGACTCTTGCTTAAAACTAAGAGGTCAAAGACTCCAATGGGGAATATTTCTTCCGTGCTCTATTCGAAATATTAACAACACGCACACACTCTGGAATTCTCCGAATTTACAACACACATGACTCGACTCAGTAGTTAGACTTTACAAACGTTTTAGATATTTCGTTAACCGTGCGATCACCTGAATGCGAATGTCATCGATGGATATGTGACCTTGAACCTAATTTATTGTGCCAAATTAATTATATGCAGTTCCTTATCTTAATAATCCAGTTCCAGATAATTAGAAAATTCTCTATAACTAGACATTATCAAGATAATTAAGTGCATCAACAGATATTAATTACACGAGCATAAATCAACAACATCGTTTACCCTGACATTTAGCTCACAAGAACATTTTCCGTTTACTTTAACAAACTTCTCTGGACTAATGCACCTATCGCCTACCTACCGAACAAATGCAAAGTGACGCATCATAATACCGGTGTCTATTTATAAATGGCGTACCTATATTTGAAACGTTCACATGCAGGCCACGCTGAGGTCACGTGCTCTGGCCAGTGGCCGTGTTGTGTTGATTGTTTATTTTCAATTAGTTAAATTACTTACGAGTGTTTACAACGGGTGTTTTCTTGTAAAAATACTCAGATGTTTACTCAAGTCCTTTTTAACTAAGAACATAAAACTGGCGTAGTGAGACTATCTAAAGAGGGTAGGTAAAACGAATCAGCGAAAAACACTATTTTCTTTTAGAACCTTTTTTTTTGCCTGGTGCAGGGCTGGGCAATTGAAACTTTTTTACCTAATCATCTTTCGGCAATAGCGTCTCTCGAGGGCAGCGGAGGTGCAAGACCAAATGTTACTGTCGGCGACCCCCTATCTGTCCAAAACAAGCGCTAGTGTTTTGGCGTGAAATAACATGCCTTCCCTGTTATAGGAGTCCCTACCAACCAATTGACCTACATTCATCTTTTCCTTATGCAGGCGTTATTGGCGGGTACTGCGCAAGAACATTCAGGCGTCGTCTCCTGCGCCTGCGCTGCGGCCAGTGACCCCAGGACCCAGACCTACGAGGCCATCGCTCTTCTCCGCGTCACACCTGCATAAACCATTCTCTTTGAGGTAATGACCAATTGATCCTTTGTTTGTTTACCAAGTCCGGTAAACATTGACAAAGCAAAGCCTCATTGGCTTTATTTTGACAATATTTTATCAAAAAGTAATAAAACGTGACTCGAATCGGCATAACTAAAAAGTTGATATATCCAAATGAACGCAGCAGATCAACTATATTGCCTAGTTGGCAATGCATATTTTTGATCAATCATTCAGTATAAACACAGGTTTGGTACCATTTGGTACAGTCAGCATGAGAAGTAGCTGACCACATTCAGATTTTCAAAATCGCAGGACACCGTATAATACGTAACAATACGGTGTACAGCGACTTTGAAAATGGGAATGTGGTCAGCGACTTTTGATGCTGACTGTACATACTGTTCAGCTGTTTTACATTACATGTCTGAAGTCAGACGCCTACTATTTCAGAAAGGCTGTCTGTTGCACAGAAGTTCATTTGTATTTCGTTACTACCAGCCTTGGTTCAGGCACATTTGGCAAAGTTGTAAACTGAAAACAAAACTAACCACTTTCCTTAGTTTAATGACAAGCTTGAAACTTAGTTACCTATTTACAAGATACGAGATTTTTTTTAATAGGTACCTTATTGATTTATTAAAATCATTGAGTTACCTACCTAACTTTAAAAAAAAAACCAGAATTGACCAGACAGGTGGTTATCATCTAGCCAAAGGCAAAGGTCAGAAGATACCTACATGCAATTGCGTCAATCAAGAGTCAACACTGTTGTAAAAACTGTAAATACGAGCAAAAACCGATAACGACAATAAATAATGTTGACGGAAAAAGTCTTTGATCACATTATTCATTCAATGAAAATAAAGCAATTGCGAATTCCTGGAATTACAATTAAGTGCATTGAACTAATTCTGTCCAATTTATCTGTTTCAGCGGATTAGGGAGAACATTTGCCGAAGTGGGCGAAGAAGCGGGTTCCTCAGGTCGCCTAGCAAGTGCGTTCGACGATGGCAGCGAGCCAATTTACACCGATCCATCTCTGTTCGAGCGCTCGCGGTCTCTTCGTTCCCTCCACTCTTTGGACATGAAGCCCGACAGACGTGACCACCGCGCGTAACTTCGACAAGTCAACGCTTATTAACGCATCGTTTTTTAAAATATCTAACTCGAAAATTAATAAATATAAATATTTTTTATGTGAATCTCAACTTGCAACAGTCACGCAATGTAATGATTTTTATATGTAAGTAACATGAATTCCATGAATGCTCAGTTTTACTCCGTCCAATTTGTTCTGTAAACATGAAAGTACAATATATGTTTTAATATTTCTCTATGTATTAATATGAAGCTTACTGTAAGTTGCTACTAATAAAATATTTTACAGTGGTTTTTTGTTTGGTGTAAACCCCTATAGCCCAATGAAAGAAAACATTATGCAAGGTTGATAGTACCTACTTTTATTTACTATCCTTATACATAGTACTGATTGAATAAAATATAAAGTCAATAAAATAATGTCAATGTTTACATATGATAGGGTGCTGGTGTTGGTACACTCATAAGTGGGGAGTCTAAATATTCCATTTCACTAGTGCTAGGAACGGGCTCTGCTTGATTAGTCATCTTTTGTTGTAAGGTCTCATACAATTTATGCACAGATTCATTGTGCTGTGTACCGGGCTGGAGAGCTTTCATGAGAGTCTGTATTCTTGTCTCTGGCAGTTTGGGGTGGATGTACCACAAGAGTTTGAGTAAATGTCTTGTAACATTGTCCTTGGACAGTCCAGCAAAAAAGAACTCATCAAACAATACAGTGCTGAAATCTTCCCCTTGAAACTCATCAGGTAGCTGAACCAATAGTGCCACAAGTGCATGTAAGAAGGGGTCTTCATAGGCTCTTCCATCTTTGCAACTACCCAGGATGCTTAGAATACGAAGTAGCGCTCCTCTGTCTCTTAATTTAGCTGCATGTAGCGTGTAGTACATTGCTAGGACACCACAAACAGAACTTTCTCTCATATAAGCTTCACAAGCATCAGGTGGTGGGCCTGAATGTTCAATAGTAGTAATAGCAGATTCTCTCTCATCTGGAGGCAACTTGTTATGCAAAGCTCTGACCTGGTCATCAACCATTAATGACATCAGTGCTGGTAAATACTTAGTAACAACTTGACTGTCAAGCTTGGGCTCTTTAAACTCTTGAGAATCAATCATCACCCATGCACTTAAGCCTAGTGCTAACATTCGTAATAAAAGTATTAATATTGTGTTATCTCTTGGAAGTGCTTCAGTGTTAATTAAATGTTGTAAAATTTTAATAGCTGATGTTGCTAAAAAGTTGATTGCATAGGGGTCACACAGTGTCATAGACAAGTCCCCCAGAACTTGTTCTTGTCCTCTTTTAATACTGTCCAAAAATCCTTGTAGTTCTCTTGATCTCTTTATGTCAACATTTCTCTCTCTGATACATGCATCCAGGCACCATGTGAATTTGTGACAGGGATCTACAGATATAATATCCTGAATTTCCAAGTCATGTAACGCCATCAACAGCTCAGCTCGTAATGTACAGTAGTGAACATTTCTTGTTCTTAGGAACAATGTACGTAGAAACTGTAGCACCATGTCATATAATTTAACACTATTCCCAATCATGTGTGCAAGTTTCTGTACAACAGCCCCTTGTCTCCTAACCTTAGGAGACGGGGAAAAGAATAAGCTAGTCAGGTTCTCATGATCAAATAATACATTTTCCTTCTCTCTGATATATTGACTGAGTAGTGGTGATACTTCATCACCAAACAGAGATTGATTATCCTGCCAAATTTGCCTCTTTACTTCTGTGTCAGTATCATTATATAATTCTCGATCTCTTACCAAAACTCTTAGGAATTTGTCATCAATATGAGGGGTATTTTTCAGTATACTCATTATAACCGGCCTGAGGGCTTTAACTCTGACGACAGGAAAGCTTTTTGCAAGCAGTTCTTTAAGCTTCTTGTCATGCTCTTTACCATCTTTTGAACCAAGTTCATTGATGTGGACGATCAGCTTATCTCTCAGTTCTTCTAACACTGAATTATGGAAATCAAGCCGACGAACTCCATGAAGATCAAGCAAAGGCAGCATAGGCCTCAAGGAGGGCAATAAAATACCATTTTCTAGTTGAAACTCTTCAATGGCTTTCAATGGATCCGTGCAACTAGTGAGTGCATCACGAAGAAAGTTCTGTCCCGGAACACCGACTTCTTCCAAACCCGTGCCGGGCAGTTTACTAGACGATGCCATGTGTGTTAAATTCACGATACTATCCACAAATTCATACAAAATCAGGATTGTTTAAATAATTTCACATTGTTTGATAAACAGTTAGCGCGGCTAATGACACATAATGACTTTTTTATCTGTGTGGAGCATTTTTTTTAAATATTTTTTGTTACAAACTCACGTCTTTTTACACGAGCACAAATAAACTGTTTTCTCTTTGCATAACAAACATTACCAAAACGACAATAATGTCTTTTAGAGAAGAGAAAATTGGTTTTCTTCTTTTCTTTTATTCCAGATTTACCAGATAGAACAGAAGGCAAGTAGGTACTGCTCGGCAGTACCTGGTCCATGCTCTATGTCTACGACACTTCCATGCAACTCGCACGACTTGACTTGTTTTTAATATAGTACTAGCGGCCCATCCCGGCTTCGCACGGGTGGAGGACCCGGTCTAAAACCCGGTCCCGATGGTTACAAACACAACAAAAAAATAATTATCCGAATCGGTCAAGCCGTTTTCATGTTATGTCGTGACAACGGAAAACGGGTTTCATTTTTATATATAAAGAAGATAAATCAGTGTAAATGGACCTTTAGCATTTAAAAATGCTGTGTGTTTGTCTATGATGGAGAAGTGTCAATGTCAAACTGTTAATCAGTGTCAACGCCTGCTGTCATCTTCACAAAATCTGTTATCGACGAAAAACAACCTCAAAACAATCAATAAATAATATCATATTCAACATGGATAAACAGAAAACGTGAGTAATTGTAATATTATTTAAAATATTTAATCTCTCATACAAAAAAAAAAAAACTTAACGACACTTACATTCTTTTGCCTTTTTGGTTCCGATGCCGAAAGTGTTGTTGTTGTTTAATATGTTTTTTCAAATAACTATTGAGTTATTATTCCTCTTTTCTATCGAGCAATCTACCATATTTTAATTCTGATTTCAGGTTAATATGCGGAGATGTAAACGGGAATTTCAAAGCATTGTTTTCTCGCGTTGAAACAATAGTAAAGAAATCTGGTCCTTTTGATGTCCTTCTATGCGCTGGAAACTTTTTTGGGGATGACAATTCACAACTAGATGCATATAAAATGGGGACACGGAAAGGTAGGAAACCGCAAATAGATTTTTTGTTACTTTTCCGACCGGCAACAAGTGTTTACATTTTATGTCAATTGTTTTTTTGCAGTACCGGTTACTACATACGTTTTTGGGCCATCTAAAAATGAACACGTGCCATTATATTGTGAAGAAGGATCTGAGATTGTCCCAAATGTCATTTATATGGGTAAACCTATTTTTTTAATATTTTCTTGCAGAGTACTCCTAAGTCATTGCAAGACAAATAGTTATAGCTTTTCTATTTTTTAGGGAGAAGAGGAATATTTACAACCAGTGCTGATGTCAAAATAGCATACCTGACTGGTCTATCAAGAAGAGAGCTTGGCAAAGAGATTCCAATGTGTACATTTGAGCCGAGCGACTGCAGTGCAGTGAGGGATGCTTGTCTAAGAGGTCAGAGTGAATACAGAGGGGTGGATGTATTGATAACAACACTATGGCCCGCTGGAATACAGCAGGATGAAATTACAAAGGTATTCACAATATTTTTCCACAATGTATAACTTGTCAACATGTTCCCAATTTGACTTTTTTTCTATTACAAGCTGCTGTAGACAATTTTATGTCTAAAACATAATATATTATGTTCCCTGACTGATCAACTGATTACTGGTGTTGCATTCCTAAAAAGTCTATTAATCAAATAGGGTAAAGTACCCAATTGCCGACCTCCCACCAACTATTGACCTCTTAACAGTTTTTATCAAAAATAATAATAAATCTTCTTGCAGTGCTGCATAAAGAATACACAAAACGAAAAATAATTTATTTTGTAATATACTGGTGTCACAGAAAATTTAAATAAAGCAATATTGCGTCCGTAAACCTATGATAATAAAATACCCTGCTAAAATCATCAATAAATTTAACAATTTGCTAAGCTGACGGTTGTTTTCAATGGCAATTTATTTCAGTTTTACACGATAGATTCCTTAGAATTTTGTATTTTTTCGTTATTTAAGACACACATAATGTTTTTCCACATGATTTTTACGTTTTAATGAGCATTAACTTGTTAAAATGATGGGGTCAATATCTGGTCCACTCAAATGTATGAATAACCATTTATTTGACATGACATGTCAATAGCTGGTCATTAACCATATGTACGAAAATACCAGTTACTGACACCGCGGTTTGTACGTATAACTCATTTTTAATGGTGAGTTAGCTTAACTTTAATGCATCTGTATTATGCCCATGGACGTCGGCACCCCTAAAAGTGTATCTGCATAATCACAAACATAAAAAAATACCTTACGTAGTAACCTGAGAACCTAGTTGAATTTGAGTGAGGTACTTAAATCGGTCAACTGTCACATTCTGAATCCTCCTGAATATTTTAAACTTACTACTATTATAGGAAAAATGAACGGCTGAAAAGATTTTGACAATTTGGCAAGCAGATAATTTTAAAATCTGGTTAGGTGGGTGTACCTGGACGCAGGATACTTTTTATGTCGGTATATGATCCCTTGGGACAACTGTCGGACAATGCCTCAGCCATAAGTTGGTTTAATCCATACAATTTTGACAAAAGTTACTCTAACGTGCATGTTTGAGCAAACTGAGATAAATCATATCCGAGGCAAAGTGTTAGCTAGTTTTTGATTTATAACTATGTTCTCTTCATCTGTGAGATCTTCTACATAAGTTGAAAAAGTTAAAACCGTTTTATGTAATTGGGAAAATATTACAGTTGAATCCGTTTATTATGACATCGAAGGGAAAAAATAAACACGTCATACTAAGCGGACGTCATACAAAGCATTTTGGCATTTTTCAACCCTTAGGGGTTGAATGCGGAAGAGGGTAGAAAATCTTGGTGGTTGAACGCGGAATAACCCGCATTTTGTACAAAATAAACAACAATAGAGAGACGTCAAATATATAAATAGAATTAAGTTAATATTATCTAATAATTCAACTATCTAAGTATTAACACTGAGACTCAAAAAAAACTATGCATACACCTAACATTGTCTGGTATGACGATCCCAAAAACTTTGTCGAAGGTTTTATGAATCACGTCGGTAACTGCATCAACTGAACGCAATTTATTAAAAATGGGTCATAATAAGCGGAATGTCTCTATATGCGAAGTCATTATATCCGACTTTGTTTAAAGAATTTTGTATGAAAACCAAACTTCTCTGTGTAATAAGTCATAATAAGCGGTTGGTCATTATAAGCGGAGTCATAATAAACGGATTCTACTGTAATTCCAACTTTTTTAAACTCACTTTGTAGAACGAAAGCCGTTTTTTTAAGTGGTTTTGTCGGCGAGCTTTTTTATATCTACTGCAAAATACAGAACAATGAAATAACTACTAATAAAGAAGAAAAATTGGGCAAAATGTGATAAAAACTACCACAAAACTTCAAAAAGAAGTGCAAGATTATTATTGGCCACGTTTGAAGACTGAAGACCTAAATAGTGTGAAAAAAAAAATGAGAAGGGCAATAAGACTAGCTTTGTTATCTTTTTTATAAAAAAAAACCTCCTTTCACATTCAAAATAAATAATATTTGAGTTTATTCTTATAATACAGGAGGTCAAAAAATTGGTCATGTACATGTTGGAAATTTGGTACAAGCATGTTGATAACTGGTCAAATGGCCTGTTCTTGCTAAACTCGAGAAAAATGACATGTTTTACCTTTGTTTGACTGTTTATAATGTTTTAGTTACATTCTCCAATGTTTATTTTACCTTCCAAAACCATTCATTTCCACTTGCAACTTGTGCGTTAGTTTATTTTGCGAAAGAAGCAAGAATAACCGCTTAAAGGGTCAATAATTGGGTGTTTTACCCTATGTCTTTTTATATTTTTTTCAGATAGATGTAGAGCAGGAGAGATTATCAAACTTATTATCATGGCTTGCCATACACATCAAACCTAGATATCACTTTGTACCATCTCATAATAAACATTTTGAACGACAACCTTACAGGTAAACTAAATTGATATTTTTCCTAATTTACTGGTTTCTTTACTTGTTCTTCACTTTACATGGTATTTTCCCTAAAAGTACATATTAGAAAATAATGTATTACACTCAATAAGGTTCAGTTCACATTGAGATGCAATGTACCGCGACAATACTGGAAACGTGTACCTTTTCCTGTAGAAATATACTTAGATTTTGAGTTGCTCAATTGAAATGTCCACCTAGCATCATGTCCCGTTGGGTACTGACCTTAAGGGCATAATGACTTTATTGCATGGTGCTTTCTGACATGTCATTAACTTTCTCTTTTGCATTCTAAAGAAGACATATTTTATTGCAGGAACCTCTCAATACACCAAGACTATAGAGAAGCAGCAACCAGGTTCATAGCCTTAGCTCCGGTTGCCAACCAAGCGAAAGAGAAATGGGTCTATGCATGCTCCTTGCAACCAATCTCCAAAATGCGAGTTACAGACCTCTTGCAAGGTACTACTGATGAGACGGCATGTCCTTATGATCCGGAGCTGTTGAAGCAACACCAACCTGGGAAAGCTGTTAAGGTATATGAATAAATTAATTTTGTTTTCTAGAGTTATGGTGGTCTTGTGATAATGGCCGAAACTTTGAGTTTGATTTCTTGAGCTACATGAAAAATAATGCATGTGTCGCTGATTTCAAAGCTTTCTTATTTATTTAGCTTTATTTTATGTTTTTCAGTTTAGTGGCAATGGACAGTTCTTCTTCAATATGGATGATCATGACGAAGATCAAGGCAGGAGAAAAAGAAAAGGCAGAGATGACCATCCTGAGAGGAAAAAGAAAGAATTTGACCCAGGTATTTGTAGGCTAACTTATGACGATCCAATGATTTTGTCAACCACTATCAACTTGTGTCTGTAATTTTTTCTCGCTTCTCAAGGCACACTTTGGGCACTGATAACCCATAAGAACTGTTAAAGATTTACAAATTCCAACCAGGACTGGAACCAGCAGCTCTACGTGCTCAGCAGGCTCAGCTTCGGTCAAGCGGTGCAGTAATCATTAACATAAAATACCAATTTGCTTCTTATTATTGCAGAATCATGCTGGTTCTGCCTATCATCCCCGTCAGTGGAGAAGCATCTAGTGATAAGTGTGGGTACCCACTGCTACCTAGCGTTGGCCAAGGGACCGCTGACACCGTACCATGTTCTTATCTTACCCATTGCACATCACCAATCCAGCACTAGAGTGAGTTGAATATTATTTTGCTACTAGTTTCTACCTGGAACTTAGTTGGCGTGAAGCCATCGACCAAACGCGTCACATGCCATCGCCCGACTAAACTATCGGCACAATCACGATTTTTTGTTGTGGGATGGCGAGCGATAAGAAGAAATGTTTAGATATGTTTGAAACACGCCACGAGGCGCCGCTAGTGACAAATTCGCGAACTTACAAAGTGTCGCACCGCTCACCACTTAGACCAAAGTCATGACTGTTACACTTTTTTACTTGCTAGGCATAAATATTGTGATAAACCGGCTGATATGCACAAATACATTATAATTTATAGCCTACACTTATAGGACTACACTACACTCTTTCGGGAATAATGGAGATTCCTAACAGAGTTTATTTTATTAATTTAATTGTTATTTCCAGAAAAAACTCTTTCAAATATTAGATACAGTTGTCTCTTTATGAAATTGTCTACTGGACCTGTTCCAGCTTTATTCAATAATTATCAATGACTAAAAATCCTGTTTTTCAGTTACCCGAAGAAATATTAGACGAAATAAAGAAATTCAAGGAGGCGTTGAAGAAATTCTACAGTACAATGGACAAGTACGTCGTATTCTTTGAGCGCAACTATAAGACCTCGCACATGCAGGTGCAGTGCGTGCCTGTTCCGCGCTCCTGTGAGCCGCAGATATTGGAAGTATTTCAGGTACTTAAGTTTTTTTTTCTAAAATCTTTTTAGCGTGATAATATCATCAAATGAGTCCTCTCGGGTACCCATTTTCTTCTTTCGTAATTTCAGGATGAAGCTGGTATAAACAGTATCCATATGGAGGTGCTGCCACCTTACGCGGACATGCGGCAGGTGGCGCTGCCGGGCGCGCCGTACTTCCACGCGGAGTTGCCCTCTGGCGACCAGATATACGCCAAGACTAAGCAACATTTCCCCCTACATTTTGGAAGGTAATTTTATTTGGTTTATGATCTTCGGTAAAGAAAAACAAAAATTATATTATATAATTATATACAGGTTTTAAAAAAATCTGTATACTTGATTGTTAAATTTTTATTAAATGAAAGTCTTGGTATTAATTTCATAACTTGTAACTTTTTAATCGTAATTTATAATGTTTTTCTTTTTCTTTGTTTTGTACTGTCGTTCTTAAACAAAGTAAATGACGTCAATTTCATGCATATAAATGTTCTGGCAACTGTTCGCTGCAGTTTAGTCTGGTTTGATGTTATGTTTTCTTTTTTAAGTGCCAATTTTTTTTTAATAATACCTAATTTATTCGTCTGTTGTTTAACACAAGTACCTGAGAAAACCATCCGTCGCGTCATTTTGCACGGTACAGTATCTTTTACTTGAAGCAATTGACCACCAATTCCTTACCTTACAGGGACGTTCTATCATGTCCACCGATCCTCAACTGCGAAGACAAAGCCGACTGGCGACAATGCCAGCTATCCCGCGAGGAAGAAGAAGAACACGTGAAGAATTTCCGGGAGAAGTTCCGACCATATGACTTTACAGCAGACGCAGACAGCGATAGTGAATGACGCACGACCCCGCTGTCTGTCTGTCCCCCCCCGCACCGAGCTCTCCCGAGGCGGCCGGCGCGCGGGCGGTGGATGCTCGGGAGCGAGTGCAGGCGCATGTCGGGTACATGGAGTCGGTTTGTTTGAGTAATTCCATACATTGGCCCACTTTTATATTGCAGTGATTATGTATCAGGCCATATCTTGATGTATCCGGCCTAATACAGGTTTATTTTTTATGTAGTCTGTACTTTACTTCTTTTCTGTGTTTCTATTATGTCAGTATTTGAGCAAGTTGGCTTGGCTCTTCTTGGGGTCTTAACTTGTTCAAAAACCAACCAGTTTTTTTTATAATGTCACAACATAACGTCTCATGGGCATTTGGGGAAACAAGTGACACGTATCATTAGCGCGGAACTTTACCAGCTTTTTGAAAATAATTGTCGTTTAATAAACAATAAAATAATACTATACCCCGCTGCTCGCTCCTAATGGTTGTGGCGTGATGTTGACTGCTTATTAGTGCTCATCCTTCCTCAAGAGTTGAGCTATCAAATGCAAAACTAATTTTATGAAGACGACTAGTAGTTCCAGAGATTAACGCGTACAAGCAAACAGTCTTTAACTTGATTATAAGTTGTTTTCCCATGACGCCAAGACAGTCACGTCAGTGGCGTCTTAAAGAGTCTAACGTTTACTACAGACTGAATAATTATTTTTAGAAAAGATAATTACCACTTCTAAAATTCTCTCAAACAAACTCAGACTTTTTTGTTACTCAAAGTAACTGATTATGATTACATTATTTATTATTAACAAATTGTTACCCTATGAAGGTACTGTCGCAAATAATTCAAGTGTCAACAAGTTGTTGAAAAACATTTTTATGAGGATTTTAATAATGTTTGAAGCAATATTGATGTTAGCTGAATATTTTAAGAATACATGCATGAATTGCTCTGTATAAGAATGTTGCGTCTTTCACTTGTAATAAGTTTTCGCAAATTTTATAACATGTCAAATTTTAAATAACAAGTTTTGTTATTTATTTGAAAGATTCGATTATTGGTGTTTTTTACGATGACGCAGCTTATCTTTTTTAAATCTTAGCGTAAGGTAGGAAAATAAAATAAATGAATTTCAAGTAAATGAATTTTTATTTTCGTTCACATCATACTGTCCTAATAACTCATTTGTTTGCATTATAAAAACATATCTGTAACAACATGATTAACTAACCTTATAATATACTCGTGTATTCATTCATTTATATTAACAAAATGTTTAAAAATGATATGGTACATTGACTAGAATTCAGAATGATTTAAGAGTAAAGTTATGATAACGATTTTTGCTCCTAAACTTGTGATAAATAGAGGTAAAGTCATAAATTATAAACACATATTGGATATACGTTAGTTTTCCAGGAGCCTTTTGCGTCTAAGTTTCTTTGTGAATAGTTAACCAAAAGTAAAATGATTTTCAGAATTGTCTAATATTTGTATTTTATTCATTACAAATTGTCACCATCCCCAAATATTTGAAATTGAAAGTTGATAATCTTGATGCAAAACAAAGGAGATTATAAATGATTGAAACAGTAACATTGTTAAAACCATAACTTTATGATTACTAAAAAAATCTACATTGTATTATTGACTAGCATTAGGTATTCGTGTCTAGATTATATAAAATAGATCTCAATTAAATATAGGGCAGTCTTCGTTGGAATTACTAAAGAGTGTCAACGTAAACAATTGTAAATCATTATAAATCCACACAACTCACTGGAAAACATTGTGTTAGTCGAATACGAACGTAGTTTGTCAACACTCGTAAACTATCGCTACAACATGATACAGTAATAATGTACATACAAATTGTAACTTTCTGCCGTATTCACCAAACTATAGGTAAGTGTATTGTCATGTGTTACTGTTTACTGAGGATTGTATAATACTAACGTTTCATTAATTTACATCGATTATAATGCACGAATTTGTGAACAGCAATCGCATTGAACGCGCACAACTGTTGGCCAATGCGATTTCAATGCGGTCTTTGTATATTATAATACAATAGGTATGATAGATAGGTTCCACATCATTGTTAACAGTACAATAAGCAAGTATTCTCGAAGTAGGAAGGACAGGAAAACAAATATAATTAAAATTTAACATTATCCAAGCAGTCTCTGAAAGGTTGATTGTATTAAGCTAAGTTGGGAAGTCCGGATCAATTTAGTCAATCATTTAGTCTTACGGTGTCTGTGTAACGGTGGCTTTATGTAAATGATGTACTGTATACTATACAGCGTATAAGCAGATTCCTGCATACATAACAGATTATGCGGTGATTTATTGTTGGCACTTCAACAAATGCTTATCATAATCCTAAGATATAAATAGTTACTTGAAAATTCATTTACAGACTCCAAAATCTTAATGTTATAGACAATGATAAGATTTGCCAATGAAAACATTATTGTTTTCATAAACTTTACAACAATCAAACAATTCGTAGTTAATTAAATATGGGATATAATTACACAATTACATCCGTAACTAGTTTTAAGACTTTTGGTCAATAAGGCATTAAGTTTAAAATATATATTTTTATTTTAATTATTGTTCTCCTTATTTTTTATATTCGATAGTCATTAATGTGTACTTAGCATTAATTACATTAATATTTACACAACGACCAGTGGTTTTAGAACCTACAACTTTTAACAGCATTTAAAGCCGTTCGTTTTAAAATACTCAGTTTTGGAGTACAAAAAGGATTAATGAGTTTCTCTATTATACGTGGCACTAAAGAATAAATATAATTATATTGGCTAAACCTATCTATCTACACTTTATTTACATGTCTAGCAATATGGAAGTATATGGAGTTTGGCAACCGTTTTGTAAAAATATTACATGCAAAATGTCAACCAATAGACAGTCGCAACGTTAGAAAATGGAAGATGCGTTGATTTACATTTGTGCTTTCGAAAAATTGAGAGTCGTTGAGGCGTTTCGTATAGTGAAATTGATAATTTGAGTTTTAAGCTATTTCAAATTAAGTGCGTCCATGGCAGTGTTGTAAACCTTTTAATATGTATTTGAAACATTACATTTAAGTATTTAATCCAGCTATTTCAGATCATAAGTGTAGATTGTTTAATAAATTAACCCGATTGACCATGCCTTATCACCTACTCTCATAGAGTAACAAAACCTACATCCCAAAAAGTATCTACATAGATACAAGACTTAATGACTTGAGAATACGACTCAAAATCATTAATCTAGTCTTTTCAGTTCATTTGGCTGTCACTGATGGCGCTACTAGCGTTTGTCCAGCCTCATTGGTCAGAACGTATGACAGTTTCGCTGTCAGTTTAACGCGTCCTGATTGGTCGTTGGTACGGCGGCCATCTTTAATAGTGCCGTTCCATATGTTCGTTATGTTCAAACGTTGATCTGGAAGGCTTCCCTGGTGACTTTGGGGTCGTGTGCAGTATGTGAGGGGTGCGGGTGTGGTGCCCGCTTCCGTCGATGATGTCCCTCGCACTCCGTGTCGTCGGAGAATCGAGACGGTGGATGAATGTGTTCGTTGAAAGATGGGTAGTTTGATATACTGCGCAAGGAATAGTTATTTAGGGTAACACTGCAGCATTAGTAAGTAAAATTATTCTAATCTAAAATAGAGTAAATTCAATGAGCAACTTTGGCTGTTTTTGGTCATAATGACCTTTGCATTATAATTTAATATGTTGTAAATACATTATTGCATGTTTAAATATGTTCAAATACATCATCAATGTGTAATATTATGTTTAAATCAGGTTTGTAATAAGCAATGATTTAAAAAATCAATAAGTAAGCTATATTAGAGAAAGGTAGATCATGCAAGCTGTCCAATTAACCAAATCGTCTTTAATTAGATTTTTTTATCGTCACCTTTTTTGTATACTCGACTCCTAGTCGGGCAGCAAAAAGGAGTATTATCATTTTACCGGTATATCAAGTACTTTCCCATTGCTTTATCTACCTTTCTAGACTAAAACTAAGAGAAGAAAAAAGTAAGTAAACATCATCTACTGCTCACAGTGTCTACAGGTACCTGAAGGTGGTCTCGTCGTTGTGGCTGCTGTACCCGGACGAGGAGCGCACGTGTCTCTTGCCCAGCGCGCCCGCCTTGCCCTTGCGGGACGGGAAGGCCTTGCGGACCACGCCGCCTACTGAGTTCTCTGATGATGATGAGGATTCTTCGCGCTCTACGCTTGGATCTGAGATGAGGGTATGTGGTTAATATATTGACTTTTAATATGTATTTTCTTGATGATTTGACGGGAGAGAAATAAGTAGGAGATTGCTGACCCTAAATAAATATTATACTAAATAAATGGTATAGTAATTAGCTATTAATTTGGTCAACGCAACTACACAATAAGAGTGATTCTGAAATTATGGATCTAAAGTCTTCATAGCTGACTCGGCTTTTGTCAATTCACCCTATTACTCTAGATACTATATTCAGAAATTCATCAGAAGACCTTGTAATTTAGGAAAAAGAAAAATCTCCAATAAATATGGAGATTTTTGGGAAGAGCATATGCCCTTTTGCCCCTAATCTCTTTGCACGCAAACTAACATGAAGTGGGATGCGCGGGCCTGAGTCGCGCTTGCGGCTCGCTGTCCGAGTGCGGCGCGCTGGCGTCGTCACTCGCGTCATCTTCATACTCTGTAATTGGCAGGTGCAGCGTTAGTATCTTCTTCACCTCCGAGTCCGTCGAGCCCAAGTTGTCCGATTCTGCAATGTGAACAAACAAGTCAGATGGTTGGAACAGGAATCTGGAAGCAGTGAACACGCCACGAATGGGTCTACGAAAGTGCAGATGATTTTTTTTTGAGCTGATGACAAAATAATATTCAGCATGATTATATGGTGTGAATCTTTCGTAGTTACCCAGGATTTGATGGTTGGTTTTTTGGAGTTTTAAGTCTTTTCTTATTATAGGAGACGTATGTTATAAGGATGCGTGCTGGATTGGAAGTTTGAGCTACGAGCTGAAGTTTTCCCGTATGGCATAGGCATGCAACGCCCGTGCTGTATAACGATATAGAATTTATCTGTGGATATGTCTCGTCTATCGCTATTCTATTATCTACTGTCTCAAAGTCAGCTTAAGTGTTTATTAAATCAAATAAAATTTTCATTTCAAATAATACCTGATTTCAGGATATAAAGTTAACCTATTAACCGCCGCAGTTGTATATAAGCAACTTATTATTTTTGAGCCCCTGACACCACAGTTGTAAATTCGCAACAAAAGTCTACGAAGTGATTTTCAAGCATATTTTTATTTACGTAGCAGCAATTTCATAATAATTATAAAGACCACCTTTGCCTTTCAAGGAATTTCTTTCATTTTCCCTAAAATCACTGATGCTGAGCGCCAAATTAACGGTGAAAAAAACTAATAAAACTCATCGCAAAATGCAAGTGTGACCTTAATCTGTACCGCCAAAGTTGTATAAATACAACAGTAGTGATGTAACACATAAGTTTATTTTTTGTTCATTAATGCCAACTTTAGTTTATTCAAATCACATATAAAGAAGTTAGCCATTCAGAATTAGAAAGTAATTCAATGCTTGTTGCTGTTTGATTCTATTTCTAACTATAACATCTAAAACTTCACATGATTTCTGGTAGATTCATATTACAATTGTAGCAACGGTTTTTACCAAATCGTATTTTAGTAACAACCCCAGCACTTTAATATTATCAAAAGAGTCCAGCGCCGGAGTTGTATATGTGCAACCGCTTGTGACGTCATAAGCGAACTCATAATGATAATAGTGAGGGTACATCTGTTTTATTTGTTAAAAAATTTAATGTATTAGTGGGTACCTAATTTATTTCAATGGGTATTGTGGCTGTGTTTTTATCGCAAAATGTCGAGTGCAGAGGAATTAATAAGAATTTTAGAAGGTTTTGAGGAAGATGTAGAAGAATTTGTGCCCGATAATGAGTTAGAAGAAGAGGAGGTATGTATAGATAGAGAAGAGACTCGCAAAACAATGTCCGATAAAGCAGTGACAATTAAATGCCCTATCATTGACCATAAATTAAGATTTTTTTTTAAACAGGAAATCAACTTTCTACTAACATATTCATAGTTTGAGTAATAAAATCGATAACCGGAAATATTTTCACTTATCCCCGCACTATCTACGCTCTTGTTTATCTCTAACGTTTGCGCCGGAGTTGTATAAATGCAACAATAGGGATTCCAAAAACCGAATTTTGTAGAATTATGAACTAAACTCTATCTTGGCTTTGTTAGTGTCTATGTACATGTTTATAGGTTTTTGATGTGGGTAATTTTAATCTTATTATTGTTATGAGGGTAATGAATTGAAAAAACATAAGATTTTCGTAAAAACGTGTAATTTTACCTTACAAACCTTGTTTGCTGTAGGCATTGGTCCACATCACTATAGTTGACCTTGAAAATATGTGATTGGCGCTAGGGGCACATTTCTTTTTAAGATTGTCTGGCGGTTAAAAGGTTAAAGTTGCTTATTAGCAAAGTATGAAGTCAGCCGTCACATCATATGCGACCACTGTAAGGTTCGCTCGTTTTTGTTCTAGAAAAGATCTTTATGTTTTCGCCGCGTATAAGTGTTTCATTTATACAAATTGGCAAAACAGAGTTAAAACTCCAACTAGATCGCTGGGTAGACGCACTCATTTATAAAAATTTTGGCCGGTATTTCGTGGCGATGTTCACAGCAAAGCACTTGATATGACAAAACATGGTTGATGTGTTCAATGATCACAATGGACGACAAACAACTAAGGACGGGGCGCCAACACATAGAAGCAGGAACGTTCACGCTATGTCATGACAATGAATGGACTACACACAACGGAACTGAAAGGTATGTCACAATACATACTGTGTGCATGCTTACCTTTATAAATTACAACACCATTTACGCTCCCAAAGGTTGCATAAAAGGCGATCATTATGTCAAATTTCAATTCAATTACTTAAACTTAAATGGGACAAAGTAAACGTTAATTAATAGAGGTGCAATCTACGTAAAATAAAATGTATCTAACTACGTTATAGATACTCTGTAAGCTGTTATACTGTGTGGAGGATTGTGGAAGGAGGTTCGTACCTTGGCTCTCTGAGTGCGGGTCTCGGAGTCTGTTGCCTTTTCTTCTTACTTTCGTGTATTCTGGTTCTTTACCCTGTGGAATTATTGATTGATTTCAAGTAAATTAATTATAGGTTTAAAAAAAAATTACTCATAGCAGAGCTCAGAGCTTTGGGTATTTATGGGTTAGAAAAGTACAAAGAAAGAATTTCTGTCTTTTCGACACAAGTTAACTATAGTCAGGATCACTCCATCTTAGCCCAAGTTAAAGGTACCCTATAACCTTCAGTAACGGATGGTGGAAGCAGCCCTCATCAGGGTTGCGCCAGAAGCTGGCCATCATCCTATAGGAGTCCGGCGCCAAACAGTATTTACTAAGTTCCGTCGGTGCGCAGGAGTTACTGTTCCTTTTGGGTGAACTCGTCCCATCTAAGGGCATAGAGGCCTAGAGCCTTCAAAAAATCAGTTGTCTTGTGATCAATGATCAAACGTCTTTGGTCTGTACCTTATACTTGTCGTTCTGCTTAAGGTCGTGGTACACGAAGGAGCCCCTGACGGAGTGGTAAGGGCCGCTGTACACGTTGCCGCTGTAGCTGCTCTCGCTGTAGGCCGTCGGCTTCGTCAGCTGGAACGTCGCGTACGGACAGATGTCTTCTATGTACTCTGTGAAGGACATGGCAAGTGATTTAACTGTTATTCTTCGCAAAATGGAATCCTGACTGAATCTCGAACGTTTTCCTTCAACGTTTTCAGTGATGTCAAGCGCTGGAATTTAATAATCTATATCGGCTGCTATCTTAGGTTGCCTCTGTGACCAATCAACGACCGAATTTGCCTATCTTTAAGATGTCCAATAAGAAGCAGCCGTCAAAAACAAAGGATTTTCAGGAGGATTTGGATTGAGATTGAATATTAATTTCCGTAGCAAGTCAAACTTAGAAATTACATAAATTGAATAAGGAACATTGCGACTTATGCGGTTTTGAACTCAAAATGTCGTACGGGACGATCACCTCTAGGCCATCACTACATATATCCTTACCATTAGAAGCATGTTTGTAGTGATGCTGTGGCGGTGGGTGTTGCGCACGCGCAGCCAGGTACTGCTGGTCGCGATTCACTTTGTTCTGCAGCTGCGCCACCGACGGAGACTCGCCCACGCCGCTCTCTGTCGCCACTGTCTCTATTGCGCCAGCTTCTATGGGCAATTGGATGTCGTGATGATTTTAGTGTTAGATTGGATTTGGTGGCCGGGGTAATCTTGAATCAGGAACGTAAAGCGCTATTGAAGGATCTCAGTGCATTTTAGTCTGTCAGTCCCTTCCGTTCCTCCTGGGTGGAAGGATTTATTTGATGAATTTACCGCTCAAAAAATTGGACTTTGTAATTTTTGAGAAAATTGGACTTAATAATTAACGGTAGCAATAGTTGCAGGGTTAGCTTCATTGGAAAAATATAAATTCGAATGACAAGAATCTTGATAATTGAGTTTTCATTTTATTTTCTAATGATGATCCGGCAGACGACCATTATTTTGTAACTATGCAATTTAGCTTATTGTATGTTAGTAGGACATGTGTTGGGGCACTACCACAGCGGGTGTACTGACTGTTCCGGCGCACGAGCAGCACGATGGCCAGCAGCGCGCCCAGCACCAGCAGCGACAGCGCGGCCGGCAGCAGCACGCGCGCGCCGCCCAGCGAGCGCCCGCCCGGGGCCGCGCCCGACACCTCGCCCTCCACCACTGGGGGGAGAAAAACTGTGTAAGTGCTCATTCACACTGAATTTATACGTTTTATTCGACAATGTCGTATGTAATTGCATGACCGAATTCACACACACAACAGTATTACAACACTGATCCGTTTCACCTCACATGCTCGGAAAGATTATATTTGGCATTCGAAATCTGAGCGCCAAACTCCATTTTCCGGAAAGTTTTATAAAAATTCGAACACGTCTTCTTTTCAAGTATTTTCTACACGGACAGGTGGGCTTGCCGTAGTAGCTCGCTGTAGTGAGGAGAAAAGAAGCGTGTTGCGCTCGGCAGAAATGTTATTCTGCATCTCGTACCTTTGAAAACTTTGCTATGTTCAGGATTCCTTCGGTTGCTCAGTTTTCAATTGAAGTACTCGCGTCAAAAAACAACTTTGCAGCCTTGCATAACAATTAACTTATCCCGACGGGTTCGTTATGAAATGGAGGTGGGCTGGACACGTCTGCATATGGACAAACGGTCGATGTGTTGGTCTGGAGACTGAGAACGTAACAAACGTAATGTGGCATGCCTGACACGATGAACCGCTGATTCAAAAATGGTCTTTACTACCCAATATCGACTGTTGGCAATTGGCTGATAAGAAGCTTAGAATACTTACTGCCACTAAGTGAATGCGTGGTAAAGTTATAGAGTGCGACGGCATGGCCCGCGTTGTTGTGTGCGGTGATCCGCAGCTGGTAGTGTGTCGCCGGCGTGAGGCCCGGCACACTGAACACTCGCTCTGTTGCTTGTACGCTGTTTGATACCAATCGCCACTAAAGGAGGAAACATTGATTAGACAGAACAACTGTTTTCAGGGGCAAAATAAAAATGCAATTTTCTTGTAAATGCTTTTTGTTTTGTTCATGAATTTCGGAGACCAGTCGTCTAGCGCCACCTCGTTTACTCACTGGAACTACTGTGACTTTCAGACGTCATAATAAGGCCGCAGGGTAAAACAGTTTTTTATTGTACTCCGTCGGTGCCGAGGAGTTTCAGTCGTAAGCCTTATCTTTGCCTCTGGGCTAGATTAAGGCCAATAGCAAATCCATTTTTAAATAAAAAAGACAGAGCTGTCGCTGAATTTGGTGCAGACAGCAGACAGAATGGTGGAATAAAATTATTTCTTTATACCACTAAACTATGACGAGTAAAGATTTCAGTATCTATTCCAGTTCCTCATTTTCTTTTGTGTACGAAAAATGCGTCTGGTTTATTTAAATCCATACCTGTGATTGACTGATTTCCCGATATTCTATGACGAAGTACAGAATCCCGCAGCCACCGTCGCCCCAAGAGTCCAGCCAGACAGTAACCGTCGTTGTGTTCAGAGTTATCATTTGAGAGTGCTTTGGTTTCACCGGAACTGAAACATAAAAAAATGTTGTAGATAATTCAAATCATCGTCATTCAATTTGTAAATCAAATATGTACATATTATCAGCCTATGCAAAAATGTTATACCTAACTTATAGATCTACTGACAAGGGGTCACTTTTGGTTTGGCGTTAACAAGTTGGGATAGAGATTCGATTGATAAAAAAGTGATATCCAATTTTTGAGAAGGTATGAAAATCTTCTTCGTGTGTCTATGTACTAAAATTGTATCCGACTGATATGCAGCCACCCGCACAGCTCTGTCGTTTGCCTCTTTCAAACCCTTGATGGTGCAGGTGGTAGTGCAGGATGGGCATGAAAGGAGGTGGGACATATCCTGTACAGAGGCTCCGCACTGGCGTTATATTTGGGATGAGTCTATATCCCATTTGACCACATTATTTTTACAGCGGTCAACCTGGGCTCGCAATTGATTGACAGATTTCTAAATTGGCCACTAATTCAGACCCGTGAGGGAGAGGTAATTGATAATTGATACTAACCAGTGCCCTTAGTATACGCGTGCACAATGTCACACGGCAGTCCAGTGCCAATCCGGTTGAAGGCAGTGATGTACAGCTGATATCGCGTGCCGCACCACAAGTTCGGCAGCACGTGTTCCGATGTACCCGCTTCTACTTGCAACTCTTCCCAGTCGCCGTGCTCTCGCTTGTAGTTGATAACGTAACCTGGAAGGTATATAAGTCTATGCAAATATGTTGATTTATTAGCACAATTACAGCGAATTTTGAAACGTCAAAATTGTTTTGTCACATTTTATGATGTTTAAAGCAATGTCTTCATTGAATTCATTAAGTCAGACACAAGACAATGACGACATCATCCCATGAAAAGAAAAGAAAGACTAGCCACACAAGTCCTTGGTCCATGTGCATATAAGAATCAGAAAATCAGAAGGCACTCGTCTCGGACCCTTAAATATCTCGTCGCTAGCATAAGAAGTACGTTACCTAATATCGGGCTGCCACCGTCACCCTGGTCGCTCCACTGAAGATGCAGCGAATCCGCATAAGAGTCGACGACGGCAAGCACTGGCGGCTGCGGAGGCACCTTCACTTCGACACTGTAGGTGACCTCGTCCCTGCCGTGGACGTTCTCAACCGAACAAGTGTAGTTTCCACTGTCGAGGTACTGCGTCATGCTGTGTCAATAGGGGGAAAATATGATGAACATCAAGTACAAAATGACGAAATGAAAGTAAGTTTATTTGGATATACGAAAAATATTGTGGAATTTTCCGATAGAATACCAAGATTATATTATTTATGACTAAGAGCATTGATTGATACAATGAATAGAAGTCATTGACATTATCATCAGTTTTTGGAGCGCTGAATAATTACCTGATGATTAAAGATCCGTCGTTAGTAACATTTTTCCTGAGCGTTGACTCCAAGGTGGCCCCATTCATACTCCAAGTGGTAGACGGAGTGGGTACTCCAACTTTGTTGCATGGCAATGATATGTTTTCCTTCCATGGAGTTACGATGCTGCGGCTGAAAGATGTGATCCGAGCTGGCACTGTCAAGAAACGGGCTTTTTTTGAATAGAAGAAAATGAACACCAGTGACCTAATCTGGCGTAGAAGAGACAGATCCTAAGAAATTAATTAGTACAGTCTTCGGGTTGCAAAAAGAGGAGCATAGAAAATGAAATGCAAGCAGATATGCCCAGAAAACATGACAGATTATAGACTAACCTGATTCAGAAGGAAGCACCGTGACCACTCGAGTTGCCTCTCCCTCTCCAAGCCTCGTTGAAGCTGATACCCAGAACTGGTGAGTGGCCCGCGGTGGCGATCTCGATGTCTCGTGAGATAGTGTGCTTGGTGACAGCATACGTTTATGGGTACCCTCCTAAAGAAGCATAGAAATGACAATGAGCAACATGAAATAATCTAATGTTTGATTAAAAATGATCTTAACTTTAAGTCACCTACGTCATCTATCTAGGGTATCTTAACGGGTATTAGAGAAAATATATTTTGAGGGACTGTGTCGAATGAGAAAGATGCATCATAAGAACAAAAGGAATGAAATCAAATGCAGGCAATACGAAATAGTGCGAACTGTTAACGATTGATGTTAGTTAAATGCATGTGGAGAGAAAACTGAATACAGGACTTTGGAAAGTGCTGCATGCGGAAAATGCATTCTGGAAAATATTAGGAAAAAGTGAGCCTTGATTGTGTTTGAATGAAAGCGTGTAAGTTGTACAAGACTGAACGATTGCCAAGGCAGCTTTTATTGTGGAATGAAATACCTACCTAAAAGTGTCGAAATAGTGGTTACATAAATCTGAGTGGTATACATCTAATACATTTGGAAAGAGATTTATAATGTCGGTGTGAAAAAAGTGAAGTGACAGAGAAGAAAGTGTGGTAAAATGTTTTGTCTTGTGGAGAGGTCAAATAAAGGTCGTTTACCAAAAGGAATTTATAGGGAAATGTGACTAATGCCCTTGCAGGGCACACTAACCTTATTAGCGGTGTCCTTAAAAAAGTTCAGGTGCGTAGAACTCGCAACCGGTTCGCATGTATGAAAAGATGAATGAATGTGGAAGAAGCAAAAGGGATCGTTGCGTGATGAGTTCTGCTGAATTTCCCTAACTCCATGACAGAACAGTATGTAGTAAGTATGTAGGTAAATGTATCAGATCAAAATGATTGAAAGCAGCAAAGTTTTCATTTACAGAAAATCCTATGAACCTTATGGATGACGATCTTCGAATTTAACGCATTTCAAAATGCTTCAGGAACTTACCAAAATTCAAAAATGGTCTACCTTTTGTATTGATAAATCGATGACTGCGCTGTGTTTAGCATTTGCGAAGTTTTCTAGAAGACACATTAGAATTATTTCAATATGGCAAGTTAGAATACAAACCTCTCTTCCATCTTCTATGACGCTCATGTAGAGAGTATATCCCACGAGGACACCGTTGGGAGCCGCTGGTGGTAGCCATGATACTAAGATTTTGTTGCGAGATGACACAACTGCTTTGATATCAGCGGGCGCAGATGGCACTGTGAGAAGATACGTGATTTATGTTTTAGGATAAAAAAAAGATATTTAAAGAAAATTCTACACACGGTTAAGAATACAGTTCGGAAACTTGAAAAATAAGTCCATACCAGATTTAGCTAAGAAAAACGAACCAGTCCAAAAAAATGGATGTCATACACAGAAGATACCAGATCGGTTTGTTTCAATTATCTACTATTGGTAAGCTTTAAGAAACTAACTTGAAAATCATTACGCGTAGAATGTTGCTTACCATCTTCCTCAGTATGACAATACACTGGTGCAGCCCTAACTCCATCTCCCGCTGCAGTAAACGCACACACCGTCACTGAATAGTTGGTGTACCTTCGAAGCCCCGACAACGTAGTATGCAGTCCTGATATTTGCTTTGTCACAGCTTCTTCATTCCCTGAAATAGAAGTTACTTCAGGATTCCGAAGTAAAGAAAACTGAGCTGAAGATGAATTGGAAAGATCAAGAAATGTGAAAGCAAATATCTAAGAGGCGAAAAACATAACTCTGAATTTAGGAATTCCAATTATGATTAGACATGAGATAGAAATGAGCAAATAAATACAAGAATAGGCAAATTAACCAAGACTTGGGATCTCAGTGATCATTTTGGATGGTCTCGCTTAACTTCCTGATTCCCAAATTTTGAGTAATCTTTAAGCCAGTCGATGAAGTTTTTTAGTATTCAAATGAATATGATGCTTACCATACCAATCCGTGACGGGTGCATAAGTTACTCTGTAACCCTGTAAGATTCCATTCCTTCCTCTTAGAGGTGGTGGCTCCCACGCTACGCGGACTGACTGGGAACTAAGTGCTGTGCACTGCAGCGCGCCTGGTGGTAGACTCGGAACTGCAATTTAAGAAGGAATTTAAACTGAATAATTACGTCATCAATCAAGTTCATTAAAACTCACTCGTCATTGCCCAGTTTAGAATAGGCAATGGCGTTGCTGACGAACTTCGTGCATGTATTTTTCATTCACGAAGTCATTGGGAATAAGTGTTGCTATGTGGCTGTTTCAGACCCTCAGTATTTTCTAGTTTGCCTCCTGACATCTTGTGTATTCGTAGGTTAGGAACGGTTTCACCAAAAGCGGAAAACTGCTAGATTTGTTTCATCTCAAGAGAGATGAGAATCGTAATATGATATCAACTTAAACTGTTTCATCTAATTCCCAGACGCCTACTCTACATTCAGCTCTTCTGTGCTATTGTGGAAATCTGCTCATAGGACTCCATGCTCTGTTTATCTAACTGTACCCCACTTACCATCTTCCATAGTGGTAGCAGTAGTAGGTGGTGATGCAGGCCCTGCTCCCCTGCTATTATAAGCTTGCACAACCACAGCATACGCCGCGTGTTTCTGTAGCCCTGATAGTGTGGTTCTCGCACGGGCCGTGCCAGCTCCTTCTACGGTTCGTACTGTGTAAGAGGCACCGCCGGGTCCACTTGCACTTAGGACTGTGCTGTTGCTGTTTAACTGGAAGAGATTTAACGATAGCACTTATCATTCCAAAACTCCCCAAAGAGACAGAGGGCCACATCTAAATTTCGCTAGTTATGTTTAAGTAGCCATATAGAACGCGAGACTCTAATGGAAAAACTCAATCATTTTCCTGACTTAAAATCAGACCTTATTTCTCCGTATCTTATTTTTGGCTGTCGAAGAGAAGGCAGTGGCAAGATGTGATTACTTAGAACTTTTGGCAGCAATCATTCTACGCGGATATAGCGAATACAATAAGTAATCTATTAAGTTAGTTAGTCTTAGTGTCTGATGTTTCCGGAAGAATTCCGAGAATTCCTTTTACGAAATTCCAGTTCCCTTAATTAGTTTCCCTGCAAATTATGTTGAAACTGTAAACTCACCTCTTGGAATCCAACGTAGTACCCCAGAATGTTTCCATTCCACAGGTCTCTTTGTGGTGGTTCCCAGCTTACGATAAGTTCTGTAGAACTTTTCGCTTCTACCCTGACATCCAGGGGTGGTCCACTTGGAACTATTGAAACAAAGATTTATAATTTTCAGTATCGATAACTTTATCAGAACAAGAGTTTTATCTAAAGCACCTGTCTCACACAAGTTGTGCGACTTGTAAACAACTTAAAACGAATGTTTTGTTTCTTCTTTATTGTTATCGTCGTCAATGTAGCTAGAAAACCGCCGATAGTGCCTTCCGTGTGGATCGGTAGACGACTAACATATATGTAATACCATTTAATTAGGGTTGTAAAATCATGAAACGAGTCCACATGAGCAGATAGACTGTCAGACTTATTGACTAAAAATCCAACCCCTTCAAATGCTCTTAGCGGTAACCTGCATTACACAGTCCCGGAAGACCCACATATACATACTGTAAGTCCTTGAAATCTTTATCAATATATTTTTATTTTTCAATAATTGGTTACCTTCTTCAGTAGTAGTGACTTGTATTAGCTGACTGGGCTCGCTCTGTCCCAGTCTGTTCTCCGCGATTATTCTGAGGTGATATGACGTCGCTGGCTGAAGGTTTTGAACGCTTGCGGATGTTACACTGCCTGGTACTATCACTTTCTGAGGTGTTGTTGGCCACGAATCTGTACAAAACGGATAATACGTTTCTCATTTAATTTTTCTGTCGCAGCTTTGGACAGATGTAGTGATTCCAGAATGTAATAAATCATGAAGTACTGATACTGCACTGATTTTTTGTGGAAAGAAAAATTCGACCGCAGGCAGGGTTGAAACAGCGAACTCCGGAATTCCGTTCATCGGACGCTCTTACCAACCAAGGTATTACTTAAAAGTGAATATTTCGTTCCATTCCTGACCTCTTCCGTGGTCGAATTTTTCATTCCACCAAGAATCTTTGAGATTTGCGACGCATGCGTTAATACATATAACATTCAAAAACTAACTGTACATACTATTGACTTTTGAAGTGAATTGTAGCATCATTTACCAATGCTTTCGAGAAAAAAGTGAAAGTGGGCCAAGAAAAGCTATTTACGCTTTTTTCCTGTCACCTTTCAATAATAAACGAATAATGACAAGCAAAAGCCGTAAAGAAATGATAACAGAATAAAAAAGATTCACCTGGAGCTTCCTTATATTGTACAATGTAGTTGATGATAGGACTGTTGCCGGCGTACGGTTGTGTCCACGATATTTGTATCGAACGAGACTGTTGATCTATTATCCTTATGTTTTTTGGCATTTCGGGTACCTGAAACACGCGAAACATAACTGTTATACAGAGTGTTTATTTTAAATGGGCCAAAAGGAAGAAAACCTTATCCATAAGAGATACGGGAAAACTTTCTTAGGAACCTTTGGCTCTTTTTTGATGTTGACGATTTTGGCGTTTTTACTTTTTTGGTCAAGTGCGAGTTGTCCACAAAAATGAGTGAAATAGGCCAATTTTTTTTTAATGCCTATCGACTCTGTTTCATGTAAGGATCATTTCATTGTATCGGAAGAAAAAAATCGGGACGGCGGAAGTTGGTCAAATTTAGCAAAATATTTTTTCAAACAAATTGTATGAACGAAAAAAATACCAATTTTTTTTAAGATGTTTTTCGACTTCATGTCATGTAAGGATCATTTCATTGTATGGGAAGGAAAATGTCTGGACAATGGAAGGTAGTCAAAAGTGCAATAATGTTTCTTCTTACGGCCTAAAAACGTATTAGTAGTACTCAGTTTGTCATTAGATTTGACCCACTTCTGTTGCCCTGACATTTTCCTTCCCATACAATGAAATGATCCCTACATGACACTAAGTCAAAACACATCATAAAAAATATTGGTAATTTTTTCGTCCATACAATTTGTATGAAAAAAATTTTTGCTAAATTTGACCAACTTCCGCCGTCCCGATTTTTTTCTTCCAATACAATGAAATGATCCTTACATGAAACAGAGTCGTTAGGCATTAAAAAAAAATTTGGCCTATTTCACTCATTTTTGTGGACAACTCGCACTTGACCAAAAAAGTAAAAACGCCAAAATTGTCAACATCAAAAAAGAGCTAAAGGTTCCTAAGAAAGTTTTCCCGTATCTCTTATGGATAAGGATTTCTCCCTTTTGGCCCATTTAAAAGAAACACCCTGTATAGTGTCAAGTTAAATAGCTAGTGAAACTCTTCAAATGTGACCGGGTTACTAGCGTTATGTTAATAGGACAAGGCATAAATAATAAATTTGCCTTAAGCGTCACATTGACAGGCAAAGACTCCAATTTTCTTTATCTCACCCGTGTTATGATTTCTTATTTGATTCACTGGGAAATTGTTATTTGAGTTTTCATTTTTTCTGTAGTATTGCTAGCTAATTTAATTTGAAAAAGTTTAATCACTTTTATTTTTGACGAATCACAGGAGAACATTTTTTTTATTCAATTTAAAACATTTGACATTCTCACCTCTTGCACTACAAGGTGAATGAGCATTTCATCCTGTCCATAAGCATTTGACGCTCGACATGTCAAGGCCCCGGTATCCTGTCGATATGTTTGCAGAATGCTCAATTCGGAAACTAAGCCGTCGTCTAACACTTGTTCTCGAATTGTATACCTGGAAAAAAATCAAGAAAAGAATAGAAAACGTAAAAAAATATAACAAAAAACTCGTGTGGAGATTGCGCCAAAAAGATTCCAATCCTCTGTTCGCCTGCATAGTCCTTCTCTTCATTCGGTTAACAGGAAAAATTGGCCGATTCAAAATCTGATTGGTTTTATTATGTTGTAAAATCATGGAACGGGTCCTCCCGCCCTTAGTGGATCAGAAGGGACTGTCAGACTAGTTCTGATTAAAATTCACCGAGTTCCCTCAGTTGTTGTTAACGTTGTAGTTTCACGGAAAGTTTAGTTAGACAGTCCCGCGACTCTATTCTGGGCATTAAGATCCAATTTTGGCCAAATAGCAGAATCACTAATTCTAGCGTCTGATTGCAGTTACCTCTGATCCAAATGATGAGCGATGGTGTGATGATGAGGACTTCTCCAGCTGACTTCTAGAGGAGCATCCCCTGAGGCTGCACACTGCAGATGAGCCGCCTCCCCTGCTGTCACCTGCACTGTCTTACTCTTCATTGGAAACCTGGCAGGTGCTGTACGGTGAGAGCAAATGTTATCATCAGTTTACGTTTCTAGTAAATTGTTTGGGTTTTAAAATTAAGTAATTTTGTTAAACATTGGTAACTGATTGAAAGCAATTTGATAAGTCAAAACGGCTCGACTTATGATTTTTATGTGCTCAAACATAGCCAGGATGCGCCTTGTACGCGTGCAGTGAGGGTCGATAAATGTCACTGGTCTTCGATTCTTTGGTTTTAGTACTGATAAATAGATAATTTACAAACAGTTACGAATTTTGGTTCAAAGCAAGGTCTGAAAATTTGTGAAGGGTTCCCTGCCCTTACACCCGATATAGGTACATTCCCAATACGTAGGGGAATGTACCTATATCGGGTGTAAGGGCAGGGAACCCTTCACAAATTTTCAGACCTTGCTCACTAGACAAAACTGAACAATATTCCACTTTTTTTTTCAGGAGATGAAAAAAAAATCAGCATTACCATACAAACTGTCTAGTCAAGTTTATTATTTTGTATGGTGAGGCCGATTTTAATTTCCTGAAAAAAAGAGTGGAATATTGTTGCTGCCCCTTCTGACCTTACACCCTGTATATCTACTAATGTATCCTGGTCATAAGAGTCTAACAACAAAACAGACACAAACAACATCAGACAACGGCATGTATAATTATTTTGTTACTCTTTGTAAAGTACCTAAGACATTTCTATTATTTAAAACAGGGTCGCGTTACGTTAGCATAGCAATACACCAAAACAAAAGAGCCATTTCCCTGCACCCTTTTTTCGTACTAAATCAAAAGTGACGTGTGCCTGTGTTTACATTCCCAAATGTAAGCAAATAAAACGTGTATCCAGTTCATGAACTTTTAAATAATATAATCTTATCAATTCTTCACGCCAAGGTCAGGGTAAGAGCCTCTAAATAAACGGAGGAAATTAGAAACACAAGGCAGGTACACAATCAACTAACCTAATCGGCCTCGATCGTGCTGAGTTTCGGTAACTAAAATACTGAGAAAGTAAGGATTTGGGAGATGATGCTTACCTGCCTACTTTTAGTTGGATATCATTGTGTAGGTACTTAAAGTATTATCACTTTTTGGGGTATCTATTGATTTTTTCATCGTGTGGTCTTTCTACTCAGAAATTGAGTCTTAAACAGTTCATAACTTATGGATATTCTAGTGATAAATCTTATTGAATTTTATATAAAATTTTACAAGCTCGATAGCATAGTAATTCACCATTTGTTTACGTTACAAACGTATATTGTTCCGTTTTTCATATTGGAAAGAAATCAAGAGCTGCGGCTGGGCACAGAGATTGCCTACCTAACCCCACTCTATATTTCCTTTGAGTGCGGTAGAAGTGAGGAAAAAATATTTCCATAAAGGCAGACTCGTTATATCGTGCTTGTGTAGGCCCAATATTATTTATTGGCGAGTACCTTGTTTACGAAACCCTCATAATTTAAGATTTACCGGCCGTTTTAAATATTACTGGCTCATTTGCGACGCAATACAGAAAATCTGTTAATTTTTTTGGCGCACGGACGAGAAACCGTTTTAAATCTATTTGTTTAGGTTCAAGTGAACGTCGGCAAACTTTGTTCATGTGTAAATCCTGGTGAACCTTGTGTCAAACCGAAATAAACAAGCGGGAAATACGATTACGGCTAGAAGCGGAACTGTTTACAAACTGTTCGCGGACGTGACGGGTTTAGGAGCCGCCGTCCGCCACAATCGAACGAAGTTTCACTGGTGTTTGTACTATCTAAGATTTGTTAACGTTAACACAAGAATACGCATCTTCGTCGGTTGAGGGAACTGTATTTTTACCACAAATAGGTTTGAACTAAACAATCATAAATAACGGAGGCTTTGTAGGCTTCACAGCGGACGATATTTCATGATATTTGCTTCTCAACAAAAGCCAATATCGGCGAATACAAACACGTACACCGCGGACTTATTCTAGTGGAAGCCAACTGTCTCGTTTTCCAATAAAGAGGAGACGTATTGCGACGTACGGTCATTGAGTTTTCTGCTCAGACGCGCTCGACTCGCGCTGCCGGCCGCCGACAATCGAATAAACTACAAATACATCGTCGTTTTTATTCTGTCCACACTACAGAAAAGTAGACGATCTTTAATTATTGCTCGTAAGAAACAGAGACAAGCAGGTGCTAAATATTATTATTACTGGAATTTGACCATATTACGAGCATAAGAAATTCTTTCAATTTACAGATTTGGAAAACTCCACTTCTGTTATTTGAGGAAGCAACTGCTTCCACTTAAAGTTTTCATAAAAGTTAGCGATAGAATGTAACTCCAACCACCGAACAATCTAAATTAGGTTTAAAAGTACCTACTGCCAGCAGAATCAATGTCTTAATAGCAGTGATGAGAAAATGGACTTCCTTTAATTTTATATAGAATCATAGATAGGTACAACGATACTGGCAGCTCAGCAATTTGAGCGAGTTATCGCGGGTCGCTGCGCGGAATTCTATAGAATTAAATAGAGTGACGAAGGTATGGTTGGAAGCGATATTTATTGGAGTACTCCATATTTGATTGTTTTCTCGCACTTTCTCAAAGCATTCAATTCCTTTTAAGTACCCTTTGATCTACGTTGGCTACTCTCTGGGAAGAGTCTCAACTCCAGTCTATTTTTAGTTATGGTATTATATTTTGAACCTCCTCGTTTGTACTGAGTAATACCCTCTTACTGAAATTGACAATAGCATTTCGCTTGCTACATGCCATTTTATTCTATTCCATATTGCGAAAGCCGTGGAATTTTATAAAAAGAAGTTTCGAACCCCTATTTCCAGTTAGGAGACAATGCGTTCTTAACATTTATTTTACTAAGGACAGCTCCATTTCTCCGCAACAAAACAATAATGACGCAAAAGAATTTTCATTTGAGTACGGCCCGGCTTGTCCCGGCGAAACTCATCGCGACGGATCCTCCATCAAGACATTCCACAACTTTTCACAGACCTTCGACAAAAAGATGCTTCCTTTCTTTTATGCACTGTTCCTATAGCTAGGGATATGATCCTCGCGGTGAAAATTCTATTTCCTTCGCCAAATTGACTAACCGAATTCGAAAAAGATTGGAATCACGGAGTTTTGTGGATCACACTTATCCGCTTGGAAATCTTTAATAAGTAAACGTCAAAGTATTATTGAACGCCGATATTAATTTTTCACGACGGAGTGAGAATGGATTTTTTATTAGTTGGAAACAGTTGGGTCGTACTTACCGTTGACTTTTAAGAAGATGAGCTTGCTTAATCCGGCGCCTATGTCGTTTCTTGCTTCACAGAGATAATGTCCCTCGCTGTCTTTGGCCACTCGCTCAAACACGAGCGAGCCATTCTCCAGGACCCTTGAGCTCCCTTCAAACATGAAGTCTTTGTATTCGCCAGGATTGTTACCTGTTTGAAATTTGACCCAGTTGTTATGTCAACGTTTCGTAAATAGGAAAAGTGGAGATTGCAGCAAATGTTTTGAGGCCCTTTCATAGAATTAGAAAACTTTTAGATTGGGAAACGAAAACAGCATTTTTGGAAAAGTTCGCCAAATCTAATACCAAAAAAACCTCATAAATACAAGTTTCACCTTTCTAAATAGGATTACGACCTACTTACGCAGTTCCCAACTTACCTACAGCCTTCTTCCACGTGATCGTTGGTTTTGGATAACCATCAGCTTGACATTGCAAGGTCACATCCTGGCCTGCTGCAACCGCCACATCGTTGGGTTCTAACCTCCATCGCGGTGGCACTGCAGATGTAGACATAGGTTGTTATTTTACCCAAATCATTCATAAGAGAATTTACGCATAAAGAAATGTTTCATTACCATTGACTGTCAGCGGTATAGTGTATCTTTCTGACCCGGCAACATTAGACGCAATGCACGTGTAATTCCCGCTGTGAAGCGATGTAACTTGCTCAATCACCAATGACGCGCTGTATTCATCCATTCTTCGTGTTATTATGCCACTAGGGGCGTAAGGTGATGACGTCACTGGCTGCCCGTTTTTCTCCCAACGAAATGCGACAGGCAAGTCCCCCTCTAAGATCTGGCAAGATATCGCTGCCCTCATACCTTCTCGTAATAAATTCGTTAGTGCTGGTATAGGCAGGATTTTTGGCTGAACTGCAAAAAAATACTTGTTTATTATTTTGGCAGATTATTCTGAGAACTCAGCTCGTTTTTGTGCTAAAGTTTCTGTTGGAGTTGTGATCTTCTGCTGTATAGAAGAAAATTCATGAATAACATAAAACGTAAAGAGAAAAAAACACTTATATTACACAATAGAAACTTCGTGAAATAGAAATTGCTAAAACCTGCCACGGTTAATCGACACATCATGCGCCCCAACCCTAGGAATTAGGCCCGAGCATTATTCAACCAAAGTTATCAAGGTTTCAATTTTAACGCTCAATTTAGCTACGTAGACACTTAATTTCGTCATTTATTTTTTATGAAGGTTAACTGTTAATTAAAATGAAAATCTTAAAGCCACGTTTATGCTTGGACCTCATTTCGGAGGGTTGCTTGTGAAGTTTTCATTCACTTTTTTAATATTTTTTATTTTATTGCCCTATTAACCAGGGTAAGCTGGAAGTTTACGCCCTGTGGATGCCGCGGTAATGGTAAACGTGCTAACTTTAATGAATTACGGATGAGTAACTCCACCCCTCTTGAATTTGTGATTTTATAGCGTATTAAATCTTAGTAAAGAAAATGAGAAAGTTTATGGTCTGATTTCTGTTCTTAGTGTAATGGAGGTTGAATAACCTCCTTCTTTTTGAAGTCGGTTAAAAATAGCATCCTTACGATGTTTCACATGTTTCTAAGAAAGATCTATCTACGAAGCAAAGAATGCTTCCCAGCTGTTTATTCTCAAGTATCGTTCGGCTGAACTCAACCATAGGCCATTTTAATGAATTCTGCATATCCACAAACTTTTACAGCGACTTTAAATGGCGGCGCCACTCAATTACCCAATTTGTATCGCCTAGTTCGCGGTATCGACAGTTCTCTAACTTAATATTTGCTCCGGCGTCTGCCGTGCCGTGGTGTTGACTGTAATGGCTGGCTGACACATATACGCGCCAGCTTCCTCTATCTGCATCCATATCCAGATATATGTGATGTTGGCTAAAACTTCTGCTGCGAGGAGAGATCCTGATAAAGTGGAGTCGGACTATATCGCGTTTGCATTTCGTTATCAGATATGTCTTAGATGTCCTCGCTTTACTCTATTTATTTTATGTGTCCCCAACAAAGATAGCATGAATATTGTCGCACATGACTGTCACGATCCGTTCTGTATATTCAAATCACATAATTCTTTATCAGTTATGAAAAGCCCATAAATAACACAGTACGTTGTGTTTCAATCCACTACGTTTTTTGCTAGGCAAAATTAACCCTTCTCAATGTTTTTTGGACTAAGTTGTACTTTTTGGTATAGAACTCAGATTTATACATTGTTACAGTTTATCCGTCATCATAGCGCTTGTAATAGTGCCGAAATTAACAATAAATATGGTTTATATTCTGTCTTAAGATAGTGGCCATTACAGTTTAAACATTAATGTACTTCAAATGTTAAACATCACTTACCTAATATTTGTACTTCAACATCTCTTCTTGCGGCATGTCGTTGTCTGTTGGCTGCTTGACAGGTATAAGTGCCAGCGTCCTCGCCTCTCTGTGTTTGTTCTACTATCAGCGTGCCGTTTGGAAAAACCTTCTGTCTTCTGTTCAGGGGAAGATTTTGGCCGTCTGTTGGAAAAATAATGGTTTTAAAGCTATCATTTTCTTCGAAATTGTTTCAAAAATATGTTAGTCTTCATTCTAATCAGATGTAAGTAACTAAATCCCAATCTGTGAACTATATTTCAACTCGCTTGTCTCACAAACTGCCTGTCGGATTTTTTATCGGATTTGAAACCCCCTTTTTTAAGGTTTCGCTAGTTTTAGGATCTAAGCAGTGGGTGAAACCGCGGAGAACAGCTAGTATTAGGGAAATATGAAGCGACTGCCTATTTTTGCCTCAAATGAATAATACAATACATCTCAGTTATATCGGTTTGAATTGTGTTTGACAGAAATCTATTTTATTTCCTATTTGTTTTCTTTGTAGTAACTTAAATTACAATACATTCAATATTGTCTCTTCGTGACACAATTTCAGCGTAAATGTGATACATATTTTTCTGTCATCTTTACAAAACAAAAGTGGTAGATTTCTAAACAGTTTAACGTTCAGAAATTCTGAGTTTCCTTTAGAATCACTTAGAGGACAAAAATAAGGATAATTTATGTGTCTCTTTGTTATAGACGTGTTTAATTTGGGTTAGCAACTGGTTAACACATCAGAATCATTTCATTTTGCGTTTTAAGGCCTCCCGTCTCACGTAATTTGATAAGCTACAACTGACACAAGTGTTAGTCACTTCCATTGTAGTAGGTAGCTTCGATTTGCAAGTCCTGTCACGGGCATGCCCATAAAATTTATTTCATCTCTTCTCTGTCGCAAGACACGTGTTGTTTAACTTGCAGCATGAGACGTAGCCACAGATGGTAAAAATAGTGTCTTGATGTGGTATCCCCTTGGAACACATCAACACACTTTCAAGGTGGGTAACCACACCAGGAAGCTGTCTGATTAAAGTACTAGTACGTGTAGTAGGTACTAGGTACCTTTACTTTCTGAATCAAAAGTATTTATCTCAACATAAAAGGAGTATTCATTCAAAACAGGTGTTACACGTGTTTTTATTCCACATTTCTAAAGAGCATTTTAACATGAAAATTACAAGTTTTACGAACCAACTTCCGTTGCCGTCATTACTGTAAAGTTCGTTAAAGTAATTTAAATTTATAATACTCCCAAGAGTTTTACAAATGAGTTGACCAGTTTCAGGCTAATGTAAAGCATTTCTGTCGGAACTTAAGTGAATTTTCCTTGTTCTTATAATTAGTAATCGATATTTAGGTATATGAAGGAGTCGGCTTTGAATAATCGAACCCCACTCCATCTTGGTTGTATTGTTAGTCAAGAGTTCGGGGTTAAATCTGGACTTAGTGGATTATATTATTATTTATTCAAAGATTATACAGAAGGACTTAATTTTCTTGGAATTTATCTACGCCTTTGTATTATGCCACCACACACACTTTTATTATGCCATCAACTCTTAAAACTAGTCCAATAATAATACCGACTTCACTTGGGTTTAAATTAGCTTAACGATATTACGAACATTCTATGACGCGCAATCGACATTCAACGGTTGTTAAATCAATATCGAGATCGCGTCAGTAATTGAAATTCGTCGTTGCTGGATTTAAAATACAAAAAAAAAGCTATGAATCCCTATTATTTTATTTAAAAATAAATGTAGCCTTGGTCATTCAGGCATAACTAAGATTTCTTTTAGTGAAAGAATCAAAGTCGCTTCAGTAGTTCTAGAGATTACTTCCTAAAAACTCACCAACATACAACCTTACCTTTTTATAATGAAAGTTGTAAATGTAGATTGTTCGTCAAATAGCTTTAGTAAATTATTATACGCTCCTTTTAAAATCGCATCTCTATTCCTAACTACATACAAAATCAGAGTACGTAGTAAAATTTTCTAATTTAAAATAGTCGGGGCAAAACCACGTCTGGTTTAGCGAACTCGAACGAAAGTTGGACGGTGACGGCACCAAATAAAATTTCAACAGTTGCTGGTGCAGATGCAAGTTTAGTGAAATGTGCACTGCCTTCGGATATGCCCAATTTTAAATTTAAATATCGGTATTCTGAACTAGGTCAACGTTTAGCGTTCCTATTTAGAATTTTAGTTTGAAATATTTAGTGACTCTAGAATCTGAGTGTGCCTTTAGACTTGAGTTAGAATACTCAAGGGATATTATATGTAAGGAGATAAATAGATTGTGTTCTCATGCAATTTGTGAGACTTTCTTATACTGCTTTTATATTCCCTCGCGTAATAGACAGGGAATCTTATTAAACTCAAGCATACGTAAGAATCTAGTACTTAATTCTCAATTGCGTATTATTACAAGGTTAATACAATCCAATCTTTGTCTACCTACACAAAGAATATTCTATCGATGCAGGTATCAAATATCGCAGGTCAGCTTAATGAGAGTGCCCGCTGTATGAAAAGATAAGACCAGTTGTTGACAAGGGTAGGAAAAAGGGAAAATTACGGGGGTGTGACCGAAGAGTCTTAATTTGATCTCTTCTAGTATGTACTGGTAAACGAGAGGCGGGTTTAACAATTTTATTTCAAGTGAAATTCATTTGGATCTTTGCGAGAAACTTTACCTACCTACTTAAATGTGTTAGTCTGAGTATACTCAATTTATTTTAGCGTGTTCGTGTCAGATAGGTTCTCAGGCAATTATTATTTTAATCCTGTGCCTTCAGGTAAAAAAAATACTTATTTATCTCTGAGATAAAATTATACTCCTAGTTTCGGGCTCATTTAATGAATAAATTAGATAAGTTACCTTTAAATTGTCTTGATACTGAAGTAATTCAACAAACAGATAGTGTTTTTAAATAATTATGTAGAAATAACAGTACAGTGTTCAAAGATTTTAATTTCTGGCCAAGCCTTCCTTATAATTAAACGGCTTTGAAAGATTATATTTCGCGTTTATTATTTTAATTTTACTTTCGCAGCATTCAGAGCCTTTTATATTCCATGGACGGTACTTTAAAGAATGAAAGAACCTTTTTATAGCATACTAGTTAAAAGTTGGAGGGGAAATTAAAATAAGAAAAAAAAACATACCTTTACTTCGTTTTTATTTCAAATCTGTTTAAAATTAAAGACGAATATTATTGATGAACGTAGGTACAATACATGGTACATAAAAAAAAAGATTACATTCTATTCTAATTACACACTCTGCGCAATTCCTCAGAATAATTTCCTGCGCTAACATATCAGATGCTATTGTTAGCCGTAGCCAAGGAAAAAACAAGAGAAGAATAACTTAGATTCGTCCTTAATTGGACGTTGCGAAGGTGTCCAGTCTATTAGATTGTGGGACGCAATTTTCTCTGCGACGGGTTGTAACCAGAGAAGATATAACGAACACATTTCGAAGCCGACATTTTATACACAGTTTACAAATAAACAACGAAAATGTATTGGACGCGGCGTATTTTTACATTTTTGGCTGGCTGGGTCTGTTTTCGTGGTGACAGAGCGTTGAACGTGGATTTAATGAGTGGGATATTAAAAATGGGTGGTGTCGCTTCTGATTTTTGTTTTTATACAATGCGTAGATAAATGTGTCTAAAAATAAAGTGAACGTTTCGTTTCACAGTTTTAATTTCGTTTTCCAAATGATGCGATTTCCGAAGGTATTTTTCGTATACTTAGTGATATTGCACACGCAAAGCACTAGTTCTGCGTGTTTTTTGATCTGCAGGTTATAGAACATGGGCATCATGGAATTAATGACCTCTACTCGTAACCTAGTTTCAGTTTGAAACAAATCTTTTTTTTTAGAAAACCTTTCCCCACACTAAATCAAGATAGCCATATTTTTTCTGTAACTGATATTTTAAGAATATTATCACTAATTCATAATTTGTTATGATTTTGATAAATTGGCTTTTTAGACAAGACAGAAAAACCCTTGAACACTTTTAAACGCTATCATGATATTCTTTACATAGTTTCACATCGTAGAGTATATTAAACGTATTGAATACTGTGTTAACTTTCCACAGATCATAAACTACAAAATAAACAAGAAGAACCACACTTTTCACGTAGCCGTCCTCGCAAGATAATCTAATACTTATAGTTATTTCGTGTCACCTTCGGCCCGTATCTAAGAACCTGTTGCTAAAAGACGTAGGAACATTGATGTAGATATAGACGCGTACTCTCCCCGGAGCCTTAATTTGATACTGTTTGACTAAAGTGTCGTTCGATTCATCGTAAATGTCCTGTTTTATTTAGGAAACGTGGAGAACCTATTTTTGTTAGAAGATCATGACGATAAATAATGTTCTTCTAAGCTTTTGATGGATTTGGGTTAAACGTGTTGATAGTGTAGATTGTTTTAGTTTTGTGTCGATTGCGGCTTTCTTAGGTTATTCTTATTAGTTTTAACAGATAACAAAATTCAATGGCCCTGCATATAATAAGTAGGTATTACGAAACCTATTGAAATTATTAATGTTTGTTAAGATACGGTAAAAGTAAGGTTCCAAATCAGGGAAAAGAAAGTAAGTCCGTGGGTCAATAAAGTGAAAACGAATTGTCTACGGATATGCGATATTACTAGATATGAGAGATACATTTACATAATTATGAAAGCAAAGGTTTCAGATCTTTGGATTTTCCAACATTATTTGCATTTGTAAGTGGCTAAAATACGAGTATATCTTTAGGCACGTGACCTTGACTTTTTCAATCAAAATTGCGAACATTTCTAAAAGTTTTGATAAAAACGTTGATTTACAATTCTGCGAAATTGATTTATTAGATTTCGTTGGAGCCTAGCTTTTGCTGAAAAGGTTTTTCATTTCGATTTGATTTTTGGAATATTTTGTTACAGTGATATTTGAGTGAAAAACAAAATATTTGAATGAAGCCTACTTCATTTTGGAACATAATATAATTTTACTACGTACCTTCTTACAGTAACATATTTTATATCAACCTTACGTTGACATAGAATGTCACATATATGTTAATAACTTGTCACTAAGGAATAAAAATAAATTGTAACTTATTTTCATAAACTTATATATTCAATGTAGGACGCACGTAAGCCTTAGATATGAGATTTTCTTTATAGAATACAAATTGAAAATGGTTGTGAGTACTCACTTTAAAAAATAAGTACCTACCTATTTGACATTACATTCTATAGTTTTTTCGTCAGTAAATGTATAATATTGTACCTAAAAAGTAACAGAAAATAAAAATCATTTTCACAAATGTCCCGGGGCGACAATTCAATTTTTGTACGTGAGGCTCCGATAGAAATTATGTCAATTTCGTATCATTAGCGCACTTAGGGTTGCCAGCTTTTGAAACTAACAATTTAGCTACGCTTTGGATTCGATTTCTTGAACCTTTAGAAATACAACAACTGAGCAGTTTTTTGTCTGTTAATAATAATAATATGTCCATTTATTATAGTTTAGATTTTTTTTGTTATTTTCAATTATAATTTTTGCGAAGAAAGCGTATCAATTTTTGTAGATCGGTTATATATTAGGTATTGTTAAAATATTTTATTTATTTGATTCTGGGTAAACGTGACAGTAGATAGTTCATTTTTTCCATGAATAGACTTTCATGGAAAAAATGAACTAAAACAATTATGGATATTTATTACCATTGATGCACACTTGTTTTTCCAGTTCACTAATGTCATTGGCAGAATAGTTGATGAGTTGATATCGACTTGGTTGCCATACAACAAAAATAGAATAGAATAGAATTAATAGGTACTAAAATACCAAAGTCCAACTTGACAACCCTAACAGATATTGAATCTCTAAATTAAGACTCTAGAGAGAAGACTTTTATGAGTTCAATGTCATTTTAGTACTTTTTATTTTTCCATACTTATTTTTCTCGGGGGAAATGTTATATCTCGTAAATAATTATTAGATACGTGCTTATTTTTTTATTATCATAATCTAATATTTACTTGTTATTTTGATGAAAGCTCTTTCTGAAAATCTAAACTAACCTACAGTATAGGACATTAAAACGTACTCATTTTAGAATTAGGCTGAAACTAAAATAAGTTTTGAAATAGCCGACAATCGCCCTTGTATCAGCATTTCCTATCCGTCAGCATAATAAACATAAACTAAAGGATAGCAAAGAATAATGTCTCTCGTAAAACGCATTGAGATAAACGGCAAACCGTATCAAATAAGGAAATAGTAACAGTTCAGTAAATAAGGCACATCATCATCAAAACGCGGTGTCTTCGGAATGAGATCGGGAGTGCTGCCAGAACGCGCCTTAAATCAGAGGCTTTTGGCAAAGAGTTGACGCAAAGCATGTTATACTCAGCTTGAATAACCTAATAAATGCTCCTTTCATATCTATTGGGGAAGATTTCCTGCTATTTTGGACGAGTTATGGGGTTAATTGTATTCGAATGCCTTATATGTTCGGTATACCATGACGCAGTATGGCGGTTCGCACCTCAGAACGGACTGCCCAGAAAGGTAAAAGGGCACAGTGGGCGTATGTGTGAACTGCGCCAGAGCCAAATTGGGCACAACGCTTTCAGCAGCGAATGCCCGGTTCGCAGGAAGTGGGACGCATCGCCAGGGCAGCAATTGCGTACTGCTAAAGTGACGAGCTACTTAGAATAATGATTAATGAACATCTGACACTTTCCTCTGGAAACCGACCATACAACTTCCAGAACATAGTTATACAAAAGTTTCAAAGACAAGTGAAACTACAAAGTAACCACCTGTTCATATAATTAGCGAGTAACAAGAGAAGCGAACGGAAAGGTAAAATGTTTGTAGCAAAAAAAGTAAAGTAAGGATCTCCAAGTCAAGCGCTGCACGTACAAACTTACACCATAGACTTGCTCTAGTAAAAAAACTGTAAAGTTCACAAACTTTCAAGCGAAGTTAACAATCTTGGAGTCTGGAAAATGGTTTTATAACCTCACCTTGTTCGGTAAACGAGCGGTGAATAAGAAAAGGTTTAGGAGCTTACCTCTTTCCCAAGTGATTGACTCGATTGGGTAGCCGGCGACTGGGCACTTGATATTCAAGTCGCTGCCGGCTACTGCTGTGACTTTCGGCATTTCTCGGATGTATGGAAGTCCGTATACGTTGACTCTTGCAGCATGAAGCGCTTTCCCAGCTGTGTTTGAAGCGACGCAAGCGTACTCCCCTCCATCTTGCTCTGTGACTCGGCTGATGTTCAAATGGCTGACCACGTCATCTTGCAGGGTCACGTGCTGTCCGACTACGAACCTAAATGCGAGATTATGTTGGTGTCTGAATATAGGAAAAGAGAAAATTTGCATGTGCTTTTAAAATTATTTGCGCTAGATAATACGATAAAATGTTCCTAAACTATAAACATAAAAAGTTCTACTTTCGAGAGATGTGACCCTCTTTTTACAGCTGTCATTTAACAGTCCGTTTTACAGATAAACGTATCAATCCTAATGGAATCCGATCAAAATACGTTAAAACTTTATGACACGATTGTCAACAGTACGTGTAGGTAGCTAATACCGATCGCTGACAAAAGTTTGTCAGTAAATAGAACTTTTATTGCTACATCACGTTTTGGTTACTTTTGTTATCGCGGCTAAATTGGCGAGTAAAAGTTTGTCAATTTTAGAGCTTTGGTGGGTTATTTCCCTTTCTATACAGGATAAATCCAATCACGAGGTCGAGTAGATTAGTTTGACACTCATATGGATCAAAACATTAAAATAATATTATGATCTTTTACCGAATGGTTAAAAACAAAAAAGCATCTTAACTAATAGTTTGTATTCTTCTCGTCATGCATAGGTTACAATAGCGGCGCCGGTATGCGCTATTCACTATGCTACGAGAGGGCGTAGCTCATTGCTACGGCGTAGCACTGTGCCACGATCGTGATTGCTACGCCTTCTCACTCCTGAACATTTTCCTTTATGTGACGATTTCAATATCATTCATTTAATGTGTAATTGTAGTTTTCAACTAAAACTGTCAATGTAAAACAAAAAAAAATATTATTTTTTAGATGTATTAAGTGTTTACTAACCTCGAATTAGTAGGGATAGGGAAGCCATCAAGCAACCAAGTGAACTGTGGAGGAGGATGGCCCATAGCCACACATTTCAGGGACACACTCGGGCCAGGTTGCAAAGTTTGTTCCGAAAACCAATAAACCAGCTCCGGTTTAGATTCTGTAACAAATAAGATAAAATATATCTTCTGTTGCACGAATGATTTAATCTGTTGGAAGAACACTAGAACGTTGAAACAGTATTTCAAGCTAACTGGATTATTCTTTTAAAGTACAGTAAAGTTATCGAGACGGTAGGTCATATTTTCTTGCTATAAGATATTTTCTTTCCAACAAACTAAAGGTATTTGATACAGCTGTGGTGTTTCTCTTGTATACCGCATTTCTGTTGCAGCAAGCTTAAAATTACGTATAAAAACCCCGTACTTTTGTCAAAGGAGACTTCATTTAGCATTTGTCAGAAATTTTCCTTTTTTCTCTCATACAAACAACCCCATTAACTGGTATTAAAAACAAAGGCTAAGCTTATTATCTCGGGGAGAAAGGGGAAAGAATAATAACCCCCCCGTTCTACGTTAGAATGCAGTAAATGCAGTGGGTTCCGTCTGATTAATATTCAGCTTTATACGTCCATGGAACTCTAGACTTTCTCTTATCTAATGTTTGTATGGAAAATGTTCGTATTTTTTCTTTTTAATACGATCCATTTTTATGTGCGCTTTGTTCGTAGTCGAGTTTTATCTATTTTTAATCTCAGTAATTAATTTTTCTGTAGTTGAGTGATTTCTTTCGGGGAATGCTTTATTGAACACCTTTTTTCTTGTTATTTCATTTTTAACCTTACGTGGATGGCCAGATATATGACAGTGAGGCTAACAAAGTATGATAAAAATCGTATAGGGAGGCGTTCTGTTTTCAGTTAATATAGATTTCTCGCTTGCATTAATTTATTCTTAACATCTGTTTGCAGTGAGATGAGAACAATCAGAGCTTCATTCTGCTCTACATAAAGTATAAAGCAGCTAGTTTCCATATCAAATAAGCTGTATAAGTAGTTAAGGTCGGTATTACCGAGACAGACAGACGGGCGGACGGGTAAATCCGTCCGGCCGACTGTACGGCACGCTCACTCCGCCTCGACGTAATTTTTCCACCTCGAATGATAAAGCAGGCTTGGCTCAGTTGCTTTATATAAAACTTTTACGATTGGATTAGATTATAGGTACTCAGAACTGTTTGTTAAGCTTAAAACTTTGTTTCGGAAAACGGTTTGTTGAGCACATCGGTACATTGTTTGTGATAATTTTTTTGTTATTGTTTTGGAGCAATAAAACTGTAAGTATAATTGGTATTTTTTGGAAAGGAAGGCTATTCAAATTTATCATTTAGGAGCCTATTGTTTGACGCAGAATAACGGCAAACCTCTAAAACAGTCTTCCTATAAAGTACATTTATCAACAATGTTACGAAAATAACTTTTCATTTCTAATTAAAATTCACACAAAAAAAACAAAGAACGGATCAGCAAAGATGACGTCTAACAAAAAGGAGAATATCCCAAATGAATTGGACGTTTCGTGAGGCGTATCCTCCGGATTACTCTTTGACCTTTATTTCAAAAATTCACGCTCACAAACACATGTCTCTCGTTAATTCTTTTGATTGTGCTTCATAATTAAAGGGAGAACCGAAATTCTTTAATCCGTTCATCCTTTTTGAAAAAACATCCTCCATATTAAAAAAAAGCGGGAATTCGGGTTTAGCTTGTTCCTTGTGCCTTGTAATCTAGTCATTATCATAGTTCTTTTTATGCGCGCTTAGATTAAAGAATCTACATATTTTATATGCATGACATTTCTTTGCATAACTCAGAATAATATAAAGGAAAGCGGGTCCATTAGTATTCTAATACAGTACAATAAGTGTCTTCTAAGTTCCGGAATTTAAACTGGATATTCAGTGGCTCCAAACTAATGGCTTCGTATTTTTAGTCTGTTGATTTTAGAATCGGATAGTGTTTTGTTTTTTTTAGGTGTTCGTTTAGAATTCTATTTCGAACGTGCATCCTTGTCTTTGGTTTCATCATTAGGAAATAAGCAACGTGTAAAACTTAGGAATAAACAGAGAAAAAATCTGCTGCACGGTTACAACGAACGGAACAACAGAATTGTTTAAGCTCTTTGGTTTGTATACCTGATCAAAAAATTCTGCGCTGCCTGACTAGAACCATGTACTGAATTTGTGTTTTTTACCCTTTCACCGTGAATAGTTACTTTGAACGCGTTATTAAGTCTCTGACACAAAAGTAATAAAACCTACTTAGTCATTTTTTTAATAGTGATATCGTTCGGCTGTACAATTAGCGTAGTATGTGAGCGGTTAGCTGCTATGCTGCGTTTCATGAATTCGATTCTCGTACGAACAAATACAATATATGTATATGTGACCGACGATATAAGAGAAATTCAAACCATTGCACAAATTCATACTTAATTAGATAAATAACTAAACTGCCATTGTCTTCCACAAACAGGCATTATTTCACCACAACGTAAGTAGGTACTCTTATAAACGGCCCAATAAAGCGAGGATTAAAATTATTGTTAAGTTTGCGATACCTTTGGGTTCCGCATAAAGTGTAATAATGTAGAAGGGTTTCGTCCCTTCATAAGAGACCACATTAAATTGCGACATTTATTCGGTTACTGTTAGTTGCGGGTCCAACCTTAATGGTAAGTTTTAAAACCACTTCGATTTTGTGAACGTAACTATGTCGGACTTGTAATTTATAGGGTTTTTTGCTATCTGGTTCTACAAGAGGACTTTAATTACATATTTTAAAATAGAGAGTTGGGCAATGAAACGGGTGTAGGTGTAGTTTAAAACCGTCACTAGTTTGGGTGTGTGGTGTGGTCATTGTGAGATATAGGATAATAGGAGTGACCGTAATTTTGCCCAAACCGTACCTTCACGGAAGCTAATGGTTACAAAATTTCTACGTAAAAGTTTTCAATGTACTCGGTATAATCTATATCCAGGAAATGTAGCAATATCACCCTTATCGACGCCATTTTCGCGAAGCATAAAGTAAACAAACCAATTAAAGCGAAGTCTCTAACAATTCGCATAAATTCTATTAGTCTGTGACACACAAAGCGCCAGACGCGACACGTAGGCACGATTGTTGGCGCACAATAGTTTACCTGCCGTTAGACGCGTCTGTGAACTTGCCCGACGCTATCAATAGATTCGAGATACAACACTGCTTTGAATCTCGTACCATGAGTGGTAATGGGTAAATCGAGTTTATTATGTATTCATGGTGAAATAAGATTATACGTTATTTAGAGAATAATGACATGTGAAAATTTCAATGCGCTACCGGTTAAAAAACCCGCTATAAAAAGCATTGAAAGCCAGAAGGCTATGTGTAGAAGATGTGAAGACATACTGGCCAAAATAAACAATCTGTGGTGACCATAACTTCTCGATTTTATGTAGGTATAATTGGAATACATAGGAAGAAGATATTTACTCAAGAAGTGGAACGAATAAGTACCAAACGCAAACAGTTGATCACATTAGCAATATTGGTTAGATATAAGGATCCTGGTTCTCAAAGGATATTACTAAGACCTTCCAGGTTCTTTTAATCCGGGATTCCTGGCTGTCTTATCAGGCAACCGTGATTCTGGAACTGCTATTGAAGGGTCACAGTGGATATTAATCAATACGAGTATGACTATTCTCCTATCCCATCCTGGGCGGGAGGACTTATTTGATGATTTAACCACGATAAAAGGGTCTTTTACTGAAGTCCTATAAATATACTCACTCTACATATAAATATACTCATTTAAAAGATTTTATGAATATAATAACTATGGATGTAAATGATTTAGTTTGTAAAAGGGTACTATTGTTTTTGCGTAATTCTAAACTACTAAGTTACTACATTATGATGTGGGTTAAGAGGAAAATACTGATAGTAAATTCCTTTAGGTACGATGTTTAGTGGCTTTATCAAAAACACAAACTTCCCAAGAATCTGGACCTTGTGAGAACTTCACCAAGTTTGTTCAAAGCCTCTAAAGAGGCTCTAGAGATGCCAAAACATTGTCTGCCTATATGGAAAATACAAATAAACTATGTTAAGATCTTCAGCTTTTCCAAGAAATAGCTCGGATCTATTCGTTTTGCATGCCGTTTGACAGTGTCTGTTTGTAACATGTTTCGAAATCAACTGTTTTGGGTATACAAAACAAATAGTTGTAAGCATTACAAATATCTACCTACAATGAAATGAATTACTACCCGTCAGCGATAATAATGAAACTGTTATGACGCCATATTATGACGTCATGCCCAATTTTTTAACACTTGCACGCTCTGTTATGTACAACCAATAATTTTAAGAAAATAGCATTGCCAAAAAACAATTTTTTTTTTGTTGTCGGATGGAGGTCATTGGGTTTTCGCTTTTATGGTGCTCGCATAGTAAAAATGAATATTATAAAAAATCTTTACATCCGAGAATCACCATTTGGAAATTATCATTTATAGTCAAATGTATAGTAGATTCGGTTTTTCAATCGCAAAACGTCCCATATACTCGATTTACACCGATGTTTCGCCATCCAGACCATTCTAAAATGCAGCGGTTTATCAATGGTAGTGGTTCGAAGTCATTCCTCCCTGTCTGCTCGGGTTTACTTCGCACCGTAACAAATGAGGCTTGTTAACAGAAGGTCACCTACTTGGATAATTTATAGGAATCCAGTCCCACACACTTGCGGGCACAACGACTTTAAACCTTCTGATTTTTACTTAAATCTCCTTTTTCCTAAACGCTTCTGTTTCTGAGTTAAGACTTCTAATTTTATTGAAGGAAAAGCCGTCGGTCGTGTCCTAATGCTTGAGGGTATTTTGGAAGGAATTTATTTATTGCTAAGTTTGTTAAATGGGATCAAAGAAATAAGTTTTGAGAAATGCGATTTTTGTTTGAGTGGGGTCAGTCTGTTTCGGACTTATTTTCCATCGTTTGTTGGGTAGAGGATCGGATTTTGATGCTTATTTATGTATTTGAAACTGATGGCAGAAGTTTTAACTTTAAGTGTGTTTGATTACTAAATATCTATTTTTATTAAATTGGCCTACACATTACACAACTATGAAAATGACTTCACTTTATAGCACTTCTACATTTTGCAAATTGCTAACACACTTTTTGTTAGTCTTCATTCATACTAAGTACATCCCTAATAATGCCTTCAAGTCATTTATTCAAACCACACGTGCCGGGTTCCCAAATCCATTAAGTTCTTGAAAAAGAGATTTTCCTACACAAGGAAAACAAAATAATGAAAAAAAATCGGCATAGAAATAAGTGGTTGGGTGTAACGTCACGGCCCTACTTATTCTGAACCCCTGAAGAGCAGCGACACCAAATAGCGGGGAACGAATTAATAATGAAACAAAGCGGCTTATATTTCGCGGTGGGGGCGGGGAAAACCGACCTTATGAGCTGAGAGATACGATCTTAATTGGTAGTACCGCAGTTAGTATTTAGTGCGGCGGTTGGATGCGCCCGCGGCAGCTGCCTGCGTCACTGAAGCTCTTTGTTTGAGCTGAAGAGCTGACTCTAATAGCTTGCACCGGATCCGCGCTTAAAAATGGACTTTTAAATATTTTATGAAGAAGTCGGGCGGACGGATAAAAAGTTTAAAATTTACATATCTACCGTATGCACTCGTGTATAGAAAGCAACGTGAATATAGAACACAGTTGCTGTTTTTATTTATTTCTTTGTCGCCGGGATTGCGGCGGGCGGAAACTTCCTTAACTGAAAAAGGTGTTTCCCTCATAAAAACTCTCGTAGGAAACTTCTGAGTTTGTTTGAATATACCCGAATATCATTGAAATGTATAAAGGTAAACATTTTAGGAATAAATGAGTACCATGACAATTATTTTGCCACGGATATAGCCGCATTTTTACGAAAAAACCTTTTAAGAGTTCAGGGTAAGGCAGTAATACTTAGTTCTATAAACAACAACAAATATCAGGAGAAAATGAATGCCGTGTGATTGCACGAGGAAAAAACTTTTAGCATTATATAAATTACCCCCAGGTAAACAAATTAAAAGGATCTGCGAGCGAAGGTTAATTTATAAAGCCGTTTAATGAATTTAATCAGACTGCCACGAGAACAAATACACCCGAGTATTGTGAATGGTATAAAAAATATCATGTAGTTCGTAATAGTAACTATGTTTTTTAATATTATGAGTTACATTTAAAATGTATTTTTAGCTTATATTGTATTGTCTCGAGAACTTACAATGTCTTAAGTATCAGTACTTAAATGTAATGCCTCATTTACATTCAGCTGTAGTGAGCAGGGAAGTGGGCAGGGAAGTGGGCAGGACGAGTATGTAAACGTATACTTCTCATGCCACTGCTTAATGCCACTCGCGCTGCCCAGCGCTCCCCAAAAGAGCGGTTTTTATGCGGACTTCAAAGGACCGGCAGCGCGAGCGGTAGGGCGTGTTTACATTCTGCTCAAGCGCTCAGTTGACGCCGAATATAATGCCTCGTAGAATTCTTCTGCATTATAAAACATTATCTTAAGCAGGTTGGTAGGTACTTACAAAGTTCTATTACGATGAATATCATCCACCATCTTCTACGACGTCTTTTCTTTTTTTTCATTCGATTTATTTTTAACTGACGCACATAATTATGTATCGCTAAAAGACACAGCGCGGACACTGCAAAAATTTCAACGTCTGCCATTTTCGGAACTTGAAAGCGAAGTGAGAGGCAGGGCAGTATGTAAACACACATTTACTTCGATCCTGCCACAGCAGTATTTAGGGAATTATTGCCGGCAGCGCGAGGAGCAGCGATAGGGGCTGAATGTAAATGAGGCATAAAAGTGGTTGAAAAGCTTTCAAAGATTTGAAACGAATGAGGTCAAAATAAATAAAACCAGAAGTAGGTAAAAAGTTGATAATACGACTATTACCCATGTTTTATACTCATGTCTTACGACTATAAATGCAAAAATGTGTGAGGGTGGCCGGATATTTGTAACTCTTTCACACAATAACTGCAGAACGGATTTGGATGGAATCTATCTGGTATCTATCTACTGGTAGATAGTTTATAACCTGGATAAACACATAGTGTTCGCTTTATCCTAGTATTTTCCCGTAGGATTATTACCGAAATTCACGCGGACCACGCCGCGGTCATAACCTAGTTTTAAACATATGATTAGCCCAGTTTTAACCATCATACATTTAACCTGGCCAATTGGGGCCACCACAAACTTTCTCAGTAAATATTTGTTTTGTTTCCTTCCAAGATTATAAATGTGCGGCGTCCAAACATTTTGTAAAAACACGCTGTAGTATCGGGGCCACGTCAAAACTTTCAACTTTGTTACCTTCCGTTTATGATAAAGTTGGGGCTGACACCGGCAGTAAGTGGAAAAGTTATATAGAACCCTTGTTTATTCCAGATAGTTGTAGAAGCACACTAGATAATTTGTTGAGCAAATTACCACCTCGCGGGCCCGTTGGTTTAATAAAATACGAGTTGTAACTCAAAAAAGTTTTAAAATTAATTGTTGTGGTGCCAAGTGGGAAATATCAACACATTTATTATGTAACAACTGAAAAATACGCGCTCTGAGCTAGCTTTTCCTTTAAATAAATTCATTTCTCTGTTGACTGCTTGGTAGAGAAATCTTAGCCAAGGAAACTCTGGGATCAAACTATTTAGTAACATGAAATATTTGAGATGGCTTTCATACCTTGCGCAAGGGTTAGACATGGGTCGTATGTTAGTGAGTTGACGTTAACTCGCAAGTTAGGTATTCTGTTGGCAAATACATAATAAATGAACTAACTTCTAAAACCGTCAAGGTCAAGATTATGATTAGAATAGCGAAAGCTATTAATTATACAAAATACACATCCACGGCGTAACAAAGTCTAAGTAAGACACCAGTCATGACTCCATCACTCTAAGTTAGTGATGCAGTCATGACTGGTGGTGACCTGATTTTAGACCATAGTAAAATCATCAAATGCGTCATATGTCGCCATGCTGGATGGAGAAGAAAGGACTGACAGACTCTTACTAGGTAACTAAAAACCACCTTGTCCCTTCAGTTGCCGTATGCGTTCCAGGGTCATAGTGTCCTCTACAGACGGTCCCCTGACCTCGAGCACTCAAAATGTATAAAGTATCGTTCTTTTTCGGAGAACTATTTGAAGAAAACAGATATAAAATGTCATGTTATGTTATATCCGTAACGCTAAAAGCCAAAGTTAGGCCCTAAATGCAAAACTGTTAGTGCAAGCTGGCTTAAATCCAAAAATAACAAATTTAAAAAGCCTTGTTAGTTACCTCTAGTGCCCGTGAAGTTCCAGTCAGCATCGTGTGTGTGTGTACTTCGGGCATACGGCGTCCGCCGCGGGCGGTTGCCCGGACATCGCGCCCGGCCTTGGGGCACTGCAAACATACAACCTTTTCACTCAAGAAAACTTTGTTCTCAGGGTTAAAGTTGAAAAAGTCATTGATGCTTTTAGTTTTTGGGTATTTGTTGGACATTTTTTGAAAGACTTTTCTCGTCTATCTAATATAAGTGTTCTATGAATCTTTGCTTGGGTCGTAGACGAAGACTTGAGTTTACCTTTGTAACGCGCAAGGATCATATTTTCCAAAATCGTTTCGTTTTGTTTTTCTTTTGGAGTTTCATTTAAACTATCTTTTCTGTTAAACTGTTGTATAGAAAAAACACAGTTGATAAAAGCATATAGGGCTTTATAAGAGGAGCAGTTTAGTTGACAGACAACCTTCCCTTGGCAAAGACTTCAGCCGGAATGTGTCGTAGTAAGTAATAGACAGGATTCAAAGACTTGATGACATTTTTTTTTATAAGGTGGGGACTGTCAAACTGACTTAAATACACGGTGATCCTTCAATAATCTTTTAGATTCCAGGCTCAGGGTTACCTAATGAGACAGTCCCACGACTTGATGACAAGTTTAAGATTGTTTTATCATAAAACTTTAACACATAACTTTATAGGATATAAATTACCAATGAATGGATAACAGTCCATTAAATGTTCGAACTTTTCTGTTTCTTTCAATTAAAGCTCGCCCTTTAGAAACTTTTCTGCTAAAACAATAAAAAAGTTCAAGGTATTTTTACAAGAGAAAAGTTATCCAATCAATTTTTTAATTACAACGCTTTAAACTTGTAGAAACTGGGTTATGAAAGTGAGCTGATTTTGATCCTTTTGAAATTTTATAAAATGTTTGATAGATCGAGAGAACTGTTGAGAATTAATTACAGATGAAGGCTGAAAATATTATTTTAGTAGAATTTTTTACCTATTTGATATTCTGAAACTCCATAAGCCTGATCCTTTGTATTACTGACGAAACACTGATAGACTCCTTGGTCGTCCTTTTGGGAATTGTTGATATGTAGTCTTAGGCCGTCTTCAGAAATTTTGAGTCTTTCATTCGGCGTCACAACTTTCGCGTCATGCACCCAGTAGACAAGCTCGATTGGATGCCCCGACACTTTGCATTCAAATGTGACGTCGGCATTCGTTTTCGTTCGCATCACTTCGGGCTTTATTCGGACGGAGATAGGTTCTGAGAAAAAAAAAATGTTAGAAGAAGTAATAATGTTATTTTGTGTGTAATAAAATTTTACGATTAGTCCAATTAGGGCGGTAATACGGAAGGAATCTGTGAGGAAAAGGAAACTGTTTACATAAATTAAGGGGATGTATTTCTCACGTATTCTGGTTGGAGTGAGGCTGGAAATAAGGTGTGTTTGTTGCGTATTTTTCCTCTTTTGAAAAAAATACGAACGAGATACGAGCATTTATTTTACTGTTCACCAATAAAAGTAAGATTGCGAATAAATACACTGTTTACGTTAATACTAATCACGTTTATACCAGTGTATAAGACATGTAGTCTTCGTGTTATGTTTTTTGTTTGTGTTTATAGTTTAAATCTAAAATAAATTCAACGCTTCTAGAAAACTTGTTCAATTATCTCAACAATTTATGTATTGTTATGTTGTATACAGGATATATTTTTAACTGAACCTATAGAAAACAAGAGTGTCACAACTTGTATTATGTGTGAAAGCGCCGGGAAAAACAGAGCGTGTATAGAAATTACAGATTTCATAACCAGCTATTGTACGTTTACGACAATGGTTATTGACGGTTATAGATATTGAAATAGCGGCAATCTCGAGTTCTAAACCGTTGAGTACCGTTGTAACTGAAATATACGTCAATTGTATAATAACACTAACTGGAAATACTGAACTGAAATCATTGCCGCTTCGTGTATAAATGAATTTAGGTTCGAGTATTTCTATGAAATTGTGATTGGAAGCATGGGTGAAGTCGGGCTATGAAAGATGATGATGATGATCATTTCTGTAACATCTATCATCATCATCTCAGCCATAGGACGTCCACTGCTGAACATAGGCCTCCCCTTTTGATCTCCACATATACCTGTTGGAAGCGACGTGCATCCAGCGTCTTCCGGCGACCTTTATAAGGTCGTCTGTCCACCTTGTTGGTGGACGTCCTACGCTGCGCTTGCTAGTCCGTGGTCTCCACTCTAGCACTTTTCGATCCCATCGGCCATCTGCTCTGCGAGCAATATGGCTTGCCACTTCGGCTTGCTAATCCGGTGGGCTATGTCGGTGGCTTTAGTTCGTCTACGGATCTCCTCATTTCGGATTCGATCACGTAGAGAAACACCGAGCATAACCCTCTCCATAGCTCGCTGAGCGACTTTGAGCTTTGAGATGAGGCCGATGGTGAAAGACCACGTTTCGGTACCGTAACTCATCACTGGTAACACACATTGGTTGAAGACTTTCGTCTTGACAACGTTTTTCGTTGTAACATCTATAGGTACTAATAATATAAAGCAGAAGTGTTTATTTGCTTGAACGTTCTAATCTCAGGAACTGGTTTGAAATTAAATTAATATTCTGAGTTTATCCAGAAAACTAACCTGTGACAATAAGCGTGAAATGTATGGACTCTCCCCCCACAGTGTTGTTGAGCCAGCATACAAACCGCCCGGCATCTTCACGCCGCACAGCTTGGAGGCTTAGCAGACCACTGCCGAGGAGCCTCGCTCTCGACCATAGAGATGTCTTCTCTATGGGGATTAACTCTTCATGGTGCTCTCGAAACCACCTGTCAAGTCAACAACAATAGATAAGTATAGACAAGATTTTTGGGTGATTTTTAGTTAATGTCCGAAACAAGGTGAAACATTTTCTGATTCGTGCCTATTTATTCTTTGTCCTAATCTAGATCCCAGACACTCCTAAAACAGAGACTAGAAATAAAACAGCCCATAAAAAACAAAAGATCAGTAGAGCTTATTCATCCAGATAGTATTAAAAAGAACAAAGGTTACAGCAAAATAAACTTTGTTCATAGGGTCTTATGTCATATTGTAACGGGAAGGGGTATCTTATCAAGCAGAACAGCAGCAGACATCAATAGTGAACAAGTTGTGACAAATAGCGCATTGTCACGAGAAACATGACATATCTAGCACGTCCTTTCAAAGTTATATCGATTCATCGCCCATACAAATTGGTGATGCCGCTTCTTTCCTGTTAGAATAGCATATTGTTACCTTACCCTACCTTACTCGGAAATTCCAATAAGTGTCTCTTACGTGTAAAAGTGTCATAAAACTTGCATTACACACTTTCGTAGAATTTCGAAGGCTAACGCGTAACCGTAAAAGCTTTTACATACGAAAATATAAACAGAGCTGAATAATCTCTATATAGTTTTATTTATACACAGTTCGATCTACAACAACTAGCTAAACTAAACCGTGTGCGTTTCGATGGGCGTCAAACGTGATTTAAAAAATTAAAGATGGCGGCAGTAAGGTGAAAAATACTGTTTCATTCTATTTAGTTCACCATAGATGTCAGCCAGGTGGTGTAACAAAGAAAACACTTTAATGTATTTATTTCACTTTAGGACCAATTTGCAAGCCTACAAAATAATATCGGTTGAGCCTTTTCTAAGGTCGTTGATAGTTATTACAACTAGAACATTACAATGAGCCTGTTTAACGTAATTAAGTAGGAGTTAAAAGATATTGCAGCATTTTATGATCTCATACAGAACTGAAGTAAGGGAAGAGTACTTAGAGTACCTTTACGATTATGATGCTTTGATTTCTTTAATACGATAAGATCTAAATAATTTTATGATCCACTCGTGTACTGCCGATAGAAGTTATGGAATATGAAATCTATTCTATATCTATCTATTCTATACATATAATAAAACTGTAGAAAAGTTATTTTTGTACATTAAAAAAAAACTCAAAAAATATAGCCAGGGTATTAAAGGACAACCAATAGAACCCATTTCTAGCATTTTTAGAATTTTTGTCTGTTTGTCTGTTTATCTGTTTGTCTGTGTATTTGTCCAGGTATCACATAAAATGTACGAAGTTAATGTGGATAACTTTTATACACAACGATTAAGCGTAACTTGGAGAGGAATTTAGTCTTTGTTTCATTGGAATCGGTTCAGTCTATCAAAAGATATTTGAATTTAAAGTGTTTCAGAAGTAAAATTACTGGTGCACTTTGGTCTCACACATTGATTTCGTACGTCAGTCGCGCGATCTAACTTCGAATAGAAAATCTACATTATTCAAATAAATAGGTATATATTTCAACGCACGGCAGATGGCGTTAAAGAAAACCTGGAATAAGACGTGTTTATGTTGAAATATTTGTTTTATCGTAATCGGTTCACATAATATGAATGGACTGGAATGGACTGGGATGGACTGGAATGAACTAGAATGGACTGGAATGGACTGGAATGGACTGGAGCGGAGCGGAGCGGAGCGGAGGGGAGAGGAGTGGGGCGTAGGGGAGTGGAGTGCATAGAGCGGGCATTAGGAAAAATAGTTCTACATAAACCTGGAATAGAAGTGTCAAATATTCTTGATAAATCTTAGAAAATTCTAAATACAGGGTTTATATTAAAAACGTGGCCAGAATTAAGCGCTTCGAACTAAAAAAATACATTGTTCGATTCCGACATCCACGCGAATGAAGTCGCGGGCACAGCTAGTATTCAATATAAGCGAATGCGAAGAAGCAATATCTATTAAATGCCGGAAGTCTTTTATGAGATGTGCAGACATTTTTATCGGACGAAGTAATGGAGAATAGGTATTCGTAAATGCCGTTTCAAGTATTTAATAACCCTTGACATAGTTTATGTGGAGGGACATTTGTTTGAGATTGAATTACAGATCCCTGTGTTGATGTGGAGCAACAAATCCCGGATCTGCCCAGCTAATGTTACGCGAAAGAGACTGTCGCATAGTTTCAACTCGTTTCAGAACACTATTACACGACGGCAAAAGCTTTGTGAATACGGTCTAATATCCTATGCGCAAATTCACGGAAATGAAATGGCTATGTGGCGCGAAATCTTCAATGTTCTCCAAGTTAGGTTCCCTTTTAGAAATAGTTTTGAAAGGAGTTGAAATGCACCAAGACATTTGCATTCTAAAAGGTTCCGCGAACTATGGCTGGATATGAAAGTTTATGGCGTATTCAGCTCGCCACGGTAATTCTTTGAAAACATAAAATGTTATCAGTTCACTAAAGTAGTTTGTGAACTTTTATGTAGTCTATAACTCTCAGACGTTTTGAAATCACCTGAGATTTTATTATGGACTAGTTCTTCATTTTGGCTTTTGTAACAATTCATTTTGTACAAGAGTTCTGTAGTATCTCGCACTTTTAACGTCCTTATGGATTTATGTCACCATGGATATACCAGCCCTCTCTTGCTAGTCATAAACAACCAATCGCCATTTACATAGACGTACTATTTGAACAAAATCTGAGTCATTGATTGGAGAACAAAGGTCCTAATAGGTATTGATCAAGCTAAATAAGAGCAAACTTTTCGTTTGTGCAGACACTAGTTGCAACCACGTTCGAAAGATAAATACCAAGCGAAGCAACTTCTACCAGCCATCGACCCATGAGCTCGGTTTGCTCGGTTATTTGACTAAACATGACCAAGTTTGACCGCTGAAACTTGGCAACATTTTCTTGTGTGTTTACTTAATTCCCAGGTACGTTCCTGAAGTCCGAGCCAACCCAGGTCGCTATTAAATTATTTGTTTCAGAATATAAGTTGTGGGGAAATGCTATGTAAAATATCATGTGTGGAGTAAGAAAAAAGCTGCTTTAAAATCGGCGACCCTTTCGTATTTGTCTCTTGCACTCAGAGGTCTAAACGGCAACGTAACAGCGGTCTGAACGATAACATTATGAAAATCTATTTAAATTACGCGCCATTTTGCTATCCAGCGACGAGCTAAGTACAACAGCAATATAGATAGAGCTACATTTCCAAGGGTATAATGCAATTTACCGGGTTTTGCGGGCTAAATTGCTCCTTGGCAGTTAAAACGAATCACGTCGCATGGGGATTATAAAATTGCGGTTAAATCTCGACACGAGATCAAAACGCGTTGACGACGAAATAAAACAGCCAGTTTGACCGGCGCATGTATCGGCAGATTTAAGGGATTTCAACTGTGAATTTTAACACGTTGTTTTCTGACCAAACGCCTGCAGTCTACGTAGCAGATATAAAATGTGAGCTTCATTTTAGAACGACGTTGTGGAATTTCAGTAACAACGTGGATATGTCACAGAATACATTTACTGAAATGATTCCGGACTTTATATTGTTACATTGGTGCGACCAGCACTTTTCCCGGAAATAGCAGAAATATTAAATTTCATTCGAATGGAACGTGAGGTTTTCGCAAATACCCACCTACAATTTTATTGAATTGAAAACCCACGAATATTAGATGCAATCATGAATAATAAATATGTACCGACCGATTGATTGAACCAATTTTCTGGTCAGGTAAGACCACAATGTGTTAGCAGCAATTGTCGGATGTTGTTGATTTTCACACATTTACACAAATAAATTAGTAACTTGTAGTAATAGAATTAAATCATATTCCCGGAAAATAACTAACAAACAAGTTATATAATGAACCACTAGTCAGTAAACCGTAACGGTACAGAGAAGGCTTTATTTCTGAAACCTTTTAAACGAATCAGCAGCCGATGGCCATTACTCGCTCACAAGACCTATTTCTGAGGTAAAAACTAGGTCTTTAGCCTCTTTGCGCTGTGATGCCAGTCTCCACGACTCTGTTGTTTGCTTACTGAAGCGATACCTTTTAGCTGGAGGATACAACCGCAGAAAATGTTGCTGTTTTTGTTATGTCGAAAAGTATGTATTTTACTGGTTGAGTTTTTTTTTTGTTGTGAAATGGTTTGGTCTTTGTAGGAAACCTGTTTTGAAATGGCATTTTTGCTTTGAATTATGATAGCTTACTTTTAGTTGCTGTATTAAATAAATAGTACAAAAACTTATAATTCAAAAAAACATTGTTCATGGTTTTCAACTCAATACCTAGAAGAGAAGTTTTGCTCTGAATTGTATTAATTTTTAATAACAATAGCGAACAAAGCCAACAATGCGTTTTCTGTAATGGTAGACCATTATTCGTTTCAAAAAGCATTGTAATGTCGACGGAGTACCTGAGTATTAACATTATTGTCTTTCTTTAACTGGAAACGGACACCGAAAATTATTTATCAGAAATACCACGAAACATACGGTATAAGTAGGTTTTCACTTGGATTTTCCTCTTTCAAGTGTGTACAGCGACAGCTAAGTACTTGCCAATATCTCAAAAATAGTTTAGAATATTTTAAATTCCAGGTTTTTATTTCTCCATAAACCATTTTGGATTTCTTTTAACTTATTGTGTAAAGGTGATTTTTTCATTTAGCAAAAGGCTCACGTGTTGCCACTATATCGATTGATGGTAAGCAATGGTGTGATCGATGAATACGCTTGCCTAGAATTAACCTATTCACTCTTGACATAAAGACCCCCAAAAAACAAAGATTCCGGCAGAGAGTATTGGCAAAACGCTTTGTACGTAAGTGTGGGATATGTCATAATCAGAGGTCTAGCGTTATTTTAGTACTTGCATCGAAATGTTGATATTAATATGGATTTTCCCGGGATTTCTTTATATGATAGAGATAGATTAGACAAATTTTGTTAAAGTAAATAACTTTTTTATTCAACAAATCACGGGATTTTCCTTCTCTTTGAAAGTGATTCCAGGCTTTGGGGCATATCCACTCTATTCTTTCGCTGTATGAAATCAGTGTAAGTAGGTACATAAAGCAAGTAAAGGTCGGTACTCACCTGTAGCTAGGCACAGGCCACGCATGCGCGGCACATGGCAGCCGCACGTCCTGGCCTGCTTGTACGCGGCGCGTACGCGGCTCTATTGCCATGCGCGGACGCACGCCGCCTTTTGGTTCTGTCACTATTATGTGACCTGGTAAAACACAATGTAAATGTGATATAATACATAATTGATGCATTAAAAGCTTGAAATAATATAAAAACAGGCTAGCCTCTTAGAAATTTAAAAGCTGAGGACATAGCATAGTGCTCAAGTAAATCGTTGAAATACAAGGAAATGCTATTTTTGTGGTTATGAGATTGGTCCTATAACAGTGTTTTTTGGGACCCATAAAGGTGACATAATAAAGGTAATATTTTGAATATTTCCTCTTAATAGTTAATTACAAATATAAGGGAAGAACTACTGAGGGCCGATTTTATCAAACTTGTGTGACAACAGATACCATTAAAAAAGAAAAAAAAATGTTTAAAAGCCGCATTTTTTGGGTCTCTGAAACACTATGATAGTTATTGTTGTTTACTATGATAAAATTACGCCCTTATTTTTTTATAGCTAAACAAAAAACAAGGTTCTAGAAACAAAAGTAAGATCCTTTAATGCTCCCAATTTATTACGTCTTATGAGCAATTACATGGGCATCATATTAATTTTAGATATATGCAAAGCATTATGGCTCTTAAAGCAAGTACCTAGCAACGATATTGAGTTTAATTGAGTGGATCGTACCGTATCTATTAATTAGAGTCTCAAATTAGATATGCTAAAATTGATTGGTCTTGTTGAGTAGCCACATACATGTAGGTACATTCTGCACTACGTACAATATTGAGTAAAGTTTCAAATTATTTGAACTTGCATAGAACATCTGTGATTGCAAGACCTTTTTTGTAATGATTTATTCAAAAAAGTTGAGTTTTTTTTATTAAAAAAAGAATGATTGCCAGACATTAAAACTTTTCATACCTATTTAATTATGACAACCCTGCTCTCTCTATTTCTAACAGTGAACATGAAAGCCAGATCAATAATTCAACACTGGCAACAATTAGAAGAACGCTGAGGCAATGAAGCTTGACGAAGTCCAGCTGCCGTATTATGACGTCTTAAAAAACCAGGCTTGTTCCAGTGAGTGAACGAGATGGCGCTAGACGAATTGCATATTTCTGTCTCTTTCACTCACTGCATATATTCAGCCTGGAACTTTTAAGATATCATAATACGGCCGCAGGAGATAAAGATGACCGATTTTGGAACCCGCAACAGAACTTAGAAAATAATGTTCGAAGGGTAAAAAAAATACCCTTAATGTTAAATTCGTATGGAGAAGAATGTGCAACAAACTCCATTAGTTTAGCAAATTCTAAGTAAACAAATCAACTCACCAAAATATTGACTAGTATACAAGGTCCCGGTGATCCGGTCCCGGACGCGGCACCGGAACGCATTGTGCCGGTCCCGCGGGCTCACCCCGCTTATATACAGTGAGCCGTCGTCCAACCGCTGATACTTAGACCCTAGAGCAAAAAGGACTTTAAGTTCGTCGTAAAACCGTCTTTAACCTACTTATAATATGAATTAATATATTTCAGTTAGCAACAGATGGTTCAAAAATCATAATGCAAGATAATGTTACGTTTTTAAATGCGTTGTACAGACGCCAGCAGGTCAAACAACCCGAATCTGTCAAATTTTATCATTCGAACGTCAACCTTCCATTATTGTGATAAGGTTGAAAATCAATTAAAGAAATTTGACAGATTTTAGTAGCTTGATGTGCTGGCGTCTGTGTATCTCATTTATTTATTTATTTTACTACTATGTACACACAAGGTTCAACACACGATAATTATAACATATAAGTTAGTGAAACAATTGACATAAATCACTCATTAACAAATATATTAAATGAAAAAAAAATACATATTTTTAATATAATAGAGTACGAATTTACATCATTCAATTTCAGACGTAAAATGTTGGAAATAAACTAAAGTGCCTATAAAACGCTGGAGCCACACAAGTAAACGTAACTGAATGCAATGCAAGTCATTCATTTAGGTCACGTTAAAATATCATATTCATAAATTAAATTCACTGCGCTAATTGAAACACAGGTGTGACGGAAATACATTTTCACAGCACCATCCAATGTCCACATTTAAATAAATTAAATTCATTATTACTCTGCAACACTCAGATTTTTTGTAGTAACATTATATTGAACAATAAATGAGAAAATCGTGATCCTTACTTATCAATATTGCCAACAACTTGTTTCTGCCGGAGCTGGGTTTTTTTTGCGCTCTTACTTATTGCCTACTTAAGTATTTTTAGTACTTGGCATAATTATATTTTGCTGTCATAAAATGCTAGAAAGTACGCTACGCTTTGTTTTCTTCGAAATCTTTATTAATAATCACGGACCGAGTGAAAATTGTTGTACTTATTTGAGACTTTCAACTTCCATTTTGACACCTCATTTTTATTTTTCCTGAAAATAAGATTGCGGATGAAAATGTAATTGCGTGTGTCGTCGGCTGACAAGTAATTTGATGAGAAAAGCAACAATTTCGTTTTTGGCGCGAAATTCTTAGAACACATCAAAAAAAGTATTTTTGGCGCGCAAACTTGATCTGTCCCTCCATCTTGTATTAATAAAGTCAATAACCAATAGAGACGTGACTATGACAATATTATTCGTAAAATCGACTAGATCGAATAATTTATCTTATGAATACCACGCATTAAATGTAAATCATATCTCGGTATCTAGAATAGTTATGTTATGGAGACATGTAAATCAAATTGATGACCACAAAATCTCATTTTATTATACCCATTTATCTGATTAATGCGGGGTCATTGTATATTATAGTATTTTCAAATACGATTGGCTGCCTTATAGTCGATTACGATACAATGGGTGCGATTACTGTATTAGGTGAAGTGAAAATTCAATACAAAGACGGATAAACGTCATTTTAAAAACGTCAATGCTATACTTAGTCTAACTATTGTGTTATGCTGATATTTCCTATAGGATAATATTATTCATCTGATGAACTTTTGATTTTTATTTCTGCTGCAAAATGCCAATCACCCTGGATCCTAACGCAATGTCCACTTTGGAGTAAGTATTGTTATTATTCCTCACTATAAAATTTTATATATTATTATCAATATTATTACAGATGTTACACGTTCATCTGGTCGTCGCTGAAGCACTTGGTGATGCTGACACGGTCGGCGCAGCGTGGTGGGACTACGCACCCTATCAACGCCGCGATCCCGCCATCATTATTATATTATCTCCAATGGTATGATTCAATGTCACCACGGATCTTACTACCACGGCGTTTTTCTCTATTGTTATTGTACCTCCTAAGATAGATCAATATAAAGTTGTGTTACCTATATGATGCGGCACGTTCATCTGGTCTTCAGTGAACCAGTCGGTGCTGCTGACCCGGTCGGCGCAGTGTGGTGGGACCACGCACCGTATCACCACCGCGACCCCGCCATCATTATTATATTATCTCCAATGGTATGATTCAATATCACCACGCACCTTAGTATCACGGCTTTTCTCTCTAATGATATAGATAGTGCAATACAAAGTCGTGTTACCTAAATGATGCGGCACGTTCATCTGGTCTTCAGTGAACCAGTCGGTGCTGCTGACTCGGTCGGCGCAGTGTGGTGGGACCACGCACCGTAGCACCACCGCGTTTCCCGCCATCACGTACTCGTCTGGCACGTGGATCTCCCATGGTATGTTTAGTGCTGAGGGTAAAAATGAAGGTTAGATCTTCTTGTCAGGATTTTTTATAGCTCTAATTATAATCAGAACATGTGAGGCCTGCTTACCCCTACTCTGTTAAGACCTACTAATTTGACCAGGGATTTCATGTTTGACGTTTCCATAGATATTGACTCACAATCTATCTATCGCCAAAATACGTATTTCTGTCGGCATGCAGTAAAACAAGATATTATCACAGATACTGACTGATTTATTTACAAAACATTATTTTGGAATTATCCACAATGAATGCAGACATTTTATTTCGAAATGTAAAATACTACAGCTCTTTTTTATTTGGATTATTAGACTGTATTTATTTTGCGCAGCAATTTTATTTGATTGAATGTTTTTAAGGATAGGATTTCTTATTCGAAAATCGAAAATAAAACGTCAAGGTTTAAAATTAAAAAAAAAAACCAAGACGTTGATGGAATTCCATTTTATAGAGTAAAACATTTTCGTTTCTTAAAGGTGGAAGGAACTATCAGCCTTATTGGAAAGACAAGGTTAATTAAAGTGTCACAGAGTCTCAGATAAATCGACTACTTGATACCCTCATCTTGTTGAAGAAAAAACTAATCCACTAATCTTGAGAACTCGTCAACAGTTTTCTTCAATTTTGTGAAAGCAAGCTTATTTAAACGTTCTTTTTTAGAAACTATATAGAAAAGCTACAGTTAGGAGATTAGATTGTTTGTACACACCAACGTAAATGAGTATGATAAATGAAAGAGTACGATGCACCTTGGTTGTCTCTCACTGTGACTGGGTTGGTAAGAAAACATACACAAGCTAACCAGCTAACCTTTTGTTTTTATTTTATTCGTGTTAGCTAGTTTAAATTTTTGAAAACGGTCCCACGTTACAGAGACAATCTGTTGGGGCATAGTTATTTTATAAAAAAATACCAACGAAAAGTAAATTAGAAAGTGAATGTTATCTTCTGTTTATGAACAAAGGACAACATTCACTTTCTTTAGTACTTTCAGAAAAGGTCCAAACAAAATGATCTCCTTTAACCGTATAGTTCGGTACCGGCCCCTAAAGGGGCGCGACAAGTCAACCTACGCTGGCTCAATAAGTGCCCCTAAAGGGGCAGACGTTGTAGTCATACGACATCCTCATTATAAATTAAAAAAATATAATATTCTCTGCGTTAAATCCTATGAGTGCGCATTAATTAAGAATGTTTAATACAAATCTGATTTGTTTACGCCATTAAAACTTCTTCATTTAGCGCGCATTTTCTTAATTTACCATGACAAAATCCAAAAGCGTAAATACAACTATCGCCATTTTAATGGCAGTGCTGGGTTCGGCTAAAAATCATAAAAAATGTGGTTTTCGGACATCCAACGGATCATTATACGAGGGATGAATAACTCGTCATTTAGTATTGTAACGAATTCATACATTATTCAACGTAAATTAGCAGTGGTAATGAAGAATATGATATTTGAACTCGAAGTTTCGCGCCACTTTTGTTTGTTTACGTTTTTATTTTTCACTTATATCACACACACGCGCATTATACTCAATAACAATTCAGATAAATATCATGACAAATGTTATAAATAACGTAAAAAAATCCAGATCTTGGCGTAATTCTCTAATACAGAGCCATTATCACGTATTTTTCATTACCACTGCTCAATTTCTATTCGTAATCGACAACCATGTTTATTTTTTTTAATCGTAATGATGTGTGAAAGCGATTATTCTAATCGATTCCATACTTGATTTTTTTGTCAACTCGAGTGAAAAATTAAGGAAACTAGGAAATCGATGAGTAGAAATTAAAATAAATTTGTTTTAAGCTTAGAATACAATTATTATTGATTATAATATTTTTTAAAGCTTTTACAATAACATCTACATTTTAATTTCTAAAACACAATAATAAACAATGGAAAAGTGACAGTAATAAATTATGTTTGAATACGCGCCAATTTTATTAATTTCAAAAAATTGAATTAGGAATGCGCTCGCTGTTCAAAGTTTAATTTATTAGCAATTTTTGAATGGTCATTTTATTTTGTACTATAATATAATTTAGGTTGAAATAATAATTATAGAATGCCTTGGATCTTGATATAAAGGCTTATTACAAATGAGTTTGTTTCTCACTAAATAAAATAAATATAAAGTAGTAAGTAAATTATTTTATTCAAAAAAAATGATTTGTAACATTGGTTTGGTCATGTTAAGTACACATCAACCTATCTAAATCTGTCAATTTTCTTCAATAGATTTTCAACCTTAACACAACAGTGGAAGGTTAATGATCGATTGGTAAAATTTAAAAATACGTTATTGAGTGCGAATAGATATTTATTTAATGTGATGAAGTTCGCTGATAGTTCCTTAGAGCCCGCTTGGGACACGGACGCGCATTCGTCTCGGACCTCGTCGGGTCCTTGATCGGACGGTGAGTTACCCTACACTCTTCGTTCGCAAGCCCGCAACTACAATAATTTTGCTAAAATTAAGTCAGCGTCTGTAGATTTTTGTTAAATCAATTTTCTTGTAAGAAATCGAACTTGTAAATTTAAAAAAAAAAATGCTATTTTTTTACACAATTCGATAGGGGGGTCGCTGTCAAGGATCAAATTCGGTGAAGTATAGATAATCAATAATTTACTCATCGTACGCAGGTCAAATTCAAAAATCGCGCTAATTCACTTAAATTTCGAATTTCAAAAATTACGTTTTGTTCTCGTATTTGTACCGCGAGGTGAAGAATTTGAAATGAGAACACGATGTTGTGAACATATTATTGTAGTGAGCTACGGTCATTAACTAAAGTTTGAATCGATTTATTATAAAAAACCTTTTATTGGTAAAAGGTTTGTCGCATGTAATTACTTCACAGAACATTGATTGCGGGAAATTGATACGCCAAAAATTTAATTTTCATGCTGTAACTTTATTTTTATCAAAATCGACCACCAGACCTCTTTCAGTATTTTCCGCTACACCTCATTTAATCGAATTTAGCCATTCACGCCCAGCAGGAAATTCAAATTGCTTATTACTGCAAGTTATTATTTGGAAGTACTCCCATCTCTTACTCCAGCATTTGATCCGAACCCGGTATTTGTCTTTCCACGTTTTTTAGATTCGTTTTATAAATTGAAATTAATGAACGAAACTATATATGTATGGTTGAATTTAAATTTAGATACCTCCATTGAAACACCGATATTTATTTCCATCCAAATCATTAAAAAAAAAATTGCGTAATAAAAAAATCACCAAACTAAATAATACTCAAAATATTGTAAAAAAGAGTCTTCCGATTCAGTTTCATAGATTTATTGCATGGACTAAGCTAACTATAGTCAAATAAGCAGATAAATCAGTTCATGCTCTCTGTCTTGTTTTTTTTTTTTCATTTTCGATTATATTGCGATTATCGATTAGGCTGAATGAACCTTTTTAATCGTTATGTGAACATTGGGATTGCGGTCAGCACTAAGAAGTGTCATGTTGCAACATAGTTTTTGTAAATTTTATGAAGACTTTGATCGTTATTATTTATGAAATTATGTATGAACACTGGCAAATCTAATAATGTAGATAGTAAGTTACTTTATTTATTTCACTGTTTAACCGTTTTTATCACTTGAGAAGCTTGTTTATGTACATATTTTCACCATATCTAAATTACCTAGTTTTTGGAACGATGTAGCATTTTATATGTTACACACATTTTACAGTAGAATGAGGCAGTTTTAGTGACCTCAACATGTTCTCAGAGATATTGCTCACAAACTTATAGCATGAAATAGCTGTAGTAACATATTTTTGATTAAATATTGGATGCTGAAAGTTGACAAAAAATCTTGGGTATTATCTCAAATTTCGAATCACCCGGTCGACTCAGCTGATGTGTCATGTGTCAAAGTTTTGTCGTGCAGAGTGGTTAAAGTTCGAAGCTGTCATATTCCAAGTTACCGTAAGATATCAATTGATTTCCCTATCGATATCTGCTAAGTTTCATTACACAAGCGTAACATTACAACAGTTGGACTCAAAACCCATTCTTGTCTATAATTTATTATAGGTCAGTACTCGTTAGAGTAGGCCACAAAATTAAAGACTGCTGACTACGTTTTATCTCAGTAATCCATTTTAACACAAACGGCAAATTTCTTTGCAGACCCTAATTGCGGATTTCAAATCGCTTTCATCTATGCTTCATTTAGTTTATTTCCCATGAATTATTTCCCGGGACACGGTATATTTTATCTAGAGGAATATTCATTTACATTGAGGTATTTTGAACTACTAATTACCTGGGCTACTTCATTAATTGTATCCTATAATTTACCAAACATTATGAGAAGATAACAATATTTTTTTAAACTTTTCCCACACTATGAATTTCTCCTGAGTCGACTGTCGTGGGTGCGTTTACAAACATATAAACTCACATACACAAACACCAACGCAAATTATGGACTTACGTAATTTAATAAAACAACATTTTATTTCCATGATAAAATTAAACTGGATGACGAAGAGCCTTTTGTTTTTTATAAGTTTGAAAATGGAATCAATGGAATATTCCTTCGATTCTATTTTCAATTGCTCAGACTGATCTTTCATCGTGCCAGTCTTAAATTGTTTATCGTCACCTTATTCCAAATTTTAAATTGAATCTTTTTTGTTAAGTAGGTAAGTATGATTAGAGGCTGAATATAATATTAATAGCTTATTTGAAATGATTGAAACAGTCATAAAGTAGGTTTAGGCAATTAATATTAGCAGCATAATTTCAAAATTAATTTCAGTATTCATAATTAATGATTCGCCATATGACTGGTAGTGAATTTCTAAAGCAAAATTGATACAGGCAAAATAAATTACCATGTGAATTAATTAATTAACGCTAGCAACATCCAGTTAGTATAATAACGTTAGTATATTTTGTGCGCAAACAGCACTGCATTTCCGCAATTAATTAGTCTATGCTTCCAGATGAGGTTGAAGATGCCTCGCTGAGATTAAGATCTCGACTCGAGTTGTGGTTTACCGGGACGCAAAACAAGTATTTAGCTTTACTGTAGTTTGTTAGACAACGCTGCATTTTATACAGAAAATAGCGAACAGCGCACAACTGTTATTTGGTGAAGCAAACTTGAGACTTATTGAACTGCAGCTCTGTCGAGCCAATTTTCTGGTCAAGTGCGAGACGCCAGTTGCTAGGAGTGTAATAACTTCCACACAATTTATCTACGTAATGTTCTGTTTTTTCACGGAAATTGAGATTTATATTTCGTACTTTTGCGTAGCTTAGTAAGTACTTTAGACGTTTAGTGCCCTTTTTGTTCACTTAATGGTAGTTACTAGATTTAAGTTTAAATCTGAGAAGATAAACTCTTAAACTCTTAAGTACTTTATCGTTAATGTAAGGCCGCATCCCGCGTCAGGAGTTTTTTTATTTTATTTGGCGAAACCGTGCTCGCTTGTGTGCAATTACATTTATGAACTCAAAGAAAATAGTATTGCGTGATCAACCTCTTTGGTTAGGCAAGTAAGCTTAGTATCATAGACATAGAGTGTGGATTGAGCGTTCTACGTTCTTTAGAAAAGTGTGAGTGAAACAAAGTGATTACCCCGCCCCTGTCGGTTATTGCCCTTGAATATCATAATAGGCCGCGGAATCGCTGTCTCAATTTGTAAAAATCGTTCTCTATGTCTATGGCAAATGTAAACTGTCTTCTGAAAAAAAATGCCTTTACATAATATTTGAAAATATAAGAGTGTCGCAGAAGACACGACACAACAGAAGTGCCAAAACGACCTAGATGCGTAACTACGAGAAAGTCATAGAAAAAAAGTCCGTGGAAACAATTGGGAAAGGCCTTTGAAAATCAATGTAAACTGTTAAGAAAAACACCCTTTCTCACTTACCTGCATGTACATGAATGTTTTTGGACAGTACTGCGTACCCGCTGCTGAGCCGCAGTCGACACCTGTACGTGGTAGCGTGCACGTCTCTCCTGAAGTGCTCCGGGGGGAAGGGAGGCAGTTCCAAGGATCCGTTGGCCAGCACCCGGCGAAGACCCGCCAAGGAACTTACCACCGCATTGTCTGGGAGCAGCCAGTCCAGCTGAGAGAAAGAAAAAGGTTTTTTAGACTAGTGATATTATGAACGAGTATTCTGAAAAGGGGCAGTCGGCTTTAATAAGCCTGGTTCCTGTACTAACTATTATACATATTTTGCTTTGGGCTCCCGGTGGTTTCATAATTTTGTTTGCACAACTATCAGAATTTCAATTAAATACTTTCTAAAAGTCTGGCTAAACTAAAATTATTTGAAGTTTTACTTAGAACTGATATTTGACGATAACTTGTTTTGTACAAGTTAATCGACATGGTTGGCGCGCTGGTTGTCGAGAGAGTTTCTATGATTGTAAACGCACCCACGACACAGGAGAAACTCCTAGTACAAGGCAAAGTTTGAAAAAGTTTTAAAAAAGAATATGAATAAAATTCACATCCGTTTCCCGTTCTCAAAGGCGGACTTATTTGCGTTCCAAGTAACAGGGTTATAAAATATACTTCTTAAAGATCCGTAAACGAATAAATGAAGTCAATAAAAACATTCACTTGCCCGGGCAATAATAACAAGTGGTGGCTTTAAGAGATGACATCACATGTTACCGCAAGGTTATGTCACATAAATCGGTAAATAAGACTTACACTCGTTTACGTAACAATCCATGTTACATGGAGATACGGGGATTAAATGTCTCATCTCTTCGTGTTTGAAGACAACATGGAAGTTACTCGTACGTTTATATTAGGAAAATGTAATTAGGGAGAATGCCAACTTCAGATATCCTCGTTGATGTAAAATGTCGTTTTACAGTATTTTCATGGAAACGGTTTAATTCCAAGGTCACGTTGTTCCGAAGTCTTATTTGGTACGAGCACTCCGCCCACGACTTCGTCCGCGTGTTTTTCGAACTTTGCTTTTGTGAATTTTTAGCCCAGCCACCCTCTATAAGGGATACTTTTCGAAAATCTAAATTAATATTCAACAAAATTTATATCTACTCGCAGTATCCCGTCTTGGGTGGTACCTACGTTATTAAAATAACCCCAATGAATATATTAGGATTCCTTGCTAACAACCCCAAAACTACTCTTACGGGGTTGAATTCCTCACTTAGTGAGAACCTATGTCTAAAGTAGAACCTCCTGTAAAATTTGAGACCTCTAACTATCAATACATCAATCCCGTTTTAACTATCACTTACGTCTTGAGACTCCTAGCACTTGTAGAAACAAAGTTTCATACAAACTATCAACCCCAAAAACAACCCCTTGGGGGTCGAATTTCACAAAATACCGTCTTTAGTATCACTTTCGTCCAACAAAGAATCCAAATGTAAAAAATTAAGTCACAAAACTATCAACCCCAAAAACAACCCCTTAGGGGTCGAGTTTCACAAACTTTCTACCTTGTTGACCATTAGTACGTCTTACAAAGAACCGGCATGCAAGATTTGAGAAGCCCAGCACTTGTAGTGACAAAGTTTCATAAAAACTATCGACCCCAAAAACAAACCCCTCAGGGGTCGTATTTCGCAAAATCCCGTCATAGTAAGCATCTACGTTCTAAAAACACACCCCATGCAAAATTTGGAATTCCTAGCACCTGCAGTAGCGAAGTTTCATACAAACTATCAACCCCAAAAAGAACCCCTTAGGGGCCGAATTTCGCAAAATCCGTTCTTAGTGCTCACCTACGGGGTATAAGGAAGGCTTATGCCAAATTTCAAGTTTCTAGGCCCAGCGGTTTGGGCTGTGCGTTGTCAGATCAGTCAGTCAGTTTTGAATTTTATATATATAGATTAGTAGTAGACACGGTGTCCTATTTATTTCAATTTTGAAAAGTAATGTGAATGAATCGGTAAATAAGACTAAAACGTTTAACCTAATAAAGCTTTTTAATGTTAGCCTCCTTAGGTCACTATCCCACAGGCGTTTTACGAGCGTTAGCGCCTCTGCAACCAACGTCTGCGCAGCGTTGGCAACGTCGACGTCGCGAGTCTCTAGTGGCAAGCGTTCGCCTTGTGACTTCGCAACGTCAGCGTCGCGTTTGTTAGCAACAGGTACAAAAACGCGGCTCCTGCTCTCTCAGTGTACGCATAATGTGCGCGACATTAACATCGCGTTCTGCGGACGACAACGTTTGCCACGCGACAAGAGAAACCAACGCTTTTAAAACGCCAGTGGGATAGCGGCCTTACACTCATTTATGCAACAAGTAGGTACCATGGCACACCACGGGTTGGGGAGACGGGAATCAAATTATAGTAGTTGCAATTGGGATTGCTTACTAAAAAGACTCGATTCTAAGACCGAGCTAAAGTGTTACAAAGTTTTTCCATCAGGAATTTTCAGCAGTGGCCTTCAATCCTTAATTTTTGGCTGGTTTATTTATGACAGCTCGCCCTTTGGGAATTCTACTTAACAGGTATTGGATTAGGATGGGTATGCAGAGAGTTTATAACTTGGATTAACGCTTAGAATACTTTTTATCCCGGTATAAAATTTCCGTTGGAAAATTACCGAATACCACGCGGGCGTCCACTGCGTTGCCCACGTGCTAGTTTAAGCTAGTAGCAGATAAGCTAGCTTATTATACACACCTAGGTTTTTTAATATCTTTACTTCGTCAAAAGAGGCTTTAGTTTTGAGGTTAGGAAGGTAGAAAATTCTTGGAGTAGTGCTGGCTCACCGGGTTATCTGTATCTGTCTAGACAGGAACTCATTATCAATACTCTCATTTGAGGAAAAATGAAGGAATGAACAGGCTTCTCCTGGGTAATTTAGCTTCATCTTCGACCTTGTCTCTGTCACTCTAGACCTAGACTGAGGTTCAATCAAGAGCAAGCTTAACCTACCTATAGAAAAAATGTGAAAGTGATTTATAACATCTACCGTCCAGCACATAGTGGTTTAAAACAGCTTTACCTTTTATTACGAGGTGTCAGGTTTTCCAACAGAAGAAGAACCTTTTAGGGGACATGCTCAATCAGAATTCTTATTGTGTATTTTAATTCTATTTTTTTTTAATAATTACTTCTGTGTGTATGTCCAATACCATCATCATCATCATCGTCTCAGCTATAATGATGATGATGATTGATGAAGTTATAAGCTCATTATGATTTTTCGTAACAAAGATATTTCAGCTGTTTTTTCCAGAAAGTTCCTGTTTACTCAAAGTGGCTATCATCTAAGTTGTTCGACGTTTAAAAAACTTTCGGGTCAAAAGTTACAAAAGGCCATAGAAACTTCTCGTTAAAAAGTAACACACCGCCCTGAAATTCAAAACTCTCCCGTATAAAAACGAAAGTTAAGACATAGCGGTTTTCGTGACAGTTAATACGATATAACGTGATATTTATACCTCTCCAGGGCATTTTCGGGGTAGCTATAAGCTACGAATTCCTATCCCTTGAGTGTCTTTCTCGTATCGCGCAGGTTTTGCATCCCCAGTTGGGTTCTTTAAGTAAATATGTAAAGTATGATCCTTGATGTTCTAGCTGTTATGTACAATCTGTGAATGTGTTTTTTTTCGAAATATGGGCCTGACATCAGAATTTCTTTGATGGGTTACAGTTATAAGCTTTATGGTACTTAAATGATACGAAAGTTACATTTCTGACATTTCTCTAGAATTGATATTGATTGATATACATCAAGAATTCCTCAAGGAAAACATCCAGTGCGTCCCGCCAACTCCTTCGCGGTTTGCCCTGACTCCCAGTTACCGTTTTAAGGCAACAATACTGAGCTTTGGGTGCCCACAACTGGTTCACATGTACAAAAGAGTAGGTAATTGAATTTTGTGAATGAGTATGGTTTAACAGTTTAAGTGGTGGCTACATAAGTGTTATGTCCAGGACGAGTCGCTAGTTATACTAAGTATACAAATATTCCTAGCAGATTGATCTCAACATCATCAAAATAGGTAGAAATCATCAAAATATACAAATAAATCTCCCTGCAAAATAACAGCCATTTTTCAAAGCACAAAGTTGTTGACCGTTCTTAAACAATCTCAACGGTCTAATCTACCGGCGAGTGAAGGTATAAAATATGTACCGCGATAGTTTGCGGTGCGTTTCAGGCAAATTTGCATTTTTCCGAGCCATTTAGCGCAGCCCACCGAACACCCGACCGCCCGCCGACCGGCCCGTCGGCGAACTCCCTTGTTTAATTTACTGGCATTTTAATATATTCACTGATTTTATACTGACATGGACAGTGATTGGGTGAAGAAATGTAAAATTGGTTTATTGTGTGTGTGTGTTGATAAAAGAGTTAATTTTATTGAAAAAAGTGTATCTACTTGGAGTTGTATGTTCGGTTTTTTGCATAACAGTTTATATCAACACATGATTCTTACTACATTTTCATTTTGAAAATTTAAAAAGTGCCTAATTAAATGTCTTCTTGAAAAGACTGCTTTGAGTTTGAGTTACCTATCATTATTTTTGATGGAGTTGAAGGCACAAAACTGTTCAGAGGGCCAAAGCCTGCCAGTTGCGGGACTTATTTCATTACCGTGACCCCGGAACATAAAGGGCTATCGAAGGACACCGTGGATTTTAGTCAGTACAAGTCTGACGTCATTTGATGAATTTTTCAGAGATGATGTTGTAGATAATCTCATATTTTACGTCTTTCATATAGCAGATAATATGTGTTAACGTTTAGCAATATAAAGGTAGGTATGAACCTATGTAGGTTACACGTTTCACTAAACAAAAACTTTATATTCTTCAAAGCTATGCAAAACTGAGAAGCACAAAGTCACGTTTCGCCTTTAAAATCCTCAGGTCTTATTTTCAGAGAAAAACGAGCTTCAGTTATCTTAGCTTCAAAAATCGTTATAGTGTAGTTGGCTTTCTCGCTTGATACCTCCAGGCAAAGCCTTTACAACCACCGTAGTTACCTCACGTAGGTACCTAGGTACCCATTGCCTTCTCTGTAGGTACATAATAGCCAATAGTCTGATATTTTTCTGTCATTTACAACACAGGAATTTTCCTATCTTTCTTGTGGTAGAAAATTCTACATTGAACCCTGTGGTTATAAAATAATGGAGCGCAGCGCATGTTGTTGGAAAATGCAGGTAAAATAAGTATGGTAAAGAAATATAATAAGGGGAAAATACTGAAGATCTTCCGGCTAGATTCGAAGCGTTATTAAAAATATAAAGATGTTTTGTATCGTGGTAAGATACATTGATGGAAATAATTTGAATTGAGGTACTTATTTCATTTTAGTTGGTAGCAGAATCTAAATATATTCAATCTAATGTGAAATGTGATCAAATGCCATAATTATATGTATGTCGGAGAATTACTAGAGAACGGGCTCGATCGATTTGACCGATTTATGTCCACCCAAGATGTTGTGACAATCTCCGACATTAGTGGATATCCTCTAATATCCCAATAAAGTCGGAAACTGTTAGCATGAGTGGTATACTGTATGTCGTATATCGCTCAGCTATGGAAAAAATGTGTGTTTGATCTACATGTCGTTTCTGCGGGTCTGGATATTTGTTTGTGTGGAGTTTCAATTTTTGTTAACTTTATTATCAGTTTTTTTTAGTGGTCGCTATTAATTAATGAAAAATCAGTCTCAGAATGCAAGAAAAATGTTCTATAACAAAACAAACAAAATGAAAGCGGCACTCCACAAGCTTACCAACATTGAACACAGAACATTAGATTCTTTCACAGAAAAAGAAAGTTTAAACCTCATTTAATTAAAACCAAAGCTTTTATTCAAAGCACGTTTCATTACGTGAAAGACAAATTCTTCTTAATTAATTAAATAATTTCTAGAAAGAGCTTTTTTACGTTTTTCACTCCTAATGATGTTTTGTGTCGCTAGGCCGCCGCTAGGGGGCGGGGTCTGAATATTTTAAGAGGCTCAACGTTTGTCTGACACGTTAAAACCCCGACTAGTATTTTTTTAGGATATTCTAACACTAGATTTAGGTAACTAGTGAGCCTTGGTAATGATAGGTATAGGTTAGTATAAATTATGTTTAAAGCAGCTTTTAGAATTATGTCTGAGACTAATCTTATTTAATCTTCACAGCTTAATGATACACAGTTTACAGTCTAGCTTAAGAGATTGAAAAGAATTTATAGCAAAAAATATGGTTGGCTATTTTTTTGACCGCTGTATTTGAAATTCTGAGTTTCTAAACGAAATATATCAACCCAGCTCCACAGTCTATTGTATTTCGCGGTTAAAATAAATGAACATCACAAAACACTAAACAAAAGCTAGTGTTGATTTAATCGGTGTGAAAATTAATCTAGTTTTTTGTTTTTGTTTTAATTGTATGGACACTTTATTTTAGAGACGTTTGACGCTTGGATGCTAACGTTCATTTTTTATCTTTGAAATTTTTGTTGCAAAATATTAAAGCGTGTTGCCATAATTATTTAAAGCGTCTTTAAAAAGGAAGAGCTTTATAAAATAAATCCTTAATTAAGTCCACTGAAAAAAAATCATCAAAATCATCACATGAAGTTGATTTTTAGTTTTACTTTTTAGATGTCAAGGGCGGGCAGTTGCCTGCCGGGGTCGCAGGGCTTATTTCCATCACCGTGACCCCGGATCACAAAGGGCTATTGAAGGATACCGTGGATTTTAGTCAGTACAAGTCTGACAGTCCCTTCCGCCTTGCCCGAGGTGGGAGGACTCATTTGATGATTTTACCACGAGAAAAAAAACGGGCGGGCAGTTGTATCCAAGTTTGAGGGGTTGCCATCCCAGTCCCGCAGTCGCCATCTTGGAAAAGTAAGTGGTAGTTATCTGGCAAACTATTGGTCGCACAGAAAAAATTGTAGGGACGTTTTTTATTGCAAATTAAATTCTCTCAAACTTTGGCTTTGCAACTTTTGTCGAAGAACAAAAAAAAAGTTTCAAATAGAAATCAACGTGAAGCAGAACCCAAAGTAACTTTTCAACGGACTAAGTAATTGTTCTGCCTAATTTTCTATACTTTTTGTGTAAATCTGATCTTATTGTAATCTAATCTTGAAAATAAACGAAAATCATAAAAAAGTTATTTACAGAAATCATGACAATGGCCTTTCACTTTCTATGCGAATAGTTACCTACTGAAATCATCTTTTTCTTAATTTTCCATCACCATGTACTTATTACTATCCCTTTTATCAAAAAGATGCATGGCCCTCTTTATAGAAAATTTTACAATGCCAAAATTTGGCATCTAGGTAGGTAAAAAGTTCTTCCTTCACGTATTATTATATCGATACCATAAAAGCGGACCTCATTACTTTCACCTCTCCTCTATTCCAATGATAGCTCGATCTTTCTCTCTACACATCACTAACTGTGAATCCTTTTTCAATTTCTCTAAGAGGCGATACGTTGCCTAGAGTGGCATTACACGCGTGCTCTGTTCCGCGCGAATAAACTAAGCTTACTTAACAAGAGATTTTCTAGAAATAAATGTAAAAATAGTGAGGCATACTTTGTAAAATTTCAAAGCGAACGATGCGTCTTTTTTATTGAGCCTTTTTTTATTGTGTTGCGTATACCTGTCATAGGCTTACATATTTTTGTTTTTAATCACTACATTGTATGTTTTGCTGTTGGTGTACCTTAAATAAATTTTGCAGAAATGGGTACTTAGGTACTATTGATTTGTTAGCTGTAATCTTTCGTTTCTATAGTTATACGACGATTACATTCTAACATAATGATTTCCTTACTGTGCGAACTACAAACAAAGTGGACATGGGTCATTTACGAAGCTTTAGACATCCCACTGCTACCTATGAACTCCAGTTACAGTATATCAAAACTGCGAAAGCATTTTAATTCTATGAAAGGATTTTTTTTGGGATGGGACAAATCATGTTTAATGATAGGGTTAAACAGGTTAAGGATTGTTTTACACCTTTTATTAATCCAATCCTTTTGATAGACAGCTATAACAAGTAAGCTCATTTTTTATAGGTTAGCATGCATGAAGAAACTGATTCCATTTAGAGTGGAATCCACCTCTAAGCCCTAGTGGTGTATCCTGGGCATTAATTACACAGTAGTTTCGCAACCTTTCTAGTCTGGACACCCGACCAACATCTGGCCCAAGCCTAACAGTTTTTACTGAGAGTAACAGTTCCAGTTCCTTCTGGCTCTTTACATCTTAGATCTAATCTTTGCTTCTGTGCTTGATTGAGACCAAGATGGGTGGATGGATGGATGGGTGTGCACCCATGGTACCTAAATTAAAACAAAAAGGTACCTAGTTTCGAGAGTTTTTTGTTTATCATTCCTAGGCAATTCAATTTACAATACCAATCTCAAATACTTTAGGCATATTTTAATTTTCAATGTATCCACTGTTTTTGTTTATTATAGTCCAGACAGTACCTACTCAATTATTTCAAAACGCTAACCGTAATTTAACTGACATGCCTCAATGCATTTTGATACCTATCTGTTAAAATGAAACTTTAGGCAATTTAGTCATTACTGCAATATTCTATTTATAAATATAATTTTCGTACCACTTGCTCAAAAAAGTGACATTCTATGCCACAAAAAGCGAACATAACAATAGTCATTTTTAATCTGTGAAAAACAGGGAAAGAATGTTGTACTGAATTTCATTCTCTCTCTAGGGAGAGAATGTGATTTAAATTTGGAATACTTAGATTACGGTAGACTCGATCGAAAGCTAACCAGAATAATAAAACATTAAAAAATAAAGATTTCGAGTCGACAACATATATCCGCAAAATTCGGATTGTCGAGTATTTTGTAAATTTCTAATGATTTTCTGACCAGACAGATCGCAGCCGCCATTATTGACATCGGTTATCATGTTGAGTTTTTTTTTCTTTCTTTATTTTCGGCCTATGACTTACCGTGACACCTACATTTAGTACCTTGATGTGTAGTATTTGGAACACACGTTTCACCCGAGCGAAGCCGGATTTTCATCTAGTTAAATAAAATTACGAAAACCGACGAGGCCGTATGAGCTTGATGCCTTTGCTTTTTTAATTTGCCGCGTTTTTGTATTCTTCAAATACATAAACGTTGAGTTTATTTTTACTTATTTTTATAAATAAGTTAATGTTAAATATTAATGTTTAAAATGCGTATCTCATATTATTACTGTGTTATTTTTTTCGCAAATGGTACGAAAAGTAGAGTATTTTCCTCGGTGATAAAGCTGTCTTAGTCTTGGGTGAACTTAAATCCCTCGCTACACTCAGGACTCGTCTTAAATCCCTCGCTTCGCTCGTGATTTAAGTTTTTAACACCCTCGCTACGCTCGGGAGTAAACCTCGAGTCATTCGTTACGCTCGCGATTTAATTCGCCACCCGCGACAGAAGACCCTGCTTTATCCCCTTGGTTAATAATCTACTATTTGGTGTGTTTTCGCACTATTTGATTCTATTGAAATCGGTTGAATGCGTATTGCCAAAATATCTGTGAAACTGTATTCGGATAATTTAATGCGTTTGATGTAAAAGGTCCGTGAAATTCATTTGAATAATATTAAATTAAATGAAAATTGTAAAAGTGACTACGACTCGAGTGCGAAAATCTTATTGTCTCTATTACTATTATAAATGCAAGAGTTTTAGATGTTTAGATGGGTTTATCCCGGTATTATATTCCTGTGGGATAATTTTAGTTTCCTCGCCGACGAAGTCGCAGGCAAAAGCTAATATATTTTATTATATTCTTTTGGAATGTATTTGACAACTACGATTAGGTTTAATAACAATTCATTCGTGGAACGACCGTATTATAAACATACCATACAAAAAAAAAACCGTTAAAAAACCTCCTCCATCTTCAAAGTCGGTTAAAAAAGAAAGTTGCCCGGGGTAGGGCGATATTAGATTAAAGTCTAAAGCAATCAATTTTCAAGTGAGAGTCATTTTCAGTAGCGCCCCGAGGTCTGGGTCCAGTTAATGGCAATAGGCACGCCCCTCGGCTCCTATTATATGGGACTTGTTACATAACTTGCGAAATGTGGGTGTCCACTACTCCTTCGGGATAGATAGGCACTAGTTGGAAAAATACGACGGTTGCGATTCGTTTGTACTTGTTGTTATAAACTACTTTTGTCCGCGGTTTGGCTTGCCCGCTATCCATTCTTCCAATTTCATCATCATCATCATCAAACTATAAATGTTCCCACTGCTGGGACACAGGCCTCATCTCTGTAAGAGGGAGTGGTGATAATAAACTACCACGCGGGCCCAGTGCGGGTTAGTGAATGTAGCATGTCTTCGAATACTTGGTTCTAAGACATGCCGGTTTCCTCAGCATGTTTTTCTTCATCGTTTTGAGAGCAGTGGTTATGAAATAAATCACAAAAATTAATGGCCTGGCTCGGTTTGAAATCACGACCTACAACTCGAAGTCAGGGCCGATACCACTTTCAAGTTTTATGCAAAAAAATAGCCTATACCTATATCCGTTTCGCAAGGTCACAGGATCTGCACAAAAATTCATGTTAATCAGTTCATATTTCATTTAGATGAATAACAAACAAACGTGAAAGTGTGACAAACCAAAGTTATAAGGTCTAATCTTTTGAGCAACGCATCATTTTATCGAACAAGAAGTAGAAACTTCAATGCACTCGCTAGGAACCCAGATACAGTCGCACACACAAGTTTCAGTGAATAATTGGCTGCTCGAGTGTACAGGTAAGGGGCGTGCACTAACTCCTCGTGATTACGTTCCGTTCGAACATGGTTGGGGAACTACCCTTACAATCCTTTCAACGCAGTTGTTCACCTAAAACTTTATTAAACCGTCAACGCCATAATAGACACTATATTTATTGATTAAAGGGTGCTTTTGGGCTACTGTGAGCGATAGATCTGTCAAAATTACAGTGATGATTATTATAGCTAGGTGGTATTCTTTCAAATGCTGATAGTTTTTCTTCTTTTGTTTATAAGTTTTGGTAAACAAATAAAGGTAAAGTGATTGTGAATTAATTTTGAATTATTCAGTAATTTCAAAATAAAAAAAACTATGGAATAGTTGCTTTATCTAAGAAGGTTTATCAATTTGCTTAGTGGTATTTCTGTAGGAATTCCGGCTCAAAGAATTTGGATAAAATAACCGACATAATTTTATTATGGGATTGACATTTCTTCTTTATTTCTGGAATGGCAACGCATAATCTGCGTATGCTCGTCAATTATTGATTAAACTTGTATCCTAAAAAATAGAGTAGGTATAAGAGGTATGGAAAATAGACTATGATAACTTTTTGAATAGTTTGACGATAGTCTATTTATTTTCCTCAGAAATTCTATCTTTATTAACTTTCACTATTATATTTTTACGAAGAAACAGTGTTTTATATCTGTTCTTAATGGAATAACAAAATGAAAAGGAGCAAGAAAAACAAAGAGATTGTTTTGGATCGCTACCAAACGAGAGGTGATGTAAGTTCGGTGACGAGATTTCCTTTGGGCTTAATTCATTTTCGTTATTGGATTTAAGAGCTACAGTAAGCATAGATGAAAAGGTGTGCACGCTTTCTTTATAGGTAGATTACTTTTATTTCTGAAAACATTTATTTAAGTGTTTACAGTTGAGGCGTTTTGATACAGTACCCTTAGCACGAGTTTTCTGTATTTGAGACGTAAAGCAAACTGGAAATTTGACAATTTCAAATTGACAATTTTCAAGGAAAAAAATAGTTCCTTCTTCGCACACTAGAGGCGCTGTTCCATTTTTTCATACAATAAACGCTGTAAATACTGGAAAGTATTTGTAATGTAAAATAATGAAAACTCGTGCTAGGGGTACTGGTCCGCTTGATTACGGAAAACACAAGTGAATTAAATTTATTGCTAGTCATTACGACGCGTCTTATGACACGATAATAACTACGCGAAAGAAATGACACACAAACAGGCACGTATCCCTTGAACCAAGTCGCGTCGTTAATCGCATCCCCTGAGACGTAATTGCTACAGTTAACTCAAGTGACTTTGACAAACAAATCACATAAATACTTCCCGCAGTAGAGACACATTCCAACACGCCGTCGATCAACATTCATCATCCAACATGACAGTACAATCCCTTTAATAAGATTTGTTTCTTTTAAGGCATCCAACACAATTCATCATGGGTATTTCATTCCTAAACAAAAAGAGAACAACATGAAGGGATGATCCCTTTGAAACTTACAAGTTTTATATTTTTCTTTGTACTTCCAGCTTTGATGGAAGTTCGTCTTTGTTTGGGACGACTGGACGGCCGTAAAGAGTTCAAGAAACCCGCCCTCGGCATTAGCTGGGGGAGGTTTTCTTCCCTTCTATGGACGCCGCTAAATAACAAGAAATGACTTGCTGAATGGACTTGTGTTATCAATGGAGTCGGAACTTATTACTGGATGAATGTGATGCCTTATTTGCATGAGGATGAATGATTTATTGAGTTTGTTTTTGCTTAGTAAAAGATTTTAAAGGTAATTAGTAAAAGTAGCTGTAAGATTTTAAAGGTAAAGAACGGCTTTAGAAGTTTTGACATTCATTAAAATAAATATTGTTTGCTGCCGTATTTAGTTTTAAGTTTACCCAACTACATCTCTTAGAAATCTGAGAATAAATATTTGTAAAAAAGTTAGTGGCTATCTCTCATCCAAATCTATATACATATAATAAAATAGTAGGAAAGTCAAAACTGTACATTGAATATTTTTTTAAAAGAATACTTGGGGTGTGATCTAGAACCGATACCGAAGCCAAAAATATAGTTTTTAGAATTTTTGTCTGTGTGTCTGTTTGTCTGTTTGTCTGTATGTATGTCCGGGATAAACTCAAAAAGTACTGGACGGATTTGAATGATTCTTTTTGTATTGTATAGGTATTAAGTCTGGTCAACACATAGGCTATAATTTATTTTGGAATATTGAACACCTGGTGCAGAACCGCAACAGACCAGCTAAACTATAAGAGATACAAAAATGGTGCGATAGCAAAAACTGTTCCACGTGATAAGCATTTTCTGCTGAGAGAATAAATTTTAGGATCTGGAACACCTGATGTGGAACTACAAGAGCCAAGCTACACCAAAACATATACAGGAATGACGTCTTAGCAAAGTTGTTAGGTATTATGAGCACTCTCTGTTGACATATAAAAATTGAAGATCTGGAACACCTGATGTGGAACTTCAAGAGCCCAGCTACACTATAACATATACAGGAATGACGTCTTAGCAAGAGTTTTTCAGCCTGATGAGCACTCTCTGTTGACGTACAAAACTTGAAGATCTCGAACACCTGATGTGGAACACCAATAGTATTTTTTTTTTAAGCGTGGTAAAATCATCAAATGAGACCTCCAACCCCGGGCAGGGCGGGAGGTACTGTCAGACTTGTACTGACTAAAATCCACGGTGTCCTTCAGTAGCCCTTTATGTTCCGGGGTCACGGTAATAGAAATAAGTCCCGCGACCCCGGCAGGCTTTGGCCCTCTGAGAGGGGGCCCCGTTATTTTGCTGACAGCTCTTTGAGGCGCGCGTGGAACACGACGCGCCGTCGACCCGGGCATGGTCCATGGTCGGACAGCGAGTTGCCCTTTGCTCGCTGTCCGCATGCCCGCGCCTACGGTGGCCGGAGATCGTCTTGCGACGACACCAATAGCCTAGCTAAACTATAACATTATACAGGCTGAATTTTTCAACTGGGCGTGAATGGCTATATCCGAAGCGAAGAAGAGGAATATTGAAAAATATTGAAAGGAGTCTCGAAGCCGTATTTGACAAAAACTAAAACTGCATCATTGTATTTTGGAAAATTCAATATTCCTAGCCAGGAATCGAACCCGCTGATTTTGGAAAAAAAAACACACACACTGTATTATTACACCATTCGATAGTGTTGCTAAGGATCAAATTCTGGGAAGTAATCATATACGGCAAACTTAAGGAAAACGTATTATTACAAAAAAACTGATTATTCTTGAAGGCAAAGACTGTATTTGAAACATAAGTTAACGTTTCTTCTTTAAAATAATGATATATTTGTTCAACTCAATAATTTCGTATTGCTTAGTACAGTGGGATTGTTGAAATGTTAAATCTAGCGATACATTGAAAACAATGAAGTTGTATAATCCCTACTAATATTATAAATACGAGTGTAACTCTGTCTGTCTCGCTTTCCTGCTAAAACTACTGAACCGATTTATATGAAAGGAACAGATAGCTTAGAGCCTGAGAAAGGACATAGGCTACTTTTTACTGAAGATCTGGAATACCTTATATGGAACTCCAAGAGCCCAGCTACACCATGACAGATACAGGAATGACGCCTTAACAAGAGTTGTTCAGCCTGATGAGCACTCTCTGATGAGGAATAAAATTGAATATCTGGTACACCTAATGTGGAACTCCAAGAGCCCAGCTAAACTATAACATTTATAGGAATGACTTTTTAGCAGGAGTTATTCAGCCTGATGAGCACTCTCAGTTGACGTATAAAAATTTAAGATCTGGAACACCTACTGTGGAACTCCAAGAGCCCAGCTTAACTATAACATTTATAGAAATGATTTATTAGCATGAGTTATTCAGCCTGATGAGCATTCTCTGTTGACGTATATAAATTGAAGATCTGGAACAAAAGATGTGGAACTCCAAGCGCCCAGCTACACTATAACATTTGTAGGAAAAACGTTTCAGCAAAAGTTGTTTTTAATTTGATGTGCAGTTGTGCACTCTCTGTTGACTTTTAAAATCGAAGATCTGGAACACCTGTTGTGGAACTCCAAGAGCCGGCTACACCATAACACACATATAGGAATAACGTCTTAGCAAGAGTTGCTCGGTCTGATGAGCATTTCCTGTTGACTTATAAAAATCGAAGATCAGAAACATCTGATGTGGAAATTAAAACTATCGCTATAAAATAACATAAGCTGGGAGTACCTCAACCCGGTGAAGGCGGAAAGACTTTAAAACTGATTTTGGATGACGATGGTATATCATTAAAAATGTGACTCTACTGGCCAAAACTCCCATTTATTTTTTTACCCGGTCTATTGGTATTGGACAACAGACGTTTCATATCTTCGATTTAGACGACCCCGTTGTCGCTGGCATAAGGAACAGGATCCGCGTACGAAGTCGCGGGCAGAAGCTAGTTAATAATAATGGTTTAAATTCTTACGCCCGTTACGAAAATAGATTCTAATCCTTACTTACTTAACATTATTTTACCGTCTATTCTCTCTTTTATTTCCAACTTATATAAAATAAATCCAAATTCAAAGCCCTTTTGATGATATTTCTTGTCCTTTTATCAATTTATACCTACAATGATGACACCCACCATCCTACGTCCAAGGAGACAATCTTCAAAGGTCGGTGACGAGCAGCTGGGGCACGTGGACGCAGTAATGCCATTAGTATCACCTTTGGCATCGGTGATCATATTACGTTGGTATTAGAACTTCGACGAAGGCTGTCCACTTCTAAGAAATAAGTGTATTATCCTTTATAGCAGTGATTTTCAACCTTTTTTATGATACGGCCCCTTTAATATAAAGTAATATTTCCCGACACCCCTACCCGTCGGTCGTTTTTTTATGTACCTATTTTATTTTGTGATAAATTAGCATTGAAATTTATATACCTACTAGCGGCCCGTCCCGGCTTCGCACGGGTGGAGGACCCGGTCTAAAACCCGGTCCCGATGGTTACAAACACAGCAAAAAAATAATTATCCGAATCGGCCAAGCCGTTTTCATGTTATGTCGTGACAACGAAAAACGGGTTTTATTTTTATATATATAGATTAAATCATTTTCTTAGTGAGGATTCTGATAAATACATAATTAAGTACGTAAACATCCAACTCGCACTTGACCTGTTTTTTGTTAATTTATTTAATACTAGCGGCCCGTCCCGGCTTCGCACGGGTGGATGACCCGGTCTAAAACCCGGTCCCGATGGTTTCATGTTATGTCGTGACAACGGAAAACGGGTTTCATTTTTATATATATAGATAGATAGATAGATAAATGTTGAAGATGGAAGAGATCTTAAAAGTTATTTTTATTGTTTGTTAATTTGATATTAATTATTATTTCCTTTAGTTAACAATTTCCCCAATATTTTTTAATAACTTTGTTGTTCTTTTTTACTGAAGTAGCTTTACCAACTTTTTACTACTCCCTATTGAAGCTTTGCCGTGACACAAATGTTGAGAAACACTGGTTTATAGGATTCCGTAGGTGTTCTGTAGGCGGCTTTACGTTGCTTTAGTGGAATTAGTAAAAATAGAGATGGTACACCTCATACATACGTGATACCGAGGGATAGTGTAGTGAGGGTAACGTAACATCCTATTATTAAAACATTTCTTAGAGAATGGTGACATTAATATAATTTATGTTTTAGTGTTTTTTTTTACGTGGTAATATCATCAAATGAGACCTGGAACCCCGGGCAGGGCGAGAGGTACTGTCAGACTTGTACTGACTAAAATCCACGGTGTCCTTCAATAGCCCTTTATGTTCCGGGGTCACGGTGATGGTATAAGACCCGCGGCCCCGGCAGGCTTTAGCCCTCCGAGAGGGGGCCCCGTCATATGTTTTAGTGTTAAAGCAAAGAATGTGTCCACTTCTCTTTATTTGTAACAATTTTTATACAAAAATTGTTTAGAAAAGTGTAAATCAGTCGTGAGATGTAGATATATTATTGTAGTCGTAGAAATTTTCTTCGAGAAATATTATTAACTCGACAATCACTTTGCTATGGTTTTTTCTATCTTGGTAAAACCATCAAAATAATGAGTCCTCCTGCGCTGGAAGGAGAGGAAAGAACTATGAGATTTGAACCAGCAGACTAAAATCCACGGTGGTCCTTCAATAGCCCTTTAAGTTCCAGGGTCACCCGGCGTTACCTGTTTAAATAGTCCCACGACTACTTTGCTGTGGCTAAAGTCACTCCTTTAGCAACCGTTAATATTCATAGCCACTACAGAACTCTCCCTTACTCGGTCAGAATTTAGCATATCCTTTAGCCTCTTATTACGACACCCACGTGTAACCCCAAAACTATTTACGAGTACATCTATAAATAAGTATCTATTTCTTTGTCTGATATTTCCTTACTCATAATTTTTCCTTACTAAGTGCTCCGTAGTACTAAAGAGATGAGTTTGACGCAGATGTATATCCATTTTAAATTTTAACATTTTATTTATTTATTTTATAAGAGGTAGCTTCACAGCTGACAGGTAGTAAACATAATAAAATAGTTCCAAACAATACGCCAATTAAGAAGTACACAGATAAAATAATTAAAAAAAAAACATAGCAGAGAGTGACATTTTATAATGTGTATAGTGTGAACTTGTGTGTATCTGTACGGTGTGGGTGTCTGTGAACGAGTGTGATGATGTGTGTGTGTGTGTATATGAGGAACTCACTGGCACTACAGGCGTAACAGAGCGACTCACGTCTGACCTAAAATAGAGATGATTTCTTTTTTGAGACGGTTCTTACTAATATTGAAGAGATCTATTGTTGGGAACTTGTCGTTATATAATGCGGGAAGACGCAAGAAAGGTGACATCTTAAGATAATTCGTGGAAGCCGAAGGAACAGCTAGAAGAGTGGTGTGTCTAGTACGTCTGAGCGGTACGTTAAAGTGGTTTTGTTTTTGCTTATGGTTTGATCAACGACGATATATTACTAGTCGCCTGTCTCCAGACTCCTCCAGACTCCTAATAACAGGCGAGCGATGTCTGTCAATGCATTAGGCTTATTTCGACCACTCCTGTGAGCCGTAATAATACCTTGAGACAGAACATACCTTGAGTTAGCCAATCACAACGCAGTACCCCGTCCCCCTCGCTTACGTAGTACTTCAGCGAGTTGACAGAATATTTTTTGTTCCTTAGATCATGCTCGCGGAGTCTAGTAATATATAGGCGTTGGTTTTGATTGATGTACAAAAATCTTGTCGCGATTATTCTAAAAATATTAAAGAAACACTTTGTTTCCATTAACCCAAATTAATCGCCTATTTTTCTATAAATTAATTGAAAAAAAAAACGAAGAATACACATTACAAAAAGAAAGTAGATAAATTGCTAACTTCAGCGAACGACTTCAATTCCTCGCGACGACGATCCAAACATATTTCACAAGATCAACCAAAGAAATAGACCCTGTATTATTACGTAGAAATTCTTGGACAATTTGTTGAAGAAAAATTGAAATAAGTTCTCTATTTGCATTAGGGGATTGCGACCAGAACCCTCTGTAAATATGAGGAGTTGGGAAAACTACTCGACCGACGATGTCCTCTGAATGTGACCTCTTTTACATCAACCTTTATATTACCTGATGGAACGAGTATTGCCTCACCACTCAATATTTCAGAATGGTCTGCATGTTTATTTATGTGAGCCTAGTTGACATCGGGACCTAAGTGGTGTTTGAAGAAGTCTGGCTTGATAATAATGTAGAATTTATTTACTAGCTGATGCCAACAGTTATAACCGTGTAAGTATATGTTGAAAATTTTCCCACGGGAACGTACACATCGGACGAAAAGTATCCTAAGTATTTATGTACAGAATTTCATTCGGATCCATTCAGCCATAAGTTCGTGATTGAGTAGGTGACTTGTACATTTATTATATTAGTATAGATATGCTTAGAAGTGTCGGTGGATACAAATTTGAAGCATAAATGTGATTGAAAAGAGGTTATGTCTGACTGGTTAGAAGAAAGAAATATGTTGCGCCGACCCAAAGTAGAATGAGTTAAGGACAGGAAAATGGGAGAACTTAATGCAGTGTTGATCGGTTTTCTACCATACTTATCATACGTTACATAAAAAGAAATACATAGAGCCGTCAGAAAAGTTTGTTACCTATTTTTTAAGTTGACTGAAAACTTTTAAATACTTAATGGTTGCCATTTGCAACTAGTCCGAGCACGGTAAAAATATTCTTTTCATAAATCTCTTACGTAATTTGTTAAGAAATCAAAAAGCTTTTAGTTAGCTAAAACTCAAAGTTTTCTTCTTACTATTAAAACAAAGTTTTTGCAAGTAAGTTTTATGCTACGGATCTTATTGTACAACTGAATTTTAAATTAATACGGGAACAGCGTTTAAATGTGCTTTATATTTTAAGACAAGGTTTTGAGATGAATATTAATTTGTTTAAAAGTTAGTGATGATGCAACATTTAAAGGCTGTGTTAAGTAATAAAAGAGTTGTTATTGACTTTCGCACCCGTGAGTCACAAAGAACTTCTTGTATGGTTTTGTAAGCTTTTTCTCTCTCTCTCTCTCTTATATTATCTTTCCGTAATATTTTTTTCGGGATAAGCCTTGTTGGTCTGCGGGTAACAAGAGTTAGCGTCTATTAGGGGGTGTGGAACTGGCAACACTGGCAGCCGGTTGTCAAAAAGTTACGTGTTAGAATTAAATTGTAAAAATATTATTTTTAAGTGTAAAATAAGTCTTAAATGTACTCAATATCGTTAATGTACCTATAAATATTAAGGATCTATGTTTGCAAGTTGTTTCGATGCAAAATCAGAGTGAAATACAATAAACAAAAATCAGCTGTCATCCAACGGACGAATTTGAAGTCATCACCATAACGGGGGAGTATTTTGATTTATTTACTTTAACTTGTAGTTAAAATAAATGATAATTATAGTAAGATCCTATTGCCCACTCAACTCAACAAATATTCTCCCTTCCCTGCGAGCTGCGGCCTAATTTGCATTTTCATTGTGTTCATGCAGGAGGAACTTTAAAATAATTTTCAATACCTTTTATGCCCTGTTTAATTCATTAACTTGATAACTAGAGATAGCTCTTTCTTCATAATTTCCCAGATAAATACTAGTATAGGAAATTAATGTGTTCTTCACTTAAATAAAACCAGTTTTGTTTTGATACTAGTACCCTCATAAAGAATTTTGTTATCTTATTTTTTTTTTTTCTTTTATTCGATTTATTCTGTAAAATATCATATTAACTTAACCCACTAATTAATAAATAAATTGAGTTATCACTTCTTTCTTGCTATTTATTCTTTGTAACTATTAATTGAATTTTAAAGTTTTTATTTCACTTTCTATACTTATTCATCTTGTCCCTCACTCCTATTCTTTTCACATACTTAGTGTCCCTTATCTAATTGTCTTCAACATGTTGACCCGTAGAGCAGCATCCTTAGATGAAAAACTGAGGGCTACTTTGAAGGAGCTACAATCTAGCCAAACCACGGTTAGTCAGCTGTTAAAGGAAAGGGAAGAAAGTGAAGTGGAAATAGGGTTAGTTATTAAGAAGAACACTGAGCTCAAGAACCAGTTAGCTGAACTACATGTGCAGCATGTGGATATACTTGACCAGCATCAACAACTCCGTCAACTTGTTGCCAACTTTGAGCGGTGTAGTGACACTTATGATCAGGCATTAAAACGTATTTCGGAACTGGAACTGGAATTAAGTAAAGCACACAACACTGTTACACGCCTAGAAATGCTTAGAGCCAGTGAAGTGTGTGCGAACACCTGCAGTCTGTACGATGAGTTGGTTGATAGCCGGTCCGGACCTCTATGTGTTGAGCCAATTGTGACCATTGACTTAACTAATGACACTATCAATAAGTGCAGTTCATTTAATAGTCATAATAAGATCAAAAAGTATATAAAAATTAATAAGTTTATTAGAAAAATCAAAAAATCATTAAGAGGACAAAAATTAAACAAATTAAATTTAAAACTTAGAGAAAAAAATGTGAATTTATTACTACAATTAAAGAAGTGTCATACTGATTTGGAAATTTGTAGAACTATGTATGACACCGACACTCAAAACCTTCAGGATGAGCTGTTTGTGAGAGAATATGCTCTAAAAGACATCTTTAACAAATATGAGGCTTCTCAACAAGACCTGAGTAAGCGCATGCTGGAGGCTAATGAGCTGGTGGACTTGGTAAAGTACAATGCAGAGAGATATGAGTCTCTGACCAACAACCTCTCCTGCAACTGTGCCTGCTCCCAGACACCAGAACCTCAGCATGTTACACCCACAACCTTAACAGCTCAACCTGTAGGTATTAATAATGTTTTGAATAAAACTGTTAACACAACTTATGTTTTTTCAGACAAATTAGGTAAAGGTTTTGGTAGTTTTTTAACTCAGTGCTCTCAAAATAATATTATAAATTATTGTTTACCCGGTGCCAGTTTTAGCCAGTTAGTAAATTGTATTAAAATTACAAAAATAAATCCCAATTCAACTGTTATATTGTTATTTGGGAATAGCTTAGCTGTAAAAAAGAAAGATGTTATTGAATGTTTTAATTTAATGTTAATGCTGTATGAGTCCAGTAATTGTAAATTTATTTATTCAGCTTTGCCTTACTCTAATTGTTTGTCTGATGAACAAAATAGGCATATTTATAATTTGAACCTGTTGATGTACAATAGGACCTGTCGTCACAGTGACGCGTTTATATATTTTGATTGTAATAGTTTTATTACAGATTACCGACTTACTGATCATTCCATGTTTATGCCAGCTAGTTGTAGGAGACAGATTGCTAACCTTTTAGCATACACTCTACGCGTTTACACCGGTACTTGTGTCGTACCTACGTTTTCTGTTAGTGGTGACACTAACGTCGCTATTGATACTAATTTTAGTAGTAACTTCACTTTTGATTCTGTTGGTAATGATACTAACATTAGTTTGCCTACACCTAGTACTTTAAACTGTTAGATTCGACAAAGGCTAAGTCGCATATGTTGAATGTTGTGCATCAAAATATGCAGGGTTTGTCCGGCAAGGAATTAGAGTTAAGCTTATTTTTAGAAAATTATAATGTTCATGTGTTATGTTTAACTGAACATTGGTTGAAGGAACATGAAGTAGCGTTTATCAATGATGATTTTTTTTCTGTACAGAGTGCATTTGTGAGAAAAAATGCTATTCGCGGTGGATCTCTAGTTCTTGTTTCAAACAAGTTAAAATGTAAACAACGTTTAGACATAGTTAATCTTTCAATTGAGCGCACTATTGAGTTGTCTTGTGTTGAACTCGAGCGTTACATTATAATTTGTGTTTACAGACCCCCTTCTGGGGATTTCAGTACTTTTGAATCTGCAATGGAGGATGTTCTTAATAAGCTAAAATGCAGTAGTAAAAGCATAATTTTATGTGGAGATTTCAATGTTAATATTTTAGATGTTACTCCACTTAGCATAAGGTTTCTCAACTTATTTAAATCCTTCAATTTGGTTAATTTATTTTTTGAACCAACAAGGATCACAGCGTCTTCTTCATCTTGTCTAGACAACATGTTTTGTGAAATTGATGCAGAAAATATACTAGTTTTAACAGATTTATCATCTGATCACTGCGGATTGATGGCTAGCTTCCCTATGCCATTAAGTAAAATGCCGCGCAAAATAGAATGCAGGCCGTATACAGTAAGTCGTTGCAATAAGTTTAAAAATAATGTATCTCTTAAAGTTGTACCTTCAATAGTAGAACACGAGGCCCCTAATGAAATATATGAGGCTCTTTTTGATGTTGTGCAAAATGAGCATAACTCCATTTTTAAAACTAAAACTATTAACGTTGCTGGGACTTCCGCTGGATTCAACCAATGGGCCACTCCAGGCATTTATAAAAGTCGAGCGAGATTATACGAGTTGTATGGTCTGAGACAGTACAAATTTGATAAACCTTTTCTAGAATATGTTAAAAATTATTCAAAATTATTTAAAAAGATTTGCCGTATTGCAAAATCGAAATTTTTAAGTGAGACTATTAAAAATTCTAGTAATAAAGTAAAGACCACTTGGAAAATCATTAACAACGAAACGGGTAAATCACTCAAACAAGAAAATCAACTTGAGATCATGGTTGATAATAAATTAGTCAATAAACCAGCTGACGTAGCTGAGGCATTTAATGAGTTTTTTGCCAGCATTCCTGCAACTACGACTCGCTCCTTAAGTTCGTCACCATCTAAGGCTGAACACCTCTTGCAAAGTAGCGTCCCTAAATGTAGTCAGGTATTAAGATTCGAACATGTAACGCCCCAAGATGTGGTTAATGTTTTTAATTCACTCAAATCTAAAAACACAGGTGATTACTGGGGTATTTCTGTTAAACTTTTGAGCAATATAATCGACATTGTAGCCCCCTATCTTGCTATTACTTTCAATAAGTGCGTTGACTTGGGTACTTTCCCTGATCTCATGAAGAGCAGTAAAGTCATCCCTTTATTTAAATCTGGCTGTAAAAATAATATTGGTAATTTCAGGCCAATTTCTATTCTACCTGCATTCAGCAAAATATTTGAAAAGTTAATACTCAGACAGTTACTTCGTCATTTTAATTTAAATGGTCTTCTTCATAATGATCAATACGGGTTCACAAAAGGCCGTTCGACTACAGATGCGGGTGTTGCTTTGTTGAAACACATATTTGATGCATGGGAGAAGTCGCAAAATGCAATTGGTGTTTTCTGTGATCTCTCTAAAGCCTTCGATTGCGTACACCACGATACACTTTTGCGTAAACTTCGTTATTACGGTGTTCAGAATGAAGCCCTCAATGTAATTGAGTGATATTTGTGTAATAGATTTCAATGTGTCGATGTTAGTGGCGCGAAATCTTCCAGGTTACCTGTTCAGCTAGGTGTACCTCAAGGCTCAATACTCGGTCCGTTTTTATTCCTGGTTTATATTAACGATCTACCATACTATTTGAAGAATATCTGCGATGTAGTACTGTTTGCAGATGACACTTCTCTGATCTTTAAAGTAGATAGGAATAGACAAGAGTTTGAAGACGTGAACAACGCGCTATCGAGGGTGACAGATTGGTTCACAACAAATAACCTTGTACTCAATGCCAAGAAGACCAAATGCATAAAGTTCACTTTACCCAATGTTAGAAACTTGGGTCCCAGCATCGTCCTCGGTAATGTAGAGCTTGAAACTGTTGATTCAGCTGTGTTTCTGGGTATAACAGTAGATTCAAAATTACAATGGGGTCAACATATATCGAAACTAGCAGGTAGGCTTAGTTCGGCCGCCTACGCTGTTCGGAAGGTAAGACAATACACTGACGTTGACACAGCAAGATTAGTCTATTTTAGTTATTTTCACAGCGTCATGTCCTATGGTATTCTGCTGTGGGGCAAAGCCGCTGATATCCAAAATATATTCGTACTCCAGAAACGAGCGGTTCGTGCCATTTACCAACTAGGTGCGCGAGATTCTCTAAAAGATTTCTTTAAAGAGATTGGAATTCTCACAGTGGCGTCACAATACATATTCGCCAACATTTTATATATCAGGCAAAACATTCACCAGTTCAGTAAATCCATAACTTTAATACCAGGAATAAGCACAAACTTCGTGTTCCTTTTCATCGGCTTCATAAGGTGCATAATTCATTCGTTGGGATTGGTATAACCTTTTATAACAAGTTACCGTCCTCTTTCCTAGACCTGCCATTTAACGTGTTTAAAGCCAAAGTAAAAGCTAACCTCTGTTCTAAGGCATATTATTCTGTGAGTGATTACTTAGATGATAAGAACAGTTGGTCGCTGAGTTGAACACAAGACATTGTTCATGTTCTTTCAACAAAATTGCTAGCTGATATGTTTTTTTTGTAAATTTTTATTTTTCCTGATTTAGTTATGTAATGGTTTTTTTTTTTTTTCTGTGTGTGTATTTTTATTTTGTTTGACAGTCGTAGGGTATCTCTTGGTACTATTGTCGGAGCTGATGAAGATTGTATAACGATACTTGTATTGTATAGAGTCAATCTTTCTAGTATTATATAGTTTAATAGCAAGCATTGTGTGAGTACTATGTACTTAGAAATTTCAATGATTAGATACCCACGTCTTTTATTGACTTGAATAACCCTGGTGGTTGAAAGTATGTCATGCTCACTCAAATGTCTCGCTGGCGGTGGCGCGTGTTTCGGATCATTTAGTTCCCTTCAAAATGGTTGAGCTGAATGGTGCTGATGCATGTGTCATGTTCGTGAACGGGCGCCGTCAGTCGTGACTGGTCATCTCTTAGCTACCACGGTCTATTTTAAGGATTTATATTTCTTGAATTGTCTATTTTATATTTTCCTATGGACACCTTTTACTTGCTACATCGTTCTCACATTATGCACCATCTCAAGATGAATGATGTAACAAAGATTCTGTTATAATTTTGGCTATTGAAAAAGAGTGTCCATGGAGTTTCTTGCTCGTTCTTCTCCATAGAGATCAACGCTTTGGAATGAGCACCTACGGTACTTTCACTCGTTTTTATGTCTTGTGACTGGGACTGTAGCACCATAACTATTTTATGTTACCTAATTATTTTTTGTCTTTTGACAATTCAAAAGTGCCTCTAGCAGGCCTACTTGAAATAAATTATTTGATTTTGATTTTGATTTTGATTAATCATGTGATATTAGGTTTATTCCCTAGTCGAGCAAGGTTTTTTGAAATTTCCTTTTGATTTTTTTAAAGTTTGTATCTGTTTGACGGCAACAGGCTCGTCCTTAAATTTTATATAGAAGACTTAAACAACTGCCGAAATGCGGGTATATAATTAGGTACTTAGATACGGCTCCCAAATAATGGGCTGATGGTTCCCTGTGTAAGAGTTAAGTTATATTGGAAATTCATAGCTTGATGTTCGCGTTACCCTTTTGGGATAAATAAATTTACCCCAATCTGTCAAATGTATTGACTAGATTTTCAACTTTACCACAGAAACGGAAGGTTCATGTCCGATTGGAAAAACTTGATAGATTGGCATAGTCTGGTGTGCTGGCGTCGGTACTCAAAGAAAGACCAGAAACAAAACTATTCTTGAACAATTCAATGACAAAGATTGATACTCAAAATCTCCAAATAATCAAAATCGAGCACCATTATTGATGACAGAAGCTCTCGATGTCAGAAAGAACTGAACAAAAATAAACTGGCTCACGATTTATGTGAATGCTCCTTGAGTTTGAGTGCAATGTTGCAGTTTTTAACGCAGTACGGAACAAGTGCACGTGACTCCGGATTGTAACGACCTGCTTCAGGAATCGGCTGCAGCTCTATATTTCTCGTAAAACTAAAGTGTTTACGACGCAGCCAATTCCGAGAAAATACCAAATATTCGGAAGTAAAAATGTGTGGATAAATACACTTTTTTATTGCTTTACGCAAAAACGATAACTTTAATTAAAATGCATGTGATAAAGCTGGACGAGACTAAAGGCACTTAGCACAAGAATGACTAGTACCTAGTACTTTTTTTGCTTTTAAATCATCAAGTGAGTTTAAATCAAGCAATGAGGTTCTAAAAGACTGTCAGACTCGTGCTGGCTCAAAAACAAAACGTGTTCCTTCAATTTCTCTTTATGTTAAGGTCACGGTAATTTTTTTAGGTCAGTCCTGCGACGCCGGTAGACATAGATTATACTTTACAGAGAGTATATCCGGGTTGTCAATGCTAATACCTGTATTCATCATCGAAATTTTTGCAATTATGCGGTCGGCTTCCAGGCTTTCCAGATGCTGGCAGTTAAACAACAGTTATTAGCGAAATGTGAGTACCACAATTCTGTCAAACTCTTCGAGGTTCACAGGCATAATGTTATATTTATGTTATAAACTTGTTCAATGTATCAAATTCATGTTTCCATTCAACGCCGCTTTCAAGTCAAATGAACCACTCAGAAGAAAAGGGAAAATATAATTTAAATTACGTATATGGTTGCCTTCAGCAGAAATTGTATGGAAACAAAATTGATGGGATCAATTCAACAAGAACGACGGCGTGCTCAAAAACTTTTGCAATTACACTCGTCTCGCGTCGTTTTAGTTAAACAATAAAGTTTAATACAACATTGAGAAATCTTGCGAAGTCTTTATCAACGCGAAGTGTTTCAAAGTGTTTTTTTTTTTAATTTAAGACTCCAATTACACGTGTTGTGTGTGTCTTAGCACGTTAATTAATAGTATTTGCCTCGAGCGAGTCGCGAAACAAGTTGCTGAATACATGAATAAGTTCTAAGATACGACTTACAGGAAACGTTCGCTGAAAACACTATCGCAAGTGTAAACATAAACTCAGGCAGTGTACTCGTCGAAGTGGGGAATAAGTTGGTAACTAAGATGCTGTACGACTGTTCCAACTTGTGATATCATCTGTTTTATAAGTTAACGGTGCTATAAAAGTTGGGTTATTGTGTCGAGTAGTCTTGGGATTCAATTCAAATCATCTGTTATGTTTTTCTTTCGCAATAGGATTATCTGTTGAGAATTTCTACTTAAATAGACCTACTTACTCGTACCTGTTGTCATTTTTATAAAAGTTTATCTTCCAGTCCTACATAATTGCCAATGTATAATTTTTTCCATGATAAAATGATAGTGATCTTTATTTAGCAAATTGGTTTAGACAATAAGACACTATTTTTAAACTAGATATGGATGGATGATATTGTTATTAAACAGTCTCACGGTCTTTTTGTGTGCCACATTCTAATATGAGCAGCAGTTGTCATGAAAATAAGGCAACAGGTGTACAGAGTTTTCATGAACCCGAAGACGCAGCGTATGCAGGCTTCTCATAAGCTAAATAGAAGACAATCGCGGGCAACCAATGGATGTAAGTGACGAATCGTCGTTCAACGTGGCGGTATAACGCAGAGGCGGCTGGTGATGATGACATACAGACTTCAGCATTTACAAGTAGGTCTAATATGCGTTCATAGACTGGAAAGAAGAGGAGGAAGTCGTCTGGCTGCGAGATGGGTAGATGTTGGCCTATATGAGGCCGCAAGAACGTAGAGCTTTGCACAAGCTAGCGAGGCTATATTACCTAAGCGTTGGGTGAGGCTATAGTAATAAGTTAGTAATAAGTCCATTTTCGGAATTTCTACTGTATCGTAGGTGAGTTTAAAAAACATTTCACACTAACACCCACACCCGAAACAACTACTTGTAGATCCTACAAAATATTTGATCCATGCGGGAATCGAAATTGTGAAACACGGCAGAGTAGTCAAAATCTGAGTATGAAATTCATCCATGCACAATTACAAACGTATATTCTTAATACCTACGTATAACATGCACATTCAACTTTCTGCATATGACATAAGGTTTATATTCGTGTAATAGTTATCCGCATACGTCGGGTTCGCTGAGAATGTCATTTGCGTAATGAAGCTAAGGAAATATGAAAAGCGTCTGGAGCTTTGTACCAATTTCAATTACAAAGGATTTGCAGAGCAATGTCGGGTAATAGCAGTGGAGTATTTATATTTTAGGTTTGTGATTTCATTTTTTTAATGTTTGGCTTCTTATTTTTATCATTGTCAGCCTTTAACGGTAGGTACCCACTGCTGGGACATAGGCCTCATCGCTGTGAGAGGGAGTGGGCCGTGATCGACGTGGGCCCAGTGCGGGTTGGTAGATGTCACGTGTATTCGAATTACTCCTGGCTGAGTTAGAACCTCGACCTACAAACCTTAAGTCGGGGCGGATACCACTGGGTCACCACAAAATACGTAATAAATACAAATGTGGAGGCCTGAATGATGACCAAAAGGATTTCGATACAATCGAATACAGGTATAGATATAAAGGTAAGTAGTAAGGGTAATGGCGTTAGATATTATCCTAATAGTACATTCCCGTGGGATAAACTCAGACTTCCACTTGGGCGAAGACGCGGTCAAAAGGCAACTTAGAGACACTGTATGAATTGTTTTGCTAAAAGTCCCCTTTTACTGCTGCTCCTTTTATGGCTATGCCAAGCCCGCTATTCTTTTAATTACAATTCGCACAGAAACTAGAAAAGACTATTATTTCGCTCGCATGATATCTCAAAATTTATAGCATGATATATTGTCGTACGTATACGTTACAACGCGAGACTGCTCGCAATGCATTTGGAGATTACGAATCGATTCTGCCATACAATGACTAAAATATCGACACTGGCCTTTGTTTCCCTACAACCGGGTAATATCGGAGCAGTTCGAGTATTTCAATGGTTCAATTTCTTAAAAGCTTACTACGTACTTCATTAGTTTGGCTCCGACATCTGCGACCCGCATTCACTATTGTTTGGCCTCCGACTTTGCCCTGCATTGGCTGCCACGCTTTTGCACCCTCTTCATTAATAATCTTACATTTTCACATTTTACGGCTACCGTCTCGTACATAATATTATTAAAAAATTTCTTTGTTTTAGACCATAAAAACAGAAATGAATGTAGCTGAACGTAAAAGCATTTGGAGATAACGTAGGTCTCTTGTTTTTATTCGCGAATTTTACGATGTGATCCTAACGTGAAAAAGATTTTTATGACACATTATTGAATCGATATTCCATAATAAAAAAAGTGTCTGCCTAGAGCTTATTTCAATTCCAAGGTTTTCTTTTAAGGTTGTTAAAAATTATGAAGGTCGGCAAGGTCTATAACAACCTTTATTCGGTATAGTAAAGCCTACCTTTAAGATGTCTACTTACTTTTAAGTATTCATTTATTGTTTTGTTTTCCAGCATTAGCGAAATGGCAGTCAAATAATATTTACAATGGAAAGTTAAGGAATTAATTGTAGAATCCTGGCAGGCTTCACATTGAGCAGGTAGCGAGCATCCCGGGGGAGCGTTCGCAGCCAAATTCCGGCCAACTCCACCAAACTCCGGCTGAATGTGAAAACTTTGCGGGAAATTCTCAACCAACGAGTTTTTGCTTTAATTCGTATAACTAAAGACCCGTAAAGATTCTTTGATTAAGAAGAATTGATAACAGTTCTCGTAGTTTTAATGAAATTTCAGCAAACTTGACCGTCTACTTTGGGAACTACAAAGCGAAATAGTAGTTGTGCTAAGTTTACTTTGTGATGTTATAATTATTATTATGTGGTCATAGTACAATTAATTGCCATGTTTTCCTCTTTTATGGGGCAATCAATGTCAACACCTGATACCGCCTAAAGCCACAGTGTCGTGTGTTCGTGCCGTAACAATAGGGTGTTATGTTTAATGTTTGCCATGGAGAATAATTGGGGTAATAATAACAATCGTAATGGGTCATCAACTAATTTTAATATGCAAAAATGTTGTTACTTAGTTAATTCTCACATAAACTTTTTAATAAATCTATTTATGCTTAAAACACGTAAGTGCGACACTCCTCGCGGCACAACCTAAATAAGTGGCCTCCGCCCGACTGCGCGGATGAACTGTCGTATTACGCTGATGTTGTTCGCGTACGGCTGGTTGCGTACGTCAGCGAGAAAAACATAGTAAAGTTAAGGTAAGTTACGTCCGCGTCACAATATGGTGCTACACAGAACACAATGTATAATTCGTAAACGGCCGACGTACGTGACCAACGTTCCGTCATACTAATTGATTTCGAGATACAAGGTACACATAAACGCAGGATCCGTATTTATAAGTCATCTCAGTGAACACAACTCATTTCCGTAATGCGCAAAGATGATCTAACTAGTCGTAAAGCAACAAGAACAAAATGTTCTACCATTACGTATATTTTTATTTCCCTGTTGGGTCTGTGACCGTAAACTTCTCAACTCTGTCGAATGGAAAAACTTTATTTATATTTGAGTTGGGGAAGCTGGTTTGTGAATACTAAATCAGATTGGTTCAGGATGCGGAGCAGTGTGTTATATTTTATCCTATGATATGCGTTTCTTGGAATACCTGTTTTGAAGCAAAATAACTGGCTTTGGGTTAAATTTATTTCTATTCACATTTTCGGGGGATAAAAATTTGCGAATGAAAAGTTGGAATTACTTGAATATTTTATGTCTCTTACATTTATTTTTATTATGACTATCAAGATCTACTAAACACAGTCCTGAGTGCAACAACCTAAGACAGCTAGTAACCTCTGAGTTTGCCTCGGCTGTTTCTTCTCAGAATAGTCAGGTATTATATGAAAAACCTACCTCGTCTAGTTTATAAAAAGACGACATGTAAAAGTGTTTACAATAACCTACTTGCAAAAATAATTTCATATATTTCTACTACGCTACGTTATGACACGACGAAAGTTCGTGATAAAAGGATAAAAGTAGAAAAAAAACAAATATGAAATTGTAACTTTTTCCACTGTTTAAAACAATACACCTATTAAATAAAACTGCGTTTTTTACATGCGTCTCTTAAATATATTGCAGTACGTATTTTATTGAGACCATCCATCCCAAACAAAAGCTATTCTGTCCAAAAACATCGCAGTGAAGCTGCGAGCTAAATTCAATTTATTAAAAGCGTAAAACTTTAACCGGGGTTTCCGATGTATAGAATAAAAAAACAAATGTCATAGGAAAAATATACATACAATTATGAACTTCTTCCATAGATCTACGCACATAATTATGAAGTAGGTGTAGAATAATCTATCCTTTTTTATCGAGGTAAAATCATCAAATAAGTCCTCGAGCCCAGGTAGAGCAAGAGTGACTGTCAGACTCGGTGTTCCTTTCCATTTGTTTAGACTTTAAGACAGTCCCACGACCCCGGAGACAGTGCTACGATCCCGAAATAGTTTAATATAATAATTCTATCTAAGATATAATTCATCTCGGAAAGTTTCTGTCTACTATGTATACTGAGAATTATTTAATTTACCTACGTATTTAATGTAGGTAAGTAAACATCATTTTTTAATAATAGTATTTAAAAAACGGTGTGAACATATTATTAATAGTAAAACCATATTCATCAAAACATAATAATATACAAAAGCAAACAAAAAAATAAATGGGTCGAGTTGACGCGAGTATCTCACGACGCGATAGAATATCCGAACGAAAAGGATTTTGTTTATTCTTTTGCGAAAGAATTACGAGAGAGGGAACAAATTGGGAAATATTCCGTTTAGTCGGCCACTGTCTCCAATTTGTTATAGCGCCTCACTCCATTAGTTACACGCTCCTTGTTTGATTTCTACGAGAAGGGGACGGTTTTATGCAATATGAAGTTAGTCTCGACAAAACTTTACACAAAAAGCGCACTTCTTTTTTTACAAGCTTTTATTTTGTTACTTTCACTTGTCCCCTTGTCTGTAATCAAATCTAGCAAGTGGTCATCTAGTGACTTAAATCTTTGTGAATATTAATTTTCAAATAATTTTCTGGATTTTATTCGGGGAAACCAATATTCCATATAAGTCTCGAAATTAGTCAAAGAAACAGAAACTTACGTGGGTATGTCGTTTGTAACGATATGTTTCTTCGGTTAGCACTAATATTTTCTTATTACCCTGTTCAATACAAAATAATTACAAGGTAGGTATGTCGTTTATCAATATCGGTAAAAGCTACGGATGACTAATGGGCATACCTGGCGATAAGTGATTACGGTACCGTGGTGGAAAACATAATGTTTTCTACCTTATCAGATAAGCTCTTTGACATTTTTATTTTTAATATTTTCTTCAAAGCGGATTAACATTATTTGTTTAATAGAATAAGCATGCATTTAAACGGCGTTTTCTCTTGCCTGTTTTAATGAAATCATATTAAGACTATTGTTTATAAAGATAATTTTGTTCGTTTTAATTTTCATAAGGTTATTAAGTTTAAAATAACAACGGCACCGTCTGGTGAAGTTAGAATCCTTTTATTATTTCTTGAATGAGTTTTGTAAAATTAAATAAAAGTTGGTTAGAGACTTCTTATAACCCCTTCTATTTCCTCTTTTATTTTACATAAAAAATGTACCTCATTATTTTTATGTATTTATATATATTTATTAGTTTATTGTTTATTATTATTTTTGTACTGTATTTTATATGGGCCATCGATGCCTGAAATAAATGGAATAATAAAAATATACCTATACATACTAAAAAATTGCAGCTATATGATATGACTTTGACAGATACTATTTAAAGTAACTGTCAAAGTTTGGTGTCTACAGCCAGTGTTACCGCATTTTTTAAATTCTAAATTTAAAAAAATATTACGTCTTGGCGGGGGCACTGCCGTGCCTCCAGATAACTTTTTCCACGGTTTTCGAGCTTACTTTCAACTTATTTTTTTTTAGATCATTTCATAGCTCATTACTTAAAAAAATTCGGTCACTTTATATTAGGGTTAAACATACAACACCGCGACCACCATTATCAGTCTATAATGTTACCACTGCTGGGACACAGGCCTCTCTACAAGAGAGAGTATAGGCGATCCACTATGGCTATATTAAAGGCATTTTATTAAATCCCATCCCATTTGTATGGTTTTTTTACGTGGTAAAATCATCAAATGAGTCCTCCCACCCCGTGCAGGGCCGGAGGGACTGTCAGACTTGTACTGACTAAAATTCACGGTGTCCTTCAATAGCCCTTTATGTTCCGGGGTCAAAGTGATGGTATAAGTCCCGCGACCATCGGGACAAAACTTTGTAATGGATTTTAACGAAAAATTATGATGGTATGTTGCCAGCAAGGTTTCAAATTATAGTAGTTTTAATTAATAAATAAAATTTTGTAGTTTTTGGTAACCTATCAACATTTAAACCCTGTTAAAGTTTTGTCCCGATTCACCCCTACGTCCCTATTCACCCCGTTTGACGGTTATTTATTTATACACAGTATATCATCAGTGATATACGAGTTCTCTCACCTGATAGTCTCCTCTGGTGGCACAACTGAGCAAGACCCCGGTGTCATTGGTGAAGTCCACGTGATGAGGCGGCTCCAGGATGCTGGGGGCTCGCCGCGGCTCAGGAGACGCTCGGACTGCTGTAACAAGAAAATAGATAATGTTAGGACAGGGGACATCTAAAATGAGCTAGACGGTCCACTAAAATATGGCATAGTAGGAAAATAAAGATATTTTTATTTAATTAAATGTATTTAATTTAATTTCTGACCATGTTGTTTAATAGTGTACCTACCTCTTTTTTCACCACTACATAAATAAAAATATTTTCATAATATTTAATGTTTATCTCGAAAATGTTAAGGATTTTGTAAAGTTTCATTAATACAGGGCACAAAATAGAAGTAAATTCAGGTAATAATATTCTGAAGAATAAAATATCACTGCTAGTCAACAAATACGCACACGATTTTGTTGACTTACCCTTACTCGAGTTCTGGCAAAGTGTTAATAAGGAAAATGAACACTTTTACTGCCGTCACGAGAAAAACGAGAAAATAAATATTACTACCTATAGTATTTATTTTCTCGTTTTTCCTATCATTTACTTTAATCGCCATCATCATTATCTTAGATGAATAGGTACAAAAAAACTACCAAACACATAAAAAAATTTGGTTACTTTTTGGATAAATTCAGTATTTTCATGAAAATAAAAGTAGAACATAAACGTAGTACTTTCAGAAAAGAAATATAGTCAAACACAAGATCTAGTGAAGTTGACAAAGTAAACAAAGAATAGCCCTTACAGGCTGGCTGCCTTCAACTAAAACGTTAAGATAAATAGTGCCGAGACATTGAAACTTAATACAAAAGAAAAGTTCAAATAACCGCAAAAACATTTACAATGCGAACAGAATTCTCTACCCTCATTTATTTCTTTGAACAAACTACCCAACTTTAACTAACCTAAGCTCACTTTGTAAAATGATAAAATCGCCTTAAACGACTCCCGCATTTGATAGCATGAGTCGGCTTGCACTTAACTTATCGATTTTATCTATGCAAACTTAAACTAGTTCCTTGTCTAGGCACAATGGGGGCTTAAGGCGGTTTTGCACGCTGTCACGTAGAATGCGGGAACGTCGTGTCGGCCTTAATAGAATAAGGTCCCAAAGATCGCATTAAGCGGTGGGTAGTCGCGTACTCCACTCATTTGGGGATGTGAGAATTGTAATAGATCCCCCGGGCGGTATCTGCGTGAATGTGACGTGACGGGAGTGTCCTAACAACTTTTTCGTTGTGTGGATTCTGAGGACACGTCCAGACCAAACATCATTCGGACATTTCATTAGGTGCGCGGAATCCCAAATACCAGGCAAAAGTTTAGACATTTCATTAGGTATAATAACGTCCCGAAATATCACACAGTCAAACAGTTTCGGCTTTGAGTGAGTTTCAGTTTGTTTACATCGTAAAACAAGAGTTGTTTCCGACTGAATTCAGTGCAAACATTACACAGGGAACACTCAGTATCCAGTAATTTGACAGCGATGTGAAATTATTAACAGACACAAAGTCTAGCGTTACGGGATTAATTGGATGTTTGGAAACATACCGATTGCAGGCTGGTAAGAGCAATTCAATTAGTTGGTTTATATGTAATTTAGTCACATAAACTCGAATTGAAAATGGAAACTAACATTAAACAGACTTGGTGTAATCCATCATTGTACTATTATAAATATACGCATACTTTTTTATATTTTGCTTATCTTTTTGTTTCTAAATAAAAACTTGACTATTTTCTCTGACTTTCACTTCCTCGTTGATCATATAGTCGCAGAGCGATTTCCATATTAACATTATATTTGTCTCTATCTCATCCTGATTTATAAGGTTCAGTACAAGCAGACCCCTAGACGCACTGAAGAATATTACTGGCCAGTTCAACTCATTTGCCGTCAGCACACAGTAAAATAAAACCTTTCTACCGTCGGACCTCGATACCGTAGACTGGTACACAATGGTACCTGTATACCCATAGCCTTGTACACAATGGCCCACTCAGATGCGGTCACAAGCCGCAACGTTCGATTTCCGTTTAATTTCGCGACAACCGCGAATGCCTGTCTGTCTGTCTGTCTTCATATACGGCTAGGGGCGTTCCATTGACGTCACAGTTGACTAATCGTGTTATAATGAGTGAATTGAAGCGAATAGGAATGTCAGGGGGCGATTAGATGAGAATGTTCGCGTCAATTGATTTGTTTTGACTAGTGGAATTAGATTTCTTGGCTTATAGATGTGTTGTGAGATAGAGTAAGTAGGAAGTGTATTTTCGTCTGTAATACGCATTAATTAACTTGAAGATAAAAGAAAATAATTGTTTTCAAGAAAAGAACATGAGACTGTCTACAAGTAAAGTTGTTCAGGCTGAAGAAAATGCTCATACCTTTATAATAATACCTACATTTAAAAGGAAGACTTTTGAGATTATTAGCATACGCACATACATAACATCATTATTTTTTCTTATATCCATTTTCTACTAAGAGCTCAGGACTCATTTGATGATGATTCTACCCCCAAAAAGAGACAGATTATCTCTCACGGTTTATCAGTTAATGGATTATACTGCGCTAAGACAACAATAACAAAAAAGTTTCAAAATAATTATAAAAACGCTTCAACTTTTCGAAAAACATTCGGTAATTTAACGAACATTTAATTAAATTAAACGTAAATATTCCAGCACAATAAACAAGCCTGCAATAAACAGACTGTCGACAAACAAACTGCCGTTCAAACAGGCTTTAACATGTACAGACGGAAGTTCCACAGACAGCCCGTATCTGCATCCGAAGCTATTCCCTGCATCCCCTTGCATCCCCTTGCATACCCTTGCATCCGTGTGCACCGACACTTTACAATAAGGATGTTGCTTCAATCACCTGTAACGTTATAGGGCTGATAGAGGAGCAAGGAGTTACCCGAGAATTTCTATTCAAAGCTTTAAAGCCGAAGTATTGAACGCATTTCGTTGTTGTTGGAAAATAGATGCAGTCTTTTCTGGATTTTTGGATTTTCAACGGCTAGTGGCGTTCTTGGAATGTCTTTTGAATTAGCACACATGAGTACCTACACTTCAGAGAATTCTTAACATGTGTTCCTTTCTCATCTGTGATACTTACAACTAACTGTTTTACTAACAACTTGCTTCATGAACTTTCTTGAAGTAAGCATCATAATAAATGCTGTAGATTTGTATGTATTTTAAGATTTAGCATTCCGTTATTATTCTTTTGTTTGGATTGATAAATGTAACAATACATCAAAGAAAGTCAAACATCGAATGTCGTAAAAACATCCAGGCAAATTGATGCACAATCTTTATTTCCACAAACAATTTACTGTCTACTCTTAAAAAAAAGCTACTGGATAGGTAGTTACTCTCCCTAGCCACAATTTGTAAGCGCAATCAGTTTTACAGTCGACTTTTTGCAATGCTAATTAATTGAAAGTGTTCCCTGTCTAATTGCGGCATTTATAAAACGGAGATCGGAGGGAGGGAATGGAACGTAAACGCATGTTGCAATGTTTTTCTTTTACATTTGTTTTGCTAGCTCGTAATGTAAAGTATATAGAATCTATGTGTGTATTCCTTAGACACTGTGTTTACATAGGAAACTGGAGCTTAGAAATGAATGTTTATTTTTTATGAAAATGCTTGTGGAATTATTTTGTCTTGTGTAATTCTTTTGTGTTTGTTTATTTCAGGCTTGAGATATTGTGATATCATTGTTGTTAAGTAAGGAACACATTAAGAATTTATAAATTGTCGTTTTTGCAATATGAGAAAACCAACTGTAAGGTATGGATTGTGTATTTAATTTGTGTTTTGTTTCGCCTCTTGTTTGGTTTTTAGTTAGTCATTAAGATATAACGTTTTTTTTTTCAATATAGTATTATTGTAATAAAAATTGTCATAATTTATTTGAATATAAAACATAATTTTACCAAAAATACAAAAAAAATACTTAATACGAATCTAAAGCAATGAAACACCAACCAATTTCTGCCATACTTTCATTCGACAACCACATAAATCAGTAGTCGGATTTGTGAGAGTTCCACACTCACCTTTTACAAAGGAACAGATTAATGTAAGCACACTATAAAATGTCATCATAAAATAGATAGAAATTTATTTATTAGGGTTTGAATAAAGATTAAAATCATCGGACTGCTATTAATAGTGCTTTATCTTGAGATATTGGGTCTTAAGCTGGATTCCCACAGGGCGTGATTTTACGGATGGACCTGCACAGTTGACGACTATGGACAGTCGCACATAAGGCTCTTTCTCTTCAACGGAGTTTTCTCCGGTAAGAGTCAGTTTACGGGGTCGCGGGACTGTCACATTTGGTAACCCTGGAGACCCTGGTACGTAAAGGGTTATTGAAGAATAACCATGTATTTTACTCAGTACGAGTCTGACAGTATGGGTGGGAGAACTCATTTGATGATTTTACCATGTAAAAAAAAGTCATCTACAATACAGGAATTATACCAAGTCTGGAGGAATGAGTTTTTAAATAAAATAAAAGGACGAAAACATAAAAAGTAGAGGTCTGAATATCTAATGTCCTGTTCCATGGGTATTTTTCTACAAGGATAGGATACAGTCTTGTGAATTTTAATAACTAAATATCTACGACTGTTTGAAGCTTTTGTGACAGTCCGAGGACCCCGCCAGGCTTTTAGTCCTACAGGGTGTTAAAAAGTAGTTGTAGCATTGAGTTTCTGGCCTCGACTTCCAAAAAAAGATTTAAAGCAACCTTTACACTGTCCGTACCTAAACGTGTAATCTGTTTTCAATTATGAAATATTCAGTGAATACCAAGATAAAGGTCGCCTTTGTCTGAAGCTTTTGATTTAAGTATTGTGAAAATTAAGATTCAAATACTAGCTATTCAATAGGCCCTCTAAACTCACCTAAAGTCACTCAGACTCATTATTATTCGTAACTAATAGTTTAATTGCCCGACAGGTAGATATTTCTACTCAGAAAACATTTAATGGCGTCGACAAAATTCTCAGTGAAACTTACTTCCATTTTCTCTTAGTCCTAATAACTCTTGAAGGTTCAAGTTACTTATCTATTTATATTTTGGAAGGTGAATCTATTTCTTTACAATCTCTTGATGTTTATCAAATTGAATGACATTTTGGTTTAGGTTAGCTTTTGTAACTACCAATTAGTTACCTGTAATTTACCCGTTACTAGAACATATTATTGCAGACGTTATTGTATTCGACCAGGGGAAGGGATTTGAAACCAAAATGAAAACAATAACCATAATATGCGTTGTCGAAAAACATGTTGAAAAGATATATTTTATTCATGAAACAGATAATTCCATTAAACATTGTGATCGTTCTGACTATAATAAATAATTAACAATTATCCAGAAAACAATAAACAATTATGATAATTGTAAGTGTTGAGCCAATTTCAGCATAAATCATTCAAATTAATGTGGTTAACAAAATGAATATGGAAATTAAATAACGGACACAAAAGGATTGAAATGAAAACCAGTTGACCAATTAGTAACTATTTTTCAGTATAAAGGCTATTGAAAATATGTTCATTTGCTATCAAAACACCGCTTTATGAAGCGATGGTCGTTCAGCGATGAAGCGCTTTAATGGTGCAGTTACAGCTGAATAACTTCATTCACTGCAGCCACGACGAATAGGAGTGGATGGGGTAGACCGTCACTTTTCTTGCAAAGTCGTAAAATGCTGAAGTGTGGAGGCAGCCATTCGTCTTGCGATTATGGCTTTCGTTACATTTTGACGTGAATGGCAGGGAAAAGTCTGGGAATATAATATTACTAGGTTTTACCCGCGGTTTCGCTCGCGTTTTTTATATTTTGACAACCATTCAGATCGTATATGTTGCGCCATCATGATAATATGAATGTTGTTGTCAGTAAAAAATAAAAACGTGAAAATATTTTCTGCTTCATTGTCTAATGGGGGTTGAATTTTATTTGAAAAATAAAATTTTACCTTCAACCCTTAGGGGTCGAACGCGGAAGAGGGTAGAAAATCTAGGGGATGGAACGCGGAATAAACAGATGTAACTTATGTCCAATTTTCCATCTCTGTATGTATCAAACAACTTAATAATTATGTATCAGGATGATCCATTCAGTATTTTTGACTGAATATACATAAAAAAAACAAATAAGTAAACAAACCTACTTTCTAACACATAGTTAGGATTAGCATAGGATGCCATTAGCAAAACATAGGAAAGGTATTTGTTAGATATTCAGTAAAACTGATTGAAATGCCAGTCAGTACATTTGAATTCAAATTTAGAATTACATTTTCATTCATCAAGCTTACTGCCCGTTGCCTAAAACGTTACTGAAAATAGACTGATAGGCATTTCTATTATAAAATCATAACCATTCTGCATACTTTTATTTAGAATAACTGACTAATTTGAAACTGGTATTGGTATTTAAAAATAACATGTATTTTTTTAAATAAAATTTTGCCCTACTCTAGAAAACTCAAATTCACCTGTATCATAAATGCGTTTACAAAAAATTAATCTTGCATTCACAAACACCCAGATCCGGTACAATTACTTAATAGGTAGTCAAATATTTGCTCCGTGCGGGGATCGAATACGCGACCCACTTCGCAGAAGTCGGACAAGTCGCTGAGCGACTGCGCCAATGATGCCGTCAGTGAATTTTGATAGTTCTTTTTGGCTCCTGTGAAAGGTCAAATCTATGTTAGCTAATGCTAAATTATAGCCAAAGATAGTCGTAATTTCTAGAAGCATTAATTATGTACGTAGAATTAGTACAGCAAGTTAATAGCTTCGTATATTATCTTGGCTTACATGAGCATTTTGAATGCAGATAAACTGCAATTACCAGTTACTTAGTGAATGAAGTGGAATAAAGCGACTCCTTAGTCCTAATGCAGCCTTTTAGGGATTCAGTAGATAAATCTGTTCAGTTAATGAGTACACGCTATTTTTATTTAAAATCATTAAATTAGGTATTGCTCCCGCCTTGTGTGGAGCGAAAGTCTATTATTAACTAAAACCCGCAGTGCTCCTTCAATAGCCCTTTTCATTTCAGGATCTGAAAACTCATTGCGAAACACTGTCTCATAATAACAAACAGGATAACTAGTTTGAAAGTCAGTGTTTATTCTATTTATTTAAAGATTACGTCAGCATGCAAATGTTTTTATATAAATAAATGTTCTCTGCCAGAAATCTGGGTGTAGGGTCCGCTCGCCCCTTGGATCTCGCCCCTTATGATTAAAATGACCGACTCGCCCCGTATTTATTTATTTTGGTGTACCCATTCGCCCCTTATGAAGGGGCGAGTTGAAAATTGACATTAAAATAATTATTTAGGTGTACCCACTCGCCCCTTGCGGCATTTCCATTGAAATTTAACCAAGAAAGGTACAGTCAGACATAAAAATGCTTACAGTAAGAATAACACGACGTTTGATTACTTTAGTCAACTATATTTGTAATCTCACAAACTCGTCGTGATACTTGTGATTGTTTGATGGCACAGCAGATAGCACAAATGCTACCTGTTGAGAGAGTTGTATTACGTCGTAAGACAATTTGTGAGACCACGTTTTCTCAAAAAAACTAAAGATATCGCTAAAATAAGGACAATTAGACAATGGCTGTAATGCTTAGTACTAAAGCATGCATAAATAAGATAAAAGTTGAAAAATTACCTGAAATTGTCTTGTTCATTGACTTACTACCAGAAGTACTAGGCTATCATATGTACAAAGTGTTATTTATTTAAATATTTCTGGGTCGATTAACTGAAATTATCTTGTTCATTCACTTACCAGCAAAAGTACTAGGCTAGCATAAGTTCAAAATTGTATTTTTTAAAATATTTCTGGGTCGATTCCGAACCTAACCTTACCTTACCTTAGCCAACTCGGACCCAGTTCATGATAAAAAAAAAACATTCGATTAATAAACTACCTACCCAGAATTATATAAGTACATACCGGTTTGGGCCTATGCTAGCCTAGTACTTTTGCTGGTTAATGTTGCACAAGACAAAATCAGGTAATCTTTACATCTACCCAAAAATATGACTACCACTTTAAACTTTGACAGGCCTGTTGGTGTAGTGGTTAGTGACCCTGACTGCTATGCCGGAGGTCGTGGGTTCGATTCCCACCCAGGACAAAAGTTTGTGTGATGAGCATGATCATTTGTTCTGTGTCTAGGTGTAGTTTATCTATGATATGTATGTATTTAGAAATATATAAGTATGTTTATCAGTTGTCTAGTACCCATAACACAAGCTCTGCTTAGCTTGGGACTAGATGGCGTTGTGTAATAGTTGTGGAGTATTATTATTACTTATGTTAGCCTAGTACTTTTGTTGGATAGTTAAAGAACAAGGCAGTTTCAGGTAAACTTTAGAATTATTTAAATACAGACTACCTTGAACTCATGCTAGCCTAATACTTTTTGTTAGCTTCTAATAGCCTCGCCTCATTGGTGTTAAAGCCAGTAGGGAGAAATGGGAATAGACGCTCGAAATTGTAAGCAAACAAAATTTATTTAAATATTTAAAAACTTGTGTTGCTTACAGTACTTTTAACTTATTTACAATCGGGGGCAAGTCAGCGTATCTAAAAGTGAAGGGGGCGAGTCGGTCATTTTAATCATAAGGGGCAAGATCCAAGGGGCGAGCGGACCCTACACCGAAATCTGAACTTTGTAGTGAAACAAAGATGTTTACTGATATTTTTAAAGAACTGTTAATCCAAGGATTCAGTTTTGTCTGTTTTTAAACTGAGTTTTTCAATATTGCCCTATTGAAAAAAGAAATATCAATAATCCTGCAAACGCTCCGTGCCATTCAAAACACGAAATAGTGCATTGTAAATATGGCGCTGCACAAAGCTGTAGGAGTGCTGTACTTCATCCCTTCAGCGGCTGGCAGGGCTGATTGCCTCCATTCAACATTTCAACTCGTGATTCTCAACGTAAGCTCGCATAATGCCTGCTATTTGGCAGTATTTTTTGTCCAATTTTTATTGACGTGTTCTGAGACTTATGTAGATTATATACATTAAACATGCAATACTTAAGTAAACTTTGAGAAGAATAAGTAGGTAATACGAGTGACTAATAAATCAAAACGATTTGTTGGTGGTTCTTGTGACCCAAGTTGTGGCTTAATGCCTGCTGTACTCGCGGGACTTATTTCATAACCATGACCCCGGAACATAAAGGGCTTTTGAAGGATACCGTGGATTTTAGTCAGTACAAGTCTGACAGTCTATTCCGCCCTGCCCGTGGTGGGAGGACTCGTTTGATGATTTTAACACGTAAAAATAAAATGGGGCTAAGGCTTACTTTTGCCTTGGTTAGAGGCCTACAAAACGCCACCTTCTATCTGAAGCCCTATTATAAGTTTCAAATTTTTGTGACGTTATAAATAAAATTCAAAAATTTTGTGACAAAAGCCCTCAGATAGGGGAGACACCTGAACACTATTTAGTTTTTGTTACATTCAATGTTATTGATGGAACAATATTATCCAACTATCACTTCAGCAGTGAAAATAAGCTTATCAGCAACTGGAATCACCACAAAGCCAATTATTTCCAACGAGATTTAAAGGACATTGGGAAATCGATGTATGGGATTTGGGCCCACCCTTCAATAGTAACATGTTATATACCGTTGGAATGGGCTCTTTAAGGGGGACATTATTTGCTAATAAACATATGGTCTAATGTTAGTACTTTCGGAGATATGAGGTCTTAAAGTTGACTCCTCTAACATTTGATTTGTATCACATTTAATTAAAAAGGGCTATATTCTTCATGAACATCCTTGTTTATAGTGAAAGTGATTTGAATTTAGAATGTTGATATTGTTAGTGTACGAGCTGAATGACTAAGGCTGCGGTTCCACTGGAGCGGAACGGAAACAAGCTGTGCCGTGCCGGGATTAATACGAAACTATAAAAAGTACAGATGTATGATGGCCCACCCTTCAATAGTGACATGTTATATACCGTTGGATAGGGCTCTTTAAGGGGAACATTATTTGCTAATAAACATATGGTCTAACGTTAGTACTTTCGGAGATATGAGGTCTTAAAGTTGTCTCGTCTAACATTTGATTTGTTTCACATTAAATTAAAAAGGGCTAAATTCTTCGTCAACATCCTTGTTTAGAGTGAAAGTGATTTGAATTTAAAATGTTGATATTGTTATTGTACGAGCTGAATGACTAAGGCTGCTGTTCCATTGGAGCGGAACGGAGACAAGCTGTTCCGTGCCGGGATTAATACGAAATTATGAAAAGTACAGATGTGGCGTCTAGTCAGTAAAGACGTTTGAGTCTCTGAGTCAGTCATACTTGCAGTGTCCTGGCTGCATATATTATTTTTAGAAGAAAACTCGATCGGCGTGATAATTACATTAAACGAGTCCTCCCGCCCTGTGTAGAGCAGAAGGAACTGTACGAATCCTACTTACTCCAATTCCTTAATCCATGTTATTCATCATAAGCGGCTGCTGGCTCTAGGGTAAGCTCGTTTTTTTTCGCAAATCGCTATGCAGTGTACTTTTTTTAGTTTTTTTTTAATACAAGTTAATTGTTACACTATTTAATTTCATTGTCAACATTCAAAGTTAAGACAGTTGGAATAACTTAGGTGTTGTGTAACGAATACATTTCCGATTTTAAGTTCTCTTAAATTCTCAGATAGGAGGATAATATTTTATGGTACCTAGTACACACGGCAACATTTCAAGCTATACAAAACCAGTTTGTCTTGTTCTCGCTTCTTGCGAATTTCACATACAATGAACGGTCAGCTAATACAGGTTTTGCATAGCTTGATGTGTAGCCGTGTGTACTAGCACTCCGCCCACAACTTCGTCCGTGCGTATTTCGAACTTCACATTCGTGAATTTTAACTTCCGGCAATCCTCTTTTTGGGATACTTTTGGAAAATCTAAAGACGTACCGTGTCACTTCATTTGAATTAGGGTTTAAAAAGATTAAGTTCGTTAACCCACCCACAACCCTTCAACTAAAATTAAATAAAATAACCTTAATCAATTACTAAAAGAAAAAGAGTTTTGCGATTTTCACACTAATAGTGGTTGGTTTTTTAAAAATAGATAAATACGCATCGTTTAATTGATTAAGAGATAATGTATGCCAAGTTTTGAGCTCATCGAAGCAAGCAGTAAAATCCTTCCGTTAAAACCTTGTTACTCCTTTTCAGCAACTTAGGGGACGATTTTCAGAAAATCCTAAAATACGTATTTAATTATTTTTTATCGTCTTTCTATATACTGAGTTTCAAATTCATGGGCTCACGCATTATCAATGTCCCATACAAACTTTAACACCATCTTAATCACCAATGGAGGGTAGTTTTAAAAAACTAATGACGCCAATCATTTTCATTTACTTATCTTCGTTTTCATGCTAAGTTTCAAGTTTATAAACCCAAGGAATAAGATTTTGCATACAAAGGTTTTCACCCCCTTTCAACCCTTAATAGGAAGATTTTTGAAAAAAACCCTTCTTAGTGGCCACTTACATAATAAACTGTAATTATTGTAAAAAAAAACATGTTGTTACGTTTAGCCATTTAGGCTGTAGGATAGTCTTACGACCGTACCCTGATCTTTATTTTTATAGATAACTCCGAAAGTACAGACTTTTGATCTTAGTCGTAATACTAAGTTTTATTCAGCATAAAAATACCTATTCATTCATATGTATCTTATTCCTATTGAGAGGTGGGCCCACTTTTTCCCAATATCCTTTTCACCTCTAATTATCTCCAACAAGGTTTAAAGTTAAACCCGTATCTACCAATACACAAACACATACATGGATTGGTGATTCTTAATGAATATGGTGTTTATGTTACGGATAATACGCGAAGTGAAAGTACACCTAGCTTTAACCGGCTAAAACTAGGTCTAACCGATCACATGCGGTTAAACCTAGACGTACCATCCTTCCTTCACAGGAGCAAGTCGACTGAGCCCCGCGGGGCTCCTACTTCTGGGCGGTTTAAAAAAAAATAACCACGAACAGGGTGCCCACTTCTAAACTAAAGAAAGAGTTTCTCCTGTATCGGGGGTGCATTCACAAACAAATAAACTCACTAGAAACGCCCAGACCCGGAAGAACTAAGCACTTGTAGATCATACAAATATTTGCTCAGTGCGGGAATCGAACCCATGAGATGCAGCGCGGCAGTCCCATCGCCAAGCCACTGCGCTAACTGTGTCGTCGTACTTATTTAATCCATACTAATCTAATGCCATGTCTTATAACGAGAGTTTCCAGAAGCGGCTTTGTTTAAGAAAAATGTTAAGAATACAATCAGTACAGTTACATTTTATAAGTTGCTATGTTTTCATTTAGCACAATATTATCAACGTAAAAGCACACGATGGATACCCGATTAAGTATTTTCTGATAATTTTCACACAAATCTATCTACTCATCCAGTTATTGATTCTCTAAGCAACAGATCGCTTGACTGAAGATAGCGCTAAAGAGGAATTACGCTCCTCATAACGTATCATATCACGTTTCCGTTTCCTTTTCCTAAATTACATTATATTTTGTTTATAGATTTATGATATCAATTTGCTGGGAACGTTCTCTTTGATATCTTTTAATACGAAATGTGGGTTTTTCGATTTATATATCTCGAATTCGGTAACTGATTAATGTGTTTTCGTTTTCGTTTCAAAGAAAATCGTGGGAAAATCACACGTTCTTCAAGTACCTAGTAACATATATCACGATATATACATATGTTGCTGGGTACTTGGAAATGATGTAACGTGTACATACTCGTAGGTAATGGCATCGAAGCGATTGATTTTCAATTAGGTAGGTTTCATTGTGTTGTTGATATGTTTTCGAGTAAATACAACCTTTATGAGATTTGTTCGAATAAAAATTACCAATTAAGTGTTTTTTTCTCTAATAGAGCATTTATTTGTAATGTAACAGTTAATTTACAAGTATCATATCAATGAGTTCAATGTGCGCAGCAGTATATAATGAAATTACATACCTTATTCACTGTTTTGTAAAAACGGAATCTTGATTCGATGTCAACATTAGTATTATAGTCTGCCGGGGTGGAATGCAAAGGGCAACTAAAGTAACAGGGTAAAATTTTAATCAGTAAGAGTTATAATGTATTTCGCTCAACCTAGGGCAAGAGGATTCGTTTCATCATTTCAACAACCAAAAAAATAAAACTAGTCTAAACTGGAAAGGCAATAATATTTTACATGGTGAGCTATATTTTAATATCCCACCCACAACATTGATATCAATAAAGCGCACAAACCTCACATAAAACATCTATTCAAAGTTGTCTATAAGTCTATTGAAAGGGCGGAGTTGCGTGAAGTGAGTCGCGGTGATTGCTCATTAGTGGCACAATAGCTCGCAGCACAATACTCCTATAAGTACTCTATAAGTATACATAAGTACAGCTTATAAACGAACCCTTTCGGCCGGCGCCGGGTGAACGCTTTCCAACAACAATAAAGACGAATTATTAGGAACCTTACTAAATGCAACAATAAGATAGAAATTAGAACTGGGATTTTGACTTCATTGTGTTAAGTAATTAGAAATGGAATCCTGTAGTCATCTTTCTTGATTTGGGAGATTCAGTTTTCAACTTGAATATTACTAATGATGAGGATGAAAGTCATTCATTTCTTGAAATTCGAAGTCTGAATATTTTGAATATTTATTTATTTATTTATTTAAGCTTCATGTACAAACAGTGGTACATTAGGCGGACTTAATGCCACAAGGCATTCTCTACCAGTCAACCTTTGGGTTAAATAGGAGAATATTGTGGTAGGGTACAAAAATAAATAAAAATTACCGAAATTTAGCAAACAGAAATATATATATATATATATATACTATCATTATTATGATTCTAATACATATATACAGATAAAATAAACAATATTAAAGTAACAACATAAAAAATAACTCAATAATAACTATTATGACTTGACAAAGAGAGCTATTTATTGTGACTTAAATAGAAATTACGCAGTTTTCTTTTAAAAGTGATATCGCTTTCAGCTTTTTTAATGCTAAAGCGTTCCAGAGTTTTATGGATGATATTGCGAAAGAATTAGACATAAAACCAGTGCGGTGTGCAGGAATTTGGAGAAGTAATTTTTTGGAAGCTCGGAGGTTACATCTATGAGAACTGCCCAACACTTTAAAATGAGTTTTTAAATAATCAGGAGTACGTGGATCGTTCAAAATTTTGAAAAGCAAGCAGAGAGATCTGGGGGATCTTCTGAGACGGATAGGCAACCATTTAAGCTGAGAACGAAAAGAAGAAATGTGGTCGTATTTACGAAGACCAAAAACGAAGCGAATACAGTTATTGAGAAGTCGATCCAATATTATATTACACAAAAGCACAAACCATTCTGAACTTGAAGTTATTAAATGAACAATATACCTTTAATAGATTTCAGTGGATGTATCTAAGGTGCTCCCACTAAGTAGTTAATGTAACGAAAGAATGGTGCTTTGTCTAGCTTTTTTTAGAAAGAAAAATACAAAATGTTAAAAAGTGTCATAAAATGTTATCATGTTATGCAATGTTTTATAACATAACTGCTGCGCAGGACCTTTAAAAGTAATTGTATATTAATGATAACAACTTCTGATTGTAAAGCAGTGTACTTGTATTAGTGTTCACACCACAAAGTCTAGCCTACATCAGGGCTTAAAGTAAACTTGCAGTTTCACCAGCATGCAATTATTTGGTTAGCAAAACACAGACAGGAATATGCGGGAACGACAAACCAAGTTTCAATAGTGCGGTTCCAAGAAACAAGAGGTAATTTAGACAATTCGATCAATGTTTTAGATGACCAATTATATAAAGAGTTTCTATGTACTATTGAAGCCTAGGCTAAGACTAAGAGAAGTAGTACAAGTAGTAAGTATATAGGTAGAATCAGAATCATTTATTTGCCGAAAATATGATTTTTACAGATTTTATACAAACATTGATACCTCTTCATATTTCGCTAACTCCGTTCGGCATGCAAATTTTGTAATAATAACAAATTATTTAAATACGATTAAAATAGTACATTAAATAGTTTAACAGTGCGTTTACGTATATTATAACTTAATGCAATGTAGTAGATGGTAGTAGATCTTTACGGAGGATGCCGAGAAGAAAAGTAACATTAGTATACCAATTTGGTCGCAGGACTTATCTCATTACCGTGACCCCGGAATGAAAAGGGCTATTGAAGAACACCGTGGATTTTAGTCGGTACGTGTCTGACAGTCCCTCCCGCTCCGCCCTGGGTGGGAGGACTCATTTGATGATTTTACCACGCAAAAAAAAGAAAAAAGTATACCAATTTACCGATTTCTACAACAGCTGCCAGTGCCCGTATAGCTGTGTTTAGGTTTATAGACATACCTTCTTCACATCGATACCTACAGTGACAGTACACAAATGTATAGAAGTTAAGACTGCTAGTAGCAGATTAGTCATTGCAATCTATATTGTCTCTGGTATTGCTTGGCAGCGGATATCACACCATCAGATTACGGCTTTGATCATCGTCTGCCTAATTTTTTCCCAACTATGTCGGGTTTGGCTCGAACCAGTTGCGGCTAGATAGCAACATCAGATAACGACTTTCCCGCTGTTTAATAAAAAAAAATGAAATATATAAAACAAAGCTTACCCCTTTGATCTGTATCGCTAAGTCCATATAGTTTATTGAGTAAAGAAAGAAACGTGGTTTCGATTGCCAGTTTTTTTCGCGATCCGCCTTGATACCGTCGGCAATAATAACCCGAGAGATGTCCCTGGATTTGTACGAAATAAGTCGACCCAAAACTATATTATGTTAATACAAAAGGGGGAGGTAATATATTGTATTCAGACATAAATAATGCTTTGGACCCAAATTCGGAGAAATTGCCTGCCACATATCAAACGTGATTATGCCGGATGAGCAGTTTAAGGCCATTTATGGCAAATATTCGGCGTTCGTTATGGAATAATCTTTATCAACTTTTGTTCAGTATATCGTAAATACGCAGCTATGGACATTGAATTTTGAGCTGCTTATAAAAATGTGGTCTGTTTATGATGTTGAGTGACCGAAAAATTAAGTATGATGTCATTATAGATTGGTGTGAGGAGTGAGCGCGCTCGCTCAGCTTAAGCTTTCTTTTGTGTCGCGTGGCTAAAAAGGTTCCTTTATTGATATTACCTACGGAACAGTTCAATTATATTATAAATATTTATAACAAAAGTATGCATAGGTTAGGCAGTAGGTAACAGTACTTTCACACTTTGCTGGTAATGTTAAATTTCCACCAAGCACAAATTAAGACACCGTGATTACTCCTCAGGTATTAATGGTACCTGGGAATCAAACCACCCTGTCCCACGACTGGGCAAAAACCAGTCCTCATGGTATGAGTACAAATCTTCTCGACATCTCTTTCTGTGTAGGCTTGGGTGGCGTCGTCCATCTCCAGGCACCCAATGTGTGGACTTTTACGACAATAGTTATTTATGATACTAGTGCGGAAAGTTGGTTTTTACAAACGAGTAGACAACGTACGCCCGAGGCGCCGAAGGCGCCCGAGGGCGTACCGTAGTCACGAGTTTGTAAATACCAATTTCTGCACGTGTGTCATACAATGTTTTTCAACACATTTATCCATATTAATATCAGATTCCTCCCTTGAACTCAGATTAGTCGCAACAATTTTTGAAGTTCCTAATATGAAAATGGCGCGACTTTGAAAATGGCGCCACATGCACGTGGTGAAAATTAGAACTACATCTTTCATCTCATTTACTCTTTAGTATTAAGTGAGACAACGTATTGAGCAAAAGCTCTTCCAAGGAGGTTCGATCAGTCAGGTTGTTTATTTTCATAATGTGAAACTCTTTGGTGGATTTTTTTTTTTTTTTTGGAAATTAAAAAAAAACCGTAAAGAAAACGCACGCTGCTCTACAAGGGGGCGTGCGGTAAAATAGGTACTTAGGTGAGAGTACCTATTTTACCGCACGCTGCGTTGTATGGTCCGTAATTTTTAACTTTCGAACACTGTATACAGGCTTTGTAAATGCATTTTACGAGCAAATGTGTTGAAAAATACTTAAATTATTTTATTTTTATCAACGACTGAACCTCTTGTTTAGCAATCGATGAAAATACAAACAAATAAAGTACATTCAGTAGAAAAAAGACTCATTCCCTAATGAGCTGTGAAAAAGTTAAGCAGTTACCGAACACCTACACAAATTCAGAATTATATGAATTGAGAATTAGCCTCGAACATAAAAATAGAATCTATTTTCGTGTAATCCTAATGTAAGTATTTCAGCCTGTAATGACCACCTGTTGCCTGGACTTTATGCGTGATAGATGATGTTTTAAGAGAACGATTAGTCCAAACTTTACCTTGACGAATAAATTATGTGTTGTGTTGGATAATTTTCATTGTATACATGGATTTTCTTAAAAAGAGAAAGACATAAAGAAAAACATGTTTCCTTGAAGGTGCCTTTGTAATATTGATAGATGATTTGCCATATACATATATTGCTCATTGATCTAATTGTCGCAAATGCTGGTTCTAATTAAGAAGTCCTGCGTTTGATAACAAACCTTTTGCTCCACCTGGTAGGTGGAGCAAAAGGATTGTTTTAGGGTATTTTCAGCCATGTAAGACTTGTTTCTTTCTTCTTCGGGGTTTACCTACTCAATACCGAATAAAGGTGTCTTCAAAGTCTCACGACTTCTAAAGATTATTATGTAAAAGTATACAGTTTCTTTACGGTTTTATTGGGATTTAATACCATTTTGGTCTATGAATATTAGTGAATAAAGTTTCACCATTACCTTACCTTTTAGGGCATAAAATATATCTATTGTTGTGTTAGAGTCTAATTCTGCCTTATTTGAAAAAAAAAGTTAAAATGAGTTCAATTAGTTAACTCAACTAAATTACCTAAACCTTTTCAGCTCTTCCCATTTTTCGGCCTATCTTGGTAATTTCAAAGTTAATTTCGGTCCTAACTTTCACTTTTAAACATTTAAGCCAAGCCTGGATCATGGCTTATGGAAGATTAAATTTTCATTAATTTTCAAACTTCTGTGGAAGTCAAACGCTGGCCAGGCCGCTTTCTATGGTCGTGGGACTCATTCCATCACCGTGACCCCGGAACATAAAGGGCTATTGAAGGACACCGTGGATTTTGGTCAGTACAAGTCTGACAGTCCCTCCCACCCTGCCTGGGGTGGGAGGATCATTTGATGATTTTACCACGATAAAAAAAGGCCGCTTTCTATGATGCGATTTGTGGTGGAAGGTAGCTAGCTCAACGTCCCATCAAGAACCAGCCCCGAGTCGATGGCGTGTTGTGGGTTGATGTTTGTTATTGAAACACGTAATGATCCACGATCTGGATGAAATTTGACCAGGAGTAAAGTTAATAAACTCTGTAATAACACATAGAATTACCTTTTATCTCAAAATCACTGAAATTCCCGAGCTTGTAGTAAAAGTTAGCTCATACTGTCATATTAAACTACATGGTCTATCTAAAAAGAATATGAAAAATAGATTACTGAAGAAATATGTGGAGATGAGAGCAGGCATGCTCGCGCTGCCTCCGCGCGTCGCCGACGTAATATCGTGCTGATGGCATTCCGAAAGTACCTTGCCACTGACCTCTTTATCTTTATAGCCATTCTTTGGATAACCCTTGGATATAATGGTTATTAGATGAAAACTTAGAAATAGTTTCCTACTAGTCCATATAAGGAACTTTTAATAAACTGTCACTTTTAGTGTTAGTTTAGAAATTGAAAAAAACAACGATTTTTGCTCTAAACCTAGTTGTTTTTAATTTATAAAATTTAGATACAACTAAAGAGGCCATACTACCTCAATTGGCTTAGCAGAATCCTCTGATACGCCGAAAGTACTGCAGCATTAATTGTTCGACCCGATGATGTCAGTCAGGGTCTTCGCAGGGCTTCGTATGGAATCAGGGAATAAAATGACAGCAACCCTGCTCCAACGGTGTTTATTCGCAGAAAGAGAATTAGGCTATTTACACTGGTCCTTATATACTAGACGGTAGGACGACTTTTAATACCGCGATCTACAAAATTGCACAGCACCATCTATCGAGGCATTGTGTACTAATATACCAGAAATAGTGCGCCTTACACATTTTTCACTTTATAGGACGTGAGTACACGATCGAGGTTTAACATTAATTTTGAAATAAATATAAGGTAAAGTTGAAGATTAATGTTAGGTCTTATGTTAGGCGAAAACACGATTACATAAATTTTTTCTCGATAGAAAAAATCCCAAAGTTACCTCTAAATTGCACAATAAATCGCTGGCAATCATAAAATACTTAAAATTAGATTATGAAACTGTTTATACCATTTCCTTTTTTTTCGCCTTAAAATCAATAAATTTTCGCGTAGACAACTAAAAGAAAGAGCAAGCAATAGTGCGTGGTACGTCCAAGTGCGAGCGAGTAAGATTATACTGAAGTAGTAAGATATAACTTTAGGAGGTTTACTGATTAGAACGTTATCAGAAACTTAAATCAAATATTAAACATGATAAATATGGGTACACTACGATTATACGAAAAACTTAATTCCGAAATTCATAAATACGAATTTCAAAATACCGATTTTCATAATTCCGAATGGTTCGAAATTCCTAATAAAACAACTCCGATTGATCATTATTTCTGTTTTCATAATTCCGAAATTTCAATATTTCTAACGTTTATAATTACGATTTTCAAAATACCGAGTTTCAAAAGACCGAATATCAAAAATTCCGAAAAATTATTTTCCGAAACACCAAAAACACGAATTCCGATTATTAAAGTTCCGAATAATTAGAATTCCAATAATTTATTGTTTAAATTCAATTTGTTGACCACCACCTACCGAGGTAGGTAGACGGAGCCCCGCTTCGCGGGGCTTCTATTTCTATGAACAAGGTTTAAAGTAACCTAACACGAAGGGGGGGATCCCCTTCGAACCTAACCTGTCCGAGTCGGGGTGCCCAAGTCCCGAGCTCGCTTCGCTCGCTCTTGGATCCTAAGTTCTCCAAATAACAATAATAATCCTGAAGGCAAACAGTGAAAGTTTATAGGATACGCCTCGCCACTTCGCGCCTACATAGACTTAAATAACACTCCAGTTTTGCAGCAATTCGTAGCAGACTTTGTAGTATGAGAAACGAAACTCCATTTTTCAATATTCCGAAAAAATCTGTTTATTCGGAATATTGAAAATCGGAGTTTCGTTTTTCGGAATGAGAACTCATCGAGCATTACATATTTCGAATATGTGAAAATCGGAAAACGAAGAAATCGGACATATGACTTTCGGTCAAATAAATTTCGAGATTCTTAATAATAGATATTGTAATTTTTAGGTAATATGGTATTCGGAGTCTTGAAAATCGGTATATCGAAATTCGGAATAAAATATTTCGGAGTATTTGGGTGTTCCCGATAAATATCCCGCTTTAAGTACTAAATATTTTTTTAGGTTAGTAACTAAAAGTAAAACCCAAATTAAAATTCGGCCTTCAATCCTAACGCTCCTGAAACAGCTTAATTTTCAATTCATTCTTCCGTGAACCTAACTCTTGCTTCCAAATCGTCCTTCATTTTAATTAATAAATAATAAGCAACAATTTATAAATAAACAGCCATTTGCAATTCAGAAAAGGGTTGTGGAAACGTAAATAAATTCTCACATAAAAAAACTCGACCTGAATTTGCTTAATTGGCGAAGTTAATTACCTCGCGGAGCCAACACTTGCCAAAGTGAAGCATTAAATCGCTTTGAAAGAAAAACAAAGAGACGTTCGATAGCTGTAATTACGAAGGTTATATTTGCTAAACAGTTTTATGTAAGTGTAACGTAGAGACAGATTACAATAAATTTATGCAGTAACTATATTTATCTTATGATTATGAAGACTTTAATTTAAAAAAAAATGAAAGTAAGTACCTATCTGTATTTCCATAAAAGAAAAGAATCTGTATTTTTTTTTTAAAGTTTCCCACACTAGGATTTGTTCCTGTATCGTGGGTGCGTTTACAAACATAGAAACTCACATACATAAACGCCCGTACCCGGAATAACTACTTGTGGATCATACAAATATTGGCCACGTGCGGGAATCGAACCCGCGACACGCAGCGCAACAGTCCAATCACTCAGCCAATGCGCTAACCATGCAGTCAAAAAAATATTGTAATAAGGCATGATTTTGAGCAATCTTCAAGGAGCTGGTGTGATATTGCATACCTTATAATAAAATTTAAACACTCTGCAGTAATTAATCGTTTCTCTCTTGTATGGGTATTTCGTAATTTCATTATTGTAATAACGTGCAAAATCTAAGTATTCAAACAAAAATAGACTTTATGAAGCTACTGATAACATTTATTTATTCAACAACTATTCGACTAAAACAGATTTGTTGTTATTTTACACAGTCGATCGAGTCAGCGCAGCGTAACGGTACGGTATTGATAACGTGAGAGCTGCTATTTCAGGATTATGACATCCATTAGTTTGTTTTGTGAACCGCTGGTGAATGGCCTGAACAAGAGAACAGTGAACACCTTTTATATTACTTATTATGTGCGTTAGGGATTGTAATAAGAATGCATGCTCCTGTGGTTGGTCCATAGACAATAAACAGGGGGCCTACCATGACGTGAGTCTTTAGGCTGTGAGAAAAAGATGGCGCTAGACGACTTGCATAGCTCTTTCTCTTTCCCACAGACTAAAGACTCCCTCTTTATGACGTCATTGTAGGACATAAGTTTAAAAAAAAAAAATGTTTAACTGATACGTGGTACGAGACCAAGAAAGAAATAGAATCGTCTGTTTGTTATCAGCGGCTTCGCTCGCATTTAAGTTTAAAAAAATAAAAAATATTCCACATGAATGTTAGATCGGGATAAAATGCGTTAATCCAGGTAATAAACTATCTGTATACCTATCTAAAAAAAGGAGGAGCTCGTGGCTAAATAATTACAGCCGTACAGGCCGATCTTCCGAGTTAAGCCGCGCTTGCCGAGGTTGGTCTGTGGATGGGTGACAATCTGTCATAACGACTTTCCTCCGTGCCTCGGAAAGTATGTAAAGCCGTTGATCCCGGCTGTCATTTGTAAATCTTTGACAGTCGTTACTGTTAGTCAGAAGCTCTAAAGTCTGACACGAGTCTTACCATGGGGTATGGTATTGCTGAGTTGTGGAGGTCCGACAGGCAGTCGCTCCATGTAAAATACTGATATCCAGCTGAATCTGGTTTGACTGGAAGCCGACCCCAATATAGTTTGGAAAAGGCTAGGCAAATAATGATACCTATCTAAGAAAAAGCTATTCCTGCAGGGCCAAGCAATCATTTAATATATAATCAGTAGCCCCAAATATCACTAATATATAGAGAAAATACATAATTGTATCAAACACCTAACGAGCTAACAGAAATCAATTATTATCATTAGTTCTAATATCATTTGATAGGTCAAGACAGTGTGTATTTTGTATTTATGTACAAGGTTATGTAATTACATACATCAAAAGCCTATCGGTCCATACATACATATGTGTTACATAACTCGTACTATGTGCATTCATGAGACGCGTATCATGGTCTAAACATCTAATACATTATTGGTATGTTAGTAAACGCATTGAATTATGTATTGTCTCAAAGAGTTATTTGGCCGTAGTCATTGTTCTTAGGGCCTAGACGTTCTCATCAGGTACCCGTAAACCTGGAACGTAACGAGCCATTGAAGGATCATTGTTGATTTTAGTCAATACAAGTCTGAGAGGGACCCGCACCTCCCTAGGAAGGAGAACTCATTTGATGATTTTACCGAGATACAAAAAAAGGGCCTAGGGGTTTTTAGCACATTCCTTTTCCCAGCGGCGTAAGCCAATCATTCCTCCGCTCCTAATAGCCTAAGTCACTCCCAATAAATGCGGCTTAGTATTGGTTAAAGTATTTTAAATTAATACATTGGTTTATGTGTCTACTCCTAAACAAAAATACATAATATCTTTTCTCTTTATAATATTTTAGTATAGAATATTATAGTATACTTTGACCACCTGGCAGTAAGCGATGATGTGGACCACAGCAGTGTAAAGATCTGTACCCTTAGCACTAACAATTTTCAAGGAAAAAAATAATTCCTTTTTCGCGCACCAGAGGCGCTGTTCCATTTTTTCCTTGAAAATTGTCAATTTGAATGTGTCAAAGTTCCAGTTTACTTTACGTCTCATTCACTGAAAACTCGTGATAAGGGTACTGATCTTGGAACAGGCAAAGGTCGATGGTACGTTATGTTTCACAATCCAGTACGAGTCTGACAGTGTCACCCGCTCCGGGCGGGAAGACTCATGATGATTTTACCACGATAAAAAAAGACAATAAATTAGTAGCTATTTGTTATATCGGTGTCGGGTTGTTTTCCAATAACCAATAATCTAGATTTGTGTTTAGCGGCAATGAACTCCCGGGTCGACGGCGCGTCGTGTTCCACGCGCACCTCAAAGAGCTGTCAGCAAATGACGGGGCCCCCTCACAGAGGGCCAAAGCCTGCCGGGGTCGCGGGACGTATTTCCATCACCGTGACCCCGGAACATAAAGGGCTATAGAAGCAAACCGTAGATTTTAGTCATTACAAGTCTGACAGTCCCTCCCGCCCTGCCCGGGGTGGGAGGCTCATTTGATGATTTTACCACGATAAAACAAGCGGCAATGAACTGACTAATAAATAGAACTGAAATAGGGTGGGAATTGTAACTGATTCTCTGCCTGCCAATTCCGAATTTGAAGGCAAGCAACGTATCACATTTTATCGCTTACGGAACGTGTAACCTTCTTAAACGCGTATCAGTTACCCGTGATGCTGAACCTCCCTTAAATTACTTTAACAATTGGTTACCATGTAATAAATCTAAAAAGAAACGGATTTACTTCCTCAATATATAACGTGAGCTTATATTCTTCGCGTTCTCAACGTATAATGTAATGAAATCTGTGATAGGATATCGAGCCTGTCAGAAATGTAAACAAATGGTGTCGTAAATCAATGTGTGTTTACATATTTGACAGTTGAATTTTACATACATCCTTATACTCACGTCTTCTTTCCATCGGCTAAAGCAGAATGCCAACTGCATAGATTATATTTTATTTCTTATTTATCAGAGGTATAAGCACGAGTTTTCACGTTTTTGTGATGTAAAGTAAACGGGAAAATAAAATATTTATCATTAAAACTTTTTGTACGCACGCAAGAAGCGCTTTTTCATTGTCCATACAATTTAAGCCGTACATACTTCAAGTACGAAAGCTAACTACGTCAAGTTGGTGATTGGGCCCCAGTTCTTTCATTTAACATTTTAATAACTTATCTGAATGACTGATCGTAAGATTTTAAACTAAAACAAATTGTTCTTTCTTTTATTTTTAATGCGAGCTATCAAAACGCAGCATAAAAGCTCAAACAACCGCCATCTTATTATAAAACCGTTATGAAATAAACAAAGATGAGGTGTTAAAAATATGATTAAAATAAAAACTGGAATACTTCTTTTAACGGTCCGCTTGATGCAATTTCTTGCTTCATACAAAAAAAACTGCAAATGGTGAAAAAAAGTAAGGTCAGCGACATTCTATGTAAACAACATTAATGGTGGCGATGCCATGACGCCATATTTTTAAATTATGCACACTTTTCTATTCCTCGCAAGCTCATAAATAAACTATTATTATATAATGTAAATAACCAAACGATAAATAAAAGTTTTGCATGTTTTGATGATGAAGTGACAGATATAGGTCATTGACGTGTTCACATTTAACTTAGTGACATAGTACTTATGTTTACGCATTTTATCCAAAGAGTCTTTTTATCGTGGTAAATCATCAAATGAGTTCCGTCCAGGGTGGTACGGGAGGGACTGACAGACTCGTACTGACTAAATGTCACGGTGATCCTTCAATAACCCTTTACGTACCAGGGCCACGGTTACCTGGTGAGACAGTCCCGCGACCCCGGCAGGTATCCAAAAAGTCTTATGTAATTTCTCAACTCGGGATACCCCCTACCCTATTTGAGATAGCATATATCATGACGAAATAATCACTAGATTCGATATACAGCGAGGAATTTCGGCATGAACTAGTGTTGGAATTAACAATTAGTGCAATGACCGCGTAGATAGCGTGTGATCGCCGCACAGAGCTATGTCGCGTGGACGCCAAGCCATGCTATGTTGCGTGGACGTCGCGTCACCCTTTGTCGCGCGGATACCGCACCGCGCTTTGTTGCGCCGTACCGTGTCGCAGCGAAGCACTCAACCGGCAACCGGTAGCTACCACTCGCCAAATTACTACCGTCGCCACTTTTCAGCCCTGAATTCCATAAAAATGCTTTCATGTCATCATTTTTCTACGTGATAACCCTAATAGATTGACGTCGTTTGTGGAAAAATGTTATATCTCTGTTCGTTTTACGTTTGTTCAGCCGATTGCGACGTAAAACGATTTTCCGAAATAACTCATTTTAGCAGACATCATAAAATTCGTAATAAAGCGAGAAAACTTCAAAACAACGGAGTAGAATTAACCACTTAAAAGTAAAGACATTCGTTTACCGTAACTTTGAAAGTCAGTTTCAGGTGAATTAATGAGTCTTTGTCTCCATAACTTGGCGACAATTTACGAGATTTAATAAGGTAGAACAACTGTGTAGATGCGAAGATGACGAATAATGTTCTAGCATAATAATTTCAGTTTCTCAACTTGCTACAATAGCTTCTTGAGATGAACAGACAGTTTCAGAACGGGTTAGTAAAATTTCGCTTATATAGCGACTCGTGTCTCAAATACATTCAATGGGTAATCCTAGTCTTTATATGAAAATATATTCAGGTCACAAAGTAGTCACCCGAATGTAAATTTTCATATAGCGTAGGTGAATCTGCTACGTCGTAGCGCTGCTACGGCGTAGACGATCTACGAACAATGTAGCTACACAATTTCAACGAGTTAATAAGCGGTTACACAGGTATGTGGCAGCTGCTCGTGTTAACGTTGCCATATTATTTTCCACATTTTCTCATTAACTAAGGTCTGAAATCTCAGGCACACCTCTGCGTAGCCCTTCAGGGATTACGGTCCTGGTATAATGATGCTTGAATTCTGTACCAAGTTTTAATTATGTCTAGTTTAGTCAGTACAATATTTACAAAATGTTGAGATTTATTTATTAAAAAGTTAATAAAACTCCATGTTACGTTCCCAAGTACTTACTGCTTCCATGTCGTCGCTATTCCACCCGTTACTTTGAGTCTTCTTAAGTCAAAACGTAATCTAAAAATCTTAGCACGTCGCTACGTCAAAAGCGGTATTTTAAGTCGCGTCGTGGAGTCAGGGTCGCGGTTTCAGAGTCGGCAATTCAGTACGTCACCTCACGTACCTTAATCTTTACAACATTCCGGGCAAAATTAATCTGCAGTGCTAAGACTGTAGATTACCCTGTCTTGAAGAATATAAGAGGGAATCGTGACTTGCTGATAGTCTTCTCGTATCTTGGTTTAAAGTTAGCTAGGATTTTGTGAGTTGTGTGGTGTTGGTTATCATTTTAATGAAGTATTCTTGAGATATGAGTTGCTTCTGAGTCGAGTGTGAGTAAACTCTGAGTGGAATTTGATGTGACTCGTGTAAGAATATTTTGGATGATTTATGGATAATGAGAGTTTCAAAAATCTCGATACTTTATTGAAAAGGGAGGATTAATGTTGTGTCAGATGTGCTATTGCCCCATAGTGGCTGTCGGGAATTTCTGTTGTTTTTTTAGTATATTTCTCTTTAGTAAGTTTATAATCATAATTTCCACTTATCCCAAAGCAGGAGAAGTCATTTGATAATTTTCCAAAAAAAACAGGGTCGTAATTTTTAGATTTCATGTTTGTCTTGAATCAAATGGTACTATAAAATAAGAAACTGAGTTATACTTTCTAGATATAACTGTCGTAAAATTCATATTCCCAAATATTTCTTTACGAACAATTTGGAATCCCACAGAGGCTATAAATCAGCAATAACAGTACTTTATCACGTAAAAAGTTTTATTTAATATGAAAATTGTTCATTTCGAAATAAAAGCAAATATTTCAGAAATGTTAATATACGGTTGTTAAGAGAAATTCTTGCGTAAACGTAAATGGAGTTACTTGGTTTTTCAACCGAAAAATCTTTTTGATGATATTTTAATTTTCAGTACAGCGATCCGGCTTAATGATTGGTATTCAATTAAATACTGTTAAATAACAGGTTTATTTATTTCCCAGTGTTTATTGTTGGTATTGCCAGAAGAGAAAATAAACATGAAAACTTTAATACAATTTTACGGCTTCCATTGCGGAATGTTGATGTTTTATTGTTATTAAGAAAGGTTTTATTATTATAGATCTGACATCTGTCGGTCAGTGCAAACTTTATAGGTGAACTAGCTTTAGGCCGCAATTTTGCCCAGTTTTTTGTTTTGGAAAACCATTTAATGAGGCCTCTCGCTCTCGGTGGAGCGAAAGGGACTGTTAGACTTTACTGAATAAACACCAACCTGTTCCTTCAGTTAGTGTTCCAGAGCCGCGGTGCACTTTTAAGACAGTTCAGCGAGCCCCACAGACGATTTTGTCACTATCGACATCTCTTTAAGTCGTGCCTGGAATGCAACATCTTGTCGACTTGGGCCTGGTCTTCAATCTGACGGCGAACTATTCATTACTCGCCGTCCGCAAGCCGACGACGGTACCTGGAAATCGCCCCGCACCGTCCGACATTCTGGGCAGCCGGAAAAAACATCTCTGCCAAATTTTAGAGGGCCGTAGTTATCTTTTACAAAAAAGACAAACGACCTGCCAACCGTATTGAATAAAACAATTTCCCTGTTTCTTATAAACCTTTATCCAGCAATTTCAGGCCAATAAGAATATCAATAAGCCCCACGTTTCACCTCACCTCGCACGGTAATCCTCTCTAACTAAAGTCACTTTTAAGTCGCATTAAGTTTGTGGAACATGCACTAACGACCTCCGTTGCTTAGCAACGTAAGCTGGCGACCTGTGGCTATTAGGTTTCTCCAGTAACTGGACCAGTGTCGTCATTAATTGTGGATTTATTTTTGGGGAAAGGTTAACTTTTTATAGATTGAATTTATGCGTAACATAAATCTGTCAAAACCCTCATTTCGAAGCAATTTTTTTGTTGAATAATCTATAGTTTTTGTTTTAGGTCATCATATCGGGGACATAATATGACCTGTGAATCAAAACACAACCCTAATAGAGAGACTTTAAGATTTTAGGGCCGACATAAAGTATGTGTTGCGGTGACGCGTTATGAAAATAAAAAATACACGCGTCACTACACAGCGCTCCAAAAATTGTGTTTTGGAGACATACACGGACACATTGACGTGGCTCAAAAGGCTGCCCAACTTAAACGGGACTGGGCAGGACATGTCTGCCGCATGCCGAACGAGATAAGATGTGGACACGCAAAGCTCATGATTGGTACCCTGAAACAGCGATGCGGGGCCGCGGTAGACCTCGAAGGAGATGGCGGGACGAGCTGGATGTCTTCCTTGAGAATTGGAAAGAGGTGGTGCAAAGTCGTGAACATTGGAAGGAATGGAGGGAGGCCTTTGCCCGGCAGTGGGACAGTTAGGCTAATAATAATAAAAAAACACTAATAATGAATTGCTCCTCCTTTCATTATATCTCTGACATCACTTAACAGTGAACTTTTATTTTATTTATTTACGAAAATTAAACAAAGAAGGCTCATTGTTAAATTGTTCCTAGAGCTTGAGTCAAAAGTTACGAAGTGTTTTTCTTTTAAATTTCCTATTGCTTACTTTTAATTTCCTGGTCTTGTTTGCTTCGCCAATGAAATTGCTGTCGTAAAACATCTTTATGATTATTTTTATAGACTTGATGTTTTCAAGTTTTTGAACAACGTTAAATTGGGGAGGTAAGAACAATAAGAAGTTATTAGTTATGACTATTTTGCCGTCCACGACTTCATCCGCATCTATTTTGCCCTCTTATGATTTTTGTAGTGATTTAAAATTACCTTTTTAAGTTTGGATCTGGAAAATCTTGAAAATAATATTTATCAATTTAATAGATACGTCTACCATTTCATTGTTAAATTCATTTCCATACGGACATTTATCCAATTTTCAACTCCATTAGGAATTGATTTCCTAAAAGACCGTTCTTGATATTAATTTGATGGAAAATTAGTTCCTCAATCGTACACTAAAGAGCTTTTCTAAATTTCCATACAAGGAACGCAGTTTAGTCATTCAATTACGCTGTAAATAAAAACTTGAAAACAATGTAAATTGAGAAAGCGCCTCTATTGTACTAAGAAGGAACTAATTTTTCCATGTAATTACTTCAGAGGTCCAGTTTAATATAGGTACATCACATAAACGTGAAAAGTCATATAAGGGCCTAAGGTGTCTGTTATATTTTTCAGATTTGAAATTTTTATTAAAAGGAACCCTGAAAGTTGTTCGCGGGTCCACTGTAAAAGAAACCCATAAAAGTTAAATAGGAAATTGTGTCGATATTGATTGCTTGCTCCGTTGTACCTTTTATGTTCGCCGTTTACGCTTTATTATGTAAGGCTTTAGGGCATTGCCAATATCAATCTCTTTCATCGACTGTAAAAGTTGTTCAGACAAACGGTAAGTTCGTTTTAATTGATGCGAAAGGTACAACAATTACTGTACATAATGAGTATCTAAAGTCTGAAGCTGGGAGTTGTTTATTTATCGAGAAACATAGAAATGTATGTTAGGTGATTTATTTAATTTATTTTGTTACACAATTTGATTCGAACTAAGAGTAATGTAATTAAGAGAGTGATGAATATGAATATTGATGGATGGAGAGGAAGAAAAAGATCATAGAATGGATGGATGGAATGATATGAATAAAAAAGGAGTTAATGATTCTGTGACGTCGGATGGGAATGAATTTAATGGATTAAGAAGGCGTGTTGCGCCGACCCCAATTGAAGTGGGGTAAAGGCAGGAGGATGATGATAATGATACAAACTAGATATAGGGATCATAATATCACCTTTTTTTGTGTTATAAAATCATCATCAATGAGTCCTGGTCCCATATCTTTCCCATTTTGTGTAGCCATACTTTTGTGGTTAGTGTTTTTATCCCCAAAGAGAGGAGTGTTAAACGTTTGACGTATATGTCTGTATTTCTGTGTGTAACATCGTAGCTTTTAATTAAAAGAATAGACAGATTTTGACGCGGTTTTGTTTATTTAAAATTACCGTAATCAAGGTAGTTCTAAGTTATAATTTATGAAGATAGGTTCAGGTGTTTGATGATTATTAAGCTAATTGAATCTGCTTATAGGGAGTAACTTTTTTTTAATTTTTCTTATAGGTAGTGGTTTCATCAACTTACATAAAATTATTTGTTATTTAGTGGGCTAAGATGCTTGAACCTTATCGACAGGCCAATTTCCGAAAACATGAATTAAAAACAATTTTCTTATTTTTTTCGTGTTACTTTTGATTTTTGGTTCAGCTCATTCATCAAATTAAGTATCAAATAAATAGAGGCACAAATAAAATGTTTACAAAACATACCAACTTGTAAAATAGGCGGTTTATTTATAATGGAGTTAAAACTGCTGGGCGAATATCAAATTGATTAATTAAAATGGACTGTGTTTTTGTAGTTTTGTTATTAATTTAAAATTCGCAGTAGTGGGCTGCAAATACACAAAAAAATAAAATAATATCGAAACAATAAATTGGTTCCAGTAATTAAATTACTGTATAGTAGAATATTCTAGTTACTTTTTAAACGTGTTTTCAGACTCAATATTTAAAAAATAAAAATAAATATTGCTCTATTTCTCAGTTTGAATGTTGGTTACTGTTTCGCACCTAAAACGCTAAATCGATTTTGATGAGGTACAGAGATAGAGGAGATGGCCTTGTACTAAATAATTACACCCACACAGACCGATCTTCCGGATTAAGCCGCGCTTGCCGAGGTTGGTCTGTAGATGGGTGCGGGTGACCATCTGTCATACCGAGATTCCTCCGTGCCTAAAACCGGTCTCGGCTATAATTTTTAGATCTTTGACAGTCAATAGTATTAGTCAGAAGCTGTAAAAGTCTGACAGTCAGTCAGACCATGAGGTATCGTATTACTCAGTTACATGGCTTGTGAAGGTGCGAAAGGCAGTCGCTCCATGTAAAAAAGTTGGGAAAAAAGGCAGACAGATGGTGCATATCTTCTTATTAGCGTGTCGATGGCAAATCATGTTATATATTTTGTTCACCGAAAATTTAGACACGCGGACCCCGCTCTCTGATGCAGTCAAAAGGTCGTCAAGTGTACAGGTGACAGGACTTTTCTTTGCAGTAGCCTACCTGCGTTGGCAGTCTATTAAGCGATTTCCAAGTCGACCACTGAAAGGTTCTCAGAAGGCTTGTTATAACCGTCAGGTGGCCTGAGTTGTTCCCACCAAACCTCATACATTACAGATAATGATAGAGGAGAGAGCTTGGAGACTGCTATAGAATAAAACTGCTTAATAGTCACCCACAGAACACAACAGATCTTAAACTACAGAAGCCCGCAGACAGTGCCCTGTTTAACGAAACGAACGCCATCAATCATCTTCCAAGGAGGCTTTCAGACATAATAACTTATAATTACGCCTGTAGTCAGTTTAAGCCTTCCGAGTTTCCCGTCTGTACACGCAAATGGATATCATTTGTCTGCCGTTTTCAGTTTGATCCCGGCTTTAGAACGTTATATCAATTTGCTAGTCATCTTTCCATTCTTAGATAACAATGTTTATTGTTTTGGATCTAAAGCCTACTGATAATCCATTTGAAACAAAGTGAAATGGGAAATAGACTAGATCTAAATACTGGACCCAAATCTATGAGGCATAATTAAAAAGATAATTTCTTTCATAAGCATAAGAAATGTTTGCTTCAAAGCATCTTTCATAATAGCACAACATAATACAGTCACACAGTCTGAGTTTCCGAACGCATATCTACAACCCGAATATCTTCAAAGGTAAAGTGAATAGGCTTCTTATCAGGGTAGGCACACTTCATTGTAGACCTTGTCTCGGTCACCTCTGAATTAGATTAGTCAACAGCAAACCCATATTATTATTTTTTTAAAGATGGGTAGTGCAGAAACGTGCCCTTTGGTAGGATTTTGCCCAGCCTGCAGTGCATCAATATGGAATAGCAATAACAAGAGCAAAGGTATGTTCCTGAACAAAATAAGGACAGACAATCTCAAATCTCGGCAGCCTATGGAGTTTTTGTTTTCCTCTGAATTAATTTATATTAGACTGCTCCCACACTTTCCCTCACTGGGAGTCGCCTGATGTGTTACGAAGATAAATGACAACTGTCTGGATGTTGTCCAAAGTCACATCTTCACTTAGTTTTCTGACCCCCATGTCAGACAAATTGTTTCATTATTATTAATGGGCGAAGTACTGGTCAACTGCTGTGTTTGGTCTTGCCGGTCTTTGTCGGTCTAGTAGGTAGTTGTAAGCATTATTGTGAAGCTAGAGGTCCTATTTCGACTCCCAGGTCTTGATACATTAAATTGGCTTATTTCATCTGGAATTTCTCCGTAGCAAGATGGAGTCTTTATTTTTTTATTTGTGTCGAACTATTTCTAAAAACATGTCTTATTTATTCAGAAAGTAAAGGTTTCGTTATTAAAATTATAATTATATTATGCGAAGAGAAAAGAAAAAATATTAAAAGATTTTCACAAATAAAAAGCAATATTATCATCGAGTAAAATTCGCGCGGACGAAGTATCGGTTGTTTGCACATTTAATATATCTACAAAGAAATATGTGACCACATTTAAGACAGATGGACACTACCTAAACACATCGGCAAGACAAAATATACCCACTGACCCGAAAACCTTGAACAACGCAATTCCCGAAGCCATATTTCTTGGCCTTTCCCGATTTCCTGAACTATCTATCATCGTATACTAAAGTAACCGCCATGTGATGCCGTCAAGGGTTTTCTTTCACTCCTGACCCATTTTTCCTTGGGATTTCGAGCACTATTGATTAATTCGCATTTTACACACAGCCTTCTACTTCAACTGTAGTTATTTTGTTTTTAAGAATATTTGCATGGTGCACAGAATCCACTGTCTTTAATTCGATTTTGCTTTTCGAAATTTCTTTTTTATTTTATTGCTGAGAATAGAATTTTCTTATTGATTAATTCGATTAAAGAATTGATTAACTCGGGATTTTTCACGCAGCCTTTACTTCAACTACAGTTATTTTTGTTTTTTGAAGAATATTTGCATGGTGTACAGTATCTACTTTGCCTTTTCTAATTCGATTTTTCTTTTCGATTTATTTTTTTAAATTTTATTTCTGAGAATAGAATGTTCTTACTCTTTTACATAAAAACTACTTTATAAGTTTTATTCTTTTAGCGTTTTAAAGCCATTTCAAATGTGTAATATTGGTGGTAAAAAGTATTACAAAGATATTACCAAATATTTCAAATACTCACACATTAATACGTAAATTCGAAACTAAGTCTAGATATGATTATATTGAATAATAGATATACAACGTGTAACGTTAATTGCGCAAAACCTCTCGTAGGGTAACTCATTTTTTTTGTGAATTTCCAAAAGTCTTAGAACAAATATTGTTCAGTAACATGGGCTGAGTCACCCCACGAGAGGTTTTGTGCATTTAACGTTACACGTTGTATAGATTTCAAAATCATTATTACAAATAGTAAATTAAGACAAGAATAGCCACACAAGAGCGGCTCACTTTATTGAATGTGAAACTGAATATACAGAAAAAGTTTTAATTGAAGTTTATTTTAAACCTTGTTGGAAACTATTACACCTGGTTTGTTTAAACTTTACAACTTATGTGCGCACCGCACAGTCGGATAAACGATGCCGCCACAGAAATACGCGAAATCTATTTTAGGAATGGAAGGTTTACTGGTTTAAGTTTAGTCGGTGAACTTAAGTGCTTAAACGGAATGGTGTAAACCGCTACTAAGTTGCCTTTAGCGACTTATTGGCAACTAAATGGCCCGCACTTTGCGGATTTCCTTAAGGTTCGATCGAATTAGTAAAGACATTCCGTGGACTCGGCTTTGAACTTTAATAAATATAAAATTGAATTATTTTTCGATGTCTGTTGTCTGTCTATAGCGGTATGACTAATCCTTGCCGTATGTGCCGATATGTTCTCCCAGAATTATATCTTTAACCGTTAGTATAATACTATACTTTATATAGCAGATCAACAAAGATTAATTTCATGTGGATCTGAAGGTAGACTGAATATTTATTTATTTAAAGGTACACCAACAGCAAAACAAACAATACAGTACCTAATTGAAAACAACAATATAAAATATGCTGGTATGTAAGCCTATGACAGGTATTCGCAAAATTTACAATGAAAGTGCAACATTTTGATTGGTTACATTATAATTTTATTTTTTCTTAAACTAGCCCTATGTACAACACAACGACGATATATTACTAGACTCCTAATAACAGGCGACCGATGTCTTGCAACACATTAGGCAAAAAAGTCTTATATCCGACTATTGTAAGAACCAGCTTTTGCTGTTGCTTCGCCTACGACGGTGTCAAAAACTATCCCAGTGAACTATCAAAATATATCCTACCTATTATTCTAGGTTTACAAACGAATTTATGTGTATTTAATTCTCTGAGACTGTTTTTGCGTGAAAGAGTAGCCAACGTTCTCCATCCATCTCTGCCCAAAAAAACATTTATATGTAGATTGTGACGTAACCTGCACCCATTTGCCCTTCAAACGGCTATTTTTGGAGTCCAATTTCACTTTTGGAAGAAGTAAAGTTCCTGAGCTCTCGCTCTTGCAAACAAAACCTAAGTGCTCTAAATATAAAACCCATATCAACTCCCACGTTCAAAAGCCCTATGTTGTGCGGTGACCGCAAGGATTATACCGAGCCCTTCTTGCTAATTGGACTTTTTTGTAATTAAAAGTGCCTCTTAGGTAATACCACCGCATAAAGTTTAATACATAACGATATTAAAAACGCCAGCATTTGTTTTTTCATCGTAAATACGTTCTATTAATTTGAATAATGAGTTTAGCAGTTCGTTCTAAAGTAGGTTTTTTTTGCAGATTAGGTAATAAAATTACGTAGTAGTACGATAAGCTGGTTCAGCTGTACTACCAACTTAACTCAAGCTGGTTACATTTTCTCGTTTTTGATATACAGTTGGTGCAATACCTGAGCTATTATTGATTACTTCTCCGCATCCTTCTTGTATGAAAAAACCTTTATTCTGGCTCTGGCTCTTTGTGTATGTGGGTTAAAATGTTCGCTAGGTCACCTTCGAGACAGGTATTACACCAAGTCAGATAGAATATTTTTTTTTAAATAAAATAAAAGAACGAAACATAACCCTTTCTTGGCAGTTAGATAAAAATATAAAATGTGTTTTCAGTCTTTCCGTTCTTCTTTCTTTTTTGGACTCTGAAACGAATGTAGCAGGGACTTAAGGAGCATCAAACACAACAAATACTCCTAAAATTTTGTTCTTAAGCTCTACACTAAAATGTTTGGACATCAAAAGACCCTTTGTCAAGAATTTCGATAAAGTTAAAGCATTTATTTCATTGAAATTGTTTCAAGGTATCTTTGAATTGATATTGAAATTAAGACATGGAATTGAAGAAGTTTCAATGGTCTTACTTACTTTGTATCGTACCCGTGTAAAATGATAATATTTCGGGACTAATGAGCTCTGGCCCCGGAACGTAAATAGCTATTGAAGGATACGGTGGTTTTAATCAGTACAAGTCTGACAGTCCTACTCTTTCCTGGGTGGGACGACTCATTTGATGATTTTACCACGCTGAAAAAAAAACATAGTTTACATAATATGCACTCGTATGTTTATTTCCATGTCAATAAATTCATAATTTTGCGTTTTTTATAAGTTAGGTATTTCAAATCATTTAAAGAAATGGCAAGTTTACAATATGAACAAGTTTACTATATTGATTTAAGAAATAAATACACTCGGGTTTATGGTGGTTGTACTTTATAGCTTTTACAGTTCAGTGTAAACAAAAGTGATGTTTTAATATTATAAGAACAGTACATTCTCTTATAAAAAAGGTTTTAGAAACTCATTAAGATAATAACGTTTAAAGTCACGAAACAGAATCGACGAATCATTTTTACGATTCGACGTTCATCGACATAACATTCTTTCGCGCTCACTTTATCGACAAATCATAGTTTCGGCAAATTGAATTCCGATATGAAGCGTCTAGCCAGTTGAATGTACCGACGGACTAATTTGGTTTCCATAAGTTTTTACCTATCTGAATAACGCAACCGTTTAGGCGGAGAGGCGATTTTATTGCACTCATTAAAACTAATTCTCCAATTAGTGAAAAGATTTTTAGAACAGACGCGCCCGTAATTTTAGGGTGTATACAGAGTGAAATTTTATTAATGAGCAATATTTTAAACTCGGGCATTACTAACGATACCAATCGTATTACGGAACTCAAAAACATTATAAAATGCAAGTATCTTCGCTTAATATAATTTTATGTTTGTTTACTTTTGATTCCGCGCGCGGTGTAGGTAATGCTCTTTAAAATTTTGGTACTTTAGGATAGGATAGGATACTTAACGCTTGTTTTCATTTACTTAAGTTTGCACCTAAAAACTTACTCAAATAACAATGTACTCAATTTTTTCAAATGGAAAATCTGCAACAGCAAAGCCAACCCGAATGACCTGATAGAAAACCCACATTATGCCACCAACTGGGTACACATCTAGCCTCGTCGTACAGTAATGTGGGAATCCAAGTAGAAAAACTCAATAACATTTTGTCCCACCTGGGAATAGAACCTTCATGCTTAGCATTCATGCTTGCGACCACAAAATCAATGAGACAGCCTGCAAAATATATAAATGATTATCTTTAGAATACTTAAATGAATGCTTAGCGTCAGCTCCTACTTTTTTTAGCACAAGTAGACTAGACCAGTGATACTACAGTCCTCTCTGATGAGTAGTTTCTTTTTTGAGTCTTAAAAAAAGTAGTTTCAAAGAACTCAATAGATGGCGTTGAACAGACTGCGTTACTAGGTGCCAAAGCAAAAAAAAAACTTTTATTATGTCAATGCGTTTGCATCACACTCGTTGACGATTGACGTTGCGTTCACTGACACTTTCGTTTGTTTATGCTTCCAAATAAAACCTAGGTTTAAAAAATCAAAAAATGACGTGGCGTTCCGTTCATTGCAGTAACATACCAAGTTCAGCGCCATCTATCTATCGACTAGGGAAGTGTTTAAAATAAAATCCCTCATTAAAATCAAATAAGTATCTTTAAAAAGCTCATCATAAAAAAGAAACTATCTTCAAAAAATCCCGAAGAAGTCCACGCTAAACGAAAACAAAGTTGCTTAGTAGTAAATAAGAATGGAGTCGGGTGGCGTGTAATGGCCCATTCATGTCGAACTGTACTTGTTTACCGCCAGTGTAGACGCAACTTTATTAAAGGTAGGAGCAGCTGGCTTCAACTACTGGATAGTATGGCCACGGGTTTATTTGTGATGGACAATTAAGCTTTGTATTGGTACTGAGATGGTATTAGATGAGGCTAACTTTTAGAGCCAAATCTATAGCGTGAACTTAGTCTTAGCTCAAGCTTATCCGAGTTACGTTTCATCCGAAAATGAACCTTATTAGTATATTGTTGAGTTGTATATTTCTAAGGACACCTATGACCAAGCTTATTATACGAATAAGAACATTAATTGTTGGCAAAAAAGTTTCATTTTTGGATGAAGCGCGGCTGAACTTAGTAGTCTTTTTGCTGATACGCACAAAATCACGTATTTTGATGCATGATTCACACAGTATTGTAAGTTCTGAAGTTGCAACATAACAAGGAAGAGATTGTGCAAAATTAAACTCACCCAGTCGTGCTATAAATGCTGAAAACAATCTGTAATCAACTCTTTTCCTAAAACTTCAAATAAAACTTCTCAACTGACATAATAAAGTCAATCTCTCCATCTTCCAATTTCCTTACGACATAAATGCTTAACCCGCTAAAATAAAGAGCCAATCAAAATTCTAATATCCGCGACTCTCGTCCGTGTCATCCGCAACGCAGCGGATAAAAAGCGCTCGACTGCCGCGCTGTAGCGCTGTAGCGGTCCGGATTGAAATAACCGAGCCCAGAAATGGGTCAACGATCTCTTAAGTAATTGTTCGATGGAGGCTATTGGTTTCAAGCTTACCGCACTCAAACGTACACGCGAACTGCGCTCAACCAGAAATATTATACTGCTTTTAAAAAATATTCTACATTAAAAATATTTAGCAACCCCAAGGCAAGGTTTTACGTTTCCTTATCCAGCTAACTAAAGACTAAAGTTCTACAGCGAACACAAGCTAAGATTTCTTGCTTATTCCAACTTTTTGTAAAGCTTTGTCCAAACTTGCAGTTGGCGCAGTTTCCTTCAAAAACCTATACATTTGTTGTAAGCACGTGTTACATTTATATATAAGCCGTCGCAAATTGGCGCCATTTCAAAGTTAAGACATGTGAGGACGTAATATATGGACGCGTCCACTTTCTGACTCGGCTGAGACAATGGCGGAGATTGGAACATTTCCAGCCGATAACTCAAATGAGGTCAAACTCGTCTTAACTTTTACGTTTTTATACATTTCTACTGTGGACCTATTGAATTTTTTGTGCTTGCAACTCTGTCATGAGAATTTTTCTTATCATAATTCAGCTTTGTGAAGAATTGAATTTGTAAAATGTGTTATAAAATCCCGTCCATCTTATCTACATGTTTATGAGAGCATGAAACCTTTTAAACATTCATCAACCGAGGAAGGCAAGCAATATTCTTGCGAAGTAACCGAAGTGTGCAACGTCGGGATTGCACGCTACGTCATCATACAGTTCTCAAAAGCGATGCATCACCGGCATCGCGATCTTGCATTGTTTTAAGATTCATATGAGGTATGGAGGGAAGAAAAAGACGTCAGTTTTAGTTGTTTTGTTGTCATTTCACAGTGTGTGGTTTGATCTTAAGCTGATTTACTTTACTTAAGCTTTAGTTCAAGGAACAACATTGGTACAAAACATCAGTCTAAAAGTAATACTTAGTTTTTCATTGTGAAATGTCACGTAGCTTAGACGTCAAGGAACTTAACGAATGCACTAAACATTAGTTACGAAGCGACTAGAAGGCTAATTAGCGTTCAAAGTCAGTAAGAAACATACAACAAAACAAATGCAAACAAAATTACTCTTTCTCTTCTAGCATTTTAATTGTAAGCTACAAAACATTAAGCATAATCAGTTAAGTTACCACTGCTGGGACACAGGCCTTCTAAGTTGTGAGAGGTGATGGGCCATAATCTGCCATGTGAACCCAGTGCGGAGATATTCCACATAGGGCACCGGGCACCTGCGAAAAATTTTGACAGGAGCCTTATGTGGAATAGATAAGGTGCCAGTAGGTCAGGTGCGGGTTAGTAGTTGTCACATATTATTTTCGTTTCTTTTTTCTAGGAAATGCCGGTTTCCTCTCGATATTCTCATTCACAGTTTAAAGAGCAGTGGTAATGAAATTAAAAAAAAAAAACAAAACAAAATCACTTCTGCTTGCACTCCGGGAGTGCCAGCAGAAGTGAAAACTTGAATATTAACGTTATGCATTTGTTTCCATGTTATATACAAGAATTTTATGAATAAGTATACAACAATGTGGCCACTACAAAAACGGTCGAGCTATCAGCTGTCACCATGCTCGATAGATGGCGTTCCACGATTAAAATGCAAGTTATCGTTTGTTTCGCTATTCGGTCACGTTTTACGTAATTATTTTACATTAATTTTCTAAAAAATTAATAGTCTGGCAAAACGACGAACTCGTAAGTCGCCTACAAGTCTTCAAGAAATTTAATTAAACTAACTCTGACATATATAACATCCACACACAACTGATATACAAAACAAACACAATATTAATACGTCAGCCCCACAGTTCCATTTCGTGTGACGTTCACATATACGTTTGACCGCTCTAATTTGCGATACAAATGGCGTACCTTTGTCACCGTTACTGACCCTGCTTGGCACCTGCGATGAAAGGGCCCAAAAATCCATGTCTAAATGTACCCTGAAAAGGTCGCATGTAACACCCTGTAATAGAATAATGGCGTAAACCAGCCTGTTTTATTTGGAAACAATTTTGAATTGTAATTCGGGTTCTAAGGAGGGTTTTTCGAAAATTTATGGTTACTGGTGATGGGTTGTTTGGTTGCGCACGTAGTTTGATTGTTTTGGGTTTAAATTTGAAAACTTTGGTTTCGGATGATTTTAGTTTTATGGGTGTTCAATTTTCATCTATACATTTATTAAAACAGTAAAAAAACTGTGTCTGTACATTGAATAAATTAAAAAAATAATAATTGAGGGGGATTCAGAAACAGTAATAGAGCACGAAACGAAAAAAAAAATCTGTCTGTTTGTCTGTTTGTCTGTTTGTCTGTGTGTCTGTTTGTCTGTTTGTCTGTTTGTTTGTACACGCTAATCTTCGGCACTACTGGACGGATTTGAATGATTCTTTTTTTGTTGTATAGGTATTAAGTCTGGCCAACACATAGGCTATAATTTATTTTGGAAACTTGAACACCTGGCGCAGAACCGCAACAGACCAGCTAAACTATAAGAGATACAAAAATAGTACCATAGCAAAAATTGTTTCACGTGATGAGCATTTTCTGCTAAGACAATAAATTTGAAGATCTGGAACACCTGATGTGGAACTTCAAACAGCCCAGCTGGACTATAACATATAGAGGAATAACGTCTTAGCAAGAGTTGTTCAGCCTGATGGGCACTCTCTGTTGTCGTATAAAATTTGAAGATCTGGAAGAGCTGATGTGGAACTCCAAGAGCCCAACCTATACTATTACATTAAAGATTGACGTCTTAGCAAGAGTTGTTCAGCCTGATGAGCACTCTCAGTTGACGTATAAAAATTGAAGATCTCGAACACCTGATTTAGGACACTGAGACCCCAGCACTACCTATAACATTATACAGGGATGACGTCTTAGCAAAATCATTCCGCCTGATGAGCACTTTTTGTTGATGTATAAATATTGAAAATCTGGAACATCTGATGTGGAAATCAAAGCTATCACTAATTTCACTGTATATTTATAAAATAAAATAAGCTGGGATTACCGTAGTAAGACCCCTCTTTGAGGAGTGGTATATAGGCGTTACGGCGTCCTAACCTTCCGCGTGACGCAGGTCCTCACTGGACACGGATGTTTCAGGAGGTACCTGTGTCTTATGAGAAAGGAGGAAACCCTGGAGGACACAGTCGAGCATACGGTGCAGGATTGCCCCGCTTGGCCGGAGCACCGACGTGTCCTGACAGAGGCGATAGGCGGAGACCACTCGCGCCCGGCATTGGTCAAGGCCATGCTGCGGGGCGAGACGGAGTGGGAAGCGGTCGCCTCCTGCTGTGAAGCAATCATGCTCACGAAGGAGGAGGCGGGCCGCGTGAGAGAGAGGACAATCTCCTCCCTCCGCCCCACTCGCGGTGTTTGACGCCCACGGCGACGGCATGCGCGGGCATGCGGGCGGCGAGTAAAGGGCAACTCGCTGTCCTATCATAGACCATGCCCGGGTCGACGGCGCGTCGTGTTCCACGCGCGCCTCTAAGAGTGTCAGCATAATGACAGGGCCCTCTCAGAGGGCCAAAGCCTGCCGGGGTCGCGGGACTTATTCCATGACCGTGACCCCTGAACATAAAGGGCTATTGAAGGACACCGTGGATTTTAGTCAGTACAAGTCTGACACTAAGGGGTGGGAAGACTCATTTGATGATTTTAACACGTAAAAAATATCTGGGATTACCTCCACGCAGTGAAGGCGGTAACAGTTTAGGACTGATTTTCGTTAACGATGAATCATCATCATCAGCCTATAATGTTCCCACTGCTGGGACACAAGCCTCCTCTCAGAGAGAGGGAGTGGGCCATAATCCACCACGCGGGCCCAGTGCGGATTGGTAGATGTTACATGTCTTCGAATTTTTGGTTCTAGGACATCCCGGTTTCCTAACGGTGTTTTCCTTCACCGTTTTAAGGGCAGTGGTGATGAAATAGATTACACAAAGTAATGCGCCTGGCTGAGTTCGAACCCACCACCTACAACACGTAAGTCGGGACCGATACCACTGGGCAACCACTGCTCTAGCGATGAATATATTAACAAAAATTTTACTCTACTGGCCAATTTCCCATTAATTTTTTAATCGGACTCTTGGAGTTGGGTTAGAGAATCAGAATTTTCAGATCTTTGATTTTTACGATCCCGCTGTCGCTGGCATAAGCAACAGGATCCGCGTACGAAGTCGCGGGCAGAAGCTAGTTGATAATAAAGTTATAAAATAGCTAGTCTCTGAACATGTCATTTTATTATAAACCTGATAATGAGATATGTTTCATTTAAGTGTATTTAAGAAAAAATACTCGTCAGATTAATACAAGATTGTATTCTGACCTCGAAAGACTCAACTAACAAGAATTACCTACAAGGAAGAAGTTAAAATAAATAGCAAGAGTCAATTGCCTCTCATGGAGACTATGCCTGTGTCTCAGTATTGGGACTAATATAGGCTAATTTCTTGATAATCATAACAGAGCAAATACAACCAAAGCCCAACCATATCAAACATGCTAAATCTGAACTTAATCATTAAAATTTTAAACAAGAAAACACCACACTGTGCGCCCGAAGCAAACTTGTACCTATTCATAACTTGAAAACTGAGGTCTACATCGTATCTTTGTTTTTCTCATAACACCCAACACATTTTAATATTCAACCTTAAAACACGTTAAACCAACCCAAAAAAACAAACTTTGCTATATAATAAAGCTGCTCTTATATGCCAGGGTTACGTTTATAAGAAAAGTTTTTGCCCCTTGAATATTATATAGGGCATGGCATTATATATACAGGGCACAATTTAACTTGGAGTATGAACCGCGCTCGATGATAATAATTGTACGTAATTAGAAACACAGAGTAAATTAGTACAGAGAGATAAGATACCATTAAAGTTACACGAAATAATTATGGTTTAATGTTGGAATGGGAAGCTGACAATGTTTTATGACTGTTTGTTTTATAGGCGCTTTTCTGTACAGGCGACATATTGATTTAAATATTAAATTAACGTTTCTAATTTATTTCAGACATTTACATTGAAATATGTATTTTGTTTATTAAAAACAAATAGGTATTATATTGTAAAAAAATTACACATTTTTTCTAGGACTAACGCAAACTCCAAGAGCCCAACCTATACTATTACATTAAAGATTGACGTCTTAGCAAGAGTTGTTCAGCCTGATGAGCACTCTCAGTTGACGTATAAAAATTGAAGATCTCGAACACCTGATTTAGGACACTGAGACCCCAGCACTACCTATAACATTATACAGGGATGACGTCTTAGCAAAATCATTCCGCCTGATGAGCACTTTTTGTTGATGTATAAATATTGAAAATCTGGAACATCTGATGTGGAAATCAAAGCTATCACTAATTTCACTGTATATTTATAAAATAAAATAAGCTGGGATTACCGTAGTAAGACCCCTCTTTGAGGAGTGGTATATAGGCGTTACGGCGTCCTAACCTTCCGCGTGACGCAGGTCCTCACTGGACACGGATGTTTCAGGAGGTACCTGTGTCTTATGAGAAAGGAGGAAACCCTGGAGGACACAGTCGAGCATACGGTGCAGGATTGCCCCGCTTGGCCGGAGCACCGACGTGTCCTGACAGAGGCGATAGGCGGAGACCACTCGCGCCCGGCATTGGTCAAGGCCATGCTGCGGGGCGAGACGGAGTGGGAAGCGGTCGCCTCCTGCTGTGAAGCAATCATGCTCACGAAGGAGGAGGCGGGCCGCGTGAGAGAGAGGACAATCTCCTCCCTCCGCCCCACTCGCGGTGTTTGACGCCCACGGCGACGGCATGCGCGGGCATGCGGGCGGCGAGTAAAGGGCAACTCGCTGTCCTATCATAGACCATGCCCGGGTCGACGGCGCGTCGTGTTCCACGCGCGCCTCTAAGAGTGTCAGCATAATGACAGGGCCCTCTCAGAGGGCCAAAGCCTGCCGGGGTCGCGGGACTTATTCCATGACCGTGACCCCTGAACATAAAGGGCTATTGAAGGACACCGTGGATTTTAGTCAGTACAAGTCTGACACTAAGGGGTGGGAAGACTCATTTGATGATTTTAACACGTAAAAAATATCTGGGATTACCTCCACGCAGTGAAGGCGGTAACAGTTTAGGACTGATTTTCGTTAACGATGAATCATCATCATCAGCCTATAATGTTCCCACTGCTGGGACACAAGCCTCCTCTCAGAGAGAGGGAGTGGGCCATAATCCACCACGCGGGCCCAGTGCGGATTGGTAGATGTTACATGTCTTCGAATTTTTGGTTCTAGGACATCCCGGTTTCCTAACGGTGTTTTCCTTCACCGTTTTAAGGGCAGTGGTGATGAAATAGATTACACAAAGTAATGCGCCTGGCTGAGTTCGAACCCACCACCTACAACACGTAAGTCGGGACCGATACCACTGGGCAACCACTGCTCTAGCGATGAATATATTAACAAAAATTTTACTCTACTGGCCAATTTCCCATTAATTTTTTAATCGGACTCTTGGAGTTGGGTTAGAGAATCAGAATTTTCAGATCTTTGATTTTTACGATCCCGCTGTCGCTGGCATAAGCAACAGGATCCGCGTACGAAGTCGCGGGCAGAAGCTAGTTGATAATAAAGTTATAAAATAGCTAGTCTCTGAACATGTCATTTTATTATAAACCTGATAATGAGATATGTTTCATTTAAGTGTATTTAAGAAAAAATACTCGTCAGATTAATACAAGATTGTATTCTGACCTCGAAAGACTCAACTAACAAGAATTACCTACAAGGAAGAAGTTAAAATAAATAGCAAGAGTCAATTGCCTCTCATGGAGACTATGCCTGTGTCTCAGTATTGGGACTAATATAGGCTAATTTCTTGATAATCATAACAGAGCAAATACAACCAAAGCCCAACCATATCAAACATGCTAAATCTGAACTTAATCATTAAAATTTTAAACAAGAAAACACCACACTGTGCGCCCGAAGCAAACTTGTACCTATTCATAACTTGAAAACTGAGGTCTACATCGTATCTTTGTTTTTCTCATAACACCCAACACATTTTAATATTCAACCTTAAAACACGTTAAACCAACCCAAAAAAACAAACTTTGCTATATAATAAAGCTGCTCTTATATGCCAGGGTTACGTTTATAAGAAAAGTTTTTGCCCCTTGAATATTATATAGGGCATGGCATTATATATACAGGGCACAATTTAACTTGGAGTATGAACCGCGCTCGATGATAATAATTGTACGTAATTAGAAACACAGAGTAAATTAGTACAGAGAGATAAGATACCATTAAAGTTACACGAAATAATTATGGTTTAATGTTGGAATGGGAAGCTGACAATGTTTTATGACTGTTTGTTTTATAGGCGCTTTTCTGTACAGGCGACATATTGATTTAAATATTAAATTAACGTTTCTAATTTATTTCAGACATTTACATTGAAATATGTATTTTGTTTATTAAAAACAAATAGGTATTATATTGTAAAAAAATTACACATTTTTTCTAGGACTAACGCAAAAAGTTACAGCGTTCGTAAAGTCTCAATGTCGCCCCAGAGTAAAAAAGTTCATGTACTAAATGAATGGTAACAGACGTTTTGACTATCTCCCTTTTATTCTCATTCATACTTTTCGTAATGTGTATTCTGCTTATATTATGTGAAAACATACTCGTTGGAGACCCTAATTATTTATTAATTGAAAACTTAAACAATATATATTATGTGCACCATGTGCTCGTCTTCTTAATGTATTATGTTGACTTCGAGTGTAGAAAAACCGTGTCCGATAAAAGCATAAATATAACGAGTATTATAACCATTTCTCGGTTCATTCATTAAAAGTTGCCCATTTCTTCTTCTGAAGTTCGCTTAAAGAGGAAGAAATGGACTATAATCCATCATGCTAGCCCAGTGGGAATTGTAGATACCACATTATGACTTCGAATCTCTTGGTAGTACCAAAATATTCGAAGATATGATGTTGATGGAATATCCCTGTTTCCTCACAATATTTTCATTTTTTTTGACAGTTTGAGAGCAGTGGTGTTGATAAAAATTACACAAAGTTATTTGCCTGCCTTACTTTAAAACTACGACTCGTAAGTCGAGACGTGATAATGAAAGTATCACTTCACTACATAGTATAAAACAAAGTGGCTTTCTCTGTCCCTTTGTATGCTTAAATCTTTGAAACTGCGCAACGGATTTTGATGCGGTTTTTTTTAATAGATAGAGTGATTCAAGAGGAAGGTTTTTATGTATATAACATGTATAATATAATAGAGGTTGCACCCGTGCGGAGCCGGGGCGGGTCGCTAGTTTCTTTATAAATAACCAATTCCTGTAGAAACATCGGACGTTAAATCAAACAAAAAAAATAAACAACAGATATTGAAATAAATACAATCGCCGATCATAAGAACCTCAACAAACATCCAGAGATAAAGGGAACATGGTAATATGACGAAAATACCAAAGAGTTCTGAATAAAGTTGATATAAACGTTACATTTGTTAAAGGAAAGATACGTTACACGGAAAACAATGTCAAAAGAAAGAATACGACTGTATTATCATTCATCGATATACCGACGAACTACGAAGTATTTTCTATAGTTCGTCGTAATATCGGGAATGTTCGAGAATCTTCGACGCCTGCCTCTGATAACAGGCTCTCAGAGTTATCTCCGGTGTATATTCGTCCTGTGTCACATTTTATTGTTTGCTTTGTTTTTTTTTCGAAAAGGTGTTGTTCGTAAATATGTGTTTTGTGTTATGGATAAGATTTGGAGCTTATAATAAGATTTCGTATTTTTTTTCTTTGAGGTATATTTTATGTAAATAGGAGTACGTACAAAAAGGAAAGAGTATTATTTAGTTTTATTTTCCAATACGTGAAACATAGTAGAATACGCGAAAATCTACAAAGGATAAGCAAGATAGAGAATATTTAAAGTAAGAAAGATACAGATTTTCTACAGAAACAAAATAAAAATACGAACACATTGTAGTAGCAAATCTGTCAAAGACACAATTTTGATCGACACAACTTCTATTCCGCGTCATACGTCCGTCTTCAATCCCGGCAAGTCATTCGAAGTCGTAACTCCACCTGCTCTCGTCTCTGTCTGCGACTGTACATGTACAGACGCGGACAGAACTGGAGCACGTTGTTTTATTTTTACACTAGACAGCGGAAGATCTACAGCCAGTCGTGGACATTAAAATTCAGAAGTTGGCACCGCGGTTCGTACTTTAATTGAATGCAGACCAGGTAAACACAATAAATTAACTTCAACCCAGCTTTTGTTTATAGACAGGTCGCCATTCGCCAGACACATTTTCATACCAATTATACTTTTTATTGAACAATTTTTTAACTGAAATACGTTTTTATTAATTTTGCTCTGTTGTGGAGGGTCTACTCTGGGATAAGCTTAATTAATTTGGACGTTGGATATTTGCATGAAATTTAGAGAGGTTTAAAAATAAGCTTTCCTCGTTTAATATTGGAACGAACGAGAATTACGTTGAAATTAGAGTTTTAAAACGAGAAAACTGGAAGATATAAATATAACAAAGGACAATACAAATGGTTCTGTTTAAATTGCTTTCTGGAACCACAGTTTATGTAAACAAACTTGCTCCCAACTTGTTTCTGACCCAACGCTAAGAAAGCTCATGTGACTCAAATTAATAATTTAAACAAACAAAGCTCACAAGTTGAAACAATCAGGGCGCAAACTGAAGATAGAGTAGCGTTATCAGTTGTACAGAACAACTTCGAGAAGTTTCCTTTACGAGTCGCCAGCTAAACATTTCCTCCTCTTAATGAATTTAAGAAACTGCTTGTGGAACACAACGTCTTGTTTATTTCACTGAAAATTATAAGTTGGATCGCACTCTTGTGCCTTGTTTTAAAATAACTGCTCCTTTTGAGATCTTAGTTCTGTTCAAACGTTTGTAAACGATCTTTATGGCTTGTTTCACACCTCCGGAGTCTCCGTAAACTTATCTTGCAGATATTTTCATTTTATACACAAATTCTCCTCCGCTTTTTAATGTATCCGGAAAATAATGCATTTCCTCGTACTGAAAAATACCTTTTATTTTGGAAAATCGTAACGAAAACACAGAGGCGTCACCCCCAAACTTAAACCAAATAGAAAAACAAACATAATGGCAAATTTATTAGGTTCAATTTGGTTTTATTGGCTAATTCATTGGCGGTGGATGGCTGTCCCGGCTCTTGGAGCTTTGCAAAAATATTTGGCAAATCCCTGATGTACGGGACCACGGGTCCCGTAGTACCTAAGTCTCACTTTGCTGTTCAAACGACATTTTATTACGTCGAGTTTTGCATATAAATAGACTCCGGTGAGGAATTACATTTTTATTAGCCATAAAATTCCGCGGTATTTGATAAGGAAACTAACTTATCACTTATGTTAATATAGCGCGAGTGTGTGTGCAGTAAATATCACTTATATAACGAGAAAACTACTTTATGGAAGCTTGAAGTGATATCAGCAAAGGAAACGCAGAAAAGCTCTGCGTCTCACATTTTTCTTATGTAGTAAATAAAAGGATTTTTCAGTTTATTGTGTCAAGTTTTTTACAGCAGAATTAAGCTGTGTTAAAGAATCGTAAACTTTTCAGATGAAAGCCGTCGGCTATCGTTGTTCCTTTAAAATCGTTTTGTATAAAATGGATATAAAATGGATTAACTTTAATCTCTGAGGAAATTGGAGTGCTCATTGCTTTAAAAAAAAACAATTGCTTTTGGTAGCCACAAACACGTCTTGGGACTCACGTTTCTTAAATTGTTTTACTGTTAATAGGTATAATAAGTATGTATAATGAGACCCGGGGTTCGTATCTAAAACAATATCATATTTTTTTCGGTTCGAAGATTAAGCTACGTTTACCATACTTTGGCTGTGCATAGGTCACACCACACCACACCACCCTTTGTGGCTTGGTTGTATTGTCCGCCATTTATAGATCATTGACACATTTTTTGTGTCAACCAGTCATAACAAAGGTTACCGCAATGTTTTTTAACATCAAGGCGGTTAGTCAGTCACTTCATGTAAAGAAAGTACCTATTTAAATACACCTGATTAAACTAAAAGCTGACCCCAACATAATTGGAAAAAGCCTAAGCGAAAAAAGTTAACATTGACAATGGTATTCTGAACTGTATAATATATATACTCCTTATCTATTTAAAAAAGGACCCTATGTACTGTAAGTATCTAAAATGGTTTAACAGAATCTTCCCAAGTATTTCACTAATAAAATCCTGTGTATACCTATGAGTACTATCTTCTCATAACAATACTACCGTAACCTATTCACGCCTAAAACACGAAACAATCAAAATCCCAAAAGGTAGATTTACATTTACAACCTCCTAACACATTTTCTAATCAAGGTAGCGGTTTAACAAAGGGTTATAGTTAACTGTTATTCATAGTTCGTGTAGGGCAACAATCACCGTACCTATTGTTTATACCACGCCGGTCTAATTAATCTTGCCACGCTTCCTTTCATTGTCTGCCTTTTCTCAACTATGTTGGGGTCGGCTGCCAGTTTAACTAGATGCAGCTGAATATAATGTGACCGTATGTACTGTAGAAATCTTTGCGGGTAATAATTAAAATCATCAAACCAGTCATCTCACACTGGGTGGACCGAAAGGGACTGTCAGACACTTACTGATTAAAATTCCACATTGTTCCTTTTATTGCCCTTCAATTCAATCCCACGATAGTCCCAAGCGTTTGCCAACGGATATGTACCCCGCGTGGACCTTGATCGGACAACGAGCTACCTAATATTCATTTTCTGCGAGCCATAATAGAGTGACTACCTATTTGATTTGACCTAAAGAACTTAATAATTGGGTAAACGATCCCAGGTTCAGACTTCTCGTAATGACTATCAAATATAAGCTGGACCCACGGCTGGAAACACAGACGGATCCGGACGGACCACGGACCTATTTCAGCAAGCAATGCTAAACGGAGTGGATAGGATCCACCTCCTAGCGATCCACCCTGCACAACGGCAACAGAGGCTTCCTGTAACCAATGGTGCCCACTAAGGGTTCTCACTGTCTCTCGCGCCCGGCATTGGTTTCGGCCATGCTGCGGAGCGAGACGGAGTGGGAAGCGGTCGCCGCCTTCTGCGAGGCAGTAATGCTCGTGAAGGAGGCGGCGGGCCGCGAGAGAGAGAGGACAGCGTCCTCCCTCCGCCCCAACCGCAGTGGTGTACGCCCACGGCGCCGTACGTCGCAAGACGATCTCCGGCCACCGTAGCTTGCGGACAGCGAGTAAAGGGCAACTCGCTGTCCGACCATGGACCATGCCCGGGTCGACGGCGCGTCGTGTTCCACGCGCGCCTCAAAGAGCTGTCAGCAAAATCACGGGGCCCCCTCTCAGAGGGCCAAAGCCTGCCGGGGTCGCGGGACTTATTTCTATTACCGTGACCCCGGAACATAAAGGGCTACTGAAGGACACCGTGGATTTTAGTCAGTACAAGTCTGACAGTACCTCCCGCCCTGCCCGGGGTTGGAGGTCTCATTTAATGATTTTACCACGATAAAAAAAAAAAAAAAGGGTTCTCACTGTAGTAGACCTCACCAAGGCCGCATGACTCTTGACCAACATGCTATCAGAGTCTGGCGCCTAACAGTTTTTACTATGGTCTATAATGGCCTCATTTTTGTCTGTGGGCTAGATTAAAGCCAAGAGCCAACCCATATTATTATTTTAAAAGCAATGCTCATATTTTATGATCGACTAGTGCAGCTATTATTATTAAGCCACGAGCCGTATTGTTTATATCACCTACCTAATTAGTCTAGCCACGCTTCCATTGTGATCTTGAAATAACAGCGCGAACCGAATAGCGGATTTAATAGCTCGTTAGCTGATGCATGAGGGTGTTTGAGAGGGATGGAAGATACAGGTAGACAGAGTGAGGGCATGGTTAATATTTATCTGTGGTCGTGGAATCGAATGATCGTAATTCTGTTACTGTTTGTTTAGTGTTGCACTAAAACTGGATTGCGCAACCAAATCGTTATCACGATTGCTTTTTGTTTGTCGGGTAATTATGCATTGATCAAGTTAGTTTATTTGTAATCTAGTAGATTATTGACCAGGTTTTTACACAGATGGGTTGGACTTGAAGGTTTGTACCATGATATTTTATTGCCAGCTTAATCCACCATAGAGCTCACTCTTTGTTTTTTTTTTAGCGTGGGAAAATCATCAAATGATTCCTCCCACCCCGGGCAGGGCGGGAGGGACTGTCACCTTGTACTGACTAAAATCCACGGTGTCCTTCAATAGCCCTTTATGTACCGGAGTCACGGTGATGGAATAAGTCCCGCGACCCCGGCAGGCTTTGGCCCTCTGAGAGGGGGCCCCGATAGAGCTCACTCTATGGTAAATTAAGCTAGCAATAAGCGCACACAGGACAACCGTTACGCGGATGTTACCATAACCTAGCAGGTCTCAGCCCTGCACTTTACCAACCGTACATTTATGAAAGTGTAAAAAAAAACCTGTAAGCTTGAAATTTTAAATCGGTGTATTTTATCGACCATAAAGTTAAAAAAAATATTAATAGGTTTTGGTAAGTGCAATGACTGCCAGGCGAGTCAAAAGGTCTGCAGTATAGGGTTTGATACTTTAACCGTTGAAAATTTATGTATTTGTTAGTAGGAAGAAGTTCCTAAAAAAAGAAACTAGCAATCTTCACAACAGTTGTAAAAAAAACTATTTTTTTTATTAAAAGTATGTATAGATTTTTGGACAGTGCACCTTTTCAGGAGTAGAAAAATTATCTTACCAATGTTTTAGGCACGCATTTGTTATCTATGCGTGCCTAAAACATTGGTAAGATAATTTGATATGATAAACATTAAAAAAAATATATTAATTAATGCGATAAAAAAAAAGTTAGTTTTGTTAATTTTTTTTTTATGTTAAAAGTCAGAAAGCACTGATTTCTTTGGAATTAGGCATTATTATAAAATGCTGTTGAAATATCTGATATCAGTAAAAGTCGTTCTAGCGTTCTTAACAATATCTATTGCATGTATAATATTACAGCAATATTAATATTCTCTTCTCGCTTCGACGCTTACTTTATACTCTTCTTGTAAGATAGTTCTCAGAAAATATTAAACTTCATTTAATACCGTTCTCGACTTTGATATCGTAACAATATAGCCAACATTGAATACTTCTAAAATAGATTTCAATATTAAAGTTCTACTAGTATTTTACTTCGATAAAAGTGAAAATGGTACAGATGCCAGCATGCCAACCATCTGTAAATTTTAGCAATCGAACATTAACCTTCCGCTATTGTGATAGGGTTGAAAGTCTATGAAAGAAATTTGACAGATCATTGTGGTGGCTGGAGATGTGCTGGCGTCTGTACAAAATTATAGTAAAGTAAAAAAAAATAGTGTAAGTTAATACGCTTCGTTCTGATACTACACTTGAGTACGTTCACGCACACGTTTCTTGAATTTGGTCTAGCAACATTAATTTCCCTTTTTTTTGTGTGTAACGGCCTACTAATACTATTAGTGATCACTGAAGCTAAATTTGTGTACGTTTGAGGAACGCAGACACAGTCATAAAGGGGCCCCGTGGCCCTGGTACACGAAGACACCCGATGAAATACAAACTAAATTATTACGTCGCATACGTGACATTACCTTCCGCGCGCTAGGCAGACTTTGCTCCTGTTTACAATTACGAATATCGTGTTCCATATTCAAATCCTGGCTCGCAAGTTGCTACCAAAGACAAGATGACTTAAAAATCGAACTACTTTCCTAATTTAAAAAAAAATATTAACCTGTTTTTTTTTCGTTTGTCACTTGACACAATTTATTCAGAAGTCACGAGCTGAGTTTTACTACGTTATTTTTTCTTTGTCAATATTCATTGATTAAAAAAAGATAAAAATATCAACTAGGTTCATTTGTTTTTTTTTTTTTAAACATAATATTCATAATTGCCATTAATTGATGCAGTCATCATACTTGCGTGTTTTAAACAGTGTTACTATATTACAAAATAATTAAATACGGTTTACTTGAAATCAGTTTAAGACTAGATATTTTTTGTTGCTGGCAACATTTATTTTAGTTCTTACTACTTGTTCTTAAATTCAAAATTACTAAAGATAAATAAGGAATAATAAATGATTTATTTTAAATGTTGCTCGAAGCGAAATCAATGCAAACGAATTAATTCGATCTAATTGGATATTAATTCGATTTTTTATGCTACCCTCAACTCATTTTATTTTTCTTATCATTGAGTTAAATGTGAATTTTGTATCCAACTGTCAGTCTGGCTTGTGCCTCGTAGTCGAGCAGGTAGAATTGATCCCTGATAGTCGCGAATAAAATGATTTGAGCCGTAAGAAGTGTGTCATTTGTGGAAATATTTTAACCAGCGAGATAAAATTGTGTGTGATGTGTGTTAAGATCTGTGCTAGTGCTAGGATCGCAAGATAGTTAAGTTTTTCAGATATCGGTGAGTACATTTGCTTTTATTGATTTGGGGGTGCATCGACATTATTGTCGTAGGTACGTTAATTTTGATTCTCATTATCACTAGGACCACAATAATGGGAAATGCCGTTAATTATCGCAATAATGGACGTTAGTTTATGCGAACATTTAAAGACTATTATCGCAAAAATCAACAGGAAAATGCTGCAAGTGTGGCTCGGCTATTCGGACACTGTTCGGATTTCAAACCCTCCACGTTTGAAATTCGAACAGCAAAACTTTCTTTCTTGTCGGCTATGATTCACTATAAAATAAGGGGTTCAAGGTTGTCGCTGATCTCCGCTTAGTATTTATTTAGTTAAATGTTACCTGAATATAATTATTACGTCCGAGGACAGATTGAAACTATGAGGAAGAGTTTATTAGGTTGACTTGAAATATTCAGGTGTACCTTTTTTTATCGTGGTAAAATCATCAAATGAGTCCTCCCACCCCGGGCAGGGCGGGAGGGACTGCCAGACTTGTACTGACTAAAATCCACGGTGTCTTTCAATAACCCTTTATGTTCCGGGGTCACGTTAATGAAGTAAGTCCCGCGACCCCGGCATTCAGGTGTACCTTAGACAATGATTAAAAATATTAACGTGTTGAGATGGTTACGACGAAACTTAAAAATAAGTAATCATCTACTTATTGTTCGCTGAATTTGCGTTTGACGTAGACTTAGTAGGTAGGTACGTTGTCTACATTGTCAATAGTTCGATTATTATCATGGTAAAATCACCAAATGAGTCGTCACGCCTAGTCAAGACGGAGCGTGAGGGACTGCCGGACTCATACTGACGACGGCAGGATTAGTGCAGTGGCTGAGCGATTGGACTGCTGTGCAGCGTGTTGCGAGTTCGATTCCCGCACGGAGCAAATAATTGTATGATCTACAAGTAGTTGCTTCGGGTCTGGGCGTTTGTGTATGTGAGTTTATAATGCTAATTGTAAACGCAACCATGACACAGGAGAAATTGTGTCGGGAACCGTTTATTAAAAAAAAACCTACCTGTGCACATTTCTAGAAAGCACATGAAATAATCGCCTACCTACCCTGCATTTTTTTAGGTTACGAAATTATCAAATTCTCAATAGTAGAAAGGACTGTCAGACTCTCACTTAAACTAGACTAGACTTAAATCTAATGTGTTCCTTCAATTGCCCTTCACTTTCCAGTTTCACGGTTATCTGTTTAGACGGTCACGCGAGCCCGGCAGGCGTTTGGCCCTTTATGAGTCCTGCACGCGTATCATAGCGATTCTATCTCTATTCTACCATGAAAAGCTAAAGTTATTTCATCGTTATTTCTATACAAATCGACTGTTTTTTGCACAATTATGACACGATTCGTACACCATTAAGAATAGAAACATATCTTTTGTATAGGTATTTTAAACATGGCTATGCTTAAATAGATACAAATCTTTTACTTTCTGTCAATTTGTCTATTCTCCCGTCGAAAAAAACAGTTTCTACGGCGCCATGCTACGCGTGCCTGTCAGACTGCTGGCAGCTTTTCGAAGCACGCATTGAACACGACGTCCCGACGAACTGGGAATGGTCCTTGGGTGGACGGCGAGGTACCCATTACTCGCGGTCCGGATAATAAAGATAACTACGAGTACAAGAACCATGAAAAAATTCATTGTGCCGATAGTCGTGTCGGTCCATGGCTATGGCTTAATCGCTAAAAGCCTCGACCAACATCTCAGGAGGCTCTCGTTGGACAGCTGGATCAAGGGTCAGATTCAGAGAGCAGTTCTTCTGGACACGGCGCGCATTGTTAGGAGATTCCTTACTCTGGAGCCCTGACTGCCGGTAGCTTGGACCCTGTTCCCGATACCAGCGGGCCACTATTATTAGTTAAATGATTCAGCCATAATGATGTATTTATTAACTCTTTCATTCTGAAACCTTAGACTTACAAGAACCATGTTTGAATAATCAAGAAGGGTCAACCTTCGTGGATATAACAACCACGTCGGAAACAAAAACGCTGTGAACAACTCGCCGAAACGAACACGTTGGCAGCAATACGTGGGAAAACAAACCGACCGACCTACGTATTATAAGTGTAAATCATCTGCATCGTAAGATCATGTCTCTTGGTACGTAAGGCGTTGGCTGGGAACAAACGTTGCCAGATAACGTGAGAAACGTAAGCGTTGGAAACGTAGCGATGGGAACGCAAGACGTGGGTAGCAAACATGGCGGAGTCTTGAAGAGTTCTGGAGATCATAAAGCTCTTTATGTCCTGTCATTTAATCCTCGTGCTTTTCGTGTCTAAGTAAGTCACAAAATGTGAAGGAGCCCGTTAGCTATAGATGAAATTATAACACCCACAACTTCCATTCATTCTCATCAAACCTTAACCCGATTATATCAGGACTCAGGACTATCAGGATTTTAGCCAATTCTGACACTCTCTTGCGCATCAAATGGGGACTAATTTGATGTTTGTTTTTTTGTCTAACGAGTTTTCCCAAGAGTTCCTATTTAGCGCCACTTTGAACCACGTCATGATTTTAACAAATAGTATGTAAAGTACCTCCAGATCTGGTCCAGTGATCTATGCATGAATAATTAACAAACTTACTTTAACAGTAATAAGATAAGTTAGGATTAGAATCAGACGTTTTTGACAGTTAGCACTTGTAGACTGAAACTGAAAAGCAAGTACCTCTTTCTGCGAAGCAGTCATGCTAGCGAAGGACAAGGTGGGACACGTGAGGGAGAAGACAGCAATGGCAATGATTTCTGGGCCACCGTAGGCGCGGGCAAGGGGACGACGAGCAATGGGTGACTCGCCGTCCGATCATGGATCCGCGCCTTGGAACTCAAAGAGCATTGGAAGGTCGTTTTTAGTCAGTAAGAGTATGACAGTCTCTTCGGTTTCTCCCAGGGTGGCAAAGTATTTTTTTTTGTGTGAAATTCCTCATGGACTTTAACCACCCAGGGAATGTGGTGGTGACACCTGTCAGGCTCTACTAACTTAAAAACACCGCGTCCTTTTCTGCCTTAAACCACCAACTGCCGGGTCCGCTCGAGCTGCAGTCACCAAACCTAGAGGCCTGTTGGTCGAGTGGTTAGTGGCCCTGACTGCCGGAGGTCGTCGGTTCGATTCCCACCCAGGATAAATGTTTGGGCGATGAGCACGATCATGTTCTGTGTGTGGGTGTAATTTATCTATAAATGTATGTATTTAGAAATATATAAGTATGTTTATCAGTTGTCTAGTACCTACCCATAACACAAGCTCTGCTTAGCTTGGGACTAGATGGCGTTATGGGATAGTTGTGTAATATTATTGTGGAATATTATTATTACCATGACCATAAACATCGCCGGGTCCCTCTCCCCGTTTCCTGAACGGCCGCATCTCTCTATAAGTGGCAAAAGCAACTCAAGCGTGGGCTGCACCGTGTTGTCCAGGCAGTCGTTACAATGGTAGAACACAGGTTCTAAGACACACAGACACTTAGGACCTATGCGACACAGATACTTTCCGAAGCAACCATGGCCAAAAAGTACCTGTGTCGAGCCACACCTCTATGGTTGCGGGGCATACGTATACCGCGACTGAGTGAATTTCAACAGGTCCTATAAAATCTTCATTTCCGTGGTTTTTTTAATCTTAAGCTTTTTTTTTTTTAAAAAAAAGGCTTATAATAAAGTTTTTGATAATTTATATATTCTTGCTTAATGTCTAGCAGATAACTTAAAAAACTAACGAGATATAAGGATTTAAAAATTTCGTGCCACGGCGATGAAACATGCGTGCACGGCAATGAAACAAGCGCCCACGGCAATGAAAGAACTGTGGCATGGCAATGAAAGAATCAATCAACGATGAGTACAATATATGTTAAAATTAGAACTACAATTATATTCAAACTGATTGGCAGACTTTGACAAAATAATATTATGCATCATACCGACGACATTTGAAATTTAAAAAAAAAATCGTCTTGTACATGTTTATTTTCAAGCCCATAGCCCATCCATTGAGAAACTCAGTCGAGGCCATCAAGCATCATGCTGAGTTCCTCCATCGACTTGCCATGACTATGATATCGTCGGCAAATCGAAGGTGAGTGATGTATTCGCCGTTGATGTTGATGCTAAGTCCTTGTCATTCCAGGAGCTTGAAGGCGTCTTCCATTGTGGCAGTAAACAGTTTCAGGGAGATAACATCCTTCTTATGCCTCTTCTCAATGGAATCGTACTCTGCTCCTGTACTCGAACCGACATGGTGGCGGTCATACAAACACTTCAACACTTTGATGTACCGATAGTCAATACGGCATCGCTGGAGTGACTCAAGTACCACCCATGCTTCCATCGATACGATGGCTTTCTCATAGTCCACAAACGCTAAGCATAATGGCAAGTTATACTCTTCGGTCTTCTGTATAACTTGCCGTAGCGTATGGATGTGGTGTATGGTACTATAGCCTCTTCGGAAACCGGCTTGTTCGGGAGGCTAGAAGTCATCAAGTCTGACAGTCATGACTCAGAAGTATGATGGGTCTGTAGTTCTTCAATAGGCTGTTATCAACTTTTTTTAAGAAAAGCACCACTTCACCTTTGCTCCATGCTTCAGGCGTTTTGCCCTAGAACAGGACGGTATTAGTGAGCTTCTGGAGGACTTTAAGTACCGGTATTCCACCCGCTTTCAGAAGCTCTGAAGTGACTTAGATATACGTCTATTTAGCTGCTTATATGACTTCGCGTCATTGGAAGACTGCAACTGAAGCAAACCTCGTTCAGACATGAGGTTTAAGGTTTGCTCGGTCAATAAGTTCTCAGGGAAAGCAAAGCGATTAGAAGGCTCGAGTTGATTTCGGGGTTCTGAATATGGGACCGAGTAGGTGGGAGCGTAGACTTCATCAGGCTGGACCTTTCAAATCAAATCTAAAGAGAGACCAGAGAGAAACAATCTAGAGGTAACTTGACGAGTTTTGTACTGTCAGTAATCGGTATTACCTGAATCGCAGGTGACAAAAGATGTTTTCTTTGCCTAATCATACCATGGCGATGAAAACACAAGTCACGGAAATGAAATACCTGGCCACGGTAATGAAACTAAATTGATTTACAAGGCATGGCAATGAATTTTTTTTAATTGCCATGTCTTTTTTTTCATTTCCATAGCAAATTTCGGCCACAGAAACCACGGCAATGAAAACACGTCGATGAAAATCAAGGCAAAAAATATAAATAACAAAAAATCTATTAATTATTCGAAGAAATAAGCACCTCACAAATGAACATATGAGGAATGGTGTTCTATCGAATGCTTACTCATGAAGACAAACTTATTCAAATATGAGTTATATCTATCCACGGCGATGAAAGAAAAATTTTCCAGTAACATAAAAATTGATTATTTAAATTTATGGTGCGAAAACGCAGGCACGTGTGTACTTCCTTCCACGTTGCGCACTTAGGCAGCACTAATATGCAACGTTTAGCATACCGGTAGGGGGGAAAAAAGTAGTAGGTAAAACAATATCCTTGAACATGATTAGGACACGGCGATGAAGGGTAGTTCTGGGACAAGTGATTTTTTATTAACCATTCGTTGTTTTGTTTAAATATTTGAATAAATGTATTCTGTAGCAATACTTTAACTATTCAGGTATCAAATATAACGAGGTTTTAGTATAAATAGCCAATAGATTTTTATCAATGTGGAATAATACACAACAAGGTGAAGTGTGGACAAACACGGCAATGAAAGATTTCGAGGTTTAATATTTTTTTTTGGAATATCCATTAATCCAATTAAATAAACATTTAGTGCTACACATAGATTACTATTTCACCTACCCGGAAAAAAAACTGAGAACGTTATAACTATGTTTTTTAGTACCGATTTCATTGATGCCACGCAATTTTCGGTCCCGGGAAATTCACTCGACTACGTTACACAAAGGGCTACCGAAGGACACCGTGGATTTTAGTCAGTCAAGTCTGACAGCCCGGGGTGGGGCAAGTCATTTGATGATTTTACCAAGTAAAAAAAAAGGGCCACACCTCTATGACGCCTTACCACCATAATAGCAGCGTAGGTATTCCAAGGTGGTCTAGCGCCAAAAATTAGTTCTTGAATAATAGAAGATAAAATGCTCCATTTTTTTTTCTTACCACTAAGAAAAACAAAGTTTTGACGATTTACGAGGCACACTGAGGGCAGCTCTTTTATAAAAGTCGTCGCCATTTTTAATTACGGATCGTCATCATTGTCGGTTCCCCAGGCGCGCGACGTATTCTCGATAGAGCATGATCGACGGCGGCCATATTGCCGAGATATTAGTGGCTGCGACACAAACTGATTGATTGCAGTGTCTCGTCATACCGACTTTTAATTTTTAAACGGGTTCTGTAGGGGGATGAGGCTTCGTTTTTAAATAACGTGGTAGATTAGGGTTGGGCAGTTGATATTGCTATGCTCTGCAATGGTTTCAAAATTTAATCTTACTAAACATCATTATTGCGATAATTATTGAGGATCATTAGATGTATGATTGTTTGTCTTTTACACGAAAACTACTGAACGGGTTAAAGATGTTTGGTACACAGATTTTTATAACCTAGTTTAATACGTTGGATACTAATCCTCGTATGACGCGCTTTATTTTTCGAGTAAAGACAGTTAGTGATCCAATCACGAAAAAGTTGCCGAGCCAACAATCTAAACCGACAATGAAGCACTTAAAGGTCTGCGAATTTGCTGGAAATCTGGAAATTCAGTCCGGGGAGAAAAAACCGTTAGTGGGATCACTTTTTTACATCCTTTGTTTTTTTTTCTTTTCGTGATGTACATAACTGTAGATATACCCAAGTAATAAAATGATTCGCTCCGGAAGAAGGCCATGACTTCGCTAGCGAGTTTTGCCCACCAACGGATCACCAGCAAGAGCCAGCAAGCAGGCGACCTAACTGTTTAAATCGCGGGCTCGCGCGCCGGTTCATAAATGTATCACCTCCTTTACACGCAGGTGAAGCTGCTAGCAACAGTTTATAAAATAAACGAGTAATATGGTTTAAAATGTTTACACGAACCATCAAAGCTAACTACTACCTACTTGTATTTCCAATAACTGAATAGGACCAATAAAAACGATTATTCTAAGAAGATACGTTTTAGTGTTCTTTCCAATTAATTAAGAGTAAGTACAAGCAACTAATCTACCAATAGAAGAAATAAAGGTCAATTTATTTTGTACTCGTTCAAGATTACTGTCGATTGTAGTCTAAAAGTAATTCAAGAAACAAGGAACATTGTACACATGGCTACATATCAAGCTATTCAAAGTCAGTTAATCTTGGTCTCAGTTTACGGGATCTTTTCCCACAATTAAAGATCAGCTTATATACTGTTTTATACTGATACAAGGTTCAACAATAAACGAACTTAAAAAGAAAAACTTTCTTTACGTCTTGAAGGACTCAAATTATTCGCTGTGTTAGCGATTGCAGTCTCCAAGTGACCATATTATTTCAGTGCTTATATGAGCTCTCAATTTTGATAAACAATTTCATAGCACGTTTAGTGCAGTGCTACATATTTTGATAAACAATTTCATAGCACGTTTAGTGCAGTGGCTGAGCGACCAGATTGCTGCGCTGCGTGTCGCGGGTTCGATTCCCGCACGGAGCAAATATTTTGGATGATCTACAAGTAGTTGTTCCGGGTCTGGGCGTTTGTGTATGTGAGTTTGTATGTTTGTAAACGCAACCAGGATAAGAGAAATTCCTAGCGTGAGACAATGTTCTATGAAAAAAAAATGTCGGCTTGTTTTTATTAAAAACTAGCTGTGCCCGCGACTTCGTTCGCGTGGATGTCGGAAATTACCAATGTATTTTTTTGTGCGAAGCGTCGGGTAAAAAGGTCTCCCTCCAAAATCCCACCGTATCCCATCGTATCCCATCTTATCCCATCTTATCCCATCTTATCCCATCTTATCCCATCTTATCCCATCTTATCCCATCTTATCCCATCTTATCCCATCTTATCCCATCTTATCCCATCTTATCCCATCTTATCCCATCTTATCCCATCTTATCCCATCTTATCCCATCTTATCCCATCTTATCCCGTCCTGTTCCGTCCTGTCTCGTCCTGTCCCGTACTGTCCCGTCCTGTCCCGTCCAGTCCCGTCCTGTCCCGAGCTGTCCCGTCCTATCCGTCCTGTCCCGTCCTGTCCCGCCCTGTCCCGTCCTCTCCCATTCTGTCCCGTCCTGTCCCGTCCTATCCTGTCCTGTCCCGTTCTGTCCCGTCCTGTCCCGTCCTGTCCCATCCTATCCCGTCCTATCCCGTCCTGTCCGTCCTGTCCCGTCCTGTCGCGTCCTATCCCATCCTATCCCATTCTATCCCATCCTATCCCATCCTATCCCATCCTATCCTATTCTATCCCATCCTATCCTATCCTATCCCATCCTATCATAATCATAAGATGAATTTTTATTTGAATATGTAGCAGAATCGAAGCTAGATCGCGCTATGAACTACGCGTCTTGGTGTGAACTGACCGTAATTTTACTTCTGAAACACTTTATATTCGAATAACTTTTGATAGACTGAACCGATTCCAATGAAACAAAAACTAAATTCCTCTCCAAGTTACGCTTAATCGTTGTGTATAAAAGTTATCTACATAAATTTCGTACATTTTACGTGATACCTGGACAAATAAACATACAAACAGACAAACAGACAAACAGACAAACAGACAAAAATTCTAAAAATGCTAGAAATGGGTTCTATTGGTTGTCCTTTAATACCCTGGCTAAATTTTTTGAGTTTTTTTTTAATGTACAAAAATAACTTTTCTACAGTTTTATTATATGTATATAGATATAGATAAAATAGCACTTTATTATGTGGTGCGGTGTATTATCAAAACTTGACACTCCTCACTCCCGAGAGTCCGGAGTAATTTCAAATCTCTGCCGCATTGAGCTGCAATCGATTTTACAGTCCCCAATACCGAGTTCGCACATAGCGAATACCTGAGCAATATGTCCACCTGTATGACTCTAGAATAAACAGTTGGCACTCGGTAACGCTGAGTCTATCCGATCTTTCGTTTCACCACGGTAAGTGAAAATCAACTTTGCTTAAATTTTAAGATAACCCTAAAATTACTATACTAAGTGTGGGCAGGTAAGACACATTTTTGCTTGCAGAACGGATCTCTGATGAGGCCGAATGGCCCAGGTTTAAGTCCACGTCTCGAAAGGTTCACTGTTGAATATCCTTAGCCCCGGGAAGTACGGGGCCGACGTGACGACTATTATTGGGAAGGCCTATATCCAACAGTTTTTGAGCAAAAAAATTCTTTCGTCAAAAGAATTCTTTCAAATAAATCTATGTTTAAGATTGTTTAATTAAAAGAGATTTATGAACAAACACCAAGTATTTTGTATTGTTAAAGCTACGAAATACGTACGGAATTTATATTAGGTAGATGAAAATTATAAATTTCACTGAGTCGGATACGATTGTCGAAATTACTGTAACGAATGGGTTCTATTATACCCTTTGCTTCCTGTATTTTCCAGCTAAGTAAAATATATGATATTTACGATGTACAATTGTATATACGGTAATAAGTTTACCAACCACATAAACGTAGGTATTCCAATGGTTAAAATGCGTTACACTCAATGCGATATTTCTAACTAGTATAATAATAGGTATGTGAGTAAATTTAATAAAATTTACTTTTCTCTTTATTGAAGTGTGATAATCTTTAACAGCCAAATTAACCTAACTAATTACTAATATACTACATTTAAAAACTAAAAATAAAGGTAAAATATTTACAAAAATGATTGAAATAAAACTAAAGATTACAGGGCGTCGAAAAATTCATCCACATCGCTGTCAATGGGGAAAGTTCCTAGAACGCTGGCGGCATTGCCTCGTTGGATCGCATATGTGAGTTAATTTATTTGTTAACGATTATTTTGAGACTTTTAGAGAATTTTGGCCTGGCTCTAAGACAAAACATGTTATTATAAGACACGCTGGTTCACACGTATTGCCGAGATATAGTACATTCAAATGTTCTTCATGTCCGGGTATATTATTTTTTTTTCAGCTTATGACCACATGTTGCCCTAAAAATATTGCAAGTTTAGAAGCACCTCACCTTTAACATTTAATTTTCTCCCATTTCCTTTCGTTCTACACTTAAACCCAATTACAGTATACTTGATATGCATCCCACCTCAGTCAACACTTTGCTATTCAATCACATTAGTCGTCATCCCCTATTCACCCCAAGCCACCACACTTGCACATCCCATCCTTCCTCATTACCAACACTTTAAATAACAAGGAAACTCGATACACGACTAATAACAGGGATGTAAAAGGAATATAAATGATCCTTAAAAGCAGATATTTACACCAGATAGGCTCGTCGGCGCCAAGCCAGGGTAGATAGGGCACGTAGCGCCACTCAACGTACCCACCACTTGAATTGAGGAGGAACGCCTACACAGGAATAAGATTTGGATAATTCGCACAAAGGATTTTTTTTTATTTTAGCTTGTAGCGCTTGATACAAGGATGGACAGTACTTTTTAAACTGGAAAGGGCACGTGGCGAATCTAATTTGAATAGGACCGATAACTTTTAGGCGCTCCCTCACCGCGAGCATTCACCTGTAATGTAATGTTACAGATTCAAGCATTTCATCCGTAAGGGAGAACAATCGAGCATAGCAATGCGCACCCTGTATCAAATCTGTACTAGTACATTTAGTACAGATTTGATACAGGGTGCGAATGCTCGGCAGTCAGAGAGGTAGTACTGAATGTAATGCTCAAAGTCGAATCTATATTGTTACAATACATGCGAATGCGGGGAGGGAGCGCCTTTAGAAATAGTATAAAATATTATCTTTTGGCAAGTTCGCTATCATGAGCCCCAGTCTTCTTTTTAAAAGACAAACAACGGCAAAAAGTTTCCAATGCTTTTTGACCTATTTAACATAGGTATCTCTAACACCGAATGGCCCTCACAACTTCAGAGTCTTCGGTCAGCTGGATACGCTCGCTATAAATAAATAAATATTCCACAACTATCACACAAAGCCATCTAGTCCCAAGCTAAGCAGAGCTTGTTGGGTACTAAACAACTGATAAACATACTTATATATTTCTAAATACATCCATATTATTGATAAATTACACCGAGACACAGAACAAATGATCGTGCTCATCACACAAACATTTGTCCTGGGTGGGAATCGAACCCATGACCCCCGGCATAGCAGTCAGGGTCACTAACTACTAGACCAACAGGCCAGTCACAGTATTGGACGCACGACTCTTAAATTCAGGGGCCTTAGTCAAACAGCATTCGACAGTAAACGAAAATCGTTATCGTTCATCAGTCACCAATACATTTTCAACTTTATACCCTAGCGCTTAAAGTTGAAAATCTATTGACTTTCTCAGATCCTTTTCGTTTGTTTCGTTCGTTATCGATAAGAAGTTTTTAATGGATTTTTAACTTTACGCGCTGGGGTGTAAAGTTGAAAATGTATTGGTGACTGATGAACGATAACGATTGTCGTTTACTGTCGAATGCTGTTTGACTAAGGCCCCTGTTCATTCAATTCATGAAAAAAATGTTTCAATATTTTACTGCATAAATTAATTGAAAATCTGTTTAGCCTGTCAGTTAGAATATTGAAAAATAATGGATATGTATTTATGTTTTTAAATCAATGAATATTGATAAACCTAAAACGTTTCCAAATTCGGAAGTGGGGGCTTGTGCGGTCGTAAAGCTTATAAAATGGTACCGATGTTATATGATTTTTAGAAGCGTTGTATCTTCGTCAATTTTTGTTTACGTAACAAAAGAAAATATACGGGTCTAATATTTTTTTTATAATCTATACTTCGGACCAATATTTTTTTGAGTGTTATAGCTTAGGTATAGTATATTTTTAAATAATTATGTATTTGAAGGGACCATCTTTGAAAACGTCAAGTAAAGTGATCAACAAAAGTCGTTTGAAAGATGCTTAAAGTAAAGTACAGCATGTTACAGCAACCTTGTTTGCATCATCTGTACCTACCTTACTTAGCCAAAATAGAGTGCTCCTTCTCAGACAATGTCGAGTGTGCTCTGAGAACGTACTCCGGTGTTAACAAAGAATACCCAGTGTACACTTATAATTGGATAATAAGGTTGCCTGACCTTTCGAAATAATATAGGCATAATACACAAGTGAAAAAAAATATACAACGTGTAACGTTAAAAGCGCAAAACCTCTCGTGAGGTAACTCAGCCAATGCTACTGAACAATGTAAAAATATAAAACTTTAGGAAATTCGCGAAAAAAAATATAGTCTATCATATTGATGGGCTCGATCAATTTCTCATTTTGTAGGTTTTTTTTTTTTTGCGAATTTCCAAAAGTTTTATAACAAACATTGTTCAGTAACATGTGCTGAGTTACCCCACGAGAGGTTTTGCGCTTTTAACGTTACACGTTGTATAAAAAACTGTACATAGACTATGGTACAAATATTTACATAATAGGGTAAAAATTATACCATAGACACAGTATAAAATGTAACTTTATGTGTTCAAAAGGCAAATAATTATTGCAGGATTTCAACGAAATCATCGATGTCAAAAGTAAAAAATCCCCAGATGTCTTGCATGCCTGCCGGCGTTGTGGGACACACGTATACCGCGACTCCGGTACACAAAGGTCTACCGGTCTAATCCACGGTGTCCTTCACCGTGGATTTTAGTCAGTACAAGTCTGACAGTCCCTCCCGCCCTGCCCTGGGTAGGAGGACTTTACCACGATAACAAAAAAAAGATGTCTGTCATCACTGTCACCTAATTTCTTAAATATCAGCTGTGTAGTATGGTTAACCTGACTCTAAAAGCGTAGTAAACAAAGACAAAAACAAACCTCCACATTCATTATGTAAGCACGTAACTTGGTCAGTGCAAGTTATCTTCAAAAACCGAAACTACCCTTGCTAAAAAGAGTCACATACATAGCTAATGTCGGTCCATTATTTAGTATCAGAGCACTTAGCGCTAATCACAAACAAAGCATCGCTTTTCCCACACATAACAGCTTCTTGCCGCCTTTATCTTAGCAGTTATTTAGAACAAAAGCTATTATTTAGTTTAGACAGTCCAGCTTCCTGAAAACATGGCAACACTGCATATCGTGGCTGTTAATTAACTCGCCAAAACAAGCTGGGAAAGAGAAACATTGCCACTATAATTATACTCCTAAAGGTGCTATATTTAAGGCGTAATATCTAGATTTTATTGTTAAAAAGTTACTGTGATTTGTTTTCCATGTATCTAAATAATTCGTTTACAATAATTATGTATAGCCGTTCCATAAACGCTAATTTTCTGGCTCTATAAAGAGGGAAAAATAAAGGTAACGTTAGGTTTGGTGGAGCAATAATCTTCGCAGGATGGTTGAGCTTTTTATTGTAGACCATTATATTGTTAAGAAACTATTGTTAAAAATCTTCAAGTATCATAAATATTTAACGTGTCAATCAATCAGAAAAATATTTGAATTTAGGTTATTATGTTCAAAACATAATTTTCAAAATGTAAATGTGCTACTCATTTTGACATCGAACAAATTTAAACGTTGTTGTGTTCATTCAGAGTGTAATTTCAGTTAATTAGTTGAGCTTTTTCCTACAATTAATTCCCTGGAACTTGAGCACTTGGGTGCAGCTGTAGCTTATGTCTGGCTAATGAGGCAAAACAGAGCTAGCATTAGAATCGTGCTCCAAATTGCTAGTACATACTATGCAATCTGCATAAAAACTAATTAAATGAAAAAAGAACTAATTTTGTTTAACTTTGCAATTTCTACAGCACAGATATTATTGGTTTGTTTAAAAAATTGTCAAGTCCAAAATTATTGATTACCTAATTGATGCGCCATCTTTTTTTTATTCTGTGGCGCCTATTGCGGCGCGTCATCACAACAGCAAAGGATAGTATGAATCCTACGTATTTGGCAGCAAGTATTATGGCGAGCGAGGCATTAATTTTAACCATGATAATAATATAAACGTCAAAGACCCAGTTTACTTTACGTCACAAAAACGTGAAAACTTGTGATAATGCTATCGTGTTTCTGAATTTACTCCATATTTTGTCTTTTATCCCCTTAATAGGTACATTTTCAAGTTAACAACCTGTCTGTATGAAACTGTTATTTAATTAATACAATGAGTGTGTGTACCCAAAAAATGGCATAACTCTACATCCGAAAAGCAATCAGTCAAGAGGAATTACAACATGTCAATACATACAAATAACATTTTAATATTCAACACAAAACAATTCCCCGATCACTTTATATCCCTCTTCAACAATTAATCATTCGAGACATTACAATTGTAATAATAATTCCACTTACAAGCGATTAATTGTTGGTACAACAGTTAAATTGAATGTCATTAGTTAGCTAGAAACGTTTGTGGGAAGCCTTAGCAACACGTGACATGAGCTACAAACTAAGGTGAGTTTCGTGCCATGTTTGGCCTCTAGTTGCGTATTGTATAACCCAGTTTCGGCTTGAGATGAATTCGAACAAACATTTTGACTGAGTGAATAGAAAAGATGCTACGTGATGTTTGGAAACTTATCTTTGAAATAAATTGTCTTTTTTGTCCTAGCCAAAGATCTGAATAGTCTGCTATTCATTGTAAAGCAGCTGATCTCTAATATAAATACAAAAATACACTAGATGTGTTAAAGCAACACGATGTAACACCTATACTTTTGTGCACAGCCACAGACTTCACACTCGATCCTCAATATCGGTTTTCTATCCGAAACCTTTAACCGAAGCGAGTATTAATACCCCATTCCAACGTGAAGGATTTACCCTTATAGACCACCAATTTAATACCCATTCGCTGCTAATACTACCGACATTTCATTAGTTAAGTTCCAACTATCCTTCGGAGAAATTCAACAAGTCGCTACGTCGACGTCACGTCTCGTAGACACCGTCGCTACGTCGACGTCACGTCTCGTAGACGCCGTCGCTGCGACGTCGCTGCGTCCGCGCCACGTCGCCGAGTCGTTTGTTACACAACACTTATTGAATTTCACGCCTCAGTCTACCCGGGGTCCCTCGTGCTCAGAATTAATATTAGGTTTTTAAACGATCATTCCTCAACGTAATTGGTCGTCGAAGGCGGCACTTTGTGTATAAGGTATAAGTTTTTGTTTCAATTTTCTTTACCTTTTTGTTGGGAATTGAAAAATAATAAACGGTGGAGAGTGTTTGTAAGGTTTCCTTCAGGATACTGTTACAATAATATTTTGGCGATCGATGGCGTCTCATCAGGGTATTTATACTCTTATTCCATGCAATATGCTACTGTGGCGCTACTGACAACCTTATCTGCCCTTTACACAAGCTGGGAATCAAACTCGGAATCATAATGTGCTCATCAGACACGCTTTTGTGAACACTAGTCTAATAACAAAACAATTATTTATTTGGTTGCCGAAATAAATTTTCATTACGATATCAGGGAGATCTAACTAGAGTTCTTTTTCCTTAATTCCTTAACAAATAGACTCATACCAGTCTAAAAAATATTGTATAAACTGAGCTTATTCTATAGTAACCGTTACCCACGGCTTCACTGCTCCAATTTAGATTTCGCATTAAAAAGCAAGACGATTTTGACCACTAGCCAAAATATTCTTGTACAATAATGATACCTATATCCTCAAAAGCCCTTTGCCTGTGCACAGCTATGGACATTTTGTGTCATCCGTGAGAGACAAAAGCAAAGGCTAGGATAACGGTCTTCAATTTCTGGCTAGCTCTGTCAATGCTTCAATAGAAACTCGTGTAAGTCATGTCGTATGAAGACTATAAGCTAACTATTCGATATCATGTGTTTTTGTGCTTTTGTGTGGTATTTCTTTATATACTAGTTGTTACCGATGCGATGGGTGTAAGCAACGACGATATATTACTAGACTCCTAATAACAGGCGACCGATGTCTGTCAAAACATTAGGCAAAAAAATATCCATTTTATTTCAACCACTCCTGTGAGCCGTAAACATACCTTGAGTCAGAACAGACCTTGAGTTAGCCAATCACAACGCAGGACCCCGTCCCCCTCGCTTAAGTAGTACCTCAGCGAGTCGACAGAATAGTTTTTGTTCCTTAGATCGTGCATGCGGAGTCTAGTACCTAATATATCGTCGTTGGATGCAAATGATGAATTGACGTTCGGCGTGGCGGTCAAGGGGGAGGCCTATTAGTTCAGCAGTGGACGTCTTCCGGCTGATGATGATTTTGTGCCAGTATAGCTAGATAAAATATAATAATATTACATTTAACTATCTACTCTAATAATAATGAGATTCTTAGGTATATGATATTATTTTAGAGTCTGATTTTCTCCTACTGTATTTTTCTATAATTTTATGTGTCAACGAACTTTGTAATAAGTAGCTCTTAGTTTTTTATCGTTATTCTGGGAAAAAAGCAGAAAACAACTGAAGGTTAGTTTATTAATTCATTCCTAGTATACCAGAGGCGCTGTTCCATCTTTACTTACAAGAAACGCTGTAAATACTGGAAAGACGCTGTAAAGTAAAATACTAAAAACTCGTGATAAGAACTCAGTTCTTGATAATACTCTACCTGTATAATCTACCTTGTAAAAAACACAATAAAAAGCTCTATTAAAACTAACTAATGATGAAGAATTAAATAAATGATCGATGTACAAAGTCTTGATTAAATCTAAGAACAAAATAACAATATTTTTAAACAAATTATTATTTACGAGACTCAAATAATGTTCTCAAAACAATATTAAATTAGCAACAATTATGAGAACAAAAGGTCGGCCAATCCGTTTTAAACGAATCCTGTTCTATGTTAAATTACTGAAGGATAAAACAAATAGAAAAGTTACTCAGTGAAAATATTTGCCTGCCAAAACTTCCACAGAATACCGGTAACGGAATAAAATGAAAATTTAAATCTGCCCCTTTCAACTCGGATTTAGTTTGTTAAAACCATTTACAGTCACTGAAGTTTTGTTTTGTTTATTTAAATAAGTATTTAGTCAACAATGTCAATAGCTCGTTAAGTTTTCAATTCATGGAATTGGGGGCCTAATATTAACTAAAAGTTGTAAGCCCACTTCGACGTTATCGGTTTTCTTTCAATTATTAAACGTATAAATATTCCTGGAAATTTTCGTGACTATCCGAACACATAAATATTATATTTCGATACTAGAAGTGTTGCCCCATGCAAATTAAGTCCCCGCAGCAGAGTTTTAGCAAACCGCTTGTATTTGCATTTTATTTTTCGATAAAATTTTAGTGATTCTATCCTTTTCATAGAGATTGGCTTCACTTTATTCGTTTATTTTCACACCGGTATGAAATATCGGTATTTTGTTGGCAGAATTTACATTTTGCGCCCATTAAAGCCATTAATTACTTACTATGGGCAACGGACAAAATAAATACCGTATTGTGCGAAAATGAAAAATGCTACGGACTATATTTTCCGTGAGACTGTCTCTAGTAACTTATCACAATAAAACGGCTCACTGCAACGTTATATAACATTGCGGCTATTTTAACTGTAGCCGTGCGAATTATAGTCGGATAAACTTTGTAAAAACCATTCGTAAAACAGAAGAACTGATATGAATCCTCGTCTTTCCACCACATAAATAATTCCAGCAGGAACATTTTTACACGCTGAGATTGCGTGCGGGCCTTAACTCTCTTAAAAACGACTTTTACCTCGTAAAAGGTGAGTAACGAGCGACGCGAAAGCTTCCTAAGTATAAAATAAATTATTCCGCCAATAATTTGATTGCACTTTTAAAGCTGACAGCGCAGTTTTACTGCAAACCCACTTAGAGATTCATGTCCCTTGAACCTCTTGGAAATGCTAATTGATTTTCGTCTTAGGAGATATTTTTCGCTTTAAACTTAATTAAAACGTGGTTCTTGGCAGCTCCTTGAGACACCCCAAGTGTCTTGCAGATAGTAGACGCTTTAATGGGTTTGCTTTTTCCGTTGATGATCTTATTCAAAGAAGTTTGTTGGGTGATGTTGGTGACGTCACTCAATTTAACCCTACTCGATTTGAAGTCTTGTAATGTATTGAGACCACATACTAGCAAAATCAGTGTAACAAAGACTGACATTTATTGAGCAAAAGGTTCTCAAAATGAACAAAAAGGACACAATAGACCAGCGTCATTCCTAATGTGTTTGTTTTAAAGGGACGTGTGTCAATATGTTTGGCGGGCAACGTGACGCCGTCACGGGGTCACCGTCCAGCGATGTCGCCACGTAGACCCCTAATGATCAGTTAAATGGATAAAGGGATAAAGCCTTTGTCAATAGGCTATCGATATTTTCCAATTACTGTCACTTTTAGTGTGTTGGTTTTAGGGGATTGAGCGATCAGGACATTTGATCTGGCTTTTAAAGGTATACCAGAGGGATATAATAAAACCGTCCTCGGTTAATATAATGTGTGTATTTTGTGTAAACCGAAAAACTATAGTTTATCAATTACTGCACGCGTATATAGCAATGCACCTTAGAAACGACGGAAGAAAAGACAAAATGACCGAATGTTGAGAGATTTAAGCATGGCAATGTTTAAAAATGTTGAAAAGAAATGTTCCCTTATTAATAGTATATGGATCGTGTCATACTTCAACCAGTCTTACCATGGGGTATGGTATTGCCCAGTTACTGGGTTGTGGAGGTCCGACAGGCAGTCGCTCCATGTAAAATACTGATATCCAGCTGAATCTGGTTTGACTGGAAGCCGACCCCAATATAGTTGGGAAAAGGCTAGGCAGATGATGATGGATCGTGTCATACTTGTGCAAAAAAAAGTCAAATTATAAAGAAATAACCATAAAATGACTATTCTATTTACTATTCTTGGTAGAGATAGAATTGGTCATATAATACGCGTGCTGCGAACGTAAAAAAATCGTTCCAACTAAGTGTTTTATTTGCCAAGCGGTTTTCCGATTTTTCATGGGTCGGATCATAAATCTATGTTTTACAGGTGTACCTACATACCTGGTTTGTTTTCAATCTGGATATGTACTTTGAATATGAAAAATAAACATTTCGCTGTTAAGAGAGTTCTTGAATTTTATGTCGATCTTATTTTTCTTTTCCTCTGAAGTATTCTTATAATCCGTAGGCAGTTGTTTCAGTCTCATTATTCAGAAACGTTTGCGTTATAAGAAATGCCCAGTACGCACTTATAAAACGCTGAAAAAATTCAGATCATATACTTAGTAAATTAAATATGCTACCTAATTTAGGTCCTAATTTAGACCTACGTCTATTCACCCCGTACTTTAACTTACCCATAAGTATAAACACATATAATAAATATAAAGAACAACAGACGCTATTTTCTTCCGCATAAATATCAGAATAAATAACAATATCTACCTCATACTTGGAGACACTACCCACAAATCACTTGAAGTTAACGAAAACACTTCCCCACCATATTTTATATATAAAAATCTAACAGGTCACAGCATAATAAAGTCGTATAACAAAACAGGCAGTGCGTCAGGGTGGCGTAAGTGCAAAATATAAAAATATACTTATTTGCATCGCGGAATATTTCCGCGCAACCTATATCAGTGGTAGTTCCACAGTATAAAGATAACCAGTGAATCTACAAGACATTTAAAAAAACTAGTATTATTTAGTTTCTTAACTTTTTGGTATAAAATGTCCACTATAGTCTCAATCCGGCGGAGACCTCTCGCGCCCGGCATTGGTTTCGGCCATGCTGCGGAGCGAGACGGAGTGGGAAGCGGTCGCCGCCTTCTGCGAGGCAGTAATGCTCGTGAAGGAGGCGGCGGGCCGCGAGAGAGAGAGGACAGCGTCCTCCCTCCGCCCCAACCGCAGTGGTGTACGCCCACGGCGCCGTACGTCGCAAGACGATCTCCGGCCACCGTAGGCGCGGGCATGCGGACAGCGAGTAAAGGGCAACTCGCTGTCCGACCATGGACCATGCCCGGGTCGACGGCGCGTCGTGTTCCACGCGCGCCTCAAAGAGCTGTCAGCAAAATGACGGGGCCCCCTCTCAGAGGGCCAAAGCCTGCCGGGGTCGCGGGACTTATTTCTATTACCGCGACCCCGGAACATAAAGGGCTACTGAAGGACACCGTGGATTTTAGTCAGTACAAGTCTGACAGTACCTCCCGCCCTGCCCGGGGTTGGAGGTCTCATTTGATGATTTTACCACCCTAAAAAAAAAAAAAAAAATAGTCTCAATCCGATAGTCTCAACTTATTTCTCGAAACGACTGAAACATACCTACTTAGAATTTGTGTGTTAACAAGAATTGAAGTTTTTCTTTTAAAACCCATCCCGATATTTTTTTCAATCATTTATTTATTCACAAAATTGGTAGGTGAGGCCGGCCCAAAACGTGGTGACAGTACGATCAAGAAGGTAACCTGCTTGATGGCTGGCCTTAAGCGGCACTAGAAAAGAGCACTTGGGAGGATATGGGGGAAGCGTTTGCACAGCAGTGGGATATTAAAAGTTAACAAATAAAAAAAACATCATCATCTAAGTACCTTATTTTTTGTTGGTCAATCTTTTTCAACCTCTATGGTTGAAACGGAATGAATAGTCAAACTTGACTGACTAAAAGCTACCCTGACCCTTCAGTTACCTTTTGCTTTCAACAGTTGGTAACCTCTTAAGACATTCTCGCGAGTCTGGATCATCGCTTATGTTCCCAGAGGAAACTCGGTATCTATTCGTAAGTGACGAATGGTCAGCTTTCCATACCTGACGCTAAAATTTGAAAATCGAACCATGTGTCTTATTATTAACCCGTGACGCTTTTGTTGTTGAAATACTGTTTATCAACTTTATTTACTGTGGTAATACTGTATTCAAGCAGTTCCTGCTCTGTGGCGCGTGAAATATGTCGTCTTCTATTATCTCGGCCATTTTATATTTAGCTGAGAATAAATTAATGAGGTACGTTTTCCTGCTGATAATTGGGATTTGTCGAGTATTAGCGGAGAGTTCTGGTTTTAATTTGGCGTTAATGTTTATTTGATTTTGAGAACATTCGTGTTTTAAATATTGTACAGATATTCCGTTTTTTACATACCTGATTTGGCAGCAAGGACTGTGTATCTTCATAATATTATCTAGCCAATCTTACAACTAGGTATCAACAAACGGCAGACGATCTCCGGCCACCGAAGGCGCGGGCATGTGGACAGCGAGTAAAGGGCAACTCGCTGTCCGACCATGGACCATGCCCGGGTCGACGGCGCCTCAAAGAGCTGTCAGCAAAATGACGGGGCCCCCTCTCAGAGGGCCATAGCCTGCCGGGGTCGCGGGACTTATTTCTATCACCGTGATCCCGGAACATAAAGGGCTATTGAAGGACACCGTGGATTTAAGTTCTGACAGGCCCTCCCGCCCTGCCCGGGGTGAGAGGACTCATTTGATGATATCTATTAACACGCTAAAAAAAAGGTATCAACAAAATGTAATTTGGTAAAATCGATGACTATTTTTCGGTTCGGGTGAACGTTTGTTACTCTTTCACACTTGGCACACAGGTAGTTATTAATTTGGATTATCACTTGGAATAATAACCGGGTTCAGAGCCACACGCATGAGCTAGTTTTAAAATACATTATAATGTAAAAAGATTGATTTATATATAACGTTTCATACGCCTACTTTAGATCAGCATACCTACCTGCTATATGTACTAGATACCTAATCTATTGTCAAAGTGAACGTAATTATGAGATAATAGGAATTCTCAAGTACCTAATACCGATAATTCAAGTACTGTTTCATGAATATAATTTGCAATTTCAGTGAAATCCCTTCAGCACGAGTAACCACTAGGTACCTATTATTACGAAATCCGAACAATTTCTAGCTCAGACTTGAACAACTTATTAGACGTAAATGTCAATAAATTATATTACGAAATGTTTATCACAGTTTTATAAGGAATTCAATTGAAATATTTACTTCATTGTTTGTAGCAAATAGTTTAAAAGACTGTCTAGGCACTTGAGATGAGCGACTGAATTATAATCTTTCTTTCTAATTTCAGCGCTTCGAGTAATGGATTCGCTGTCTGATCATGGACCATGCCTAGATTGACGGCGTGTTGTTTTCCACGTGCGCTTCAAAAAGCTGTCAACAACCTCACGAGGGCCGAAGAGGGCCATAGTCTGTCGAGGTCTCGGGATTGTCTCATCAGGTAGGTAACCGTGAACCTGCAACGTAAAGAGCTATTGAAGAATCATCGTGGATTTTTTTTCAGTACAAGTCACAGTTATGGGCAGTCATTTGATGATTTTACCACGATAAAAAAAGCAGTCAATCGCCACACGCCAAGTGTACCATGAGTGCAAAACTGTGAAGATAACAAGATTCAAAACCTATTTACATACATTTTCGGCTTTTACTAAAGGCATCTAAGTCTAAATTTACTTAACCCTGATTCCTAAGTATTAGCGACCGTAACTTGAAGCACTAAATTAATGATAAGGGTCTATAATTGTCCCAATTAACTGCGGTAACTGGCTCATTGTGTGATGCCTTTGTCCAGTGCTCATTATATGTAAAATTGCTCCTTCTTATCTTGGAGAATACGACTGAGTTAAGTGGGATGTCCTATGAATGGGGATGGCAGAGTACCTAGACCATTTTATAAAAACCACACTTATGAAAAATTGTAGGAGAAATTATCTTGTTAGTCAACGTGAATCGGTCTTTACTGGGGCTAACAATAGCTATGAACCATACAAGTGTTTTTATTTTAATTAAATATCTCTCCAATATTTCTATAATTTTTTTCTTTGTGATATTTTCTCGGCTCACATAAACACAAGTACCTGTACCTGTGTACTGTTACAAGTACCTTGTAACAGGAGTAGAAAAATTATAGGTTTATAAAAAAGAGAAGATACGAAAATTAATTTACTATTAATTGATATCCCGCAAAGAAAAATAAAACGGCGCTGCCAGTATACCCAATGTGTGTGTATATGATCGTGGAAAATATCTCTGCAAAGATTAATTATTCACACATCACTAAATAACGATTTCTGCAAGAGCAGCACTATCATTAGAGATGTTCTGTTTAAAAAAAACCGTGCATTCATTTATTTTTCCAATCCCGCCCGCCGACAAAGCTAGTTTTCCAATACTAATTCTCCCGAGACCGCGTTATATGATGATATTTTCTCTATTCATGTTTGCTTTATATTGCTATACCTTTTAGATGTTCATGATATTGCATTGGTTAGGTATTGGTTTGTCACCACAATGTTTTTCCTGACTTATTTTTCATACTAATGAACATCTATTCTGTCTTAAAGTAGATTATTATTTGCAACGAATGGAACAACATCTGAAACAAGCTTAGAGATCATAGTCTCTTAAAAAAGTCCGGTTATTATATTGGTTAAATACGTACGAGGACCATATAGCATGCGTAGCATGGCACCATATGAACGGGTTTTGTCGAGGGAAAAGACAAAATGATATAAGCATGATGATGATGTCTTCAATGATGCATGGATCAGACGCGTGCAAAAAACAGTTGAATTGTAAAGAAGTATCAATGAAATAACTTTATCTATTTTCGGTAGAATAGATATAGAATTAATCACGGTAAGCGTGCTGGTGACTGAGATGGTCTCGATTCTAATGATTTACTTAGTAAATTTCCGGAAACGTCATTGGCTAATCGTCAATTATTCAATTACGAAGTGGATGATAATGGATATTGCTAAGTGGCCGTTTAGAGCCGCATTAGGTTATCAAATAGCACGACTCATAACAAAATTCATGATTTGAGTAGAGTGATTGGAAACTAGAACCTTAATCTTACGTAAATACAATTTTGTTGTTGTCCACAGAACTTCAATCCATTGGGCAAAAGTATGGTGACAGATGACACAACGTTAAACACCACACGAGCTGTAGGTCTAGTGCCTACAGTAGCTCGTGTCGGAAACCAGCACGAATGGAAACAGGCTAATGAAACGTCTGTCAAAACAGTCGAGCTCAAATTTTAATTGAAAATTGCTTTTTGAACCCTTCACACTTCGTGTTGTTTAAGTTTACTGGCGAGTTTGATCCCATTCTGCCAATTAATTTAGGACAACATACTGAATAAGCTATTGTGTTTTATTGGCCCGTTTTTACAGCTGACGGGTTAATAAAATAGTCAAAGTTTTGTTTCCAAAGTCTTTCAACAAAAGGTTTTGTTATGATCCTTAAGTTCGACCTTCAAAGTTTTCAAATGTAAATTACTAAAGTACCCAAATAGCCGAGTAACACGTTGCTATGCCGATCGGTACTTACCTATATGAAAACGACTTCAATTCCAAATCGTTTTATACTCGTTTGATATTCCCAATTGAATATTTGGGACTTTTATTAAAATACTTTGTGAGAACGGCGATAACACCGCCTCTAGCATATTGAATCAATAAAAACTTTCTAAATATGGCCGTGTGGAATCCCAATTTCAAACCGTTCAATGTCGATTATCCAACCTTTAGACCTATTTACGCACTTAATTCGAAAAATATTGCCTAAACTCAGAAGGAGACTGCCGGTAATGGCCTTCCTGCCTTTAATAAGTTACTGCCATAAGTTATTCCGCCTTTATTAATGATGCAAACAGAACAAAGATAAAAAAAAACAAGATTCTAATGAAAGAGCAAAAAGTAAAACCAAAGACGAACGAATAGAATAACCTTAAAGGAAATGAAAATTTTCTCCCTGATGAGAAAACTTAGGGAGTGCAGACAAGAAACCGTGAAAAACCACTAGGAATCCGGCTAATGGAGTTATCTGGCGAGCTCAGGCGTATTAAAGAAAGAGCAAATTAAAGAGGAGGAGCCAAATGAATAATTGTCTGCTTGTTAAAATATTTTCCACCGTTTTCTTTCAACTGAAGATGCTAGTTAGGTGGAGCAATTGAAAGAAAATGTTTATTAGATTCTATATTTTTTCACAAACAATATGATTTTAAGCAGGCAGCTCGTATTTTTTCTGAATACGCAAAATAAATAAATATTTCATTTGGTGAATCAAGAGCTGCGGAAATTGGTAGATACTTTTCACAAACAAAAACCTTTCTCTAAAAATAAATACGTTGAACGATGAGTGTTATTTCGGGAACATCGATACGGGCTGGGTTGAACTCTCTCCTCTACTGTCTACTGGCTACGTGGGAACATTCGAGTGGCGTGTTCAAACGATGGGTGACGCGTGACTAAGGACCGCTGCTCACCCCACACCGGATCGAGTTACTTGCTTTGTTTTTATATTTTTTGTTCATATAGCACACTTTTTTATGTGTATAGAGAGGTCTTTAACCTTTCTTTGGTAAAATATTTAGCTGTTTGTATGCTTTCAGCGTTTGTGAAGTGTTTTGCTACGGGTTCAAGTGTAGTATCTGCTGTTTTCGCGAAACTAAAATGGCACGCATTTATATTTTTGGGTGTATATAGAAAAAACTTTAGGACTCAATAAACGTTTCATGTTCAAATTAGATTTTACAATCCTATTTTAAATTGTTTTTACATAGAAAATTGGACAAGAGACATTCTTAAACGATATTTTGTAACAGTGTTATATCGAATCTGTTTTTTTTTGTTTTAACACATCTTCCAGGCCTTTATCTCTTTCCTGTGTTTAGTTTTCACCGGCCATCATCATCATCATCATCATTTCAGCCTTCGATCCCAAGGCTTTATTAATCAATTTACTCAGCAGGTATGTTGAGAGTCGGAGTACTGTACTTCAAATTTAAGAATAAGTAAGTACAGGCAACACGCTTGATCTCGACGATCGCGTTGCTGATATTTTTTCGCAACAACGACTTTTAGTGCGGATTTGATTTTTTTTTCAGAGTTATCAATGTGTTGTGGATTACCAATAAGAAAATTCGTTCATGAAATAAGTTCTTCCGTTCTAGAACGGAAGCAGCAGAGACTGTCAAATTTGACTCAGACAGTCTCTTCCTGCAGTTGCCTTTTGCATTACAGAGCCGCGACAATCCCTTAATAAATCCTGCGGACCCAGTGGCATTTAGCTCCGTTGCGTCAGCTTACTTATAAAGCATGTGTGAGACACGACACGCCTTGTACTCAGCCTGGACCGTGACGGACGGCGAGCTACCCTATATTATACTACTACTCGTACTACAATTTTTTTAAATATTTATTACACCAATTATTCAACTAAGTTAGACACATTCGTGTTACTACTGTTTTTCACTTGCATGTTCAATCATATTTACTTCAAATTCAGTGTAATTTAAAGATTTTTGTTTATTTACATCCCTCGTGTGAGTTCCATTCGTACGTGCCAGTGATGTGACAGCGTCTGACGTTGATAGACATGTTGCGGCGTGCCAAGGGAGCCTAATTACATCCTGCTCTTCTTCATGATAAACCAATTTGGTGTAACTGATAAAATACTAACTAAAAGAGAAGCGTGGAAAAATGTGTGACTGATTAAAGCTGGATAAAAGTATCCCGTGGCCCGGGGTCGCGGAATTAACAAGCTATCGTGACCCGGAAACGTAAAAGTCTATTGAAGGACACTGTAGATTTTAGTCAATACAAGTCTGCCAGTCCCTCCTGCCCTGTCTTGCGGGGAGGACTCATTTTAACCAGGTTAGAGAAAAGAAAAAAAAATATTAGGTCAGGTTAATAAACTATCTGTGTACCTTTGTCCTTTATTCAGAAGTTTTTGTGCGAAGTTCGTATTTGTAGATGCCACATGGTTTCAAATATTTGGTTCAATCAATGTTATTTCTTTTCCATCGTTTTGAAAAACAAATTACATAAAGCTCGTATGTTTGAATCGTTGCCGCTGGTCCACCATCGCTCAAACAAGCAGACTTCACGAGTTGCATGCCTATCTGAAAATTACTAAGAACACTACAATAACAATAGGAACCACAATACGAATTCCAATAGTAACTCCACGCAACGGTGACATGACAGCGTCTGACTTTGATGAACACGTTGCGGCGTGCCAAGGGGGCCTAATTACACACCCTGCGCTACGCCACGCAATGTTTTCAAGACCGTTGCTACACCGCTCATTTATTTGTACTTCACTTTCATGTTGGTGGGTATTGTACCAGTAGGTAGGTAGGTATTGGTTTATGTGGTGGGGGGTTGAAATTAGACTGGTGTTGTATGTTTGTTTATATGTGTATTGCGTGAAAATGATTCGTTGAGTTTATTTAGCTGAAATCTTTTTCCTCAAATCTTCATAGTCATGCCTATGTTTCGTTTCCATTATACAAGTTATTGGTTTATAAGTTGCAAATATTGTACGTAATTTGAACAAACCTGCTTACAAATTACAAGTAGAAAATGAACTGTAAGTAACTAAGAATTAAAACGTTGTTTCTTCTGGATACAAAGTGATTCTGCTATCATTTGTAGTTGGAATACGTATTAAAATGTTACATTCATTATTAATTTGTATTCTTTCATACAGACATTTCTCACATGATATTTTTTGTTTCGGATTCAAATCAAATTCAAATTCCGACATCATAAGTTATTATTTTGTTACCATTATGCAGCAGTCTCGTTGACATCTGAAGAACAGAGGACTTACCTGGAAGCAAACATTAAAGATTATTTATTAATTGTTTTTTTGTAAGTTTTCCTACCTTGGAATTTCTACTGTATCGTGGTGCTTTTACAAACTTAAAAACTCACACACACAATTTAAACATACAGATCCCGAACTTGTGGGTCATACAAATATTTGTTCCACCCGGGGATTGAACCTGTGATACGCTGCGCGGCAGCCTATCGCTAAGCTTCTGCGCTAACTGTGTGTGGTTAGACGTAACAGCCTCGACTTTCGAGTTGTAGATCCAGGCACATTATTTTGTGTTAATTATTTCATCACCACATTCTCAAAACGGTGACAGAAAACATCTTGAGGAAAGCTGCATGACCTAGAACCAAAAATTCGAAGATAAGTTACATCTGCCAATCCGCACTGGGACCGCGTGGTGGATTAACAACGGCCACTAAGGGCCACCTGCTTTACACGTGGTATGTTAAAAACAAAAGAATACGATTAAGGTAACATCTTTATCTTCATCTTTATCTTTAACAACAAAAACTGTAGACTGATGAAGTTCTGATATATTGTTTTTCATGTATAATGGGCTGTGCATCATAGAAGATACCCTATGTATACACGGCTACACATCAAGCTCTACAAAACCAGTTGATCTTGGTCTCGATTCATACGATTTTTAAGCACAATGAACAGTCAGCTAATACTGATTTTGTACAGCTTGATGTGTAGCCGTGTGTAGGTACTTAACATTTTATTATTCACATAAAGTCAAAATTGGTTGAAGCAAAACGGGTCCCTGGCGGCTAGTAACCTGTTAACTAGATATCCATCTGAGAGATACAGCAGTAGAATTAAAACTTAATCATAGTTAATGATGTTTGCCTGAAGGATGGCGAAAATGAAAAGAAGTGAAAGATGCAAACGGATGGATGGAGAATGGAAGAAGAAAACGTGTTGCGTCGACCCCTAGGATAAGGGTGAAAAGATGATAATAATGTTTCTATGAAGATTGTATCTCAAGCAATTACTGAATTCGTACCTGAATGTAGACCGTCTACACATACACATCATACACGTCTAACATAGACTGCACCAAAACAGACATTCATAGAAATAATAGAGCAGTAGCGAAATGTACACAGCGTCGTAAACTCGTAGTTTCAACATTTCAATGCATGCATTTCAAATGTGTTTATCTTTCCACTGTACGGAAACTGACGTAATATTAATGTTTATTTTGAAATAAATTTAAATAACAATGCATTAAAACTGATAATGGCTTTTGCATTTCGTAGTTAAACTGTCGGCGTGATAGGCAGTAGAAAAGTGGTTGGAAATAGGGAATATTCTTCCAAAAAAAAAAATTAATGAACCCAAAGAGGTTATGACAAAGTTTTCGATGTTAATAAAAGCAACCTAGGACTAGACAAAGGAGCAAAGATACTACAGATAGATTGTGCCAAAAATTATATGGCTAATAACATGATGATTTTCAGGTGGCCGATGATAGATATGTTAGTATTAACTAAAGAAGATGTACTGTCGGACCTCCAAGAAATAAATTGAAAGACCAGTCTTTTTGTTTAGGATTGTTATATAAATCACAGCTATATAGCTGTGATTTGATCTCTCGATCTCTGCGATTCACAGCATCTTTTATATAGGGTGACAGAGTGGGCGGACTTATCGCTAAAAGCGATCTTTTCAAGACAACCTTTGTATTGTGTGATTGTTAGTTCTTGTATATATTTGTCTTTACAAAAGCATCCAATCATAATAGCTGCAAGAACAACAAAACAGCAATCTGTAAGGCAAACTCCACGATATCTTAAGACGGACATAACTTTAGTCAAAGTTTACAAATACTTTCATACCCAACAAACTGTTTACGTACAACAACTTGGGAGAGTTAAGTTTCCAAGGTGTTTTAAATGCAAAATATCCTCCACATGCGAGCAACAGCGTCAGGAGTAACATTTAACATTTTGACGGGTCATTTGGCGCCCGTCCGTTTGCCAACCGGTTCACAAAATATGACCAACCTACACGAAATATATCATACTTAACTTAAGTTTTGATTTTTTACATTAAACATTTAGTAACTAAACTATATTTGTTAATAATTTTAACTTACATGATCTGAGATAATAGTACCCGCTTATATTTAGATAGAAAACAAAATATAGTAACGTGTAGTAAGCGTTGGTGATCCAGCGACTTAATTCTGCTTGGACCTATTTTTTTATGTGATACAATCAACCTATAGTTTTGATGGTTAGCCGATAAAGGGTTAAATAATTCTAGATATAGGTACACACGGCTACACTTCAAGCTATACAAAACCCGTGTTAGCTGACCATTTATTGTGTGTAACATTCGTACAAGCCAGAGTAAGATAAACTGGTTTTGTATAGCTTGATGTGTAGCCGTATGTACTTCAACGTAGGTACAAAAAAAACTTGCTAACGTTCAACAAACACAGTTACCAAGGCCGTCAATTATCCTGAAAATTGCGAAACAAGCAAACACGGCTAATGATTTTTAAACGAAGTACCTAAAACAAAAAAAAACCGTCCATCTTTTAAAAAAAAATCGGAATGTTCGGCATCCAATACTCGTTCACCCTTTCGCGTGATAAATACGTTCCTCATAAATTATATTTATTAAATTCGTAAACGTAATGGCGGCGGTTGTCACCGGCTGATGAATGGCCTCATCAGTCCTAAGGAGTGCCGTTCCTCGAGTACTAAATTCGTATCAATCATTCTCACGCATCGCTTCCTATGTAAATAAGAGTTTATGCGGCGACATGGAACATTCTCTCGTAATGTGCGTATATATGTGCTCCAGTGGGACACAAACGTAAGTGCTGTGTTGTTCGGAACTAGAGATGTTACTGAGTTGGTGTTAGCAGAGCTCGATTTTATGGTTTTTCGGAATCGGAAAAGTTGGAGAGATTAAAAATTTTAAACTGGCATAGTCACTAATGATGATAAGGAATTAAAACGGATTATTTGTCAGGTCTTTTAAACGCTTTGAGTTCTGTTGATTACTATTGCAAGTGCCAAGCTTATCTGCGATCATGGTACTTACAATAGTGCCACTACCACTATATCCAAGGACAACTTTGCAACTCTTTTGCAAGAGACACCGAATTCTACGAAAGATACGTTTTAATAATAGGAGAGACGGACATCCGTTAAGGTTTTTAAGAGAAATGTTGTTAATATCAAAAAAAAGTTCAATTCAAACACATGTAGAAAATGAAAATGGGTCAGGAAATCAAGCGCTAAACATGATTAGAGAGTCTCGTCGGCGCTGAAGTCGGAGTCGGTTGATCAATTGAAAGCTCCGAGTTTTCGGAATCGGAATTGCACCTCGTTGACATCCCTATTCGAAGTCTTCTGTGCACTAATATGTAGCTCGAAAATATACGACCTCGAGTGTCAATACTAAATTATGTATAGTCCTTTTTGCAACGTAAGTGGTCTAAATTTACCTTGTCAATATGCTGTTAACAGTAATATGTTTGTGATACGTCGGATTTAAGGTTAAATATTTCGTAGGAAAATCAAATATTTACGATTATATGAGAGTGAAGATTTAGTAAGCTGACCGACCCGTTTTTTATGGATTTAAGCGAATTTTTATGACCTTGTATCGAACCAACGACTAGACTGACTTTTAACATGATTCAGTGACATTACTTGAATATAAATAAAAGCCTAAACATTATTCTGCTTGCGTAAGAGTTTGGATAACATACCTTTTTTGGTTTCGGTAATAGATACATTCCAAAAATAAGTGAATATTCCAATATAGTATTTTTTCATACAGATATGGATGATACGAAATATTAAGGACTCGGATTGACTTAAAATTCATAATGTTTCTTCAATTGCCAAATACGTTCCAGTGAGAGAAATAAAAAACTAAATTGGCGCACTATCTATCTGCATGTACAAAACACTGATATCATTTAGATAATAATTGTCTAGTTATTGTTTTACGACGTCTCAAAAAGCACAACTAAAGAACTCCAATTTCAAAAATAATTCTGAACTTTGTTTTAAAATAAAAACATCAGAAATACTGTTCCATAAACAAATCTTCGAACGTTCGTACATTTACAACAGCGATTCTTTCCAGCCAGTCATCTGCAGCTACATTTACCGCCCATTTGCGATCCAAAGAGGTTTTTGCAAAGAGTTCAAGCGTAACGGCTAGATAAGAAAACTACAACTTTTATAGCACTGTACCATTTTACCTGCAATATCTTTGTAAGCTTAGCAAATGCCTAAGAAGCAAGAGAATGGAGTGATAAAATGTATGTGGGCTGTCCGACCAAATTAAGTGAGTGTCTGGTTTTATAAGACCAATTGTTTAGGTAACTGGCATGATATTCTTTTAGTAAAATAAAATGAAGATCTTTACGTAAAGTTCAGATTTTCATAAGAAAAGTCTCAGAAATAGTAGATCACGTAAATACATGATAATTATAATGAATATTCCTTTTTACTCGACTGAGACAAAGGTAGAATGAGGTCTTTCGAGTGTATGTGTCTATTTTCTTTTGGCATGCCCTGTAGCCTAAACGGCCTGATAGATTTCGGGTTAAGGGGTGTCGTTATAGATTCCTCGTAATTGTTACAGTGACAGAGGATAGATATAACACAATTTCGTTAGTTTAGCTTTTCTTTTTCAGACCATCATCTTCCTGCCGTTATCCCATTTTATTTGGGATCGGCTCAACACTTTTCCTTCTCCCCCTGTTGGACGTCAGAGTATCATTTTCTCTTTCTTCTTTCATATCATTAGAATAGAATAGAATAGAATAATATTTATTGTAAAACATGAGTATGCATCAAAACAAGGTGCAAGGTCTTAAAATAACAAATTGATCTGCATGTTTTGCCAATTATGGCGTACAATAATAGCTTTACATTTTTTGGTTTAGAGGTAACCGAAAAAATATAGAATTTGAGTCTACACAAATTTAAAACATTCCTTAGACAATCCATCCATCTTTTCTTTGGCCTTCCTCTTCCTCTCTATCCATCAACTTTCCTTTATGACTAATAGAATATCAACGTTTTAAACGTTTTTAAGGTTCCATCAGGGCCGCGCCGAGCCCTAGCAGCGCCTGTGTGCAAAATTTTGGAAGCGCCTCTTTTTTTGCCTGGGTTCGACATTTTTATTTTTTGAAAAATAATGTTTTCCTCAGTTTTATTTTACAGTAGCTGTTGACTGCAGAATTCCCCCCTCCCCCACCCCTAATATTTTAAATAATTTTCCTAATTTTGATGTAACGGATTTCCGCAACGTAACGCCCAATTTTATAACTAATACAAGTATATTTTTACAGTAACAGTAATTTGAAAAAAACATACACAATACACAAAACAAAATACTGTTCCGTGCGGGAATCGAAACCGTGACACGCAGCGCAACAGCCGATCCCTCGCTCAGCCACTGCGCCAACCGTGTCGACTATATTAATATTGATTGTATATTTTTATAAATTATGACAGATTTATTGCTTTATTTATTTTATTTAAAACGCAGAAGGAACATCAGGGCTATTGTAGCATATTGTTAAAGAAATTACATAAAAAGAACATACCCCCGCTTAAAACATTTTTTGATCAGTTTTCACGCCTTCATCAGTTCAAAACACTTCAATGATTCCCAAATCCTTGGAAGTAGACGTAGAACCGTAATTTTTTTACTAGTATTTTTAGTGTTTTTATTACGTATAATTATCGTCACGTCGTATCCAGATAACTTCTTTTATTTTCTTGTACACTACCAGTCTACCACTTATCGTGAAAACACTTTAAATGTTGTCCTTAGTATTGTCATTAGTGTTAGAAATTAAAATTATTTTTTTATATAATTTATATCACGGGACGTTCATTAAATGCGCACCTAGCACCCACTTTGGATAAAATGTATCTAATTGTTTATACTTATTTTTCGTTGGTTAAAATCGTGGACTTGGCAAGTCTGCTGTCTCCGGTCGTATCAAGTTGCGTTAATATAAACTCATAATCTACGGCTCGGATTTGTACTACATATAATAGTCAGCTATTGGCTGCGGCGCTCCTTTTGATTTTAAAACGCAGACGCAGCGCTTGAAGTTCGTATAAACTCATTACTTACCCGAAATATAAACAGCGGGTCAATTCAAATAGTGCTTATGTCTTGGGAGACTTGTATGTATCTACTTACTTATCGATACTGAGGTGAGGTATAATGTAACAAAAATGTTACTTGAAAAAAATAATTTCATTAATTGGCTTTGGCATTTCATCCGGCGCCCCTAAAGCCCTGGCGCCTGTGTGCGCCGCACACATCGCACACAGGGGCGGCGCGGCCCTGGGTTCCATTCCTCAGAAAGAAAATACGGTCTGTCCGTTTTTCAAGACCCTTTTTTTCTGAGAACATCTAAAAATAATTGTCAAGAAAATCTTGATCGACATAACATCATTTAAAACTTAGCAGACGCGGTCTGTTTGTTTTGAAATAGGTCCTAAGTAAACTTACCTACATGTCGAAAACAGCAACAAAGTCTAGCCTAGAGCAAAATATACGCACAATATGGAAACTGTAAATATAAAGTATAAATACGCCTCTGAGTTATGTTAAAGATTTTAGGTTAAACACACACCCATTATATTTGGTATCTGCCACAGTAACACAAACAAAACGTTTTAATGATTTTTCAGTTAAAATAACATACCTATTTCATGTAAAGGATTTCTCGTTCAAATATTTCTAGCTTAAAAAGACATGTTTCAGTAATCATTTTGGTTTTAATTCTTGCAACTAACACAAAGTTATGGAAGTCTCCCAACCGATTTTATTAAAAGAATCGTTCCACGTTGTTTTACCTTTTCCAACATCCTAGAAATACATTGTGATAACTAATATATATGAGATAATTATAATATGTAGCATATAGCCAATAGCACTCAGGAAGCATGTAGGCTCCTACATTGGATCATAGAGTTACGAAAATTTTATTCTACATACACACAAATACTACCCCCATAGCACTGACTACTACTAGTTCATACATATAAACGATTAGTAGATATGGACCTAGATGACCGAAATAAAGCATTAAGATTAATATAAAGCTATATGTTCCACTTGGCACCATGGCGAATTACCGTGACAACGAAACGTAAAGGGCTTTTGAAGGACACCGTGGATTTTAGTCAGTACAAATTCCGACAGTCCCTCTCGCCCTGCACTGACTTAATTGATGATTTTAACACGAAAAAAAAACTTCACGTTCGTGCTAAATTACAGAAAAAACACAGAAAACTTTCTGCCCAAACGCACGTAGTCAAAGTTAATTTAAACAAAACAGCAAGCAACGACGTTACCACAGCATGTTCTTTAATAAAGCCCTTTATTACAAGTTATTCCACGAAGATGTCCACGTCTCAGTACCCGGGTCACGTCCCCTTCGTATCTCGCCGAGTATATCCGATGCTAACTGAATATTTGGTACACAGCTTCAAATGTACCACGTTTTATTATATGGCCAAACGTGCGTCGCTTTATTTACTTATTATATTATGTCAGTCTTGTTTATGTGCTATATGAGAACCTATTGCGATCCCTGTTTTAGGGTACTACTATATTTACGCTCGAAGCCCGTAGTTTCGGCCTCAGGATGTTTCTAACCCCGACACGGGACTAAGGAACTACCGTGACCTTGGAACGTAAAGGGCTATTAAAGGGCACCATTGATTTTAGTCAGTATAAGTCTCAAAGTCCCTCCTGCTTTGCCCTGGGTGGGAGGACATAATAATATTTGAAGATTTTACCACGATATGAAAAGGTGTTTCTAATTTTGTTTTTTTTTTTCTAACCTTATAAGATTTTTTAGTGGTATAGCATGGTAGTGGTGACAACACGACTCCCGATTTGTTGTCAGAACATATTTTATGACTCCAGAACTAATATAGTAGGGTTCTCATAAAAGTTTTGAGTACGGCCCATATTTTCGTTTACGGGATAAAAGAGTAGACCCCCAGAGGCGCTTATCTACTGAACCGTGTAATTTTGACACTATGTGTACTCGTATAAAATAATTTTAGTGTTTTATTCCGTACATTTTACTGTCTGTTTCGCGTCTGAGTTATCAAATCTGGGACCGGATTTTCAATCTAGATACACATTTCAGTTTATAGTTTAGATATAAATAAACTGTAAAAAGGGTTTTAGTTAAATGTTTATTCAAAAGCCTGGATACTGATTAATCTTTCATGATATTACATCTTTAGACCTCCAGGGTAAAACACTGAGTGCTTTTATCTGTTAATGCATATTTTGTCGTTTCTTCTAAGAAAAAGCCGTCTAGCTATTATATTTCTCAGACTTGTAACTTATTTTTTTTTCATATCTACTAAATAAACCTAAAAGGATAAAAGTTACTTATTTATTTCAAAGTCTCAAATAACTTTTAACTTTGGAGCATAAAAAAGTTACAACTTTATTTAAGTAGGTCTGGTCTGGTCTGAGATATAATATATTGATTTTAAATAAAAGGTCTCATGCTTTTCAAAACAAAAAACAGAAATAATATCGAAATGTTACAGACTATATTAAGCGAAAATATATTATATCAAGTTCCACGTTGAGCCATATTATATTTACAACTGGAATAAAAAATATCCTTTGTTTTAATCTAGATTATAATATAATACTAGCTGTCCCGGCAAACTTCGTACCGCGTCAGAATATATATTTCATAAATGTATTATGTAGTATATATGTATTATATTTCATCATCATCATCCACAGCCCATTTTCACCCACTGATGGGTATAGGCCTCTCTTTGTTTGTGCCAAGCCTCACGGTCTCGTCCTGGCGTCCTGGATAGAACACTCCGGCAATGGCAACAAATTCAATGTCGTCTGCTCATCTCGCCTCCGGACGAACAACACTTCTTTCATTGGGCGCCACTCTGTCACAGACTGTACTCCACCTGCCTATTCTATTTACTCACAATCATTCTAAACCTTCCCTGGGCTTCCGAAAACAATCCAAAACCAAAATCAACCAAATCGGTCCAGCCACAACTTACGAACAGCAATAGAGCTTTATAACATAGAAGATTATCATGTAAATTCGTTATGTTTTCGCGTAAAAAAATCCATCCATCCATCCACATAAACTTTCGCATTTTATAAAAAAAGTAAGAAATAAAATAAGAATAGCAGCCAAGTTTTCCCAGCTACAAAAACACAGTTTAAAAGTATTCATAGTACGGAGTTAGTGAGCGTTAAACTATGTTATCTAGTTTAAACCCCCTGGGTGGTTACGTTTCAGATTAACCTTGGGCTGCTGTAGAGTTTAAAGTTTAATTTAAGTCATGGTAAGTGTGTTGGTAAGATAGAATTATAAGCATAGTTCAAGTTTTTGTTTAAAGAGATTTTGAAACTTCAAAACCACTTTAAACTAACTACAGCAGTGGTCTTTTTCAACTCCTAGTAACTACTAGGGGTCTAAAAAGATCACTGTTGTAGAACTATGATATTGTTATGAACTTCGATAAATCTTATCCCTAGTTTTGTTTGCTTTAATAATATTATTGTAGCTCAAGGCAATATGTAAGGTATTGTTGCTAATTCACTAAGAAGTACAGTGTTACCCATTTTTTTTATCGTCTTCCGAATTTTTTTAGAGTACTGAAACTAAGAATTACAATGTTACCCATTTTTTGTATCGTGGTTAAAATCATCAAATGAGTCCTCCCACCCAGGGCAGGGCAGGAGGGACTGTCAGACTCGTACTGACTAAAATCTGCGGTGTCTTTTAATAGCCCTTTGCGTTACATGGTCACGGTAATTCGATAAGTCCCACGACCACAGTTTTACCCTTTGGGTGTCGCCATTCGCTCATGCTACATGTTGGTTTTCTGCTTGTACTGCAAGGCTTCAGATGCCGACGCGACATCGTTCGACGCCAAGTTGGGATAAGACTGGTAGATTGATTATTAACATTAAGAAATAAATGTATAATTATAATTTGTAATATGGAACAATAAATTGTCGTAAACACAGAACAAAAAGAAAATAGTAACACTCTGAAATATAAACTAGCCGTTGATTGATATTTATTTTATGTTTGCTTTTATTCGACGTACCTATAGCAGATTTTTCCCAAAACAATAAGAATCGTTATCCGAAAACAAAATAACGTGCACATACCAAACAAACATTTGATATCGCATTACAATCGGACAGTTTGAAAAAAAAAACAAAACACATCTCGTTCCTGGTATAAAAATCAAACCAAATGATCGGAAAAATACACAACAAATATCCGCGAAACGGCGTTTTTATTTCTAAAATTTTCGAAACACTATCTGCATACAAATATAATAATAAAAAACGTGTCCTCGACACAGCTGTCATTTCCCTTTGAAATCGCCAAACGTACCAATTTTCACACAGAAAAGGTTTTAAAATAAAATATTTCATGTGAACTGATTTATAAAAGGGCCCCTTACCTATACCTATTTTTTTTCATTACAATTTCAAAAGGACCGATCCCCATTTTCAATGTATATTAAAACGCCTATTTTATGTTTGAAAATAAATTCTGGTGTATAATAAAAAAAAAGTATTTCGCATTTTCAATTTGAAGGTGCTGGGTAGGTAATAAATCTTTTATGTACAAATATGAGGTAGGTGTTCGTGATTGATGACATACCGTTTTTTGGCAGATGGAAAGGTGATTGAGTCACAGAGAAACTTGAATAAGATATTTTTCTGATTTATTATTTACTTTTTCCTGATATTCGTGGCAACGTTATCACTATGTTCTCTTTCTAACAAAATTATGTGCCTTTTACAAGAAGTGTGCATCAAATCTAGGGGTCTACTGTCTAAGTCCGTCAACGAAGATACGGGCCCGTACGAAAGGAATTCGTAACTTATAAGTTGACACTAAGAAGTTTTGAATTACTTTAGCACGTAGGTACTCTCATTTTTTATTAAATTCATGAATTTGACATCATATCATGTGAAAGAGGTCTAATCTCTTAGTAAGTCAAAGAAATTATAGCCCGAGACGAAAGTAACTCAAAGTTTAGTTCTGAATACATAAGTTTTGTCAACACATCGGGACAGCTGTCCAATCATGCTGTCAATAATTTTTAGTTCGTATCAGTAACTAATATTATTTTTCGTAAATAATAAACAATAAGAAACGCCCGAAACTTCGGCTAAAGCGACGGGGTTCGTGCTTAGATAGTAGTACCCCAGGAACAACAGTCTTATTGTATTATCATTAAGATTTAGTTGGCGCCCCTAACATATGTTATGGGTAATTGATATGAAGGAGAAAACGGCTGAAAATTCCACTGAATAAACTAAACTCTATTTAAAAGCAACGGACAAAGCTCTCCCCGCGATATTGTATATCTTTTTCAAGTTAACCCTAATAGAAAAAACAAAGGCTTCATGTATTTATGTGCGCACATTAATCGTCACTATCAACACCCGCGATGAGGTGGTGGGTTCATAGCCTAGTCTGCGCACGTCTGCATGTTCTTTATCCGTGTCGTTTCCTAAGTATTATGGGGGTCAGTCGTATCCTGCTTATAAGTAGAGAGAAGTAAGTTAAATGGTAGATATTATAGACAGCTATAAATATTAGTAAGTATTACTTTACTCGTTTAAAAATAAAAAATGTACCTATTGTTAATGCGAAATTTTGTGAGGGTGTATGGATGTTTCGTTACTCTTTAACGCAAAAACTCCTGAACGAATTATGATGAATTGAATTTCAGTAAACAGGTCACAGTTTAGCGTATAGGATATTTTATATTATACCGTGACATTCTCGTGGAAGCGTATAGGATATTATACCGTGACATCCTCGTGGGATAATTACTGAAATTCACATAATTATTAATAACGCAATAGATTTAGTAGCAAACATTTAATTAAATTTATGAAATTATTTCCGTATGTGAGACCCTCTATGTAGCTCTGTTTTTAAGACAAGTAGTATAACTTCTTTGGTGCCTATGTTAAAGAATTTTAATAGGTTCAAATCATATATCAATTAGGAAGGTTGAAGATATTTGGTGAACTTAATATTAAGGACGGCTTCTCGGATGCCTGAATCTTAAAAACAACAGACCTAAACAGGCCACTATAAACAATATGAATTTCACACAATTAATAATTATATGAAATGCTAATAGTAGTTCATAACAAAATATTTTTTAATAATTATGCTTTTGCTAAACTTGCAGTTTTACAATGGCTTATTGTCCCTGAAACATGTGTTCAGCAGGTCGCGAGACTTATTCCATCACCGTGACCCCGGAACATAATGGGCTTTTGAAGGACCGTGATTTTAGTAAGTACAAGTCTGGCAGTCCCTCCCGCCATGCCCGGGGTGGGAGGACTCATTTGATGATTTTACCACCTTGCCTTATTTGATGATTTTACATCCTGTATGCCTTATAAATTTAAATTCTACACAGGTGTCAAAATCACAAAACCATTATGTATAAAGTACTGATTGAATCTAACATTTGATCCCGCGCCTCGGAGGAGCGTTGTCGCGCAGGTTTGAATATTAATTTTGCTATCACCGCTTACATATGCTTGCCTGGTTATTTTATATAGGTAAACAGGTATGTGCCCACGTATATATTGATTGAATTACTATCAACGGCGCGTTTGAATTGGGTTAAGGTTGCTCTAATTCCAGGATACATTTCTTGTCTAGCTGTTGCGTTCGTCAGATATAACTCCCATGAGGACAAGAAAATTATCCCATGGATAAAAAAATGGCATATACACTATCCTATGTGTTAATACAGGCTAAAAGCTATCAGTATACTACTACATTGCTACGTTTTACTCTTTGAACAAACGGTTCAAAGAGTAAAAACATTATTTCCATACACTTTCACAAACCTTCACGTTTATAATATTAATAAAAAGGATTATCATAAAACATTTATGTCTAGGCATTTTAAAAGTATTCAATATATAGCAGCGTTGAGTATGAATTCAGGCACGAATATTTTAATTTTCTCTATACCTACAGTTTCTCTTCAATTGACTAAGTCATGCTTTCGTAGCGCTACACGTAGTGCCTTTCGTAGCACTCATAGTGTTACGTGTACTCTTGTATGACTTCTCGTAGCGTTCGTAGCGCTGTGCGTAGCAACATGGCGTTGTAGCGCTATGCGTAGCATTGGAATGGCTTTGTAGCATAGTAACTAACTTTCAGCTCTTGAGGAATCTACGCTATTTATCTACACGAACAATATTTTAAAGTAGTTTGTTTGAACGCGGTAACCTCAGAAAATACTGCTTCGAATTTATATGTTGGAAAGTCATATATCGAAGAATATAAGGCTGTATAATATAACGCTACGTTCTGTAGTAGCCGAGTAGCGGGAGAGAAACTACGAGGAACAACGAATGTCAATATACATAATTATATTTATAACATGTTAATATCACGCCACAAATACATATAAAGGTAACATTTCTAGTCAAAACTAAACGCCAAACCACATAATTTAAGCCCAAATGAGAGTAGAGAGTAACAGGTGGTCCAAAACGACTTATCATTAACTAAGATACATAGTAACCGAGCCCCAATACCTAAAGCTAACAACTTTGTTTTTGTTCAACAGTACCTAAAGATGTTTATTCGTAATTGATCTGACTAACAGATGCTTGACTTAGTAGTTAACAATAAAATCTCCGTGGCCACGAGATAAACGATTTTTTTTTTGAAGCGGTTCATCATACTGCATGTTTCTTCTATATCGTAGGTATTCTTCTATGTGGTAAAATCACCCAATGAGCCCTCCCACCCTGAGCAGGACGGTGGAACTGTCAGACTTGTACTGACTAAAATCGACGGTGTCCTTCAATAATCCTTTTAATTTCAGGGCCACGATTACCTAGCAAGACAGACCCGCGACCCCGGCAGGATTTGGTCCTCTAAAGGGCTTTAGATTGCTGACAGCTTTTTGTGGAACACAACGCGACGCTGCACGGCTCGAGCATCGTCCATGAGCGGACGGCGAGGAGCCCATTTCTCGCCTTTCGATTCCCCTATGTATCGTGAGTTCAGGCGTTCACAAACAAGCAACGGCAGGCTATAGCAATTATCTAAGCCAGTTCACCGGTTACCTTGGCCCTACAACGTCACAATTGAAGGAGCATGGTGGATTTTAGTAAGTATACAAGTCTTACAGTCCCTTCCGCTCCACCCAGGGTTCAGGACTCATTTGTTTATTTTACCACCTAAAACTTAGCTACTGCGTCAACTGTGTCGTCAGCATTTAGGCGAAACACGCCTTACAATGGTGACTGTGAGCAAACATAATGAATAGTTGGTCAGAGCATACCACGAGTCATTGTGGGATTACGATTCGACTGATATTTCAGGCGCTTCGGGTTTTTGTGACTACAGGGGACTAATTCTCGGTTTTAGAGATAGTGTCGAACTCGACAAAAGATCTTGATGACGTCATTTTTTCGACAAATTTTACTGAACTCTAACGTTAGCCTTCGACAAATGGCGAATTTGACATCCCATGAATAGCAACTTAAAATTTGCCGAAAAAATTACGTCATTATAATTTTTTGTCGAGTATGACACCATATCTAAAACCGAGAATTGGCCTCCAGTTCAAGCGAATAACTCGAATGTACGCGGCAATCACGCCTTCTGAGTCGGATCTGACGAGTTACCATGCTACCGACATCATCATTGACATGAAAAAGTGAGCGATAAAACTCACGTCGTAAAACGCAACTACCGAGGTCGTAAACGAAACCTTATCAATTACAGGAGAAGTTCATAAGTCAAACTAAAACCTGGCCTTACTAACACAATCGATAATACAGTTGGCGCAGTGGCTAAAGTATCGACTACTGCGCAGCGTGTCGCGGGTTCTATCCCCGCACGGAACAAATATTTGTATGATTTGCAAGTAGTTGTTCCGGGTCTGGGTGTTTGTGTATGTGACTTTCTATGTTTGTAAACGCACCCACGATATGGGAGAAATCCTTAACTGTCAGCAATGTTTTCATAAAAATAAAATATGGCGTGGCTAACTAGCTGAATAGTAGCAAAAAAAACTTATTTTATAAAATACGGGAAAATATAACTTAGAAAACAGGCAAGAAAGGGAAATCGATCGCCGAATCGAAAATGCCTGGAAAAGCTACTGGTCCATGAAGACGCTTATGAAGGGTGATTTACCAATCTCCCTAAAGCGCAAACTCATCGACATGTGCATCCTGCCCGTCCTAACCTACGGTGCTCAGACCTGGTCGCTTACCGAGTCGCAGAGGTTCCGCCTTGGAGTCTGCCAAAGGGCAATGGAACGCAGTATTCTGGGCATCAAACGATAGGATAGAGTTCGCAACACCACGCTGCGTTCCAAAACTGGCATTCTGGACGTCGGCAAGAAGGCTGCCAAGCTGAAGTGGGACTGGGCGGGTCTATATAACTACACAATTGAAATAGTTTTATAATCGATACACACATAAATCATACCTACATTCTAATGCAGAACAGAAGGACTCTCAGTTGGCGCCCCTTGGCAAGACTTGTTCGTGTAAAATTTGAATGAACACATAGAAACAAACATACATACATAAATAGACTGATAAACACATTACCACCCTTTGCGTAAAAAAATACGCCAATAAAATAGCCTTTACCACTATCATACGTGTCACGGACCACCAATAATATCTGCGGTTAATAATAACAATACCCATAGAATAGTCTCCATAACTAAAACATAACAACAAAAAATTGACTTGCTAACAGCCAACTGTCACTACTGACCTTCTAAGTTCCACCATTACATAAAAACTCCATATGTAACACAGGTTGCGTGTAACTGAACGTAATATCTGCGAGATAAAGGCTGTTATTCTGTGTCATAGAGTAGGCAGATGCAGAAGGACAGCTTCTTCAAACAATAAAAACACACGCACACAAGCACGCACACTACGTTTCTTGTTGTGCTCTGTAGTTAAGATAGATTTTACTACTGGTAACAACAACTCAACAGTAACCCTAATGTACAGTCAGCATCAAAAGTTCATCAACATATCCAGATTTCCAAAATCGCTGTACATCGTGATAATACCTAACAATAGGGTGTACAGCCATTTGAAAACCTAAATGTTATGATGAACTTTTGATGCTGCCTGTACCACACATTAAGATCATTGTGACGTGAACGACGTTATCAGTGGACGAGTTAAAAGATCAGTGGCTTATAACAAATTAGCCGTGACAGCAATCGAATAGTAGTTTAATACAAAATCAGAATTAACTGTGAAAGGACAGCATTGTTAGAAGCAAGCGCATTTCCGATTATCTTTTGTCGGCCACGAGAGAGTCTGTGAGAGAATCGCCTATGTGTGCGTGCATCTGTTTTGCTCGATTTCATCGACCGGGGCCTAAGTCTACTAATTTATAAACGTTACAATGGTCTCTCAATGGTGTATTTTTGACAGTTTTTGTATGGCAAATCTGTCAAAAACTTACCATTGAGAGACCATTGTGACGTATATAAATTAGTAGACTTAGGCCCCAGGCCTTCCGTGTTTTTTTATTTTCTGTAATTCTGCGAACTCCCCGCTATTCCGTACATCCCCCCTGCTATTCCGTGGATTCCCCCCGCAGCTCTAATGGCGCACGCTGAATGACGAAAACGCGGCGTTTATGATAATCGCCGTATTTCACGACCGCATAAAACCGAGTGGTGGCGTGGATGGGATTCTCCTAGATTATATACCCCTTATAAACGTAGTTAGGCTGTGGCTACGTCGATACATTGATTTTTAAGAGCGTCGCCTCACATACTTCGAGATCCACTGAGATTGTAATGTACGTTACCTTCTATACTTTTATGAAACAAACATTGTACCTAGACGTATTAGAAGTATGTAAAAACAGCTAACCAGTATTATTTTTTTCTGAGAAAGCCAAGCAATTTTAAAATCGTACCTTTTTCGTAGAGCTTAAAACAGTGCTTTTATTTTAAACTTTAAATTAATCTAGTTATTTTAATTAAATAGTAAGCCGCCATATTACTTCCATTTGAATATTAGAATAATAGAACTTTATTCAATGAAATCTGACTAAATTGGAAAGATAAGTTACTTTCAAATGCGTAAATGTCGAACAGTGTCTGCATTAAGCTAAATAAATAAAAAATACTAAATGAGATACAATATTTAATTAGTCACTACAAAAGGCCATGAACATCAGTAAGGTTATAACTTAATTAGCTCACCGTCCGATCAAGAAACAATCTCATGTCGATGGTGCGTCATGGTCAACAAACGCCGCGCCGTCAAAAACCCATCATAACAATAAAACTTCGACAGCATTATGTGACAATAAAATTATTACCAATCAATGAAAACAACCACCAATTTGCTCAATACAGCACAATGTCATATTCGCACACATTCAAAATTCCATACGCAAAAAGGCACAAAAATTATTTTGTGGTAGACTCCAATCTGAAACATTATCATAACAAAGTCGTAACAGACAGATTATGTGTTATTATTTGTATGTTTAGCACAGAGGAGTGAGGAAATTGGAGTAATTTGTACAAATCTCTTTCTTATTTTGCTTGCGAATCAACTGTGGGATTTTCCTTAAGCAATTGGATTAGAGCCGCAATCGGCGTCGCAGTCAAGTGTTTCTGTTTTCTTTTAGTCAAAACCTAGATTTGTTTCGAAGCGTCTGTAATACGCCTTATTGGAAGTGGCTTGGAGTTGCCTAATTGATTCGAGGTTATTTAGCGCTTGGGATTTTTCTTATAGATTATTGTTATTTTTAAGTTATGCTGAGCATAACATATTAAGTAAGGAGAACGTATAGTATATACGAGATATATTAGAAGCGCTTCTGAAAACGCTTGGGAAGGGCCCTTACAGCATATCAGCATTTCAAAACAATCTAATATTGACCAATTTCATATCAATGGACCATAACGTAAATGCTTTTAGGGAAAAAACTGGAATAAGTATTTAAAACACGCTAAAAATCTATATCCCATGGTCTAGGCTCGTGTCTCCACGATATCACTTTAGCGGATAATTTCTGATAAATATCTGTGTAAACATGTGAGACAACTATGTTTTTGATAATCATACCTACTTAAACAGGTACGTTGTTTATTAACAGTAACTTTGTCCTACATTCTTACAATCACAAATCGTCTGAAAGATTAAGCGCACATTGTCCCAGGAAACCCAAACTTCATTAGGTTTTAAACCAACCAGGCAGGTCAAACGCTGTAGAACGCAAATAACCGTAGCTCAGGCGTGCACCAAATTGAAGCGGAACTGGGCGGGCTGTATCTGTCGCCAACCGGGTAACCTATGGGCTAACACGGCCATGACGTGAACTGTGGGACATTAAGACACTGGGACACTACGAGTTGGTAATACTAATATGAACTTTGTTTTATGTACACGAAAGTTCATAATATGTGGTTGTCATGAAATGGTTTGAGTTGTTGGGTACAATTCCTTGGGAGGCAAGAATCAGTGGGTATTCGTCTTGGTCCTCGTAAAACTAAGAATGATTCTCCTAAAATATTTCGTTTTTTCTGGTAATTATTTTATGAAAACTAAGTTATTTTTACAGATTATATTTATTTTAATAAAACATACATTGTTTACTGACTAGGTTGAAAATCCAGTTCAACGTATTCTTAATACATAAAATAATGCAGAGTCTGGTCCTTTTGGGCATAAAGTAGTAGTATGATCATAAACTAAAATAATTACGTAAAACTAAAACGCTAAAGCTTAGATCATACTTAGTATCACTGCTCTTAGGCTGCCAAATGCAGGGGCGATAAACCACTGCAAGTTCTACGGTTACCGAGAATTTTCTCACAAAAAAAGGAGTTAATGAACCCGATAGTAACTGTGTTTACATAAACTTTGTTTCTTAGAAAATTAAGACGTTTATGGATTCCATTTCTCAGAAAGCCAGCGCTTAAGGAAATGGTTAAGAAATTCTAAGCGGTAACAACATTTCAGTGAAAATATTAATGTAATTTACAACAACATAAATAGATGATTCATTATCCAAGAACTCTGTACCGAGTACAAAATTCACGGAATCGATGTAGCTATAAAAAGGGACATTTTAATAAATATTAATTTTTAACATCGATCCCTACTTTTTCCAATAATAGAATTCACAGAAAGTTGTTTCACTTACAGCTCGTCTTCATTCTCGTGGAACAAAGGGGAAATCGTTAAATGGTGAACTCCAACAAGTGTTGCCAGTGGAAATTGTCTTTTGATTATACCATTGTTGTTTCCGCGATATTGTTACCTAAGATTACCTCGCCATATAGCAATCTTAACGAGAAAAAGATTGGAACAATGTAGTTTACTGTGTCAGGGGCTGTGTTGGCTATAAAATGTTGGTGGGCCAATGGTAATGGCCTCGACCGACAAGTTGTTGGTCGTAAGTTCGAAACTTTTTTTTTTTTTTTTACGTGGTAAAATCATCAAATGAGACCTCCCACCCCGGGCAGGGCGAGAGGTACTGTCAGACTTGTACTGACTAAAATCCACGGTGTCCTTCAATAGCCCTTTATGTTCCGGGGTCACGGTGATGGTATAAGACCCGCGACCCCGGCAGGCTTTAGCCCTCTGAGAGGGGGCCTCGTCATCGAAACTTGGAGTGGTTATGAAATATAATGATAGGTACTAATTAATGCGACTTTGTTGCACTCAAAAACCTGAAGAAAACGTCCAAAATCAAAATCATCGAGGACAAGTAGACAGGTACCTGATATTATTCAGCAACTTGTGCGCATCTAGGACATTAGATCATAGCCTAAGACGTGAATAACATGAGCAAAATCGGCCTATAATGTTCTTACTGCTAGGGACAGGACTCCTATGAGTAAATAAATTACGCCGAAAAATCTTGTTTTCTATGTAACGAACATTTAAAATAACTTCGTAAAAAGCCAACTAAATTAAATCACGACCAATATCTCCATCACGATCCACGAACATAAGCTACAATCCCCCAGAACTTGCCAAACACCGGCCTCACGAACGAGACCCAAAGAGCGAGAGAACTCAACTGTAAGTGTAAATTTCGAGCCCAATTTCCGAAAGCACGATCATTTCAATACTGGCCAAGAACTAAGGTACCCTTCCAATTCTGGCCGGGCGTAAAATTCGCTAACAATCTGAAGACAGAGCCGCCTCTATCTTTTTGAAGGCTCTGGGCACTTTACTTAGTATTAGGTACAAGGCCCTTGCCCTTGATAGGTACGAACATCTATTTCCCTTGCTCAGTGTATTCATACAAAAAAAATACCTACCTAACTATCGACTGTTAAGAAAATCAAGAGAATCACAGGAAAGTAGTAAAAAAATATATTCCGAAAAACCTCTGTTATGATGTGCTAGTTTATGCTCATGACTTTTTCCGCATAGTAGCCAAAAATTGTCCCATAATAACGCAACGCCGGGATAAAAGATATGTATCTAAATTGTTACTTCATACTTGTAAACTATCTCTGTGGTAGATCGCTTAAAACGATACAATTGACTCACAAACAGCGCCATTCAAAAGTTTGTATTTATAATAAATTTTAGTACCTGGATTATTTGCCTGCGGCGTTGCTATCTATTCATTATCACAAACATTCGCTTTTATTCACGTAAGTAATATTAAGATATAGAAACTTAGGGCCCAAAGTATTGCGGGGCCCTAGGCACAGATTGCCCAATGGATAAGCCGGCCCTGTTCGCAAGCCAAACAAACTTGCTTCAAGTTAACTGACAGTCGCTGGCAAACACTCGAGGAAACTTATTTAACTCACAAATGTCCTGTGTACACATAAATCTGTAAAGTCGGACGCGTAAAGCAGGTGTTTCTCACTTCTATCAAAGTTTGTGATTTATTTAGCGGAGGTGTTACATAAATGGGAGATACGAGGGATGTGCGAACAGTAGAAGCGTGTGGTTGACGTGACGACTTTTATGATAAATACGAGTAACATATCCGAATACTAAATAATATTATAAATGTGATTGTGAGTTCGTTTTTCCGCGTTTTCATTTAAACCGCTGCATTGTGTTTGATGAATTTATGTATATCGGACCAGCTATGAAGTTGGAATTACTAGCTTTTATCTCCTACCGAGCTAACGGTTGGAAAATAATTCCTCTGTGTTACTTCAGTTTTGAAACTGTTTCTGTGCCAAAAGTTCTATTCTCTTCGACGGTTTTTACGTCAACAAATATCTTATCGTCACAAACTATCCCATTTACATTTGTAATATAAAATAAATTGCCAAATATTTATAATCATGAAAAGCTTTCACACCTCAAAAGTTAACTAATATAAGTAACAAATTCCAATTTACCTAATGCAGCAATACGAAGCTTAGACATTAGAAACTTTTACTAACATACACAATAATATCAGCTTCTACCCAACAATACCAAAATATAATTAGTATCAAACTTTATGCAAAAGTTACCAACACACAGCGTTACTATGCCCGTCTGAATTCAACATAAAGACCAGTGTATAGCAAAGTTGGATCCCTAAGGCACGAAATGCATAACAGAGTACAAACAAACTTGTGGCTCTGCGGCTGACATGTTCCCCTCCTGAGGCCCGTTATTGGCTTGTTCATACCGAATAAGTTAATAGCGATTAATAGCTTAGTGTTTGAACTGTGCAGCGGAAATAATAAGCCGGTTGCATCCATTGTTGGCGGTGAATTTAGTTTATTGGTGTTCTATGCGACATTTCAGTGTTTGGTTACGTTATTTGGTTTCGGAACTGTCCAAACGGGTAACCGTAATTATGGAACGTAAAGGGAAATTAATGGTAGTAGCAACTGCATCCAGTACATCTGTTACCTGACTCCAATTTAGTTGAGAAAAGGGTAGCCTAAAATAAACAATCCACATCGTTGTAATAATTATGTAATTTTGATATAGGTAGCATAATGAGCCTAAATTTTTGTGCTAGGACACAGATCTTTTCTCTTAGAGAATAGATGAAAAGCTAAATTTTCGTGTACTAATTGGGCTTATTAAGCCAATAAAAACGCAAAAATACAGAGAGATCTTACATCAGAGTTTTTCGGAAAATAATCAGATTAAGAAACGAAACTAATTAAATTCTACGTACGTTGGAAAGCATAAATTGCCACAAAACATTTTAACGTCGTCCGCACCGGTGCTTTTAACTCAAAAGTTAATTTAATCTCCGTTCTAGAAGACAAGAATTCTAATTGTAAACACAAAAGAGATGTTAAACCGAAGTGTTAAATCAAATGAAATTTTATCTTATGAGATTCAGGGATCAAAGTTTAATAGAACTGAAGGAATAGAACATTCCTAATTGCTCTGGAAAGTTCCATCGTGAAATCACGGAGAAATTCTAGTGCTTAGACTAGTTCGTTAGAAACTTTAATTGAAAGAATTCAGTGTGAAAGAATATGTCTGTAGAACAAAGATATTGTTTCGCTGTAATCTCGGAAATTTTAGCGCCAGCTGTATTTTTCTAATTGAAGTTTATGATGGAAGTTTGGAACTTAGTTTCTTGAAATATAAAATGTTATATTTCATATATTGCTGGCGTGGTTAGCAGTAAAGTACTCTTGTGTACTAACGTTTAATTTCTTCTTTTCATAATAGAAAGAAAGTAATTAAGATACTTTTATAGTGAAAACACAGCTTGAATTAATGAAAAGTATTTGTTTTCTTTGCACCACCCTAGGAATTTCTCCTGTATTGTGGGTGCGTTTACAAACATAGAAACTCAGAAACACAAACACCGGAACAGTACCTATCTAATACAAAATATTTATTGCACGGAGAAATCGAACCCGCAAAACGCTGCACTACAGTCGATCGCTCAACCAATGCGCAAACAGTGCCATGATTAATTATAATTTCCATTTCGAAGTTTGGAATACTTCTGTTATTATCTAATTGATGACTTATATTATAGAAAGAAGTTAGTACTGAAATTATGGCATACCTATAGCGACAGCTAATGCAGTTAATAGACAGACGAAAATAATGGTTTTAGGACCCTTTAGGGTCGGAGTAAAAGTATTATGAAGTACAGTCAGCATCAGAAAATGCTGACCACATTCAAATTTTCAAAATCGCTGTACACCGTGATAATACGTTGTAATACGGTGTACAGCAATTTTGAAAATCCGAATGTGGTCAGCAACTTTTGATCCTGACTATAATCAAGAAATCCCAAAAGAGGAGGTTCTAAAACTAATTTTAATCATAATATGAATTGTGTTAAAATACAACCACAAAACGTTAAAATTTTTTAATATTTTTATCTAAAACAACGAGTCTTTTTAGACCCCCAAAACTAAAAAAATCACTAACAAGCATTCCACAATCCGAAACAAAAATTTCTCAACGCCAAATAAAACAATAAAAACAAAAATGAACTAGCCAAACCCAAAGAATTGAACAGCAAAGACAAACTTGGTTGGCTAGAAAATGTCCGTGTTACTGTAGCATATGTTTGAGCTTGTTCAGTAACCGCACTCGAGGGGGCCGTCCTGAGGACTGCAACAGATAGGTTTCATGTCGTGAAGCGAACTGCTTATGGTTAGATCCTGGAGAAAAATGTTACTATAAAATCTACTGCCAATTTAGCTTAGCTTTGTACAGTTGTGGTACTTTTTTTTACGTGGTAAAATCATCAAATGAGTCCTCCCCGCCCCGGACAGGGCGGGAGGGTTTTTTTTTCGGACAAACCCACCACACTATTCACAAACCACTGCAACTCCTGAAAGCCAGAATCAACAGTGGCAACCACCAGAAAAGCGCCGAGACAATGAAGCTCGACGTGTCCCGGAGAATGAATTTACCTGTCTTGGGTCCTGCAATGAAATTAATCAGAAAAGAATAGTGGGGGAGTAGGAAGGGCGGGAGGGACTGTCAGACTTGACTGACTAAAATCCACGGTGTCCTTCGGTAGCCCTTTGTGTCGCGGCATACGTATGTCCCGCAAACCCCGGCAAGTCTATGGACCCCTGTAGGGGAAGAGCCCCGTCAGTTGTGGTACTTTGCACACATAAAGACACTGATCACTTATCTCTGGTAAACCGTAGTAACAAAGTGAACCTTTATCTCAGGGTTTATATCGTTTTTTTTAATGAAAATGACTGTTTTTGATCTTCAACAACAAAGTGATATTCTTGTGGCTAAGAATATTGGGTTCGGTCAAACTCGTAGTAAAGCTACGGTATCCGTAGCTCCTCATAAACCGACAGATAATTATTATTTATGAAAGAATATGATTCACACATAATAATATATTGGCACTAGCAGTCATCTATATCTTCTATCTATATCTATACTATCTTCTATCTATCTATCTATACATATAATAAAAATGTAGAAAAATCGTTTTTGTACATCAAAATAAAATAAATAAAAAATAGCTAGGGTGTTAAAGGACAACCAATAGGACCCATTTTTAGAATTTTTGTCTGTTTGTATGTTTATATGTCCGGGCATCACGTAAAATGTACGAGATCAATGTAAATAACTTATATACACGACGATTTAGCGTAACTTGAGGTAACATTTAGTTTTTGTTTCATTACAATCGGTTCAGTCTATCAAAAGTTATTCGAATTTAAAGTGTTTCAGAAGTAAAATTACGGTCAGTTCACACCAAGACGCGTAGTTCAGTAGCGCGATCTAGCTTCGAATAGAAAAACTACATATTCAAATAATTCATCTAATCATGATGATAGGATGGGACAGGATGGGACCGGATGGGACAGGATGGGAAAGGATGGGACAAGATGGGACAGGATGGGATAAGATGGGACAGGATAGGTCAGGATGGGATAGGATGAGATAGGATGGGACAGGATGGGACAGGATGGGTCAGGATGGGTCAGGATGGGACAGGATGGGACAGGATGGGACAGAATGGGACAGGATGGGACAGGATGTGACAGGATGGGACAGGATGGGACAGGATGGGACAGGATGGGACAGGATGGGACAGGATGGGATAGGATGGGATACGGTGGGATACGATGGGATACGGTTGTAGTGAATAGTATAGAATCATTTATTCACATTTAATCTTAACTCATCTATTTTATTTGTTTTGGAGTTCTAAGTCTTTTTACCCGACTACGGCAAAGCCAAAAGGAGGGTTATGATTTTGTTTTCGTATTTTAGAACATGTTTACGTACACGCGAAAAAAATTGATGGAAGTTTGAACTTGAAATCCTATTATCGATATTTTTTAATCAATTATATGTTTTTTTTTTCATACAAAACTTCATTTATTTGATTAAACAATATCGATAATGCAAACCGATAAACAAACTACTCTCTAATCCAGTAGCAATTGAATGGTTCTGCCTATTAACAACAGAGGGCGTTTATAACAATTACGTCAAATATTCTACTAAAATTCTAAATACAGGGTTTAGGATAACTTGGCGTGGTGATTTACGTACCTACGCATATTTATGTACGCTCCAGAATGATGTTTCACAGCAAATGTTGTTAATAAAGAAGAACTAGCATATTTTTGTGTCGGTTGGAGGATTCAACAGCGCTTCTCACAAAAAAATACATTGTTAGGTTCTGACTTCCACGCGAACTAAGTCGCGGGCACAGCTAGTGTTATAATAATATTACGAGTACAAAACGTAAATATAAAATAATACTTCAATTTTAAAATTGAACTTTTGATTCTACTAAAATTTATGTTTGGCTTTCGTGTCTCCTCCATTCTGTAATACTATTACAACACTACTTAAAACTTTTATGAGGAAAGAAAAATTAAGCTGCTAGCAGGACCAAGAAACGTTCAGACAAGGAAATGAAAAGTCGATGAGTGGAGTTGCGATAGCTTAATTGGTAAGACGTCTGGAGTACTTATCCAGAAGACGCAGGTTCGGTTCCCACTCGCAGCTAATATTTTCTTTCTTCCAAAATGCGATATAAAACACAGGCGTAAATGCGTATAAGTATATAAAACGACCCATCAAAACACTAAACCTTCACAGCGCAGCCTTAAGGCGCTCCCTCACCATTCATTTTGGAGCATTCGCGTGTAATGTTACATTATAGATTCGACTGTGAGCATTACATTACAAAACTACCTCCCTGACTGACGAGCATTCGCGTACATTCATACAAGGTGCGCATTGTGATGCTCGATTGTCTTCCGTCACCGATGAAAATATTTGAATCTGTAACGTAACATTACAGGTGAATGCTCGCGGTGAAGGAGCGCCTTTATCTTCTCTACGGAGGTTATGAACGTGTCACGAACTGCGCCGTACTAGGAGCTGTCTGTGGTAGTGACACGTGTATGTGTCGCCAACTTACCACTTATTTGTTCAAGCCTTTATAACTTCACGAAGGATGCTTCTACTTAATTATGTTTGCCTGGTACAATATAATATTGTAATGAATGGAAGACGTGAGACGTTTGGCTGTTTGTCATTATTATTAAGCTTGGCATTATATTAATGTCACTTCGATTGTCTTTCTTTTTCTTTCTTCTTTTTTATGACACATAACAATAGCAAGTATTAATTATGGCAAGATAGCATAGCACGATATTTTGTCATCAGCTTATAAAATATGTCCTATTAGTAATAGGAACATTATTTTATAAGCTAATGCTACACAGGCCTCCTCTCGGTGAGAGGGAGTGGGCTTGTAATCCACCACGCGGGCACAGAACGGATTGATAGATGTGACATGTCTTCGAATTTTAGGTTCTAGGACTTGCCGGTTTCCTCATGATGTTTTCCTTCAGCATTATGAAAACAGTGGTGATGAAATAAAGTACACAAAGTAATGCACCTGACTGGAATCGAACCCAAAACCTACAACTTGTTAGTCGGCGCCGAAACGACTGGGGTACCTTTGTAAAGACTTGATTATTTCCTAAAATGTTATTACAAGTACAAGCGATGTTATAAAACCACCATTACAAGGCAAAACAAGGACACAATGTACATTTTTATTAGAAAACAAGAAGATAGAAACAATTAAACAATGTCCAAACAAAAATAAATTCACAGTTCCCAGAGTAGATATGAACTCGAAATAAATATACCCACAATAAAAAGTAATTGTTGGTGAAAAGAGCCTGATTAATAGTCGGGTCTAGACAAAGAAAATTAAAACAGAGGTCAAACACGAGCCTATCTGGCCGTTTCCCAGCAAATGACATTATAATGAACTACAGATGTTTCTAGGAAAACAAGTCTGTTAAAATATACGTTACTGTTTTTCGCGAAATATCTACCTGTCCGGCCACCTTTGAAGTTATTTTTTTCAGCCCTATCTTTCCACGAACTTGTATATTTACAAGCCAGCCTTTTAAATTTTAACCGTAAACGAATTACTCAGTGTTTTTGCTAAGGGACCTTTTATACTCGCCATGTACATTTATACGGCTGACTACCCGGACAAAAAAGCCGTATTTATGAATGGCAATCAAACAAAAATGTACCTGTAAAAATGCTTTAATAGAATTGCTGAAATAACCCATTTATGGACTGAGGGAGTGCCAAACGGAGCACGATAAACGGTAATACATCTAAGACACATTCTTAATGGATTTTTATCCGCTCAGTCCCATTCATATGGAACTGTATTCTTCTTAGTAAGTTATTGCTTGTATGTAATCCAATTTTCGTCTATTTCATGCTATCTATTATTAGGAACATTGTTTCGATAACTGTCGAGAAGTTCGTAATAAAAAGTTACATTTAGTTGGATTCCGTAAATAATTGAAATGGTTTTGTGGTCGTCGGCTTAGAACTTGGATTCGCTTAGCTTATTGTTCTGTTTACGAATACGGCAACTAAGTATCTATTTACATAGCTGATTACTACTCAGATTACAAACTAAATTAGCTGGTTCGAATTGGTGGGACTAGAGCGTACGCCAAATGGCTTTTCATACAAAACAAGTCTATATTTTTCACGCATTAGGCAAAATAAATGGGTCGAAAAAGTTATCAGAGAATATTTTCGAAAATAGTTTATGTAACTAGCTAAATAAGACCAAATAAAAACTTTCCGTAGAGGCAGATATTTTTAATTATCTTTTTTTAAATAAGATATTTTGTAAATCTTCTCTGAGAACTTTTTAGACCTGTGTAGACTGCTTGTAAATTTTATTACCTACATTTCTTACTATTACTATTTTTGTTTTGTCCACGTTTATGTATTGTGCTTCCATTCCACTTATACCTACTACCCAATGATAAAATATTATAAATCTTTGTACCTATATTACCACCTTTTTACTTATAATGCCATTAACAAATAGTCTCATAAACTGAATTTCACCTGCACTAAAACATTCAACATCATTTGACGTGTCTTGTCAGTGACACCGTGCAACTATTGGAAAGTGTAAAGTCCCCAGCGTGGCGGATCTACCAGGATCCAATGTTCGGTAAGTTACTTGCGCAAACTTGCCCCAACTTTCAGCTAAGTGCCTTAAATTTTAAGTCAATTTCGTGTCCGCTCGGCGGTACCGTCACTCTCCAGTGGATTTCGGATATTTAAATATGCTACCAGGGGCTACAAGGTAAATTTTAGTACTCAAGAATTACTCAAAAAGTAACGTTTCTACCCACTTTATTCCACGGCAGTCTCTCGAGAATAACAACTTTAAATTAAGCGTCGACGTTTTTTTAAGAATAGTGCCGGGAATTGTTTTAAAGTAAAGATAGCAGCGGTCATTAGGGCCGCAAAGTAACTGATAAGTCTTAGGACCGGGAGCCACGGACCACGTTTAGGGTTGCTTGTCACAACTTGTTCAAGGTTCGTGTTCTTGTTAAGTAATTACTAAAGTCTGAAGGAAGTTGGGAATTATTTTTTTGTTTACACTGAGGGGCTAACAAAGCGTGTTTTTTTACGTTGAAAGTTTCGCCTTAAAACCCCGTAATCTTGCCTCAGAGGTAAAAAAGTAAATTTCGTCGGCAGTAATTTTGGGGAGGAATGAAATTGGTGTGTTGTCTCAAGAGCCAGCGGTTTCAGCGATTCGTTTTGGCAAAGATTGGTCCGTGTGTTTACGAACGTACAGAGGAATTGAACATTTGTGCTAGTTTCGGTACATGTGTCCAGATGTTGCAATATCTTCGCTGTTCAACATTCAGAGCGCGTCCGAGTTGTTCGGGAAACTTGTGCCAAACACTACGTGTGTGCTTTCCCACAATTTGTTAATTACGTTATTACATGTAATACAATAAGGTTCAATTTCAAGTAGAGATAGTTTGTTCAAAAATAAACAGATACATTAGTTAAAGTACAAAGTTTTGGATCCGAATTATCTTTACCTAAAAGTAAAGTTTTCCAGAATTATTTATGTTTACTGTTCGCAAATAGAATGGTACGAATTGTAAAGGTTAATAAAACTTACTTAGAAACAGTAATACGTTTGTGGAAGATATTTTTACCATTATCATTACTACTTAGAACGGGATATTTCATATTACATTTTATTTAATTAGCATTTAGGGCCGTCTTGTCATTACGTATTGTTTTGGCTGGGAACTACTGGGAAAAAGAAGAGGATGAACAAACTCATGATTAAAACTGATGATTTAGAAGTCTTTTCTGTCCGTAGTATTCAATGTAAGTATGGTCAAAATCAATGGAATGGAGATATGGAAGATAATTATTATTTACGAAAGCCAAAATTTAAGTGTCAACAAAAAAAAAGAACATTATTTTTACTAAGCTTATTTTTTTCAATAAAACAATTGGCAAAAGCTTCTGAAAAAAAAAAGAAAAGCTTCCATTACCGCAAAAAAAGAAACAACGTATTTTTCAGAATGAAGTAAATAAATAATCAAATCTGAATAAATTTAGCAGAACCCATTATTTACTGCTGGACCATTTAATTTTTTACTCAATTTAAGCTGCAAAAAGGCCTACATTAACATTTTTATTTTGTGCCAAACATACAGGGTGTAACAAAAAAAAGAGATGTAATCAAATCAAAAGCATTTTATTCAAAAACATAACTTTTCCTTGGCAGTCCTGTATAAATAGGCTGAAAGCTTTTTGAAGCCTTATCTTACATAAGATAGTGCATCCTTCGCAACTACCTAGTGTTTTAGTTGACCAAAAAAAATTGGCGCGAACAAACTCCCCAGCAATACACCCTGTACAAGAATAAACGAATTACATCGAGCACCTAATCTATATGTTAAGTAATTAAAGAATAATGACCAAAAAACCGGGACGTGGTGAGAATGAATGAGGGACAAAATAAATGAGATCCAACGCCTTTTTGTAATTACTTTTACATCTACTGAGATGACAAGATAGGAAATTTTAGGCACATCATTAGATAGAAAAAATGAAATATAAAAAAACGAGGAGACAACAAACATAAAAACAAAATAATAAGCAACATCACGCTGCAGCAGCTGCACGCCAAGACTTAAAAGAAAGGCTTCTACTCGGCATAATGCTGTGCTATTATTAATCATTATCTTGACAAGAGTCTATATATTTTCAATACAAATGTTGTGCATACGTTATATACCATAGAATTTCCGCGGCCAATACCTAGTAAAACAGCGATATGAAATTACGAAACAATAGGCAGAATTCTTTTTGGCGTGATTGGTGTTTCATCATTTCATAAACAGTAAACAGGCATAACTTCAAGTTGACATTGTGTTTGAGCCTAGAGGCATTTTTGAAATTGCCGTTTCTAGCAGCTCATTGCACGGTACGGCTTAAAAATATGAACATTATAAACAATGATCCAACACGATGAGAATATATTTGAGTTGGCTTGAAATACAGACACATAAGAAGTTAAAGGCGTCGATAAATAAAAATCACGCATCCGATTTTTCACGAAAACTGTCATATTGCTAAACCCAACGAGAAACATAGTATCCTGAGATTTATAGTCACCGATATGAAATTCAGGAAAGATCTGACATTTCAAATTGCAAACGTATAGTCCGAAATATTGTTAGCCTAGACACAAACATGACTATCTATCTGGATTTTTAAAAAATGACAAAATCGTCAGATTGGTCGTTTTGCAGCATGGTTTGTAAAAAATATACCATGACCTTTTCTCAACTTTATTTGCGATGGCAAACGTTGTACCTACAGCCCGCTGTACACATTGGGCCCGCGTATTGGGCCAGCGTGTAAAGACCTACTTGGCGGTATGTTGGTAGTTGGCGGGAATACTGGCCGGCCAACCGAAAGTTGTCGGTTTTTCGTGCACCAATCAAAGGATCTTGACGTGCTTCGCATACAGTGTTCACATGTTGGCCCAATGTGTAAACACCGACATTTGGAAATCATTATTTTGACCCAACATGATGGCCCAATGCCTTCGCCCAATGTGTACAGCGGCCTTAACGTATATCAACGGCTGCCCGTCTATCCCAATGTTTTTTAATAATATGATAGTATTTTCCATGAAGTATAAAAACTCGAACAGAAGGCACTATCAGGCCTTTTTTTCCGTTTTATACCTAAAGTAAACTGGAACTTTGACGAAACGTAGCTTATCCTTCCGTCAATCCACGGAGCTGTTAAATTTCCAGTCCCTATATAATAATACTCTTATGCTCTCTACAAAAATATATGAAACAAGATAAAAATGAAACATTACCCTCACCAATCTTAGTGAAGCAGATTTTCTTGTTGAAAGTAAGCTAAGCAAACCAGATCTTAATCTAGAACAAGTTACAACTTTAACCACTGAGTCGGTACACCATTTTTTGAGCAGTAAAATAAAGCTGAGAACCTTTTTCAGAGATTTTCATCTACTTTCAGTTTGATTTGTTTAGCAAACAAGACTCAAGCGAGCTGTTCTGTTTACTTATACTTCTATACAAGATGATGTTATTATAATACTTAAAAAGACATATATAGTTTTAATGTTTACAGGTATCTCGCCGTCAGATCAAAGACCAACCCCATTTCGACTGCGCGTCGTGATAGCTGCACAAATGTCTGCTGGGTCGCAATCGCGAGGGCTTAAAAGGTTTCCGCTGACCTAGAACGCAACAGGCAACTGAAGGAAAAGGTTATTTTTGGGTCACTCAAGTATCAGTTACATTATTTCCAGGTCGGTAAGATTCATTTGGAGACTCTCTTAACTAATAAAAAAGGGCTACTCTTCCAAAAATTCTTTCACCAATACATTATTCCAGAGTGTCTGCTTTATTAAAACATTCCCGGGGAAAATCTCCGACCATAACAAAATGGATGCCTCGGGCATAAGCTAGTATTACATGAAGTAAGGTCATATTACTACCTGTCAATATTACTATCTAGATGAATATCCGTCCGGCCGTGGCGCCGTAAGGTTCTCAAATGGAGACCACGAACCAGCAAGCGCAGCGTAGGACGTCCACCCACAAGGTGGGCAGACGATCTTATGAAGACCACAGGATAACGCTGGATGCAAACCGCTTCCAACCAGTCCTATTGGAAGTTTAATGGGAAGGCCTATGTTCAACAGTGGACATCTTACGGATGATATGATGATGATGAGATAAATATCGCGTATCGCATGTTATGAGTTCTCTAAACTCCACAGATACCAATTGACCCAATATTTGAGTCTAACATATTGACTCTAGGCTCAATTTGAGCAGTAATTTGCACGAATCCATCCCTTAATTGGTTAAATCTAGATCGTATATCCAACTGTACATCTAAGTAGAACCTTTCCTAATCGGAGTCCGTCGTCGGTTCAAACTGAATTATATGTTTAACACCCCGATGCGAAATTTAATCGTACATTTATATTTTTGGGGGTATAAAAGGGAAATCCAATATAATGTCCTTAATGTCACAGTGTGGGTTGCCCTAATGAGTGTCTAAATATAAACTTTTGGTCAACAATATGTTATTTTGACCTTAGACTGTTGTAAATATTAATATTTATGTTTATAGAAAGCCCACGGTGACCTCAATCCTAAATAGTTATACTAAACATGACACAGTTGTCGTCCTACGGTGTCTGTTTGAATAAATAATTTCATTGGTGTTTGGTAAACAGGCTGACATCTATGTAAATATGAATAGGTATGTTTCTATTGACCCGGGATTATACAGGGTGTTGTTGGAACTATTTATCAAAAACAATAAGGGCATGGGCATTTGGGTAAAGTCAGTTAAAAACTTTTTAACCCTGAGTATGTCTATGTATTTTTTTACGTTTCATTTTACTCGATTCTCAAGCGATTTTAGTTGTTCTTTATTTATGCATTCTATTATTTTTTAGTGTTATCCTACTTTCACTCCGGTCTACCGGTAATAACTAAAACTTGTTATAAATAGAAAACCATTGTAATCCAAAACGTAAAGGTGACTACAGCACAAAGTTTGTAAGCACGCGTTTTGACAGCAGAGGAATTCAAAGCGCTTTGTAAGCTATCTAAGTATGAAACAGACTACCTGACGTGCCTGACAGTTCTTGTTAGTCCTTACCAAACACAGATATTGTTAGCAAATGCAATATGCTAGAGCACATTCCTAAGTTGTTATAAGGGGTTATATAAAGTGGGTAGTAGCAAACAGAATGAGTTAAGACTGGTTGCCTTCTCAGCAACCTTTTGGTAAGTCTGTCTCGCTTCTCTCTTTATAACTAGGTTTCAAAAGTATGTAGATTTTAGAGTAGACCTCTAAGCTTGTTAAGCTGCGATTTAGTAGGTTAATCATGATGAGATCTTTTGCTTTTTTAATTTTTTTTAACTTAAAATTATTCTTCGGAAATCCTGGACAGTGTTTCTGGCATAAATGTTAAATAGTGCGTGAAAACCGTTTTTTTGTAATTTGACCGATGTGATATTTTTTTGTCTTATGATTGACAAAATCTACAGTGAGATGAGCTTACTCAGAAAAAGCCCATTAACTAACTTTGAAACCATTAACTTTGAAGAGATTCAGGTTGTATCGGTTCGAGAACACAGACGCAGAAAGTGAGTTCTATACTTTTGGTGTGCCCATTATGAAGGATGATTGGAAGAGGTCATAGTACGAATTTATGGAATGGCAACTACATAAATGTATGGTAACTAGCAATACTCGTAAATATTTCCGAAGTAGAAAGGGCTGGGTTAGTGTGATACTTCCTGGCCGCGCCACAGTCGCATTTTGAATCGAAGTTAGTATGATAAAATTGTGCAAAAATTGTGCATTATTGTTCTAAATAAAAAAAAAATTGTGCAAGAAAGATTCGCGAGATATTTAACTAAATTGGTGGCGCGGCCAGGAAGCATACTTCCTAGCACCGCCACCTCGTATACTACAACAAATAGGATATTTATGTACAAAATTAATGGTAAAAAATTGTGCGAAAATTGTGCATTCTATTGACGATTAGAAATACTGCAAAAAGCCCTTACCAATAGGATAAATATCGATACTTCAAAATTGGTTATGCCAATACTAATAACAGTAGGCAATGTAGGTATTCTTGTAAAAACGAATAAAAAAGGCTTTCATAGGGACTGTTATATCAATACTGGATATTTTTTGCAACTACCTGCATAGTAGGGGAGGTCAGCCTAAGACGGGTAGCCCGGCTAGAACGGGTATGCATTTTGAATATTATGAATCTGATGATTTGGAATGTGTGCGTGCAGGACGCGTCGCCTCTCACACACGCATTCTCATAGCAAGACCGACGCCCGTCAACTCGCCGCCCGACCATGGACCATGCCCGGGTCGACGGCGCGTCGTGTTCCACGCGCGCCTCAAAGAGCGTCAGCATAATGACGAGGCCCCCTCTCAGAGGGCTAAAGCCTGCCGGGGTCGCGGGTCTTATACCATCACCGTGACCCCGGAACATAAAGGGCTATTGAAGGACACCGTGGATTTTAGTCAGTACAAGTCTGACAGTCCCTCCCGCCCTGCCCGGGGTGGGAGGCCTCATTTGATGATTTTAACACGTAAAAAAAAAAAAGACCGACGCCCGTAAGCCGCCTCATACCCGGTTTAGGCAGGCTACCCATCTTAGGCTGACCTCTCGTAAGTATTGCTTTTTTGTAAGGATAATAGACTCGGATAAGCCGCAATCGCAGCGGTAAGATCCCTCTTTGAGGTGTGGCTGGATAGGCGTCAAACGTCCAACCGCATGACACAGGTCCTCACAGCCCAGCCGCAGTGGTAGATGCCGACAGCGACGACATCGCTAGACGATCTCCGGCCATCGTCGGCGAGGGCATGCCGGTGGCGAGAAATGGGCGACTCGATGTCTGACCAAGGACCATGCCCGGGTCGGCGGCGCGGTGTGTTCCATGCGCGCCTTAAAGAGTGTCGGCGCAATGACGAATTAACGTGACCCCGGAATGTAAAGGGCTATTGAAGAACACTGGATTTTAGTCAGTACATATCTGACAGTCAACCACGATAAAAAAAAGTATTGTGTGGTACTTTCTAGACTACCCGCTGCAATACTATGATTGCAATATTTTGTGAAAATGTGAAAACCGTGTACCTTTTTACTTTATTTTTTAAATTTCGAAAGTCAATACCATAGGTCGGAATTAGATAGAGTTATGTAAGAACTTGCATCAAAATGTTGATGTTAATATAGATCTTCCTGTAATTTCTAATATACAATCCCATGTAGCCAATAGTATTACAAAAGTAAATAATAATAAAAATATCAGTAACAGATTAGACAAATAAAATAAAGATAAATAAATAACACACCATTTTTATTAGTATTTAATTTATAAAACAAATTAACAAACATAATTACTTCTTACATTCTTCTTCTAGAACTTAAAGAAACATTAATCATTCTTATACTTAGCCTTTTTTTTAAATACGAAAATAATGGTTCTAGCCTAGTTTTTTTTTTATTTATATTTTATGTTCTTAAGTACTAACGAGATTTGTGGCATATCCACTTCATTCTTTCGATCTATGAAATCCGTGTAAGTACCTAGTACCTAAATTTAATCATATCGAAACTAAATACTAATTAGGCTAAGGCACAACTTTCAGACAGTCACGATCGATTAGTTAATAATATGCCTTTGCTTTTGCGACAAAATATCAATAATTGAACCAATGTTTCGAATGTTAACTTTTACTATAAATTGTCATTATCTATCTATCTATCTATACATATAATAAAACTGTAGAAAAATCGTTTTTGTACATCAAAATTAAATCCAAAAAAAATAGCTAGCGTGTTACAGGACAACCAATAGGACCCATTTCTAGCATTTTTAGAATTTTTGTCTGTTTGTCGGTTTGTCTGTTTGTATGTTTATATGCCCGGGCATCACGTAAAATGTACAAAATCAATGTAAATAACTTATATACACAACGATGTAGCGTAACTTGAGGTAACATTTAGTTTTTGTTTCATTGCAATCGGTTCAGTCTATCAAAAGTTATTCGAATTTAAAGTGTTTCAGAAGTAAAATTACGGTCAGTTCACACCAAGACGCGTAGTTCAGTAGCGCGATGTAGCTTCGAATAGAAAAACTACATATTCAAATAATTCATCTAATGATGATGAAAGGATGGGATAGGATGGGGTAGGATGGGACAGGATGGGACATGATGGGACAGGATGGGAGGATGTGACACGATGGGACAGGATGGGACAGGATGGTACAGGACGGTACAGGATGGGACAGGATGGGACAGGATGGGACAGGATGGGACAGGATGTGACAGGATGGGACAGGATGGGTCATGATGGGACAGGATGGGACTGGATGGGACGGGACGGGACAGGATGGGACAGGATGGGGTACGATAGGATACGATGGGATACGAAGATTACGAAGGGTTACGGTGGGATACGGTGGTAGTGAATAGTATAGAATCATTTATTCACTCTTAATCTTACAAATAGGTAAATATTTTTATTTGTTTTTGAGTTCTAACTCTTTTTACCCGACTACGGCAAAGCCAAAAGGAGGGTTATGATTTTGTTTTCGTATTTTAGAACATGTTTACGTACACGCGAAAAAAATTGATGGAAGCTTGAACTTGAATTATCGATATTTTTTTATCAATTACTTACATGATTTTTTTTTCCATACAAAACTTCATTTATTTGATTAAACAATATCGATTGCAAACCGATAAACAAACTACTCTCTAATCCAGTAGCAATTGAATGGCCTATGAACAACAGAGGGCGTTTATAACAATTACGTCAAATATTCTACTGAAATTCTAAATACAGGGTTTAGAAAAACTTGGCGTGGTGATTTACGTACGCATATTTATGTACGCTCCAGAATGATGGTTCACAGCAAATGTTGTAAATAAAGAAGAACTAGCTTATATAAAGCACCTAATAAAATATTTTTGTGTCGGTTGGAGGATTCAACAGCGCTTCGCACAAAAAATACATTGGTAAGTTCCGACATCCACGCGAACGAAGTCGCGGGCACAGCTAGTCTTTAATAAACGCTTATCTCACATTATTATTTAGTTAATTTTTTCGCAAGTGGTACGAAAAGTAGAGTGTTTTCCTAGATGGTAAAGCTGTCTTAGTCTTGTGGGAACTTAAATGCCTCGCCACACTCAGGACTCCACTTAAATCCCACGCTATGCTCGGGAGTAAACTTCGAGTCCTTCGTTACGCTCGCGATTTAAACCTTCACCCGCGACAAAGACACTGCTTTATCCCATTGGTTAATAATCTACTATTCAGTTACAAGTGGATGATGATATTCAACTATTTAATACTTAATATACATAATCAGATGAGAGTGTACTAGAATAGAATCGGTTTTTAATTTTAACACCTTTTTAGACATATCGTCGTAACATTCCCAACATATATATATTTTCCTATCCAGCTACATCGCAAAGAGGGATCTTACCGCTGCGATTGCGGCTTATCCGAGTCTATTATCCTTACAAAAAAACAATACTTTCGAGAGGTAAGCCTAAGATGGGTAGCCTGCCTAAACCGAGTTTGAGGCGGCTTACGGGCGTCGGTCTTGCTATGAGAATGCGTGTGTGAGAGGCGACGCGTCCTGCACGCACACATTCCAAATCATCAGATTCATAATATTCAAAATGCATACCCGTTCTAGCCGGGCTACCCGTCTTAGGCTGACCTCCCCTACTATGCAGGTAGTTGCAAAAAATATCCAGTATTGATATAACAGTCCCTATGAAAGCCTTTTTTATTCGTTTTTACAAGAATACCTACATTGCCTACTGTTATTAGTATTGGCATAACCAATTTTGAAGTATCGATATTTATCCTATTGGTAAGGGCTTTTTGCAGTATTTCTAATCGTCAATAGAATGCACAATTTTCGCACAATTTTTTACCATTAATTTTGTACATAAATATCCTATTTGTTGTAGTGTACGAGGTGGCGGTGCTAGGAAGTATGCTTCCTGGCCGCGCCACCAATTTAGTTAAATATCTCGCGAATCTTTCTTGCACAATTTTTTTTTTATTTAGAACAATAATGCACAATTTTTGCACAATTTTATCATACTAACTTCGATTCAAAATGCGACTGTGGCGCGGCCAGGAAGTATCACACCTGGGTTAGACATTGTGAAGTTTGACATAGAAAAACTTTTACCAATTACATTCCCATTTGTCCTACTTTCTAAACAAACTTCATTTATATAAGTAAATATATTACTTTATACATATTTTCCCTTTCTGACCATTTTCCTGCTATTTCCCATAGAGAGTGGTAGTTACCAAAGTTATAGGGTGTTATAGGCATAGTTTTTAACAGTGTTCGCTTGGGTCAGCTAAGTTTTGTTAGAAATAAGTAGGTGGTAAATATTTCAATGTATTAACTATTTACATAAGTATGAAGAACTTTACATAATAGACAAGCTCTAAAACGGCTGAACCGATTTGTGTGTTTTTATTTTTTGAAAGCATATTTATAATGATGGTTTTTCAAAAAAGAACTAGCTTTATAACTTTATTTTACTTAAGAATTGGTTTCGTGTTAACATGGGACAAGGTATATTAAATCATTACAAAAAAAAAACACATTTTAACAGCGTCTGTAATAAATCAAAAATATGTTAAAATTTACGTCGGTTTCAACGTGAAAGGTACGTACCTATATCCGTAGATTTAGCGATCTCTAAGGACCACGTCCGCTACGTTCCGTTGCTCGCAAAATTCAGTTCGACACTCCGCTCCACAAAAATATGTCGAGAAAAGTGAATAATGTATTGAACGCTACAAAGTTGTGTGGCATACTTCAACTTTAAGCTTGATTTAACTTACAGCGAGCCAGCCCAGCTCAACTTCGTGTTCAATTTATGTTTAGATTTCCAATGACAAATTGGCTGTATGAGATCTGTTTTCGTTTATTGAATTCTAGAAGCTAAATTTTGGAAATGGAACGGGTTTAGTTTCGTTCGGAATTCGAACTGCTGGTGAACATGGTCAGTTAGTCATGGCCTGATATTTTACGTATATTAAAATATACAACACGGTATAAGTTTACTTTTAACTAAAGCTACGTAATCATTTATGAGAAAAAATCTAGAACTGTATGACCGGGTGTATGAAAGCATATGATGCGAAATAAGTATGTAAGGATCGCAGCAGATAGCGCTCTGTGGTTTCTGCCTACCCGCATCAAAAGGCATGAGGTTATGTATGTACAAAGCAATAGTGTCAATAACATTTATGATTAATATCTTCTTTTCATTTTTATAAGGTATTATATAATATCACTTCGTTAGTTCGTTATTAGGTGAAAATAGAGTTTTAAAAAAGAAATGAAACAAATTAATGTAAAGTACCTCTTTAAATTTTACCAAACAACAACCTAATTTTATCCATTTCCTTTAGTTTAAAAAGATAAACTTACCTAAAAAACTCAACAGCAAATACGTGCAGATCTTCATTTTCCCGGGACTCCTGAAAAAAAAGAAACCTTGTTGAAATCTTTTTTCAAACTACATTAAGCGTGCTCGTTTTTAAAGAAATGTCTTCAGCAAATATTATGTAAGAGGTGACGCCGTAAATAATTCTGTCAACTATAAAGATAACTCGGTATATTTTTTCCCGTTTTCAGGTTAAACGTATTTCGCAACTACCTTTACTGAAAGTACTTTCAGTGTATAAAAGCGGGTTAGAATTAAATTTGCCATCCAACGTGGCACTGTCAGTACTGCCAGCCTTTTGGGCACTATTTTGACTGTGATGCGATTTATATTTTTTTGCTTTTATACCATCATAGATGCATATTTTTAGTATTATTTTAAGTTTGTTTGTGTTTTCTCTGTTAATTAACATTTTTTTTTGTTTTCAATTTGAATGTAAGTACACAGATGTATTGTTGTTATTTTGTAAAGACACATACTGTACGTCCACCTCTGCACAATGGTCGGTGAATATCCGACTTTTCAAGTGGATTTACCAAAAAAAAAAGTCTGACGATTATGAACACAATTTTTTTTGTTCATTTATTTTGTCTCACTACTGAGCAAAGGTCTCCCCCATAACCTTAATAACCATAATCACAAAAAATATTTATGAATCAAAAAAAGATAAAATTATTTAACCTACAGGAAAAATAATAATAAAAATAAAAGAGAAAACGTTCATAGGGCGTTTAAATGAATTATTTATTAGTTTATAAATAATTCAAACTCTTACAAAAAAAAGATATCCTCTTAGAACAAAGAATTGAACAAAACTGTACATGAAGACGTAGGAGGTTAGTACAAAAGGTCCAAATATTCCCCGAAACACTGTCCCACGAATTATCGCTTACAAGACATCGGTCCTTTATCACAACCCCTTGTTACGAGTGACCATCGAATTGGAAGCCAGTGACCTGACTAAGTGCTAATACGAGGGAGATGGGATAGAGGATTCCTCCGATCCGGTCAAGATGATCCGATATCACGTACAACCCCTTACAATTTACTTATTGAGTTATAACTTTATATACTTGAGGACCAACATTCTTGGTCCTTTTTTATTTTTTTTACGTGGTAAAGTCATCAGATGAGTCCTCCCGCCCCGGGCAGGGCGGGAGGGACTGTCAGACTTTTACTGACTAAAATCCACGTTGTACTTCAATAGCCCTTTATGTTCCGGGGTCAAGATAATGAAATAAGTCCCGCGACCCCGGCAGACATTCTTGGTCCTTGTTCTTGAAGAAAAAAAAAATGCTTTTGAAAAATGTGTTTTTTGTGGGCTTCGGACATAGTTTACGAAACTGACCGTGATGGCACGGTTGGCGTAGTGGCTAAGCTATTGGACTGCTGCGCTGCGTGTCGCGGGTTCGATTCCCGCACGGAACAAATATTTTTATGACCTACTAATTTATTTATTTATTTTTATTTATTAATTTATATCAGGCAACTTTGGCCCATAGACAAATACCTTACAAACTAACATACATAATTTTATAAAAACAACTTGTGTTAGTATATAGAAACTTAAGCCTATGTTAGTAAACACTTCACTTCACTGAGCACTAGTCATTGTGCGTTCTGGTGGCACTTGTCCGCGGGAGCGACGGAACACCACATCCTTCGGCCAAAAGTCCTCCTCCATGACGAGGTGCAGAAAACACGTTGGTACGCGCACCACGAACGCCTTGAAGTTGACGTTGCGGCGCGATTCCAGTAGCTGCACTCTCGGCGTGTACTTGGTTTTCTGACGCACGTACTCGACGATGTCCTCAGCCTTAGTGGTGTAGTGTAGGCGGGAGATATACACCGGAGTTTTCGGCATGGCAGCACGTATAGTGTTGGGCTCCGCAGGAGCCTTGCCGCAGCGCTTCTTGTTGGCTCGCTGACGGCGCTTCCTCCTTTGCACCGTTACGAAACCATCATCATCATCATCTGCCCGTTTTGGTGCCTTTTCAAGCACGGGCTTATGAGTAGCGCCAGGCGAACTTGCGGTGACGCTAGCAAAGTCCCTTTTAGGGGGATTCACCTGGACTGCAGACACTGGTAGCGGGACGGGGCCAGGGGTACGTGCGGCTTTGCTCGGAGGAGCCGCGGTGACGAGCGCGGTGCGGGGCACGCAGGCGGGGCGGGGCGCACTGCAAGCTCAGCAATCGACGTATGCGCCGGAGACGAAACTGCTGACGCAGAATTCGACGACGATATATCGAGGCCGGCTCCGCGACACGTGTTTACGTTGGACGCATCGGCAGGTGATCTAATTACCGCCACACTGTTGCGCAATTCGGTAACTTCTTTACGCAAATCAGCGACGGTGTTCTGGGATGCATCCAATTTCGTTAGCACATCCGCCAGGCGGGCCTTCAGAAAGACAATTCAAAAGGCTGGTTACGTCGACATGGTCGAAGGTGACGGGAGGCAGCTTGTGTAGCTCCTTCGCCACAAACGTCGGTACATCGTCGGGGTCGGTCTCCTTGAACAGCGTGATAATATCCTGCAGGCTCTTCTTCGTCCCATCACGCCGGCGGGACACCATCTGGTCGCGCTTGTTAAGCACACTGAACAATAATAGCTTGGCAGCAGCTATGTCATCCTCGCTGAAGTTCGTTGCGCAGATCTGGATAGCGGACACCTCGTCCATCACATCCAGCTTTTGTTGCAGGAACGCCAACAGCTCATTCGCCACTAATTCGGTACTCATGGCGGGTAAATTACGGGCGACAGCTTGCGCTGCGCTAATCGAAATATAGAAAATGCAAACACGTCCGCATCGGATCGCAGCACAAGCGAGACTGGATAGTTGTTGTAATAGTTGTTCCGGGTCTGAGTGTTTATGTATGTGAATTTCTATGTTTGTGAACGCACGTCACAGGGGAAATTCCTAGTGTTATTCTATCTAAATGTTTTGGTGATGATTCTAAAAAAAGGTAAAAAGCGATAAAAACCAAATTGCTCAGAAGGGAAAACAAGCTCATTTTTTTTTTCCACAACTATCACACAACGCCATCTAGTCCCAAGCTAAGCAGAGCTTGTGTTATGGGTACTAGACAACTGATAAACATACTTATATATTTCTAAATACATATTATTATAGATAAATTACACCCAGACACAGAACAAATGCTCATGCTCATCACACAAACATTTGTCCTGTGTGGGAATCGAACCCACCACCTCCGGCATAGCAGTCAGGGTCACTAACCTCTAGGCCAGACTAAAGTACACTACACTAAACGACTACAGAAAAGTTTAAAATTGCATCAACAATGGATATAAGTCGCAGTTATTTATACGCTTAAGTGACAAAAAGTGTGGAAGTACTCACAAAATTAAGAAGTTTGGAATTCATTAATAAGTAATTTACTACCAAAATTGTCACGGTAACCATCGTTTTTTTTACGTGTTAAAATCATCAGATGAGGCCTCCCTCCCCGGGCAGGGCGGGAGGGACTGTCAGACTTGTACTGACTAAAATCCACGGTGTCCTTCAATAGCCCTTTATGTTCCGGGGTCACGGTAAGTCCGCGACCCCGGCAGGCTTTAGCCCTCTGAGATGGGGCCTCGTCATTAGGCTCTTCTCTCTCTTTGAGGCGCGCGTGAAACACGACACGCCGTCGACCCGGGACGTTAACCATCGATGACGATAATTTTAGACTCCAGTTACATGGTTTCCAATTCAGTGGTTTGATTACATACAGATCTTCATTCCGGCAAATCTCTGTTATGTAGTAGATATTTGAATCTGGATAAGCATGAATTAACAATTATACATAATCATTTTGGGTCCTGAATTAAATTGAACGGCCTTTGGATTAGGGTACTTACGCATCTAAATCTGCTATTTGTGTTAATCTACTATACATACTAGCTAAGTCTATCTACTATATAAGCTTGATACATCTACAAGGTAAATAGTATTTTTGAATGATTAAAATCGTAAATGAGTTAGGCATAGTGGTAATTCAGCAACTATTTCTAGATTTTGCCAGATAAGTACGTAGGTATGTGTAATAAGGGGCGATTCTATTGCCATGAATCAAGTAAAAATTCAGACGCCTGTTATCCTGGTAAAAACCTAGTAAATTTTTGTCTGATGAGCCCTTGAAACATTGCCGATTCTATCTACTATATCCTATCAAGAGAAGACAAAGGAATTTTTAGTCAGTTGAATTTTTTCTCCCTGTGTCCAACCACGATATGTCTGAAAAACAGAAACCTTTAGTCTACATTAATGTCAATGTATTTATTCGACGAAAAGACCCGTTTCTACAGTATCATGTTATGGAAATCAAACCTATGACTTTGGCAGAAGCACTTCTGAGCACAAGCCCGAAGAAGCAGTCTAAAAAGCAATGAAATAGGAAACTTCAACAAAGAAAATATCCACTCAACGTGTATTCCTTTTCCCCATTCTCATACATATTTCACCTGTATCCATACGTCTCTACCGTCATACTATCGAATAGAGTAACAGGTGCAGATTTGAGATTTCAATCCATCTTAGATATATTCTGATCCTTGCATAATGCCTGTCTGTCCTCAAACATTTTTGTTCTGAGAAACGTTTTCATGTCTTTTGATGCGGTCACTTACTCCAATATGTCTACGATAAGCAACGTTCCAAATTAATTGTCTCCTACTGTATCGATTGGAATTATATGCTGTTATCAACAAGATATTGACTAAAGTACGATTTTTAATTGTAGTCAGTAAAATGACAGTAAAATGACATTTGTTCACTATAGAAATGTACTAAATTTCATAGTATCAGTGACAGTTGCACTTGTCATTTTACTGACTACAATTAAAAATCGTACTTTACAATGATGACTACTTAAAAAACAAATAAATATCTAAGTAGTGTTTCAAAAAAGTTTTAGCAAAAGTACAGAACCTATCATCTCTAAATGATCATCAGCCTATAATGATCCCACTGCTGGGACATAGGCTTTCTCTCTGTGAGAGGGAGTGGGCCAATATCCAACACTTGGCCTTAGTACGGGTTGGTAGATGTCACATGTCTTCTTTTTGATTGCTATTCCTAAGTTGATCTATTTTCTGTCAGCGCGTCCAAAGTCGACGTTGATGACACGATTGGCGCAGTGGCTTAGCGATCGACTGCTGTGCAGCATATCGCGAGTTCGATCCCTGCACGAATCAAATATAATATCTGCAAGTAGTTGTTCTGGGTCTGGCTGTTTGAACAAGACAAAATTCTTAGTGGGGGAAAGTTTTGTTAAGAAAAAAAGTTTTCAAAAATAAAATTAGCTGAAGTAAAGTTAATACAGCATAATTATTATTAAATCGTTTTTTTTTGACTGTTCAAAATCATACGGTACAAAGACCACCTACAGAATGTTAAGGCAGTAAATCTTTTTAGCAGCGGGAGGCCGTTTAAGATGTTTGCTACCCTTTGTTATTAAAAGAACTTACTTAAACGACTTACGTGGGTACAAAAAATGTTCAGTGAAAGCCACATGAAAGTGTACCTAGTAAATTTTCTTTTCAGAGCCGTTCAAAACCTTTATAAAATAGTTTAATGGTTTTCTTTCATATTTTTGTAAAGAGCTGAAAATGGTTTATTCTTTGACTTTCGGAAACGAACTAAAAATGGTTTTATTCCAAATAAAAGCCAATTTAATTACGTAGTAAATGTTAGTTGTTAATTTGTTTTCTTAAATAGTCATAATATTTATAAACTAAAGTCTTATTTAATGAAAATTACTGTCAATAATTTTCTAGATTTTGTTTTAGATTTTATATTAGGATGATGTCTCTGTGAAGTTTAAGGTGTGAAGGTGAAGTCTCTTTTAATTTCAAGAGTTGCTAAAAGTTAGAAAGTTGTTGTTGGCAACGCTATGTGTCTACTAATTACTCATCACAGACCCCATTGCTACAGAAATGTGGAAACTGACAAAATTATGGATGAAATTAAATACCCAGGTATGTATGAAATGACGCAGCGTAGGTAGGCCTCCCACTAGGTGAACCGACGACATCGTGAAAGTCGCGGGCAACCGGTGGATGCAAGTGGCGAATTGTCGTTCGGCGTGGCGGTCTAGGGGGAAGGCCTATGTTCAGCAGTGGACGTCTTCCGGCTGATGATGATGATGTATGAAATAGGACTATGAATGAAAAATAAAGCTGATACAAACAACATAATTCCTAACTGTAATATACTTCAACACGGTAGAATTCAATTGCTTAAACATCAGCTATTTGCCAATAAACTGTTACGCATTAAGATCGCTATCTCCATTAATTAGGATCGTTACATACCTGCGTTTACGTCAGCATAATCAAATTACGTGCCCCGGGTACAGTGTGCCCCGGGATCAATGTGCCCCGGGAACATTGCGCCCCTGATCATTGGTCGCGCACCGATTCATATCAATTACTGTAATGACGTAACGCACGGTACGTGCTTAACGGAAATGTACTGTTTGGGGGAGGAGCATTAAATCAAGGGTCATTCATTAAATTAATGGGGGATTAATTAAATTTTGGGAAATTTATTTAGAATTAGTTCAAGGGAGGTTTCCACTGCTGGGATACGCTGTCTCCATCGCTGAGAAAGTAGGAGAGAAAACCGACTATGCCTTAAAATCCAAAATCTATTTTTCTGATGGCTAATCAACATTTTAGATCTATAATGAATTGACGACATGGTTTGAGTAGCCGCTGAGCAATTGGCTGTTACGTTAAGGGTCACAAATTAATTTTATTCTTGCTTTCTTGCAATTTTGTATGGCCCACAGAACCAAACCTGACAGGTATATTTGTGACTTAAAATATTTGTAAAAGCACCCCAGAGACAGAAGAAATGAAATAAGAAAATTTGTAGGTAGGAGCATAGTTAAAAAAGGCCGCACGGGAGACACAGACATAAGTATCAATTTGGTTTTTGAAAAAGCACCACATTCACACTCCATATACGCACGTTTTCTTCTTTATTTTATTATCATTTAACAGCAGATAACTGCAAACTAATTTCATCCCTAACCCTTTTAAAGATACACGCACCTATAAATCGCATCAGCGTAAACAAGTCCAAATTAATGAGCAAAGTAATAACATCAATTCGATCGTAAATTCCTACCCATTGTTACGAAAAGTGCTGCCGCCTGTAGAAACGTCGGAAAAACGGTACTGAACCCAATAAAAGAACATAAATTTTGTTCACAACAGGCCAAATATCTCAATTTATTGGTATGCTCTCCAATGGGAGACTTGGGTCCCGTTGCCGGGTTAATGCGGGATCAATACTGTCCCGCATTCATTATCATTAATGTTAATTTAAATGGAGTAAGGATGGGAGATCACGTGTAGATCAGATCACTGGATTATATGATGATAATATAGTTGGCTCTGTTACTTTTAAGATATTCTTGATTTTTTATCTAGGTGCTTCGGGTTGTCTAGTAGGTATCGCTACTAGAGATAAGATTTGATGTTGTACCTTAGGAGTAGTGAGTAAGATGTTCGTAAAAGTGCTTTGTTATATCTCCTGCATCTAAGTAGTAAGTGGAAGGGGAATACCAAATTCATATCGTTAGATATTATCTTTCATTTTTAGTAGTATTTTCTACTCTGTTATTTGAGTTTTCAACAAAAACTTTATTCTGCCCGACTCCTGAGTAAAGGCCTACTCCATCCTTCTACTCTCTTGATGATGTGCCTCTTCACACCAATTCATAAGGAAGCCATCCAAAGCTTCCCGCCATCTTCTCTTAGGCCTTCCGTGAATCCCGCTTAACAGTCTTATTTGACTTTCTTGACAGTTTAAAAAAAAAATACAAGTTCACAAAACAATATCCAATATTACCAATATCAGCAACAAGAACCCATTAATCGCAGATTACCCAAACCGTAATAACTTCAACATAACAATATGTTAACGACCACTCTAATCCAGATCAACAAGCAATACAAACATACAACTTAATTAACAAAACACAATCGGATCCCACATCCCCCCTTCCCCCACTTTTCGCGATCAGTTTATGAGCGGTGCCTGAACAGGTGTGTCCTAACGGCACAACTTTTTATACGGTGCCCGTAAATCTTGTGGCAGTAAACGATTCGCGAGAAACACCCATAATGTCTGCTAAAGTGATACAATAACACCGGTAAAGCCTATTTTTAGCTTTAGCTGGGTATTTTACTTTAAAAGAGAACATTACGGAGCATTGAGTATATTCCCTGAAGGATTCCTGTGGAGGTGTGTATTTATTTAGTGCCTATGTGTTTGTATAACACAAACATTTAGCCATTCACGCTATAGGCCAATAGTTGCTGACTCAGCTCAACTCGAGCTTGATGTGCCCCAACTCCGCTCCATTGGAGTTTTCAAGTTCCACACACTCCAATTCGATTTTTAGGTTCATCTGTAAAGAGTATTCCCAAATTGCTAAAAGGAGTTTTAAGCCGTTGTCATGACAATTAAGTGTAAAGCTGAGCAATTGACGTGAAACAGGTATTATTGATGAGTACGCTCTTGTAAAGAGATAAGTGTATGATAAGTTATTTTATAATTTTGAGAATACCTTCTGTAGTGGGATATTAGGAAGAGGTATTCTTACCATTCTTCCAGAGGCCTTATCACAAGATTACAGTATTTTATTTACAGCTTACTTGAAGTATTTACTTCGTTTATTGTATGGAAAAATGGAACAGCGTGTTGTGTGAACAGCAAAGTGTGCAAAGAAGAAACTATTTTTTTCCTTGAAATTAATGTCAAAGTTCCAGTTTACTTTACGTCACAAAAACTGTAAATTCATGATAAGGCCCCTGTTATTTCTGTATAAAGTTGTCAATTTGTTTGCCATATGCCATATTCACAGAAAAACCGTCAAAATTTTGAGCGACTTATTCCCCATAACAATAATTTGCTTATACACTTACACTCTTGCATCCCAATGCCCAAGCCCAAATTCATCTCTACTCTACCAAGTATAGACATGAATTTTCTTTGCCTCAGTATGAAACTACCGGTAGACGACTGTAGAACAGTAAAATTTCTTTTCAAATATCACACATTTTGTCGATTCTTCCGTCGACAAAATCAGTTTCTACGATGCCACGGTACCTTCTGGAGATCGAGTCTTGGACTCCGCAGTTTGTAGCCACGAACTCTAGAGAAATGAAGAATCTCGGAGAAAATGAAAGCATTTTTTCAGGTTTTTTTTTCTTTTTTGTGTAAGTAAAGAAAACATTATGTTCGTTTAGTATCGTCTAATCTTCATCTTCACCTGTTACAATAGCGACCGTTACAATATGAAAGGGAGTGGAAAAATGGAGGCTAGTAATATTCTAAGTGCTAACACGTTTTTACGTAAAAATATAAAGAAATAATGAAAAAAAAATAGCATAAGCAGCATAAAATTCCGCTCCTTTTTTGCTAACGACCTAGGCAGTAAGTGCCTTTAAGTACATCATTATAGGTACAGCTCATTAAACAAAAGGTGTTTAGAAAACTCTTAAGGTATTTTTTGTCATAAAAATCACCCGTTTTGTTCCTGAGATATTGCTTAAATCATGGAGTGTAAATAAATAACGATCTTAATCTTCTTTCTTTCTATATTTCTTTCTAATATTAAGGATGTGAAAGATTGTGAGTAGAATGTAAGTGTGTGTGTTTGTTACTCGTTCACGCAATTAATAAGGTTGAAAAAGTTTATAAACTGGATTAACATGTAGGATAGTTTTTATCTCTGTTTCTTGTTCCTGTGGGATAATTTTCTACTTTCGACTAAATGCTCAAAAACTACTAAACACATTTGGATTATGGCTATAGTCTGGAATAACATATAGCATACATTTTGTCTCAGTATTTCGTTCCCATTTGATATTTTTTAATCTGAATTTGGTCACAGCCGTTGACAACGACTAGATAAATAACATTTTAAAAAATGTAGCCCCACTAAGAGGTTAGGTCTTCAGAAAGACATCATCATCATCATCAGCCGTAAGACGTCCGCTGCTGAACATAAGCCTCCCTCTTAGATCGCCACCACGAACGACAATTCGCCACTTACTTAAGACACGTTATTATAATTAAACACTAGCAATTATCTTCAGGTTTAAAGAGAGACAAGTTATTTAATTAAAATCCATTAATTTTCTCAACCCTCAATACAAAATGAACTGTCCGGTCTAGGCTACCTGCAGACCTCATTTTCCATATTAAATAACACCTAGTGATATTATCCATTACCTAGATCACACGTGCGCTTGAAATGATAAATGTATAGCCATTAATTCTTCTAGCACTTTCATGAGTGGATTTTCGTCGCGTTCAGTCACAATGGATTGGATTTTGTCATTTTGTCACGAACATTGTACACACGGCTACACATCAATCTATACAAACCAGTATTAGCTGACCGTTTATTGTGTGTAAAAATCGTACAAAGCGAGACCAAGACAAACTGGTTTTGTATAGCTTGATGTGTAGCCGTGTGTACTACCTACTTTGTGCAGTTTTTCCAATTCCACTAATGTAAAATGTACTCACAGAGGTGTAAATTGTTGGAGTAGCAATCACTTTGGACAGTTCCCCGAAAACTGGAAGAATGTGACTAAGTATAACTCGCAGATTCGCTCATGTATATTTGTAAATTATCCCATGGTGGTGTTTTATTTTTATGTTTCATAAAGGGGAGGTCTTATTGTTCAGCAGTGGACGTCCTATGGCTGAGATGATGATGATGATGATGACGATGATGTTTTATAAACTGTGACACTCGGGATTTTGTAGCTTTCTTTCTTTTTTTCACCTATTTTCATTCGATTTTTGCAATGGAATCAGTAGCTCCGAAGGTAAACTTCTACACCTAAACAAAACATAATCATTTTATAACTAGATGATAGATGTAGAAATCTTCGATTTTTTAAATCTCGGACTCTAGGACATGCTGGTTCTCCCTTATGATTTTTTTCTTCACCGTTTTAAGACCAGTGCTTATGAAAACAATTAAATACAATAATAAGCTGAACGCTTGCCGTGTCTTGCCCCCCAGGTGAAGCTGAAAAGACTGTCAGATTCGTACTGACTTACTGATTTTATGTAACGCGTAATTAGTAAAAGCGAGTAAATTATAAAAGATTTAATTTAAAATCTTCGTTCATTCTTTTATCAAATCTTTAAAAGCAGTTGCATTTTTTCATTGAAGCGAGGTTCCACAAAAACACTCACATACGGCTACTAGACGTGCTAACCTAAAATTAATATCAATTCATTTCTCATCTTGAGCGCACTCGCGCAGCTCGTGTTAATGAAAAAGATAACTTATGACTGAATGATTACGTACTACGTTTGTAAAACCCGATATAAGCTTCAGTTAGATTGAAATTCGTGGTGTAGTGTAAAATAGACATTTGATTTGATGTTTTGACAGCTTGTAATTTTATGAAACCGTTTCATCCGTATTTTCCAATAAAGATAGTAAGAGAAGTAGATACATAGAGTCTGGATTTGATACTGATTGCAGGCTATATGTTATGTTAATTTCTCTAACTATCACGGTTCGTGAGATACAACCTGGTGACAGACGAGCAGACAGACGGACAGCGGAGTCGTATAATAACGGAATCCCGTTTTACCTTGTGGATTGGGAAACCCTAAATAAAAACTTTTCCCCGCACCAGGAATTTTTCTTAAACTCACATGTGCAGCAGCACATAAACCTACCTCAATCTGTCAAATTTCTTTACTAGATTTTCAACTTTATTACAATAGTGGATGGTTAATAATCGATTGCAAAATTTGACAGATTGGGGTAACACCCACAAATATGGCGCCAAGATCATCGTATTTTTACTTGAAAGGCATCTAGTAAAAACTTATATTATCTTTAATTGTATAATTAACTTAGTATAACCGCATTTTAGAAGTTTCTAAGGCTTTACCAGACACACAAATGTTTATTATCTCTAGTAAGACATATACCTACTTGTATTAATAAAGCCCACAAGGTTTTATTTATGAGCCAATTAATTTAGTTTAATTAGTATTATACTAAACGACAGAGACAATTACTGTAAAATATTAGGCTCACTTTCTTGTTTATTACTAACATTACATTTATGGCTTTTTGTCCCGAAGGGGTAAGCAGAGGTTAAGGTATTTATAGTAGGCATAAAAAAAGTAATTCAATAATATATTTAAACCATTTTATTGGAGAAAGTCACTATTGGTCATTGAGCTATTATCACTACGTATAGAGACGACACCACGTATCACCACTATGTCACTATGTCCCATCCAGGATGAGATAACGCGCACAAGTTCATTCAATTGTTTGACAGCTCTGTCACTCTGTGGCGTGCTCCAGGCGCGCGCACTCATCCTGCATGGGACATAGTGGTGATGCGTGGTGTCGCCTCTATACGTAGTAGTAATAGCCCAATGCTATTGGTAACATTTTTAGCTAAAACTTCCATGAAGTTTAATTGGTAATTTTCCCACGCAAAAATAAAATCGAGATTAAAACTCCTATGTGTAAATATAGCTATAATTCTAAAACATTTCTCCCAAATCCGTTGAGTTGTTTTATGTGAACGTTAAAGTGAAGAATGTTGATGGATGGAGAAGAAGGGGAAGGCCAAAGAAAAATGGATAGATTGTCTAAGGATTGATATGAAAGAAAAAGGAGTACATGATACTCTGTCGTCTGATAGGGGAGTATGGAAGATGAAAACGTGTTGCGTAGACCCCAAGTAAAATGAGTTATGGGCAGAAAAATGATGAGTTTTATACAGGGTGTAAGGACAGCCCTAAAAAAAATGAAAGGAAATAAAAAAAAATCGACCCCACCATACAAATTGTCCAATCAAGTTTTATAATTTTGTATGGTGAGGCGGATTTTGTTTTTCATTTCCTGAAAAAAAAAATGTGGAAGATTGTTCAGCTTCGTCTAAAGTACGATTATTAATTCGAGTCAGTAGAATGACATTTGTTCACTTTAGAAATGTACTAAATTTCATTGTATCAGTGACAGTTGCACTTGTCATTTTACTGACTGGAATCAATAATCGTACTTTAGTGAGCAAGCCCTGAAAGTGTGTGGAGGGCTGTCTCTTACACCCTGTATAAAAGAGTAACAAACGTGTATCCAATCAACTTCTAACAAACCTTCGCATTCAAATCTATGATAAATTCGTTGCAACCTGTGCAACTAAACGACTAGATCATCAGCATTTTTCACTTATTTTTCGCTCCTTTTTCATAACTATTAACATGTCTTTTGTGAATTCAGTTTAGACAAAAGAATTCACGATTCTCACACAAGCCGAGAGTAAAATATGGAAGCAACATGCGCATGCCTCCTGTTCGTCCGAATTTTTAATATTCTTGTTGTTACAAAGCGTTCGCAATAAACTGCCAACGAGTGAAAAGTGTTTTACACGGATTTTTAAAAACTCAAGAATTCTAATTTGTTAAATAACAAGAAAATTACTTAAATACAATTTAAACGAACGATTTTATTAGTTGGCGTGTGTTGTTTATAAAGACCAAAAATAACAATAATTCTCTGAGTAACTAGTAAACTGATTAATTTAAAAAAAACATTTTGCTGTTGCCAGCAGTTACGAGTACGTCCGCATTTATGTCGAAAAGTATTTGACGTGAACCTAGTATTGTGACAATGGATATTGTGTATTATTTTAGACTTTGGGCCATCTCTGTATTTTTTTTTTTTTTTTTTTTTTTTTTTTTTTTTATTTATTCATTTATTTCAGGCAAAATACCCATACAAACAAAAAATAATTAATTACAGTGCCATAAATAATAATATAATACTTAAATACAAAAACCAATAACAATACAAAAACAATAATAAGATAAATAGAATGACAATAAAATAGACATACTGTTAGCAGGAATACTGACAGCCATATACAAAGAAATAATTGGCTTCATATATAGCTCTCAATATTCCATTGTCAGAATCATGAACACGGCTCATAAAGGAGGCCCTCGCTTTACGCAATACAGCATGGAAACCATCTACTCTGTTCTCCGCAAACATGCCGGACGCACTACACCTCCACGGTAGCCCAAGAATGCACCTAAATGCGTTGTTATATTGCACACGTAAGATGTTAAACGCGCGTTGTGTGTACTTATACCAGAGGTGGCCGGTGTAAAGCGACCGACAGTACGCATTGAACAGAGTGACTTTAACTTGTTTGGTACATTTAGCAAAACGCCGAGCAAGCATATTACTTTTCGCAGCCAACAGTCTCCTCTGTCTTTCCAAGTCCTCATCGTCTCGTAGTTTATCCGTTACGATATGTCCAAGATATTTAAAACTTTTAACAACTTTAAGTTTGGTGTCGCACAATGTTATATGAGGTGTAGGTAATGGACTATTATCGTATTTAAATACCATCAATTCCGTTTTTTTAACATTATATTTGAGACCGTGCGTACTAGCGTACACTTTACATATGTCTAGTAGCTTTTGCAAAGCCTTGACAGAGGGGCTGAGCAGCACCATGTCGTCGGCGTAGCTGATATTATTTATAGGGACATTATCAATAGAACAGCCGACACCGGCTCCGCTCAGCTCCTCTATCAAGTCATTAACGTATAAATTAAATAATGTAGGGGATGTCAAGCCACCCTGTCTCACACCGGAATTGAGAGTATATTCACGGGATACACTATCTCCCCACTTCACCACATTTGTTTGACCTTCATACCAATATTTCATGACATTAACTACTTCCGATGGTATATTTGCATTGTACATCTTATTCCACAGAACACTGTAGTTTACAGAGTCAAAAGCACGGCTAAGATCGAGAAAACAAGCATAAATATTTGTTTTTCTATCCAAATAGTACTTGACAGTTTTCTTTAACGTGAATATGGCTGTATCAGTCGAAAGATTTGGCCGAAAGCCAAATTGAGCGTTATGTAACTTTATGTTTTGCGATAGATAAGGATGCAATATCCTTTCAAATATTTTAGAAAACACGGTTGCCAATGAAATAGGTCTATAATTATTTATACTAGATATGTCACCTTTTTTGTCTTTGACGAGTGGCATTACTACAGTTTTCATGAAACTTTTAGGCAAATAACAGTGCTCCAAAAATAAGTTGTACAGCACAGATAGTTTTTCAGCTACTTGAGGACCTCCTAGAACAATATGTTCCAGCGTCAGACCGTCGTGACCCGGCGACTTACCCCTTTTCATTCCACGCACACATTCCCACACCATATTTGGTGTTATAGTGACACTCAGCTGTTTCACCGCCGAGGCACAACAGCCGACATCTGGCGCACTCGATTCACTAACGAAACCGGTTTTAAATTGCGCAACAAACTCCTCCGCGATTTGTTTTGGATCTTCTAACTCATTAACACTTAACGCGCGACTCGGTTTGTGTGATAATCTATTCGTTGATTTCCAAAATTGTTTAAAATCCCGGGAGGCTCTTTGTTGCGCAATAACGTCCATTTTTAATTGATCTTGGTGTTGTTGACACCAACGTAACTTATTTTTAAACAATTTCCTGCTATTACACATATTCTCGTACACGAGTCCATGCGTTGGCCTGCCGTGTAACGCCCATGTATGAAAAGCATCCCGAGCTATTGAATGCAGTGATTTAACATGATTATTCCAACCTACAACAGTTTTACGGCGTTTTAGAAACTTTGTTTGCGAATTACTAGCTGAATTTTTAAAAGCCTGTACTACATCATGATAAAATCTGTCAATTAAATCACAACATTTACGGTCACTACACGGCTTCCCCTTACAATTTTTACGATACATATCAGTGTCAATATTGTACAAGTATTCACTACATAAACGGCTATACTCAGAAAGTTGCGTCTTATTTCTATTACTGAGAGATATTGCATTATTATTCGGCTGTTGAGTAACAACCTTACGTCTTATAACATTAAAATCACATTCAATTACGAGTGGAAAGTGATCTGACCAATTTACTTCATTCAAAACATAAACATTATTAATAGTGTCCCAGCCGGCCGACGTAACTACACAATGATCTAGCCAGCTGGTTGTACCGTGCGCATCACTGAGAAGTAGAAGAAGTATTAAAGGACATTGGGAAATCGATGTATGGGATTTGGGCCCACCCTTCAATAGTAACATGTTATATACCGTTGGATAGGGCTCTTTAAAGGGAACATTACTTGCTAATAAACATATGGTCTAACGTTAGTACTTTCGGAGATATGAGGTCTTAAAGTTGTCTCGTCTAACATTTTATTTATTTCACATTTAATTAAAAAGGGCTATATTCTTCGTGAACATCCTTGTTTAGAGTGAAAGTGATTTGAATTTAGAATGTTGATATTGTTAGTGTACGAGCTGAATGACTAAGGCTGCGGTTCCACTGGAGCGGAACGGAGAGAAGCTGTGCCGTGCCGGGATTAATACGAAATTATGAAAAGTACAGATGTGGCGCCTAGTCGGTAAAGTCGTTTCAGTCTCTGAGTCAGTCATACTTGCAGTGTCCTGGCTGCATATATTATTTTTGGAAGAAAACTCGATTGGCGTGATAATTACATTAAACGAGTCCTCCCGCCCTGTGTGGAGCAGAAGGGACTGTCCGACTCCTACTTACTACCAATCCGCCCCATGTTATTCATCATAAGCGGCTGCTGGCTCTAGGGTAAGCTCGTTTTTTTTCGCAAATCGCTATGCAGTGTTCTTTGTTTTAGTTTTTTTTTTTAATACAAGTTAATTGTTACTACTATTTAATTTCATTGTCAACATTCGAAGTTAAGACAGTTGGAATAACTGTTGTGTTAAGAATACATTTCCGGTTTTAAGTTCTCTTTAATTCTCAGATAGGAGAATATTCCCGAGAACATAATATATCAAATGTGTCCACCCACCCACCTTGTGTGGAGCGACATGCATCCGGGTAATGTTTAACTCAAAATGAATTAAACTACGATCATTAATTGCTTAGATTGGGATAATTTATGGTACCTAGTACACAGGGCTACACATCAAACTATACAAAACCAGTTTGTCTTGATCTCGCTTCGTGCGAATTTTACTTACAATGAACGGTCAGCTAATACAGGTTTTGCATAGCTGGATGTGTAGCCATGTGTACTAGCACTCCGCCCGCAACTTCGTCTGTGCGTATTTAGAACTTCACATTCGTGAATTTTAACTTCCGGCAACCCTCTTTATGGGATACTTTTGGAAAATCTAAATACGTACCGTGTCACTTCATTTGAATTTGGGTTTAAAAAGATTAAGTTCGTTAACCCACCCACAATCCTTCAAGGAAAAATTCATTAAAATAACCTTAATCAACTACTAAAAGAAAAAGAGTTTTGCGATTTTCACACTACTAGTGGTTGGCTTTTTAAAAATAGATAAATACGCATCGTTTAATTGATTAAGAGATAATGTATGCCAAGTTTTGAGCTCATCGAAGCAAGCAGTAAAATCCTTCCGTTAAAACCTTATTACTCCTTTTCATCAACTAGGGGGGCGATTTTCGGAAAATCCTAAAATACGTATTTAATTATTTTTTATCGTCTTTCTATATACTGAGTTTCAAATTCATGGGCTCACGCATTATCAATGTCCCATACAAACTTTAACACCATCTAAATCGCCAATGGAGGGTAGTTGTAAAAAACTAATGACGCCAATCATTTTCATTTACTTATCTTCGTATTCATACTAAGTTTCAAGTTTATAAACCCAAGGAATAAGATTTTGCATACAAAGGTTTTCACCCCCTTTCAACCCTTAATAGGAAGATTTTCGCAAAATCCCTTCTTAGTGGCCACTTACATAATAAACTGTAATTATTGTAAAAAAAACATGTTTTTACGTTTAGCGATTTAGGCTGTAGGAGAGTCTTACGTCCGTACCCTGATCTTTAATTTTTATAGATAACTCCGAAAGTACAGACTTTTGATCTTAGTCGTTATACTAAGTTTTATTCAGCATAAAAATACCTATTCATTCATATGTATCTTATTCCTATTGAGAGGTGGGCCCACTTTTCTCATTATCCTTTAATTCAAATTCATGTAGTAGTATTTGTGTGAAGGAGTAACAAACACTCCTGCATACATCCATCCTCAAAAACTTTTGCATTTTATTGTTAGAAAATATAGATAAATATTGATTTGATTGATTGATAAATAAATAAATACTGAGCCAGTGAGACGAGGTCGTGGCAGGCCAAGTAGAGATGGCTGGCCGAACTGGACAGGTTCCATCCAAACTGGACGGAGGACGCTCAGTATCGCGGAAAATGGAAGGAGTGACCAAAGAAGTGGGACAGAACAGGCTACATAAAAAAAAAACAGATAATTATTCAACGCAATAACTAGATAATATTTCAGAAGTCTCATTTTTAAGGCAAAAATGACCTACTGCCCTGTCAAACTAAGAACCTAAATCCCCGATTAGCTGAATGTAAAATCAACACGTTATCAAGCCTTCCAGTCGATCGCCCGCAAAGCTGCAACGTGGCCTGCACTAGATGACAACCGTAATCCCCAGATTATTACTTGAATTTCTCACGTGAACATCCAACGAGCTACTCTTAATCAACGCTCCTATGATTTACAGGAAACCCAAGGGAATTCATTTTTGTAACGGAATGTTGGAAAAGTATTGTCTTTTGAAAATATTTTTAACCGTGATCTGGAGTACTACTTACTGTCTAAGCACGAAACCCGTAGTTTCGGCCGAACTTTAGGGTGTTCCGTATTTACTAACATTCTTAACTTACGGACATAAGTTAGTGTGGCAAACTAAAATTAGTGACAGTATGATTTTACAAATGTCCCGACTCCTATATAATAATATTGTCAGAACTAACACACGTCAAAAAAGTTTGTGATCACTAGCCTAAGCTGATTTTTCTTAAATTCTGAAGAAAAACATTTGAACTGTTTTATTTTCTACATCTATATTTTAAAGTAATCAATCTAAATATGAAGAAATCATTATATATTCCACCGTAACAAAAAAGATTTCGATTTTTCAAAGTGATCATAAAACTTTTTTGATGTGTATATGTATAAATTCAGAACTAATAGAGAGGTTCACTCAAAAGTTATAACCCGCATCCGTATTTTCGTTGACGAACTAAAAGAGTAGACCCCCAGAACAATAGAAGTTGTAATTCGTGTGGCAGGTTCCCGCGTCACGTAAGCTTGGTGTATGAAAAATAGTGTAGTTGTAGTGTTTTCTGAGCTCATGTTGGGGTTTTGAAAGATTTTTATGATAGCAACCTGTATAGCAGATAAAGTTTCTGAAGACTATAAAATTTCGTACTCTGCCACATCTGTGTTGGTTCAGTGTTAGTTATAGTAATAAAATAGCGTTTTTGAGACTTATTTATTACTTACTTACGACTTATTTAGCGAAGAAACTCCAGTTACAACATTTTAATTTGATATTCCTGCAAAAATAATGTACAGACGCCAGCACATCAATATACCACAATCTGTCATTTTTTGTTGATAGATTTTGTACCTTATCACAATAATGGAAGGTTAATATTCTAGTGGTAAAACTTGACAGGTTGGGGTAGGTTGACCTTTTGGCATTAGAATAATATATTTTTGTGAGCATATCTATTCCTCGCAAAACAACAAGATTATTCTTAGGAAAAATTTCGATTATTACTGGTAGTAGATAGTAACTAGATAATTCTTTAATAGACTTGTCATTTACATACAACCCATAGACTTTGATTGACAAGTTCTACAGTTGAATAAAGATATAGTAACTCTTAGTTCCCAGGCTTGCCTTGGGCAAAGAGTTTTAAATTTTAGAAATTTAATCGTAATTCTTATCATGATTGTGCTAAATTATGAATACAGACGTTCTCGTGGCATAACATGGCGTCTTAAAGCCAGAGTGGTTAGCTACTGTGGGAAAGAAACAGAACTATGCAAGTCAAATAGCGCCATCTCAATCCCACAGCATAACTAGTCTCGAATACATGGTAGACCATGATTCTCAAGAAATGTTCATGACTGTGTTTTATCTACTTAGCTACTAAGATTGGTCGCGGGACTTACATTTTTCGTTACCGTGACCCCGGAACATAAAGGTCTATTGAAGGACACCGTGGCTTTTAGTCAGTACAAGTCTACCGCTCTGCCCGGGGTGGGAGGACTCATTTGATGATTTTACCACGTAAAAAAATAGCTACCAAAAATTTTGTGCGATGACTAGTGGAACACTTCTGCTTTGAAGATTAAATTCGCTATGTTAAAATTTGAAACAATATTCCGTAATAAATTGCAACACCAGCGTACCAACACAATAAAGCTTACGTCTACACCATTCGAGCAACATAAACTCTGAAATTTAATGCAAGAGAAACATAATAAGCTACAATAAACAAGCTAGCAATATATTCAGCGTAGCTAAGTTTTGCCGACACGTAGTCGTGACTAACGCAACATGTTTTAACTTGGCAAGTCCCAAGTGGCCGTGTCGTTTGCAACGTGTGGAGTGCAGTAACGCAGCCTATGTTATATATACGGTTCATGTTTGTATAGTAAATATATCTGTACTGCACTGGTGTATTGCTACAGTGCAAGATGTGGCTGGCTGTTAGACCAAAGCAGTCTATATGGCCATGGGAGCAAACGAAAATTCAGGATTCACCTTTTGCATTGAGATTTGAGACAGATCAGGCTGATATTAAATTATGTGTGTTTTGGATGAACACTAAAAATAATTTTCTTTAAAAACCGAGAGTTATAGAGAATTTGCTTGCTCCTTATACCTACATGAAAATATTATTCAGGGGAAAAAAATATTATGTTTTACGTTCGATCTAAAGATTATTATTATTAAAGCCTAACCGTACTTATGTGTCTTAACTACTCATTTTTTATCTTGGTCCATTAACGATTGGTTTTTCGATACAAAACGCTACTCAAGCGAAGCCAGAATAAGGACATTTTGTTTAAATATCCTCACTTTGCGTAAATTGCTTGAGAAACTGCCTCGATTCAATAATATTTAAACTATTTGGACTTCTCATACGTAGTATTTTGACTTAACATACGTTTTAGTATAATGTGTGCATAACTGTTTGTATTACCGAATAAATAAAGTAACATACGAGTAGTACAATACTGCATGCAATGATTTATCCAAATATTATAAATGCGAAAGTTTGGATATTTGGATGGACGGATGGATGTTTGTTACTCAATCAAATCAAATCAAATTAAAACGTTTATTTCAACTAGGCCCTAACCGGCACTTTTGATCTGTCAAAGACAAATTAAAATTAGTACAAATAGTTATGGTGCTACAGTCCCAGTCACAAGAAATTAAAACTGTGAAAGTACCGTAGGTGCAAATATCATAGATCGCAAATATTATAGTCTGGATAAAAATCCTCTGGGATATTTAACAAAAACCCGAGGCGAAACCGCTTGTAATATAGTTAGGTATTATTCATGTATCCGCTTCATTTATATAAATATTATTTTTTTCTAGATCCAGTTTTATTTTCTGATCAGTTTTTCAGAAATAGCAGTAGATAATTAAACTTTTGAGTCACGTCTTACGCTCTCATTAGCAATCCAAACATTCTTTACTAAAAGGCCAAGGCTTAAACACTTTGACGACAACTTTTAGAGCCAAGGAAAAAAAGTATTGGGACGCATTTTCGTATACCTAATAGGAGTAGTTTGTTCACATGTATTTTGTAGAGAAAGTGTCCAAATTAATCCGTACAGGAACATTAAGGCTCTAGACAGACAGACCGTATTTCAACTGCAACAGAACTGCAAACCAAACGTGCAGTCCGACTGCACGCTAACTGCAATTGAACTGCAATCGGACTGCACGTTTGGATTACAGTTCTATTGCAGTCTTGTCAACTGCATTCAAATTCCATCCAATCTACAATTTGTGATTGGATCGCAGTTTAAATGCGGTCCGTCTGTCTAGAGCCTAAAGTGTCATCGATCAGTTTCGCGATCATTTTTATTTAAAACAGCTATTTAGCTCCTAATGTAACATTAATAAGAAAAAAAATTTACTTAAGTAATCACCGCTCAAATTTTCGTGTTTGAGCTGGTACATGCGAATGCTCCCAGTAAATCTCCCACCATTAAACAAAATTTTGAAACCCGTGCTCATACTTTTACTTTGGCCATTTCGCGGTTAAAAAGTTAAGCAAAAATAGCGGACATTTTAAACCTGGTATTGTTATGAACATTGTTTCAAAACTGTAACAGGCTGCAGTCAAAATAACAATAAAATAATATTTATTCTGCTGTGCAATTTGGACATTATAGTTTAACTTTTGAAAAGTTGGTCTCACCACTATTTTTTATTTATTTATTATCTTTTTTAGAAGATGGCGGGACGAGCTTGACAAAACCAATGACCAGTGGTCCACTTAGCCCTGGATCGTGAAAACTGGAGATCATGGGGAGTGGCCTTTGCCCAGCAGTGGGATGATGTAGGCTGACAGTATCAGTATAATCCTCTTCTGCATAACTTTTTCCAGACTACGCTTGTGTCGGTTTCCAATGTAACCTTAAAACATGAAGTAACTACATATCTGACGTCGACAACTCATGTGACTTGGTAAGACTCTTAATTGCCACCAAAGATCTACAAATGATAACCCGGATCAACGGCTTAGTGTGCTTGTCATGGCGTAAATCCAACTCGGTACATAATGGATTGTAACCGTTCGACCAAACTGTGCCACAAGCTCCTTATGTAATTGTTTTTTGTGAGTCATAACCACCATCATCATCATATCAACTGCTGAACATATTCTTCTCCTATAGATTGTCAATAGGACTGGTTACAAACGGCTTGCAACCAAGGCGATCCTGTGGTCTTCATCAAATCGTCTGTCTACCTTGGATGGATGTCCTACACTGCGGTTGTCTGTGTTGTCTATTCAAGAACTTTACAGTTTACTCCTGTCATAAGTTGTCCTGAATGTAATAGTAAAAGCCAAAAAAAAACGGTCATCGATTTTACATTTAGGCAACTTGAGCAGCGCGACAGTCGTGCGACCGGCACTTGTAATTCACTTCGTACACTAGGCGATGAAAGTCTGCAATACCTTACGACGTGCTTACGACTTTACTATTCAGGTGACTATCGCAATACAAGTCCATGGAAATTCGTATTTAGGCACGCATCAATGAATACCAAAGTCGTAAGTGATCGGAGACTTGCGTCGTCTAGTGTACGAAGGGGATTACGCACAGATACATATTATGTGAACGAATATCTTTGCCAAGCTACTGCCGCCGTCTTATTATGAAAGCGGCCTTAAATTGCTATTTATACTCTTCCTTGCCCACATGTCTAAAGCTTCTTGATTAACTTAGAACAATAAGAGCGAACGCCCAAACATAACTTAAGGCGACAACGTCATCATCTATAACGTGTGATAGGCGCATTAGTTCGCGGTAATAATCATATTAGAAGCCAGCTGGAAGCTTCCCTTGATGATGGCATCCATTACAAACGTGACGTAATGGATTGGTTATATTCTAAGACCTGTCCTTTTGTTACACTTGGCTTTGGATGTGGAACACAGAGGTTGATTCAAGCAATCTCGGGTTGAGCTGAATGACCCGTTTTCACTCCCTCACAGAACAAAAATATTTGTATGATTAAGAAATAATTGGTCTGGTATTAGTATTTCTGAATTTAAATATATGTACAGAAAGCACGGTACAGTAGAAAATTCTAAATGTCGTAATGTGAAGCAACTTTTTTTTTTTAATCTAATCGTTGTAAATAGAGTTTGTGACTTTAAATGTTTGTTGCTCTTTTACACATAACTATACAAAACAGATTTGGATGTAACCTGGCACAAAAAAGGTATATAGGTAATGTCGGAAATACTTTTTCTATTTTTTTCTTTTTATCTCGAAAGTTCCATATCGTAGGACGGTTACAGAAAACTAGGCTGACCGCGAACGTAAAAGCTAGTCGTATCTAATTCAGAACTCGCTTCAAAACGCAGCAGCATTTTTCCATTACGCATAACGACAAATATTAATCGATTTTTAATTGCGAATCCAGTGAATTGAAACCTGTGCGTCACTCATAATGATGGGGGGCGTATACCGTGATTCTAATATAGCCTGTGTACACATATGGCCGGATATTAATGAGGCAATCGACGCGTCGGACCGACGGAACCCGCTCGCATTAGGGACCGAAATCGCTGATCCATTACTGAACCCTTAATGCGAATATATTAACTTTTATAGTCTTTTATGATAATACTATCGATGTAAATCATAGTATCGATAAACCAGACTATATCGGTACAGCACTAAAACTGATTGATATGTAGTAATTAATGTTCAGCTGGTCGTAAAGGAATGAGGTCAGCTTTAATAGTATGTTTGGTTCAAAATGGCTGAAATTAATTTAGGGAGTATGTTGTCGAGCTTTCGGTAATCCCGCTGTGTGGTGGATATGACGTCATCATGTCGCAGTGGCTTATGTTTGCTTGTTACGATTTATGGAGGAGAATGGGAACGTGTTTTAACGACAATAATAAAATGTAGTTTTTATTTTTAGTTAACCCCGTCTTTAAAGTGCTTTAATTCGTTTGGGGAATGTGGATTTTTGTAGTATTAGTTTTATAAGGCATGCACAAGTTTACGTGATCAAACTGATCAACATTCGTCATGGAAACAATATCGTAACCACAAAAAAATGTTCATGCATAGCGATTTCAAAGATTTTCCGATGAAAGCAAAATGGCGCTGATCGTCACCGTATAAAACTCGGTGACTGCGTTGGTAAGAGCATCGGATGTACTGAATCCGAAGTATGCAGGTTCATATCCCGGTCGCGGTTAAAATTTTTCTTTCCACAGAAAATCCACAATTAAATATCTCCATCCCAATTAAAACTACAATACCTACTTGATCCAGGTGTCTAGGAGTGCTGATTATTTTTTCGTTACACGCTGTATAAGGGTCAAGTAAATCCATCAGATACGGCCACGAAATCCTAAGGTAAATTGTAACGTAGCCTACGCTTTCGTAGCATCTCTTTTGACGCCATAGCTACGTAAATCACCTACGCGCCTACTTACGTAGCTTGTTACGAGTGTAAGTGCTACGCGTCAAAGAATTGTGCTACAGAAGTTCTCAAGACATTGACCACACTTTTCACTGCGTAATTTAAGAGCATTTGCATTTACATGCGTTTGTTGGAAAAAGTGACGTGTAAAACTATGCATAAAAACGTGTGTAGTTCGACATAAAATCGTAGTAGCTGGCTTCTGTAGATTCTGCTTTTTATTATATGTATATGAGTGTTTTAAAACTAAAACAGAAATAAAAATGTTTTAAGTAACATTTTCTTTTGGGAAGTAAAAACATGAAATGAGTCTTTCCGCATAGGAAGGAGCAGAAGGAACTGTGGCTTATTGGACGATTCGCACGAATTTAACTCGCACAAAACGTGCGAATCGACTCCTTTAAAAGATATTATTTATTCTGTAGTCGATTCGCACGAATTTCATTTATTGGCGTGCGAATCGACACCCTCACAAATATGTAGTAGGCTATTCGCACACATATTGTTTTTTTATGAAATGCAGTTAAGATAAAGTACACTTGAGCACAGAAGTAGTAAGGTCAAATATGTTTTACTCGTAATAGATAGAAAATAAAAACACAATCTATAATCAACAATATCTGTATTAAAATTAAAACTAAGTACTAAACATCATGGACAGACGACCTTATGAAGGTCGCCGGAAGACGCTGGATGCAGGTCGCTTCCAACCGGTACTTGTGGCGATCAAAAGGGGAGGCCTATGTTCAGCAGTGGACGTCCTATGGCTGAGATGATGATGACTAAACATCTTCTAAGCTCGTGTTTTGAGGATTAAAAATGAGCAAATATCGATCACAGAATAATAAATAATAAGTGTCACTAACTACTACTCCACTAACCGCGTAATAAAAAATAAAAGTACCAAAAATTTACATTTTTTTTTACATTACACAAACATTTACTTTTTTAATAAGGTAGGTTTATATATAATTGACAATTTTTTTATAATTCATTTGGTACAACAAAAACATGTTTTAATGAATTTGTTTTCAGAAGTGTACCTAAAATACACAGTTCTCATAATTATAACAATAAAACTTTTAATCATAAAACTAGAACTAGGGCTATAATCACATTTTGAATCACAGATTTTTCTTTAAAATAACGTATAAAAGTGACTAAACTTTTATATACAACTAACAAATCAACAATAATAAATCAAGTCATAACAATAATAAAATGCTTACTTCTAATTTATATATAACAGGTTAAAAAATAAGCTTACGAGAGTTAAAATAGATATTTGGCTTTAATCCCAATCAAAATCACAGTCGTACCTTTTAGGAATAAAATAATCAGTTATATATGACTATTCAATAAATATTACCAGCAACTAATTTCGTAATTTTTCAATACAAAGTTGTATATTAATTTCGCCACGATTCAATTGACGGTCATCTTTATATTGTTTTGTATTAGTAAAAATGTAGATATGCCACGTTTTAAGCAATTATTATTATCACTTATTCCATACAGATCTTTCTTACTTTCAAGTAAATATCTGCTGTTTAAACTTCGATTATTTTTTATTTTTATTTCAGTGATGGCTGAATACGACTGTACTTTAATTTTTTTAAACCTTAAAATGAAATGTGTGCGAATAGTCTACTACATATTTGTGAGGGTGTCGATTCGCACGCCAATAAATGAAATTCGTGCGAATCGACTACAGAAAAAATAATGTGTTTTAAAGGAGTCGATTCGCACGTTTCGTGCGAGTTAAATTCGTGCGAATCGTCCAATAAGCCGGAACTGTCAGTCTCTTACTGAATTAATGTACCACATTTTTTTCCAGTTGCCCTTTGGTTTAGAATGTCCTTGCAACATAAATTTGCATCACACCCTAATCATTTTCAAATTCAAAAGCACCACCAGCTTAAATCGCCCAAAATAGCACCAGAAAAGCATCAAAGCATTGCCATATCAGTGCCATTCCAAATGCACAGTGAAAACACCTCGTGTATTCCGATAATGTCGTCATTTGTTTCCACCGAACATCAACAGTGGCGTATATTGAGCAAGCACAGACTCATTAGCATAATGCGCTACCCAATATCAGGTCTCGGTTCAAATCGGTAACGATATGAAACGATTTACTCATCGATATGGAAAGTGGTTAATTCATTGCTCTTTTAGTGGCGATTAAGCCAATATAGTTGAACTGATATGGGAATAAACGGCGAATATACACGCGAGGCAGATTGTTTGGTGCGGGCTAAATGTTCAGCTGTTATTTATTTTTTTGGAAAAAAGCTGACTTAATGGAAATATAACCTAATCTAAAGTGGCCTACACATGGCCCTAAAATCAGAGGCGATACCGAGGAAGTGGTGGGGAAGCACCCTAGATCGTTCCCTAAATCGTATCGTGTATAGGCAAATCGCAACCATATCGGCCCTTCAATCAGAGGCGATATAGGTAGGATATACCTCCGCCTCTGATTTACCTATATCGCCGTGTCTAGGTAGACACGATACGATTTAGGGAACTATCTAGGGCTCTCCGCCACTACTTCCCCGATATCGCCTCTGATTTTAGGGCCGTGTGTAGGCCAGTTAAACAGGGTTGACAGAAGCAAGCCCCGTATGGCCTGAGCCACTGTTAGGTGAGGTCGACGCCGCCTACAGACTCTGTGAGGACACGACAGATCTCCACCGTGTAATCAACCATGTCCTTGTGACAGTCGACATAGTGGTGACACCCGGACTTTTCCTTCCGTCCATTACGATACAGGTGCCTCCGAAATAACCTGCGTCAGGTGGAAGGTGAGGATGCCATGTCATTTCTCTAGCCACTTTTCAAAGTCTGTGCGGAGCCGTGGCTAGTCGCTAGTTTTCAATAAGTAAGGGATAAAATACTTTTTCTGAATATCTTGAAAGTACTACTACACTTTATACTACTAATTTAATTCGTTACGTTATCTCTAAAAAATAACATACAGCCATGGAGGATTAATTCGTATTTTGTTTACATTTATTTATAAACAGGGATATTTAGATAGTTTGATATACAGTGCACCTTTATTACTTAGAGTATCATATTTTTTACAATCAACCTTTTTTGTCCTACAGATATTCGCAGAACGTGCCGTCGCGTCGACAGCTTTATAGAAAGTCCGACAAAATGGATGAGTAAATTAATAAATTATGCAAATTATAAAAGCTTTCGGGAACTTGCTGAGGTTTTTACGGGAATAACAGAATGTCGAGTCGTTTATGGTTAAAATAGGCATCGTTGGTTGGTCAAAGAGAATTCGGTACTTTACCAGATTTTTTTTCTTTGATAGATTACCGCCTCGATCTTGAGATTCTAACTAGCCGTGAGTTGATTTAATGAGGAATCAAATGAATAAATTAACAGTATTAATTTTGCCTATGATTTAATAGGTAACTATTTGAGAACTCCTTTTGTGGTTGCAGAATAAGACGGCATAAAATAATAGTGAATTCTAGAAACGCATGAGTTTTACCATTTAATATAAACTAATATTGCTTCATGTTGAACTTATATGTGGTATTCCTGGTAAATCGAACGCACATGTTGATTTCCAAACTATTTAACTTAAGCAGACTCACCCCCTTTGTTAGTGACATCACTACTAAAGGGGTGCGTTCTCTCTGAAGCTGACTGTACACACAAAAATTCATAGCACAGTTTAAAAGAACAACGTGATCCCACGGACATAATAGTTTACATATTACTTTTAACATTATTTCAACTAATAAGCCTCGGCTCTGAGCTCCAGTACAAAACCACTCAGTAGCAGCCCCAGCCTCCATAATTAAATCAAAAATTCACCAGTAAAAAGTGTTTCAAACGATATCCGTTGGTGTGCGAGATCGTCCGCCATTTCTCAGCGCTGAGCGAGGCATTGCACGCCTGGAGGCGGGCGCGCGTGCCTCCGCAACCGGCCCGCTTATTAAACGAATTCATCATAGTTAGGACATAAACACTATATTGTATAGGTCACGGATATTCCGCGCTGCTAACGTTTTTGTAATTAATTTTGTGCTATTAATTGTAGAGGTGTTTTTACCCTAAGTGAGCAGTTGCGCAAAATTTTTGCTTCATTGTCTCATGTTTTTAGAAATACTTTTCCACAATTTAAGAAATTGAGGATACTTTGAGACCCAGTCTGACCGTGGCCGTATTTGGCCATATATCCTGGTCAGATTGCTAACAGCTCCTTGAGTCGCGTGTTACGACAATAATAAGCAACACAGGCTTAGCCATTGATCAGACAGCGAGCGACGCATAACTCGCCGCCCACAAGCTTTGAAAACGCACCTTAAGTTAAGTCTAGTTATACTGTGTTATTAAATAACGAATATAACCATCAATCTGACAAGGTGTATTTTCATGCAGAACACAGAAGCAAGTCTTATTTTCACAATAGGCAAGCAACAACAATACAAACACAATACAATAAAATAAATCTAACAATTATAGCGTGCTGCGTTACTGCACGAGAAATTCTCGTTCGCACGAGATCAAAGCTTTCTTTTGTCATTTGATTTATAAAGTACCCATGAAGCTGCTTTAAGTGGGACTCTTCAAAAATTCTTTTCTTTTCACTGTTTTTTTGTCTTTTATTTTCACATTTGTAGGTATTTTTAGATGACTCCAGAAAGGATAGTTGCTCCGATTCTCGGTGTCTTGAAAAAAGTATTCGACGGGCTGGGAAAATGGACTAGCCACTTAGCATTTCGAAGTCGACAGGGGTTGCTCAGAAAGTAAGTTATTTTTCCCTAGTTGATAGCAATAGGATTGATAACAAAATATTAAGGTCCCTATTACATGTGACCTTTTTTTTGCTTCGTTACCCTGGCAGTGCGGGAGGGACTGTCCGACTTGTAGTGACTAAAATCCGCGGTGTCCTTCAATAGCCCTTTATGTTTCGGGGTCACGGTGATGGAAATAAGTCCCGCGACCCCGGCAGGCTTTGGCCCTCTGTGAGGGGGGCCCGTCATATTGCTGACGCTCTTTGAGGCGCGCGTGGAACACGACGTGCCGTCGAAAGGGGCATGGTCCATGGTCGAACAGCGAGTTGCCCTTTACTCGCTGTCCGCATGCCTACGGTGGCCGGTGACGTCAGACGCCGTGGGAGTCTCTCGATCATCATCATATTATCAGCCGTGAGACGTCCACTGTTGAACATAAATACATAAATGTTTATTTCAATAACTTTTTTTTTTTTTTTTTTTACGTGGTAAAATCATCAAATGAGACCTCCCACCCCGGGCAGGGCAAGAGGTACTGTCAGACTTGTACTGACTAAAATCCACGGTGTCCTTCAATAGCCCTTTATGTTCCGGGGTCACGGTGATGGTATAAGACCCGCGACCTATTTCAATAACTTAAGAATACGTTTACAACTTGGTTTTCAGGGAATTTCCAGGAACATATAGGCCTATATGCTGTAAGCCAATCTAGTCTTGTCTACCCGATGAACAGGATCATATCGTCCCTAAGGCTGAGGCTACATTCGATAGCGATTTGCGATGAGACTCGAAGAGCGAAACAGATTACACGTGGTATCGCTGGTGTGCGGTGTAGCCATATAAGTGAGCATGAATTTATTTGTTTAAATCGCTCAAGTATCGCAAATCGCGTCGCGGGCTAGTGTAGCTTCAGCCTAAACCCTGCCCCGCGTTTGACTTTGATATCTACCCTCACTGATGTTATCTTTACCTACACACAATTGAGTATTGTTTTTTTTTTGTTTATTTCTTTTATCAGCTATTTGTCACACGCGCTCGGTTTAATTCGGAATCTGTCGGTGGGTTTTCGGTAGTTAGTTCAAAAAATATTTTATATTTTCCAACAATGAATTAGATGACTGTGTATTAATTTTATGTACTTTTTTATGAAGTAGAAATATTGATTAAATTATTTTAAACACAATATACAGATAGCGCGCGAGTTGAATGCAGAGCTTAGGAATGCGGTAGTACTGTTGACAAGGATGTCAAAGTACTACACTGCAGGCGCGTGAGGTGGGGCGTGCGGGTAGCGGGGGGCTCTTCATCTCAGACCCCGACTGCATTCAACTCGCGCGCTATCTGTAAATAAGTACTCCAGACGCCTTAACCAACTAGGCCATTGCAAGTCACACCTGCAGCTGAAATTCACAATTCCTCGTTTTTAAACGTTTTTCGGTAACGTATCGCCATCTCTAGGATTAGTGTCTAACTACTAGAAATATTTAATTAAAGTACCTACAAGAACATTTTTTTTTTTCTACTAGGTAAGTATCATACACAATTTTTTTTTGTAATATTTCTCTTTAATTAAACTTCTATCATTCGAAAATGTACCTGAAATTGATATTTCGATTTTGCCAAATAAAGAGGTTTTAGTTGACTTGTCAATTCTATGCTAGCGCCCGCGGCAGTGAATTCACTTGTCCATCATGACGGGTTTTAATGTAATAAAAAGAAAAGTTTCTATTTGCTTTATCTACTCTTGATATCAATATTTATTCAATTAAAATTTTACTGGTTGAAAATTCCAGTCATTCGGATAAATAAACCAAAGGGTTTATGACGGACAAGTGACATAAACATTGTTAACGCTCTTCTATTATTTTCTTCGTTACTCTATTTATTTTCTTTACCTAACTTTTTTTTTAATTTAATTAAACACATTTTTTTTAAATTATACCCATAATTATATAGGTAGGTAGGTACCAATAAAAGTAAGTAGATTGATAAGACCATTAAGACACAAATGTACGAAAATGTACAAAAAAAAATGATGAAAAGATGACGTTGCCAAAGTCTGTGTCCCTTTAGTCTATTGACATATCAGATATAACCTCTACCTATGTTAAATTGTAAAATATTTACTGAAACAAAAAATGAAAAGGATCAGAAAACACACCCTTTTGTAAATAAAACGCAATAAAAGGTCGAGTTTATATCAAAAAGTTTTACCTGTCAGCGTGGAAATGTTCGGACTTTTTATTATTGTATTATTCACATCTAACTTTTTTCTCTTTTGGGAATAAAATGTCGCAGTCTTTTCAACTTTCAGTAAAATTGCCTGAAACATAGATTGAGCAACTCGTTTAATAATATGTCGGTATCTATTTTGTCGTTACTTGTGTCAGCATTCCATTAATGGACGAAAATGTCCAATTTCTTTACTTTTCCGTATGAATATAATGTTACATTTTCTAAACATACATTTAATTGAGGAGCTCGTGGCTAAATAATTACAGCCGCACAGGTCGATCTTCCGGGTTAAGCCGCGCTTGCCGAGGTTGGTCTGTGGATGGGTGACCATCTGTCATAGCGAGTTTCCTCCGTGCCTCGGAAAGCACGTAAAGCCGTTGGTCCCGGCTGTCATTTCTAGATCTTTGACAGTCGTTACTGTTAGTCAGAAGCTCTAAAGTCTGACAACCAGTCTTACCATGGGGTATGGTATTGCCCAGTTACTGGGTTGTGGAGGTCCGACAGGCAGTCGCTCCATGTAAAATACTGATATCCAGCTGAATCTGGTTTGACTGGAAGCCGACCCCAATATAGTTGGGAAAAGGCTAGGCAGATGATGACATTTAATTGCATTCCCCAAGTAGCTTTTCAATAAACATATCATATAATAATTTGTATATTCGTGAAGGAAAAACTTTTTGCACTCCTTTTTCGTGAATTATATAATGTGGACGGAGGGATATGAAGAACATAGATAAAGTTACATCCTACTAATATTATAAACGTGAAAGTTTGTATGTGTGGATGGATGTTTGTTACTCTTTCACGCAAAAAATACTGAACGAATTTGGCTGGGTACACAGATAGTTTATAACCTGGACGAACACAAAGGATAGTTTTTATCCCGATTTTATTTTCCCGTGGGATAATTTTGGAGTTGTAGCGGGTGTAGTCGCTGGCAACAGCGCTAGTAAATTATAAATAAGAAGAGTGCAGAAAGCTAATATTTATTTTAGACTTTATATTCAAATAAAATAGTAGTCTAAATTCAATCTTTGAGCGACCACTTAGTCTAATGACCTAGAATCCTTTTAAAATGTTCTATTAACTTCTTTGCGAAGTTTGATCCTTAGAAAAAGCGATTGGTCCTTCACAGTTCGATCATATTAACAATCGCGGTAAAAAATCTAGGTTCTTTAGAAAACTTGGTCCTAGTTTTAAAATTCCACTTAAAAACCAACTTCCAATTAGTCGTCCTAATTAAACTTCTCAGTCAGTCGTCGACTTTACTGAAAGCTTTTTGAAGGGAAACCGAATCACGTAGAATGTTTTACATAATATTTTATACACGAATAAATTCGAAAAGAGTACTTAATTCACTGAAGACGGGTTGCTACTACACGTAAATAACAACGTATTTTGTAACAGTTACTTTTGGACATTTAAAAATAGAATAGAATAATATTGTTTCTTGTGCTTTTTTTTCTTAATCACATTTGCATTGGGTATTTTAACCTCCTTTTTGCTTCGTCCACAATTATTCGAGTACATCTGGTCATACAAGTGCCCCCACATTGGTCTACATAAAATTGTTAGCTCCATTTTATTTTCTACCTATATCGCTCCACTGTTGGGCCTTCTCCATAACTTTCTATTTAAATTTCGAATTGTTTACTAACTGACTTTACCACATAGAAAAAAAAACAGTCGAAATTAATGCACTACATATACTATCTAATAGAGGCATACAAATTAGTTCTCACATACTCGACAGCACCGAAAGAAATAACAGGTACAAATACTTGTTCTTTATTATAAGTAGGGTAAAAGTACCACTTAAGTAATAGTTCGCGCTTCACTTTATCGTAGTCTAAATTCCAAGTTATTGGTTCCCAATTGAACCCGCCTCACTAGTTTCGGGTTTAATATAAATTATTGGAATATCCTCGGCATTAAAACTTGAATTGCCTCAACGACGGTCGGTACTTAGCAGATAAACCGAATCAAAAGTTCTTTGTGATGTCGAGAACTCTTGAGTCAATACTTCCTAGTTTAGCGGTTAATTAGAAAGTTTTAAACGTTTTATAGAGGGCCGTCATTAGAGGTCTTGTGTTTCAAGTTTTTTTCATGCTTTGGTTCGGGAATTCCCAGTAATTTTCTGCACAGATTTTGGAGTGGTGCCCAATGATTGGCAATAGTGTCCTCTATTGGCTTGGTACGACTTAATATCCGGCCGTCATCTGCAAAATATCGAACGATTTGACCTTCTTTTTGAGGTCTAGTGAAACTAGGAATTATCATAGAGTCTTACTACTACTTCAGGTGGGGCCCCCCTTAGAGGGCCAGAGCCTGCCGGAGTCACGGGTCTGTCTCACCATATAACTCACCTTGGAACGTAGAAGGCTATTGAAGGATCACAATGGATTTTTGTCAGTACGAATTTCACTCATTTTTGATGATCTAACCATGATAAAAAATAATCTCACTTTTAGTACAAATAAATGGATAGATAGATAAATGTTATTATTTCAAGCAAAAATAAATGAATGATTAAATTCGCACAGAGATGGATTATTACCTATATTGCAACATAAGAACATTTTATCCACATAATTATGATGGTGGGGGATAATAACCAAAATCCACAAGAGCAAAGCTGGACGCCCATGCACTATTATATTCCTAATGATATATTAAACGCTCAACCCAAATTCAGAACTCCAACTTGAATCAAATTCACAGCACAGCATCTTCAAAATTAATCAAGCAAGCGCAACAGAATTTGCTAAACATTTCCCTAGAGCAGGCACGGGTAGATAGCCTTGAATCATGAACTAATGTGTTCTTGCGAATTGCTTTCAAGTTTCAGAAATACTTGCCTGTAAACGTAGTAGTAGTACTGGAAAAATATATAGCTGTGGGTATACAGAAATTGAGGTCTAAAAATGCAGTTTTAACAAGAATTCCGCTGCATGCATATTGTGTATCTTTCAAAATAGATTTTATATATCTAACAACTAAAACTAAAAATGTACATCTAGTATTATTACAGGAAAACTAAATACAGCTATCAAAGTATTCCTAGTATTTATTTTTTAACAAGAATTCCGTTGCAATATTATGTATCTTTCAAAATAGATTCTATTCTATATCAAACAACTAAAACTAAAAATGTATATATTTAATATTATTACAGGAAAACTAAACCCAGGTATCAAAGTATTCCTAGTATTTATTTTTTTAACTAGAATTCCGCTGCAATATTATGTATCTTTCAAAATAGATTCTATATAATATCAAACAACTAAAACTAAAAATGTAATTTAATATTATTACAGGAAAACTAAACCCAGGCATCAAAATATTCCTAGTATTTATTTTATATAATGATACTGCTAAAGTGGGATTTTCAGGCTCTCTGTAAGTAATGTATGCTGTAAAGGCATTCTACAAACATGAGATTGTTAGAAATATTAACTTGAGCAAATACTAAACATATTCATGGATGTAATAGACAAAATAGAGTATCGAGAAACTCTAAACCCTGTTTTTAATACTCCTGAAAGCTCATGTCAATAATTATGCAAATTAGCTTTAAAAAATATCGGCGGAACCATTTTAAGCATAATATTATGGTATTTTGCTTGACATCACAAGGCCTATACAAGCTAACTTAAACATACAATTTCAAGGAAAACACAAAAAATGTCTCTGTTGGCATAATTCCCTCAGCTTTTAGACAACAGTGAATTAAAATCTTTGGACAAATGGCAACGAATTCTAATTATATTGACTATCGATTTCTATCAGCTTATTAATTAAAATGTCTAACGTAGGATTAGTCAGTTAATTGAAATCACTGACTTTTTGTTTTGATGAAATCATCAACTGAGTCCTTGCGCACTGGGTGAAGGGGAAGGAACTGCCTGACTAGTACTAACTTAAATCCAAGGTGTTCCATCAATAGCCCTTTACGTTTTAGGGCCACGCTTACTTGTTTAGACAGGCCCGCGACTCTTAGTGACTTGTTCGTCAACTCGCCCGCAATTAACTCGCTCGCTCGGGCGAGTTGGCACCTTCCGATTTTACCTATTTTTGTTGTCGTCAACTCGCAACTAAGCGAAAATCTGACGTATTTACAGCCGTCTACAAAAGTGTTTCTATTGATTTAACATTTAATTCAATTAAACCTTCTTCACACGTTTGTGACACTAAACGTGTAAGGTTGGTTAATTGAGGGCCAGGGGGTCGTCTTAGGGGCGGAGTTGTTTTGAGATCATTAATAAAATGTAAGCACAAAGACCTTAGTAATTAAGTTTTTTTTCATAAGTTAGAATTCAATGTGATATCTAAGCAGAAAGTACCAGGAGAACAGGATCATGAAGAAGGTTTTGGTGATGAAATCGAATGAGGAATTGGAACAAAAAGTACTAGGAGAACAGAATCATGCTGAAGGTTTTCATGCCGCACAACGAACGGTCTTCAAAACTAAAAATTTCTTTCGGCGAATACTCAATACCCAAAAATGTACTAGGACTGCATAAAATCAAGGTGATATTTTTCATTTGAACAGTTCTGTCTCAACATAGAAATTTTGGGCAAAATCTATTTATCACAAAAGTACTAGGCTTGCATGAAAAGGTGGTATTTAAATCATTAAATAAAGTTACTTCATAGTAAACAGTGTAATATACACACTGTTTTTACAAAAATACAATTAATAAAATTACCAGATATATAACAAGGAGTCTGCCCTGTGTCTTTGCCCTACGCTTGGGATTTCTCCTATATCGTGGGTACGTTTTCAAATTTCAAACTCAAATCTTACAGCGCCTCATACTATAAAGTAGGTTTCTATATTAATTTATTATAACACTTTTATAGATGACTGTACCATTTTTCGGTCAGTTGCGAGTTGACGACAACAAAAATAGGTAAAATCGGAAGGTGCCAACTCGCCTGAGCGAGCGAGTTAATTGCGGGCGAGTTGACGAATAAGTCCTCTTAGTCATTGCCTTTATATCCCACACGGAAAAAAACAAAAGAAAGCCATTTGTTCTTTGTAACAAAAACAATAACTTCTGTACCCTCGATTGTAAAAACCCTTTCGAATCTAGGGAATATTCTTTGAGTGCAAAGTGCGAGCGCAATATGCAGTAACTACTGTATCCGACAGTTTGTTGAATAGAAAACCACCGGTACAGCCGCACCTAAGTTTGGGAGCAGAGAATGGCCGAGAATGGTCGGCAATGGCCAGCGTGGCCGTAAGCCTCGCGGCGTGTGGTTTGCGCCAGATGCAAGTTGCCCAATATTACATAATGTTGCTATATATGTACGTGAGTGAAGTTTTTAATTAAAATACTTACAGTCGAAATGTTTTAAGCATATGTTAAAGATTCTCACTACTCCCTATTAACGTAATTATGGTAAAAATGTTAACTGTTCAACAATCTGCAGCAAATAAACACGGGGAGTCAGCTGTATCAAATTGTTTCACTTTTATATGAAGCGTCGAGCATTAAGCTCGTACGTATTTTGTACGATGATGGACAAATAAATACCGTATGTGTTGCAGGTCCATAATTTAAAAAAGGGAGTCTAGATGTAACCTCACGGGACCGTCTTAAAAGGACATCGTGCCGACAGTTCCTTTCTCTCAATTCTGGAAGCGAAGACTCGTTTTATGATTAAAAACACCTGAAAAATAGACTAAATCGAACACACACTCTAAAATACACAAAAGGCCTTAAATTATATCTCCAAAGATATGGAAGAGACTTTTGAGCAGCGGTCTCAGAGTAAATTAAGCTGTCGGAAGCTATTTACACAAATTATTACTAAGGTTACATTGTATATAACATCGCAGAGTCAAATGTTGGACACTGTTGACAGTACCGAAGACCCCCAAGTTACAGCATGTTAAATTAAGTTTGAGTAATTGGTAACACGGGTCAAAATGTTTGGGTATATACTGTGTACCAACCTGTTATATATTTAGTCATGTAACGCAGGCCGAAGGTTGTGCCACGGAGTAGTGAGCCAATGGAGAGCCGATGTGACAGGCAACGGAACTAAAATAGCGCAGGTATGTGTCAAGCCGGATTTTAGAGCACCACTTACGGTTTGTGACATCGGTGAATCAATTCCCTACACTTTTAGCACATGAAATATTCAGTAAACGTTTTGAACTTAACTACTAGGTATATAATTGACAAAATGTTCAAGGACTTTGCCCAACTGTGGGACATGTGAAAAAGAACCGAAATGTAAATCAATACTTATGTAGACTACGTACTAGGTATATTGCCAGAACTAAAACAAAAATAAGAAAATGATGTACACAGTAAAGGCGCAGTGTGTATGATAGACTCAATGCTTTATCACTGGCTGTCTTCAACTCTTTGAGAGATATTGGCCTAACCTCTCCATATTTCCCTCCTCTGTGTCCTCAACCCTTTCGTATAATGTTTCGAGATGTTATTGTGTTCCCTTGATAGACGTTGCTAAGGTGACATCAACGCGAGAAGGGAATTTTAAGCAATTGTCGGTTATGTAATACGACAGGCTTCTAGGTTGTGACAAAATTCGTGAGTATATGTACATATTTGAGTATTTACCGCCGTTTTTGGTACTGACATTGTTTGAGAATAATGGTCCTTTCGCATAGTGGTCCTTGTAGCCGCTGTTTAGAATTTTATGGCATAAGTAGAGCTAGAATACATTCTAGAAGGATCTGGAAGGACAATGTTAAGAAAATACTTATGAAGAAAGGAACAAATAAAAAGAAACTTTTTAGTTATAAAATATTCTTTAACTGTTATTGCATTTTCAGTGGGGAAAATGTAGGTACTTAATTTCTGCCATAAATAACACGCAGGACCAATATCTATCTACGTCTGTGGTATGTTCAATTTATAAGACATGAACACATAACAAACCTTCAATTTTTATACCAATACTCTTTCTACAAACCGAAAAACGCAAAAAAGTCGATACAAAACCTTTACAAAGAATTTATTTATCTCCAGAAAATATGGAACAAATATTCTTTCATAAGTGCAACCCAGGCTGTTCACATGTAGGAGTGCCACGTCGGTTCGCGGACGTGCCGCCGCATCAGCACTTTTATTACTTACATTTTTCACTGCACATACACTTCACACTACCTAGTGACGTGCTAGAACTTATAATTTTGCCACTTACTTACGTGGCGCAAATGCAAATGTGGATTGAGTGCTGTCGCGTATTGGGAACCGTTAGAAACAACATACTCGAAAATCTATTGGGAATGAAATTTAATGACGTGCCAATTACATTTTCAGTACGACAAAACGGAATGGATAAACGATTTTTTATAAAATAGTAATTCGTGCTAGTTTCCTATATTTTGGTATTATTGCAAGTGCAATCACAGTAACTAAAAGCTAACACGGTTGTAAGTTCTCGTGTTTGCGATCAATTAGAAACTAATAACTACATAATGTAATTATGAAGAAAGAAAATAATGTATTTTCGTCACAAAATAAATTAAAATATTCTAGAAACATAGCAAATTCCATATTTTAGTGTCACCTCTAACAAAGCCGTCTGGATTGGCAATCCTTCTCTTGGGAAAATGTTGAGACAGCGTTAAGCCTCTCTTCCAATACAAGAACCGAAAAGGCTTAATCAGACGGATAAGCGCCATCACTCATCTGTATTCACGCTACGATGGCAAACCTGCTCGAACTGGACGAAGGAAGTAATAAATCTTTGGCACATTCGGCAGTGTAGGACTAAGCCTCTTAGTACACAAGCCACCGGACTGAAAAATATAAAACTTAAAGGTACGCCTATCGAACCCACATTCATAGAATCAAACCAAGTTCTTCTTTAATCTTTTGTTCCACAACTCTAGGTGTGAAAAATGAAAAAGACGTCTTCGGAATTTCAATTGAAATTTTATAATGGAATCTCGTCCATCTCGAGTATTTAAAGATGGATTCTCGTAATTACGTATTCTTTTCGATACAAACGCGGACATTTCCCTAATGGTATCCCTTTGTTTAAGCCGTCGACATTAACGCCGAAAGGTTATGAGACAAGTCCAAGCTCCCCCCCGCTCCCCCCCGCTCCCCCCTCTGAGCGGGCCCAGTCCCCCTCCATGAATAACGTCTTTCACGTCACGTCAAATGTGCCATCTATTGTTTAGATACGAATTTTATCAGAGCGCCTCGTGTTCGATAAAATTTAACGTTTATTTGAGCGTTTGTAACAGAGCGCGCCGTGTGTGGGGCAGCCCCGGGCTGTCAGCTTCGCCCTACAATATTCATTATTGACAATTTGAATGGAAGAGAAAAATGTCAGACCCGTGTTGTAGGTAATGTAAATATTTGATCAAAATAGAGCGCCAACCCTACCCCGCTGCGCAGATGCGAGATATTTGACAGTTTTAAATATACTATGTGAAATAGGGGCTTTCGGGGGCCGCGTATATTAATATATTATCCCGCAGATAATACGCACATAAACCTGCCAGTTGTTTCAGAAAATAATCTGGCTGGCCAGGGTTTAATTTGCAATTTTTGTGCGAGAGTTTTAAATTTAAATTGACTTTTGAAAATATGGGCTTTATCTCCGCAGTTTGAATTAGAATTCTGACCGAGTTTTTATTGAAGGTTATTTAAGGAATTAAAATCACTCAGTTTTATGAATCTATGATTTAAAACTATCTATGCAGAGGACGATACGAGGAAAATGGGTCAGAAAATATCAAATAACCGCCAGGATTGTTCAGCTAAACACACAACCCTTTCAGAGCGGCACGCAATCAGCTGAAACGGTATTCTTCAAGTAAATAACGTTGGGATACCGCGCCCCACGGCCCCCCGTTAATGTCGCTATAACCAGCACTTGTTGCGGTACCCTGATTTATGAAGCAATGTTCCGCTTGATGGGAAATTATATAGCAATTAAAATTAATTACGATCTTAAAATATTAGGAGGGAGTCTAGCACACCTGCCACGGTAGAAGAAATCACTGTTCGAGACTGTTAACTTAAATAAACGAGATTTCGAGAAGGATTTCGGGTCCATTATGAACAATATTAATTAAAAAACAAACAATTCCAATTTCAAATGTCATATCATCAGTTCCTTTTGACCTACTTTGATCGAACCCTTGGCCTTGTTGTAAAAACGAACCATTTCAGTTGGACAAAGATCATTCCTCAGGTGTCAAATGAGAGCATATTTTGACACCTGAGGAAGGATATCGCCGCCAAGGTAGACATTGGCGAAGGTGGTATGATAATCTTATATTGTTTATGGCTCTTGTGCGATCAACGATTTAAAAAAAATTAAAGAGAAAAAACAGGAGAATAGATGTAATTATTTGCCGAGCAAATAGGACTCAAGGTAAGATAGCAAAAAAAACACTTAACTGTCTGGTGGCCCGCGGTACAATCTTATTGATACCGTATATACTATGGTCCTGGGACACAATGGGCAACTAAAGGACAGAATGAGCTAGTAGTCCACATTCGTCCCAAACTAATGGTATCAAAAACCCTTTGCCCAAAAGTGGGATGACCAACAATTTTGACTTTGGATACATAATTTTCCGCAAACTACTACAACTTTAAATAAGTATTTATAACCTGCTGGCACGGTAACTTAACTGTAAATTCAAAAGTTCAGCTTAGTGACGTTAAAACCTATTTTTAATATCTAGGTTTGGGCTTGGTTCAACACTTTTTTGTTAATTTATCGCCTTTAAGTAAAGTGAAATTATTTTTTAACAAATTAATCGTGTTTCTGGGACCGTTACAAATTATAATTATAGAGCAAACGACGATAAAGCTTAATTCACTTTTTAGCTTTTGCTGAATTGGGCTCGAAAGATTCAACTTCCACATATTTTTGAGTAAAAAAAACTTAAAGGTGTTCTTTTAAATAATGTGCAATTTGAAAAGTCGCACAACTCACGTTCTATCATTGTACACGACCCAACCAAGAACTCGGTAATGTACTATTATGGGTTTTATCAAATTCGGCATCTATAGACTGGAATACACCTAAGCATTTTTTTTAGAAATTTCGTAATGATATTTGAAAAGAAATCATGACACACATGTTTATTTTAGTACATCAATGACTTCAATAGTCCTACTTGTTGAAAAGATATTTAACAAAATCAGTAAATCTTTTCTCCTGTAAAATTTTGATTTTTCGATTGCCGGCTTATTGCTTGGGAGCATCGCTTATTTATAAGAAATGATACTCATACAATCCACACTCAATATTAAAAAAAAAAAACTTCCTAATTCCCATTAATTTCGTTTTCGTTTTTAACACCAGCAACCTATATAGACAAAGACTCAACAAATCAAGCAAGAATGCACGTGTTCTTACTTCAGCATATTCCGTACATTAAGAAGTTCTTCATAAGGCTTCTTATAAGAAATAACTTAACACGGAACATAGTTAAAGTTTACAGCATCAAGTTGCTCACTTCCTGAAATATAGTAACTGCTAAGGTGCTCCCACAGCGGTTATCTTTAAAGAAGGTGGCATAACATTCGCTAACTTAATATAACAAAGTGTAACAAAAGTTATAAATTGTTTGTGAGAGTGATTTACACAACTCCATGTAACGATTTTTTATTATTTTTATATCTTCGTCCGATTGATAGAGGGACGTTATACGTACTATAAAATAATGACAAATTGTTGCATGTTTTAGCAAATAATAAACACTGTTATAAAATTTTATCGTGCTAAGTATACAATGTTTTACAACCTTATACAACTGCTGTGTGGGAGCAGCTTTACACATGCGCTTATATCGATACGGGAAGCTATGCCTGAATTCAGGTTCACTTAAGAAGCTTTGCACCTCTTGCAAGCGATATTTAGGATCGTTTTTCATAGCTTATTTACTCTAGCAATGGAACGTTGTTTGGCGGCAAGGCTGGCTCAGTGGTTAAATAATTGACTGCTATGCTTTGTGTCGTGGGTTCAGTTTGTGTAGGGATCGATATTTTTGTATGACCTATAAAAACTTGTTTTGGTTCTGGGTGTGTGGGTTTAAATGTTAGATGCTCTTATTACAAAGAAAAACAAGCTAAACATTTTGGGCTTACGAACCTACGAAATTAAATAAGAAAGGTGATGCGTTTGCAACAAAGCTCTAGCACATACAGAAGACTTTGTCTTCAGGTGTCGAATTATGATCGTATGCTTGCTATGCTCATGATTCCAGTAATTGAAAATGGCTGATGATCTTTCTCTTGGTCTTTGGAGAGGTCAAAAGAGGTTGTAAAGAATTAGTGTTAAAATACTTGAAAAAACAGCGAATATTTAAAATAATTAAAAATAAAAACAAATCTTCGAATTATGTGTCTCAATTTCATATTTATAATAGAACATTTATTTTAATATTCTTTATTTCTATGTTATAAAACCGAACTACGTACTTCAATGCGCAGTTCATATTACTAAAAACATCTTCCGTTCCTTTTCAATATTCTATACTATTGACAGTCCTTTACATTGAATTTTCATAATACCTTGAAGAATTTCGATGCCAGCATTGCACGAAGGCACGTTTTTGCCTCACTGACTTGCTATGTATTCGTTTGTGACGTCTAGTTCTTAACATCAATTTTAGTGAATATATTGTATTTGAAAAATATTTACTTGTATTAGTCTAAATACAGCTAAATATGTTTAACATTAAGTAGAATGGTTATATTATTTGAAAACTTTAGGGCTCTTTTGCCACAAAATAAAGTCTATTTTCAACTAATTTTCGCAGTAATAACAAGCGAATATTTACTGATTTGCGGACCCCAGTTCATTTTATTTATCATAAAAAAATCTCGGTAGTATTCATATCAAAAAGTTTACTATTCGCAAGAAATAATAACTACGAATGATTGAATACAAAATTGTAGCCCATATTCGTTTTTATCTTTCAAAAGTTTTAAATTGCCAAACGATATTGGGTATTTTTCTCATTGTGTAGAGTTTACTTTTAGATGAAGAGACGGATATTCGAATTTCTAAAAATGAATATTTTCTGAATATTTAAAGGACGAAAAGACACAATTCTACAGTCTTAATAACTTCTCGCTTTTCTTTTCAAAATATCAAAAAGTACAATAATTCGAATGACCGTAAAAATCGAATCATTCGAATATTAACAACACAATAACTCACAGAATACAGAATAGGGCCACAATAGACATCTCTATGCATTTCTGTAAAGAAAACTGATATACCCATTCTAAGTTCAACACTATTGACATTTTATGTATACATTGAATTTCCATAATACCTAGAAAATGCACTGCTAGCTGCTAGCTATTCGGTTGTGACATCAAGTTCTTAACATCTGTTTACCGGCACACTTAGGACCACACAACGTTTGCTGTCTACTTCAACTTCAAGCCGTTACAGTATAGCTTTAATATCTTTTGAAATACAGAGAAAATGTTTGGACCTTTGTCTTTATAATAAGTATACTTGAAATACTTATTTACATTTGTATTAGTTAAGTAAGTATTGGGTTAACTTAAGCGAGAGTTCATAAAAAATGCATATTTGAACTGATATTTCCAAACATAAGTTCGAATACGCATTTTTAAAGCAGAGGTAGACGCTCGTGACGATGGACGTTGCAAGACGATCGCCGTCCGCCACTTGCAAGCGACATGCAAGCTTCGACTAACGGGCGACTCGCTGTCCGACTATGGACCATGCCGGGATCGACGGCGCGTTCTGTTCCAATCGCGTCTCAATAAAGAGTGTCAGCACAACGACGGGGCCCCCTTTATAGAGCCAAATGATTATACCAAGATAAAAAAGCCAGTTCGAAAATAAAAACGATTTCTAAGGAGCTTCCAAGACATCGTGTTCTTACTAGTAACATCTACTTAGCTCACTACGGTACCTCGTCCCCGCCTGCAAGTGACCGTTCCACTTCAGCTTAATATCTTTGAAATGCTGCGGACGGGAGCATTACAGGCTCTTTCCTCTCTTACATAATATTTTGTGGCATGTTGCTAGATGTCTCAACTAAAGGATTCTGTTAGTTTTGGTCCTTTGAGATTGTTTTTGAGTATATTGCCACTTTTAAAAATGTGTTTCGTAGAATGGATGGATGTTTTTTACTCTTCCACGTAAAAACTACTGTAGTTGTAGTTTATAACTTGGATTAATACATAGACATTCCTGTGGGATAATTACCGACATTCACATGGGCAACGCCTCAAACATAATCAAGTTACACACATACATACTATGTAATAAATTAGTAAATAACATTCGTAAGAAGGTTACTAAACATCGCACCGAATTTTGTATTTTTGTTTGCGATACTAGGAGTATCGCAAACAATTTTAATTATCAAGAATCAAATTAATTATTTATCTATTTTTGTATGACACAGAGGTAAAGTTTGCAAGTATATCAAGACCAGTATCGGTTGTCATTTGATAGAAAAAAAGATAGAAGCCACTTTTACTTCATCGAGTATCATACTTCCCATTGAATATTATGTTTCTTGTCGCTGCTTCTTGGCAGAAACTAACAAAATATAAAGCTGCTGTTACTCGTACTTCAGTTAATATCAACGCATATGAGCTAGTCAGAAAACTACATCGCAAACGTTCAGTTAATTCATGTAAACTTTGCAACTACTGTCACAATAATTCACATTCACACCATTACAATATGAAAACTGAATTCGTGAAATGTATGCCGAGTGCTTTTTGCGAGAGAACGTATTACAGCCTTGATACCGTAATTCAGTCCGTCAGGTGCAGATGCTGCCAACGACTCCAAGCGATTAACCCATTTGAGGGCACGATCCACCAACCACCCAGTTGAGAAAGACCTTCCAATATCCTCGCGAGCTTCCTTCACCCCCTACATAACCATGTGAGAGAGGGAAGCGGGGAAGGTCAACCTAAGATGGTGTTTCATCGCGCAGAAATGGAATGTTTGTGCCAATACTTGAATATTATTGATATTGCACTTAAATATTCGAATATCAAAATCCCTTGGGTGTTTACTTTGACACAGTATTAATATATGGCGATAATACGCAGTTAGCAAAATACAATTTATTTAAACACCTTCATGCGTATTTGTTATACAAACGCATGAATTCTGATGAAATTATCTGTTTACACGAATTCTCGGTACTCGTTAAAACGTTGTACAAAATAAACATGATTAATTATTATTGTGGTTAAAATATTCCAATAAAATGCTTGTGTATATTCAAGTATTTTATTCGGCTAATTTAACTAAATAATCCACTGTCATGCAGATTGGTTTCCTATCTCATGCGTAAACCTATTATAATGTGTTTCTCATTAATTTGCATTGTTAAGTTACTTGAATTTTACATGAAATATGTAGGTACAAATATTATAGTATTACTCTTAGATATATAATAAAAAAACTGTTGATATTTTTAACTCTAAATAAATTAAAACATCTGATTCAATATCAATGAGCTAAATTGTAAAAAGTAACCATTTAGTACTGCCCTAGTCATGACTTCCACATACCCACAAAAACTATTTTACGACCTCATTAAATAAAAATATTCTGTACTATTATAGAAATCTGGCAACATTTGTTAGACCCATCACTACGAGATAACACGCTAAGTTAATAAACTTAGCACATCAACAATAGTGGAGGGGGTAAATGAGACAGCATTTTATCATTTTATTCGCTCAGTTGGACGTCTTCGGACGTCCCGACCCACGTCACGGACTCTAAGCCAGTTGACAACTTCCACCAATATGTCGAAAGGATAACATGGGATCTAATATACAGATAATTTAATTAGATACGTCCAGATGAACAAAATAGGTATCGGTTTTTGATAAATACTGTTTGGCAGGGCCGGAATGTTTAACGATCAAATCTCTTTACTATGAAGTTCTTTATGTTTAACAAAACGTATTAGAAAAAACAATGTTTCACGAATAATACATATTTATTTAACCCTTTAATTCGCAATGTTAAAACTGAACGACATAGTAAACAAAAAAATACTGTTCAATTTCTGCTGATATGTTCTTAGTTCTTTTTAAAACAATAGTTAGCAAGAACGAAACGTAACCAAAAAAAAATATAGCTGTCATTTCGCGCGAATGTTTTCTCTCTCTTTCTGACAAGATGGCGTCGAGAACACCTGCCACGCACGGATGTAAGGTAAATAATTTTCGATTTTGACCATTTCAATTAAATTTATGGATACTATGGTTGAAAATATTCCTAAAAAATATGCCTTTTATTGATTGGTGTAAAATTCATCTTGTTTTAATAACGAATATCCAACTTACGAGCCTGTGAAATGATATGTTGTTTGTGACCAACACTGCGGAGTACTTAGAAAAGTACCGAGTATTTTGAATGTCGTTCACAATCAACATTGCTCTTTTGCTTACCAAGTACTTTATTTTAACTAACCGAGCTATTTCTAATATTTTTGAACTACTTATAATAACTAACACAGTGGGTAAATGTTTTAAAACTTTTATTTGGTATGTTTATTTGCGATTGAAATTTTTGTTATGCTTTGGGTGCGGTTTTGCATGGTTTTTTTGTTTTTGCTTGCTTCAGATTAAGCCGAAATGGCACCGAACACGTACTATTATGGCACTTGTGCCACCTGAAAATGCACCATCAGATGGTAGCAGTAGCGGCTCAGACGATGAAGTTATTGTCCCGAACTTACAACACGACGATGATGATATTACATACTGCAGTTCGGAACCAAGATCCTATCCTTCTTCTCTAAATGAGTTGGACATATTTTGTTCTGACAATGAAGACCACCAAACAGCTCACTTCAACCCGGTTTTATCGGACGAAGAAACTATTCCACTGTCACCTGTGATCAATGAAATGTTTCCGACGGGTCGACCTCAAGAACAACTCCCTTTCATGCTAAATTCGGTTTCATCTATCTTATCGCCTTTAACTAGCTCATCACCGGCAACCACAACACGTTCAAAGAGAAAGGCAACTACATTACCAAGGCTTCTGACAAAACGAGTGAAAAAGTTTGTTAGAAAACCCATAAACTTCAAATTCAAAAAAGGCAAATTCCAACACACAGCAATAGTAGAATTACCACAATATAATCCACCTTTTGATGCAGGCCTGAAAAGCCCTCTTGATTATTTCCATCATTTTTTCTCAGAAGACATAATGGATCTTATCACAGAAAATACTAATCTTTATTCAGTTCAACAAGAAGTTTCAAAAAGCATAAACGTTACTAAAGATGATATATGTGATTTTATTGGCATAACTCTTTTGATGGGTGTGGTCCAAATGCCAGCTTACCGTGACTACTGGAGCAAAGCGTTGAGGTTCCCCGAAATTGCTGATATTATGACTCTAAAGAAATATGAAAAAATAAGAAGATTCCTCCACTTTGTAGACAACACTGACACAAATGACGACCGCTATTTCAAAGTGCGACCTGTACTTGAGAGGATTCGTAAGAATTGTTTGCTGCTCGCGCCAGAAGGGCGCTACAGTGTGGATGAAATGATGGTCCCTTATAAAGGAACACGGGCAGGGAGTAGGCGGCAGTATTTACCCAAGAAGCCCAAAAAATGGGGATTTAAGATATTTGTGCGAGCAGGAGTTTCTGGATTAATATATGACTTCATCCCATATGGTGGTGAAGATACATTTAGAAACCGACACTTTACTGACTATGAAAATAGCTTAGGTTTAGGAGCTAAAGTTGTCATAGCTCTTTGCAAGACAATACAGGAAAAACCAGCTACTGTGTACTTCGACAACTTTTTTACATCGCTCGAGCTAATCCATCACTTACGCAACGAATATGGCATTTTCAGCTTAGGAACGGTCAGAAGTAACCGTCTAAGAGGTTGTCAAGAAATGTTACTCTCTGACAAAGCACTTGCAAAGAAGGGCAGGGGTGCCAGCCAACAGATTGTCTGCAATGAGAAGAAGCTTGCTGTGGTCAAGTGGTATGACAATAAAGTAGTCACTTTAGTAAGTTCTTTCGTTGACTCACATCCAAAAGAAAAAATTAAGCGATACTCAAAAGAAACCAAATCGAGGGTTGATGTAGATTGCCCACAAATAGTCAAGCAGTATAATGCTCACATGGGTGGTGTTGATTTGGCCGACATGTTGGTGTCATTATATCGCTCTAACTTTAAAACAAAAAGATGGTATATGGCTTTATTTGCTCAAGCACTTGACATTTGCGTCAATAATTCCTGGTTGCTGTATAGAAGAGATTGCCAAAATAACAAGAAAACATTAACTCTCAAAAAATTTCGAATTCAGCTGGTAACAGAACTTTTCCAAAAAAATAGAATTCGACAGACAGAGTCAAAAGAAAACGAAGCGTCTGTCAAGATCAAGACTCCTGTTGCTCCAAGACCACCAGATTCTGTTCGCTATGATAATACAGGCCACTTACCAACATTTGTGTCTCAAGGCAGGTGCAAGTATTGTAAAAAAGGTTATACCAGTGTTTATTGCAATAAGTGTAACCTTAGATTATGTATGTTAGAAAAAAGAAATTGTTTCTACCATTATCATGTCAATGTATAAATGATAACTATGCCAAAGAAAGCTGAATTTGTGTTTTTTTTTTTCAATAAACTTTGTTTTTCCACATATTATTTTAATTTTAATTGAAAGTGTAATTGTCTATTCAAGCCGCAATGTTGTTAGTGTACGACATAATATTCTGTCACTATTCAATAGAATGTTTCGCAACGTTGTATCTGAACAACATATGTTTTTTCAAAAAGTATATATGTAAGATTTTTACAAACATTTTTCTAGAGCTATTTTAACAATAAATAAACACCCCAAAAAGAAAAAAGGAAAAAATTGCAGTATTTTTTCACCTGCGAACTAAAGGGTTAAGTCTGGAGAATACCTGTAATAAACTAACTAGATTTTTTTTTCTTTTAAACAAAAATAAATTTTTAAAGTCCATTAGTATTTTAAACTACAACTACTTTATTTTAACAGCGAAAAATAAGTAGAGTAAGCTATAAAACATGTAATTTAACTTTCGTAGACATTAATTTTGTTAAAATGTGTAACATTTGGGAATATTCAGGCGGGAGTTTTGCAAGCGAGTCCCTTGTCAAATCGCACTCGCCGAGCTCAACCGACCGAATTTAATTTAAACGCTACACCCACTACACCATTGCACTGCCTTTACCGGGTAAATACTTACGAAGTCGGTTTTACACAGAATTTTGTGACAGCCATTTTGAAATTCTACATACATTTTGGGATCAAATAAAATATTACTCATGCTAAGTAGGGTGGGTGAATTCAAGAAAGGTCCGAGCTCGAGTAAAGTTTGTATCGTTTAGTTCGTTCAATTGTTAGCCAAACAAATTGGAACATTGTACCCAAACACCAAAGAGGCACAACTCACCCAGTTGACCTTCAATTTAAGTTCAATACAACAGAGTTCGCTCATTCGATTAACACGAACAACTTAGTTTTAAACTCAGTTTTACAGTTCGATACGAACCGTGAAACTAGCTATGATTTATTGTATACAGTTTTCGCAGTAGTTACTCAGATTTATAGTTACAAATTGGTCTATCAAGACGGTTAAACAACTTCCGCACGCAGGGGCCAATTTTACGGTCCACGATCCTACTCCCTAACTTAAGTAACTAAATGTAGTTTAAACTAAATATTGTTGCTCGTTACAGTTTGATATATTTGAGTTGGTTAGAAGATTTTGATTAATTCTGCTACTGTAATTGCTCGTTAGTGGAACTCTGTCTTTGGTCCTTTAGACCAATTCTTCTCTTGGAAGATAAGGAACAAATGTTTGCCGTAACGGTACATAGCACTTGATTAGAGGATCCAGGAAAATCACATAAAATCAAAAAGGCCCTCCAAAAGGATATGAAAAAGTTACAAGGTCGGCAACGCGCAAACGATAGATAACTCTGGTGTTTCAGGCTTCTATAGGCTAGGCTACTGTGACCGCTTTTCATCAGTTGGGCTGTATGCTTATTTATGTCAAAGGTGGTATAGAAAATGTTAAGTGGTATCTATTAAGTAATTTTTTTTACAGTATTCTACACCGTGGTTTAGTGACATGCAGGCTACGAAACAACTATAGATGCGTTGATTATTTTGATGATTATTTTTAATCATTTTTGATGCTGTATCGTAAAAGATTTTATGGTCACATTCAACCCAGATATTTTTACACGATCATGCGAAAAATAAGTGATGAGAAACTTAAGCCTACCCTACGCAATTTGCATCAAAAACATGTACCTCTTGAGTGTAAGATAATGGGAACAAAGTTTAGTAATCTTACGGCCGCCAGAGCCGATTTGAAAAATCCTTGACATGATTGATAGCTCTTTAAAACTTTTGGTAAATATCCCATTGGAGCAAACGGGATGAGATCGCAAAAACGTGCTTGATGAAGAAATCTACAATAACATTCTTTTAGTTAAAGGAAATTGAGGAAAATCTCAGTAAGTAGACACGAGAAAAACATCGTGGAATGTTTTTATAACATTTTCCACGATGTGTTTGTCAATAATGCTCAAGATTGAATAACATTTTTCTAATTTGTGCTTCTTTTCTTTAAAAACTAATTATGCATGCACATATAATTAAAATAAAGGTATTACAAAGCTATTCGGAAATGTTTAGCATATGTAGACACAGTAACAATGTCTAACTTGGAAGAAATCAGAAACGAAAAGAGCTGGAACAAATTAGCCTCCACATTCCTCCTCCTTGGTTCTCTGAGTCGACCAGAATTATCTATTTAGTTTTCAACTCGAACCCTACTCATTAGTAAACTGAAAATGCAACTCCAAATTAATTTAATTAAATTTTTCAACTTGCCAAATAATCTCATAGAACGAGAGATTTGACGCGAACTAATGCGTCAAATCCCGCGAGTCAAACATAGTTAACTTATTTACCCACACGCAGTTACGTTATCAAATGAACGGGTTAGCAGTTTTGATCCAAGTGTAACAATGTTAGTCCCAGGTGCCAGGTAAAATTAAACTCTATCCTAAAAAGGTTTTGTAAGCAAAATAAAATTGGCCGGGTTAAAGGGTCGGGAAAGATGGCCCACAATGATTACTGTAAGGTTACCCCGACGGCACTGCGGCCCCAAACTTGAATACTGATCAGAATTCAACGACGCTGATTGATTCTCCAATTTTTTTTTTCGTGTAACTGATTTAGGGAATCTATTTTATACTTTTGCTGGGATGCCAATTGTAGCAGAAGGGAGGCCGTTTGAATTTTATATTATTGCCTCGTTAATTTATATGGGGTTTGTTCTCGGGTTTTGTTGTTTTATAAAACAAAATAAATGTGCTTTGGCAATTGTTTTCTTGCCGTTGCGTTATTGTATTGTTTTCCAAAATAAAAACCATAAAAGCATTCGTAGATTTTATCAATCTCATTCTTATTCCGTCCCATCAAGTTGTTTATTTTGTTTATCACAAAACACAATAAGGGCGACGTGACGAGAACTTTCCCCACAGAATCCGTCGTATATCCATTTTATTGTGACAGACGTAAACTATGATGTACAACGGTATCCGACGAAACACGTCAAAACAAACGTTTTCCCGAAGAAAATTAAACTTCCTTTGAGATACAACTAACTTAATCAAAAGAATAGAAGAAAACAATTCACAAGTTCGCCTTTTTGCGAAACAATATCGGTTTTATGCTTATTATTTTTCAGTAAGGTGAAGTTTGGTGATTACATCATTGAGTATTCTTCTTTATGTACGTTTTTCTTCATTCTTCTTTGAAAAGTTTTTGTTTTTTATCTATGTTTAACTTATTTTCCAGGTGATTCGTGAATGGGATCTTTATTGTCTGGTTTTAAAAGCCTCGGTAAACTAAAGTTTTTTGACTATTCATTCATTGGTACGGCCGCCTCGCGAGGCAGTTTCCTCGCGTGGCAAATGCCTAACGAGGCTGCTTGCTCTGTGTGGACGCGCCTATTGAGAGCTGATGTGCGTGTCGCGGGATCAATCCCTGCACGGAATAAGTATAAATACTGACTTCAAATTTTTAAATGCACCCATGAAACAGGACAAACTCCAGTGTTGCCCCAACATGAAAAAAAAATTGGCTATTTTTCATCTGCTCGAAATTTAAACACGTGTGAACCCGCGGTGAGTCGCTAGTATTATGATAATATATATATATAATATCGCCCACATTCTTGGAGTCACAAACTAAAAGTTAACAATATACGGGCCCACAAGTACCTAGTTATCTACCTCCTAGCTAACTTTGAAACTTGCTCACTATGATAAGCTCTTGCCGCTCACTGGATTTATTTAATAGGAACTCGACAAATCCTGAAAATGTGAGTTACGCTATGTGTCCCAGTTCCAGTCTCTGTGTGTGGAATATTTTTAGATGCGATATTAATGAAGCTTAATTATGGAGCTACTCGTACGAATTAATATGTCAAAACTTAATTCAGAAATGCTGGCGTGAGTGCACGGGTGTAAAGTATCGTCTATTTAAAATTTCCTTTGAAACTGGAGGAGTTACTCAATTTCGTTTTATTTTTATATTTGGTACTTGATAACACCGAAAATGACTTTTCTGAAAAAAAAAGAAGAATCTTAATACGTTTGTGCTTTTTTTGTGTGTAATCACAAAACTCCGTCATCTAATAGCTGATTTGGTATAAATATCCTATATGTGTCCTTTCCGTTTAAATTTTTAAATAAAATATATATGTTACGGTAAATGTGATTAATTGAAAATTATTAATAATTATCTATTATTATTAATAATTACCGAAAGTCGAGGTTAAAGTGATTAATTAATCACATTTGTCGGTTATTATTAATAATTTGACCCTAGTAGTGATAAATGTAATAAGTAAACTTCCTTCACAGGAGCAAGTCGACGGAGCCCCCCTCCGCGGGGCTCCTACATCTGCGTGGTTAAAAAAAAAATTACCACGAAGAGGATGGCGGGGTCTTTCAGACCCCGCCATCCTCTTCTAACCTAAATTGTCCGAGTCGGGGTGCCAGCAAGTCCCGAGGTTAGGCCTAGTTCTAACCGGCTAAACCTAGGTGTAACCGACCACAATCGGTTAAACCTACGTGTATCATACTTATCTTTAGTTAGCACTAGGTTTAGCCGTTTAGTTTATTAATTTTATCACTTTTACCAATATGTGTCGTGAATTATTAATAATTACTACTAAAAGTAATAAATTTCGATCGTTTATTCACATTTACCAAAACATGTGATTATTATTAATAATTTTGTAAAATTATTAATAATTTTCAATTAATCACATTTACCGTAACATATACATTTAATGTCTAAATTCCCTTACCCATTTGTTCACCCTTATAGAAAGGGTGAACAAATGGGTAAGGGAATTTAGTTTATTAATTTTATCACTTTTACCAATATGTGTCGTGAATTATTAATAATTACTACTAAAAGTAATAAATTTCGATCGTTTATTCACATTTACCAAAACATGTGATTATTATTAATAATTTTGTAAAATTATTAATAATTTTCAATTAATCACATTTACCGTAACATATACATTTAATGTCTAAATTCCCTTACCCATTTGTTCACCCTTATAGAAAGGGTGAACAAATGGGTAAGGAAATTTTCTTACTTAAACATAATAATACTTTCGTTATTTTAAAGTACCTAAGTATTGGGTACCTTTGAGTGATTGTTACTAAAATGCGTAGGCGCTGATCTCATAGCGCGCAGCAACTAAGAGCGTTGAGTTAGCGGCTACGCCGTAGCAATAGTATCTTTCTACGTGACTACGGCGTAGCAAAGGAAAGGTAAATCTGGGGGCAAATCTCGGTTTTAGAGATGGTGTCGAACTCGACAAAAATTTCTAATGACATCATTTTTTAGAAAAAAATTAAGAGTTGCTATGTCAAATTCGCCATTTGTCGAAGGCTAACGTTAGAGTTCAGCTTCAGTAACATGTGTCGAAAAAATAACGTCATTGGAAATTTTTGTCGAGTTCGACACCATCTCTAAAACCGCTGATGTTCTCACTTCATGAACCTCTCAAATAATTACAATCATAACGCAAATGTAATACAAAACAATCCGGCAATTAATGTCTAACATAATGAGTTAGATAAGGCGGTGTTACCCGGGGGTATTGTGCACTGTGTACACAATTCATGTTAATATAATGTTATTGTAGTCGCACTCGCCTCTGTAATATCATACGTGTACGGAATGCTCAGTGTGTAGTCGTTAACGAGCATTAAGGGCATTAAGAAGTAACACTTTCAGTTTTAAGTAGGTCAAGTGTGATGGCTTAATGTTTTGTGTAATCTGTTTGAGATTTTTTGTGACGATTATACGAGTATGTTATTTTCTGTTCTGGCCCTTGCTTTACCAACGAATTCTTCCTTAAATAAGCTGAATGTACGAGTATTACCAAATTCGGCGAACTTCACGAGTCAAAAGCAAAAACTGTGATTCTACGTAAATTGATTTAACAAATCCGGATTCTTTTTCCTCCATCCGAAACGACATCAAACAAAACCTTGTTGATTAAACAAATGCAAATCTACATTCTACTACATTATTTTGGAAGGAAAGACTTCAATTTCAATCCATTGTATCAACCCAGAGCTTATAGGCTAAACCAAAAGCTCCTTCGTTTTCTCAAACCCGCATCTAAACGAATTTTCCTCAACATTTCCCGAAGCAAAGGCCGACGTTTCCCGATTCGTCACGAACTACCCATTCTCAACAACTTTGTATGTTTTCCTAGAGAAAACATTACTCACACAGATCCTCACTGGATCAACAGCATTCAAAGCTTAAAAAATACACCTAAATGCAAATAAAAATTAAGCTTAATTTCCAAAGCTCGTTAAAAAATACCAGTCATCATTAAGGTAAGTAGGACCACTCAACCAACAATTACAATACAAACGAAGCGTAGGTGTAAAGTGGAACATTCGGAATGTAATTTAATCGTGTTAGACAAATTAAAAGACGTAAAGAGAACCCGGATCTCTCTAAAAATAAAGCTTTTCAATTGTATCGGCCTGATTTCGCTTGAGAACAAGATTCCTATTCATCACTCATTCCGAATTTGCTGTAACAAAACATACCAGCAGAGAAAATGATCGTCAAGTTTAATAATTCTAGTTTCAAACTCGACACAAGTTGTATAGAAAAGCTTAATTTATATTATTGTATAGTTTGATTCTTGTTTTCCCCAAACACTCACGCAATATGTTACAGTAATAACTTATGATGAAGATGTACTTACACATATTTGAATAACAAAGTCATTGAGTCAGATTTTCGAACACAAACTCCTGTCACGTTTTCGCGCGTAAAGTGGTGGCAGCCATCTTGGAACGTGGCGTTGATGGCTGACGCGCGTTGACACTTCTCTATTTAAATATTGCTCCTCTTTTATTCACCACCTATTTTGTTTTAACAAATAGGGGATCTAATTTATTGTGTGGCGCCATTGTTGGCTGTATAATGAACGCAAGCGTTTGCATTGTTTCGAACTAGGTGGGGTATCAGCTGTTAACACTAGGGTTAAAATGGTTTTCTCTCACGATATATTTAATGAAGCTGGCTGGTTTTAATGCTTTGGTATTGTTTTATTTAATGATTTAAGTCGATATCAAACTATGGTCGAATGACTTTTTCTATTTACTAATAACAACATTAACATTTAATTTTCGAATAACAGCGATGGATAGAAGTTCTTTATTGCCTGAGCGATGCACTGAAACGCCTTCGGGGCTTTAGCACCCATGGCCAAAATAGCACTCAGGCATTTGTAACTAGCTGTAACTATGTTATTAGTTTATTGTAGGTAGCTTTGTCTTAGTTCTTTTGATGTGTACATTTGTGTATTTTTTTTCAGTTCCTTGTCTTATTTTATGTAAATAAGATAATTAATGAAGGCTTACATTTTTGACCTCGCTTCCAGTACAAAAAAAAATAGGTCAGCATTTTTATAAGCACTTCATTTGAAATCCAGTCACACAAAGTCACAAACAAGGCAACTATAAATCGAAAAGGCCGTTTTTTATCCACGCTTTTTGTCTTGTCTTCCAGTCAGTTACAATCGAACGCAGGAAAGTAACCGGATATCCTTTTCAGGTCACGTATGAGCTCGCTTCGTAGATAACAGCGAGAACGATACATCTTCATATAAAACACGAATAGATCTCACTTCGTAGAACCAGGTAACTAATATTTAATTCATTCGACATCTGTTTTTGACACTCTCTCAAACGGCTACGAGGCAACTCGCAGCGCTTGCGAAAATTAGTTGCCTTTAGTTCAGAGCTACCTACCTTGGTCTCGAGGACCCAAAAACAAAGGATCGTTAACGCAAATTACGCTCAGAAATTTAACGAGGACGTACATAATTATTCTGATATAATTCAGAGCACATTCATTAAGTTGTCATAATTACCAAGGTAGTTGCTACCCCTTACGTATTCTGAGTAATGAATTATACTGTACCTACGTCTCAAGTTTTCGTTTTAATGTTTATGTAGACTATTAGACGACCTATTTCTTAATAAAATATAAAATTATAACGAGCAAACTTGGGCTCTTAAGTTTATTTTTAGACGAAGAAAAAGTTTGGAATAATTAAGAACCAGAGCACAAAATCCGTTGTAGAACAGAGCATGTTGCGACGGAGTCCACAGAGCTCATTATTCCGCGATTTATACGGCGCCCTCCAGGAGGCGAACTAGGGACGCGCTCTTGACCTGTTTTTTCATAAACAATATACAATACCGCATTCAGTCCTGTAGAAAAGGGTAAAAGGATAATAAATTCCTTCTAGCAAAGGCAGTTGATTTACGAGAACTCACAATATTCAGATTATTTGGGTGCTTGTGGCATTATTTATGAGCTAATTTGCATTAAAACTGTTTTTATTCTGAGAAATATTTTGAGGACGCTTTTTGTGCCTTCGTTATGACTAATTGACTGAGTTACTGTGACAGCTCATCGTTCAAGTTGCCCTAAAAAACGCTGCTGAAAATTGCTGATAACCATAAAATTGTATCAGCAATTTTACAGCCCATGCTTCGGATGTCGGCTACTTTTTTACATCAAATATTCAACCGGTAAGCACTTTAAATACAAAAGTGTTGAGATTCTACTAAACGGGAGGATACACTGTATGCATATGAAATGATATGAGTATAGACAATGTTGCAGCTTAAATTACTACGTCATACAAGTACACAAACTCTTCTCTTTTCTCAAGAATTTCGCAGTAGGCATAAGTAGAAAGAGGGATAGGAGATCTTTGTTCTGTAGCTTTACAAAAAGAGCTAATAACATAGTGTGTTTTTTTTTACATGCTAAAATCATCAAATGAGTCCTTCCAGGCCAGGGCAGGGTGGGAGGGACTGTCAGACTCATATTGACTAAAATCCACGGTGTATCCTTCAATAGCCCTTTACGTCACGATAATTCGATAAGTCTCGCGACGGATGAATGTTTTTTACTCTTTCACACAAAAATATCTGAATCGATTTGAATAAAATTGGTACCCAGTTTATAACTAAAGAGACTTGTAATGCATTTTTGACTTTTCTGAAGCATAACCTAGTAATTAATACATTCTTTTTAAAAGCAACAACAAAACTTCAAAAGTCCTTTAACATTAATTGCCCTCCATCCTGAAAAAAAGCTTCAGAACTTAACAAAAAGTGCCTTTCGTAATTAATAACGCGTTCCCTTTTAGAGGGCAATAAACCAGAGCCAACCCTTACTTCGATTATAGCCATTCAACGTAATCGTCGATCGTCACGATAGTTGTATATGTAAAGGACTCGGGAGGATAATTGGCTCGCATTAAGCGATCTTCCCGCCTGGCCCGGACATTGACTTACTGAAGGGCAGAGCCTCCGTACCGACTCAGCATTTCCCGCGCCGACGCGAGCGCCATCACATTTAGAGTTCCGTACCTCAATAAAAATCGTAATCATTATAGATTCACTTTATTGTCCGTCTGTCTATCTATCAAGACCCCTTTTCCCGGGAGCACGTAGAGGTATCAAGCTGAAATTACTATCAACTACGCAGGTCTATCCTTTGGTGCAGAAAAAAAATCATACTGCGATATCAAGGCAAACAAAAGATGCGGCCGTTTATGCTTCGTTTTTCCGTATATTTTGATGTCCGCGGTGTAATCGAAACCTATAGGAATTTTGGTATTTTACAACTATATGTCACAAAAAAATATTACTCATCTCAATCTCCTAGTTGTAGTTCAAGTTTGTCAATTTCTTTCAAACGTTTGTTTTTGGGATAAATTATTTTCAACTACGGAACCGTTCAATTTGCGTAGTCCGACACGCACTTGGCCAATTTTTTATAACAACGCCTGTTTTTAACACTACGATCCTTGTTTAATAGCGGGCCTCGTATAAAAAAACGTTTTCGCCGAAAATTACGGGATCCGAAGCATGTTTTTTCGGATAATTTTGGTCCTAAGATCCGCGTTACTGGCCCTTTGTGGGAGTTAATAGGCAGGAAGTCAAGTAGACCGGAAAATTCCATTAGAGCATTCATTGTTGGATTGCAGATCTCAAGCATACGTACCTTTGTTCTGTTAACATGGGTCCTATAGGTTATGTAAATACCTGTCAATTCCATACCTAAGCCCCTTCGTACACAACGCGACGCAAGTTTCCGATACCTTACGACTTTGGTGTCCAAGTAACTATCGCAATTCAAATCCATCGAGGTTCGTAAACAAGCACGCGTTAATGGATACCAAAGTCGTAAGGTATCGGAGACTTGCGTCGCGTTGTATACGAATGGCCTTATAGTATAGCGAATGGAATTCACGGTTGGCGCAGTAGCCGAGTGATTGATTGCTGCGCTACGTGTCGTTGGTTTGATTCCCGCGTGGAACAAAATATTTCTATGATCTACAAGTTGTTGTTCCGTGTGACTATTTGTGAGTTTAAATGTTTGTAAATATACCCTCAATACAAAAAAAAATCAAAATGAGGGACAACATTTTTGTTTTAAAAAAAAAAGCTGTTTTTAGCAGATCAAAAAGTTTAAGTAACTTAATTACTTGATCGTCCCAACAGGTTTAATATCGCCTGAAATAATTTATATCAAAAAATATAAAATCTACCAGGCTTACGTCTTTTCTAAAAAATATAACGTGTTTATGTTTATAACTTAAAGTTACGGGAGGATCAGCGGGGAATGCTTAGCTAAAATCCAAACGGTTACAGTTTACGACCCTGTATTTTACGAGGCGTATTTTTTGGAACCATCCTGTATAACATCTGTTTGTGGAACATATCTTGTGTTTTGTAGGTACTTCAATTTGTTTTATGTTGTTTTCTTTACGCTTGATATTAATTTAATTATGATAATACGAACTTCCTTGTTATCATAAAATTTTATATACAGAAAATAGTTTTAAAGATAAAAAAATACCGTTGGTTTAGTGGTTATAAGTTCAACCGCTGATACTGAGGTCTCAGGTTCAATACCCAGGTCAGACAAAGTGATACTGGGTTGTACAATAAGGGATTTCTCAATAGCAGACACTGAGTCTGTCTTACATATCTATGTATCATGTATGGTTGCTAGTAACAGCTGAATGAGAGTAGCCGGAGATCGAGTGAAATGGCGTGCAATAAAATTATTAACTACGAAAATTAGACAAAGCAAAATTACAGTAAATTGTCCTTTAATCGAGCCAGCCCATATAGTCGTCTGCATTAATAATCGAGAGTAATTTGTGCAAAATCAGCATAATAAATCATTAAATGTTATTTGATATTGGCGTACTCCACAATGTAAGTAAAACATTTAGTGATAGACTTACTTTTAATAGGATTACATTGTTTAACAGTTTATAAGGTTATGAGATATTGAGGACATTAAAAATAAATTATATCAAAAGCTAAAGTAATTACCAACCTAGGCATTCTAAATAAGAAAACAGCAAACCACATCGAGCATGTTACGACATCCATTCGAATGTTAACGACAGCTCAATGATACTACAATGTAAATATAGTAGTAAAGATATCAACGCCGATTGACAGCCAAAGTCTACTCCATTAACTTCCCTGACACATTTCCGCATAATAACCTACGTAACCACACTTATACATCGTAATTCAATCATGAAATGCCAAGTAAATGGCAATTTTCCGCAACACCGACATCAAAAACCAAATAAAAACATTGAAAGTAAGGTTATACTTAGCACTTAGTCAAACAAAACTTTTGAAACAAACAAACATTATGTACTTACTTGGAACCAGGCGGAGGCAGCGTCACGCCGCACATTGGAAACACGAAAATATCGTCAACACCCAAATACATTGATATACAACATGACACAAACGTAGTAAGTGTAGTAACCGAAGCACATGTAGAGGCGTGCCGTAAGTTCACGCGGCGCCGGTGCACGCGGACACACTCAATCAGCTGATCGCGGAGGACAGTTAATCAATCGGCAGCGGGCCAGCCAGGGGTTAAGTCCAAGCGCGGTCGCCACACTACCTGAGTGAAGAACCTCTTCCCATTGACACTGGTACCGGACGAGGGTTGGATACGAGTCGGCGGCGGCATTTTCGAGCTCCAAGCGGGCGGCCCCGCCGCACTCGCCGCCACACTAATCAGTAATCGTTGCTGGAGGGAGGCTGCGTCGCTCTCGCCCTCGTCCCTCCCCCCCCCCCCCCCGCCTCCCCGCCGCCGCGTACCTCGCCCCGCACTCACAACCCCCGCGCGTAGCCTACTACATCCGACCAGAATCGGAAGACGGGAAATTCGGTAAAATAAGGAAATTTTGCTTTTTAATTTTTCGTACTTTTACTTGGAGTATAAATCGGAGGTTTTATGTAAATTATGCTTCATTTGGAATACGTTTTTTTGTTTCCTTATTTTGTCACCTTTTTTTCCACCTGTTTTGATAATTATGTGTGAAAATTTGATAAAAACACCAAGAAACAACACACTGAAATCAATCAGGATTGTGTGTATCTTTTATTAGTAAAGCTGCGTCTACACTGCAGTCCACATACCTCACCAATGACATGCCTGGACTTTCTGCGTCACTCTGCACAGCCGCCTACTCTATGACGACGGCGCCAAATTTTCAGGGGTGACACACTCCCATTAAATATTCATTCGTGGATTGTAAATTAGTGAATTCCCAGAGATAACAGCCCGCCTCGGGAGGCGATAAGGCCCGAATGAGACCGACACTTACCGTGGATTTAGCCAGGCTGGGTAGACCGCGATCACTCACGGTAGACTGACCCTACACCGATGCTGTTAATGATGATAAACTGATAAACTTTAAGCAGTTTCGAGAGGTGATTAAGGGATACAGATGGTAAATACGATTAAACCAAAAGATTAGTGACTATTTAGTACGTAAATAAAGGGTAAATAATAGGTACTGTTGGTCTTACATTATTTTGAAATAAATCGGAGCAGCCACGATTAATGTTTACTAGAATAGATTCTTCTATCTACTGCGCTTGTCCACTCCATAAATGGAACGCTGTAGATTTGCAAATCTACTTTAAAAAACTATCTAGTTTGTTCCTAACTTAATGCTAGATTTGTCACAACTTGATTACTTATAATAGCAGTTAACTGAATAATATGATAGAAATGAAACCATATCATTGTAAAAGTTGCGTTCATTTGAATGAACTTTTTACTTTTTTGCCCGCTGTGAGCACAGCATGGTCCGATGGGAGTATAGTGATGAAGCAGGCTGCAACTACGAAACCTCATCACAAATGATGACCAATCTGTAGTCTGTGTAACTGAACTTTTAGGAATCTGTCCAAGGGCTCATGACGAGCCGTTAATGCCACAGAGTGTTGGTCGAAACTACATAATTCAACTACATATATATAACTTAAGGAATTATTGACACGACGAAGAAGAACAAGAATGTAGTTCTTGACTTTAGCACTCGTTCACCCTCTCCGCAGATTTGTAGTAAAGTAGCTTAACACTTCACAGGATATTAATTTCCCGATAAAGGAAAAAAAATGTGGGAAGTATGAAACTGGTCCTTCTCGTCGCGGCCCTACTAAGTGCGCCTGCGCGATGACTCCACGTCAAGTGGCGATCTTACTTCGCACATCTTTTAAAATGCACCGACTCGTCCACCGCCGCCGTACTCCTACAATCTGAACATTCAAATTGAGCTTAACTTGACACCGATCGAAACCTCCGCCCGGACGACTTCCAACTTTATCACGAGTACTTAAAACTTAAAATAACTTTGTTTAATTTCGTTATCGGCTGTGAGATAATTTTGGACGCTGACCCTGCATCGTTTGCACGTCTCTTGTATATGGTTATAGTTAGGTATTGAAATATTAGTCTACTCGACGAAAATTTACATCTTAAATTCTCTTAATAAAGACATCCCATCTTAATGGAAATTTAGTTGAAATTTACTGGACTGGCTAGAGGTGTGATTAATGAAAATGTACCGCTCGGTTCAAAGGGATCAGTTAAGGGCCAATTTACTGCCTGTTTATAGAACGAAGAGGATAGAAACATTTGATTAATCAATAAATTCAAAGCAAATTGCGTCAGGTAACGTCGTCCGGATAATGCTCCGAAAAGTCTCCCTTTAATCTTTGATAATGCCTTTTTCTGTGAACACTTAGTTAAGTTATTTGCACGGATCGATATCTGGTTATTTAGGATTATTTCAGTCTTCATTGACCTACAATTTAAATTATCTTAGTTGTGAACTCTAGAGTTGTTCGTATAAAACAAAGTGTAACTTATCACTTGAAGCCTTAACCCTCGACTGCCGCCACCTCAAATTATAAATTCACGGAAAACGTTTTATAATACCATTCATTCACTAAACTCTAAAACCAAAGAGCTCTGCAGAAATTTATCCATTTGCTAACGAACCGCTTCCACGCTCCCATAGCGACTGTCTGTCCAAAAATCATACGTAAAAAACCTTTTGAGGCAGGTCACATCAAAATTTCAAGTCTGAAATTTGCCGGTGACGCCGCCGGTGCATGGCGGCAGACGAGAGAGGGGGAAGCGAGGTGTGGGGGAGGCCTATTGTTCTGTCACAGATGAGTGCAGCCGGGTCGCGGTTACCGAAGGACCGAAGAAGGGTTCGGCTAAAATTACCGATGTGAATAAGTTATCCGGTTAAAATTTAATAGAAATGTTTCAGCTTTTATGTTGACACGGCAGGTGTGGGTTACGAAAGTTTGAGGGAAAGGGTTAGCGTTAATTTTGGAGTTTTTTGTTAATTAGTTTGGAATTTTATAGTGTAGTGTTATGACATTTTTGGCGCGTTGCTTTACTCTAAATATAATTTCCAACTAAAAGTTTCAATAAAGGCAAAGTTAAACAAAAATACTCTTTAGAAACATTTTCCGCTTCGTCACGGACTCATTTATCTTGCTGCACTATTACTTCCAATTAAAAGTATCGATCGTTTGCTCTGGAAAAACTTGGAAAAACAAAAACAACAGGGTGTATTCAAGAGTGAAATCAAGACGTACTGTAAATGATTACCGAGTGACCTGAATGAAATCATTAGTAATCGTTAGACGGCGAACTTTGTTCCCCAAACGTCTAACTCGACGGTACTCATCAATCAAAGTGTTTCTATAGCGAGCGAACTGAAAGTAGGCATCGACGAGGCGTAACTCGGAACTAGTTCTTGTTTTGGGTTCACCAGTTGCTGTCGGTTTATTACATCTCAATTCGGTTCGGTAAAAAGCCGATTACGAGTTAAGTTTACTGAAAAGCATTTGATAGACTTTCTGAAACTGTACCTATATTTTTAACGGATAGAATACGGAATCTTGATGGCCAAAACGCCATAAATGCAAATTCGATGCTACAAAATTGCTTTTATGCTAGGTAACAAAATAAACTTTATCTAAATAACAGCCCCACAGGTCGATCTTCAAGGTTAAACTGAGTTTGTCTAGGTCAGTCGGTGGATGGGTGTGGTGAAGCACATGCCGAGTTTCCTACGTGCCTCGGAAAGCACGTTAAGCCGTTGGCCCCGGCTGTCATTCGTAGATCTTTAAAAGTGGTTACTGGTAGACAGTGACCCAAAAGAACGACAACCATTCTTACTATACCAAGAGTACCGTATTAGTCAGTACCAAATGGGTGGTGGTCAAATACTAGTATTTAGCTGCATCAGCTGGTTAGACTAACCAATGTAGCTGGGAAACGACTAGCAGACACTGAAGAAACTTACGTACGTACCTTGCACATCATACCTATTCATTATCATATAAGCCGTAATACATCCCGGGGTGGGAGAACTCATTTGATGATACTACCATGCAAAAAAAAAAAGCCGTAATACATCCACTGCTGAACGTTGTCCCCCCTATAGATTTTCTATAGGACTGGTTGCGGCCTGCATTCAGCCAAATCCTGGGGCCTTTATAAGATCGTATGTCTACATTGCACGTTATCTTTAGGCATTCTTTTTGATAATGCCCGTTTTTACTATTTTTGCAAAGAACATTAGGCACACCTAATTATGTAGGAAGTAAAACTCAAAATCCTTCCTTACTGATACAGAAAAGATAGTCAACATCCTGTGACATCTCTTAAAATTTTCAGTTCTTTGAAATAAAATTTCAGGGTTGCATCATAATAGAGCCTCCACGTTCGACGGTACTCAGCTAAGCACGTCCGGTGCAACGAAGGCTTTACTTGCAAACCTTTTCACTGGCTTATCTTTTTGGCAAAGACGTGACCTATTCTTGAACTTTCCTGACTAAGATTAGACAGGAAAATTGCTTGTTCGTGTATCTTTTTAATAGCCAAAAGATATAATTCTCCTAATTCCTAATTCTTACTGATATTATTAATGGGAAAGTAAGTTTGCTTTTTAATTACTGATGCGTGGTTATATCAATGTATCGGTTCTCCTGAAAGGCTTATAGTGGTCAGATAAAATTACTTTTTCCGAAAACAAAAACTGTAAAGTTTTTATCATAACTCACTACATGTGATCGATTTGGTTGTCATTTATTAATAACGTTAGCGGACCTGCTAGCTTGTCTATTATAAAGAGCTACTTATTATTTTAAGAAAAACGTTGTCCCACACAAGAAATTTCTTCTATATCGTGGGTGTGTTACTCTTAAACTCACATACACAAACAACCAACACACGGAACAACTGTTAGTAGATCATACAAATATTTGTTGTTCCATGCGAGAATCGAAACCGTTAACACGTAGCCAAAAATCAATCTCAAAATCACTTTGCTAACCATGCCGTCAATATGGAGAAGTGTTTTAGAAAGATAATATTTTTTACCTTCATATTTACGCTGAAGCACGTCAATTTACCATTGGTGAAAATGACTGAAAGCCGTGAATATCCTGAGACAGAGATTCAAGCAATAATCTCTCTTCAATATTAAAGCTTTTTATGTCGATTTCTATTTCTTCTTCAATAGGAGATTGACCCGGATATTACTCGGATGCCATACTATCGGCGTTTTTTTTCTTCCTACCTTATTCCTAACTCCACAGGATACGGTTTTCTATCCAAGATTCTCAGGGTTCAGTTGTCTCATTGGCGATTAGCGAGTAGCGACGAGAGCAAGAACCTGAAAGCTAATTGGCGAGTAGCGAGCAGCGTGTTTATGTAGTTCCGATTTTGTCCAGCAATCAGCTATGCTATTGTTTAAAAAAAATCTCACCGTTACACTCTCGCGGGATACGCCTACGCTAATGGACGTCGCGAGGTGACGCCACCGTAGATGGGGCATGCGGGACGGTGAGTAATAGGTGACTCGTCCTTCGAACCATACCCGGGTCGACGGCGGCGCCTCGTGTTCCACGCGCGCCTCTAAGAACTGTCAGCAAACAGACGTGGCAAAGCCTGCTGGGGTCGCGGTACTGTCGCATTAGGTAACCATGGCCCCGGAACGTGAAGGGCTGTTGAAAGATCACCGTGGATTTTAGTCAATACGATTCTGACAGTCCCTCCCTTCCCAAGGTGGGAGGATTCATTTGATGATTTTGTTATGATAAAAAAAAAATTTGAATTCTACAATTAATGTGCTCTTCAACGAGGCAGCTTTCAGATCGTCTGATCGTGCAACGATCGAGCGAGCGGTAATTTCGCTATCAGTAGCTTAATGATTAGCAAACTTTAGTCTCAACGAAGTATGAGCGCTTTAACCGCACTGACAAAGCTGTTTTAAGGAAAATAGCACTGCCGGGTGTGTGTAGTTCCAATACTGCCCCCGATAGTTGAAAAGACGGATCTAACAAAAAGTAAAAACGGAGAAAAAAATGTTTTAATGAATGAAATGGAAAATCATTTGCTGTCTTCGAGTAAACTAAAATATTTACATTTTAAAAGTTGGAAATAATGCCCACTATAATAGGCTTCGATTTGGTTTAGTAATAATATGAATTTATTAAATTATTATATTAAAAATAATGAAAAAACTGTTTCATCTTAGCATAAAAAATGAAGAAAAATATGACAAACTTAATTGAATAGACGTAAATGGCTAGATGCGTCCTTTAAACTTCAAACACTCTCTATCTATTATATGTTTTTAACAGAAATGGGCACATCTAGGTATATCCGCCTTTTACCTTAAGAATTAGAAAGTATGTAGATAACCCTTAGCTTAGATGAAAAGTTCATAAAATTATTTAATAATCCTGTATTATTTATGTAAGGTAATAATATCTGATATAGTACAGTGAAGTAGGTTCCTCGTTATCATATAAGCCTTACCTAATTTATTATTTGAAAATAAAACACAATCGATTTAATCAAATTTTTATTTTAAAATCTTTTGACCCACATAAACAAAAATGCTATCCATAGCACAGTAAATTATAGCGAGAATCATCGTCATCATCATCATTCGGATCATCGGAAGACGTCCACTGCTGAACATAGGCCTCCCATTTAGACCGCCACGCCGAACGACAATTCGCCACTTGCATCCATCGGTTACCCGGGACTCTCACGATATCGTCGGTCCACCTGGCGGGAGGCCTACCTACGCTGCGTCTTCCGGTCCGTAGTCGCCACTCGAGAACCTTTCTGCCCCATCGGTTGTCAGTTCTACGAGTGATGTGGCCTGCCCATTGCCATTTTAACTTACAAATTTTAGCAGCTATGTCGGTGACTCTGGTTATTCGCCGAATATCCGTTTTCTGGATTTTATCCCGCGAAGAAACTCCGAGTTTAGCTCTTTTCATTGCTCGTTTAGTGATTCTTAGTCTCTCTAAAAGGCCAGCAGTCAAATACCACGTTTCAGAGCCATATGTAATCACTGGCAACACACACTGGTTAAACACAGTGTGTGTTGTCATAGTGTAGTGTCGAGTCAGTTTTGTGTGATGATTCGTGTTTGTGTGTATAACTGTCCGTAAAACCTCTCAAGCTCTCTCTTGCGATCACCAGTTTTGTCGAAATGACGCTGCCGTCGTTAGTCTTCAGTTTTGTCATTTGGCTTTGCCCAATAGACGAATTCTTTGCGAAGTTTTTGAGCCATGGTTCCGCTCGATTGCCTCTTTGATCTGTGCCGAAGCACCGTATGGAAGCTATTATTGCGCGTATTGTACGCTATTGTAGTGCGTCTGCCATATTGGCAGACGCACTACAATAGCGTGGAAGCCCCACCAGCACCCTGAACGCGTTATTATATTGTGTTCGGAGGGCGTGGTGTAGACATTTTGGCAGAATTAAACAAAGTGATCTTTACCTCTAAACTATACCTCGCAAATCTGCGTGCCAGCATGTGCTGGCACGCAGATTCCGTCCGTTCCGCTGTAACATTACAGCGGACCGCCATCGTCCTCCTTTCCGTTTCAATGTCCCTATCATCTTTTAAATCCTCGGTGACCACATGACCAAGGTATTTAAACTCAGACACCCTTTTAAGCAGCATAGGTGCCACATCTCCCAGTTTACGACCATTGGCTTTATATACCAGTAGTTCGCTTTTGTGAGGATTATACAAGAGACCGTGTACCCTAGCATACTCCTCACGCACGCCTATCAGCTTCCTGAGCGCAGCTATTGATAGCCCGAGCAACACCATATCATCTGCATGGCTAATACTGTTGATACAGTGACCATCAATCGAGCATCCTACTCCGATGTTGCTTAGCTCAACAGTTTATTGATTAACTCACCCGGCACACCTGTATTGTTCAATTTACGCCAGAGAATATACTTAACCAGGTCAAATGCCCTGGAGAGATCAAGAAAGTCTGCATAAACAGGCGTACTTCTATCTGTGTTATACCTAACAGTTTACTTGAGAGACATAATTGCACATTCTGTAAACAGTCCTGGTCTAAAACCGAACTGTGAGTCATTTAAATTTAGGTGTTTTTTAAGCTGTCTCTCAAGCAGACCGTCAAGTACTTTAGCTGTGGTTGTAGCTAAAGATATTGGGTGGTAGTTGCTCTCGTCGGAATTATCTCCCGTCTTGCTAATAAAAAATACTTACTTTTGTACGACGAATCAAGCTCCAAAATATTGCGCGACTGCGACACATCGTGCTCCTACAACCTACTCGGGCGCAACTGACATAGAATCTAGTCAAGCGCCGTATTAAACATACCCCGCACAATCCTCGCTTGATTCACAATTCTACGAAAAAAGGACGTTTCTGCACACTTGAGCCTTTTTATTAAGTATCATTTTGTTTTTTTTTTATTCAACGTAAATTATTAAGACGCTTATGGCATATGCGCCTATGCTAAAACAATTTTACGAAGTAAAAAGGGTACAAGTGGTCAGATGCGGTCTTTTTTCTTAGTGTAAAAGCATTTTTTTATTAGCGTGTTAAACGCAAATACTAATTTGCGCCTTTTGAACTTCCTCTGAGAAATAGGAAGAAATATGTGCCTTTTAAATTACTGAAGTTTAAAAAAAACTATAAAGTAAAAGGACATTATCTACATAAATGCGTCTTTTTAATTAAGTTTCACATAAATTCGTCTTTTCATCTTCAATCGGGTGTAAAAAAATGAACAGAAGCGCCTTATTTTGTTATGCTAAAACCACACTGGAGGGAGTTAGAAAAATATTAAAAATACAGGCAGATGCGTCTTTTTTTCCTGATTCCGGCAATGTATATAACTCAAATTTGGAAAAAGTGTTAGATGCGTCTTTTCAACTATCGGGGGCAGAATAGTTCTGTTGCTGATCTATCAGCGAGTGCCCGTGTGCAAAGGCGACTCGCTAAGACACGACAGGTACTAGTACTAATCGCTCGCTTACGCAGCACTAGAGGTGGTTAGCATCTCAACGTGAGTTCTAAGTTAGCAAACATTGACGGGGTCCCCCTTAAAGGGCCAAACCCTGCCGGGGTCGCAAGACTAACGAGCTTCTGTGACCCCGGAACATGAAGTACTATTGATGGACACCGTCGGACAGTCTATCCTACCCTGCCCTGGGTGGGAGGACTCATTTGATGTTTAGCAACGCTAAAGAAAAAAAACAAGTATATAAGTGACCATTGCTGAGCGAGTATGTATATCTTTGACAACTGCCTTAGCGAAACTATGTTCACTTATGATTGAGTTATGTCGGTGACCCGCTACCCAAGTTAATACGTCTTGAATTCAGCAACTTTAGTTAGTATTTAGGTTAAGAATGTTGATTAAAATTCTCCTGTCCTAGAGAATACAGGTTATATTAACTTGGCGCGTTGATGAAACATGAAAGCAGTTCTCAGTACACTAGATTCATAGAATTTCTTGAAAAGGGATTGTCTAAGTTACTTAGGTATTATACTACCGTTTTATTTTACTTTGAAGGCTTGGTAAAGTTTATCTTTCCTTTTAGTGCGAATTTCTCTGATGAGACTGAACGTGACCAGCAAGCAAACATTGTTAAAGAACTGTCATTGTTCTTGATTTAATGGACACCAACTTTGTAAAGGTATTTTTTTTTAACTTTGCCCCACTCTAGGACTTTTGTTCTGTATCGTAGGTGCGTTTACAAACACTACAATTGCCCGAATCGTAACAACTGCCTGCAGGACACAAACATGGAACAACCAGGAATTGAAACTGCGAGCAAGTAATCCCATCAGAGTTTCACCCAGCAACTGCGCCAACCACCCAATGGCAACGTCATCGCCTTTGGCGGACCGCGCTTGATTAAAAAAATCCAACTTAAATTTTGTCTAAACCTACATCCGAACTCTCAATTAAGTTGTATAATTTAATAATTAAATTAATTAAGTTAAGATCTTAGCAATTAGTTTAATTCTAATCAATTTGTAAAACTACGAGGCTTTTCTTCTAAGAAAGATTAAAAAAAAATCAAAAATCATAAAGCATGCTTTTTTTTTATCGTGATAAAATCGTCAAATGAGTCCTCCCACCCCGGGCAGGGCGAGAGGGACTGTCAAACTTGTACTGACTAAAATCCACGGTGTCCTTCAATAGCCCTTTATGTTCCGGGGTCACGGTGATGGTATAAGTCCCGCGACCATGCTGGGAAATAAATAATATTCAAGACTTATTTAGCTAGAAAGCATAGTGTAGGCACTCACACAAATATAGTTCAAAAACCTCTGAAATGCTTACTTACGCAGCAACTTTTCTCCGTCCATCTGTTTTACCATTTCCACCATACTGGCCAAAAAACAGCCACATTTTGCAAGCTTACTTCAAAAAGTTGTGAAACTATTTCGCACAAAAAGCCACAGAACTCTCACATTATGTGAAAAGTTTTCGAACCAAAAAGTTGAATGTATAATAGAGCTTACACGACGGCTGCTAGAATGCTGGCTATACGCAAAATGTCGTAGTTAGGAAACTGAGCTTTAAAATTTTCTGATCTTTTTCAAATTGTTCCATTCTCATGTGCGTAAATTATTTTTTATTTTTTGCGTGGTAAAATCATCAAATGAGTCCTCCCACCCCTTACTGTCAGACTTGTACTGACTAAAATCCACGGTGTCCTTCCGGCGACCTGCATAAATTACTTGCAAGCGAATTACTTCAAAAAATTTACGCGCACACATCCAAAAAAGTGTGTGATCAGTCACGTAAGCTGATTTCTTTTTTTTATTGGACTTTTTATAGAAAAATTCTTTGTAATGTGTTTTTTTTAGAAAAAAATACCCAGTTATAATAATCTAAAAAGCATGGCTGCGAAGAGTTTAAAAAAAAACTATGGAATTCTATTTTCGAAAGCAGTAATTTTTTATAGATTTTGTTTTTTTTTTTTTGACTTCCTTTGTTGATTTTCGTAAGTACGGAATATGAGCTATTTAGTTGTTTTAAATGCTGTGCAAAGGAAGTGAACACTTCGTACTTCATATTCATGTTTGAGAAATTATTTATTTGACACTGTAATTTTAATTACACTGAATAATGTTAATAGTAGATTACGCACCAAGGGAGTAAAGCATTGCCTTACGTCACGGGCGTATTGAATCCCGAAGCGACACTAAGGATTCTGGGGGTGAACCTCCGTAGCGCAGCGAGGAGGTTCAAGTGTTAATTCCCGAGTGAAACGAGGGAATTAAGTTAAGAATCCTTAGTGTAGCGAGGGATTCAAGTTAGCCCAAGACAAGACAGCTATACTCCCGAGGAGCGTACTCTGCTTTTCACACCTACTGCGAGGAAATGAATTCGATTTTTGAAATTTGATGTGGTACGACAACCTTCGAACGTGAAGTTGGCACCACTGCAAGCGATCAGCTGTTGCGGCCAGCGGCCGCCATTACTGATACGACTCCTTGGTGAAAGTTTTCATACGGTTTTCCTTGAGGTTCTAAATTCAAATCACACTATTCCCACGGGAATAATGAAATTCAGTACAATATTATTGCCCGGCTCGAGCGAGAGGGAACAATGTTATGCTTTACAGTACGGTTTGCCTGACATATAATATGACATTTACGAGCAAGTAGTGTGAAAAATCTTTTTTCGTAACACTTGCTCAACAAAGTGACATTTATGCCACAAAAAGCGAACATAACAATAGTCATTTATAATCTGTGAAAAACAGGGAAAGAATGTTGTACTGAATTTCATTCACTCTCTAGGGAGAGAATGTGATTTAAATTTGGAATACTTAGATTACGGTAGACTCGATCGAAAGCTAACCAGAATAATAAAACATTAAAAAATAAAGATTTCGAGTCGACAACATATATCCGCAAAATTCGGATTGTCGAGTATTTTGTGAATTTCTAATGATTTTCTGACCAGACAGATCGCAGCCGCCATTATTGACATCGGTTATCATGTTGAGTTTTTTTTTCTTTCTTTATTTTCGGCCTATGACTTACCGTCCTACATTTAGTACCTTGATGTGTAGTATTTGGGACACACGTTTCACCCGAGCGAAGCCGGATTTTCATCTAGTTACATAAATAAAATTACGAAAACCGACGAGGCCGTATGAGCTTGATGCCTTTGCTTTTTTAATTTGCCGCGTTTTTGTATTCTTTAAATACATAAACGTTGAGTTTATTTTTACTTATTTTTATAAATAAGTTAATGTTAAATATGAATGTTTAAAATACGTATCTCATATTATTACTGTGTTATTTTTTTCGCAAATGGTACGAAAAGTAGAGTATTTTCCTCGGTGATAAAGCTGTCTTAGTCTTGGGTGAACTTAAATCCCTCGCTACACTCAGGACTCGTCTTAAATCCCTCGCTTCGCTCGTGATTTAAGTTTTTAACACCCTCGCTACGCTCGGGAGTAAACCTCGAGTCCTTCGTTACGCTCGCGATTTAATTCGCCACCCGCGACAGAAGACCCTGCTTTATCCCCTTGGTTAATAATCTACTATTATTGACTTTATTTCCTCAAAAACAAAATAAGTTAACACATTAACGAGTAAAGTGCTTCGCAACAAATTAAACGACTGATAAATAAAAATCAACAATTTCCAACGTAAATAAAAATCAATTGACTATTTTTCTTTTATTTTTCATTGCCATTAAAGTAATGTTGGAAGGAAAAATAAATTGAAAACATTTTCTATTGGAAATAGGTCAAATATGTGGCTTCATTGGGTTGAATATACCTAAAAGAACTTTGAACAGGGCACGTGGAAAGTAAAAACGGAGACTTGCTCTTACTTCTCTGTAAACCTGGGGGTACTAAATCGTCTTAAAATCAGGCTTGTTCCAGTGAGTAAACGAGATGGCGCTAGACGACTTGGATAGCTCTGTCACTTTCACTCGCCAGAACAAGCCTGGTTTTAAGACGTTGTAATACCCCTCCAGGGGTACTACTATTTAAATTCGGAACCCGTAGCTTCAGCCGATGTTTCGGACGTGTTCTACACTTTATCACTCACGTACATACGATTACTCTAAAAATTTTTGATAAAATGATTAGACAGTTGTCCCGACTCCCGATGTGTTGTCCGAACTTATGAATTAAAAACTATTTCTTGTGTTTTCTATCCAATTTTTTAACTCATTACGCCGTACATTGAACTTAATCCTAACTAATATTATAAACGCGAAAGTTTGTTTTGACATAATATAATATGTTGTCAATTAAGTCTGACAGCTGACACGAAAACGTGGCTAATGTGGCCATACAGCTAACACAGAAAAGAAAGAGCTGATAGCATAATATCTTTTTATAAAAAAAGTAACTGAAATGTTAACATCGCGTTCAGAGGCAACGAGATAAAAAATAAGGATACCGCACATTTTGATATCCATTAAAATCAATGTCTTGTGGTTACAAGATCATTAGAGACTGTTAAGGTGCCAGTTTCTTTTTTCCACCTATCTACTACTTTTTTTTATTATTTAAGATGGGTTTACTTGACTCCAATCTAAGTCAGAGGTGACATTTTTTTTTTACTTGGTGAAATCGTCAAATGAGTCCTCCCACCCCGGGCAGGGCGGGAGGGACTGTCAGACTTGTACTGACTAAAATTCACGGTGTCCTTCAATAGCCATTTATTTTCCGGGGTTACGGCGATGGAATAAGTCCCGCTAACTACATGACAAAGTCTACGATGGACGGTGCTTACCCTGAGGAAGCCTGTTCAGTCTAACTTTGAAGAGATTCGGATTGTACCTGTAGCCCAGTCATTAGCCCAGTCATTTTAGACACTTTAAATCTATGGAAAAAATCTGAGTGAGCTGTAAATCAGTTTTATTGCAAATATTTCTCAGAGGGCTAAAGCCTGCCGGGGTCGCGGGTCTTATACCATCACCGTGACCCCGGAACATAAAGGGCTATTGAAGGACACCGTGGATTTTAGTCAGTACAAGTCTGACAGTACCTCCCGCCCTGCCCGGGGTGGGAGGTCTCATTTGATGATTTTACCACGTAAAAAAAAAAAAAAAAAAAATTGCAAATATTTGGCGACCTTTTGCTCGGAGTTCAATACAGGGTATTGTAAAATTACTGTTTGTCGTGATAAATCTAAAATGACTGGACTGCTACGCGTTCAGAAACACAGATGCAGGTACTTTAGATTTACTACTGTTTTATACTGGTTAAATTAATAACAACAACCATTACCGGAAGGTGAAGCCGCGCCTACCAAGGCAGGTCTGTGATGGGTGAGTGATTCTTCCGTGTTTCGATTTCTACTGACAGTTACTTTTTAGGTCTGTGACAGTTTTAGTTCTGTGACAGTTACAAAATGAACTACTAGTCTGTAAACCAGTTTTTGCAATTAATTTTATCGCAATTCGTAATTATTATGATTCTGACAAACTAAGGCTAGTTTGTCAGAATCATAATAATTACGAAATTAGACCCCTATTCTATATTGAGCCTGGAATTCAAGGAGATTGTTCACAACATTACGCAAAAACATACTCGTATTTCCAAGTACAAGCAAAAAAGGCATTTTTCATCTTGACCAAAAATACAATGAGATAAATCTTGACTTGAACTTTCATATTTATTAATATCGTTATGAAAAACTTTTTCTCATCCACAAGACTGTAAGATAGGGATTCCATTTATTTCGTAAAGTTGTTTCTGCTAGCGATATACATAACTTAACTTTAAGAGAAGTTTATTTTATGATTTCTCACATAGTTAAGTATACAACATGTCATTACAATGGCCCAGTTCAGAACGTATACTCGCTAAGCATGAAACCCGTAGTTTCGGTTGAAGTTACAGGCATTTCCTAATCCATATCATTTGCGGAAAAGAAACTAGTTAAGGGACCGAACATAAAATTTTTGTGCAAGTCAATTAAACAGGCTTCCCTGCATATGTGCTTTCGAAACTAAAAATCCGAAAATATTAGGGAGCGAGGTTCAATTATGATAATGATAATGATATTCCACAACTATCACACAACGCCATCTAGTCCCAAGCTAAGCAGAGCTTGTGTTATGGATACTAGACAACTGATAAACATACTTATATATTTCTAAATACATACATATTATAGACTAGCTTCTGCCCGCGACTTCGTATGCGGATCCTGTTGCTTATGCCAGCGACAGCGGGATCGTCAAAATCAAAGATCTGAAAATACTGACACCCAACTCCAAGAGTCCGAATAAAAAATTAATGGGAAATTGGCCAGTAGAGTAAAATATTTGTTAATATATTCATCGCTAGAGCAGTGGTTGCCCAGTGGTATCGGTCCCGACTTACGTGTTGTAGGTGGTGGGTTCGAACTCAGCCAGGCGCATTACTTTGTGTAATTTATTTCATCACCACTGCCCATAAAACGGTGAAGGAAAACATCGTGAGGAAACCGATATGTCCTAGAACCAAAAATTCGAAGACATGTGACATCTACCAATCCGTACTGGGCCCGCGTGGTGGATTATGGCCCACTCCCTCTCTCAGAGAGGAGGCTTGTGTCCCAGCAGTGGGAACATTATAGGCTGATGATGATGATTCATCGTTAACGAAAATCAGTCCTAAACTGTTACCGCCTTCACTGCGTGGAGGTAATCCCAGATATTTTTTACGTGGTAAAATCATCAAATGAGTCCTCCCACCCCTTAGTGTCAGACTTGTACTGACTAAAATCCACGATGTCCTTCAATAGCCCTTTATGTTCCGGGGTCACGGTCATGGAATCAGTCCCGCGACCCCGGCAGGCCTTGTCCCCCTGTCATTATGCTGACACTCTTTGAGGAGCGCGTGGAACACGACGCGCCGTCGACCTGGACATGATCTATGATAGGACAGCGAGTTGCCCTTTACTCGCCGCCCGCATGCCCGCGCATGCCGTCGCCGTGGGCGTCAAACAGCGCTAGTGGGCCGGAGGGAGGAGATTGTCCTCTCTCTCACGCGGCCCGCCTCCTCCTTCGCGAGCATGATTGCTTCACAGCAGGACACGACCGCTTCCCACTCCGTCTCGCCCCGCAGCATGGCCTTGACCAATGCCGGGCGCGAGAGGTCTCCGCCTATCGCCGCTGTGAGGACACGTCGGTGCTCCGGCCAAGCGGGGCAATCCTGCACCGTATGCTCGACTGTGTCCTCCAGGGTTTCCTCCTTTCTCATAAGACACAGGTACCTCCTGAAACATCCGTGTCCAGTGAGGACCTGCGTCACGCGGAAGGTTAGGACGCCGTAACGCCTATATACCACTCCTCAAAGAGGGGTCTTACTACGGTAATCCCAGCTTATGTTATTTTATAAATATACAGTGAAATTAGTGATAGCTTTGATTTACACATCAGGTGTTCCAGATTTTCAATATTTATACATCAACAAAAAGTGCTCATCAGGCGGAATAACTTTGCTAAGACATCATCCCTGTATATGTTATAGGTAGTGCTGGGGTCTCGGTGTTCCACATCAGGTGTTCGAGATCTTCAATTTTTATACGTCAACAGAGAGTGCTCATCAGGCTGAACAACTCTTGCTAAGACGTCATTCCTTTACATGTAATAGTATAGTTGGGCTCTTGGAGTTCCACATCAGCTGTTCCAGATCTTCAAATTTTATACGACAACAGAGAGTGCTCATCAGGTTGAACAACTCTTGCTTAGATGTTATTCCTATATATGTTATAGAGTGGCTGGGCTCTTGGAGTTCCACATCAGCTGTTCCAGATCTTCAAATTTTATACGATAACAGAGAGTGCTCATCAGGCTGAACAACTCTTGCTAAGACGTTATTCCTATATATGTTATAGTTCAGCTGGGCTGTTGAAGTTCCACATCAGGTGTTCCAGATCTTCAAATTTATTGTCTTAGCAGAAAATGCTCATCACGTGAAACAATTTTTGCTATGGTACCATTTTTGTATCTCTTATAGTTTAGCTGGTCTGTTGCGGTTCTGCGCCAGGTGTTCAAGTTTCCAAAATAAATTATAGCCTATGTGTTGGCCAGACTTAATACCTATACAACAAAAAAAGAATCATTCAAATCCGTCCAGTAGTTCCGAAGATTAGCGTGTACAAACAAACAGACAAACAGACAAACAGACAAACAGACACACAGACAAACAGACAGATTTTTTTTTTTCGTTTCGTCCTCTATTACTGTTTCTGAATCCCCCTCAATTATTATTTTTTTAATTTGTTCAATGTACAGACACAGTTTTTTTACTGTTTTATTATATGTATAGATAAATAACACCCAGACACAGAACAAATTATCATGCTCATCACACAAATATTTGTCCTGGGTGGGAATCGAACCCACGACCCCCGGCATGCCAGTCAAGGTCACTAACCACTAGTCCAAGAGTCCCCTCAAAAATTTAAGTTAAACTACTTACGGACGGGTGCTATTACGAGGCTTGCCTCGTGTGCAGGAATTACAGTTTTACTGTCCCGGATTTGGAATACTTACCTAGGTTTGTCACGCATAGGTAAGACGCGACATGCGTACGGTTCGCTGTCTGCTCTTTACGTTGTTTATGTTATTTTTTTTTACTTCTGAGTTTAGAGTAGGTACTCTAGAGTACAAAAAGACAGTGACGATCGCTTTTAAGGTGTATTATAATTATTCTAATCGTCTTCTTAGCATGCAAAACCTGCTTTTAACGCAAAACTCAGCTGAAGGATTAGGTTGACTATTTTAGTAACTTAAATCAATTCAGTTTCGTCCGAACTGGAAGAAAGACGCCCAGTATGGAAGATGATAAAGATGGAAGGAGTGGAGGGAGGCCTTTGCCCAGGAGTGGGATAGAGCAGGCTTCTAAGAAAATCCTATTTTTCATAACTATAATCGCTGACATACACTTGCAAAACTCCATATACTTACATACACATAGCTTTGTTGAAAAATCATAACTTACCATTTAAAACAAGAGCCTTTTATATTAATCAAAGCCAACTAAACAAAAATATCTGTTGTGTTTCACTCTCGGCCATGAGTGATGTGAACGGCGCCCGTCCGGTCATGGAAACAAACAATCCATCAAGTACACACCCTTCCAGTCCCGATGATTAGCAGAACAAATGAACACAGAACTGTGACGGAATTAACGGATTTATGTTACTTGGTTTATGAAAGTTTTACTCATTTATTTTGCACTAGCTGTTGCCAGCTTGATCGCGGGACTTACCGAATAACCGTGACACTGGAACGTACCACGCTACTAGAAGAACACCGTGGATTTAAGTCAGTACGAGTGTGATGCTGGAACGTAAAAGCTGATGAAGGACACCGTGAATTTAAGTCAGTATGAGTCTGACAGTCCCTCCCACTCTGCTCTGGGCGGGAGGACACACTTGATGATTTTACCACGATTAAAGAAAAAGCTGTTGCCAGAGGTCTCACCCGCTACAAAAAGTCGAAAAACATAAAATTGAGATAAAAACTATCCTATGTGTTAATCTAGATTATAAACTATCTGTGTACCGAATTTCAACCAAATCCGTTCAGTGTTTTTTGCGTGAAAGAGGAACAAACATCCATTCATCCAAACAATCTATCACGTTTATAATTGAGACAAATAGGATATTTAAAGATTTAAAATTATAGTATTTAAAATGGTACTCTACCAACACCGGGAACAAGGTCCGGGCGACCAATGCAATGGTCAGAGCTCATGCGCGTCAGGGCCAAAAGAACTGCTTTTTAGGTCCTTGATACAACTGCCAATCGAAAGCCTCCTTAGATGTTATTCGAGGCTCTTGGTAATTAAGCCATAGGCCGATTTTCAGAGCAGTGGTACCCGGTGATATAACGATCCTTCGACTTACGAAAGTCAGTCAGAGGAGGTCTGTGTCCCAGCTGCAGGAAAGCATTGTAGGCTGACTAAAGTGTTTTTAAATTTTTTTCTTTAATTTTTTTAGCTTTTACCTAATATTAATTTTGAATTTCCTGATTTTTATTGTAAAAGAAATCATTTGCCAGACCTATAAAAGCTTTTTCTATAATCAAGTTATGATAATTTAATAAAGGTTCGTGTCGGTCGTAAAATTCGTAAAATACAAAAAACTCAAGGTCTGTTGATGTGGTTAGTAAGGAAATCCCATTTCTAAGAGGTTTGTGCCTATCTATATCGGTAGATACGCAATTTTTTGGTAGATAATGTTATTTCTATGTGATTATTGTTTAGTATAGAGCAGTGTTTCCCAACCTGTGGTCCGCGGACCCCTGGGGTTCCGCGAGTATATGTATGGGGGTCCGCGGTGTCAGCTCTGGACGTGGATGAATGCTAATGATTCGTAATCGCTACGCTTAGTCAGCACGGCGAACATGCGCCAAAGTGCGGTGAGCGGGACTGAATGTGCGTGCGGGCGGGCGCCGGGCCGTATCTCTTCCCTATTTATTTTATTAAGGGGGTCCGTGAAAACTGTGCTTGATTTGCTAGGGGTCCGTGGCTGAAAAAGGTTTGAAAACGCTGTTATAGAGCATGCAATTGTTAGAATAGCGTGGATGACATCGCAACATGGCGCCAACAGCTTTTCACCCTTAGCGTCGTCGCATATTTTAGCATACACATGCTACAATTACCTATCTATTCTATGACCCCTACATAAAAACTCCATATAACCGCCAATTATGACCACGTAACTCACATTTCACACAAGCTGTCACGACGCTTCTATTCCAAAGCCTAACGATCGAGTTCAGTTATGAGCGAACCCGTTTAAGCGCCATTTTATTTAAGGCAGCCAGCCAATGAACGGGTGCCGGATAACTATGGACATTCGGAAACTAGCGCACTGAACCAATTAGAGGGAGTTCGGTTTGCACTGGACTGGTTGTAAAAAGTTGAATTGGAATAAAGTGGTTGGAATTGAATTAGTTGAAGTGTTGTGTCTAGTGTTACGTTGTTGCGTCTTGGTTAGTTTTTAGGTCCCTTGACTCTGGTTATCGTCCAATAGGGTTTGAGTGTCTTTTTTCTGCACTCAACAATGTAACATGTACAAAGCAGTTTTATATTTATATCATCTTACCAATTCTATGTTACTTTTTTTTTAATGTAATGGATATGGGGCAGGATTGGTCAAATCAAATAGCGTGATAAGTAGTAAAGTAAGCCGTTAGATGATCGCAACTGTGAAGGTCTGTCTACGGATGGAAAACTTAAACAATGTTTGTGTAGGTCTGTCTTTATATAGGGCGCACCAAGGTTCAGCAGCTGCATCAGCAGCTCTCGCTGAGGTCTTTCAGTGTATCACTGTACTGTCTCAAAATCAAACTAAAAGTCGTGATGTTTACCAAGGTGAAAATCTGACAAGATTTTACACATTATATTATGCGACTTTTGTAAGGGTCACTCGTTTTTTTCTATGTAATGAAAAAACATTAATTAAGTAAAAATAACAAAATATCAATTACTGTATTACAAGACGTCTGAAGTATCTGAAATAAATGCTACTTCATTGAAGATTATTATTGAAACATTGTAACGTTAGATTAGGTTAGCGAGCGCTACAAAATAGCAATTAGAAACTTACACTAATTTCGTAATAAATTATGTAGGAGGTAAATTATCTCGTAAGAGGAGACAGTATTAATTATTTAATCTAAATAAATAGACACAATACTAATTTTAACAGTGTGCTTCCAAATTAGGAACACGGGTTTAGGATTAGGTATTTTCGAGGTCATTTAAGATTTCAGTCTTAAAAGTGCAGGGGCCTTAGTCAAACAGCAGACGTTAGCAAACGATAATCGTTATCGTTCATCAGCCACCAATACATTTTCAACTTTATACCTCAGCGAGTAAAGTTGAAAATATATTAAAAACTGCTGATCGATAACGAACGAAACAAACGAAAACGATCTGTGAACTTCAATAGATTTTCAACTTTACGCACTGGGGTATAAATTTGAAAATGTATTGGTGACTGATGAACGATAACGATTGTCGTCTGCTAACGTCTGTTGTTTGACTAAGGCCCCTGATAGATTTGAGCGTTCACTTATAATAGAAGATCGATCATTCGCCTTTTTAAAACTCAAACTGAACGATGAACAGAGCTGCCGGGATCGCAGGACTGTCTCATCGAGTAACTGTAACCCTGAAACGTAAAAGGCTAGTGAAGGATCACCGTTGATTTTAGTCAGTACAAGTCTGACATTCCCTCCCATCCCGCCCTGGATGGGAGCACTCAGTTGATGATTTTACCACGATAAACAAAGTGTAGAGCCAAACATTGCATGTTACCGTGACTCTGGAACGTAAAGAGCAATTGAAAGAACTCGTTGAATTGTAGTCAATACTTACACTATATCTAGAGTCTATCTGATAGTTAACATCTTCTTCTTTGATTCCTCCAATCGGTGAAATATTTTTATTTGTCAAAGTCATTTTGACATATAAAAATATTTCACCGATTGGAGGAATCAAATAAATGAATGTTGTGTTCGCCGTTGCCCAAGGAGAAAAATGATTGTAAAGGGTTGAAATATCACGTACGTACCTAAATAGAAAAACCTGTACCCAGCTGAGGCGGGCAACACTTGTAACCGAAAGTAGTCTTCTATAATAATTATAATCTTCTATCTCCTATCTTCTTCTATCTATCTTCTATAATATAAAAATAGATCGCAAAATGTGTTGCTAAGCTCATAACTCGAAAACGGCTGGACCGATTCGGATAATTCTTTTTTTGTTGTGTTTGTAACCATCGGGACCGGGTTTTAGAGGACTTCTACGCATGCGTAGCCGGGACGGGCCGCTAGTTATTCTTAATAATAAATGTCCTTATCTCATTAAGATTTTAAAATCAAAACAGTTTAATAATTGCAATTTCCACCATTATACCATAACGATATCCATAAATTAATGACCCTTAATATATCCGCACGTAATTAGAAGCACTTTACCCGTATTACCCGAGCAACGTATATTTATCCGTATATAGAGCTGGCGAGGCGAGAACTCGGGCATTCGAGATACTTATCGATTTTATACGAGTATTTTGGACGAGCCTAAATCGGGAACCGAACTGAGATAGGTCAAGCTGTATAGACAGATATTGTAGGTATGAACAAGTCTATGTTTTGGCTATCTGATGTGCCTATAGGGTTATTTGTAATATATGACCTAACTTTCATGGGCTGAAATTACTAATGGTAATACTTTTACTATGGAACCAACTCTGAAATATCAAATTGTCAACGGATTTTCTCCATTTTGTAATACAAGTTATTATGTTAAAACCACGAAGGTTAAATTTGGATAAAGAAAAGATTACCAATGTACTGAGTTCACGGTTCAACCCTCAGGGGTAGAATGTGGAAACGTTTAAGATTCGAACGCGGAAGAGGGTAGAAAATCTTGGGGGTTGAACGCGGAATAAACCAGTACTTTCAGCGCCTGAAAGGCTGTTCCGTGGGACTTATCAGCTGACCATGACCCTGGAACGTAAAAGGCTATTGAAGGATCACCATGGATTTTAGCCTGTATGAGTCTGACAGTGCCTCCCGTCCCGCACTGGGTGGGAGGACTCATTTGATGATTTTACCACGCTAAAAAAACCGATGAAAGGTTGTTAATGTTTAACAAATAACTCTGTACCTATATCTATATATATAAAAATGAAACCCGTTTTCCGTTGTCACGACATAACATGAAAACGGTTTGACCTATTCGGATAATTATTTTTTTGTTGTGTTTGTAACCATCGGGACCGGGTTTTAGACCGGGTCCTCCACCCGTGCGAAGCCGGGACGGGCCGCTAGTACCCTATATAATAGAGAGATTAATTAAACTTTTGTGGGATATTTTTGTTTTGAATTGGCTAGATTTTTATCTGTTTATGTTTGCCTACGCTTTGTTTGGCTTGTCTGATACTCAAATACTTACATAATTGCGTACCTATAAAATATACACAACGCTTTAGGTACCTGATGAGAAAACTTGCGGTTAGGTTTGTTAATCTAACCTTTAAACGTTATTTTAAACCAGCTGTTGTCAGTGAAAATTATATCACAAGAACATAAAATCGGGATAAAACTATCCCATCTGTTATTCCAGTTCTTAAACTATCTGTGTAGTGTACCAATTTTTCATCTAGCAGGATTTCTTCCAAATCGATTCAGTAGTTTTTGCGTAAAAGAGTAAAAGACATACTCACAAACTTAAACGTTTATAAAATTAGTAAGATTAATATTTTTGACTGAATTATAATAAAATTTTGTTATTTTAACTTAAAATTGTAACAAACCATGTTGCATAATAAAATAGATACAATTGAAATATAACAAAAATACGCTTTAAGGAAATGCGATGAGGAAAAACATCCTCAAACCCAGATGATAATAAATTCCATAACTCTGTGACGTGCCGACAGATTGCAACACCTATCATCTGTAGCACAAAATGTGTTGTATTGCATAAAATTATGTAGCAGAGATACGATAAAAACGGGGATTTGAACAAATCACGGAGGATATTAAAATATATTAAGGTATACGAAGATTTGTAAGTTAATGCAGCGCACACACAGTCTTGTATCGGTGTATGCCTGTATGATATGTGTAATGGCTGTCGCTTACTATCTTATTATAATAAACGTGTTATAGTGCTTAAGCCCCTTTTTTTTTTTATCGTGGTAAAATCATCAAATGAGACCTCCAACCCCGGGCAGGGCGGGAGGTACTGTCAGAATTGTACTGACTAAAATCCACGGTGTCCTTTAGTAGCCCTTTATGTTCCTGGGTCACGGTAATAGAAATAAGTCCCGCGACCTGCTTTTAAACCCCTTGCAATTATTCATGCCTTAACAAAATAACATTATTTCCTAAGCAGATCTGGTGATTTGAACAAATCCCTAAATTGGTTCAATGAAATGACATAGGTAACGCGAAGTGATGCTCCGCGTCGTTGTTTTCTGACATTTTACTAGATTTAGTTTAGTTTTAAAATTCAATAGAAAAGTTTTAGGGATTTGTTCAATTCACTGGATTTCTTTAGTGGGATTTGTCAAATTACCAGATTTGCTTAGAGAAATGATAAAACGTGTTGTTAATTTTAACATCTTCCTTGATTTGATCAAATCCCTGGTTTTATCATATCTCTGCGACATATAAAACTTACATGTAAGTATATGTTTGTATGATAACATATTATGCATTTATTAAAGAACATTTCACATCATAAATTATAACGTTATGTGAGGTGGGGTATCTGGAGCCGTTGGGGTGTTTTTAAGAGTCTGTGACCTCTCTTTTCGTGGATGACAAAGGCTTTAAAATCTATTTGAGTTCTTTTTCGTGTGAAATGTCGCCATTGCTAGTGCAAGAGTTAATTAAACCACCTCTGGGAAGTCCACAGGTACAGATAACCTCTTTTAGATTCCACATAGAAGGCAACCTTTTTTTTTTATGTGGTAATATCATCAAATGAGTCCTCCCGCCCTGGGTGGGGCGGAAGGGACTGTCAGACTCTTACTGACTAAAATCCACCCGTGTTACTTCGGATGCCCTGTACGCTCCGGGGCCGCGGATCCTGGGTTAAGAAATAACCCGCGACCCCAGCAGGCATTTGGCGCGAAACACGACGTGCCACCGACCCGGGCTTCGTCCTCGGTCGGACGGCGAGCCACCCATTACTCACCGTCCGCAAACCCGCTCCGCCGCTGTGCCCTCTGCTGATCAGAGGAGCGTCCACACGACAGGCTATTCGCATACGGACAAAGAGACCTCTTAGGCACACAGTGCCTAAGGAAGAGTTTTTGCCCGCATCCCAGGGTGCACCAGCCCGAAAAACTGGTCTTCTCCCCGGAGATATCCGAGAGGGAACTCACCCACACAAAAGGCAACCTTACATGCAAACATAATCTGATTTTATTCTTGATCCCCTCAGACGAGAAACTACAGCCGTGATAACGCTAAGAGTTTCTAGATATCTACTTTAGATTGTAACCTGATTTGCGAATCAAAACTTTTTAAATAGAAGACATAATTTGAAGTGCTATGAAGACAGCACAAGAAGAACTTACGCCACACGCGTGGCGTGCATAGGTTGTCTTGTATGCGGAGTCTAGGAGAGGTTATTTGTGACCACGGACCTCTGAAACGACTCCATTTTCCGTGTATTTTGCTAAAACAATACTAAACTTTCCCTTCATATATTATGCATATAAAATTATGATTTTGATGCTTTTAGCCACTCGTGACTATTTACATCAATATACAAAATAATTTTCATGAGTCATTTCAATTAGAAGATAGAACTTGCGCGCACTACATAATATTATATTCATACAATTTCGTCTACCAAAACATGTTGGATTCAGATATGAATAAAGTACCTGAGTGAGTATCTAACATAGAACGAATACATACCCAAAGGCTGTGCCATAAATCAAAATGAAATTGCATTACACGTAAGGTTTTATGTAATATTACAACATGTTCTAAGATTACTCTTTGCTTCACAATATTCTGACTCCCTACACAAGGATTGCTTATTTCTTAAGGCCGCTGTACACATTGGGCCAAGGCATTGGACCAGCATGTTGGGCCAAAGTAATGAGTCCAAATACCGCTGTTTACACATTGGGCCGACGTGTGAACACTGTATGCGAGCACGCCAAGATCCTTTGATTGGTGCACGAAAAACCGACAACTTTCGGTTGGCCGGCCACTATTCCCGCCAACTACCAACATACTGCCAAGTAAGTCTGTACACGCCGGCCCAATACGCTGGGCCAATGCGTTGGCCCAATGTGTACAAAAATGTGTCTCGGTGTGAACAAAGTAACATTTATTTCAAGTTTTTCGTAATTTAGAGTTTGAAAGTCTGGAAAAATTTATTGCCTCACTCATAGAACATGTGACTGTATAGTGTAGTTTGTTCCATTTTCTACGTCTGCGAATCTTAACAGGTTAAAAGGCGGTCGAGTCGACAGAAAGCATTTTTATTTTTGGTTTCCTTAAGGTAGGAACAGACCTTGTCAAAGGAATTTTACAAACAAATTAACGTTTATCGTTTAATGTCGATTGTTGATTCGTTTTTTGCTTTGAAAATTATATCATCAACTTTTTAATGAGCCATAGTTTGAATTAACACAATATTGACTAACTAACTCACACAGCTTTTCCGTAAATAGAAAAAACATCACAAGGATTTTTTCCTGTGAGGGCGTTTACAAACATCACAAAACCTAAACAGCCAGACCAGGAACAGCAATTTGTAAGTCATACAAATAATTATTCCGTGCGGCAATCGAACCCCTAACACGCAGCGCAGCAGTCCAGTGGCTCAGCCACTATGCCAACCTTGTTATCTTCGTCTGTTTTCATAGATTGCTACCGTCTAAGACAAATTCTTACCGCAAGCTTCTTACATTCTTACATAGCTCTATATAGTTTCGCCATATTGGAATTTTATTAATTCCTTTATACGCAGTCGTGGGTCAAAGAGTGGATATTAAATTTATTTTCTCTGGCGAAATATCCGCTGTAGGCTATTGGCTTTGGCTCTTAGACCCAGACATCTTGTTGAAATGTCATTTGATAATAAGAATAGGGTTCGTTTATTTGCAGTAGACGTAAATGCCTAAAATTAATTAAACCTATACTTAATGCTAATTCTACCAAAGGTCGACAAGTAGGTACAGCAACTGTCAACAGCAGTCACATTTTTTTTCGGTAGCTTGTTAGTCCAGTCAACGGGGAGTTTTTCCCTACAAAAGGTGGTGTATTTTTTTGGTTATTTGTATTGTTTAAGTATTATGCTTCTCATGAAAAATTTAAGTTAACGTAATGTTTCAACTGTTGACTATAAGACAAAAACGTTTATGAGAAGTTTAAAGACAATAAAATTCCACAACAAATGATATTTATATTTTTTTTGTATGTCTTATGAATACAAAGTTATAAGAAGGGGAACATGTAACATTTGTAAAAATCGTCACTCAGTCAACGAGTATTTTACCCGCGATTTCGTCCGCGAGGACTCGTATTTCGGGTTCAGAATAATGAAAAATACTCTTAACACTTATTTTATAATACTTTTAGGTTGGTCTGTGAATACCAACCTCGGCAAGCGTGGCTTAACCTTGAAGGTTGACCTGTGTAGCTCCTGCGCTACTCCAAATTACAAACCAACATTTATAATATCTAGGAAGAAGAATAGAAACTAACCACAGCAAAGGAAAAAATGCCCATCCATATTGAACAAGAAGGCGGCAGAAAAAATAAATAAAAAAATATATAAAATCTATACGTATAAACCTCGTCTCGCAGAATAATTAAAAACCTCGTGGTGGTAGATTTCCCAGTGGCGCAGAGGGCATGGGGAAACAATGGTTGCACTTTGCAATTAGCCGTAACCCCTACTTCCCTCGTGCTAGGCTGTGGGCCTACAGTATGGCGTAGCATGATATTGTGCGACGTGCGACCTCAGGCGATACGACTTACGACGTGACTCGAATCAAATAACAGTAAATTACGCAAAATAATGATTACTTTTACACCCAGATAGAGTTATCTTGACAGTTTCTGTTTTTTTTTGCCTAGACCTAGACCATAATTGTTATCTCGGGGTTTAAAATTACACTGTTTGGCCTTAGAGGTATGAAAACAGGATGAAGCGTTTAGGATCTTCCTAACAGGCATTATGTTTGGTGACCTAACTCCTGATAGTTATTTATACCCAACAATTGTTTGGCGGGCATGTGTACCTATACGATTAAACTTATTGCGTAGATAACACGCGTTAATGTGTACGTGACGTCAAATGATGCATTGATTGTGTGGCACTTATCTTTCCTTCGAACCTTCGCGCCACGGTGATCCGACGCATGCTCTTTGCAATGTTATTCACTTATATTTTCGCAGCAGTCGCAATTCGCATGCGTGCAGGTTGTGGCCAAGCAGCAGTAGAGTGTAAAGACGAGGGAATTTAATATTTATGGTGGTAATTACCCTACAAATATTACATGATATTTGAACACTAATCTGGAACTATTCTCAGAACAATTAGAGTCGTGAACTATCGACAATGACTGAAGTTTCTTAACAAGTCTAGTTTGTATAATTGTAGTTACTCTACAGCTGCACGAGCTGCAATAAATCTAACTTATAAATGCATGTGATGATGGATGGATATTTGTTACTCTTTCGCAAAAAAAAATACTGATCGAATTTGAATTTGAAGTTCCGAGTAGCAGGCGGGTGAAGCCGCTATAGTGTAATTATGTCGGAATGATGGGATAGATATTAAGAAAATTTCAGAGTTCACCTACGTAGGTGTTAAGTGTTAAACGTTGCGCAGGAACTGCTGGCTCGAATTGAAAAAATCTTTTTGTGTTGGATAGTATACTTACCTAAAAAAGCTATAGGCTATTTATATCATCGCGCTACGATCAAGCAACGGGGGCGACACCGGCATGGGGAACAGCTAGTCTATTAAAACTAACATTAATTTAATGTGTTTTTGTTCAGATCTTGCCTATTTTGTTCCGTACATTAATTAATACACATGAAATTATCTTCATCCCTTTTTGACCCACTTCCCCTCAAATACCCCAGTGACTACCCTGCAATTTAAAAAAAAAATATTTTTCAATATTATAATATAGCAAAATAGATTTACGTGGCGAACAGATTGTGGTTTATTTATTGGTCAGGAAGCAAGCAACGGCGCGGACACTGATTGGATCAGAACTAAATTCGATTCCCAGGCAGAGCAATAACTGTAATTGGATTTAGGTACCTGTTGAGAAAATTCAGAGTTATTGGGAAAGTCCGAATGTTGGGGATAAGCTTGACATTTCTACCACTTAATAATACGGTATCCTTTTGCCTACCAGGAATTACTGAGGTTAGTTACAAGTTTGTCGTTGAGATTCTCAGTTAAGTATTAACAGTGAGCCCTAACTAGATCGGGAGACGCCCACGGCATCAGACGTTGCAAGGCGATTGAAGGTGTATTTTCTATTAAAAACTAGCTGTTTCGGTCCTCGACGTTTTTCAACTAAGACTTTATGGTCGTCAACGAACTCGTGGTTGAATCTTAAAGAGAATAGCATAGCTACTCAGACAATGTTCCTTTTACAACGAATCTTTACACAGTTGGTCACAAGGCACAGAAATTTTATAAAAATCCTACTGAGTGTAAATGTCTAATAAAGTATGTATCTCGAACAGGAAAGTTAATTTATTATATTTTTGCTGTATTTTCCTTATTTTGAACCGGGACAAATTGGACGTTAAAAAAGTTGTTAATGGTTTCTGAGTGGCATATTTTCCGTTAGACGATAAGGTTTTTTGGAAGCGCGTTATTGCGCTTGGGTGCGTTTTGCTGCATGTGCTTCTCGTTCGAATTTTGACCAGCTACAAACTAAATAAATTACAGCCGCTCAGGTCGATCAAAGGATCGGCCTAAGCGTTCTCGATCGAAGTTAAAAGCAGTTTATTTTGCATTACTTCAATTTTTTTTATAGATTACTGCGATATCATGCCATCCATCCTTAATAGCTAATAAAGCCACGGGCAAAAAATGGGATAGATAAATTATTTATAAGATATTGTAACTTTATCAATAAGCTGGTAAAGTGGCAAGTTACATAATGTATAAATAAATGCTTATATCGAACGCCATTACATAGCAGCCATTTGTAAATAAGGAAACTCTAATTGGTAGTCGGCTAGCTATGTGCCCATTATTGAAGTTAATAAACTCGTTTCTAATCCGGAAACTACACTTGTTCGGAACCTTTGAAGAGTTGGCAAGATTTCCTATTACCCACAGCCTTCCCGGCTTCAACTTTGTGTAGTTCAGAATCCAACAGTTTTATTTACTTGCTTGAACTACTGGCCGACAATCCGACATAGTTTACAAAGGAACTACCAGGATACGAAATGTATTTTACACTTTTGTTATACAAAAAGTTATTCTTTTTTCCTTTTTTGTTGGGGAGATTTTAATTGTAAGTAGTGAAGGATTTAGTTTTCCTTTGTGGTATAAACTTTACTTTGTTTGTAATGAACGAGGTTACTCCAGATCATAACGTAATCAAAATTATTCTGAATGCCCTAAAAAGGGACAGACTATAACGCGGTGGGGATGAAAAGGCTCTTTAGGCATTTAAGCCTACAATCAATAACTGGATTGAAGCCGAAATAATTAAGCATTCTTTATCAGGAGCCATAAATTCCTAAATTCAGATTAAGGCAGGTACCCTTTTCGACCCAACTAAAACTATCGCTTTAAAATGACTAATGCTAATCCACTTTAAAGGGGTCAACATAAATAAGGATAACATTAGTTCACAGGTGTAACCAGCTACCCATCTTCATGATCCCAGCGGTTTACGACCCCCATGGGTCGTGATAACCCCAGACCCCTTTTAGGAACTACCCCATTTTTATGGCAGCACTATAGATAGGGGTAAAACAAACAAGATTATTATTGGTCATTAAATGTTATAGATATTGTTCAGTTAATGGCAACCTGATTCAGATTACGGGTCTTTGTCGGTTTATTGTCCTGTTGAGTGCCCTTTTCGATACTTACTTAGACCTAATAATTAATTTTATGACAGTAATGTCCATTTTCAGCGAATTGGGCAGTTGAATTTGCATCTTTCAGTACTCAGAGTAGTGTTTAAAAAACAACGGTGGTTTTTTTGTGAATTGGTAGTGAAAAGAGACAATTAAGTAGATAGAGGTAATGACGTGTTGAAGGTAATTTCCGTATGTGTGCAGATTTGTAACCATTGGACCTTTTGAATTGTTCCTCATTGATAAAGTAGTTGTATTGTAAGTGCTGTTGTTGAGTGCGATGTTATGTGGTCTCAAAATATTAAAAAGAAAGTATAATTTTCCTTGCCCACGCTTTTAAATAACTGTATAAGTACCTATGTATACTTTAGTACAGTCGTCATATACTATACGTTAAAATATAGAACCACCACTAACTTCGTGACATTTGAGGTCAAATGGAAAGTTTGGCTCTGATTAGACACAAATAGAAAGCGTTAATTGGGTCATTTATGTGCCACTGCCATGGCTACTTATGCTATTTTATGTGATTCTTGTGGGTCGCAGGACTGCCTTGAAAGGACGCAAAAGCCCTGGAATGCGACCGAAAATCTAGCGACGCTTGGGTTTCAATTGATACGTCCGTGAATTACGGCATTCTCCCCATGGTGAATAATCTACTACCAATCAATGATACGAGGCCATATATTGGCCCGGGATCTGACGAGCTGAAAGTCATGAGGCCCTTGCGCAGCTGTGGGATGACCCTCTATAACAGTAACTTCAACAATATAAGTAGATGTGTTAATTAATTATTTAGGTTTCATCTGCGTATTACTATTGAAAGATATGTGCCACCTAAGTTAACGAAAAAAAAAACTCTTTATAAAAAACTTAAAAATCTACTACCCATGTCACGTTACAGCTAAATTATTAACCAACCGATGATATTAGAAAAGGTTTGACAACGTATATTACCTACTTGGTTATTGAAACATTTTATTAAATACTTTAGTAATTTTGTACCAACTTAATAATGTTACACAAAAATGGAACAACGCAGGAATGATTAATCAAAGTTGCAGTGTAAAAGAAATCTTGTAGTGTTAATCAAGATCTCACTCCACCCGTCTTGAAGAAACGACGTTGACTAACTAGTTAGTGGATTAAGTTTATCTTTGTACTTAGATATTTTTTAACAAAGTACCTACGTACATTACTTCTCAAGAAAGTAAAATCTTTAACAGTTTAGTGTATTCGAACAATTGTGTATAGACGAACTATGTTGCAGATACCGTTGTGTCGCACAAGCGTTCATCACACTTCCGTTTGTCGCACTAGCGTAGTACACTTAGGCGAGATCAGTAAAAAACAGTACCTATTCGCTATGTACAAACTCGATAGTGGGGACTATCAGTCGATCGCAGCACGCGATGTGGCAGTGATATGAAATATCTACTCGTAACTTGGGACTCTCAGGAGCGATTTCAAGTTTAATATGCACCAACAGCCGTTCTTAAAAGAATTTACTTTTATACTTTTTTTGTTTTTTTGCGTGGTAATTTCGTCAAATGAGTCCTCCCACCCCGGGCAGGCTGCGAGAGACTGTCAGACTTGTACTGACTAAAATCAACGGTGTCCTTCAATAGCCCTTTACGTTCCGGGGTCACGGTGATGGAAATAAGTCCCGAGTCCCCGGCAGGCTTTGGCCCTCTGTAAGGGGACCCCGTCATTGTGCTGACGCTCTTTGAGGCGCGCATCTACTTTTATCCTTAGGTGTTTTTCTTTTATTTTAATGAAAATCAAGCCGAAAATGGTTTATCTACTTGCCTAGAATAAAAAGATCCCATACGTCCCGAAATACTTAATCGTTTCGTCTTTGCACAATTGACGGCTGAATGTAGTTCTAATTTGCCCGTTGCCATCTACCGATGCATCTACTGCAGCTAAGTAGACCGTGGCAATATAACACTAAACTGTACCTAACACAAACGGGGTCTTGATTCCTTGCAACACGTACCTGCAGACTTAACTAGTTTTCGACGTTGCTAGCAATACTGGTTGTTTGAAAATCTGCAATTACCTACCTACGGAGTTCCTTACTTTCTACGTAATATTTCTAGCTATTTAGCATTTCTGCTAAAACCATTAATTATTGAATAAATAATCCATTTTATTGCCTTTAGATATACAACGACCATACATATAATATTATGGTCGACTGGTCGTTGCCTACATACGACAAAATGAATATAGGTAGGTACATAATTAGGATTGCTACTTAGGTTGGTATAATAAAGAGACTGCAATGTAATTATGTACTTCTCTAGATTCCAGTGTAATTGCAAACTAGTAACTAATCTCTGCCTGTCACCGAGGCGTAGAATTGGCAAGGATTCGTTCGGAAATTGGATCTTTTGTGGCAGTCGTACACCTCTGGTACGTACGAGTGTGTTGGCGGTACCAGACTAATTAGTGCGACTGCTTTGTAAAAACTAGTTGCAGTCGGCGTAACACCTGGTGGAGGCTCAGGGCTGGCAGATTATGAAGGAGTAGCTAATTAGGAATTACAGTAAGTAAAAATCTATAGGTAGGTACTTTTAAGCTATTTTTTTAAAAGTAGAAAAGTTGGTTTGGTTGAGCTTATTTCATTTTCAAAAAGTATTTTTTTGTTGGATAGGTATTCCATTATGAAGAAGGCTTAATAACATCACGGTTCGACCAAAAAGAGCCGAGCAGCAGAGGTGAAACCGCGAGAGTTCGTTTTACACCTTTATCGAAAACACCTACGTCGTTTAGATAACCGTAACAGCCAGGTGTATTCGATAAAGTTGGAAAACAAACTCTCATTACTCTTCTAGGTTAGAAGTAAGTTCTAGCAGTGACTGCATTTTAAACCAGTCTGTTGGTAGTTCAAATCCACGAAACATGATCAGTTAGATTTTCGGAGAAATAGTTATAGCGAATTCTTAAATAACTGAATGATATCGAAACCAGAGGCCTATTATCACAAGTTTTCACATTTTTGTGACGTAAAGTAGGTACCTAAACGGGGTGATTTAGACTTTTGACGTCAAAGAACAAATTACACACTAGTTCGTAACCTACGCGCATTTTCGTTTCCCATCAAAATACTTCAAGTGCCTACGCCGCCGTAAAAATTCGGAAATCTTGTGGTCTCGATGCTTTTACCATGGTTTTCAATAAAAAGTTCTTTTACCTACCTACTCAATATTAAATGAGGAAATGTTTAAAATGTAGCTTAATAAGTGAGAAACAAGTTCTAATGTCAACCCTTCCTGTTACTACGACGTAAAGTTATCTGCTTACGACACAGTTGCTACATTAATTAGCGAACACTAATGAAAAGAGCAACACAGCACACTCGTCATTCAGAGCTCTTTCACAAAATGTAGGTAGGATACACATTGAATACCTACCTACCAATGAGAATTCCGTGAATAGATTTCGGATCTTGGTAAGTAAATGTAAGTACGAATCACAGAATAAAGAACTACCCAAGTAGCAAAAGCTTCTATAACCAAGGCGTTTTATCACCAAACAGTGATATAATAACCCTATAATGGTAACTATTGTGACTGCTTGTACTATAAAGGTGTTTAAAAGAGCGTTTTGATTCTATAATATTATAGAGCAATTAAGTTATAAGTTAGCTCTTAAAACGCTTACAGGACCATACAAAAGAATCTTTAAGGTGTTGCACTGTAATAGATATGAAAAAAGCCATTATGGTACTATTTAGTACTATAGATGATCTTACTGACATTTATATGTATCTATTTTGCACTAATAATACGTCAAAATAACTTTTACAGTGCTAGTATTGTAGCAGTATCGAAAATACAGGATCAATCTGCACTATAAAAGTACCTTGCAAACCCATTACGTAACCTATAAGCTTCTTAAGAGCTCCTTCAACATCGTTATGGGGTTAGTTATGTAAAAGTAATGAACACTCTTCTTTAGTACTAAATAGCAGCATAGCGACTCCTGGTGCAGTTGCTAAATAATTTAAATTCTAAATAGCTCTATTGGTGAGTTTTTGTTACTGCTACGAGACTAAAGCGTGATATAAATGTTCTAAAATCAATAATTAAAGGGCTAATTAGATCTATGCTAGATTTTCAGTACCAATTATATCACTAGTATAAGATGGCTGCTGTTTTCTGCCTTGATAGCACATAAGCAGCACGGCTGGAGCCAATATGTACTATAGCAGCCATAGTCGGGACAAGTCCTTATTTTATTAATGTAAATTTAATTAAAACATAAAAATTATGAGGGCGCATTGTCAAATTTGAAATCAGCATAATGATTTTATCGATACAATTATTTTCGCAAGTGCAAGTTATGGCAGAGTTACAGTGTTTTGTAGTATGTCCTTATTACATATTACGCTAAGCAAAAATGGCAAATGACATTTGTATTTATATTTTGTGTTCTTATTATTTGTTTAGTCTATGCTCACGACGACACCACAACACGAACAAAATTGCAAACAAGTGTGATAATAAAGATCACTGGAATCGGTTACGGTGCAAAATAGCACTATAAACATGTTTTGGTTACTCTAATAGTGCAAACTTGTGATATAATCGTTGCAGACAGCACTATTTTAGTACAAAAAGCGTTTCTCGACACTTTTACATTTCAACTGTAGAGCTGATTTATCACCGTAAGAGCCTTTATGTAATGTTTTTATAATAAATCAGTGATAAAACTAGGGCCTATTTGGGGTTCTGTAAACGTTTACAACATCATTATAGTACTAATCATGAACACTAACTAGCACGTTCTAAAACGTTCTCAGGACTTTTATAGTACCAAATTTTGTTACTTGGGTAGGTATCTATTTACCTAGTTTTCTATTCTACTGAAGTATTTGGTACTTTTTCATTCACATAGATAAGATTTTTCGTAAAAGAGTACTTACATATCTAAAATTCAGCAACTAGTAGTGGTTAATAAGTTTTTATACTTAGGTCGTTTAGAATTTGCGAATAAATGTACTAAGCTGCATAAATAAATTTAGGTATCTGTGATAAAAAAAGGGGAGGCCTATGTTCAGCAGTGGACGTCTTACGGCTGATATGATGATGATGATGATGATCTGTGATAAAAGAGACTGTAGCAGAACAGAGACTATAGTGTGGGCAGACGACATTGTTGCCATTGGGGGAGTGTCCTGAATGAGGCTGGTGTAAGACCGTGGAGCTTGGCACAAACAAGGAGAGGCCTAATACCCAGCAGTGAGTGAAGACGGGCTGCGGATGATGATGATAGTGTAAGAAATACCTTATTAACTATGTTAATAAATTAATAAATATTCCACAACTATCACACAACGCCATCTAGTCCCAAGCTAAGCAGAGCTTGTGTTATGGGTACTAGACAACTGATAAACATACTTATATATTTCTAAATACATACATATTATAGATATAGTACACCCAGACACAGAACAAATGATCATGCTCATCACACAAACATTTGTCCTGGGTGGGAATCGAACCCACGACCCCCGGCATAGCAGTCAGGGTCACTAACCACTAGACCAACAGGCCTGTCAATGTTAATCTATCAGAACCATTTGTATGGATCGTGGATACTGGAAGTCATGGGGAGAGGCCTTTGCCCAGCTGTGGGATGATGTACTAGCAGTATCAGTATAACTATCAGCAGAACCATTTTCACAATCAGACACGATCGCGGGACAGTCTGAACAGGTAACCGAGACCTGGAACGTAAAGGGCTATTAAAAGTGTTAAAGTCAATGGGTCCAGTAGGTACGTGGTAGTAAGGCGGCTGTGCAGTGACGACAGCCAACTAAAAATTTTGCTTTCAATCAATAGAATATCATCATTTTCATAACATATTCTAATTATTTAATATACATATTTTCTTTTTTTTCCACCAAACCATCGCACCGCACTGTAAACAGGGATCGGCCACTGATCTGTAGTTCATTTCTGAAAAGCGCGCCATCTGTTATAATGACCACAAACTATTGGCATGCATGAGTAATCTTGTAGTTTCAAGATAAAAAAATGTATTATCATGAATATTACGAAATGATTCACACTTTACAGATGAAATTATCATTTGCCCTTATATTCAAGTCTAGTTAGGCTTTGAAAAACTATTGAATTTATTAATACAAAAATATCTTAATAATTTTGCACATGGGGATCATTTTCAAATAAATAAAATCAACATTATATCAAGACTCTATATTTGGTAAAAAGCTGGAATGCAATATTAAATGCCTTTTAATAAAAACCCAGCTAAGAAATTACATTTAACATGAATTGAATATTTAAATATGTATAATCATAAACATATTGTTGGAATTAAATGTTTTCATACAATCTCATGCTCCAATATTTCATGTAGCTATATTTAGTTACACTTATAAAATAGGCATACTTAGTAAGTCTCTTTTAAGTAAAATAAATCTTAAAATTATAAATTCATAATTGCTTAAAAATAGTCAACATTATTATTGACTGAATACTGGCAATGAATTACAATAAACATTTATGTCATGGTGCCAAACACTGGGTTGTGCCTGCAAATGCTGGGCCCATACTCCATGTAAGCCTGCTTTGTGTGACACACTTGGTAGAACTCGGGGGTTGAGCCCAGCATACTGCCTCCGAACCAAACAGCATACCGCTGCATGTTGTGTGAGATAACTTGCACATCAACAGGTTTAGGTGTGATACGTCCCTCTGATAGAGTTGTAGAATGCTTCAATCTCGCATCAACTGTCCTCTTTATATCGCGCTGCAGTCTCCGGCCAAAGTCACGGAACATTGTTGATCCACCAGACAACACAATATTGCCATATAAACCTCTCCTCACATCAATGGGACATGACTGGATGACTTCATCCACCATCTCATTCAGAGGCACAGTAAAGTCCGCATTGGAGAACTCAGGATGGAAGAATATCTCAGGTCCCAAAAATCTCTCATAACCAACATCTACAGAAAATGGGTTTTTAGTGATAGCATTAATACCCGTGTAGTTCTTCATCCATTTACCAGGGTCTGCATCATATTTAGCAAACTCCTTTGCAATGTCTGGACAAATATAACTGTATCTCTCCTTGATAGCCTTCGCAGTCTCCAAACTTTGTTCTGGTGGGATACCTACTTCACGTTCACGAAGTAGAGATTGAATGAATGAGGTAATATTTCTACCAGCAATGGGTATATGTTTGATACATGAACCAATGACATATCCTTCAGCTACAGGCACAATGTGGGTGACACCATCTCCACTGTCTACGACAATGCCTGTGAATGTACGTTCAGCAGACGTGCGAGACTTCCACGACGCCGCGAGAGCCAACACGGCTTGAACAGCGATGTACAAACCAGGCACATTGAATGACTCAAACATGATCTCAGCTAGGTACTCCCTGTTCTCTGGAGTGTTTAGTGGAGGCTCAGTGAGCAAGAAATGATGATCCTCGGGCTCCGCTCTCAAGTATTTGAAGATGCACTGTTCAATGTAACGTTCCATTAGATCCCAGTCTTCAACAAGACCGTGGCGTACTGGATACTTCACTGAATATCCGGTGGCGTCGAACGCTTCATCGCCGATGAAGAAATCGAGGTCTTCTACGGCCTTAGTCATACGTCGAGTGCTTTGGTCGCCAACTTTCGCAGTTTCTTTTATCGCTATGGCTGACGGAATGATAAACTGCGGTTCCTTGTTGCCGGCAAAACCCAGCTTTGTGTAACCCGTGCCGACATCGATAACGCATGCTGGTAGATGATCACCCATGATTCTATATTTGCTAAATACTGTTAGGTTAATAGAAATTACAATAACTTTAAGGAAAACTTTAGTGGGTGCGGTACAATCGCTGTGGGTCACGAATTTTGACGTGTTAGAAACGTCAAATTAGCGGATGATGATTAATTTACGTTCCATTTCAAGTAATTACAAAAAAGTATTAAAATTAAAAATTAATATGTATTATTTGAATGTTTTTATTTTATCAATATCAGTTTTTTAATACACAGTTAATTTTTTTAACAATGATAGATCAAAAAATAAAATGCAAGTTGATGATTTTTCTACGTAAGAGACGATACATTATTTAAAAATTGGAACGTGCCTAAAACGGATCCAGCCAGTTAGTGCCAGATTAATATGTGGCCAGATGTTGGATGTTGACCGTTTCGCACTCACTGTCTCTCATGATACTCTGTACTTAGTCTTTGCCGATTCTGAGGGCCTTTCACGCTTCCACCTGGGCATGTGATGCTCTATCGGAGTTCTAAAGATGCTGAATGTAGAAAAAAAACAACTTTTGAAATTCTTAGTAGGTAGTTTTATGAACGAATAGCCCAGGGGAGTGCCAACGGTATCTAGGCGCCAGTCAGACTAAAGCGCAATGAAACAAGCCCGAGCACTAGGCGCAATAGTGCTAGTTACGGCACTGATGATGTGATGGCCCCTTTTCTATCTTGCACAACACATAATGTACTCCATCCTGACACCAGCGTTACTAAGTCTTACTTGGGGCTTTCGTCTAGCTGAACGGGCCAAACATACAAGAACGGTTTAACATCAACACACTTCCACAGAAGACCATTTCAACAGTCAGATTTTTTGCTCATAAGAGAAGAGTACCTACCATTGACCCTTTAATTTCGGCACAACCCTCTTTCTTCACTCACTCAGAAGAGCACGAAGAGCAGGCAAATATAAAGTCCGTAGGCTACGGTGACTTCTTTCCGTAGGATGGGTCGTATTTTATTAGCATTCCTCCACACTAGGAATTACTCCTGTGTGTCGTGAGTGCGTTTACATTATAAACTCACATACACAAACACCCAGACCTGGAACAACTACTAGTCATTGAAATATTTGTACCACGCGGATATCGAACCCGTACCTGTGGATCAGCTTGTTTCATCTTTAACTTATTTAAATGTAAGAAAAAATAGGGTAGGTATAGGAAGGTTATCTGTGGTATAGGCGTGCAAGTAATAGGTAAATAAGACAACAATGTATTATAAAGCAGCTGATATTTATTGTGACCTGATACTAATGCTATATTTACACAATTTACATTACAGGAATGTAATCGTAACAAATTGTTATATTTTCGAAGACAAATCAATAGGTAGGTACTTCTATGTTTTGGAGGAGTTACACACTTGTTCGAGTCGGCCCATAAGGTACAACAGAACATTTAATTTCAAAACCGGCCCGATTCAATTATTGGTCCTTTCTTTTATTTTATCTTTGACAGCCGCAACACAAAATTAATGTATTAGAATAACGTAACATTAATTTTGATAGTGCCGCCAACTCAAAGGATTGTACAGAATTACTATCGACAGTATCGCAGAGTTTCGGGTTCGGGTCGGCCCGGCCTTCCAGTTAGCCAAGCGGTTTTTTCGAGACTATAATTTATTTAAATATTATTTTTTCTAGCTGTTCCAAATAATGCCGACTCGAACATGCGTGTCATCCCTTACAAGATATTAATTTTCTGTCCAAAAAATTTACAATTTTCCTGACTAAAATTACCTCAACCAATTTATTGTTCAAACATTTATCTGCACCAAAAAGGTTCCTGTATTTATTCAAATGTTATGTTATGGAGCCACCGTGGAATGATTTTGAAATAGATGTTATTGTACTTTACATTGTTACATCAAATAGAAATGACTAAGTTAGCAAAACTTCAAGTGCATTGCATTACATTTTTTTTTATTCAGCCATTGAATGTAGCAGCACAATAAAATATAAGTTTGCCTCGAATATTTAGATTGTCGTACTACATTAACATTATTACGGCTTTACAATGTGTTAGTCACCTACAGTCTTTATACAGGTTTTTTACCTCTGACATCAGCCACCGTAAAGAAAAAAGATCACTTTAATGACAGAGTTGTCAGTAGCAGCAATCTTATTCCAAATTTAATTAACTACATTCTGCCTTTGACAGTGACAGTGATATCTGAGGTAAAATTTCTGTGTCATAACTGCACACATAAGAAAGAAAGAAAGTTTTTACCACACCAATCAGTGGCACACAACCATTTGCCTGAAGAGTTAGTTATTTATCAAACTGTTTTTTTTAGCCACCATTATATTAACATGCAATCCATCATTCTTAAATACATACTTAAACTCGGCAAGGCGAAGGTTGTGTCCAGATGCAGGTGATGCACGTTCTCTATCAATTAAAAAGCAAATATTTTAGATACACACTCCACTGCTCAACATATTATAGTATCAAACACTTCATAATAATTATAATAAGCCAATCTTCCTCTCTGCATCCAACTGATAATCCTTAAAAAAAATGGTATGCATAGCCAACAAGCCTACGAGATTTTAATATTCATAAAAGCTCATTTTAAATGTCCATAATATTATTGAAAATTGTTCTGAATTTCAGTTGATGATAAAAAAATATCTCCAATTATATCTTACACTAAAATTTCTCTTAATCCAAGTTTAAATAGTAACAAATAGAATATTTTGTTAAATACGTGAGTAACATACGTTATATTATAAAATTCACATAAATTATGTTGATTCATTAGGGAATAAAAGTTAAATAATATAATATCAGTACGAATTTACTTGATAGTTTGTAACTGCAACTACTAATTTATAAATTTGGTCAACTTCTCAAATGTGTAAAGAAACTGCAGTATATTTAAGCTGCATTGCATACGTCAATCAATATCGCATAGTTATGCTATTTATAATTATGTTTTTCACTAACAGACAACAAACAATTAGATAAAATTATCATGAAATTAAAACAAACATTGCAGATACAAGCTATCACAATAAAACCATTCAGATGACAATTTCAAATATTTCTATGAGCACATTAAACTACTCCAAATACTGGACAACATAGTAACAGATGTTCCTTAACGTCTCTATTCATAAATTTTAAAGAAAAAATGTTGTTAACATCATTTTCATAGACCACCTTCAATGTTACACTATCAGTATCATTATCAGACTTAATCATAAACAAAACCACAACATTGTCTTACGATACAATATTTGCCTAAGATCGTCCATTCATGTTGTAACAACATTTAGATTTCTCACCACATCGTGTAGTCGGAGTCGTCCATGTCAAAGATGGTGAAGAAGCCGAGAATGGTGAGGTATACTATGACGTTCCCGGCCAGTGTTAAGTAACAGGCGCCCCAAAGGATCTGTAAATTATAAAAAAAAAGAAAAATCAATCGGGTACTATATTCGGATATCGACTATACTATATTCTATACTATAGCATCACTACATTTCCGCGCTTCTATCTCTAGGTTTCTACGAATGACCGATCAGCAGCCAGCGAATCGTCGCGACTGTTGTGTCGATGTGCTAGGTCTCTCTGGTCAATAAAATACTTGAAATATGAATTCGCTTGGCAGGTTTCGTCAAAAAACAATGTATGGTGCATACTCGCCAATAAATGGAACGCCACAACAAAACTTGAAGGCATAAAATAAAAATGCTCTTCTCCTGCGAAGCCGGGGGCGAGGTGCTAATAATTATTACATAAATATAAGACAATTCTCTATTACATACCGTTCCAGCGCGAGCTAGCACAATAGGCAATGCGAACGAGCTGACGAGGAAGCCCATGGTGATGAATATAGCGGTCTCCATGCATGCGGAGTTGCCGCTGGTACTGTCAGTGTGGCGACGAGCGATCATCGTGGGTATCGGGCTCAGGATGTAGAAGAGGACCACGAAGAATGGCCACCATAGTCTGGCAACAAAAGAGAAAGTATTAAAATAGAAGCAACAGCACAGCCGCGAAATCTCGGTAGGTAAGAGCGTCTGTTGTGCTGGAATTTAAATACTGCTTGTAGTAGATTTTTTCTTTCCACAGAAAAGCTTTGAAAACAAAACAACTCTGTACTTAATATTTTCTTCTAAAAATTTCCCTAATTAAGAAAGCATAAGGGATCTCGTAATAAAGTGATAATAGCTGCACAAACAGGTCTTCAAAGTTGCGCTTGGGTTGGTCAGTGGATGGCGACCATACATCTATTCCAAACTGAGTTTCTGCTGTGCCAGCCCTGCTGTCATTTGTAGATCTTTGGCAGTTGTTACAAATCCGTGGCCACCAGTCTTACCAAGGAGTATTGTATTGTCCAGAACTAACTGGGTTGTAAAGTTCAGATAGGATATTATTAAGTACTTATATTGGGGCTGCATTTAGAGGAATGGAAGCCAACCCCAAAATAAGCATATAAGCACCTTATGATAACCTACCTACCTACTGCTGGGATACAGACATTCCTCTCTATGAGAGGAAATGGACTGTAATTTACCACACACATGTGAGGGTAGATAGATGTCAAACTTGTTATTGAATGTGTTGTTTAACTGCCATTATTATGAATTGCAGGATAATAATTTTATCCTGAATATGCATGTTCATAACCCATGTGGCCCCATTTTTTTAATCATGTTGAGTGCCTATTAGTAATGGACAGTATAGCATAAGAGGTAGAGGTGAGCCTGCACACCACCCACGTGTGAGATGTCAAATGCGAGCTAATGACATCATCACCTATACTAAGATGCCTGACAAGTTAATCAAACAGAACTTAATGTATCTGTTGAATTCACACGTTAATAATACTAATCAGGTAAGTGACTCACACACATAATTGTAAATTACCATTGTTAAGTTTTAAATTGATATGTTTTCTGTTATGGACATGTCCTTGTCACTAAGTAACAAGACCCCGTTTAATAAAAAAATAAAAAAGAATATTGCAAGTGCATTAGTGCATCACTAAGCATGGGACAAATAGAGGAATACCTTGTAGCTTGTTAGATGAAACAATAGGGGCTGATTAATACTGATTATGTCAAGTCACCAATTTTTTTGCGATGTCATAGAGTTTATCAGATTTTCTTTCATTCGCTAAGTTGTGAGATTCAACCCGAGAAAATACCAATGTGTTCCTTTAATGTGGTGAAAATGTAAAAAATACAGGCACTGTGTATTTTTTTTTAAATGTGCTCAGATTTGGCAAAGGGAATTTAGAATGAGAATTTTATTTATCTCATTGTTAGTAGGCACAGTGTGAATGACATTGATAATACTGATAAGATGTCTAGGCCTGTACAATACTATGATGAATAGCCTCTCAGTATTTGTTGTTAATGTAACATCATGTACTTTTATTATACAATAACTAGCTGTTGTTGTTGTGTTAAGCTGCTTGACTCGCCTCGCCATCCCTTTATAGTCTACTAGTTGGCTGCATAGGCTACCCAATTTTCGGTGGCTATTGGTTAAGTCAAAAAGGGTTTTCTGTTACTGAGATTAACCCGATTAACTAAACAAACTTTTCAGCTTTGAAATTTGAGTATTGATAACCATTTCTGGGCCCATTCTATTTCGAAATCGAAATTCTTCAAAATTGGTTCTAGGCACAATTTATTGACAAATTATTCCAGCGAGATCCATTGTTCAGTTTCATCAACCAAGCTTTATAGAATTGTCTACTGTGAAAGTAGAATTTATAAGCACAATGCAAATCTACCAAAAATACATAGGAGGTGCCACCAGTTAACATTTTGCTACCACCTACTCATATTAATTTGTGTTCTAAACACTACTTAGTCTTTGGTCAAGGTAATAACTATTGTTTCCAATTCCTTGAATATTGAGAACTCTCAATATTCTTCCATAATACTTTGCTACTAACACAGCTTAACAGTAGATTATAGTATAAATTAGACAAATAAATTATAAGCTTGAATCTACATGTTAAAATAAACACATAAAATGCCAACTTTTTACAACATAACATAACATAATCTTTATTTCATATAAACTTAGTATATAGTACAATAATAACTTAGGCTAGGTACAATGTTTACATAAGCAGATGATTTAAGCTTCTGTAGTCGAACTAGGCATTGCCTGTATTTCGACTATCAGTGCCCAATCCCTTAGAATGTGATCCAGTTAACGTTTAAGGCCTAGCGTGTAAGTGTAGGATATTTTTCATAAAGGTCTGTTAATGTTAATTTAATATTATTTTTTTTTAAATTATAAAATACTCTGTTTTTGACCTATGAGTGTATTGTGTGTTAAAGTGTATATGTATAGGTGTATTTGTGTGAGTGTGTGTGGGTGTGTGGGTACTTGTATATCTGAATATGAGTAGTATAGTACAAGAAACAGTATTTTCTTGAAGAAGTAAACTTGTTTATCACAATTCAGTAAATATAAGAGCCTCATGTAAGGAAGATTATTCATTCAGCAGTTGATAAGGAACATACATAGTAAAATCAATAAATAAGATAGTCACTTACTTATATTGTGGTAAGGCACAGGCAAGAATAACAAAGGTCATTCCAATGGAACCAGCAAATGCCAGCGACACCAAACTGAAAAGTAAAACATCAATTTTCATATTTTGTTGTTAAATAAAAGAAAACTATCAAATATATTTGCCTGCAATGTACGAACATTGCATTCTGAAATTTTGTAAGGATGACAACAAAATTAATTGTTATGAATTATCTAGTTGGCCTCAAAAGGCCAAACTTTACCTCAGATGATATAGAATATAAATTTTGATAAATAGATGACGAGATTAGAATACATAGTGTTGTTGGAAATATACTTCGAGTCACTAAGTTTATTTCTAGATCTAAAATCATCCAACTAGAAATAGTCATTATCAAAAACAGTGACCTATGCAAACAAGTAGGTACCTACTTCATTGTTGCAATTATTAAACACTGCATACAATGAGTTTTAATATCATAAACTGATAAAACTGTTAATCTAAAAACAGGTCAACAACCGTACATGAAGTGAAAACAAAAATAACATTACAAAATAGATTTTAAAGAAAGCACTGGTTGCTATGGTATAGAATTATTCGACTTGAACCAAAACTTACCCTGATCCATTGAAGTGCAGAAAAGTACATGAAAAAGAATAATGCTGAAATTAGACAGCTGAAGATATATACCAGAAAATATTTGTAAATAACATGAGTCATTCTATCTACAGTGGTGACATTGTTCTTCATGGGAGTTTTCTCAAAAAATGGTGTACTATTTGTCTTAATTACGATAACGTACCCTTTATTCCAGCCATTTTCTTGATTTTGTGTTGATAACAAGATTTATTTCAACAAAAAGTTAAAATCTCAATACTGAAGAGAAACTTCAATGAAAATCCACAAATTCTACATCCACATTCCACAGATGTTTTATTAAACCATAGATATACATTCATTAATCGTAGTCGATAATTAAATTAGTGATTTGAGTCGATTTATTTGACTCCAGTAATAAAATCAAACCAAACAACAGGCAAGTGGCAGCTCGAGTCTAGTTTTTAACAACTCAAATCAAATCGGAACGCACTGTACTTTGTGCGCGAGACCTCACGAGAAGACGAGTTACACCCACAGACTTGTTACACCACTTACACCATGGTGCCCACGCCCTATTGGGTTTCATCTTGCTCAACGCGATGAGAGAATGATGTGGAATAGAACTCCATCAATCATTTACCATATTTTATTTCGGGTAAAATCCCGTGTCCCACAGATCTCTCTGCTTATGAGACGCCGAGTCGTGTCGATAGCCAATTCAAATTGCACGTTTAATTATTAAATGTAATAAAGGTAGTAAATTATGGAATGATTTGATGCAGTTTGACCGTGGACTACAAAAATCCCTCTTAGCTAAGGCGCTGCCAATAATAAAAGTAATTTGGTTTCTACTTTTTGCAATTGATAATCAAAAGAAAAAGACTTTTGTGGAAAATAAAATGATTGCAGACAGGTCTTCTGCGAACTTCAAATTTATAAAAATAGTCGTTACAAAATCTTTATAATTTACGACTGCGCTAATGCATAAAAAAATAATGAGGCGAGAACAGCCTACTTTTTTTTTAATACGATCAAAAATAGACAGAATCTGACAAAATTAGTCGAGTTCCATCGGATTCTTTTGTATCGATGACGTTTTGTGATACACTCCCACACTAGTGCCGTCACAGCTCTGTTCTCTGTGGTCGACATTTGCTCAAGTTGCTTCATGTTTATTTACCACCAAACTTTATTTTCGAAAAATACTGTAGTAATCAGAACAACAGTGCATTTTCACATTAGGCTCATAAATACCTAACTTACTACCATGGATGACGATGCGGAGACTTATAAACTTTGGCGTATACGTAAAACAGTTATGCAGGTAAGTGAGGTTATGATGTGTAAAGTTACAGAACTTGTGAATAAAACTTATTACAGACGCTAATAAAGCTTTAAAATTTTGTATGAATGTTCTTAATAATATTCATCACAGTACTGAATGGATACAATCATGATATTACATTTAGAACTAAGATAAAAAGAGTATTTGAACAGAGCTTCTGTTTAACTGAATATTGAATTTTCTGTAACAGTTATGCCATGACCGCGGCTATTTAGTAACGCAGGATGAATTGGATCAGACGTTGGAACAGTTCAAAGAGCAGTTTGGTGATAAACCCAGGTAATAACATCCTCTACAATAACTTCTAATAAGTAGTTATATTTTTGATTAGCAAGTAGCTAAAGCAACTATAATAGGTACGTGACAAGTTACAGCTTACCAATGTGTAATCTGGTTGTCTCTGACACTGTCCTATTCACTAAAGATTTCCTTATTTTCTCATCTAGAATCTCCATAGTTACTTCTGATTTAATTTTTCATATTCTCAACAATTGGAATTTGTAATTTTTCTTGTGAAACACAGTAAAATTGCTTTCAGTTTTTGCTATTTGAAAAATATGAGTTCCAGATGTTTTTGACATTATTTACTTTTCAACCATAGTTTCCTAAAATTTGAAGGGCATAGTGTAAATGAAAAATAGTTTTTATTTATGGCCATGCCAACATTTTTTCAAAAAGGTTTTAGTTAAACATGGAATTATTATTAAGCATTTTTTTGAGGCTAATGTTATACTCAATGTAGTAACATAACTACACATTTTTTTCAGTGAAAAGCGACCAGCCAGGAGTGATTTAATTGTACTAGTAGCTCACAATGATGACCCCACAGATCAGATGTTCGTCTTCTTCCCTGATGAACCTAAAATTGGCATCAAGACTATCAAAACTTATTGTACTAGGATGCAAGAAGAAAATATTCATAGAGCTATTGTTGTAGTACAAGCAGGTAATATTATGATTTAAAATTATGTTGGCCAGATTGTGGGATTTAATCTTATATGATTAGTTACTGAACACCTATTGAATTTCCTGAATACCATCTCTCAAATGTCTACAATCCTTATAATACATGTCTGACAATTCAATAGATCCTTTGTGTATCAGTGTATTATACCATGTCATTACAATTAGGATAAAAGGAAGAGATAATCATTCATCTTTTTATTAATAATTTCTTTGGACAGACATTGTACTGAACCAATAAAAAAGAGCCATACTCAAAATCAACAGTTGTATTTAGACATGAGAGAACATCGTAAACTAAACAAAAAAAAAAACAAAAAAAAAAGATATAAAAATAAAATAAAAGAGTATATAAATAAATAAATGTACCTATTAATAACAGGCCAGCGGCCATATTATGACGTCTTAAAATGAATGAGGTGGTGCTAGTTCTCTTGTATAGCTCTGTCTCTATCCTTCACTGGAAGAACTCTGACTTTAAGACGTCATAATGGCCGCAGGTGTTCCACCAATCATACAGCCAAAGCCTGATATCTATGTCACCTTTTGATGATACCCTTTACCCTTGGATTACTATTGTGTGGGATAATTTTCAAGATACATGCTGTTAATTGAACTTCTTTCCCTCTCTTTCAGGTATGACACCATCAGCAAAGCAGTCGTTAGTAGACATGGCTCCAAAGTACATTCTGGAACAATTCTTGGAGTCAGAACTGCTGATCAACATAACTGAACATGAGTTGGTGCCCGAACACATTGTGCTGACACCAGACGAGAAGGCTGAACTGTTGACTAGATAGTATCCTTTTATTAACAATGTCAAAGAAAGCTATGGGTTTTTTGACCACTAGATGGCGGCACTGTTAAGTATGGTCGTGAAGTGTAGCTGTCGAAGTTTGCGAATACAGGCATAATTAATAATATTTATCGTAAAAATATCTTGGATATCTGGTTGTTAGACAGCTTGATGTGGTTTCTGAGGCACAGAGCCTACTGGCTATTATATATTTATGGTATCCCCATCCATAGACCAAACTCAGTTAGCACAGTTTAACACATTGATGATTGACCTAATCTCCTTATTTAGGTGGCTAAATTATGGAACGGAATGAATGTTTAGGTAAAGGAGCTTGTGGAAGCTCCTTTACCTAGACATTCGTTCCATAATTATTCAGCCGCGGTTTGTGTTGTCCAAGTAGCAAAAAGCATTGATTTTCTGGTCCAAGTGATCGGTGTCAGTTTTTTGAATTGTCCCTTTTCGTGTTATTATTTTTTCCTTAACCACTGACGCAGTAAATTGAAGGAAAATATGCTGATGAGAATACAGGCTGGTGATCCAGTTGCAAGATATTTTGGACTCAAGAGAGGACAGGTCAGTTCAAACAATATTCTATTTTTGTATGATAAAATCTCCAAATACATGCACTGCTATTGGTTAGTGGTAGTGTATATTAAAACTAATAAAACAGTGGGAAATAGGACTGTAGACTTTGCTTAATGAGGTCATGTTGGAGGCAGAGGCGACAAGCAGCAGCAACCTCCACTGTTTAAACCTGGTTCAGGCTATGTTAGGGACTCTCTCCCATGCAATGGGTTTTGCTAGTGGATGAAAAGGCATAACAGGTAAGAGAAAGGCAATCCTCCTCATGCCTCAGCCGCCGTGGGAGACGGTCAGGGCGTCGTCAGGAATGCGTGGTGATGTGAGGCCGCTTACGGACATCGAGTAATGGGTAGCTCGCCGTTCGATCCGAAAGGCAAATATAAAACAGGATAGTTTTTACCCAGTAAGAGTTGCTCATTAAATTTAGCTCGACTCAGGACTCTTGATGATATTATATCATATAGGTAATAAAAATAAACTGGCCCACTATCCTAAATGTTCGCTCAGCTGAAATCAGGATCAACAACGACAAAATCCGTAAAACTTTCTGCGAATTTCTGCAAATGGAGAGTCCATTTGCTCATTATTCTGAAAATCAAGCTATAGATAATTTTACATGCCAATGGAGATGTTACGTATCAAGACATGTTATGGTCATATTGTTTTGTTATGCCGATTGTCATGCGTAAAACTTGAAATTGACCAGTAGGCTGGCACTAGCAGACCATAAATAAAAAAATCTTTATTCAATTTTTATGTAATGTATTTACACAACGAAAAGTCCCTTTTAGGCAATGCAAGAATTAGTATTGCTATTAATTGCGTGTTTGTCACCTATACCCGAGGAACCGCAAAAAAATGTTTATTGTGGGAATCAAACACATGATCTACAGTCCAACATCCAATCTCACAATCACTGCGCCAATGGAAGTGTTCGCTCACGATATTAATTTGTTCTCAGGTGGTGAAGATTATCCGATCATCAGAAACGGCCGGACGATATATTTCTTATAGATTAGTATGTTAGAATAGCATTAATACCAATAAAATAAATAATATTTTTACTTTACTTAAATATTTTTTATTAAAATATCCATGCACAATATGTCCAAACGGGCGTTTATCCAATTTTGTCGTTCCCCAAAATTTCTTTACAACTCTTTTTAAAGTTTTTCATTCTTTGGGTGCAACGGCGGTCTTATAGCTAGTAGCGAAATCTTCTAGTCAACTATTGGTGGTGGTGACCGAACATAAATTAATCTGTTCAATGGACCATGTCATGCGACGACGCGTCGTGTTCCACGTACGCCTCAAAGAAATATCAGCAAGATGACGGGGCCCCCATAGAGGGCCAAATCCTGCTGGGGTCGCAGGACTGTCTTATAAACCGTGACGACGGGACGTAAAGGGTTATTGACGGAATACCGTGGATAGTCCGTACCGTAGATAGTCAGTACGAGTCTAACAGTCACTCATTTGATGATTTTACCACGAAAAAAAGGGTCATATCTATACCGCTTTTCAAGTTTTCCAAGAGAATAGCGTGCGTTGGCTTCATGCTAGTCGTATCATCATTGAAGTGTGACATCCTGCCGCGTAAGTTCTAATGCTGAAAAACTCATCAACAAATGAGAGAAAAATTGACGTAACAGGTACCTAAACATTGAGATGGCAATAAACATTATGTCATCGACTCGTCATCTTACTAAATAATGATCTAAATTATCTGTTATTGATTCATGAAGGTATGGTTTTCTTTAGACTACTAGATAGGTACCTAGTACTTCATGATAGATCATTATTATGGTAAGTATACACTTAAACATTCATCAAATTGAAATATTTGATCACCATTTTGAAAAAACATGGCTACACTTAGGTAAGTACCTACCCTTTTTTACGTGGTAAAGTCATCAAATTGATTCGTCCTACCCAAGGCAGTATGGAAAGGACTATCAGACTTGTACTGACTAAAATCTACGGTGTTCTTCAATAGCCCTTTATTTTTCGGGGTCGGGGTTCAGGTTACCTGATAAGACAGTTCCGCGACCAGGTAAGTACCCTAAAACTGATGTAAACAAACCATTATAGTTTGATATTTTTTTATGAACTTTCATATAAATACTAAGATCTGTATATAATGGAATCACGCAATTCGTATTGGTACTAGGTAATGTGGGCACGCGATGCGCAAACGCTTCACACGGCGCCCGCGCATCATGAGTTGCGCACGTCGCAAATCCGCGCAATTACACTACTTACGCGCGAACAGAACTTGCAAGGCTTCCGATTTTTCTGAATATTGCTAACGAAACGATATAACATTAATAATATTATAATGTTTTGATTTTAAAACGACAACGAAACCAGTGACTGAATATTTTCTTTGATAACTTACAGATTTTCTTTCCTGAAATAATTTCTTGAGGAAATGTAGTTTTTCTTTTAATGTATAGTTTCCTGGTTGTGATTATAGTGGATGTGAGCAACTTATAAGAATTTAGTTGTTCTGTTGTGACAAGATATTTACTGTTTTCGATGATTTTGAACTTCATTGGATGATTTTCCGGTAAGTACCTACCTTTATGTCAATATCTGACTATTATTATTTAAGATGAATATCAACACAAAATAAATCATCGAGAGCAGTGGTGCCATAGTGGTAACTGCCTCGACATTCAAGTTGTAGGTCGTGGGTTCAAATCCAGCCAGCCACTAATGTGACTGATGATGGTTTGGAATTAGGTATCTATAATGTAATCCTAATTTGTGTTATTTATTTTGGAAAATGGTGATGTATTTCCCCCGAAACGGCGAAGGAAAACATCTAGAGGCAACCGGCTTATTATGTCTAAATGTTCTAAACCAAAAATTTGAAGACCTGACATCTACCAATTCGCACTGGACCAGCGTTGTGGAGCCCTCCCACAGAAAGGAGGGTTGTCTCCCAACATTGGAAACATTATGATGATGATGAATCATCACAAAAAAATAAGTTTAAACGGTGATGAATTAAAGAGAGACAACCGCCTCTGTCTTCTGTTATAGGAAGTGTTGATGTTAAAAGTTTTTCGGTTTCATAACGGTTTTATAGGTGTCATGTATTGTTTTACTTTTACTTTTATTACGCTTTGAACATGTCATTGTTTAGCTAAGGTAACGTGGAGTTTCACATTACTAGGCGCTAATTAATTAGATTTTAAACGCTAGGCAATGTTGATAGCAGCAGCATTTTTTGTTGTTGGAAAAACAAAACAAGTTCTGCACTGTGTGCAGCGAAAGGGAATGTCAGAAGCTGACTTAAAATGACCCAGCATTTTGGCATTCCAGGGCAGCGGCGCCGAGAAATTATAAGCTCTTCTTTGCCCAACCCAGGAATCGAACCCAAGACTCCAATCTCAGCAGTCGCTTTTGCAACTACGAGACCAAAGCGGCAGTCATAGTATCCTAGCGTTATACCCTACAAATTGGTAGATACTACTAGTTACTAGCTTAGATTAGATTAGATTGACAGCACGGCTGGCGCAGTAGCTCAGCGATCGACTGCCGCACAGCGTGTCGTGGAATTGATCCCCGCACGGAACTAATGTTTGTATGTTCTGCAAGTAGTGGATGTTTGGCACCCACGATACGCGATAAATTGATAGTATTGGACAACGAAAAAAAAAGCCTACAGGTAAAGTTAATATAGGTATTCCCTTTTCTAAAATGCCCAATGTTAATCAAAAGACCTAGACTGCTTTTGTAACTCCATCACAATGATTATGAACTATTGCAATTTACCACCTAATTCTCGATCGATGGTTCACGATATCGTGATAATACAACATCGTCCTATAAATTGCTACAAGTAGATTATGTACATCGCTAACGAGATTTTATTCTATAGGAGCCTATTGATATGCAATTCAATGTTTCTGTAGGTGCCTATTGATATGCAATTCAAGTATGTTTGCATTAATCACTCACGAATTCACGAAATTCTTGTTCATAGATTATGGATCTAGTTCAAATCATGTAAATAGGTAACTGTTATAATATGTTCCTAAGCGTTACCGTTATTGACTGACGACGGTAAGATTACCTAATTAAGATTGTGTTACAGGCTTTTTTAAACTTACATTGTTGTCCCACTGTAGGGCAAAGGTCTCCCCATAACCTTCAAATCTTCCGTTTGTCCGATTTCTCCGGTAACCTCTCACAATCCCAACTGTTGACATAAATGCCTAAATATACTTATTAAAATATATCGTCTTATAAGTTTTATGCGGAAAAAATACCTTTACATCTTTATAATATAAAACAAAGTCACTTTAATTCTAGCCGGTCTGTCTATGGTAAGACTAAGTACTCAATGGATTTTAATGCACTTTTCGTCAAAAAGCAGAATGATTCAAGAAGGCTTCGGTATAATAAATCTATGTAGGTATAATATAAATATGCATATTAGTGTAAAGCAGGGCGGGGTACTAGTTTACAATAAATAAACAATTATAGAGTTCTGAATAACAAACTTTCACGGAATTTTACATAGTAAACGTCAAAACTCAATTATAACTATCCGATGGATTCCCGGTCGGTGACGTCACGAGAGTCAAATTAGAAAGTAAAAATATATAGTATATCACATTATTTTAACCAAACCGGTATCTCACAATCCACAAAGTGCTTCAAATAGATATTTCATAAGTATCATTTTAGCGTGGCATTAAGGACGAGAGGATAAATGTGATTTCTAAATTATGCTAAACGTTTACTAGGTGCCAATAATTTAATATCAGAACGGCTTTAATGCCAAGTTATGTTATGAGTAATATTATTTATTCTTTGGTTATGATTAAAAAAAAAAAAGAGAACGGTGTATCTATGTTTTAGGCCGTGTAGACTAGAGGGTAAAGTACCTATTTACAACAATAAGCAATTTATTTCTTTTTTCCCTAATATTTATGTACAACTAAAATAGCGGAATGAAAAACAGACGAAAATGTGAAACAGTTAAATATCCTCCATTAAGTTTCAGAATATTATTTCTTGGTAATTTAACGTGAAACCAGATAGTATTTCAATGTCAAGCCTTCACAAGCAAAGACTATAACTGGACGTAGTTAAGCAGAAAGGACTCAATCCACAAAAAGTCACTTTTGAGTTATGGGCGTTTGAAGTTTAAGCTGTAATTCCTCTAAAACAAAATAACATTTGAAAAAAAAATGCACCATAATTAAAAGGATAGTTTATATTTTATTTTTCAATAAATATAATAATATATTTTGCAATAGATTTCGAGATATTAACTGAAATGTGGGTTGAGTCCTTACAATTAAACTTAAGTTTGTTTAGAGAGGTTTTGTTTTTACTTTCTCAGAATGGACTCAAAACTACCCTTCGTCTAGAAAATCTGCTTATAAATAAATAATAACAACGATAACGATTGAAAAGTCATATTATTATTGTCAATAAAAATAAAGTTAGCAAAATCACATGAAAACACTTTGATTGAAATACAAAAAAAGAAGAAACAACGCAAAAATGATCGCCCACATTTTTTCTCTCTCATCCTCAAAGTCGAAGTAAAGAGATGGCCTGTATCCATCAACATCCTCGTTGATATGGTTGTCTCCCTAAGGTTACTGTAAACTGAATGACAGCCTTTAGGTATTAAATTAAACATGGATCTGAGATCTTCGAGCTTAGCTTGAAAAATAGGACGTTATCACTTATATAACTTTCACATTAAGGGCTGATTTTTCAATAGTCAGACAACTTTTATCTGAGGAATAAAAATAGGTATTTGACATATTTTCTATAGATAATCTGTCCATCTTTTTTATTCCTCAGATCAAAGTTATCAGACTATTGAAAATTCAGCAATTATAAATTAGAACTCACAGCTTTTAGTATAGAAATGTTACAAATACGTTAGAAATATTCATTTGTAAACACGGAGCTCTTCCACTCAAATGACAAGCGAACAGCGCCACCTGAAGAAGGGATCAGTAGATCCCTATATCTAGTAAGCTATCTAGGATCTATAGCTAGTAAGCTATACGCGGTCAGAGAAGCGAAAGCTCAATAAGAGGATAAGCAAGTTGGTGCGACCTCAGAGCCTCTAATGCAAGCCTAAATGAAAAGACAATAGAGGAAAATCTGGGTGCTAAACCGTTCGTTCAACAGCCAAAACGCATTTGACGTAGCTTAGATCACCTAATGATTAAACCATAACCTCAAAGCCGGAGATCTTAACCAGATAGAAGACTTTTATGGCCGATTTCACGACAGTCGTGGTCCACTTATCAGCCCTCCAGAGGATAGCCGAATCACGCTGAACCGCCACTACACCTATGAACTGCCGGAAATTATCCTGGATGAGGTTGAGGAGGCCCTCAGGCAGCTTAAAAATAGAAAATCCCCGGGTGAAGATGGAGCCACTTCGGAGCTCCTGAAAGTCAAATCGTTTATTTCAACTAAGCCAAATATAGGCACTTTTGAAATGTCAAGACAAAAAATAAAACTAGTGCTAAAAATAGTTATGGTGCTACAGTCCCAGTCACATGACATAAAAACTGTGAAAGTACCGTAGGTGCTCATTCCAAAGCGTAGATCTAATGGAGAAGAATGAGCAAGAAACTCCATGGACACTCTTTTTCAATCGCCAAAATGATTACAGAGCTTATGTTACATCATTCATCATCAGGTGGTACATTATGTGAGAACGATGTGGCAAGTTATTAGTGTCCATAGTAAATATAAAAAAAGACGACAAAAATAAAGTTATTAATTATTAAAATAGTCCGTGGCAGCTAAGAGATGACCAGTCCCAACTGAGAGCGCCCGTTCACGAACATGACACATGTATCAGCACCATTCAGCTCAACCATTTTGAAGGGAGCTAAACGATCCGACACACGCGCCACCATCAGCGAGACATTTGAGTGAGCATGACATACTCTCAACCGCCAGGGTATTCAAGTCAATAAAAGACGTAGGTACTCAGTGAATGATAGCTCCGAGGTACATAGTACTCACACAATGCTGGCTATGAAACTATATAATACTAGGAAGATTGAGTCTATACAATGCAAATACTGTTTTACAATCTTCAGCAGCTGCAACTAGAATATTAATTAACGCTATCAATATTTATCCTACACTGTCAAGTGGAGCAGGACCAGCATGGAGCCAAGCATTATTATCAGCGATATAATCGTCTAGTTTATAATAAGCCAGCTTGCATAGTGTGCGTTTAATACATGATTTAAATTTAGTCTCATTCATTTCAAGAATATTTTTAAAGCAGGTGGAAAGTCCGCACTTCGGGAGCTCCAAAAGTTATTCAACTCTGTATTAGACACCGGGAGAACTCCCAAAGACGTGGCAACAAAACCTTATTAAAAACTATCCTCCCTAATCACTCTTAAGCCAAATTATATTTTTGAGGGTCATCAGTACACATCGTTTTGAAATAAGACTTGATGAGTTTCAGCCTCCAGAGCAGGCTGGGTTTCGTGGAGCATTTAGCACCATAGATCATGGCCCATCGCGGTACAACGAAGTGCTGAAAATGTCTGTATGACGCGGCGACTATGAGTGTTCAAGTACAGAACCAGCAGTCCAGTCCACCAGTCTAAACATATCACGCTGCGCAGGGGTGTGAGACGGGGGATGTTATATCCCCGAAACCGTTCACCAATGCCTTGGAGGACGTGTTTAAGACGCTGAACTGAAAAGGAGGACCATGCTTCTGAACGTATTGGTCTCAGGATGAACATGGAAAAACAAAAACCCCGGGACAAGTCGTAGTAAATGGTATAATAACTGTTAAAGTCGTTCAAGAATACGTCTACCTTGGACAGACAGTTCGGTTGAGTAAAAACAACTTCGAGATCTCAAAACCAACAAAAGGATTCGGTTGCAGGTTGCAGTTGCAGTGAAAACACGCGTTTCACTACTCAGTGTGCGAAAAAATGGCAGAGTTGCCAGTTTTTTAAAGTAATTACCAACTTTCAACAAAAAATTAAAACTATAATCTTTTTGGAAATTAATAGTTATAGTTTTATTACATGTATGTCTTTTATGAACAACGCTAACATAATAACTTTGATTAATGAAATATTTATACTACTTAAACGTAAATAACACAAATATTTTAAGTCATTTCAGTTCAATTAAAAGTAGATGTATCAGTCAACACATCTTCTCCTTACAATCGACTCAGACTGCCTGAGTCGATTCAGTTATTTGATAATTACATGTTTTGTTCATATAAAGCTGTTCTTCTGCAATATCTCAAGTGTTTGGAGTCGTTTCTGATAAAGAAAAATAAAATTTTTTTTTCAGTAAACCTATAACTCAGAAAAGACCCAACCTGTTTGAGTCGTTTCAGTTATTTGATCAAATGATATTTGCAATCAAAATTTATTTCTTAGAAAGGATTCAAACCGTTTGAGTCTGTTCTGGTTAATCGGCCATGGGGACATACTCATAGAAATTCATTACTGAGAAACAATTCAAGCGGACTGAGTTCATTCAGCAAATATATTTTGTGTGCTCTTCATACTGTGGGTTGAGTCGGGGTAGCGAGAAAAACTGGTTTCCGTGTATATTTTAAAAATAGGGTCTTCACTACATGATAGATTCGACCCTCAGGAGTACGATGGCATACATAACTCAATTTTGGCCAAAGTGTGGATTGAGTCCTTTCTGCTTAACTACGTCCAACTGTTCTGTTATACATTGTAACAAGTTTTGACCTACTCAATTCTTGCAAATCACGGTGGCAGACATAAAATGTTTATGTGCTTTAAATGTACCTAATTAATTATAAACCACGATGTTCTATAAAAATATATGACACTCCATTAAAGTTTTTATTGCAATACACAATTTAATGAAACACTAAAAACTAGATAACTTAAATATTCCTAATTAAGTGTATTTGATACTTACTTAGACGTCTACCTAATTTCTTTGGGTAGTTTTTTGCACATTTAGTGTAAAAAATTCAAAATGGCTGGCATGGTGATATGATAAATGACTATGTAAGTTAACGCAAGTGAATTACGACGATGGAACATTTAAACAAAAATACTTACACTTTTTTGGGTAGAGTCAGCAATACAATCGTGCAATCATTTTGTGATTGAACAAAAAAAAAACGGCTACAAAATATAATGTCCACTTGGGTTCCTTTCTGTGAGGTTGTTTTTTAACTAAAATAAAACGCCAATGACCAAAAATCTAAAGGATCCAAAGGATAGTAGGGCCTTGTTTCGAAGTTGGGACTATGATTTTTGTTACTAACATATTACGATAAAAATAAGTTCAACAGCTAAGTCTTTATTTAAGTATTTACAATATTATTATTTTTACTTTAAAATCATTTATCTCGCTCGGACTGTGTTTATGATATGAGACTCTATGTAATAATTCATTCAAAATATTATAGCTATATATTCTTCATCGTTTTGTCCACAATAGATCGAAAACCGCTTAAAAAAAAACACCAAGTTTACGCATTGGCTTTTGGCACCCAGTTAGAATAACCTGGACTAACTCAGGATTTTATTCCAGTAATACCTATTGGAAAATTGGTGATCTATATTACCCGGAATTGGCATAACCTACTCTTGCGCATCTACTGATATGCTAACGCTACCCTCTCTAAAAACCGTACAAAAATTATTGACCATTTTGATTTCATTGTAATTAATGCGTTAGTTACAGTCATTTGAAGTACACAATAATAAATGATTTAAAGATAACATAAACTGTTTGATATTCCATATTTTTCCATGATTTACATGAAAAAACTTTCACATTGCGGATATTGATTGACCGTCATAACGTCGTGAATCGACTGATTGTCAATTTTTTGATGAATTCGTGAGGATTGGGACACACGGCTACACATCAAGCTATACAAAACCAGTTCGTCTTGGTCTTGCATCGTACGATATTTTACACACAATGAACAGCTCATACTGGTTTTGTATAGCTTGATGTGTAGCCGTGTGTACACACGACTTTACATCCTATGCAAAACCAATATAACTTGACCGTTCACTGTGCAAGGAGATAAAACAACGCGAGCCCAGGATAAACTGGTTATGTACAGTTTGATGCGTAGTCGCGTGTACTATTTCGTGTAATAAAGTTCATTTGGTTGTTAAGAGCGTGTACGCATTTCAGACAAGCTTTCAAGTCCTTGTATTTCGAAATGACGGAATGTTGCCTCTAAACGATGCGATGTCTCGATCAATAAAGGTACGGCCGCTACTGTTAACAGAAATGGCTACCATTTAGTAGGGGTTGGTTGATGAAACATTTGTGGAAAATATATATTATCAGAATTGACCCCTTTAAGTTTGGACAAAGTAAAACCGGACATATTGAATGCACACTCAGAAATAGTGTACGTCTTCCTACAAAAAAAAAAAAAATTATATCATTACAGTTCCATGGGATTAACCTCTACAGATACAATCTAATTTTGGGGTCTTGATGTTTATTTATACTTTTACGTATCTACAATTTTATTGTGGTACATAAGGCGGAATTAGTGCCGCAACGCATTATCTACCAGTCAACTTTTGGGTCAAAGGGAGGCAGTTAGAATATATACTAAGTAATATTAAGCTAAGATTTAACATTTGTATAAATAAAAAAAAGAAATCAACCTAATGACATGTATCAGTAACAGTGAAGACGATATCATAAAAACAACGCGTTCAAGTAAAGAGTGAAAAGAATTCATAGGATTCATTGAATGTGTTGATCAGGTGAAAATGCCTGAGATGCCTCGCAGTAATGATCGCCGACACATTAACTCGTGCGCAGCGTGGAACAGAAGCGAACATCCGATGTGCGTGTGCGCACGGTAAACATGATAGTACTGTCTATCGCACGTTGTAGTTATCATTTTGACATCAGACGCAAAAGTGTCTGATGAGCTACTATGGACAATACTGCCACAGAATAATCTGTCACAAACTAAAAGCTTTCAAACCCGGTGGGGTTTGATTCCCAGGTCGTGCAAAAGGCTTTTCCATTTGGAATTGCTCAGTACTTGCGCGGAGTCTGAAGTTGTTGTAATTACATAATGTTTAGTGAATGTATATCTTTTCAACACACTTGCTCATAAAATGGCCCTAATTTCACCGCAATTAGGCACATAATGACACCTGTTATCAAACTGTGACTTTTTCTTTACTATTATTCACAAGTGAGTTATAGGTTTTTTTTTAAAGTGTCAACCAATTAAAAAAAAAACCTATAACTCACTTGTGAATAATGGTAAAGAAAAAGTCACAGTTTGATACTGTTATCAAACTGTGACTTTTTCTTTGTTGTTGTTGTTTTTTTTTTTGTGTTGCTTTGTTTTTTTTTGTGTTGCTTTGTTTTTAAAAAAGTTTCGAAACAAAAAAGATCGTGTTCAATAGTAGATACAAATAAATTTTACCAACTGCACGTTAACTAATTGTTTCTCTAAACAAACTTTTTAATCATTAAATAAAATGGCTTTAAAAAAAAATACTAATATTATTTTCTTCACAAGTGTGTTGAAAAACGTCGTATGATACACGTGTGTATTGATGATTACCGTCCTCGGCTCTCTTAAGACCCTCACCTAACGGCTCGGGTCTCAATGGCGCCTCAGCGGTAATCACCAACATTACACACTTGTACCATAATGTACTATTACTCATTGCCTTGCCTAGGTATACAGCAAGACGTGTGACCAGAGACGTCTGATCTATATTGTTTAGTGGATCCATTGGTAAATACTGCGGAACTTATTATTCATAGCAAATTACTTCGTTCACACATTATGGTAAAATGCGGAAAAACGTGATTGGAATATAGAAATTGTTTGAACATGAATAGTCTCATAAGTCCAGTGTTTTTATCTGACGGAAGAGTTTGTTTTTAAACAAGGTTCTTGAATTTCATATACACAATAAAAGCATTGACGTAGTTACCGATGTCGATCCGGCGTCCCCGACATGTTATGTTGTACTTTATTTTCACATCATACATGAATTATTCTATAGATTACCTATTGCTTTTTTTATTTATAATATTTTACCGATCAATCGAGATGAAAAAATAGCAAACGTTTTACGCACGTTTTCCACTTACATCGCTAGGGCAATATAATGGCGGCGGGCGCACGCGACATTTTTTAAAAGACATTTTTCTCTTCGCCTCAAGAATTCAATCATCGAGACAACTTCCCGAGTTGATTGGTTGGGAAAATTGCGCAAGAGCAATGTCGATACCATTACTAATGGCTGCGTCTGATTGCCGTGTAATCTGTACGTAACGTGGGCAATGTGGGCATTTATTAATATTTATTTAGACAAGTGTATTTTGATTGCCTTGACGTGATGGCCCAGAAGTTAACACTGATCAAGCACGAATTGTGAATTCAAAACCAGGCCAGGTGATATAGATTAGTATTGACTAATTTCAATACATATTATGTATTGTTTTAGACACCTATGATGACAGTGAAGAAAAACATTGTGAGGGTACCTAGATTTATAATAGATAATCAATATTAATCAAAAGCCAAAAAGGAGTGTAGAGTTCCCAGAGGTGGTCAAATTAATACTAACACCATAGGTGGCGGAGTCTCACCCGAAAAAGGTGGTGTGTATAATTCGATTCTATCTATCTCGTTCTTTGAGCATTCAAAGCATATTATTCTATCTATCTATCTATAAGAGGATTGTATGCATGATCTGTTATTTATAACCAACATTTTTTTTTGTTTAATTATTCTTAATTCATGATCATACTCAATTTCTAATGCCAGGATACCATTATTGCCTACATAATTATCTTTCAATGTAATTGATATTATCCGACAAATTTGGTGTTTTTAAGAAAATTTCTTAGTTAAAACAGGATTTAAGTTTCCTGTACAGCAATTAACTTAACTAAGTGCGCACACACAGGATGACAATAAACATGTCGCACATAAATTGTTTATTTCATTATGCTCTTGAGATACCAAATCTGGAAGCTAAAGCGCCGTTAATTTATAAAAAAATATGTGTCACGCGACGGAAATCGGAAAAAGTAATAACGCTCTGGCGTGCGACACAATGTGACGCAGTGACCAGTGGCAAAACGATCCAAGTCAAACCACGGTGTCTACTCTATGAGTCCGTCAACAAAGGGCCCGCCCGAAAGTAACCCAAAAATAGAAAATGAATGACTTTGACGTATAAATGAATTACTTCGAATCAGAAACACCAACTCTACCAAAAATTGTTGAGCAGCCTTGCAGTAAACTATCAGTTTCCACATCAAAATCTTTTTTTATTCCTACAAATGTTATTACGCAATGTTTATTTGTTTGTGGTACTAAAGGCTCAGTCGAATATTCCATTTGAAAAATGCCCCTTTTGCAAAATGTACCTTTCGCAGAATGTCCTTTTTCACAAAATGTCCCTTTCGCAAAACAAGGTTGACGACTTTGTCATGGGTCCTTTATAACTATTATACTTATGCGTATTGTGAAGTGCGTTTCTTAAGTCAAACACAACTAATGCTTTATGATTTTACATAGACAAGAAACCGATGCACTGTAGATCCTTCTGACAGTATCCGTTACTTGTGTTCAAAGACACTGAATAATTATAACATTTTATCTAAACTATATCATAAGCCCGTCAATTCTAGATAAGATAATATCGCCTTTACAAATGAACACTTAACTGTAATGAAAACGGAATACAACACAAGTGACACAGAAGTAACAAGAACATTTTCTATCTATGTTGTTTAGATAGAAAATGTTCTTGTATCGACGTGGTGGCTAATAGAAATAGTCATTATATTTGCATCTATGTAGATACCATTGGACATGATGTAACGGACGACCCTGATGAATGAGCAAGATCGACAAAAAAGTATCTTGTTATCTTACCACTCTCTATTAGAAATGCGACATGGATGGCTGCATTTATTTAGTCTTTCGTACAAAAATTTGATGAAGAAGTGAAGGTTTGCTTAACAATTAAATCTTAAGAGAGACTGGAGTAATAATACTGCTGACTATTTTCACCATTTCAATAAGCTTAAAAACATTATATTGAAAATAATTCTGGGAGGTTGTGTATGTAAGATTCTTTGTTTTAAGCGCACCCACGATACAGGACAAACTCTAGGTGTGGGAGCACGCAAAAAAAAAAAACATTTGACCCGATCTGGGAAACGAAGCCTAGATTACATAAGTTATAAATGGGAAAAAAAATGCCTATGTCAATAAATAATTACTTTTCTAAAATGTGAAAACGGAAGTTAAAAGATTTATATTAATGGAATGGGTAAAAGTTGTAAATCTGCTAAATCAATCATAATATTCACAATTCAATGCGTGTGCGTAACTCCCTTAATTTGCATGTAGAGGTTAGTTAAATTGATACATTACACATTAGCATATCTTGTGATGTAATCTGTTATTAATTGACGCGTAGCATAGAAGTTACTTATAGCACTGTTGTTTATTGGTAATTATTGGGTTGCCAAGATAATGCTCATCAAAATATTGATGTCATAATAATTATGTTGACAAATACAGCGTTGTCGTGTCAAAATTTGCGTGAAAATTAGCCCAAACCGTTCACCCGTTCTCAAGATTTAGCGAGACTTACGAGTAGCAATTAATTTAATTATATAAAGATATTCGTGTACTCAATTGAGCAGTATGGAGCAGTGAGCAGTAGTGACCTACTGTACGGTCCCGAATCACGAATTGTAAGTCCTGGGTTCGAAGGGAGCCAACCACAGCTCTCAAAACCGTGAAGGAAAACTTGAGGGAATCAGCGTGATAAAGAACTTAAAAATTCAATAATATGACTCTGACATCTTCCAATACGCACTGGCACCAGGTAGATTATGCTATGCATAATATAAGTATCTCTTTTTTCTTTTGAACAATGGAACCCTAAAAAGAGTAAATAAAATAGAACATTATGCATGGCGAGACAGATACGATTAGCTTAGCTTATCTAGCGTTTTAAATCTTTGTTTGAGACTAGTGAAAATCACTGTTTCCGGACACTTAGAGGAAGTCCGCTGTCTTACTTTACAGAGTTTTCACTAGGTCAGTCTACATAAGATCTTGGGATAATAGAGACGCCTGCATACTGTCAAATTTCAGTAACAACTGAAATATTATATACACCAGCTGTTTTGAGGAAAGAATAATTCGGCTGCGAGCAGCAAGTCTACATCGCTACTTAACAATATTGCAAATGATTCGATTCATGAAAGAATAGCCATTCACGTTACTGGAAATGCCAGAAATGAGTGATGTGAATTTTTGTGTGACCGTTTATGCCTGAAGAACTCGAACGTGTGTCTTTCCGGAGTGGAGCTGCGATAGACTAATTGGTAAATTGTTCCGGAGGGACTAAATAAAATCCTGCTTACAATCACATCTTTATTGGCTTATGGACTTTATCACAAAAGCAGAAAGTTCATGGAATTTCGATTTTCAATCGGTTCGGGACATTCGATTGGGATTTGACAGATTGGGGTCGGTTGATGTGCTTGTGTCTGTACCTACTTGGTTTCCGGTGTGCCCAGCTTTATAAGAAAACCTTGGTCATCATGATGATATTTTTTCTTTTAGTTGATCATACCGCTATGCGGAAATTAATACGGTCAATGTGTTAGATCTACGGTATGCGATATTATATACTTTTATGATTTTGTTAGCTTTATAAACTTTTATGACAGACAGCCTGTCCGTCAGTTTAACGCCAGTCATATAAGATAAATTATGGTTTTATTTAAAACTTTTAAAATTTATTTTGTCATCTAACTTCTTACTAATACTATTTATAAATGCGAAAGTTTGGGTGAATGGATGTTTGTTACCCATTCACGTCAGAACTTTTTTTCATTACTTAGAAGCCCTAGCTTTTACTGAGATTTTATTAAAAATTAGTCTTATCATATAATATTGTACCGAAAATAATAACCGCATAATTAAATAACTTGTACGATGCGTTGATGTCTTTTGTACTAACGACTTGAAAGTTACACAGCAATCCATTTTAACTTTGACATAATAATGCTTACATACTTACATAATATGTAAAATAACAATCAGACGACTTAGTCATTGGTGTAATGATTGATAACGGAACATTACAGTATAAGTTAACGAGTAGTCAATGACAATGATTAATTGAATAATAATGTAATTGATACGGGGGTCATGCAATAAAAAGCTTTATAACTTTTCGAATAAGAAGTGAATTTACTTGCACTTTGTAACGAAGAGTGGTTTACTGATATATCAATTAAAAACGAATTTATAATATTTTTTTTATTTATATGTCATAATTCTTATTATACAAGAAAAAGGAACATCAGCTGAGCAGTAAAAGTGAGTGACGAATAAAATTGAGTTTTATTTCACTATTTACAATACTCATAAAACTATTATTGCTATACTTATATTATTATTATACTTGCTAGAATATTTATTACTATTTTAAAAATGTCTTGTTTCAACATAATAAATAATATCGAAATACGTTTTATCAGATGATTTACAATAGACGATAAATGAAACTATTATCCAATATTAATATAAGTCCTAAGGGACATCCACTATGTATATTTAAGTCTAGATCGATAATTATAACAAAATTGATTCAGAGCAAAAATACATACATACAAAATGCATTTGCGATCACTTTGAAAAATCGTTTTTTTTTGTTACAGCATATTATATTACGATTTCTTCTTCCATTTAGATTATTATTATTACAGAGTATTTCTATTTTAAGAAAACACACAACAAAGATTTTTTCCTGAATAAGTTCAATTAAGAAAAATATCAGCTTATGCTAGTGATCACAATCTTTTTTTGATATGTGTAATATGTCTATTTACACTTGTAAACATTTACATAGCGTGCTGATACCAAAGCAAATAACATAACGATTGCATGTAGTGTGAAATGTAGCGCACGTCGCTTAGATGATTAACTGATTTGATTGGCTTTCGTCACAGCAGCGCGTACGCATCCAAAAGACCAATTTTCAACTTTATCACTGAAGTTATAGAGGTAAAAATTCGTTCATCAATAACATTGTTCGGTGAATACTGCAATAGTAAAGATTGCAATTGTTTTCCAGCTGTTTCAGCACTGTATTGTAAGCGTTGTAATTAGTAGGTATTTTGTTACGTTTTTCAGGCTGAAAAAATGTATGTTAACTCGTTAGCATGATTATTGTAATTTCAGCTGGAATTGCTTTAATTGGGAATGTTCTTGCAGGTTGAACTTTAATTAAAATATTTTGTAGTCTTCGAAATATGTTACTAAATCCAATTTATAGGCGATGTAGTAGTTTTTTAATTTCGAAACAAATGTTTCGTAGTTTAGACCCATGGGTCGCGGGCTTGTCTTATAAAGCCACCGCAATCTTGGAACGCTAATTGTATTGAAGAAACAGGGTGGTTTTTAGTCAGCAAAAGTCTGACAGTCCTTCCCGCACCATACAATGGATGATTCATTTGATGATTATTACACTTTTAGTTTTTCATTGAAAAGAACACCAGACTGCAGCAACTTGTACAAAGTATGGGTATACCTTTATAACGTATTCATTTTATTACGTATTCCTATACCTTTGCATGATTTCGAAAAAAAAAATGTTGCACACGAGTCACAATTCGACTATTACCGATTAGGTGACAACATAAACGCGCAAATATGTTCCCACGAAGAACTAATGCTATAAATTTAATGAACCTACCACAATTGTTCCCATGAAACCACCAACTGCAATATTCGGTAAATGACCATAATGACGATCTAAATCCGAAGTCCGCCGAAGATTTCCGACCGTCCCGTATAGTTATCAGAGCATCCACGTCTAATGTCGGCGACGTGACCGCGCCTATACACTAGCGATGTGACAACTTAGTTATTACTTGAGATATTCGAGTTTATATGTCATTTTCTTAAGATTGTTGGGAAATCATCTAATGTTTTCTCCTGCTTTGTGTGGAAGAGTTAGACTGGTACTGACTATAATTCACTGTTACATCAATAGCCCAGGGTCTTGGCAACTCTTCAAAACAACCCTAAAATTCTGGGAGTCCCATGGGGCCCAATCCTCTAGAAGGATTCCTGTCAGGTTTTTGAGCTGCATGTGGCAGACACCACAGTCGACTTGCTCCTCAGCCTTATCGGACGATGAGCTACCATGTCTTGCCTTCCGCCAGCCCGGCATTGCGGTGGGAATAATTAATGTTCGAGTCGCAACTCGACTCTACGGCTCGATTCTCAACTCGACTTTAACTTAGCGTAGGCCACCGCAAGGGTGAACATTACAAAGAGAGAGAGCTTGGCTCGAGGCGAGTTTCCGAGCCTAGGTTTTGTTGATATAGTTACTCAAGTCGGTTTGCAACTCAATCTGACTCGACAGCAAGCGAGTTGAAAGACGAGTGCGAGTTTAAGTCAAGTCGGTAACGTAACGACATTTTGGGGGATGCGAAGTGCGATTTGTGAAAAACTGATAATGAATAGACTCGTTAACGATATATTATGTCGAGTTACTCGACTAGCACATCACTATAGACGGCGTGGTTTTAAATAATACAGCAGATGAAACTGATACTTTCTACAGATGATTATTGGATAAAAGTGAGCTTGAGAAACTGTTGTACTTGCCAATTGTTGTTTTCCTTAGACACAATGGATGGTATGCCCTAACATTAGGGTCCTAGGGTCAACACTTTAGGTCGAACTTCTCAACACTCAGTTGCATCTAATACCTAGTGTTTACCTCTTGATCTTCGGAGAGTACAATTCATTGTGAAATCCTAATCCGAGGAGGAACATCATGTGACCTGAACTTGAAAGTGACCTTAAATTCTTGCTTTGCTTGTTGGTAAAGGGCCTTGCAAAAGTAAGTGTGTTGGAATCTCTCTTTTTATTTGTATTGGTTGGTTATATCCTGATGACAGGTCAATTTATATACTTAGGTAAATTGAAATCAATTGCCCCATGTGATAGAGGACTTAGCAGCTTTTTTTGTTTTCGTTAAAAGAAATCTAATTAGCCCGTCAAAAAGATTATAAAAAAATATTTGACCCATAATTTTTCTTTTGTCACGTACACTAAAATTGACGAAACCCTACTAAAACTAAAACATGCCGTGGTGTCATTTATTGTGTATCCTGACGTCACATGCGCCTTTTCTCGAATTTTGATACGTTTTATCTTTGTGAATTTCCCTGATTTAGCCAAGAATAACATACGTGTCCATTATTTTTAAACTCTAACTGACGGACAAATAAGATTAGTAGTTTATTCATGTTGGAAACTATCCAACTGTTTTAAACATTTTTTTTGAACCAAAAAAGTGAGAGGCGGTTCCCTAGTTATAAAGATCGATCAAAATCATCCAAATATCAATTTTGAGTACATTATGATTAAAGACCTCCAAGCAATGATGACTGTAAAACAATTAATTAAACAAGAATGTATGAAGTTATTGACTATCGTTTCCTAGCAGAAGATTGATGGCCGCTAGTTTATCTCGTACGGTGCTTCAGCTATCGCATTACAAACTGCACTTTAATACGGTCTGTTACACGTGTTTATAACCATTTATTATGATAGATAACAAGTGTACCGATCATTAGCAAACACTAATGAACAAGAGCAGTTAGACTCCTTTGAACAAACTCTTTAGTTGAAACCTAGATATATATGTAACGGTAAGAGTGAATAATTGAAGATTATTAATAATTATCTATTATTATTAATAATTACCGAAAGTCGAGGTTAAAGTGATTAATTAATCACATTTGTCGGTTTTTATTAATAATTTGACCCTAGTAGTGATAAATGTAATAAGTAAACTTCCTTTACAGGAGCAAGTCGACGATCTCATTTAGACGATGTAACAACTCGCACGTAAGTTTGACTCCATTGCTATTTGTTTGATCAACAGAATTGATTGCCTGTTGACAATCCGCAATGTCGCAACGCGTGAAGTTTCTTCCATCTTTTAAATGAGTAATTCCACTCTTATCCCCAAACCGATCCTCTGTCAATATCTTTTTTCTGTCTAGGGGATCAGTTTTTGGGGATCAGAACGGCATAACTCGTTTGAATGAGGCTTAAGCATTATATGCATTTATTGTTCCCGCTGCTGGTACATAGGCCTCCTTTTTGTGAGGGCGAGTGGTCTGTAACCCACATGTGGTTCCAGGACATGCTGGTTTCCTCACGATATTTCGAGGTCCGTGATGATGAAGAAATAACACAAAGTAAGACGCCTGGGTTCGAACCCACGATATATAACTCGAAAGTCCGTTCTGTCACCACTGGGTCGCTACTGCTCTCTAATTATGTAGGTAAGTAATAAGTTAAAGTAATATAAGACTAGACTATAAATAAAAGGTTGTGTTTATGTTAATTAGAGATACTGATTAAATTAATGAACAAAATAGTAATTTGATGTCAATTTAATGTCATTCTCGTGTCTTTTAATTAGAATAAATGTCTCCCCAAGGCTGTTAAAGCCAGTTTTATGATTTGCTACCTATTTTGCTAGCGGCGTCAAAGTGATCTTGTTGATGAACGGCCTAAGAAGTTTACAAAGACCATCAAGATTAATTACATCATTTATTTTAATTTTAATACAACTGGCCTTTTGGTCATCTGGTTTGACCAGGCCTAACTGGTTAGGTTAGGGCCTGGGCCTGTTAGGGTTCAAACGAAAACTTTTGGCCGTATTAAAATAATAAAATTGTTCAAATTAAATTTTTGACGTGGATGGTAGCACAATCTTATCAACAATATCATCAAAAAGGGAAACAATATTTTGCAACATTCTCTCTCTCTGTGTACCGAATTTATTTGCTGTCCCCAACGACGATATATTACTAGACTCTTAATAACAGGCAAGCGATGTCTGTCAACACATTAGGCAAAAAAGTCTTATATCCGTCTTATTTCGACGACTTCTGTGAGCCGTACACATATCTTGAGACAGAACAGACCTTGAGTTAGCCAATCACAACGTAGTACCCCGTCCCCCTAGCTTACGTAGTACCTCAGCGAGTTGACACTATAGTTTTTGTTCCTTAGATCGTGCATGTGGAGTCTAGTAATATATCGACGTTGGCTGCCCCAATAATGAAAATAGCTGTCGATGACGGACATTATTCTAATAAAGTTCACTCTTTCTGGTCTGGTGTAAACATGGGCCGTAATTTGACTTGTAACAGCAACAGTGACACAATGTCTCATATTTTTTCTGTGTCACACATATTACGTTCTCAATCCCTTAGAATTGAGCATGATTGAGCAGTTTTAAGGGCAAATGAGTTCTACATTTGTAACTAATGGGGTTACGTTATAACGGAAGAATACTTACAAAACTCACGATTGAGATATAAATAGAAATTTGATTGCAATTAAGATTGGATGTCATGATTGGATGTCAACTATTTGCAATTACAGTTTCTGGTAATTGAAAAATGGTAAACTAGCGGTTAATAATTTAGAAGTGTGGGTATTTCTCATCATTCTGATTTTTTTTCATAATATTATTTCTAAAAATAGGCAATAGGTATAAAAGATAACGATATTTTTGGTATAATAAGCAATTATCAATTTCAGGTATATTTGGATTAATTTGCTAGATTAGATCGTAATCGCAAAAGTATTACTCGAAGCTTATAATTTTCATATAATCACTACCAGTAGTTTGCACTACAATAAAACTATAATAAAACAGATGCAGTATAATTAGCTAAGCGATGAATGACTTAAAGCATATCATAAACAAGTTCATAAAGAGAATTCAAGATAAGAAGCTGGTTAGGTGTTATAAAGTTAATTGATCTCTGAAGCAACGTCAAAAACCGACGAAATAAATCAACAAAACGGGTTCAGAGATACTAAAAACGAAATACAGTACACAAATCACGAACCTTACCTTTCTAAGGTTATAAATTACGAATGGAATGTAAAGCAAATAGGTTTAGGGCTCCCTCGGACAGAGTGGAAGTCCCCTGCAGGTGCAATTTGGACTATGTCGCGATCCGTCTATCTGTGTTATCTATTTTAGAGAAAACTGTTGTTCAGAGAGCAGTAATGTCTGTAATATAGCGTTGTTCGCCGCGATGGATCGTCCGCTGTTATTTCCTTGAATAAAGACATCGAGATTCGGATCGCAGTAAACTTTGGTACACTGTGATGTTGTGTTTATGGTGTTAGGTTAAGGAATGTGTTGACGCCTTTTGATAGCTTAAAGGGAAATGATCTGGGATCAGAGATCGGATTTGTAAATTCTAAATTTGATATCTAGATACTAAAGTACCTACAAAGAAAGTTATTTCAAAACGAACTCGAGGAAGATAACAGCGAACATTATAATGATTGAGCGATTACGTTATTATAGGATATCATAATTTCGAAAGCAACAAAAAAATATTGAGATGAGCCGTACGTAATCGCAGATATTAAAGATTTATTACAAAAATATCATTCGCAGATTACATAACTGATTTCTTCATAAACTTTCCTTTAATTAAGACATCATAAGGGACTGTAATTAAGTCTAGCATAATAAAATATTACGTAAAAATCTAAATGTGGAATTGAATTAGTGTTACGAGCTTTGTTGTAAATAATGTTATTATAAATGGATTTTGTTCATCACGAGGTAATTTGTTTGTCGGTCTATTCGGACTGTAGATCATCACTTTCTCTGATTGTTTCATAACAGATGAAGATAACCTCTATGTAATTGCTACTGTTAGTAATGGAGTTATAGAAGGTTCGCTCTAGGCTCAGGTTGGTAAAAGGCATGTCCTCGTTTTCGATCTAATGTTCGTGAGGCTTTACGGATATGACAACATTGCAAGCGGGTAATTTATTTATCTTGGGATGTCGATCTAAGAATTAAATTTATTTATAGTTTTGTGTTATAAGTGTTAAATGGATATTTTTAACTCTTGGGTGAAATTCATTATTAAACTGTGAATGGTCGATGGGACTTTGGCGATAGGTCACTGGAACAACCCACTAAAGGGAAATGAAGTTAGTTAGTTACCTAATGTATAAAAGTCGAAGATTAGACCTGTCGTATTGTTTGTATCAGAATGCTGGATTAAGGAGAAGAAGAGGAAGCTCAAAAACACGTAGATTATGTTAAGAATTATTATTATTATTATTCATTTATTTCAACCAACTAGGATCATAATTATTCACAATTACACAGTTAAATATTATAGGTACACATAACATAAATAAATAAAAGCAAATCAATTAATTAAATGAAAGAATATCAATTCAAAAATCATAATTAAATTAAATACAACATCAATACAATAAAAATTATCAATACTTACAATAAAATTTAAAATACTAAAATAATATTCTGACTGAAGTCAGTACATGGACCATATCACAATGATTCAAGTACTGACAGTCGAACCGTTCTGCGAATGCGTTCAGGACACTGTTACGACTGCCCCGCACTCTGCGCACCAGGGATGTGCACCGCTTACGCATGGTTGCATTAAAGCAATCCACTCTAGCCTCTGCGAACATCCCCGAAGCGCTACAGAAACGAGGCAACCCCAAAAGCATCCTAAACGCATTGTTATATTGGACGCGTAGGGCGCCGTACTGTCTCTGCGTATAACTCACCCACAGACTGCTGGTGTAGAAGGACGTACAAAATGCTCTGAACAAGGTCATTTTGACGCCCCTAGAACAACGAGCAAATCTGCGGGCTATCATATTGGCACGAACAGACAACGCCCTACGCTCCCTCTCTATGTCTGCATCGTCCTTCAAGTCCGAGGTTACAATATGCCCAAGATATCTAAACGTGCTGACTCTATTTAGAGGACACCCATAAAGTTTAATATCTGGTACATTATCTAGACATCTTCCCCGGGCTTGAAAGACCATGCATTCACTCTTCTTCACATTGTACAAGAGACCATGCTCGTCAGCGTACTTTTCGCATATAGCAAGCAGCTTCGACAGACCGCTCACAGAGGCACTCAGCAGCACCATGTCATCAGCATAACTAATATTATTAACACAAACTCCCCCAATATGGCAGCCGACATGTGTGCTGCTGAGCTCCTCTATCAGCGCGTTTACATAGAGGTTGAAGAGTTTTGGCGAGGACAGTCCCCCCTGCCTCACCCCGCACTCCAACCTATATGGGTTTGAATAGGCCCCCGACCACCGAACAACGTTGACCTGGTTCTGATACCAATATTTAAAAATGCGTATCAGTTCGTCCGGCATTGACGTTTGATGAAGCTTCCTCCACAAAATATCATAAGATACCAGGTCAAACGCCTTCGATAAGTCGAGGAAGCATGCAAAAATAGGCGTGCTCCTATCGGTGTAGTACTTGACAGTTTGCTTTAAACACAACACAGCTGCCTCTGTGGAGAGACCTGGCTTAAAGCCGAACTGGTTATCGTGTACGTGCACGCATTCATCAAGCCGAGTGTTAAGCAAACTGTCAAGCACCTTCGAGATAATAGTGGCTAGGGAGATAGGCCTGTAATTATTTCTGTCACTAATATCACCAGTTTTGCTCTTCACGATCGGTACCACCACAGTCCTCATCATCGGCTCAGGTAAATACGAGTGCCCCACACACAAGGAGTAAAACATCGCCAGCACCCTAGGCAGATGAGTACCTGCATATTTAAGGTGCTCGATGCTAAGGTCGTCGTGCCCAGGAGACTTTCCCCGTGACATCGATTGTATTATTTTTCTCACCTCATTCGCCGTAAATTGGGTACTAGCCTCCCGGCCACTAGACTCAGCACTGCACGCAGACTGTGATGGCAACAAAGGTGAGGTGACAGTAAAATGTTCTCTAAACAACTCGGCTATACCAATCAGGTCATTGGTACCGTTGATACTCACAGGTAAGCCCGGCTTACTGTTAAGTTTATTGGTCGATCTCCAAAAACTGCGAAAATCCTGCTTGGAATGATGTGATGTTAAGATATTCATTTTAATTTGGTCACTATTATTTTGACACCATCGCAGCCGAGATTTAAAAATCCTGCGACTCATCTGCATGCTATTCCAAACAGGACCCTCCCGTGGCTTGCCATACCACACCCACAACTTAAACTTTTGCCTAGCCTCCCTGTGAGCATCACTCACGTACCTATTCCATCCTATAACCGGTTTTTTATCTCTAAAAGTATTCACAACACAACTGTCAGCGGCTGCCTGGCATAATGCATGTATAATGTCACCATACATCTTGTCGATAATATGTCTGTGGTCCAAATTATTACAAACAAAGTCACTACATGTATTTAATTCTAAAGGAAAGTCAATAATTTTTAAATGATTATTACACGATTCTAAATAAATGTCAATTTGCTGGGGTTTTCTTTCCCCCCATCGTATTTTATTATAAAGCGGGAGTTTACTTGTTTTATACAATTTAGGTTTAATATCATCTAATTTACATTGAATTACGAGTGGAAAATGGTCGGACCACAGAGCGTCATACTTAACATATGTATTTACAATAGTCTCCATAGCGGAATTAGTCACAACACAATGGTCTAGCCACCGTCTCGAACCGTTTGCTTCACTTACAAATGTATATGAATCAGAGTTTAAACCCAACATTTGAACGTCAGCACACAGCCAGTCCCATTCCGAACAAAAACAAACTAACTCATTATAAAATTGCTCATTAGGATGCGCGTTAAAATCACCGAGTATGTAAACAGACTCGATATTATTATTAGCTATAATAGCATTCACCAGACCGAGACAATCAGTGAATTCCGACAAGTTCGAACTATTATCCGTGGGCATGTATATACTGAAAACCAAGAACGATCTCATTTCCTGCATGCTTACTTTTATCGCACACACTCGCGGGTTATCACACTGCACAACCGACACGTTGTTAAAAACACTTTTCTTCCATAGCAGCGCAACTCCGCCGTACGGTCGCCCTCTGAGCATACCGGCCGTAGTATCCACCGCCGACGTCCCAGTGCAACCGTACTCGTTATCAATATCGCTGAGAAATTGAATATCGTGTGGCAGCAACCAAGTCTCTTGCAAAGCAATTATGTCCGATGTGCAACACAATTGTCTGACACTGTCCACTGAGCGTTTTACACTCTTGCAGTTGAAACTCACTAAATTGTAAATAGACTTTATATCCATCACAATATAATATTAAGGGCCTGATACGGTGACATTGTCGGCACTGTTCGCATTCGGTTTCCGTGCCTTAAAATTCACAAATCGCCTAAATATAACGCCCTCAGGCCATAGCTTGTTATCTAGGAATAATGATAATTTATTTTCCATAACAAACATTTTGTAGGCTTTGTAGTCCCTGTCATACTTAAACAATATTTCTTCGAGTGTAATTTTCTCTTGCATTCTTTCATATATGTAATCGGTTATGTCTTTTTCGGTCGTATCTTTGTGTACCTTGGTAATGAAGATAGGCACTTTTTTCACAGCGGCTTTGAACCTTCCTTCATTATCCTTAGAAATACCTGAAGCTCCCAGATAACGGTACCTCATAGGTTTCCTACGGTAAGAAACCCTTCGCCAACCTTCACCGTCATCCGTTAATACCGGCTCGCGTTCAGTAACAGACAGATATGCCAAAACTAATGAGTCATTTTGCGTTTTTAACACCTCCGCCTTAAACTCACATAGCTGAGTTTGCGTAACGTATGTTTCTTTCAAGTCTTTTAGTTCGTTTTGTACGCGTAGCAAGTCCTTTAGTAACTTCGTACAATCTAGATGATCGAACAAAATAGGAGGTAGCCGCTCTAGATCTCTTGCGACGAAAATCGGGAAAAGATCAGGTTCCGTTGACTTGAAAAGATTCACAATGTCCACCAGATTTCGCTGTTCTTTGCCCTTGTTTTTACGCTTGATTTTGGCTTTGTTAACGGTAACTGAGTCGAACAACAGCATTTTCGACTTCTCGATCTCTTTACTGGAAAACGTAGACGTACATATTCGCACCAGGGTATCTTCATCGATCACCGATAACTTATTTTGAATGTACGACAATAGTTCATCAATAATGATGTTACACGAATTGCATTTCACGACTTCCGACATTTTCAAACACGGAAAGGCACTTCGTTCGTTAAAAGCACACCCGCACGCGCATACACAATGAGCGCGGTCGGTCGACTGAAAAAGAAGACTGATTATAAAAGAAAAAGAAGTGAATAATGCCGTGAGGTCTAACAGGGGAGGATTGAAGAAGAAAACGTGTTTCACCGACCAAACAAGTAGATTGGGATCAGAGCAAGAAAATAATGACTATGAAAAGTCGATGAAATAAAAGGAGGATTAGAGGATTGAGAGGATTTTTTTTTTCATATTTGTCGCGTGCAGATTATAGCTTATTACACTAATCATAACGGGTCTATTAAATTTGCCAAAACATCTTAGAGTTACATTAAAATCTCGTGTGTGGGAGAATTAGCTAAAACTACACGGTTTTCTCACGAACATGGCTTACAACAATTAAAAAAATTAACACTAGCATTTACATCCGACGAGCTAGATTTGACAATGATAACATCTGCAAATTACAATTTACAGAATGCAATTTTCTCATGATGTAATCCAAGGGTTTCAACTGCATTTAGACACTGCCTTAGTAGCTTTTAAATTTTTTTTATCGTATTAAAATCATCAAAAGAGTCCTCCCACCCCTTACTGTCAGACTTGTACGCACTAAAATCCTCGGTGTCCTTCAATAGCCCTTTATGTTCCGGGGTCACAGTAATGGAAATAAGTCCCGCTACCCCGGCAGGCTTTGGCTCTCTAGAGCTGGAGCAGTTGGAGCTGGAACACGACGCGCCATCGACCCGTGCATGGTTCATGGTCGGACAGTGAGTTGCCCTTTACTCGCTATCCGCATGCCCACGAGCTTTTATAATATTAGTAAAGATTTCTTGATTATGATTTGTATGACTAACGACACATTAAGGATTTGATATTACCTATCAGATAATAGTAGATTACGCACCAAGGGAATAAAGCATTGCCTTACGTCACGGGCGTATTGAATCCCGAAACTACACTAAAGATTCTGGGGTGAACCTCCGTAGCGCAGCGATATCTAGATTAATTTATTAGATGATAAAGCTTGCTTTACAAAACACGCCAATATAAATGAATGCAATGACTATTCAATATACGGATGACGGACTATTAATACGAGTATCAAAGCAACAAGATGATAAGCAATTACCTACCATTGTACGAGCATCAACTTGCATTTAATACAAATAAGATTGCAGTGTAAGAACTAGATTGTGGGTCAGTGGAAGTATTCCCGTTTGAGCAACTTTATCTTATCTCGCGAACATGACGTAGGATCTTAATAAAGGGTGGTCCTGTTGGTGACGGAGCAAAATGTGTGAATAATTGTATAGATAGAAGATCCACCGTGGCAATACTGACATCACTGCGTCGCACTAGGTATGACACGTAACGATTGGAGCAATGAAAGAGTGGAATTGCAAAGAAAATAGATAGAGGACTTTGTTTACTTTCTCAAATAAAAATGAAATATATTTATTTGTAAGAATAAAGGTACACACGGCTACACATCAAGCTATACAAAACCAGTTTGTCTTGGTCTCGTTTCGTACGATTTTTACACACAATGAACAGTCAGCTAATACTGGTTTTGCATAGCTTGATGTGTAGCCGTGTAACAACATGGTATAGTAGATTATTAACGAAGGGGATAAAGCAGGGTCTTCTGTCGCGGGTGGCGAATTAAATCGCGAGCGTAACGAAGGACTCGAGGTTTACTCCCGAGCGTAGCGAGGGTGTTAAAAACTTAAATCACGAGCGAAGCGAGGGATTTAAGACGAGTCCTGAGTGTAGCGAGGGATTTAAGTTCACCCAAGACTAAGACAGCTTTATCACCGAGGAAAATACTCTACTTTTCGTACCATTTGCGAAAAAAATAACACAGTAATAATATGAGATACGCATTTTAAACATTAATATTTAACATTAACTTATTTATAAAAATAAGTAAAAATAAACTCAACGTTTATGTATTTGAAGAATACAAAAACGCGGCAAATTAAAAAAGCAAAGGCATCAAGCTCATACGGCCTCGTCGGTTTTCGTAATTTTATTTAACTAGATGAAAATCCGGCTTCGCTCGGGTGAAACGTGTGTCCCAAATACTACACATCAAGGTACTAAATGTAGGTGTCACGGTAAGTCATAGGCCGAAAATAAAGAAAAAAAAAAACTTAACATGATAACCGATGTCAATAATGGCGGCTGCGATCTGTTTTAACACCCTCGCTATGCTCGGGAGTAAACCTCGAGTCCTTCGTTACGCTCGCGATTTAATTCGCCACCCGCGACAGAAGACCCTGCTTTATCCCCTTCGTTAATAATCTACTATACCATGTTGTTACACGGCTACACATCAAGCTATGCAAAACCAGTATTAGCTGACTGTTCATTGTGTGTAAAAATCGTACGAAACGAGACCAAGACAAACTGGTTTTGTATAGCTTGATGTGTAGCCGTGTGTACCTTTATTCTTACAAATAAATAGATTTCATTTTTATTTGAGAAAGTAAACAAAGTCCTCTATCTATTTTCTTTGCAATTCCACTCTTTCATTGCTCCAATCGTTACGTGTCATACCTAGTGCGACGCAGTGATGTCAGTATTGCCACGGTGGATCTTCTATCTATACAATTATTCACACATTTTGCTCCGTCACCAACAGGACCACCCTTTATTAAGATCCTACGTCATGTTCGCGAGATAAGATAAAGTTGCTCAAACGGGAATACTTCCACTGACCCACAATCTAGTTCTTACACTGCAATCTTATTTGTATTAAATGCAAGTTGATGCTCGTACAATGGTAGGTAATTGCTTATCATCTTGTTGCTTTGATACTCGTATTAATAGTCCGTCATCCGTATATTGAATAGTCATTGCATTCATTTATATTGGCGTGTTTTGTAAAGCAAGCTTTATCATCTAATAAATTAATCTAGATTTAGCAATTAACTTGCTTAAAAAAGATTATGAAAAAATTGCAACTGCGTTGAACAGTCCTGACATAAAGTTTTCGGTAGCTTGTATCTGTGTTTACTCACGCAATCGCCGTGGGAATCCTTGACACGGCTACTTCTCTGGTTGCTTCTACCCGGTGTGACTGTCTTAACAACAGCCTACATGGGCAGCTGATTTCTGAAAGTCGGCTACAGTCAAGTTATCGCTCATTGAGGACGCCGCGCTGATCGCTTTGCACCCGTTCACGTGTCCCTAGTGCGTCTGCTGTGGGAGCTAAGAACGCTCAGAAACTCCATCTCCTTCCTTTCCGCCTCCTTCGCGATAAGCTCCTCGCAGGAGACGACGGCAGCGCGATCCCACGCAAAGATGCCTCTTGTAATTTTAAATGTCAATCTGACATTAATACATCAGGTTCGTCTGTTCACGATACTTTCGGATGTTTATATCAAGTTACCTCATAATCTCTAGGATTATGTCTCACGTAACCTGCAATAAAAACATTTAGCTTCACCTCATCTTACGTAATCCAGTTTCTTGATGCACCTAAAGTGCTTAAAATATTTATTTTATAGATGTGTTGACTGTTCCAATTAAGCAATTTTATCAATACTACGTAAGAAGAAGCACTAATTAAACAGCAAAATATTTACATTATATTGAAATCGGCTTGCATTTTTCAATTGGCCATTTCCAATTAACACTGCCAACTTTAAGCCAGACTGTTGCATGCTCGATATTTAACGATACTGTTTTGACTTATTAAATATGATTTAAAAGTAAACTAGATTTTCACGCAACAAACTTAGCTACACTTCGGGACCTTATTCAAAAGTGGCTCCAACTGCTAACTCAAAAATGGTAGACATTCTTCAGGTCTGACGACCTGAGACGACGAGAGTAAAAGATAAACAAAATCTTAGGTACCTACAAGATGTCTGAAACTGTTACATTAGGTATGTAACAGTTTCAGATATCTAGTGCTTGCTAGACAACCCACATAGATGCCATATTTGGCAATTATCTCAGCAAAATATAGTGTTTCTAAATTATATCGATATTTGCATAGAAATAGTCGATAAAATATACTTTAGAAAGGAGCTTACTTTGACAATATTTGAATGAGTCTAGATTGTGTTAAAAGATTCTGCATTATTGCCTGATAATACTTCGTTTTTAATCTGAAGTCTTATCGATTGTTTGAAGAAATAATTATGATAACATAAAAGAAATGCATCGTAGGAATACTGAATTCAATATTTTATTATATCGATTTCAATTATTTAGCTCTTGATTTTTTTCTTAGCAGAAATATTTTTAAAAGGACAATAAATGATCATTTAGATCATCATCATCATAATTTCAGCCTATTGCAGTCCACTGCTGGATATAGGCTTCTCCCAGGGAATGCTACAGCGCACAATATCTCGCTTTTTTCATCTAGCCACTGCCAGCTACCTTCAGGTCATCGGTCCGTCTTTCCGGTGGGCGTCCCACCCTACGTTTACCTACGCGCGGTCTCCAGTGACGGATTAAGACTACTTGATGCCCTAAGCAGTTGAAGCCTTTGGTGCCCCCTATCCACAGTTTTCTTTTTCGTGGTTAAATACCGATATCAAATGAGTCCTCCCACCCAGGGCGGGACGGGAGAGACTGTCAGACTTGTACAGAATAAAATCCACCATGATCCTTCAATACCCCTTTACGTTCCATGATACTGTTACTTGATGAGATAGTCCGGCGAACCCGGCAGTCTTTGAACCTCAAAAGGGGGCACCGTCAGTTTGCGACAGCTCTTTGAGGTGTGCGTGGAACATGACGCGCCGTCGACCCGTTAACGGTCTATGAACGGACGGCGAGGCACCCATTATTCGTCATCCACATTTTTCCTACTGACCGGAAATCGTCTCGCGACGTCTGTTGTCGTCTTCCACTATCTATGCAAAAATTTCTACATCGCGCAATCAAAGTTTACAGCATACCGAAAAATCCGAAAAATCATAAAAAGAAAAATTCCGAATATGAATGTCGGGCAGAAAGCCCACCAGACACAAAACTCGTCTGATTGGAAGGTACCTTCCTTTTCACCGGGTAGCGAGGAACTTTCCACTCTGTTCCTCCTACCCCCAAACTTCGTGTAGTAAAAACAGAGCCCTATAGGGAAGTGCAAAAGCGAGCGAAGCGAGCCCTATTTTTTTTTGCACCTTTCATCTGTATGCAATAAATGAAGTAATGAAGTCTACGCATGTTGGATCAGCGAGCGAAGCGAGCTAGAAAATTTAAGCGGTTTTAGTAAGTTTTTGTTGACGTGATGAGAAGTGATGCCCATGGGGGCACCAAAAGAAGAAGCACAAAAAAACCCGTCCATAGATTTGTTTGTGCTTCTTCTGGTGCCCCCCAAGACGTGATGCCCTAGGCAATTGCTTAATTTGATTAAGGGTTAATCCGTCACTGGCGGTCTCCATATCAGAACCATTCTACTCCACCTTTCGTTGGTTCTGTGGTAGACATGACCAACGGCTTGCTACAATTTGGACAATATCTATAACTTTGATGTTATGCCGTAAGTAATTCCGGATCCCTTAGCGAGATCCTAAGTATAAACCTTTCCACCCCTTTGGAGGGCCAAACCTAGAACGTATAGGGTTGTTAAAGGACACCGTGGATTTTAGTCAGTACAAGTCTGACAGTCCCTCCAGCCCTGCCTCGGGTAGGAGGACTCTTTTGATGATTTTATCACTTAAAAAAAAGCATAGACATTTCCATAGCACGCTGCATGACATGAAGTTTAGGACTAGAGTTTTAGGCAAATGTTACATCCTATCATGTGGGTCATTAGCATTATAATTTTCTAATATATTCGATAAAACATAACTATTGTCATATATAAATTATTCCACCTAAAAAACTTCTATAATACCTACCACAAAAACAATACCAAATAAATTTAAAAAAGTGAAAAATGTTTTTAATTTTCAAAACCACTGACGTAGTTATACAGTTAACCAAGCAAATATATACGACAGAATGAATTATTTATTTTTTGAGATAACTGTTGTTTTTGCATTATAAATGTATTCCTTTGTTTTTGTAATAATAACGTTCAATATTTTAGGACCTATTTAATTTTAGGCCAGGCTTTTGAGACGAGGCAGTACGGTCAGCTTTCACGTATAACAATATGTATATGATTTATATCTTATCACGATTAAGCTAGATTAGAGTACTGCGTGTTAACATCGTTTGCTAATATATGTTGCTAAAATTGAAAAGATTATTCCATGTTACCAATCCTACTTAATATTATAAACGTGAAAGTTTGTATGTATGGATGTTTGTTACTCTTTCACGCAAAAACTGCTGAACGGATTTGGCTGAAATTTGGTACACAGATAGTTTATAACCTGGATTAACACATAGGATTTTTATCTCGATTTTATGTTCCCGTGGGATAATTTTCGAGTTGTAGCGGGTGAAACCGCTGGCAGCAGCTAGTTTTGTATAAAAATTGCGTTAAGATTCGGAAAATTTTAAAGGACGGCTGATTACACATGTATAACTTTTTTTGTGGAAAAAACCTTTTCAACTGTAGAACTGTTACATCAAATTCGGGTTCGGTAGGGGAAAAATGCTGAAATAATAGTGTACATTCTGCAAATCAATTAGGACGGTAAATTATTTTTTTCTTGCTTCATCTTTATTTGTCAGTCTTCACTGGGGGTCGATTTTTTGCTCGAGATAATAATTATAATAGCTAAAAATTAACTGCTGTTTTCCTATAATTAACAAACAATAGGTTGCTTTATTAATTACACTGACAGTATCAGATTTTTTACCAAAACAACGACTTTGACTTGTCACAAAATGTTTTGCGATGATAATTTTTAAAAATATGAAGTTTCTCGTTTGGAGTCAACGTAAGTAATAATAACAATGCGATGTAAAAGTGACGTTTACTTAGTAAAGTAGACAATGTATGGCAAAGTTCAACTGACACGCGAACCGATCCCACACGACTTTTTTTTTGTTTCAACCTTAAGATTTAAGAAAAAATTAAGTTATGCTTGTTGTACACTATAAAAATAAAAATTTTCATAGCCCGGACGCAGCCGTATGGTTTTTTTAGGCCATAATCGTATGAAATAATTATTTAGACTTCACAAAACACAAAAATACTAACGACTTCTAAAATACGTAACAAAATGTGTAAAATAACTTCTTTCAGAAGTCTGTCTTTTTTAATTGTATTGCGATTTTACATTTTTTATTTTAGGCTATATTATGTTATGTTATGGCGTAAACAGTACCTACATAGATATCCGACAGCATAGCAATTGCGGTTGATATTCTGACATTTATGAATTTCAGTGATTTATTGGCGAGTTCCCTCATTTTGTCCCAGGATCCCATAATCAGATCCTGAACTGATAACCATATGGGACCACTAAGGAATCATACATAAATTCAAACAACAGAAATTTTCCAAATCGGTCCAGGGGCCTTAGTCAAACAGCAGACGACAATCGTTATCGTTCATCAGTCACCAATACATTTTCAACTTTATACCCCAGCGCGTAAAGTTGAAAATCTATTAAAAACTGCTGATCGATAACGATCGAAACAAACGAAAATGATCTGTGAACTTCAATAGATTTTGAACTTTACGCGCTGGGGTATAAAGTTGAAAATGTATTGGTGACTGATGAACGATAACGATTGTCGTCTTCTATCGTCTGCTGTTTGACTAAGGCCCCAGGCGTCGAAAAAATTCGACGAATAAAATCTCTTCCTTTTTTGAAGTCAGTAAAAAAATGAGGCAACAAAAAAACAAAAACGAGCCTCTTTTGTGCACACTGTCTCAAAGAGGCTCATTGTAATCTAAACTGAGTCATTTCTCAGCTCATTTACATGTGACCTCCTTGATAACGTACCACAAAGTTGCTTGTCTATAGATCTAGAGTTTAGAGGCTAGATTGAATTGTTGTTTTACTTTCGTTGCTAATTAGTGCTTATTAATTAATTGATTCTTCTCAAGATCGCGTTATGATAACAAGAAAAAACATGGTTTCTAAATGATTTTTTTCACAGCCATTATGAGTGTTGTTTGTTAAGGCTCTGCATTAACTGTGGAATTATTGATATTTTGCGAGCAAACTAAAAGTAGGCGTCAATATTGGGGTCTCGGGCCTATCCAAACAGGTAACCGTGATCCTGAAACGTAAGGGCTATTGGTACGAGTCTGACAGTTATTTCCGCTGCACCCAGGGCACCGGAATCATTGGATGATTTTAACATGATAAAAAAGGGGTCAATTTCGGCTTCGTTAACGTATTATACCACAATATTGTAATATCCAGTTATAAGGTATAACGTTCCAACACCATTGATTACATGCCCCACTTACTTCTACTTACACTACAAAGATTACCGAAATAATCGTTAAAGTTTAAACTCAAATTGTGTGAATACAATTAAAAGACTAGTCGAATAGCGGTCAGCAGTTACCTCAAAACAAAGGGACGATTAAAACACTGGGTCAATTGTTTGTCACGAATAACTTTAACTAGTAAATAGTTGAAACAATTTGGTGATTGTTATCATTCTCACGGTGGCTGGATATGTAACACGTTTATCTTTCACAAGCTTATGTCTGTGGATGCGCTCGCGTACCTATAAACCTACATGTTTGTAAACAGATTGAAAAAAAAATTGCCGCAAATTGGCCGATGTAATATAAGAAGGCTCGTGCATTTTTTTTTAAATGTCTACAAAAAATCTTTCGAAGTTTCAACATAACATAACACCACCACCAACATAACATAATCCCAGAGTTAGGCAGAGACACGGTAATATTAGCAGAGGTGTACACACGGCTACATATCGAGCTATACAAAATCAATATAAGCTGACCGTTCATTGTGTGTTAAAATCGTATGAAGTGACACCAAGACAACCTGGTTTTGTATAGCTTGATGTGTAGCCGTGTGTACCAATATTTAGCACCACCCAAGTCTGCTACTGTGTAATTCGTAATGGAATAACTCAATAACATCGTGTCGGACCTGAGAATCGATCCCAAGAAATGCAAAAAGAACTTTTCTGTATCCGTCTGCAGGGTTCCATCTAACTCTAGAATATAATAGAATAGAGTAAATTTTATTGTACACTAAAATTTTTAAAACTACTACTTTAAAATATTGCTAAAACTATGGTTACAATGGCGGTCTTATCGCTTAGAGCGATATCTTCCAGACAACCTTTTGGATGGACTGTATGAAATAAGATAAGAAGGGAAGGGGGTAGTCAGTGGTGTACTATAAATACTCTTAAAAAAAAATATAATTATGTATATTATTTAAATACAAATGAAGTAAACTCTACCCTTTCATCAAAATCAGGTCTGTGATTTAAGCGTGAAAACGTAACAAACTTACTTTCGTATAAATTACATTAGAACTTTGGAACCTTTTGATGTTAGTAGGCTACAAGCTGGCTTCTTTTTAATAGGATAATAGTAATTATGGTAATCTTGGTCGTATCGGTTGGCTGAGCTTACAAATTCGATGATCTCAGAGAGTAATTACATTATATTCGATCACGATAACGTATATTACAAAAAAACTTTGTTTGTTAATCCGTAAGTCTCACCATTTACACATGGAGGCATTCACCTGGCTCTTGTTCAAACATGCAGGAAAAGAGAGGAAAGCTAGTGACCCATACAACGACGATATATTACTAGACTCCTAATAACAGGCGAGCGATGTTTGTCAACACATTAGGCAAAAAAGTGAGGTATTCCACTTAGGGCACCCGCTGACAATGGCACCTGAGCTACTAGCACCTTATCTATTCGACATAAAGCTCCTGTCAAAATTTTTCGCAGGTGCCAGGTGCCCTAAGTGGAATACCTCAAAAAAGTCTTATATCCGTCTTATTTGGACCACTCCTGTGAGCCGTAAACATACCTTGAGACAGAACAGATGTTGAGTTAGCCAATCACAACGCAGTACCCCGTCCCACTCGCTTACGTAGTACCTCAGCGAGTTGACAGAATAGTTTTTGTGACTTAGATCGTGCATGCGGAGTCTAGTAATATATCGTCGTTGGACCCATACCACACATACCTAAACTCAATGGACCTGCCGTTAGAATGTCTCATCAAGTTACCGTCACCCAGGAACATTAAAGGCTATTGAAGGAACACCGTGGATTATATTCAGTACGAGTCTGACGATCCCACCTAGGTTGGGACGACTCACTGGATGATTTTACCAAGTCAAGGAGCGGCCCTTATAAGAAAGTAGTCATTAGGTACCCTATAGGAAACAAGTTGGAAGTGAACTTCATATCAAACAGAACCACATCGCAAGCCATGTTTTATACTAATATGACAGTTCTGATTATATTTGACCTGCATAATGTTTATTGTAATGCCGTTTTAATGAAGTTGTTTATCTACAGAATCAAGTTCAATAGTTCGAATCGATATGCACGAAGTCGCGTGAGAGAATGTTTAAAAAAAAACCAAAACTCTATGAACTTATACCCTTTCCATTAAACCATAACTTATTATACCAATTAATACGGATATGCAACAGTAGTTTTATATTATTTTTTTCTTTAATATTCTTTTATAGCTGTCTGTGCGAAGATATAACTACAAAAAGTCCGTAGCGCTATAAAAAATATACTAATTGTTTAAGTACTAGAATACAAAAATATGAACGACAATGACCGGGTGTATAGAAGGCAGTCCCTTCCGCCCCAGACTTGTACAGACGCGACTAATCCCACCAATAGGGTTTCTTTAATTCCCCTTTGCTTTGCTTTGCATTCCAGGACCACGGTTACCTTTAAGCCCCTTCGTACACTAGGCGATACAAATCTCCGATACCTTACGACTTTGGTATACAAATCCATTAACTCATAGGTATGTACGAAACTTTGTGGGTTTGTTAGCGATAATCAACTGGATACCAAAGTCGTAAGGTATCGAAAACTTGCGTAGCATTGTGTTCGAAGGTGCTAAGACATTCCTGCAACGCCAGCAGGCATCTGGCCATATCGGCCCCTGTCAAAGGTGTAAAGCATCAATCGCAAAATTTTGGTATAAAAACTCTCCTTATACTTAATTGTGATCTGTGATCACTGTTATGCTCGCATTTTACCTATGACCAAATCTGAGACCTTGCCTCTATGTTATTATTCGATTCCTATGTCATTTTAGACCTAAATAAAATCTAGGCAGTTTATTCAAATATGTGAATACTTTACTAATCCATTTTTAGGTTATGATGAATTTTAAACATTAAACAAAGTGAGTTAGATGCAGTCTTCAAGTTTTACGGCTTTCGAATGAAAAGAATCTTTATAAGAAGGCCCTTGTTGAATTAAACAGTTGCAAGCCATAAAGATCTACGAAAGATATGTTCATAGAAAGCATTCCAGCCGATAAAATGTTAAAATTGGTTCAAAAATTTTGGTCAATCGATGCTTTCCCTTTTTTTCTACCTCAGAAGCAGAGCTGGTTCAATTTATAACTTTTTTTTATTCAATGATTAGCATAACACGTTGATAAATCTATTTTTTATTAAAATTTCTACTTAGTGATTTTAATGTCATCAAAACATTTATGTAGGCGTAAAACTTTTATCTTTACATTCAATGCGATGAAACTAATATTAATGAGAAAATGGAATACATTTTGACTTAAAAAAAAATCTATAAAAACTTGTAAAATACCGTTTCTTAGAACTAAAACTACCTACATATTTGCGAAAGTAGTTCTTATTTAAAATGTTATCTACATAACTCGAAATTTAAACCGTTACGGTCAAAATTTAACATATGAAACGAATACTGATTATCCGATTCTGGCAGGTTTTCGTATACTAAGTATGTAAATTAATTGGATAAAAGACTAAACGTACGGATTTATTATTTTGTTGTTGTTTGTGTTTGGTCACTTACGTACCTAGTAATCTTGTTTTTTATCGTGGTGAAATCTTTAAATGAATTCTCCCACCCAGGGCCGGGCGGGAGGTACTGTAATCTTGGTAAATAAAATATTAGATGTAGTTTGCCTCTTCACATCAAATTTTTGACAAAGAGTGAAAGTTTTAGATTCACAAACTCTTTGAACTACGTCTCTTCATTAGAGCATTAATTGTTTAGTCTGTCTGGATATCATCTGTTACTTGTGAATTGATAGAAAGTTGTTAATTTCAAGCAAGTTTTTAAATTTAAAAAGTTTAGATAACCTAGTGTTTAGCTTCAGCGGGGGCTTTATGGATATCTTTCATCTATCAATCCGAAGTGCAATAAATTATAAAGTTAAAGATTGCATAGTTGGATGGATTGATTGATGAATACAGTTAATTTTATTGGAATCTCTTCTCACTTAAAACTCAGCTTAGATTTGAATAATAATAAGTTGACTCATTTCAAAGAAATTCTAGATTTAAGTTAAGATTTAAATCTGAATGCTCTTTTTGGAATAACGTTCTGCCAATATTATTTACAAAGATTTCCAATTGAACTAGAAATAAAGAAATGAAAGAAAGAAAAGAAATTTATTGGGGCACACAGGACAGAACAAACAAAATTACATGACTAAAAAACAACAAAGAAAAACATAAAATCTAAAGAAAAATAAATAAAACAACTACTTCAGTAAGTACACAATGCAGCACATGAACCTACCTCAATCTGTCAAATTTCTGTAATAGATTTTCAAACTTATATCACTATAGTGGAAGGTTAATGTTCGATTGGTAAAATTTGGTTATACAAAACAAAGGTTTTACAAACAAACCGACCACCAATTATATACACATTACAGTCTAAAATTTCGTTAAACAAATCCGACACACTAACCAGACACCTATCTACCGATCAGTAAAAGCAATCAAAATGGCGTCTCATTTACAAACAGACTACATCCACAATGTTTTCCCTTAGTTACTAAAACACCCGACGACCGACAAGTTCAGAAACGAACTCTGTTACTGTTTTGGTATCAACTTCCCTTGCATTGTGTGAATATTTCCATCAATTATTTTGTGTTTTTGTAAATTAATGTGTGCTAAATTCTAGGGTTTTGTAGTGTCAAGTGATTATAATCAACAATATATCCTTTTTTATCGTGGTAAAATCATCAGGGCAGAGCACGAGGGACTGTCAGACTTGTACCACAGTATAATAATGTGCTTGTACCGACTTAAATCCACGGTGTCCTTTACGTTCCGGGGTCACGCTAGCTCGTTAGTCCCGCAACCACGGAACAATATATCTTACTTCTTATTATGTAGTCTTGATAAAAATGTGTTTGGGTTTCGCCGAATTGTGTTTCATCGATTATAGTGTGCGGCTTCTTTTTTGTAGTAAGAGTTTCAAGGCCCCAAGTTCCCGAGCTCGCTACGCTCAGTCTTATAAAGTGTCAGTTGATAAAAAAAACACATTTTATTTAGTCTTTAGTTTTAGGGTCACGTCGTAATATATGATACAATTTTTTTTTTTACTTGGCAATATCATCAAATGAGTCCTGAAGCCCGGGCAGGGCGGGAGGGATTGTCAGACTTGTACTGACTAAAATCCACGGTGTCCTTCAATAGCCTTTTATGTTCCGAGGTCACGGTAATGAAAGAAGTCGCGCGACCCCAGCAGGCTTTGGCCCTCTGACTGAGGCCCCGTCATCATGCTGACGCTCTTTGAGGCGCGCGTGGATCACAACGTTCCGTAGACCCAATCTATGATACCATATAATCGATTTCAATGTTATGAATGTACAACAGTATTCCTAAGGATAGGATTTTTGGACCCGATAGATAGTGCTGATGTCATTGAACCCGTTATTTTATTTACTTCACACGGTTAGTTTGAGTTTATTCAAAACCAGGTTTACGTAAATCAATCACTTCATAAAGTGAGACACTTAAAAATTTTAACAAGGTTATAAGAAGAAAGATTCCGATATAATTACGTGCTTTAACGTATGTGAATCTAAAGTTTTAAACTAGTTAGTAGTCGTCAAAGTTAATTAATCGCACTGTTAAAAATGATACCTCATTATGTTAATTTTCTTCTTGATAACAAGCCTATATTATGTGGACTTGTGACGATAACTTCTTAACGAAATGTATCAAATCAAACCACAAAATAAATGTATTTTTTGTATACTATTTTATTTGCAATGAATGACACACTTTTCCGAGAATGGGGCCAGGTATAACCCTCTCCTGTCTTCGAGTACCTTGTGGGTAAATGTTATAAACGCGTTGTTTCCCGTAATGTCCCCCGCCGTTCTGTTCGTAGCGCGGTTTTGGTTACTAATAGAATCGACATATCGCCTGTAGAATAGCTTTTTTGTTTTGTAGGTACTGTAGAGAAATAGAGTGCCTGAATCCTGGCTCCGAAGTTACACAGAAATTCGAGATAAAAACCCAAACACACTTTGTTTACCCTGGAAATCAAACACAGACCCTCGAAAGCACCGCTATAGTTGAGTTTGACAATTTTAAGAATTTCATAATCTGACAACTATTTCCCACACTTATGCACCATTCTCTGATAATAATCAGAAACAAGAATTGCAAAACATATTATTACATACTTGCAAGGGCCACGGTTTATTGAAAGGCCCAGAATGCTCTAAACGACTACCTATAGTAAAGGGCACGTTCCCACTGCGCATCGCATTCCCATTTTGCCGGCATCCGGTGAAAATGGTCTCGGTATTTTTGCCGGTTCAGGCAACATGTGAACGACATCATCGTGGTCGCCGGGCCTTCACTGCTGAAGAAAGGGCTTCCCTTTTTTATTTTATTTTTATTTACTGAGGCTGATGACTGATGACAGACGTTTATACAAACATTTCAAGTTCACTATCGGGATATTTAACGGCATTTTCAATTAGAGTGACCTCCGCATTACTTAGACCACTAAGCTGCGCGACAATACACTTACATCCATCCACCTGCCCGGGACTCTTACAAAGTGGTCGATCCACCCGCCTGGGAGGTCTTTCTACACTGTGTCTTTTTTATGCAAATAGTTTCATATAAATTGTACAGCCAAGCCAATGCACAAAAATGTCCGGCGAAAACTGACAGTCCGGCAAAAAATATTGTGGCGCAGTGGGACCAGGGCTTAAAGGGCCTGTCTACAACCTATTATTCCGGAGTTAATACTGCTTAGACATCAGACTTAGTAAATTGATATAAACTCGTTGTTCCTGATGGTGGCCCTCGGGGAATCGTTGGTTAATCACCGTGGTTGTGGTCTAGTATGCAAGTGGATTTACTTCGTAGAGTTACTTTTTTAAATGGTGTTTTGTTCTTGTAGATTTTTTTTGTATCTTGTAAATTATGAATTATATGAAGCTTAATTTAATTTGTTTGTAATAAGAATACAAATTGTACCGATCCCTGAAATCCATTGATGAAGGAAGAATTGGCAAGAAACTCCATACTAACTCATTTTCAAAAATGACTCACAATGTTTTGAAATCACAATTTAAAAAAAAAAAAACTACTTGATAGGAGTCTACTTGATAAGAGGCAACCATTAACTACCGGAGGAGTTTCTGGCGATTTTTACTCCTCCTGTTGTGATATGTCACATTTTCTTCAACTCCTCCCCTCTCCTCTAACCTCACGTGAAAATTATTAAAATACTATTTGTGAGGATCGCACTTAGTGCGCTGGTGCACTATGCCTAGTACTGCCTACCTAGCCAGTGCTCTATAGTTCTTGCGATAGATTCTACTCCTCTTCTCCACGCGTGTTTGATCTCCCCCTCCCCTCCTAAACTCCTAACGTAATTAATGGGCGCTCCCTTAACCCCATTCTAATAAGTAACCTATTATTGACAATCATAAATTATTGCTGTGCAATCTTAATTCCAGAGCATTGTACAAACATTTTCTCACGATCTGTCCTTCACAGCCAATTAATAGTCTAAGAACTTCGACATAAATTGGTGATTGTCTTATTTTGAATCCGAATCCTATTAAGAAACAGATCCTTTAACATCAGGGTCACTCGACCTACTTTCTACTACAAGATGTTAGAGCCTTATTTACAACACCATAAACATTATAGTCATGTTTTATTTATTCACAGTAATAATATTAACCATAGATAATTATTGACACCTTGTTTTAGTACTCGGCCGTAGAAAATAAGCTTTTGTTCGCGAGTTGGTCCGCATGTAGGTAAACCGAAAATTATTCTACTGAAACTTTTATCGGGAAAAAGTTATTTTTCGTGGTAATACTAAGGTTGTAACTTGTAACTAATCTATATTTGTAGATTTGGTGTGATTTCGTAACAAATTACATCCATCCAAACATCCAGCTTTACAATATTAGTTATGGATTTATATTTTTAGTAAGAAATACCTAGATGTATAGAATGTTTCTTACGCAATCTATGACAAATATAAATAAATTAATATATTTTTTTATTCAACAAAACATAATTGGTACGACGTCATACAGTATTGTTTTTCTACAGGGTGAAATCGAAATCATGGGCAATTACGGCTAATAAATCGCAAATCAAAAATATTTTAATTATGAACACCTCTAAAAATGTAGTATGTCACATTGCAAAGGTTTATTACTGCAAATAAACACTACAAGTAATTTAAAAAATCATAGACCCCAAAAGTCCTAAAGTATCAGAATTTTAAGTGAACGGTTTGATTAAACTCAGCCTTGATATATAATTCCCTACGGTCTCTTAAAGGTGGAATTGTTTTAATAAACTTTACGATTAATATACTCGGTAGTTCAATGACCTGAGTATACATTAGGTAAGGCTTATATAATAAGGTGGTTTTTTTGAGCGAAGGTGAGATAATTATGTAAATTAACATCCTTAGTTTACATTTTCATTTATTTTTGTTAATTATTTTTTACCTTTTTTCTCATATATATTCTGAATTACTTGCACGTCAAACTTTGTACCCCCCCTGTAACTAATGTCACTCAATTGTTTTACGATTTTTTTGTATGGGATTTAGAAAATTGTTTTGAATTTTTTAGGCAATTTTTATTTTTTCTCACCGCAAGAAGCATCCTCGTACTTCAAGGAATATTATAAAAAAAGAATTACCCGAATCGGTCCAGCCGTTTTCAAGTTTTTTGCTTAGCAACACATTTAGCGATACATTTTTATCTGACTGCTATGCCGGGGGTCGTGGGTTCGATTCCCACCTAGACAATGTTTGTGTGATGAGCATGATCATTTGTTCTGTGTCTGGGTGTAATTTATCTATAATATGTATGTATTTAGAAATATATAAGTATGTTTATCAGTTGTCTAGTACCCATAACACAAGCTCTGCTTAGCTTGGGACTAGATGGCGTTGTGAATTAGTTGTGGAATATTATTATTTTTATATTATAGAAGATAGATGGATAAAACGAAGTTTTTTATATATCTTAGCTGACAATGAAATGGAATACGCGGGAGGTCAACCTACACGAGTCTTAAACTTCTAAAAAACGTATTTATCAAATCAAACGTATTACACTTTTTTCCATCTTTTTTTTTTATTCTCAATTTCTCACGCTTCGTAAATCTTAAACCGGACATTGGATCTTTATCAAAACAGATTTCTATCTATGAATCACTATAATGATCGATCTTTCCATACCGAGGCGTCTTCTAGGTCAACTAAAATGAAAATTAGATGTTCCTAGTCACGGGCGTTTAAGGGAAAGTCGGAGTAATGGAGGACTGATAGCTAGTATAAACTTAGCTTTATATTTTTACTTAACTTTGAGTTGTTTTTATAAGGGTGTTGAAGTAGAAGTGTGGGTACCTTTTATTTCTTTTTTTATTAGCCTGGGCCATCCCTCTGTATGGCAAATGTGTCAGTACTTTTCAAATCTCCCTGTGTCATGTTTTCTCTGACTTATCGGTGTGTCTTCAGAAGAATATATTTTCAAAATAAAAGAGCTTGGAATATTTTCGTAACACAAAAGAAAAAAATACATTCGTTCAGGATTTTAACTAATAGTTTACTTTTACCAGTTAATGGAGAGAATGAAAACTTAGAGCCAGTTAGAGCCACATTTAGTAGTTAAAATCCAATACATTCTTGAATCCTTTGTTAAAAAAGGTTTCACTCGTATGTTATTAAAAGCCCAGGTATTACTTAAAACCATAACTGAAAAGGATTTAAACTAATACCTGATTAACTACTGGCCCTTAGAAAGGAAACTACCTAGCAGTCGTGATTCACAGGCCATAGGTAGCTTCATTAATAGAGCTATTTACAATAACAACATTCACAAACTCGACACAAGGTCTAAGTACTTAAATTACTTAGTTATTCACAACGTTATGTATTGCAAGATCAAGAAATGAACATTCAAGTCTCGCAACAGAAAAGTAATCGATGATTTATTTTTTTATCGATATGTGACAAATTATAAGCACTTTATCTTCTGGTTAACGATTAGATAATTATTTAACTAATATTATTTTTTTGTGGCAATATTTTCTTAGTACTTATCTCTCATTCTATTATTTATTTATGCAAAATCCGCTGCTTATTTTAATCCCCGGTTACCGAAAGTTTAATTGCGGTTCTAATCAGTAAATGTGCTGTCAACACTTACACTAATTTGTCTATGTCTTCTTACTTGGTTATATATTATCGTAAAAAGAACAGACATTCATTTGATTTGAATTATTAAACCCGTTTTAAAATTCCAGGTTAATAATTGTATTAGCTATCAGAGAAATTTTCTTGTAACTGGGTTTAACTGACAATATTAGATTCTATATTCCTCGTCAACATCTCTTTTTTAAGTTCATATAAATTACTACACAACATTACGTCAGTATATTTGCTTTCATAGTGTGTGCTTCACTAAACCCTAAAACTAACTAAATGTTTGCTGCGGATACGTTTAACATAGTCTGCGCAGGACTTGAAAGGTTCATGATTAGACTTAAAAGGTTCATGATGAATTGATTTGCGATTAAAGATTAATTTTTATCTCTATGTAATATGTCGATTGACAAAACAGGTGTGTGGCAACTTTTTTTTCTAAATTAATCTCTCCTTAACATTGTATAATTAGCAAATCAATCTACAGTTTCATCAAAACAGATTTAAGTGACGTAGATATTACATAATAACTTTAATTACACATAAAAATCCGCAGTGATTCCGGTGTGAAACGTAACGTTATAGGAACAACAATATTCTCTGTTATATAAATAATATTCTAGCTAACAACTAGTTACCTAACGCATCATAAAATACAGGCTGAAGATAAGCTGTAGGATCAAGAGATGATTTGCGGAACTCCATAACATTATGCAAAACATATAATGCTAATTCCACAAATGGAGTCAAAGTTGGGTATACCTATATCTCACACGTTATTGTAATTAGCAACTATATTAAAATTAAATACAAACTATAAATTGAAAAATATAATTACTAATAAAAAAATGTACAAAAAAATTCATGGTACAATCAAGTTGGGTGGAGTGTCGCGAGTTAACTTACTCCTCTCGAGGATAGGGTATCCAAATTTCTCACCCCTTGACGGTATACCGCGATATGTATGTATATCACGCCAAGGTACGACATAAATTTGTCGAGTGAAGCGAGAAAAAAATTCTTAGTCAAAGGGAATCTGCCAGGGTCGCGGGACTTATTTCTATTACCGTGACCCCGGAACATAAAGGGCTACTGAAGGACACCGTGGATTTTAGTCAGTACAAGTCTGACAGTCCCTCCCGCCCTGCCCGGGGACTCATTTGATGATTTTACCACGCTAAAAAAAAAAAGAGCCAAAGGGAATAACGGGTGTAAGAAGACTTTTGAAGGGTCCGAGAGGGACTAAGATTTCTTGTCATTTTACAGCTTTGTAGGTCACAGTTTCACTGTTACTTTATTTGAGGTGTGCATGATTGAGACTATATAATAATATGCATTTTGTATATTTATTGTTTACACTTCCTGCAAATGAAATGAAATGATGTTTATTTATGCAAGTAGGTTATAGCAACACTTTTTTTATTTATTTATTTATTTATTTACACGTCTTTTCATAAAACTAGGAGGGGCCGGTGTTTCGTACCTCACTACTCTGAGAACAAACATCCGAAAAAAACTCAGAGGTCACAGTCTCTTTTATAGTCCAGACATCATAAATGTGGTCGCGGGTCTTATACCATCACCGTGACCCCGGAACATAAAGGGCTATTGAAGGACACCGTGGATTTTAGTCAGTACAAGTCTGACAGTACCTCTCGCCCTGCCCGGGGTGGGAGGTCTCATTGGATGATTTTACCACATAAAAAAAAAAAACATCATAAATGTATGTATGCATTTTATATTTCTGCAAGGGGAGGGTAACGTCGCTTCACATACATGAATGAAACACTTTGAATAACATCTTATATACGAATCAATGTTAATTTATGTTTAAATTCGGATTTTTTGGTCTATGCCTATGTAGGCATAGAATGAAATTCTTTGTGCAGATAACCAAACCTGTTTTTTTAACATGTTTTTGAAAGTTAAAATACTTGTTTTACATATGATTATAATACTTATTAAAAGCTGTTGACATAGTAACTAAGCTCATTTTGGTCTAGCTTCTGTGACATTAGACTGCTAGATGTTTAAATCGTATACATATGTCTTATTTAAATATATATAAAAAGATGCATAGCTACATGTATAAATGTAAACCAGAGGTCATCCAATGGTCAAAATTCGATCATCATTCATTTAAATTTGAGCATTTTATGATTCTATGGTTAGAAAATCGAATTCTGCAGCCTCTTTAATATTATTATCGATGTTTGACTCATGGACCATACTAGCTCCATGATAGAACTTCAATGGGTTTAAAAAGTCACTTTAGGTATATGCTTTGATGTTTCACAAAACTAAAATTCATAATATAGAACATTCAATTCTATTGCTCAAAAATAAGTAAGTGCGTATAAGTCTCTCCATGTAATTAATTGGGAACTAATTAGTAATATTTTCTAAATAATGGCAAAGGCATGTTCATACAAATATCCTTCAAAAGTACGTTACAAAATTTTCCAGTAATAAAAAAATCTGGGTTGTCAAGCCATAACCATAAAACCCCATAAATTAAGATAAGCGAATTCACAGATCCGCAACTTTCTTATAGATTGTGTAATAATAATTTATTTATAGTGATTGTATACTTAGACTAACATCAGAAAAGAATCAAGACTCGATTTGGAAAAGGTTAATGATAACTCCTCTATCTGATTTATAGCCTATGGCGGAAGGCGGCATTTAAATTGTTTCCTTTGCCTTACATTAAAAAAAAATAGCGGCTAATGTTTTATTTTGCAAATTTATCACGATCCAAATTTGAAAATAGAATTCCATTTAAAAATTAAAAAGACGCTTAGACACACTGTCTAGCACGGTCTTCAAACACTAATGAGTTCTACATTTTAAATAAAGCTTAGACATAATTCAGAGGAATTAACTGCATATCAAAATGGTGGATCTTGCCAGCGGTATCTTGTGAATTGTTTCTCTAAAATTTAGAGGTTAGATTGAATCTGAAGTTATTTTTTTTTTCATCAAAATTAATATTTCAATTATCAAACATTTGCGAATTGATCTCTTTTTTTTAATCGATGCGTACAATATGTACACCGTCTGGTTTAAGTTCATGAGTCTTAAAATAATTTTAGCCCTATTATAGTATTATTTATTTACCTTAACATGTAACCACGACATTATAAAATATTGTCATGATCTTTAACATAGCAAAGCATTAGTGATACATAGTTTTCTTTTTAATAGAAGGAACTTGTGAAGTTGTAAGAGATACGGTTCTTTACGGTTCCTCTTTTTTTTACATGTTTTTAAGGTTTCTTTTTTTTTGTACATATTTTACGGTTTTTTTCTCGGTATATATTCAAATATGCAGCAAATAAAAACAAACATGATTAAAAACAAATACAGTTATAAAATAAATTCGTTTTATATCTATCTCTAATTCGTATAATGTATATCATTTCGCGTTAAAATGATAAAATATAATTTATTAGGTACTAGATGAAAGTACAATTTGTAACAACCTAGCTAAATGCCAATCTTGGACATTGACAAACATATTACGATCTATTTAGTTACTAATTTACAAAATTACGTAAAAATATAGAAAGGAACTAGTTTTAAAAAAGTTTTTTATAGCTGCATTACACATCTTTAAGAGAACGAAAATAGGACTTATTCGTCAACTCGCCTGCAATTATCTCGCCCGCTCGGGCGAGTTGGCACCTTCCGATTTTACCTATTTTTGTTGTCGTCAACTCGCTATTGACCGAAAAATGGTACAGTCATCTATAAAAGTGTTATTATAAATGAATATAGAAACCTACTTTATAGTATGAGGCGCTGTAAGATTTGAGTTTGAATATTTGAAAACGTACCCACGATATAGGAGAAATCCCAAGCGTGGGGCAAAGACACAGGGCAAACACCTTGTTATAATTATATCTGGTATTTTATATTAATTGTGTTTTTGTAAAAACAGTGTAAAATACTTGTATACTATGAAGTACCTTTATTTAATGATTTAAATACCACCTTTTCATGCAAGCCTAGTACTTTTGTGATAAATAGATTTTGCCCAAAACTTGTATGTTGAGACAGAACTGTTAAAATACCACCTTGATTTTATGCAGTCCTAGTACATTTTTGGGTATTGAGTATTCACCAAAATAAATTTTTAGTTTTGAAGACCGTTCGTTGTGCGGCATGATAACCTTCAGCATGATTCTGTTCTCCTAGTACTTTTTGTTCTAATTCCTCATTTAATTTTGGCACCAAGACCTTTTTCATGATCCTGTTCTCCTGGTACTTTCTGATTAGATTTCACATTGAATTCTAACTTATGAAAAAAAATCATAATTACTTAAGTCTTTGTGCTTATATTTTATTAATGATTTCAAAACAACTCCGCCCCTAAGACGATCCACTGGCCCTCAATTAACCTACTTTACACGTGTACGTGTCATAAGTGTTAAGAAGGTTTAATTAAATTAAATGTTAAATTTATAGAAACACTTTTGTAGACAACTATAAATACGTCAGATTTTCGCTTAGTTGCGAGTTTACGATAACAAAAATAGGTAAAATCGGAAGGTGCCAACTCGCCCGAGTGGGCGAGATAATTGCGGGCGAGTTGACGAATAAGTCATTTATAGATATATTTTTATCTTCTCTCTGGTTTTACGTAATACAAAATTTTAATAAGTAGGTAAGTAGCATTTATAATTTTATGTATTACGCTTTTTTATTATTTTTTACTAAATAAGGTCGAGAGTCTATCTAGATTTTAAAACGTTTAGTTTTAAATTATAAATTTTAACAAAAAATATAAATGCCAATGTAAGTTTCCTTGTTCTCTTTTTACACCTTAACTTGTGAACCATTCACTCCGAAAGCATAAACGTTATCAGGTGCACAGCAGATGGGGTTCAATACAAACGGGCACTTTACATTTGCAAAATAAGTTCAGTACCCTTAGCACGAATTTTCAGTATATGAGACATAAATAGATAGACATAGAGAGATAAAGTAAACTGGAACTTTGACAATTTCTGTTTGTCTATTTTCAAGGAAAAAATTAGTTCTTTCTTCGCACACCAGAGGCGCTGTTCCTCCTCAGATGGCGCCAAATTTACTTTCCGAATTTATCTTCGAGTTAAATTTTAACACGAGCTAAGCCGCGGTCTACGAACTACTTAGATTTGACAAGCATAAAATAAAACTAAAATATAAAGGCTACTAATCAAGCAATAGTATTTATTATATCAATGTATTTTGAAAGCTACACAATCCTCCATGATTTATTAAACCAGTAATTAACTACCTAACTCAAATAAACACAACAATTTCTTCACTAAATAAATTACTAAAGATGAGATCGTAAAGATTTTATGAAGTTGCTAATTGAATCTGGTTTGGAATCTATCATTGCACACGTGGTTAATATAAATATTATGTGGAGGTAACTATATTAGCAAACACTCTTATTTATTGATCCTGTTTTAGTTTGGCACTGTTTTTTTTGTGACCACAAATTAATACAGTTAGGTTATAAAAGGTGGATCGAAGTTTTAAGAAAACTAGTAAAATGTTTGTTTGTTGTGTGTTTTTATGCGGAATTAGTAAAAGACTCAAAGATTAATAAAAATTGAAATAGGCTCGACTAGCAGTAACACTTAAATTTAATGCCGCAGATATCTGTCCTCATTAGGCCCAAACGCACACCGTTGGAAGCCCAGCCAGCGGAGCGCACTTTAAGATAACAATTTAATATAAACCTTAACAACTTTGACATACGGTCAATATAAGAATAAATTCGGAGTCGATGCTCGGAGCGCCCTCATGGTACCACAAGAGAATGCGCGCGACCGTATATCAAAGAAGACAAGGTTTAACTATATTCAATTATTTTCTTAAAATGCGCTCCGCCACGCCTCCAGCGGTGTGAGCTAGGCTACTTCGTAATGCCCTTGCTGATATGCTATGAGAAAGCGTAAGAAAGCACCTGACTGGCAATTTTGCTAAAATTAAAGCCTGTATTCACGCAAATGACCTTGAGCGTTTGACCCCTAATTATCTTTGTGGATGAGAACGGAGGTGACATAGATGTGGTCTTTAAGCTTCTTCGTACACAAGGCAACGCAAGTCTCCGATACCTTACGACTTTGGTATCCATTGACGGATGCCTGTATACGAACTTATATGGATTTGTATTGCGATAGTCACCTGGGTACTAAAGTCGTAAGGTATCGGAGATTTAGGTACTAGCCCTACTGTACGAAGGGACTAATAAGACGTTTTTTTAACATGCTTCAAAAAAAGGAGGATGTTCTCAGTTCGTTGGATTTTTTTTTAAATGCAATATTTTTCCCGATTTCTCGTTGACAGACCTATTTGGAAAATTCTTTTTTTGCTTGAAGGAATACTTCACAAATGGCCCTATGGTAATCAGGTCTGGATCTGATGACGAGCCATGGAAAAATCGAGGGAAGTATTCTATAAATGACAGCAAAACAGACATACTTTGTTACTGTACCGTCACCTGTCTGGCCTATTCCCAACACAGTTAGGCCTTCTAGTGTTCTCGTATGAGTCTTATATTTTACCGTGACTCTAGAACTTAAGTCTATTGAAGTATCACCATGGATTTTAGTCAGTGCAAGTCTGAGAGTCTCTCATGTTCCGCCCTGTGTAGGACGACTCATCAGATGATTTTACCAAGCAAAAGAAAAAGGATTCTTATATTTTCTGTGGTACCTATTAATTCATCATTGTATGTACGTCTTTTTAAATAGAAACCAATGGAACACCACATAACAATTCGTGTGCGTCGGATGTAACAATTACCACGTCAGTATTTGATATCTCACCTACAATGTAATTGAGGTTTAACAATAGTAATTTAAAAAATGAGTGGGCTGCTGTCTATGGTAGTTGAATGATGAAGGAGTAGATGTAAATTGTTTGTGGTTCGCCACTGGTTTCGGAACATCTTTGATCATTTATTTGAATAATCTTAACTAACTAAATATCTATTCAGATTTTTCTAATAGGTACCTAGTTGATAAAAAAGCTTTTGCAAAGTGACTATAAATCTTTAATAGCGAATACTCAAAAGCCATTTCATCGGTAGTTCTCTCTTGATGCTCCGTGGGGCGTAACTTTATAGTCAAGTAACCAAGGGCGGATCCAGATTTTACATCAGGGGGGGGTCACCATGACGCAGACAGCTTGCCTCTGTAGCTAGCTATACTTTTTTTTTATCGTGGTAAAATCATCAAATGAGTCCTCCCAGGGCAGAGCGGGAGGGACTGTCAGACTTGTACTGACTAAAAGCCCATTATGTTCCAGGGTCACGGTAATGATATAAGTCTCGCGACCCCGGCAGGCTTCGACCCTCTGAAGGAGGGGCCCGCATGCCCGTGCCTACGGTGGCCAGACACCGTCTGCCGACGTCCATCGCCGTGGGCGTCTACTACTGCAGCTGGGGTGGAGGGAGGACGCTGTCCTTTCCCTCAAGCAGCCCGTCTCCTCCTTCGCGAGCATGACTGCTTGGCAGAAAGAGGCGACCGCTTCACATTCCCTCTCTCCCCACAGCATGGCCTCGACCAATGCCGGGCACAAGACGTCTCCGCCTATCGGCGTCGTGAGGACACGGCGGCGGTGCTCTGCCCAAGCGGGGCAGTCCTACACAGTATGCTCCACCGTGTCCTCCGACGATCTTCACAGTGGTGACACCCAGGCGTTTCTTCCTTCCCCATCCGACACAGGTACCTCCCGAAACTTTCGTGTCCGGTGAGGACCTAAGTCGTGCGCTAGGTCAGGACGTCGCTCGTGACGCCTGTTTAGCCACTCCTCAAAGCGGGGTCTTACCGCCGCGATTGCGACGTGCCCGAGATATAGATATATTTAATATTTTATAGAAACGCAAAAGTGTGTTTGTCAATTTTCACGTTGAAACCGCTAAATGAATAAGATTTCATGGGATCGATTGCATTGGTCCTCCATTGCACGCGACCAGGTACGCGGACGGAGTTACCGGAAAATCTAGTAAATAACACTTTTTTTAAACAATAGTTAATTGTTAAGCAAGGCTGCAAAGTTGTTTTTGGCGCGAGGAGGTACTTGAATTAAAAACTAAGCAAGGGAAGGCCTCTTCGCTCGCGGTTTAAAATATAGAGTCCTGAGCGTAGCGAAGTTTTCAAAGGTACCAGAGCCCAACGATGATAAAGTTATTTTGCGTCTCGTACCTTTGAAAACTTCGCTATGATCGCTCAGGATTCTATATTTGAACCACTCGCAATTGCAGAAGCCACCTATGACCTAGCCTGCCGCCCAGGGGGGGGTCATGACCCCCATGACCCCCCCCCTGGATCCGCCCTTGCAAGTAACCTGTGTAACTTTATTGAAGACATAATACTAAAAAAGTTTTATTTCTGAAAATATCGTCAATATACCATTAGGGTCATTCCATCGTTTCGGGTGTTACAATTGAACTCAATAAACTATGTTTTATTAGTAGTAGTATTCTTAACTAGACAATTATAACGATCGGATCACCAACATATTGGGTTATATTTTCTTTTCCTAAAATCACAATCTTTAAATATTTCGCCAATAAAGAGAAAATGCCAAATAAGTAGCCGTTTCGGGCGTTACACGAAAATGCCTCTACCTTCAGACCATCTGTCTTAACATGCATAATTCAGCGAATTTTCCAAGTAACCTATAGTTGAATTTATAACAAGCCAAACTAGATCCAGTAGCCCACCTAAACACGTGACAAAAAGTCAGTTATCTGTTTTCCATGAATTTTAATAAATAAAATTACCTGTTTCGGGTGTTACCACTGTTTCGTTTCGGGCGTTACGAGTACGATATTGAGTCACATATATCCGAAATTATGAGCTATATTAATGAAATTTCAGACTTTCTATTAAAACTATTTATAACAAGTAACTATTACAGAATTTAGAATTTATATGATAGAAGAAAACTATGAATATAAAGGCGAAAAGTTACTCATCACGAAAACTCAAAAACTACAAGTGCCAGTATTAGTAGAGTTTCAAATTTAGACAGAGTGTTTTTTTTAGGGCGTAGGTGATCACTAACACGGGATTTTGCGAAATTCGACCGCTAAGGGGTTTTTTTTCGGTTGATACTTTGTATGAAACTTCGTGAACAAGTGCTAGGAATCTCAAATTTTGTTAGGTATTTATTTGATTTTCTAAAATATTCCATAAAGAGGGTGACCCCGAACAGACATTCACAAAGAAAATGTTCGAAATTAGTACAGACGATGTCACGGGTGGAGTGGCACTTTTATTTTCTAACAATAAGATATATTTTTCAAAAACATGTATTTGTACTGGGAATTCGATCATGTTTAGTCCTCGTAACGCACATTTGTTAAAATACAACTTGAGCATCGCCTTTAGCCTATTTTAAAGGTGATTCATCAGAGAGATTTCTTTATTCTTGTCACATACATCATATTAACACACCCATGCAACAAAATATTATATGCTACGACGATAAATAAGTACATAAAAGCAGTATAAGATTGTTTTATAAATAATGTAACACCCGAAACGTTTCGGGTGTTACACATTTTAAACCGTTGTAAATACAATAAAACACATGATTTCACAATCATTGTTAGATATACGACTAGATTAACCACAGGACCTTACTTTGGCAAAATATGTTAGTTTAAATATAATTAGGCGCAAAATTAAACAAACAATTACCTCTTTTACGTTTCGGGCGTTACACTGATACCACAGTTTGCAAAACCCTTCTCAAAACAGTAAATATAAACTATTATTTTTTTTTCGCATGATACAAATAACTACAATAAGTAAAGCTAACTTATTACGGAAACCAAGTGATGGTTGATAGCTTCATTCTTTTCTTTTAGCTTTGTCAATATTGGCCTATAAATTACCTTTCAGCCCTGGTCTTTCTAACATTACTTTTACGTGGGTATAATATGAAAAATATTGTGAATAATGCAAAAAAAAATCTAGACATGAAGGATAGGAATGTTCTCTATGAAATAAGGTTATAATTGACTTATTACGACGAAGTTTTTTTTTGAGGCCTTGGTAGCGTTTGTCATGGAATTACCCATTACCTACATGTAAAATAGAAATGACAAAATTAACTATTAATTATAAGTAAGTGCAGCGTATTTTAATATAATTATTAAAATGTTAAAGGGTTCTATAAAGCGATGTCTTTAAAGATTTAAAACAATAATGTATTCATGGCGATAACTTTTGACCTCATTTGCATGTCTGTTAATTACCTATCAAATAAATAAATTAATATATGGAAAGATATTCTTATCCAAGATGTGATAAGGAAACATAACTTGACGTGATGCAGATCCCAACATAGTCGGTAAAAATACTGCAGTCGATGGATTCATTAATTGATAGAACTGAGTAGGTGGTATTTTCTTTTTTTATGGTTGGAAAATCATGAAATGACGCAATAATTGACTGAATAAATTCCAAACTGTATCTTAAGTTGCCTTTATTAGACTTTTCAACGACTCAACTAGTAGACTACTCCGTTCTCATATCTACGTAGGTAATGAGTAATATTATAATGGTGGTGAAACAATAGTTATTTGTTATACAAGAGTGCAAAGTTGATTTTTAACCGCGTGCTCATGTTTGATGACCGAGCAAGCGAATGATTCTAAATTTGAATCACGAGTGCAACGAGTGATTCAAAAATTAGAATCATGAGTGATAGCGAGGGAATCAAAAGAGCACAAGGTGAAAAATCTTTGCACTCGAGTGCAACACGTAACTTTTCATCCCACCTCAGCGAGGAAATTACTAAATGCAAAAACAAAAAAAAAACAGATGTACAATCGTATAAACACAAGATAGGCTTTTATTTCAATTTAGGTAGATATTAACTAAGACATTATTATAGAACAGAATAATTTTGAAATTAAAACAAGTAATACTTAGGTAGTATGTAGTGGAAAACTACTACCTAAGTATTATTAAGTTACTTATTTTTATCTTGGTTTGTCATAACATAACAATAAGACATGAAATGAAAACCGCACAAAGCAAATAAAAAAAGGTATTACAAAGTACTGAGCCAAGAATGTTCCGGGTCTGAGATTTTAACAAAATAATTGTAGATTACGCTCCAAGGGAGGCGTATTGAATTCCGAAGCGATACTGAGGATTCTTGGGGTGAACCTCCGTCCGTAGCATAGCGAGGAGTTTCAAGTGTAAAAAAATAAATAAATAAAATAAAAAATAAACGAGGGAATAAAGTTAAAAATCCTTTGTGAAGCAAGGGATTCAAGTTCAAGTTAGCCCAAAGCAACGCAGCCTTACACCTGAGGAGCGCACTCTGCTTTCCCACCTAAGGCGAGGAAACAAATTCTATTTTTAAAATTTGATGTTACCACATCAAATTTTAAAAATAGAATTTGTATCCTCGACAACCTTCGAACGTCAAGTGGGCACCACAGCAAGCGATCAGCTGTTGCGGTCATCGGCCGCCATTACTGCTGCTACTCTTTTGTTCATACGATGTTCTAAATTCAAATTTACTTTATTCACTAGAGGGTAAAAACGGCTTTTACTCACTTGAGGATAAAAACGGCTTTTACGGTCAGATATCGAAGAGCAAAAGTACCCTTTCCGAGATGGGGGGATGAAAATGAAATTGTTATTATTGGGGAAAAAAAAATAGTGTAAAGTTGGTAAAGAAAAGTGGGGCTTAGCTAGTAGAAACAAACTCTGAAACTGGTGAAAATAATGCCAACAAATACATCAATTATAATCGTTACTCTAGGTATGCATAACTTTTGCCTACACCGACACAAACCCACGCCCATTACAATAATTAGCAACAAAGTACAGTTCTACATTTCCGAAAACGTTTAACTATTATTTCCATACTTCTTGCTTCCATAGACTCGATTTGAATGCCGCAACTTTTTATGCCTTAGCTATTAACATTAGAGGAAACGCTAGTGTTGTGAGAAAAACGCACGTTTATCCGGGAAGTGAAGCGCGTAGAAGGCAAGTCAATCACTGTAACTACTGCATTGTTCTTTATTCAAAGTCGTCAAAACTTCTACGAAACGACGTAAATTATCAACATTTCCTCGGTGTCGATGTCGGGGTGTCGTGATTTAGATGCGTATGCAAACATGGCGACGCGCATGCGTGTTTAAGTTTAAAGTTTGTTTTATACACACGCTGTTGTTACAGTTAGTAAAGTAGTAGTAACGTTGAAGGACAGTGCTGAAAAGTTAACATTTGAATTAGCATCGCTTGTCACTTTTAACTGTGCTTTAAAAATAAGTAGCTCAAAGATGGACCAATCAAAAGTAGACCAGTGGACTAACCAAGCTGTTGCAGGATTGTCTTAAAATGGAACCACGGCCTTTGAAACGCAAAGAGCAACTGAATTAACATCGTTGGTTTTAGTTAGTTAACTCTGACAATCCCTAAACCTGCACCAAGAGCGGAATTCATTTAATAAATATAGGTACAGAATCTACAAATTATTCCCTTTTTTTACGAGGTAAAATCATCGAATGAGTCCTCCTGATGAGGCGGGAGGGACTGTCAGACTTGTCTGACTAAAACGGTGTCCTACAGTAGCCTTTTTGTGTACCGGAGTCGCGGTATACGTATGTCCCGCGGCCCCTTGAGTTCTTCCAAAGGGAATCTTTTCGGCGCATAAGATGATGATGATCGTTATGAATAACTATCTACGACAAAGGTTACCGCTAGATGTGATTTAAACAGCTGCTGCTTCACGATTATTAGTGCCTTATTCTTAAGGTAGCCATTGATGATGTTCAAACTATGATTAGAAGCCTAAAGAAGCCGTCCAAGTACAGATAAGAATAGGCTCGTCTCATCATCATGATTCGACAGCAGCTAACTACAAATTAACATGCCTACAAAGAAGTACCGTATTGATTCGACCTCTTTAGTGAAGTTTTCAAGTAGGCTTAGAATGATTTGCCTATAGTTATCCACTGACCATATCGGCAGACTTTTGTGTGTAATAACTAGCGATCAGAACATACTTCGGTTGGTTTTACGACTTGTTAAGTTGAGATTTCTATGATGAAGGTTAATATTACTTGTATTTTACTACATATAAACTTTCTAGAATCAAATGTTATCAGATTGTCCATATACAAGAACCTAAATCGGCAGAGAGTGAAGTGCTCCTTGTGTTGATTTGACCCATCCTATTTTAGTTTTTAGTGAGTGCGATGGATGCAAGTGGCGAATTGTCGTTCGGCGTGGCGGTTTAAGGGGGAGGCCCGTGTTCAGCAGTGGACGTCTTCCGGCTGATGATAATGATGAATTAGCACGTGGTAGAGTTATGCTCTTGAGGTGTTGAGATGTCAGATGTTATCATATCTATTGCAAGTTATGCGACTACCTGGTTTTTTTTTTGTAATCTATATTGTCCTACGGCCAGGCTAGTCGGCCGTCTCTCCCAAAACCATCAATTCCTTTGTTCAGATTCACTGATCAATTTATTCTAAACTCTCACGCCGCCTTTTTGGATCCCCTCCAGCCTCCAGCCTCTCTGGACTTATTTTCTGGTACCTTTACGACTCTGGTGTATCGTTCTTGATGCGTTTCACAGTGCAGGTTAACCTAACAACAAAAAAAAAGTTATAGACTGTGTGAAAAAAGTGAAGTTAACGCGTATTAGCTCCTGACAAGACATTGGAATCAAAGAAAACTGATTACAATATAATTATGTGGCCAGTGTCCGTGATGGGAAGAAACGATTTCCATTCATGCGTGTCTATGGATTTTTAATAACTTGATAGGGTGTTTTTTTTTTCTTATGAGCTAGTTTTTTTATGGCTTTGTATTGGAATACAAAGCCAAGAAATCAAACCTGGAGGTCTGAATATTTATTTGGTTTTTTAAAACCTCCTTGAAGCACTTGAAAAACAGTAATAAATTAAATAAGGCTCGCAAAAACTTGTATATATAAAAAATAATAACTAATGAATAATTCCGTAAAAGTCTTAAAATATAAAAGCGACCCTATATTCATAGATTTCGTTTTTTTAAATAATTTATTTACGTAACGGAAATTAGCACAAGATTAGACTGGCTCTTATTGATGTTGGAATGTGAAATCAACTTAATCCGTCATAAAAACTCTAAAAATATCTTCAAAGCAGTTTGTTTTTATGAAACACTACCGTTTTACTATCGCAGGTATAACAGTAAAGGGAGTAAAGAAACCAATCAGATACTTTATAGCCAGTAGCCGCTATTTGTATGTAAATCTATGATGAATGAGTAGGGCATTAACACTCTCACACATCTCATGACAGAATGCTTGTTCCATACAAAATTACGAGTATATATTCGACAAAAATCTAGAAAAGATTTTTATTAGTTCTGATTTGAAGACATCCAAAGAGGACTAATTGAAACATAATTACAGATGTATATAATTAAAAAAAAACATTTTGTTTTAGTTATTCTTTGTAAAAGATTTTGTAAAGACAGATGTCAATGTTTTCCAATCCAACATGAACATTCTATTAAAATTATTGTAATATAGTTAAAAATCTATTAAAGAAAATTGATACAGAGGCATGACTTGATTTAAAAAAAACTTATATAACCCCCAAAAGGAAAACAACAGATATCGTGTCCCAGTGTCCACCTATTTGTTTAGTTATCATTAACATAAACAAACTGTGGTCTATGGATACGTCAATCAATGACAATTTTCCTTTTGTCCGTTCATTGTTTTCATATTTTGGGGGCGTGTACCTTTTGACATAAAATTATCATCTACACTTAAAAATGGCGTTACAGAAATAAATTATAATGTTGTGAACGAAGAATTTATTTGGAAGTTCCTACTTTTTGTCTTTACGTCCACGGGCATATCTCAAAGAACTGATTGTTAATTTAACCAGAAGACAAGACTAGTATTTCGTTTGTTCTTGTACATTTTTAGATTATGTCTAATAAAATACACGTTTTGAAGTTTTCATCATAGTAATTACTGTTCTTATATAACTTTATAGGTTTAAATTAAATTATCATTTATTTCATTGTCATATAACTGCTTAATTATTTAGTTATTATGTTTATTGAGACGCAACCTGAATGAACAAATTCTCTATCTCCTAATTACAAAAAAGTCATCAACTCTTAATGAAAACCTGAATATTATTTTCCATTAAAATTTTGTATGGAGTGTCACCTTCACACGTCTTAAGGCACGGATAACGTTCTTTTTTGTCGAACATCATTTGCCTACTATGCAGAAACCTGATGAAGTCAATCTAATGCCTTCATTCCAATCATAGCTATTGGAATTGATATTTTTGCACCGCATTTATGATATGAGAAGCGGTAAGGGCGATGAAGGGAAATGAAAGGTCAGTTGTAGTAATATCTGTTATTATAATGGCATGTTTACCTTGGACGGTTATAATGTCTATGGTCGTTAGCAACTAGAATAGAAGTAAAACTTGAATATGGAACTACTTAGATTTAAAAGGTATGAGTAATGGATGTGAGTCTGTGAGTCTTAGGGCGTGATTGTTTGATCAGTAGTTAAACCCTTACCTACATTATTATTTTTGAACGAATGGCCATAAAAATATAGGTAAGAGATTTAACAAATATTTTAACTAAATGATCAAACAACGCGGCTTTCGGATAATCAGTTTTACGTAAATAGAGTATTTTAGCGTACTTCATTGGTGTCGTAGATTATAAAGTATACCCCTACATGAAAAAAAAGACAATAATCGCATGTATTTCAGTGTTTCTGTTGTATTATTTTTAAAGCTTTAAAATATGTTAAAAATATAATTCTTTAGTGCGGCCTAAAAATGGATATTCCCGGAAAACAGTGACAGCTAAAAAAGTCGTCTTTCCTTTATTTCCAGATGAACATGATGATGAGTAAGATTCGTAGAGGTATTTTTAAAGTCCCAAAGCCAAAAAAAGTTTTAGGAAAAAAGTATTTTTCTTAAAATATTATTGTAGGCTGAAATCTTTAAAAAAGCAATGTCAGATACCATTAAATTCAAAAGAATATAAACATTTTTCTCTTAACACTAAATGGCGTCTGTATTTTTTTCATCAAAACCAGCCAGTAAATTGATCAGAATTATGATAGACCTTTTTTATTATTGCACATAAATATTAAGTCATTTTTAAAAACCCAAATAAATAAATACAGACGTCTTGTTAATTTTGACAGAAAGTAAATCTTGTTTTTATTCTAAATGCAGAAAATAGTTTGTAAAGACCATAGATCTGTTTTTAATATTTCTGTGGTAAAGACAGATCGATTGATGCCATTTTTAACGACTTAATTTTTATTTGACAAAACCATCCAATAGGTCCTCCCGCTCAGGGTGGAGTGGAATGTATAATCGTACTAGTTCAGACTAAAATCCACCGTTTTATTTTTCAATTGCCCATTACGTTCTAGGATCACGGGTACCCGATTAGACAGTCTCACGACCTCGGCAGGTATTTGGCTCTCTATAGAGGACCCGTCAGATCACTGACAGCTCTTCGTCGAGCTTGGTCCCTGATCGAACGGCGAGCCACACATTACTCGCCATCCGCACGCCCGCGCATGCTATGGTCGGAAATCGACAATTACAACGTTTCCCAAGTTATAATCCGGACTTAAAACTGTCAGATTGTAAACTAATCTGTATTCCAGTCTAGCTATATAAGACACAACCTCAGGCAGACACTTCAAAGCAGTACTTACTTGGTTATTAAATTGTTGATAGATATTTAAATGACTCGGTACTAAAGATTATCCTTACTGCATGCAAACGTTATACGATTTCTATTTTATTTATCCATAAAATAATACTTTCCATGACCCTTTCGCTGAGTAATAGTGACCTTCTCGAGGACCGTCTTTTGATCGTAAAATTTCTCATAATTTGGTACTCAATGATCGTACTCATATTACAGGCGGTAAGTGCAAGAAGCAATAATGTTTTAGATGTATTTCCTAAGTATTCATACGGGCGACTTGCTGCCCGAACATGGACCATGCCCGGGTCGACGGCGCGTTTTATTCCACGCGCGCCTCAAAGACTGTCAGGAAGATGACGGAGCCAATAGGGCCAAAGCCTTCCGGTGTCGCGTGACTTATCAACTTACCGTTACCCTGAAACGGCTATTGAAGGACACCGTGGATTTTAGTCAGTGCGAGTCTGACAGTCGCTCCGCCCCGAGAAGACTCATTTGATGATTTTACCGCGTAAAAAAAAAGTTTTGTTTATCCTAAGTGCATACATTGTAATATTATTTAATTTCTAAACGTTAATATTTTAACATTTCTAAATGAATGCTTAATGCAACCCAACCAGGAAATTATAATGACAATCAATATGCGATTTTGTCATAGGTCAGTGCACTTTAGTCCAATAAATGATGTCTGGTCAAATATTGGGTAACACCAGTGCCAATACAATGTTAAAAATGTTTTATTGAAACTTTTTGTAAAAGAGAACTAGCTTTTGCTATGAAAAAAGAAAAAATCTATCTGTCAAAAAATAGGCGTCGGTATTTTTTATAATTGGGTTTTAAAAAATGACTTGTACAACGAATAATAACAAATTAGGTCTATCATAATACTGGTAAAATACTGGCTGGTTTTCTTAAAAGAAGTATTTCTTTGCCATTTTATTAAGAGACAGTTTTGTTTTTTCTTTTAAATTTAATGGCGTCTGACATGTTTTTTTTGAGGATTTCGGCCAGCATTATATTTTTAGGTCACAAAAAATACTTTTTAATATTTATTTTCTTGCTTCGGTCTTCAAAAATACCTCTCTATAGTTGACTTGTATTGCTGTCAACAACAAGGTCAGCCCTTTAAAAGAAAATGTTCTTTTTTTGGATGTCATTTATTTACAGCGTATTTTTTAAACCCTATAGAATTTTACGACATTTTATTTGTTTTACTAAGCGACTAGTGTTTTCAAACAAATGAGTTCCATCAATTTCTGTTTATTGAAAATCATTGGAAGTGCAAACTATTGGTGAGTTACGTTCATAAATATCATTCATCTGCAGAACCAATAGATAATAGCAAAATGTAATTAAATTCACTCGCGGCCGATCCCCTGTCGTGACCAGTCAATGCTAACTGCCTGGATTCCTGTCTACCAGGCTGCCAGGTGTCAAGTGGGCGATATTCCTAGTAGTTAGGCTGAGCACATACTACGGTTAAACGCAAGCGGTTAAGGAATAACCGAAAACGAAAAACCGTTTAAAAACACGCAATGCGTTTGGCGATTTGCTTATTTTATTTCAGGAGTCTAAAACGGCCACTTAGCAATATTTCTAATGATTCACTTCGTGAATGTTTAGTAGACGACGATGATGTTGTGAACTGAATAATTACAAAATATTGATTGAAGTCAGTTTTAGACTCAGTAGAAGGTTGATTTTTGATTGTGCGTTTATAGAACCGCGATAATATAAAATATACTACGTTAGATCATTAAAAGCAGTCAGTGAAAAACACTGCCCTTGCTATGGAAAGGTACGATTGGGTTTAATTTTTTTTTTCGGTTACAGACTTATTAAACGCGTGCATGTAATCGAGGTGCACACTAAGCCTAAGTTATCCATAAAGCCAACCCATTTGTCTTACAATAAGCGACACCTAAATATTATTTCACAGGAATTAAAGCCCTCGCCTCAGTGTAGAAAGTTGAAAATTCAATACCATATTTTTATTTAGGTAGATAAGACCAAGATCATAAAAATTACTATTAGTTGTATGACAGCAATCTACTATGGAACAACCATTTATATCAATCCCCGGTCCTATTCATTCATGCCAGCAGGCAGTATGATTTGATCTTTACCAGAGATTTGCAAATGCAATGTGTTTTGATGCCGGTGTCAAACAGGTTTATGTTTACCTTTGCTTTATAAATGGTATCTAAGGGCCTATACACACCACGTTTTTTAAACGCGCCGTTGACGCGCGTTTGTAGCGATGCAAACGCGCATTTGACACTTTGTATCACGACAACAAACTGCTCTGATGGACAAAAACGCGCCGTCGACGCGCGTTTTGGAAACGTGCGTCGACGGCGCGTTTGAAAAACGTGGTGTACATAGGCCCTAAGTGTTACATCTAAAGCAACACAACTTTATGTCTGACAGATAATAATAATGATCATCTTCTAATTGATAGGAACTGAAGAAAATGTACGCCATAAGAACTTAAGGATCGGTACTAGCAAAAAGTGTTATGGCATTTCCATAAGTTTATGTATAAAACTTAAAACAATAGCCACGAAAAAAAAGGTCTGGGTAGCTTAAGAGTTCCCCCAGGGTCTACAAATATCGGATTGAGGATAAACCCGGCTGGAATTGTTAAAAAAAATATTGAAAATCACTAAAAACGCGTAAAAAGCACTGCCGTATTTCCATAACTTTGGCGTAAATAAGCAGAAAACTAATTAATATTATACATAAATAAAGAGAACAAAGACCGGTGTACTGTCTACATGTGTCTGTTTTTCAAAACATTGTATGTTTTTCGCGTAAAAAATTCGTAAAGTAACTGAATTTTGAGGCCGAAAATCTCCATACATTTTACTATGGCGGAATATTTTATCCGGCATTGGTTCGAGATCGAATCGCAGAGCTCAGTCGTCCGCAGGATTTCAAGGTGAGAGCACGTCGCTTTTTACCAAAAAATTACGCGGCTAAGTGGCATGTACATACACAAGACTACTTTGCGGGGTGCGCACAGTGGTTGGAAATCACAAATTGAAAATAAAACAAAATTGTACATTGTAAAAATTTGTAGTTGTATGTTTGTACAGGCAGTTGGAATTGAATTTTTTTTTTTGTGACCGATGATAGTTTTTGCTAACGGCAAGTTATAAAAAAAACAGGTTCAAGCGATTTTCGACTTTATTGACATTTAGAATTTAGTTTGTTTTTCTTACATTAGAGGCAATGGGCAGGCCATATTGCTCGCAGAGCGGATGGCCGATGGGGTCGAAAAGTGCTAGAGTGGAGACCACGGACTAGCAAGCGCAGCGTAGGACGTCCACCAACAAGGTGGACAGACGACCTTATGAAGGTCGCCGGAAGAAGCTGGTTGCAGGTCGCTTCCAACCGGTACATGTGGAGATCAAAAGGAGAGGCCTATGTTCAGCAGTGGACGTCCTATGGCTGAGATGATGAACATTGATCCTCATTAAAATCCGGTGTTTGCCTAAATGTCAATAAGGTCGAAAATCGCTTGAACCTGTTTTTTTAACTTGCTCAACAAAGGCAAGTAAAAAAAAAGGTTCAAGCGATTTTCGACTTTATTGACATTTAGAATTTAGTTTGTTTTCCTCATATTCTCGTTAGCTAACATTGTTAAAGGAGGAAACGCCTGGGTGTCACCACTGCGTAGATCGCCCGGAGGACACAGTCGAGCATACGGTGCAGGATTGCCCCGCTTGGGCGGAGCACCGACGTGCCCTCACGACGGCGATAGGCGGAGACCTCTCGCGCCCGGCATTGGTTGCGGCCATGCTGCGGAGCGAGACGGAGTGGGAAGCGGTCGCCTCCTTCTGCGAAGCAGTCATGCTCGCGAAGGAGGAGGCGGGCCGCGTGAGAGAGAGGACAAGGTCCTCCCTCCGCCCCACCCGCGGTGGTGGACGCCCACGGCGTCGGACGTCGCAAGACGATCTCCGGCCAGCGTAGGCGCGGGCATGCGGGCGGTGAATAAAGGGCAACTCGCCGCCCGACCATGGACCATGCCCGGGTCGACGGCGCGACGTGTTCCACGCGCGCCTCAAAGAGCGTCAGCATAATGACGAGGCCCCCTCTCAGAGGGCTAAAGCCTGCCGGGGTCGCGGGTCTTATACCATCACCGTGACCCCGGAACATAAAGGGCTATTGAAGGACACCGTGGATTTTAGTCAGTACAAGTCTGACAGTCCCTCCCGCCCTGCCCGAGGCGGGAGACCTCATTTGATGATCTTACCAAGTAAAAAAAAAAAATAACATTGCTTCTTCATTAAAATCCGGTGTTTGCATAAATGTCAATAAGGTCGAAAACTAAACTTGTCGAGGCAGGGGGGGGGTTACAGTTTTTAGGTTTTTCTAAGGAGGTTTAGTAACTACATAATACACCACATGACACTGGCCGAAAATAAAGAGAAAAAATAAAAACTTCTCAACATGGTAACCGATGTCAAAAATGGCGGCTGCGATCTGTCTGGTCAGAAAATCATTAGAAATTTACAAAATCCTCGACAATCCGAATTTTGCGGATATATGTTGTCGACTCGAAATCTTTATTTTTTAATGTTTTATTATTCAGGTAAGCTTTCGATCGAGTTTATCGTAGCCCTAATAGATAGAAATATTCATTTGTTGGGTACGCGCTTAGTGCTACTTGAAAACTCTATGCGATCATAGATGTGTGTGTGAGTGGGTCGACCGCGTCTATCGCTGTGTGAGTAGCGCTTCAATACCTATTTTTCTCTCGAGCCCGCCGCGAAGAGGGGCCTTAACTATCAAAACCTTGTTTTTCGAAATGACTATAAAACTTCATACGTTTTAGCAGGACATAATATACCTATTGCTGATCTAAAAAGTTGTCAGAGATCATTGAATGAAATGAATTAATTAAAGAAAAAAAAAAATTGGAAATCTCGTATTTTGCTATGGAAAAATTAAACGAAGGGTCTTATTTAATAAATAAATTATTAAATAATTGGAACACTCTGTTTCTATGTAAAAATAAATATCGTTCTAATTTTGTTAACATAGTAAATTATATTCGTATTTCTTTAATTAATGATGTTATCTATTGAAATGCCAAACATTACATGTTTGTCCCAAAACACGTAATGCCTTGATCAATTCCCCTTTCTTTATTGAGACAGATTATTTCAAAACGAACTTCGACATACTAGACTTTACCTACTTATAGAATGAAATGTAAACAGACTCTTAAAAAGCAGTCAAAATACTACCTACATGTTTGATACAAATAAAGTTTAAATTCCTGCTTGTACTAATATTTGTTAAAAAATGTTTGGGGTTATCTATGGAGCTTGTGATCCAATTCATTCTTTTTAAATCTGCTTCTTGCTGCTTTATTCATTATGATATCATTTTATATATGAATGTTATCATTATATTTATATCGTGCATATGAGAGGTATTTATCAACAGCTTTTATCTAACAATTCGGAAAAACTAAAAAATCCCGAGCGAGGCGATGACATCACGACGCAGTGAGCTCTAATCTTCACAAAACAAAGTCGCAGTCAGAAGCTAGTTAATTATATAATTCCACTTTTCCTCACGACAGTTTCTAATAAACTTCATGTAAATTAGCTTTTCATTTTACGATTACATCCTAGAGAAACATTCGTTTATATATATTTTTATGTAGTTAGTGAAGTGTTTCCAATCGGCACCTTTATTAATGTTTAAATAGATATTTGTTTTATCTGCTGGCTCAATAGAATGCTTAGACAAATCTTTTAGATTGATTTACGTGGAAAAACATTATAGATTTCATCGGTTTTGTATCAAGTGCGAATGTATTATACAACTGACCCTTATTTTGTTGAGTAGGTAAATCTGTCAGACTTTAGTTAACATCCATTTCTATTTCTTTAAAATGTAGACCACCACTATTGGATACCACGGACTATCAAGCGCAGCGTAGGACGTCCACCAAGAAGGTGGACAGACGAACTTATGAAGGTCGCCGGAAGACGCTGGATGCAGGTCGCTTCCAACCGGTATATGTGGAGATCAAAAGGGGAGGCCTATGTTCAGCAGTGGACGTCCTATGGCTGAGATGATGATGATGATGAAAATGTAGAAGAGAATTCCTTCTTCTTCTGACTTCTTCGTGCAAAATAAACATGTAGTTGATTTTATTGATTCAGTATAATGCTCAGATCATCCGAAACACTACATCTGAAATGAAAATATTCATTGAATCTCACTATCCTTACTATTCCCAACTGAATTTTGAACCATAATTATAAAAAAAAAACACAAAAGTTATAAATGAATCTGGGTCAACATTCAGGCTTTGGTGACAAATAACTGTGATATACATAATTTACAAGAACGGAATTGCAACAACAAAAATAAATTGCACAGAAAATTATTATGCAGGTCGTAAAAAAAGTACACCATATTGTGCATACACTTGTGACCGTAGTGAGGCATGACTTGAAAATATACGAATTACTGTTTAACTTACCGTTTTCAGCATGAATATATGGAGCAGAATATTAAGACTAAACGACATGCATATTTCATAGTATGTATCTCAACTGGAATCTGACGTTTTGATCCCAGTATTCCGATTCCAACGGGATCTTATTAATAGGACTACACTAAGTCTATCTTTTAGAGGTTAAAATATTATGTGAGAGGTTATTTAATAGAAAGAAGTTCTTTTTTTTGTTAACCTATATTGTCCCACTGCTGGGCAAAGGTCTCCCCCATAACCTTCCACTCTTCCCTTTGTACGGTTTTCTCCGGCCAATCGCTCATGAATGCGTCTAGATCGTCACGCCAGCGTTTTCTAGGCCTCCCTCGGCAACGTTGCCCATCCGGCACCCACTGCGTAACGAGTCTAGCCCAGCGATCCCTATGCATTCTACACACATGAAAGAAGCTCAATAGTATAAGATAATAAGACATAAGGACAAAACGCTCTTCAGAAAAAATCGATTTTGAGCAAAACATGAACTTGCAAACTTAGGCCAGTATTCATGCTCGGCAGGGCAAGGCAAGGTTGTTGTAGTGTGAAATATTTGAAAACGATTCCCACTTCTCTAGTCCTTCTGATTGGTATTTTTTTTTTTGGAACAATGCATTCGCTCTATTCCCTAACCATTGCAACTTCTGAAAGCTATAATCAACAGTGGCGACCACAAAAAATCATAAAGCAAACGAAGCTCGACGAACAAGCTTCTTACAAAAAGCAAAATAATAAACGTAAGACAGAAGAAAGCCACGATTAAGATAACAAAGCTCTGACACTCTCACATCGTGATCGTCGTAGCTTACTCATCCAACAAAGACCACATCAATTGTCCATACAACTTCCAAAAAGTCTTTAAACCAACACAAAAGTATTAATTGCGTCACAAACCATGATACGCAGATACTCAACGATCTTACTAATGAAGAATTCTATGAATGAGAATACGAGAATCAATCAGTTGAAGAAAAGAAATATCATGTCTGTCGACCACCTTGACCCAGCCGTGAATAAAGACGTACTTACATGGCGTTTTGATGTTAAACCTATTGTAGGTAGTTTAAAACTCGTACATATGTATTACTAAGCAAAAAATACAATAAGACGAAACTCGGCACAGAAACACGGTTACCTACGGGTCAGGACCCATTCGTACCCTAAGATTCGCACCCTGTGCCCGTTCGTACCCTGGAACTTTTGAGGGGCCCATTCGTCCCCTGAAGAATATTTATTTTTATTCATTCTTCTAATATAAGTACATGTATATGTGTATACTGCAGCTTGGTAGTCCTGGTACAGTCGCGCAGAAAAGGTCAAAATTAAAAATATAGTAATTCGGTGGATACCATGTTTATTTTAAATAAGATTAAGTTTAATAAAATGCTTCTAGGCTCTAGGCATCGCGGGCATGTTGGCGGCGAGTAAAGGGCAACTCGCTGCCCGACCATGGACCATTGCGACGCACGGTGGGCTGAAAATCGGCTTTCATAGACTTAGGCATTTTATTTTGCAAGTGTCAGTTTTTATGCCGGATATCACTTCTATTAGTTATAACAATATACAAAAATGACACCAGAATTGATTCTGCACAAAAACGAAGGAATTATAATTTTTTTACGGAAATTTTGTATGGAGCTAGTATGAAAAATCGAAATATCTCTAAAACGGCAGGGATAACCGTAATATCCTTATAGGGGGTTATAGTACTAATTATTTGTGATTTTTTGACATAAGTTACATAATGGTTGTGAATGCCGTTTCTTTTTTTTAAAAATCGTCAAAATATTTTCATTTAATTTTACATATGAAACGTTCCTTTTAGTGTTAAAGTTGAAGATATCAGAGCTTTAACAACTCTTAACATAAAATAGCATGACCTCTATAGACCTGAAGGACTAGACAGAGGTGAAAGAAAAGTTATTTTGTAGGTTATTGCACCCTTTTTTGTGGTTGTTTTTGAAGGCGGTTATATTTTTTTTTTAAACTCGGTGTAATCGATGTACATACATGAAAAAAATACCGACCGACCGAATGGAGAACCTCCTCTTTTTTTTAAAGTCGGTTAATAAAAAAAATGGACTGTATATACATATACTTTTCATTGAAAGGTAATTTAAATAAAACAGAAGTAACAAAAATAATATCAAAGTTCATAATAGTTTATGAAAATATTAATTATACATATGATACAATAAACTAACATGAATAACAAAAGAACATAAAGAAAAATAAATGAATTTTACAAATTTTCTTCACAACTTTCGTTGTCGGACTCCAATTCCGAGTCAGAATCCAGAGAGTTTCAGCAAAAAAGGTTGTCTTCCTTTTCTAACTTCGGCCTTTGTGCACTTAGGAAGGGATCCGAAGAAACATATTTAGGATATCTTGATTAGAATCTTGCCTGCGTCTTTTCCGCGAATGATGTTCCCGAAACCTCCTAAAATCTTTGTTTCGAGACTCTGAGGCTTCTTCCGAGAGAGTCCCAATCGGGACAATATCATTTTTTTTGATTATGTCAGCACCGTGTATTAATAGTTTATGTAGGTACGGTTGATGACATGTAGTACCAGTCGTATAATTCCACGTACTTTTCTGCTGTTTTGCGAGCAAAATCTTTAAATTTGATGACATCTATCTTCTCACCAGATGGTATTGCTTGCAAAATAACAGAAAATCTTTTTATCAGGTCTTGATCCAACCCAGTAATAGCTGCAGTTTTATTGGGAAACTCGAAAAACTTCCTTGCAGTATTCCCGTCATTGTTAGTTCCCGAGCCTTGTTTCACTATATCAATCAACAGATTGAGCTCCTCTTTAAATTTATTTTGAATGTTTTTTTTTTCTGTTTTGTAACATTTCTTTATGCTCATTATTTCTTGCTGCCCACTGTTTGAAGTCAAGTCTGTACGCAATGTGTAACAGACATTCCATGCAATTTATACGGGCATGTAGGGATGATAGGCCAAATTCGTATGTCAGAACACACAGTTTTTGATGTTACAGCATCTAAGTGGTTCATTTCTGTTGGTTTTGCTAAGCACAAGTAGCATGATGCATTTGATCTAGCTTCAGAAAGGTACGTGCAGACTTTTGCGTCGATCATTGTCATCATTAGTTTATGAGTCACCCTGTTACTATTAATGCACTCTGTGGGGTTAAGGGCCTCAATTTCCTCATCCATTTTTCATTTGTTATCTACTATACTTGTCAGCAGACTCATTAGATGACTACACAAAATTGTTATTTTGTATTTTGATCTTCTGCAAGGTCTTAAAATTCCTTTTGTGTCGATATTATTATGTGTCCGGTTATGTTATAATCGTACATTTAGGGTATGATCAATTAACAATTTCATTCCCCTATCTTTCAAAAAGAAGCGACTGCATGGGCACTTTGACACTGATATTCAACTATTTTGGTATTGTTGGAAATCTTACAAGATACTACACACTTCTGTCTAGTCCTTCAGGTCTATAGAGGTCATGCTATTTTATGTTAAGAGTTGTTAAAGCTCTGAAATCTTCAACTTTAACACTAAAAGGAACGTTTCATATGTAAAAATAAATGAAAATATTTTGACGATTTTTAAAAAAAAAACGGCATTCACAACCATTATGTAACTTATGTCAAAAAATCACAAATAATTAGTACTATAACCCCCTATAAGGATATTACGGTTATCCCTGCCGTTTTAGAGATATTTCGATTTTTCATACTAGCTCCATACAAAATTTTCGTAAAAAAATTATAATTCATTCGTTTTTGTGCAGAATCAATTCTGGTGTCATTTTTTGTATATTGTTATAACTAATAGAAGTGATATCCGGCATAAAAATTGGCACTTGCAAAATAAAATGCCTAAGTCTATGAAAGCCGATTTTCGGCCCACCGTGCGACGGCGCGTTGTGTTCCACGTGCGCCTCAAAGAGCGTCAGCATAATGACGGGGCCCCCTCTTAGAGGACTAAACCCTGCCGGAGTCGCGGGACTTATACCATCACCGTAACCCCGGAACATAAAGGGTTATTGAAGGACACCGTGGAAAAAAGAAAAGGCTCTAGGCATTAAATCAGTCTTCAAAAATATTAATCAACTTTTGGTTTCTTGTACATTTTTAAATATTTAGCAAAATATATGATAACTACTACTTTATGTAGTAAAATAAAACTGTGTAACTATTAAAAAAAAAACAGTAATAACTGAATTTTAGATACACATCCAGTGTACAAACAAATAACCAAATATCAATACCAATATAACAAAAATAACAATTAATTGTTAGTACTTCGTACAGTCAATGAATATAAAAAGTAAAACCAGTCTTTATCAACTATGTAAAACCAAAATTTTTACTAACAATAAATACAAGTCTTTTACAAAAATCAGCCTTGATTGACCATTATATAAATCAACATTAAATATACAATTTGCGAAAAATATAGAACACATATCAACGGTAAATAATCACTTCTTATTTTTTTGTATGTTTACCAACTACATACATGCAAAATCATAATAACTTAAATCTAAAAAAAAAAAATTTCGTAGAGAATTCTACATCGTAAGCCTATCGACAGGTTTTATTATTATCATGACGGATTATCATTCATCACATCTCTTTTTTTAATGATCTGTTATGATTTATTAAATTAATTCCGTTAATAAACTGTTCACAAGTGTACTATGTTAACCGTTTCTAAGGTAAAATATAGCTAATTTTATCTCAGGGGACCAATAGACACCTGAATAAGTGCCGAATCTTTAACTTATATTGTATTTATATTAGAGGGGACGAATGGGTACTTTAAAAATAATATTTTTATTGAAATATTAATTGGTCCCCTACCAGGAGACCAATGGGCCCTTAAATAGGGGCCGAATCCACAACTTTATGCTGGGGGACGAATTTTAGGGTACGAATGGGCCGTGACCCTTACCTACGAGCTTAGGATGACTTTATTACAACAATATGCTGTACTGTTAGCAAAAGTTATAGGTATGCGGACTATTAACTACCTCTTTTAATTTGCACAGTATTTTGAGAAATGATGACGAGGCCCTCTCTTAAATAACGAGGCCCCCTCTCAGAGGGCTAAACCCTGCCGGGGTCGCGGGACATAAAGGGCTATTGAAGGACACCGTGGATTTTAGTCAGTACAAGTCTGACAGTCCCTCCCGCCCTGCCCGGGGTGGGAGGCCTCATTTGATGATATCACGATAAAAAAAAAAAAAATTGAGAAAATGTTGAAGATTTTGTCAAAGACCGTGTCACTGTTGCTTTCATTTAACAAATACTGGTGTAATTTCACGTCAACAGCTGTATGTTTTAACTGTTTCCACTACTAAATGGTATACCTATCAATAATTTTTTGCAGTGATTTCAGATTAATGTAAAATGGCGATTTTATAAATCTGAATAGGTTGTTGGAAATAGTTATTAAATTTTCCTGTATAAAAAGACATTCCATCAAAACACCAGTGTTTAAGGATGTTTCCAAATAGGTAAGAACAGTTACAGTATTTATTTACAATTTTGTAGTAAGGCCCTTCGTACACAAGGCGACTCAAGTTTCCGATACCTTACGACTTTAGCATCCATTGACGCGTGCCTGTGAACGAATCTCTATGATATTGTATTGCGATAGTCGCTTGGATACCGAAATCGTAAGGTATCGGAGACTTGCGTCGCCTTGTGTACGAAGGGGCTAAGTAATAAATAAGTAAATAAAATATCCAGTAGCGATGCGCCCCTCGCAAGAAGAGTAGAAGTAAATAATGATTGCATATTTATCTAACATATTTTAGCCAATTTGCACAAAACTGCAACGAATTTTAGACCTACACATTCATTTCTTAATTAATTTCGTAAATTGTTGAAAATTCTATGAAAATTATTTGCGATAGTTAATCGTGTTCAGACATACCGAGATGCGGCCCCGACTTTATTTTGTAACATGTTGTGATCATGATTATATACAAGTACATACATACAATCATATCTCAAGAAAATTAAGTAGAAAACGCCTTTAAGCCCGGATTTTGAGTTATAATCGTGAACATACGTATAAATCTTGTCAAATGTCATATTTACACACTCAAGATCATTGAATCAAGACAATTTACATGATGCTGTGGGCAGTGATATATCACCTTTCGTTTATTTATTGTGTTGTAAAGTACGAAATAAGGAGATAAATTCACACGTGATATTGATCTCTATTCTCTAACGGCTAAGGTGTTAAATAACATTAGAGAAATCCCTTTAAGGGTCGACGAAGGTTCCATAATTCGATATTTAAATTCAATTTTGAACAGCTGCAACTGTTTCTCTTTTTAATTATTGATGTTTAGTATCTATGAGTATCTATGATTTCGTGGAATTGTTTGCATAAATTATAAGGTCATTAATTAGTAGCAAAATGATTGGGTACGGTAATTAAAAACATTAATTTATGGCAATGTTTACTTTTCTTTTGGAAAATAGTACCAATAGCTTTAGTTTTGAGTGGGCATTACTAGACAATGGAGCCATAAACTACAACGGAGTGTCTAGACTCTAGAGAGTAATAAATTAATCAGCTAACAGTGAGTCGAATGAGAAAAAGAATTCAATACACCATCATAAATAATCCTAATAAAAAAGTTAGCTTGTTTCGCTTCCACGCCTAAACCGCTGAATCAATTTTGATGAATTTTGGTACAGGAATGGATAGGTGCCTGAACCGGTTATAGGCTGTATGCAGAGGAAGAGGAGGAAGAGGCGATTATATCGAATATTGAAAACAATTCATTTTTTTTTGTAGTTCCTGTTGCACCTCTAACCGGGTCACCCAAGACAGGTAAATTCATTCTCCGGGACACGTCTAACTTCATTGTCTCGGCGCTTTCCTGGTATTTGCCACTGTTGATTCTGGCTCAGGATTTGCAGTGGTTTGGGAATAGTGTGGTGGGTTTGTCCCAAAAAAAACCATCCATCACCCACCTAGCTTCGCTCGGTGCCTCTAATCAGATCCAAAACTCTTATTTTTCAATCAAGAATTGACCACATTATGTCCAAAAATAACAATCATAGAAATCTGCTTAGTGGTTCCGGAGATTCTTACCGATGAGAAAACAGTGACACGTGTTTTTTTTTTCTATAATCTATTAAGATGAAATCAAACCTACAACAGTTCGCCTTATCTCTTACCGCGATATTTAATTATAGACACGCTTAGGATACGGACATGTTATGTGTATGTCTATTATAATTTATTGTTAATGATTTAAAATAGACATCGCTTTCAATCAATTCAATAAATAAGTATTAATCCTTGTATGGGCATAGAATAGGATGGCTCAGACTCAAAATGCTAATAGCATGAGGTCATAGGTGTACATTTTTCTTTCATTTTAAATTAATTATATCCATCTGTTTGTGAAAGTCTAGTCAATAGGTTGGTATATTGTGATGTTCGAACTAGGATTTTATAATTTGAATATTATATGTGTTTCGTAACACGTCACTTATATTTTGAAGAAGCGATCCAAATTTCAGCCTTTGACGCTAGTTAATTAACTCTTTACCTTCATATATCCATAGTACAAACCAGGAGTCCATCTTTCACCTCTATGCAGTACGCGTCTCTACGCCTGTGAATGTCAATGTCAAGTTGACAGGTCACGTCATAGCATCTAAATTTTAGCGCGAAACGGACGCAAAATTTTTCCTTCCCTCTAATTTTCATGGAAAATTAGTAAAATTTCAGTTAAACTGTACAGAAAGTATTTAAAAGTGCTCGGAAAAGTGTTATATTGTGTTCACTCCGATTATGATTCAGTATTAGATCGAAACGAAGATTTAGATCTTCGTTTTCAGAAATGTCTTGTCGGTTCTGATAGGAAGCAAAATTCCTTTCAAGTTACTTGTTATCCTCGAAGGATAAGTGTTTAGATGGCACCGTCTTCTGTGTCGGCTTATTTACCGAACATAAGGTTTGTGATGACAACGATTTCTAGCACTCCTCACATTGTGTGAGTTGGAACGAGGTGAGTGGTATATTTAATGTTATACGTCTCTCAACTCTGGGTTGGAGTGTTTATAGCAGCAATGGCGTAAGAACAAAGAAAATTTTCGTAGAAATTTTCAAAAATCCCTTATTACGACTGACCCAACCCGGAATCACTGTGTTGTTAAACAAAGTTCAAAGTAGCGATTTCTGGCTTGTGATTCTAGCAGAATGGTAATGGTGAATAAAGCATATTGCTTTTTCCTTAGATGAAGCTTGTGTCTAAAGACCACAAGACTTTCAGTGTAAAACATGGTGCTAGTAGGAATTATTCCTCAAGTAATTTCTGAATGTCTGGAGAAACTAAAACTGCTTGACATACTCCAACATGAAAACTAATTCTTGGATTATTAATACAGAAACCTTGCAGTCTCAGTCACTTAGCTATAGCACAATCAAAAGTGTATAAGTAGTAACACTAAACAAGCATGTATATGCACTTATACCTCTGCGGAGGGAGGTTTTTATACAGAACCTAAAACAGCTGTGACTAAGCCTATGCCTGTGCTGGAGCCAGTTGCTAAAACATCTGTATTGCTAACTGTGCTAAAAAGCTTCCTACTTATTTATAAATGATGTCTGAAAGTACAATCAGAACATCCCGGTGAGAGTCCTATCTATGGATCAAAGAACCCACATGATGTTAATATTTCTTGGAGCATTGTCTGATATAATGACAATTATAATTTTTTTTTTATTTAATTTAAAAGCTAATAATAATATGACACGTTCATTGAAATATAAAATTATCTAATGATTTTTGTACTATTTATCTATATCATAACTAGGCCATCGCTGTAACAGTTCCAAATAAGAGAACAATCAATAACAAATTAATTGATGGCATAAATATAAAACAAAAATTAAATAATTTAGGATATCTTGGCAGTTTACTAAAATATTAATTACCACTATACTAAAATAGTGCTAGAACCTAATTCACATGTATTACTCTATGTGACTATAAAGTGTGTTGACACAGTGTTGTCTGTGTAACAGATTTTATTTTTGTTCAGTCTTACAAGGCTTACCGTTTACAATCACCAATTACAATGGTGCATTGGTTATAAATTAGATTATAAAAATATCTTATTAAAATATAGCACACTTCTAATTCCTGAAAGGATGGGCAGTGATGTAAATATAAGACAATTATCATAGAGTGCATGAACTTTTAGTGAAATTGATCAATTTCTTAATGTTGTTGATGATTTATATTCAGAAAAATGAATAATTAATAATTTTTAACAAACATGTTTTGTTTATAATGAAGATTATGACAGAAGGTCAAATCCTTTTTATAAGAGAGTTGAGTAAAATAGCTTGTTTAAGCTTTTGTGATGTATGCATTACTTACCTATTTGGGAAATAGGTCATGCCAATCAAGTCTGAGATACTTTTAGGATTAAAAGTATGAAAATTGTCAGCTTGCTAAATATTAAACCAGTTAATTACTGACAAAGAATCCGTTAGCATGAGGTATCTGCATTTATGTTTATTGTTTGGGATTGTACCTGTAAAGTTTACATGGATAGCTTAATCATTATTAAGACCCTAGGATAGTGAAAATACTAAGGAACCCAATCTGTGACAGCAGATTATGTTGCGAAGTTATTAAGACTTTCAAGGATAACTTGTATTGCCCCCCATAAGCTTATTATTAGTATGGTGGCATTAAACAAATAAATCTGAATTAATTATTAAGTAAAAACTAAACCATGTGGCTCTCTTCTATATTGCCTAGGTGGCGCTACGAGTTTGCCAGGTGGTGTGCTTGTGATACCATGAGGTTATCAATGTACCACTCAATTTCCTGAGATATGGGTAGGGTAACCTTCTTTTTTGTCCGCACAGCGTGTGAAGAAAAGGTGAACCCATAATACCATTTCTCTTCAGAAACATAATGATATCATAGACTCAAATCCAAGTGTCAGAGAATATGTGCATGTTGGAGATTTAAAGGAAAATGTGACGGACACTCTTCTGCCTATCAGAAGTCAACTGATTGACATGGGCTATCCAAACGCACAATTCAGCTTATGAAACTTGATATCTAGTGCTCTTGAATGTGAGATGCAAATTGTTGAGGCTAGCAGATTGCTGAATATCACTCTGACAGCGGTTTCCCTCCCGGGGAGGGTTAAGAAGTAAACTGAAATCTCTTACCGCCTACCTACTAGGAACAGATAGCCAGATTGGCTCCTGTTGCCTCATGCCCCAGGCCTCGGAGGCTATGTTTTCAAGTGGGGTGTCCCAAAGTGACCATGTTCGTGCTAGTCAAGTTGGCCTGTGAGCAACTGCACGTACCAAGGGACTGAACTCATGGATTTTCGAGCTTTACGTATTGTATAATGGCTAATGATGAGTCATCTCAACTTGTTGGAAAATAATGAATTAATTGTTCCATTCTGAACTGTGTTGTGTTCCATACTATTAACAATGCTGGCCCTCGAGTCGAGAGCTCTCGGAGAGTGAAAGCCACAACCTGTACCTTAAACCTAACAAACTGCTACCCTTAGGCTAAAAAGTTGGGGGGGGGGGGGGCAGTTCAAGGACAGGTGCATCAGTAGAATAAAGAGGTTACAAGGTTATTACAAGGAAAGTTCTGAGGCATGTCATGGCTTATAGATTACATGACGTTCATCCTCAAATAATGTAATAAGTGTATTACAAGGAAAATACTGAGGCGTGTCATGGCTTATAGATTACATGACGTTCATCCTCAAATAAGGTAATAAGTGTATTACTTGTGTTAATCTGTTGAAAAACATGTGCAATTTTTACCTTTTTGTCTATGCATGGATAGGCAAAGACTTGCCAGATTGGTACCTGTTACCTCCAATTAAGGGGCTCGGGGCCAATGTTTTCAAAATGATTTTTTGAGCATCTCAGTGGGACTCCTTGCTGATGATTTTTTCATTTTAACAAGTAATTGACTTGGCTTAACCTACCCGTTGATTGGTAGAGACGTACAATAGCCCAATGTTGTAAGATTATGAACAACTTACATTGCTATGAAGGGCCGATAGAACTCGTCTGTTTATTGTGTTGCCTTTTTTAAAATCTACCCTGTTCCTTGATGAATTTGTTAATGAGATCAAGGCCAGGCTGACCTGGAAAGGTTATTCCTGTTGTTGTGGATGGTTGGAAAATCCATCTTTTAACAGATTAAGAAGCTTAATTTCCTTCTAGCCATCAGGAGGTTATCTGGAGAATAGAATTTTAGATGACACAAAATTGGAAGATCAGTTATTCTACCAAGATAAACACTTTGTACTAATATACAGTCATCAAAGAGAGAATTTCCTCAGGATAATTATCCTGGAATGTGTCCAATGAAAGGTTGGAGATGAATCTTACACAGAGAGGAGCTCATTTAATGAGCAGGAGGATTTATTACATATCTCTACTACATAATAAAATACAAATGTATAGGTAGTAGAAATATACAATGTACAGTGTACAACGAATTTGAAAACTTTAATAAAATAAATTGTGTAGGTACATTGCTACTCGCATCACCTACTGTGTTTTCTATGGCTAGGTTTTAATGAAGTAAATGTTGTAATAGGTCAAATAATATTTATTGGTTATTCTCACATCTTGAGAGAGTATTCTTCAGTCATGTAAGAGATACATTTATCTAGACTGACTGGGAGTCAGTAATGAAGTAAATTAATGATTAATGACCCAGTGATTCTGGCACCATAGTGGTACTCTCTGAGAACTAAGCGATTCCTTACATTTTTGATAAGGTCGTCATCGTTTTTAAATTTAAATGAATAATCATTTTAGTAGTTTTTTATTATTTCACAAATAATATTATAAATGAGGCATTTGCTAGGAGTATAACTTCAAATGGGCAATGTGTTAATTTGTGGATTTATTTAGAGAAGTTCCAGATCACCCAATGTTCTATAGTATATCTGTCGATAAACTGTACAGCAGTTTGGCAGAAGATAATGTTAAATAAAATGTTATGTATTTTTGTTTAAAAAAAAAAAAAAAAATGTACGAATTTAGGATAAAAGGATTCGTTTATTCTAAGTTAATTCACATAGCATCTAAATCTTTCACCAGCAGATAACAAACAGGTCTTCAAAATATAAGTGACGTGTTACGAAACACATATAATAGAACTGTTTTGCATAAAAACAAAACAGTTATTATGTGTGTGGAGTAACACGTCACTTATGCAAGGTGCTTGCTGGTGTTTGAAGAAGACTATGACGTGACCTGTCAACTTGACATTGACATTCACAGGCGTAGAGACGCGTACTGCATAGAGGTGAAAGATGGACTCCTGGTTTGTACTATGGATATATGAAGGTAAAGAGTTAATTAACTAGCGTCAAAGGCTGAAATTTGGATCGCTTCTTCAAAATATAAGTGACGTGTTACTCCACACACATAATAACTGTTTTGTTTTTATGCAAAACAGTTCTATTTTAAGCCAATATTCACAGTCTGATTTATGTTGTTTTTTTTTTTAAATGACTAGGTCTTCAACTGGCCGAAATATCCTATTAAGTAGATTTAAATTTGAAATAGGAATGTTTTTAAGGTTCTAATGTAAGATCATAACCAATATATTTTTTTTATTTAATGGCTAAATTTAAATAAATGCTTCGAGTTTGTGGTCAGGTTGAAAAAAAAAATCAAATTTACAGTTTTACTTTTTTTCAATTTATTCTTTTCAAGATCCCATTTTTTTCCTTCTTATTAACTTTATTTTTTACTAGAGTGAGAAAACAGCACTTTGCTATTTTTAAAGAAGTCACTTGTTTACATAATATATTTAGACAATGTTTTTATTACTGCCAGTGAATTCAGAGGATCTAGTTCTTCAAAAAATTGACAAATTGAGACTAGTGTGTGGTAGTTATGGAAATTGTCCTAAAAGATACATTGAAAGAAAAATAACTAGGTAGTTTATTGTAAGATGTGGCAGCCATATCAAAAATTCACACGCTTGGCTCCCTTATTTACAACAAAGGTTCATCATGGAGGCGTTAACAAAAAAGATACCATCATAAAATGATCATTAATTTACATTGACGTAAATGTTTTAAATAACGATAATAATACAGAAGGTACAGCGTATTGATGGTTATTAAAACCTGTGATGAACTTGATTAAAGGTATTTTTAGTAACTCGTACTTAAGTTACTAAAAATACCAATATACGCACATGTTATGAATTTATGAGTGAAAGTCTGTGATTTACTTGTGGTGTTTCTATGTTACGAAGTTCCAGAAACTTCTAAATACCCAAGTCTCTTGAAAGTTGGAGTAAATAGGCTTCATCTGTGTAAACTCACACCAATCGTAGACTTTTTGTACTTTTTTCCCGCTCCTCCACTATTCTTTTCCGATTAATTTCGTTGCAGGAACCAAGACAGGTAAGTAAGTAAATTCATTCTCCGGGACACGTCGAGCTTTATTGCCTCGGCGCTTTTCTGGTGGTCGCCACTGTTGATTTTGGCTCTCAGGAGATGCAGTGGTTTGTGAATAGTGTGGTGGATTTGGCCCAAAAAAAAAATGCTACAAAAAGCATTTTTTTTTTATAAAAAAAATATCCGGAATTAATTTACTTTATTACAAACATACATAAAGTAATACTTATTCAGATTTAGCAAAGTTGTGAGTTAGAAAGGAAAGAAAATGAAAATGAAAGCAGGTTTATGTTAGCTACCCCATTGCAATATTTTTTTTTGTGTAAACTGCATGTCAAAACAAGAGCTCTATGTGCCCAATTTATAAAAAGTAAAAAAAAAAGCTTTTAATAAATAAATTAAGATTGGACCAATTCTAAATTAAACTAAAAAAAATAGATACGAACTTGGAATGTACTGAAATATAAAACCTACACAGATTTGTGTTTGACGTATAAAAATATGCAAATCACCAAAAAACATTTTTAATCACTCATTAACATTTCCATAAAAACGCGCGAGTAAAATCTAATTAACCTGATTAGTCCCACCACTCTAACTATCTCGAATTTTCATATTTTGTCGATAGAGCCAGTGGGCTCTATCACGGTCAGTGGACCGTGTTTCGGATCAACGTTCAATCGATTCGGAATCGAGCGATATGCTGAGGGCGGGTCGGGTCGTTCTGTGCAGAACTGCAGAATAGCAATCGCACCACTTGTACGCCGACCGCTCGAGCCGACGCGACGCGTCATAAACCGCGGGAAAATTGACATCTCCGGCCTTGGATCGTTTGAATTAAGAATGTGATTGTTTATTTTTTTTTATTAGTGGATGACTGATTGAAAATACTGTGGATTGTTATCAACCTCCTTGGAATTTAATTGGATAGTGATGTTTTCCTGAAATTTCCTATTGGTAAGTTTATTGTGAAGAGTTTAATTTTTTAACGAATACATTATATTATGGAAACATTAGTTAAAATAAATAATAAAAACCAGTAGGGACCTATTAGCTTTTTACAACCTCGCAACGGAAAGGGCTATTTGAAGGACACGGTGGATTTTAGTCAGTACAGTCCCTCCTGCCCTGCCCTGGGTGGGAGAATTCGTTTGATGATTTAACCACGCTAAAAAAATAGCTTTTACATGTAGGTAAATATAAACAATTAAAACTTAAATTTACATTAATTAGTCTGGTGACTTTATTAGCAACCTATTGTACTTTTCTTATTTAGTTTAGTATCAACTTTAGCCATAAACCAAGAGAAACTGAGGCCTTGTCATGAATTTTCAGTTAACTGGAACTTTGACATTAATTTCAAGGAAAAAAATTGTTCCTTCTTCGTACATCAAGGCGCTGTTCCATTTTTCATACAAAAAACGCTGTAAATACTGGAAAAACGCTGTAAAGTAATATAAACTCGTGATAAGGGCTCTGGACTCTTTTGACGAAGAGTCCAGAGCCCTTATCACGGCCCTTATATCTTTAAACTTCTATGCGAAACATAAACTGAAGTGAATGGTGAACATTATTGTCATAGGTCTGTCGTTCACACCACATAAACATTCAATTCAAAAGATATAACCGTACTATTATTTCCATAAGAAAACAATAACTTCAATATGTTGTTACACCTATCTATACAAGTATACATATATAATTTCAACTATTTATACTAAAATGTATGTTTATAGCATCAGTTTAGACAAAAAAGCTTTTAGTAAATTTATAAATAACTAAAAAAGTCAATATAAATAGAATTATAATAAATTTTAGAAAAATGAATTATACATAACTTCTTGCCTATTTTTTATTTAAAAATAATTTTAGTTTTTAAAGATAAATAAAGTTAGGTATATCTATTCGAACTTTAACGGTAAAATCGACTATACAGTTTAATCTTTTATTTAAGAGTTACATTGACCTCAAGGAGCTCATAATTTCGTATTTGAATATTTTTTTAGTTCAAATTAACGACATTACAAAAAACCAATTAGAATAAAATATGCGTAAAATCAAAATGCTTCGATAGTTAAAAAAAATTGGGAATTTTCAGTGATGTTTTTTTAATTTTATTACTTTTTATTCCTTAGAAAATCTGATTAATTGTTCACACGAATTAAAACAATTTTATTAACCTTTCAAATATATCGAAATTAAGCTTTTAATTATATTATTTCAAAAATTAAAAACATTTAAAAATTATACGAAATGCAACTATGCTAATTATAAAATAAACAAAGTAAAAAAATCGCTCTATACAGCATCTTTTGTCAGCGGATAAAAAATCGTGTACTCATGCATGTTTTCATGCAGGCAATGGGTCGCAGGCTATGTTTGGTGTGTATTGCACTTATACGTTAGTAGTAAACCTAAATAATGTATAAAATACCAACTTTCCCCATTTGCTTACATTAGAATTAATGAGTAACTTATTAAATATTCCTTTCATAACGTTTAACCGACTGTCATATTGATTGACAGCGCATTGCTTGCAAAGTTTATGATGCTAAGGGTGGCCATTTGACCTCCGAAGGCTTACATATGCGATGTCATTAATATATACTAATATGTACAACCTGAGATCGCAGCTTCTTATGTATTTTCTATAGAATTCATTTCTGCATAAAGGAATTTTTTTTTTTTTTTATAAATTTCTAATACTATAAAGACATTCGTTTCTATGGTGTGTTTGCATGAAGTAATCTCTGGAACTGATGAACCAATTTTGAAAATTCATTCACTAGTAGAAAGCTATAAGATTATTGAGTGGCATAGGCTATATATTTTGGTGTTTTAATAAATTTTGATCGAAACCAGGGCGGGTCGTTAGTTTCTGATAAATGCGAAAGTAATTTCTCGTGAATGTCGAACAGATTTCGGAAAATTTTCAAAGATAAAAAACATAATAATAATAATAATAATAATAATAATAAATTTTATTCATAAAACATTTTTACATAAATGGGTGTAAACGTAGGCACAGAAATGTAATATAGTTAAGTCTTATATACTAGTTAAATAGTTCATAAATAAAAACTGGTGTCTAAGGAAAAAACATAGGTACAAGATATTTAACTAGGTAATTAAATTAAAAGTAGCGACCTGCCTGAACTAAGTTACTAAAAACCTGTGTTTCAGGCCATCACTTCAACGTTATTTAATTGGGGCTAATTTGTGTAAACTAGATCACAAATATAAACATGTTCATCGAATATAATAAAAGCAAACTTACATTTAAAACTATTCTAAACAATTACGGAAACAATAAAATAAATACTTGCATCGTTTGTATGTTTCAAGGTTGCAAACATGCAATTTTAATTAGGTGAGAAATGTGCAATCTTACAAAAATAACTTTATGTTAACAACGACCTATCTAGGTCAGCTAATGAGCCATTCTTACTTTATTTTCTAATTTTAATTACTACCAAACTTATTATCTAAGATAAAACTACAGCTTAAGTGCTTGAAGATAAAACTACAGGGAGGCACTCTTAGACATCTTCGTAGTCGATTGAGTTGATGTAGTTCATCTCTGCATATTTACGCGCCGGGCAACTTGCATCGCCAGTAGGATGGTCACATTTCCTCTTAAAGCGTTTGCACGTCGCACATTGAGGGAGAGAAGATTTGCAACTACATTCCTTGGAGGAGTGTCCAGTCTCTCCACAGTGGTTGCACGTAGTACTAGATTCTCGGCAAAACTTGGCTACATGCCCGTACTGTTGACAATTGAAGCATCTGGTGACTATAGTGAAGTCTCTCACAGGGCAAGATGTCCAATTAATAAAAATTCGACTTTGGTTGATCACAATTTTTCTTATATTAGCCGGGAGTTCTATAATATAGTTGCAGGTAGTAAGGTCTTTTTTACCCGATTTATGGCTCAATTTGATGCTCTCAAGGAAGGACTCACGAGTTAAATTCGGCAACTTGTCTGTAAGGTTTTGATCGTAAATACAGTCAAAAACTTCTTTCTCAGTGAGGGCAACGGGAACACCAATGACAGCAACCCTAGGACGGCGTTTGGAAGGTTCTTCTATTTTAAGGCCCGACGATACTAGTTGTTCTGAGTTCTTGAGCTTGTCAATATCACCTTTATTTTCGGTGCTAATCAATACGCCCCCATTTTTCATTTTTCTCAGGCCACGGACGTGAAGCTTAAGTTGTTCTGGCGAGATTATCTTTTGTACGAGTGACTTCGTGGCGTCACTTGTTTGGGTCTTATCGCTGGGATAGATGGCGATTGAACTCAGGTTTGCAGGACGAACGAAGTTATCGGAACCTTTCTTCACCATGCTAGCATAAGAATTATATTCCGAGGGTTTCAACTTAGTCTCAACTACCTCTTTGAACTGCTGGAAAGAGTCCACAAAATTCTGGTGAGCCTTAAGATGCTGGATTGTAGTATGGGCTTGGATCGTTTTCGACTTTAACGACTGATATAGAACGGCCATCTGAGAAGTCCCGGTTGAGACCTTCCGGCAAAGATTGGAAACACGAAGCTTCTGTTCTGTGTTCATTTTTCCTTCACTGACAATAGTGCACACTTCGTTGAGGATAGAATCTATGGATCCTATCCATTTCTGGATCTCCGGCGTACTGACGGCTTCGATGGGCAATTCATTATCCGCTGGTGGATTTGGATCGCTCGGGGGTCCGGCTGGTGTTGGCGGAGGACTCCTCTGCAGCACTTGGCTACGACCAAACGGGCTCGATCCCGGGTTAGACATGCTACCCGAAACAGTTTAATAAATTGTTAATAAAAATTTTCAGTTCATCTTGCACATGTCGTTAAAAATAAGAAGTCACACGCGACACACTTTACTTTTATACTGACGGTGCAAATAATTACATTTATTTTGTCGTAATTGTTTATTTCATCGTAATCAATAAAACACACGTCCGCTTAGTCTCGCGTCTCACGATACATAATCTTAGGTAGTACGTATTTAGGATACTTTTAGCTTTATAGTTTTATGCATACTTTTACCTATCAGTACTGGCTCTTTCCGGACTCCATGGTTTCAAAATTTTTAGAGCCTCAGAAAAAATATTTTCTCTTGTATTATTCTCCCTATCCAGAGGAAATATAATAAATTCGCAACTTTTCATTACAGTCAGAGCAAAATTTATTTCCACATACCAAAAGAGTATAAAAACGCCAGCAGGTCCAGCTAAGCCCCGGGTCGACGGCGCGTCGTGCTCCACGCGCGCCTCAAAGAGCTGTCAGCAAATGACGGGGCCCCCTCACAGAGGGCCAAAGCCTGCCGGGGTCGCTGGATTTATTTCCTTACCGTGACCCAGGAACATAAAGGGCTAATGAAGAACACCGTGGATTTTAGTCAGTACAAGTCTGACAGTACCTCTCGCCCTGCCCGGGGTGGGAGGTCTCATTTGATGATTTTACCACGTAACAAAAAAAAAAGATCCAGCTAAGCACCCGAATCTTTCAAACTTTATCAATCGAACATTATCCTTCCACTATTGTGATAAGGTTGAAAATCTGTTAAAGAAAGACTGATTGACGTTAGTTGGTGTGCTGGCGTCTGTACTTACACTATCAATAAATCACTTTTTTTACTTCACACCACCATAAATCTATAATTACACGCTTCAAAACAAAGCATGTCTTTGCCGCCATATTGATTATACCTATTTGATTAATTATTGAACTAAACATGCGTCACCACTACACTTATAATTTCTATTAATAGATAGTCAAAGGTTATAAGTATAAGACATTAACCTCCTTTTTAACATTATACCCGACTGCGCCTGCGCTGGGAAACTTGCTACGTCGCTTTGTCAGCTTTAATTTGGTAAACAGTAAAGTTCGAAACAAACATATAAAAGTAGGTCAGGCACGTTTAAAATTATGTTGTGGGATTCCGTATTTATGTAAAATTTAAGATTATTTAAATTTAAAATTAGAAACGTAGAAACTATATATTTTCCGTTATTTTTATAATTTTCGACTCCGGATATTACTCATCCGCGATCATGGCACTTGCCACAGCTACGAAATATCTGAAACATCAAAACAGTGGACTATCACTGAAGAATTTTGTATTTTCCTTTAGTTATGAATCCGAATTTCATAAATTCAATTCCGAATAATAAGAAGTTACTAGAAAAACGATTGATATTATCTTCTACATTGTTTCCACCGGAAGAGTCTTTGCAAAGATGCCTTTATTTTCATTGAAATTGGATTAATTTTCGTCGGACACGGAACGCTAGGCTTGCTACTTGCTGTTTCACTTTCGATTGACTGCAACCGCAAACTGTTTTACACCTTACTTTTAGATCAAGAAAGTAAGCTGTAATGGTGGAGGTACTTAAAGGTTCTAAAAATAAAAATAACGTACAAAAAATACCTATTTATTTTCAGTCTACTATAAAAAATACGTATAAAGACTGAAAATATTATGTTGGTTAGGACTACTTCTTTCTACTGCGAAAAATAACTCTTAAGCGTTATCAAAAGGAGCAATTAAAAATGTAACTTAGGTATGTATGAGGCAACGTATGACACACATATTTTATGCCCAATTTTAGGGCTGTCAGCTTTTTAAATGCTGTAAAAATACAAATAGCCATCAGACTCGGAAAAACTGTATTCCATACTTTTGTTGCTTGTGACAATATAACACGTGAACTGCAACACAGCATTCACTCATTTTCAATCGTCAAATACCTAATTCTATTTTTGGATTCCGTATTTTTTTCTGCGCTTGGCTTTCTTTCGTAAAGCGATGATGTGGTCGACGGTGAATCAAGCTTGCATAGAAATAACCTATTGCTATAAATAACTCCGAAACGACCAATCCAACGAATTTACTGGTTTTCCAAATAATAAATTATTAATTCAGTTATTTTTAGAAACGAACTCCGTGATTTAATAACCACTTTTCCCATTTTGGTTATTTTTCACACGATCCACGCCGTATAAGATTTCGATTAAATGTCATTTCCATACGGTTGAACTTTTCCATTTTTAAATTTTGTTGGCCATTGATAATTAATGATGATGATGATGCCATCTAGCCGATTTCGGCCACAGCGACTGCAATCGATGGCTTTTAGAGTGGTTGAGAGCTTTGATATGCCCTTTCATGTGCTCTCCAGTGACTCGCATATCCAACTTTTGCCGTAAAACTCCGAGGACAAAGTGGACAATACAATATCATCAATGGTGTTCTTAGATAATAGAATTAATAGAGGACTGATGGGCTAATATAGGCAAAGTATGGGTTTGAAATAGAGGTCGTGAGAGAATCTTATGAGTGGTAATCTAAGGTTAGAAAACTGGTTGATAACTTGCTTTTAAGACCTATTACTGAGTATTGAAGGATGCTAGTGCTACAAATTGTACAATTAAGTGATATGTCTGGCCCGACCGCTAAATTATTATGTGCATCATCCGACCCGCGAGGATGTGCGGCGGTAACCATAGACATATCGCATGGACTGAGCATTATGTACAGAAGCCAGCAGGTCAACCTACCCCAATCTGTCAAATTTTAGCAATCGATCATTAACTTTCATTAAAATCAACTAATGAAATGTAATGTTCAAAGGAATTTGATAGATTGAGGTAATTTGATGTGCCTGATTGTTGATGGCGTCTGTACTTAACATTACCATACCTCTAAAAAGAGCGACAAACAATTATAGGACCAATTATAGGAAACAATTGAAAGGGCTATCACTTTTCTGTACGCAATGATAAAGGTGTTTGGCAATATAAAAGAAAAAGATATATTTCTTGAGAATATGGCAATTTTCTTTGACATTTGGCTTGAAAAGGCTCAGTTCATACTATAAGTCTGTACCAATGCTTTTTCTTCACCACCTTCATGCAGTCGAGTGGAGGCGATGAAGCAAATGATGATGACGGTGATGAACCTTGTTGTTTGGGAATCGCAATACTCATATTTTAGCTAATTAAAGATTTGACAGCCGATCAAATTGATCAATTTGTTAGTCAGAGCTTTCAGTTATTGTAACGTAAAGTTAACTGGAACTTGACATTAATTTCGAGGGAAAAAAAAATCTTTTTCATAGGTACACCAAATGCGCTGTTCCATTTTTTCATATTACAAGAAACGCTGTAAATACTGGAAAGACGCTGTAAAATAAAAATACTGAAAACTCGTGATAAGGGCTCAGACCCGCTTTCACGAACACTAGTAAAAATTCACTCTTTTCTTCATTCCCACCGCAGCAGGTTTAAACCCTAAACCTGTACATTAAACTAACGTTACCTTACCGGGATTACACCGTGTTATCTCAGCTGTATGATTACGAGTGATTAGCTCAACATCAATTAGTCGCAGCCATGAGAAATAGGATAGTCTTTTTTGCTTGTAAACGGCTATAAACTTTTTATATTGCCTTTGTTGATTTATTTACTTATACAGTATCGCACGGCTGTGCTCTATGGCATCTTGGTCTAGCGTAGTATGAGTTTCTATAGAAAAAAAGGCCAGCCGTACGGCACCTGGCACCTGCGAAAAGATTTGACAGGAGCCTAATGTCGTGGGTGCAAGTAGCTCAGGTGCCATTGTAAGCGGGTGCCCTTCGTGTAATACATCTACTCTCAAACATTATGCTACTATTAGTGCAACTTATTGCTCCTATGATATCTTTAGAGTTTAGAGTATAAACATACGAAACATGGATCCGGGGACGCAGAACTGACAGTTTAAATAGGATACCACTGTCCTTGATCACAAAGGCCGTGTGATGGAACGTGTAGGCTTTAGTCGATAACAGTCTGTTACAGTCTCTTCCCTTTCATTCTACCCGTTACGACGCCAGGAGCGTTACTACGACGATACGATCCAGTTTAGGTTGTGGGAAAAAGACAGAGCTATACGAGACATCTAGTGGCATCTCTTTCCCACAGTCAAAGACTCACGCTTTAAGAGTTCAAAGTAGGCCACGAGGACTCATTTAATCTATCTATATCTTCTATACATATAATAAAATAGTAGGAAAGTCAAAACTGTACATTGAATATTTTTTAAAAAGAATACTTGGGGTGTGATCTACAATCGATACCGAAGCCAAAAATATAGTTTTTAGAATTTTTGTCTGTTTGTCTGTTTATCTGTATGTACGTCCGGGATAAACTCAAAAAGTACTGGACGGATTTGAATGATTCTTTTTTTGTTGTATAGGTATTAAGTCTGGTCAAAACATAGGCTATAATTTATAATTCTTAAACCCCGAAATAGGTCAATAAACTTCCGATTCTCCGATTTCTACTTCCGTAGATGAGCTATTATTTCTACATTTAATCCCCGACAAAGTGACGCGTGCGCAAGGCTACAAGCGAAGCTTTAACAATCGAGCATTTAAATAAATACACAAAAAGAGCGCTACTGTCCTTTCATTCAAACTTTACCTCTGATTATACAACAAAGTCAAATGACCTTTATTTGCATTAACATAAAGTTTATATCAGAAGTAAAATAACTGTAATTGTTGGCGTGGCGCGTGGGCAGAACGATGACCCTTTTCTCAGCAGGGAGCCATATTGTGTTAGAAAAATAAAACTAGTTTTTGGTCTTTGATTTGTGATTAATAGATTTTTATACCTTTTATAGAAATCGATAAAACAGCTTGTCTTCTAAGAGATTTTAATTCAAATCAACACAAATGTTTAAGTTATTGTTTACTTGTTAAAGTATCAAAGCTATGAAGAAAATTTCTGTGTTCTGGTCTTATCCAGAGGTTCTCAAATAGGGGCCTGAAAATGCGGTGAATCGGTTCCAGTAAAAGATGGTACGGCCATACAGTACGGCAGTGTTTGCTTTGCGCTCGACTATGGCGGTAACGTCACTGTAGAGGTTTTTTTTTTTTTTTTTATTCTATTAATCTGCAATCACCCTTCGGCTATGAACAAATTTACTGTTTGTATCTTGACATGCATAATGCAGGGCTCCAGCGAGCACAGCAAACATTATTGATACTTATTTCAGCTCAAGGATGTGGCGCCTTTTGAGGCGCTTGATGTTACTGGGCTGTAGCAAGTCTGTGGCTAACTGATTTGGGTGATTTTTAAGTCTGCTCTTGTAGGCTTTTTCTGTCAGCAGTGTGGTCTAGAGGAAGTTCACTGTTAAAAGATTAATTTAAGTATACTTAAATCGCACTCATACATTAGCATAAAATACCATAAGTATTACCTGAACATCTACCATACTCTGAATGGATTTAAAGTAGATTATAGACATCATTTTTACTTTAAACTCACGAAAACTTTTAAGCATTTCTCTATTTGTATATACCATATTATGTATAATGTACCATCGGACGCCGTAGAATTTTCCCAGTTCCCACGGGAAATAGGAGTCACATTGGGAACACTCACGAGCTCAAGTAGGTAAATAATATAATAGATACATGCACACTTGAACACCTAATTGTCTCTTGCACGCGACTCGCCAATTTTTATGTCACACGCGAATAATTTACTACTTGATACGAGAATATATAATTAATGTTATATCAACATTTGCTATAATTATTTTAAAATGTCGAATTGTATCCTGTTACAAACAATTTCCTCTATTATTTTTATATAATAGGGGAGGTGAGGCAAAAAAAGGACACAATCCAATACTAAACCCATTTTTTCTTAGTGATAAATGTAAATTGACAAAACGAATATTATTGGCACTCGTCAATTTTTTTTTCATTGTTTCAAGCTTGATAAGGTTGGTAAGGCTAAATAATATTATTTGTAAAGTTCAAGTAAAATCACTTATTTAAGTACAACAGTCATTTAAAAACCATCTTGGTTATATAACATACAGAAATATCTACAGCAATCACCAACTTCATCACCAACCGCGGTGATTATGGTAGATTTCTATAATCACCTGCGATTAACAGCCCAGTTAACAACCTGCCTAAAGAATTAACTATCTGTTAAGCCATTTGAATATAAAAGTGAAGATGAGTCATCCTCATTTTTTGCGCATAATCATAGAAAGTTTAATCAAGTATCTATCGAGAAATGTTAATGAACATTATAGTTATATTCTAACAACCATTTACTTGTCCTTTTAGACATTATGATTGATTCTATGAAAGCAATTAATGTGTCGTAGGTAAATGACGCATGAAGAATCAGGTTGAACTAAAGTGACCCTTAGCGGCGGATTAGGAATGTTTATATCTGTCAGGTAAAGTGACAGATTAAACGAAAAGTCAATAAGGTCGACCGTGTTGCTAATTAAAAGGGGTATCCTACCTTATTGGTGTCGTAAAAGTCGTCTTTTTAGAAGACGTGTTTATTTGTTTGTTTTATCTGTTATATGTCTACAAAAAAATAATTAAGGTATATAAACTGAGATAACATATTTTAAATTCATACCAACAACATTACCGTTATATGGTATGGTGTTACACAGAAAATCATATGAACATCAGAAATGTGATAAAAAATCAAACAAAACGTGGAAACTACAAACAAATTCAGTTTCAAATGGCTACCTTAAACGGTGTATTGAAATTAAACTTGTAGACGTTGTCCGAATATAATGAAAGTCCATAAATATCCTTTTAATTTCATAATATCAAAATTACTTACAGCGAATTTTTATAGACTCATAAAAACACCGCGATAATTAGATTCATTTTGAAATTGAAAAAAAAAGGAGGTGCTATTATAAATTGAGTATAGTAACAAAAACAATTTTATACCTTTAACAACTTTAGGCATAGGTATACTATAATAACCATCTAATAAGCTCATCTATGAAAAAACAAGTTCGATGAATGAAGCAATCAACGAAAACTTTTACAACAACCATAAAGTTTTACCTATTGTAAATTCATCATATTTTAATATCTTATTAGTCGACAAATTAGTTGAGGATGTAAATTTTATCATAGTTTTGTCGGAGATTATACCTTTTAGCTGTTTTAGTATTTCGATTCTGGAATTCGGCATACGTGACGAAAAGCGCGGGTGTTTACGACTCATCTGTGATTGAAATTAAACAAAAATATATTAGTTTTTAATATTCATAATATTATTTTGGTGATCAACGCATCACTAACCTGATTTTCTTGTATACTTAACATTAATAACCACGGGATTTTCGAAAGTATTTATTTACCCACGAATATTGCTTTTCATATTTTATTGCCCACTTTCCCCTCAAAGATTTAATGTATAGAAAATTTGATAGATATGAATTTGAAATTATGGGAATCCTTTTCGTGATTGACGAATGGCCTATGGGAAAGAGATTTTATGTCTTTCCCTCCCATATAGATTCCAATAAGACGATGCAAATTATATTGCAAATAAAAATTCAAATGAATAAATGTGTTAGCTATTCGCGCGTTTAATCTTTTCTTAATTGACTTCTGAAGCTTCTTTATAACAAGACAATAATATAAACCTGATTCACCTAAGACTGTCAGTGTGTGCATATTTGCATAACTTCTGAACGACTAAATCAAATTGTTCTTACTAATTCTTTGTTTTTGTGCTCGTCATTGTCTCGCTTTATTTTATGTTAAATTATTTTCGGAAAATCCAACGGGTAGCCTAAGCAAAGCTAGCGCGTCGAGTACCTTGTTCTAATATCTTATTTCTTTGGAAAATTTTCAATATATCAAACCGGTTGTTTATAATACAGCGCGCTTTAGTTCATCTTAAAGTTATTTTGCCTAATTAGTTATAAGAAACACGTGAGCAGTCGCAGTGAAAAGCTATTTTATGTCCAAATCGCATCCGCATTATGCATAACGAAAGTTTTTCTTATAAAACAAACTTGAATTAAATAGCCTTGCCGCGACCTTCACGTGGCCATCATTTTACAAAACGGGACTAATGGCTTTTAACCATATTCATCGTCCATCGTAAAATATCTCTTAACAACGTCTGTAGTAGGACAGGCCGTTTTCTTTTACAACGGAGTTTAGTGCAACACTTTTCCCGCTAGAGTTGCTACAATAAAACAAACAAGTAGTAATGATAACCGTTCTTTTGAGTAACCACAAAAAATAACAGTTACAGTAAAGATCTGTAATCTGGAAACTTGTTCAGCAGGTGTAGGAGTAACGCTCCAAAAAATAATATCATGGTAATAATACTAGGGACTGGTATGTAAAGCGTCGATTACTAGAGTACTCGTAGTCATTTATGTTTGAAAGTACTAAGCTTTATTTTAAAAAAAAAATCCTTTCAACATATTATTCTTTTTATGTATCGGAAACACGTAGCAACAATAAAAGTACACTTTGTTGTTGACAAAAAACAACAAAGTGTAATTTTAGCAGTTCAGTTTTCGTATGTAGATTTAACTAATTAATAATTATTACAACAAGAATATAATGAATATAATTTCTTTAAAAGGCCAGCAGACAAAGACGTCCTACACTACTTATTGTCTGCACTACACTACTTACTCCATGTACTACTCAGTTTATTGCAAATAACCAAATTAATAATTGCCGTGATGTAGACTACTCTTTAGTATTTCATAAAGTATTTCGCAATGCAAATATTGATGTTGTGAATTGCAATATTGAAAAGTTAATGAAGGCTCTTTGTAAAACGCGTGTTGCTTATTAATTGCTTTATTAATGTTTGATTTATGTGTCTAGTTTACTGTCCGTTAACATGAAAAACCTAATTATTGTGATGCATGACATGCATCACTCGAATTACTATGGAATTACCGCGCTGTAATTTCTTTGGTGGCCTAAATAAACACTTAAACATAAGGCTGAGTTTACATTGATCAAGTAGATGCATCACTGGATTGAAAAATAAGGAACGTGCTATATTCCGATCCAGCTAGTTATCCAGTATGTACCGTTGTATGAGATTGAAACATGTTTACATTAATACAGAGATGGAAACCACTGTCGCTGATTCAGCTACTGGATACACACCAAACGTATTTGATGAAGAAAGGTAAAGTGGAGTGACTGAGGACTGCTTACCTACTCCATAATATCAAGCTCCGTTCAGTCCAGTCAAGTCTTCTGTCAAAGTCCAATGTCTGCATCATTCCGATAAGATAATCATATCATCTATGATCATTAAGAATATAAGATGATCATCGAGAGCAGTGGTGGCCCAGTGGTATCGGTCCCGACTTACGAATTGTAGGTTGTGGGTTCGAACCCCGCCAGGCACATTACTTTGTGTAATTTATTTCATCACCACTGCTCTCAAAACGGTGAAGGACCAAAAATTCGAAGATGTGTGACATCTACCAATCCGCACTGGGCCCGCGTGGTGGATTATGGCCCACTCTCTCTCTCAGAGAGGAGGCCTGTGTCCCAATAGTGGGAACATTATAGGCTGATGATGATAAGAAGATCATTATGTTTATTCATTTATTATATGATGATTATCTTCAACTTGTTCTATCGATTCATAAAAGTTTAAACTATCCAATCGGATCGGTTTCACGCTACAAAATTTAAATTACTCATTAGCATTTATGTATTAAAACTTTTACTAACACCATTTAACGGCAAGGCTAAGTCCCACATAATGGATCCGCTTACTCGACAACCACTTTTTATTACCCCGATGTTATCAAACTGAAAAGATTTCCATACAGACATTTAAATAACCGTTTTTTTTTCATTCATTTAGGTTTAGAGTTACGCCGCCAGCAGTCTAGCCGTCGGCCTACCTAGATCTATGAAACATCTTTAGGTAATAGATTTTCAACCTTATCACATTATTAAGAAGCTTAACGTTCTATTGGTAAAAATTGAAAGACAGACATTTGTTTGACAGATTCGTTTTTACAGTAAACGCGTGGACAGTTTTATATACCTAAACAGACTATCTACAATCGTAAAGTTGAGATCATACTCAACTTGTCAGTTCAGCCATCGGGAATCCAATGTTTTATTCATCGTACACAGTTGGTACTGTAAGAGCCCTTGCGTACAGTTTGTTAAAGCCGCAGGACACCGCTAAGTTTGAGTTGTGTAGGGTCGTAATCGTAGCGAAACGGTAAGTTTTACACTTGTGTTAGGTCAGTGCTGAATTTTACAAAAGAAATAAGACTGATGGTACGGTAACCTATACATACTCGTTAAATGTGTATACGATTAGAGTCTTTCACAAAGCTATCACAGCACAGAAACAACATAAAAATCATAAAAAAAACTATAAAAACCCTTTGAGGCAATTTTTTTTTGTATTTATTTGTTCTATCTACTCAAATTTTAATCATATTCGAGGCTAATTTGCCAACTACTCTAGTAATCACTGTTCCTAAACTGTAACAGAAAATAGATCACAAGGAGACCTGTTTATTATAAAACGTAAGTATTACTGTTGCGATGCCATGGACAATGTGTATTGGTCCTAATAAAGGATCCAAGTTCGCTTATCACCGATCGGCAGCTAAGCTGTCATGTCGCGTGCGATTGATTTGACTTTTATCTCGTATTATGTACATTTATTAAGTGTTATGGGTTTTAAAAGATTCTTTTTATAGGCCCAGGTGTCAGATCCACCTTAATAATACATATTAAGGTGGATCAAATAAAATTCAGAGTAAATTGTTTCTATTTGTGCAGTTTGAAACATAATAGTTAATCTTGGAAGTGATGTGTTTTTGTGAGTGATAAATAAATGTAAGAATCAAAAGTAAATTATTCAAATCGGCTATTAGTCAGCTTGTTTACATGAGATATAATTATAAATGGAAAGAATACGAGGCAAAACAAACTCCGAATCGTTTCTCTGTTAGGTTAGAAAAACTAGGTTAATACAATCATAAATATCCAAAACATTAAGATACTAAATCAAAGAAAATTTAAATTGCTACAAGCTATCACATCACTTCTAAAAACTAAGACAAAAATTAAAAATATATTCTAGCATAAATAGTGACTCATGCACTCAATTTCCGCGGACAGTCCGCCATCTGTTCGCATCAGTTTGACCGATACTTTATTTAGTAGGTATTATAAAAATGCAATATTATCTGAAATGGAAATGGCAATAAACTATATTTTGTAGGTACTCAATGATTTGTTTAATATTAATCGGGTGAAACTCTAAAATACTCGACTCGATAAATAAATCGACAAAAGATTACTAGATTTAGAGATTGACCCAAACATAAGACAGGCGTGGAATGGACAAGCTTCTTTTAGAATTATGACACTAGTTATGTCCACATCGCGAATACATTAAAATAATATTTTGATCATCTTCAGAGCCTCAGGCAATTTCACATGTTCAAGTTTTTGCTAGGTTACTTACAGCTACCTGATTTGTTTATATATTACTCAAGGATTAATTTCGTATGTCAATATCTAGTTTAGCATTGATGCAATGAAGAGTTTCATTAATTTCATTTAATTGAGTTACTACTTAGCTTTTTATGACGTAAACGTTAACACGCCAATGTTAAAATAATCCTTCGAGAATGCAACGCAGGGATAAAGAGTATCTTTTGTATTATTTTAGACTATACCTAAGGTATACCTGAACCAAATTTTATTGAGAACCGTTCTGACGTGATTGCGTTACAAACATCCATCCGTCTGTCCATCCATCCAAACTTTCACGTGTATACATTAAAAACAGTACCTAATAATTGTATTATTGTATATATTCTATAGTGGCTAGTATTTCGGTGTAATATTTGGTGAAACGTACTATTTTTGTTCCTCCTAGATATAAATAAGTTTAGATTCAAAATATTGTGTAAAAAGGTAAATTATCATAATTGGAAACTAGTAATTTCAATTTGAAAATCCTATACACTTTATACTTGACGTTTACGTTGCGCTAATGTGCTAGCGCCGCCGCCGCGCGCCGTTAAAAAGTCAAAATAATTTGATGTGCCTTGTCTCGCCACACCCTTTTAAAAGTTTGCCAGTAGAGACCAGTGATTTATTGGGCTATTAAGATTCATTATTAATAATTATATACGGAGATTTAATCATACATGTATTTATAAATCTGCTTTTTCGTAATTAATAATTCGGAAATCACTACGTTGTTATTGATTTGATGCTTTCAAAGTGGTTTTTAGAAAGAAAGTGCAGGTTTAATAGTTTTTTTAATTTGCATGTTGAGGTAATAAAAGGCCCTCGCCTGATCTCAGGCGTAATCGATGTGTAGTTGCTTGATTTTGATCACGATGTTTCATTGACGATTAGTTCAAAGGGCGTTCAAGTGAATTTCACTAAAGATTATATTGATTAATGAATTTTAAGACCCCCAGCTGCGTTCCCCACGAAACGCTATGGTTTTGTTGTTTTTGATAATTCTAATACAAGATTAAAGAGATGTTAAGGGCTTTGGTACCTACTGATAATATGCAAAACAAATTAATGTTATTATGACTACAAATCGGAGTTTTATGTAAATCTGAAATCGAAAAGTAGCTTTTCACTGGAAAAGTGTTGAGGTGTCTTAAAACGACTTTCTTTAGTATTAAGATACATATTTATGACTATAGACCTATAGTTCATATTGTGTATATTTAGGTGTCTTAAAATTTATATATATTTGTATTGATTTACGTTTTACATTTCCCTAAACAAAATATTTTGGGAGCCACAAAATATGCCTTATTTCAAGCGATTTTCTCACATTTGATTGCTCTTTAAACATGGCACAGAATCTTCGACTAAGTTTGCTGTCAAATAAATCATTATACCACATAGTAAATGCTTATTGTAGAGTACAAATACCTCAATGTGTCGGCAACAGAAGATTGCCACCGTTACCATTGTAAGAGCATAATTTTGTTCTTATAGGGGCGCTATGTATACTGTGATATACATTGGTGTGTTTTTAACATAAAATGTGCCAATTTCACTATTATGCCACGTAAATGGCAACAGAATCGCTCCTTTTACTTACATGGGAAGTCTCATGTAGATAAAAGGGGTATATATAGAGCTTACAAACCTAAACCATAGTATGTTGACAGTTATTCAACTAATTAAAATTTGGCAGCACAGACAAATACATTTTCAGCGATCTTTATAACACATCTGTTGTTTATCAGTTATAGATTCTCTACAAAGTAAGAATTTAGATAAATAACAACTTTGGGATTGCACAAAGTTGGTATTAATCTAAATTCTTCCTTTCACTTTCTTCATACAGGGTCGACAGATACTTCCTTTTCAATTTTACGCACAGCTGTGTTGTTGGTCAAAAGATATAGTTTTGTGTGAAACGCTGCTTTAGCAGGTAAACTGCAGCCACAGTAATTTCCCGCTCTGGCGCCGCTGCATACAAAGCTGTAATATCCTTAAAGAATACCACTGCTGTTCCTTAAACACCTAAAGCTCGTTAAAGTCACTAGCTAAAATGTAGAACACCCAAGTGTGGTGCTATAATAATATTTCACCAACCTGGGTGCAACCTTACCTGACCCGCCAATGTCGGTGCAATGTCTACATGTAACTACTGTCCCAGTTTTCAATAGTAAATAAATAACGACTGCACTACTTTCTTCATTATTATGTCACAATTATACCATATCTGAGTCCACTTGATCAAGTTCTTTCTTTAAACTGGTTCAACCTGAATTTGCTCACAAGTTTATGTGCGCTTGTAAATTAACGGCATATTACGCGTAATATGAACGTAATTGTTGCATCGACAAGCAATTTGTAAGTCTGAAGAGTTTGAATAAAATTTTATGGTTTCTTGCATTCAATATTGACGATAAAGTTATGTCATTTTAGTTATGCTTTGATGTAGTTTCTTTGTGATTGATAACATGGTAGCTAAAGTCAGAAGTATTTAAATGGTAGCACAGGCTACTTGAAACCTGCGTAAAGACTAAACAACCCTAATGGCGGTAAAGTCCGGCGCCAACTAGTTTTTACTGTATTCTGTCGGTGCGCAAGAGTTCTAGTTTCTTCTGGGTGTGGAGGTCGCTGCTGCATTTTAGCCCTCAACTTTGATCCTTTTTTTTTTTTACGTGGTAAAATCATTAGATGAGGCCTCCCACCCCGGGCAGGGCGGGAGGGACTGTCAGACTTGTACTGACTAAAATCCACGGTCTCCTTCAATAGCCCTTTATGTTCCGGGGTCACGGTGATGGTATAAGACCCGCGACCCCGGCAGGCTTTAGCCCAGAGGGGGCGTCGTCATTATGCTGACGCTCTTTGAGGCGCGCGTGGAACGCGACGCGCCGTCGACCCGAGGACCTTGTCCTCTCTCTCACGCGGCCCGCCTCCTCCTTCGCGAGCATGACTGCTTCGCAGAAGGAGGTGACCGCTTCCCACTCCCTCTCGTTCAGCAGCATGGCCGCAACCAATGCCGGGCGCGAGAGGTCTCCGCCTATCGCCGCCGTGAGGACACGTCGGTGCTCCGCCCAAGCGGGGCAATCTTGCACCGTATGCTCTACTGTGTCCTCCGGGCGGTCTTTGCAGTGGTGACACCCAGGCATTTCCTCCTTTCTCATCAGACACAGGTACCTCCGGAAACATCCGTGTCCGGTGAGGACCTGCGTCATGCGGTAGGAAAGGAGGCCGTGACGTCTCTCCAGCCACTCCTCAAAGAGGGGTCTTACCGCCGCTATTGCGGCGTGCCCGTCAACTTTGATCCTGGGGTAGATTAAGGACAAGAGCAAAGAGTAAACTCTTTGAAGTTAAATAAATCTAAAGGAATATATGACCCGCTAATCTAAATTCTTCGACTTGAATTTGAGGGCGGATATGAAGATGACATTTATAAACACTTGCATAATAGCATTTGACAAGTTAATACTAATAACTTAGAAATCAAATTATTAAAAGTGGCAACACCCAGTTGCGTAACGGTAACACAAACACTTGAAATCAAATACGGAAGATGTGGCAACATTAACATACTTGTTAAATGTTTGACCATTATGATCGTTAGTAATTAAAATTATAGTCGATTTAATTAGAAAACGAGAAATGTAATTTTGTTTGTTGTTCGAGATGATATATTTGAGGTTGAGACGATTTCCCCAGTGCATGAAAACGATTTTTTCTATAGAGATTTCGAAAAAATAGGTCTTTCGAAGTTGGAACTGAAATTAGTTACTTTTCAATGTATGTAATAGTAAATATAATTGTTCTTATTAAATAGCTATAAAAAAGCATGTAATTCATAAGGAATTTATCGAACAGCTACCTGCTATAAATCTTCTTCTCGTAATTATTCTTTGCAATTACAAAATTCGGGCAGTCAATTTATTTCGTATAGTATTGCATGAGGTGTGAAATGGTATTTAATATCCAAACCAAAGCGTGAGAAACTGATCAAGGTGATCCAAGACAAAAACCTGAATGAGGCCGAAATGTAAAAAAAATGCCACTGTTGAAAAGGTAACACAGTTGGGAAGGACGATACTCAAAAAACCAGAGTACAGTTACCAATTCCAACCATTACTAGCCTGTTGCTCCCAAAATATTATCATTTGCAAAATCGACCTTGCGAAGTGAAAGAAAGTTCATCTGATCGAAGGTGAATTGAAGAAAATGAAAGTACACCGAAAAATGTAATTGCTTCACAGATGTTTATTAAAACCACACTGCATTTCATAATGCTGAAATCCCCTCGTATGGCCTGCCTTAAGACTTTAAGTGTTGCTAGTAGTCTGTGGTGCCGCATTTCTTACACAATCTACTGCTATCTCTTTTACATCATTTTATGAGTTAATATCATTAATGATAAAAGAAGACTAATGGTTTACAATTAACACTTTGTATACTACTGTTGGTGTCATCATTTTCTCAAACAATACTCTCAGTATTTGCTGATTGGTCATCTTTGTTGTCACCGACTTCAAAACTGCAGGTATCATTGTCTTCAACTAATAATTGTGATTGCTACTGTGATGATTACGTTATTTGTTTACAATAAACAATCACTTATATAAATGTCTGTATAGCTTCCTCACTCTATTGTTATATGACTGTTTGTGTCATTAGTGTTTCTTATACATTTTGCACTGGCAATGTGTCACTAAGAGAAAGTACGGCTATTTAAATTATGTAATAGTTTTTAGGTCTATAATTTGTTTTGTATTGGATAGTAACTTTTAATTTTATTTAGTCAACGAAACTGTAAATTGGAACATAGTTGCAAATCTGATGTACTAAAATCTAGCGCTATTCTTTCCATATCTTATGAAGACCACAGGATCACGCTGGATGCAAGCCGTTTCAACCGGTCCTATTAGAAGTCTATAGGCTCAGCCTATGTTCAGCAGTGGACATCTTACGGCTGATATGATGATTCCTCCCTTTTATATATTACATTCCATAAAATGAGTTTTGATTAGATCGCTAGGCATACCACAAATTTTAAAACTAATATGTTTAATAAATATAATAAAAGCCTCTAATAACAAGACCTGTTGCCAACCGCAAAAACCGCATAGGTATGAGTAACATGAAATGGAATTTAGTAAACGCAGGCTCCATAATTGTTAGCTTTCATTCGCACACAATAGCAACAAAACTTTCCGAGAAGATAACAATCAGGAACAATTAAACAACAAACAGAATGTCAGTCAGACAGACATTTTTAATGGAACCTGAATATCGAGAATTAACCTCGACTCCAGTAAAAAAGTAATCAATCGTTTTACCAATTTCTTAACGGTTTCCTACGACGATGAGAATACCTTCGAAACCATCACTGATGTTAAGTAGGTAATTATTTTTATTATTCAGTTTGACTTTAACTCCGACCTTTGAGAACCTGCCGTTACTCGTCCCGTTTCGTTTATAGTAACAACTCTTCTTAATCACACTACAGGTGTTTAGAAAACGTAAATTATAAGAACAAATGTATCTTTCTATTATTTGATTGAGCTAAAAATATCTTGTGCTATACTGTTCTGAGCACGGTATGAGATATTATAGCCATAATTCTTTACGACTGTCCGTTTGTTGCCCATAAAACAGCAAATGAATACATTGATGGTTTCCGAAATCTCAGTAGCATCGGAATTTTGGCTGATAGTGTGTTTTATTACAGTGTTATTCACGTTGATTGAAACATTGTTATTTAGCTTGTTGATGGCTTGAATTGTGAGACAGTGCCTGATATTTCTAGTTGAGAGGTCACTACCGCAATAAGTGTAAATTGCGAAAGACGGAAGCTTGAAGTCAATGTGGGAAACGATCGTTATTTTCTGCTCTCTTTCTCATCATCATCTCGTTTTCTGATTGGCGTAGGTCAAATTCTACTTGTAATAACAAAAAGACAACTAAGCCGCAAAAAATAATCAACTAAAGTAGTACATCATTATCCTGTCCATTGCTCCTTCATTATTCTAAATAATGCCTCTAGGTCCATAACTGCTTAGAAATAAAGGGCGTAAACACTTAGATACGAGTACAAGGTGTAACAAGCATCCTCGATATGAAGAGTGAGAGACCTACCGGCACGTGTTGCTTTCAAAGACGTTTGGTATCTATCCTTGAATATATCTTGGTATACATGTAAACCATTTGTTAAGTTTATTAGTAAATGCGAATCAATAAAGTTCTATTAATTAGCATCTGAATGATTCGCTGTACTGTATAGTATACGGTACAAAACCTTGATCAAGCTCCGGCACAAATAACATTCTACATTCCAACTTTAAATGTCCCTTAAATGAATTCCTGCTTAATGACAGATTATATGGCCATTCATCATCATTTAGTCAAATCAATTTAAAAGTAGGCGTAACGGTTCCCTAGGCTTTCCATATATTTGATGAATTTTCAATTTCACTAAAAACCATATTTACATGATAACTTTGGAAATTCGAGCCATCTATAACAATAATTTTATGTGTTGGCACGTCGTTGGAGATGCAAGGTATACTTTAAAATGTTTATATGCATGCATTATCGATTCCGAGGTCACAGACTAATAATTTTCCAACTTCTCTAAATTATTATAACCGGTATACTCTCGTTTTTTACTGCGTGAAACTTAACTGTGGTATATCCGAGATGTAGGTAAGAGGCCGAACTTGCTTATTGATTGTATCAGGCCTCGTGGCCTGCGACCAGAAACAGATGGAATATTTTTTTTTAATAATCTATCTATTGACCTCCATGAACTCTCACCGAAGCGTTCAGTCGGCTTTTTCGAATATAAATTAATGTTAAACTAGTAGAGAGTGATAATTAGCGGAAGTAATGCTCTTGGCAATGATTTATTGATTACATATTGATTCAAAGCGACTTGATTGATAGGAGATTGATACAAAGCTGCCGAAAGCACTTTGTCAACTTGGATCAGGTATTGAAGAAGATACTTTTTGTTTTGTTACCTGCGTCATTCATTTTTTACGAAGAAGACAAAAATACTGTACCTAGTCGTATCTAAAATTTTACTGATCGTGTATTAGCTAGCTCATCAATTTCAAGAAGCAAAACTGGTGACGATCGACCTAGTATTTTTTTAGCGTTTTAAAATCATCAAATGAGTCCTCCCAAACCCGGGCAGGGCGAGAGGGACTGTCAGACTCGTACTGACTAAAATCCACGGTGTTCTTCAATAGCCCTTTATGTTCCGGGATCAAGATGTTATGACCAAGATCGACATAGTTAGCGATAATTCGGATGACAACAATAAACAATAACTTTCTAAAATCTAATTTTAAAAGAACATGTTTAAATACATAATATTAACGATCTTGTCGTATGGACTCCATAGTTCACATTCCAATCGTTCACAGTTACAATATTAACAAACAAACAAACAATGCAACAGGTAGCCTACACAGTAGCACAAAATTGTAGATAACTTCAACACGAATCTATCATGCTTAACACAAAGAGTCCGTAACAAATGACCATAGAAAATCCCTAACTTCCATTGTATTAATCAAACATCTTTTAGGCAAATGTTCGGAAGTTGAAACCCATCTTTTGAACAATCAAACTAATAACAGGCAATCAGTCAGACTACTGACAATCGGCTACTTTGTCAAAAGCCCGTAGGCCGTGTAAAGACAACGCCCAGAGCCACAAAACACGAAAACCAGGATATCTTGAGACCATCTGATAGGACTGCTTGCTAAAACAAAAACCAACGCTTGAACAAAGCCAGAACAATCAAAATTACTTCCATTTTTCACAAAGGCTCAAGTTAAACTGGAAACATAGAACGTTAGGACGGTGGTTAACCCATCACCTCCCATACATTTGATGGCGAAGACAATTCACACCTACACAATGATAATGTGCGAACAACTCTATTGATTATGGGCAATTTAGAGTGATTGATATTCAGATACTGGAATATGGTGAAAGGTTCTGACCCTTTGTTGGCTGCTGAGTTTAAAATGGTGATAACTTTTGGGCTTATTTCTTTGACATTCTAGCTGAGGCGTTGTATAAATTTGTACAAAGATACGAACTAAAGTTATGCAATATTTGTTTGTGTAAGTAGCTCGACCCGTATAAATTAGTTTCTGAGTATCTTTATTCCCCGTTACTTAATTATTATCTCTCTCTATCATCTTCTACGATCTCTGTATCGTTTACCTACCAAGGATTCGCCCACAAGCCACTTCCACTTTCTTTCATGCCACTTTCTGCTCTATTACTTCGTCTAACATTAATCAATATAAAAAAACGGCAAAAACATCATCAAAGTGTTTTTTCTATAAACTATGACCTAAGGATTTCTCTTGGAGTGACTCATGACAAAAAACTATCTTGCTATGGATTTGGTAGGATCCGTATACTGACGTGAGACGTGTAATTTATAAATGTTAATAAATTACTCTTATCAGATACGAAATAAAATATAAGTTTGGAAAATACGCTGCTTTCGGTAAACTAAAATTATATGGAAATTAATTGAAAGAAGACTACCTATCAATTATTTTTCCTACTATTTTTAGTTTCATTTTGTAGGCCCCTCTATACGAAATAATATATCATAAGAAGTTACGTATGACCCGACGAACAATTAAGTTTTGAGATTACAGGACCCAGTGTGTTGGGTTCGTACCGAATCGAAAGTTGTTATATGCAGGTGTTTTGTAAAAGTTTCAATTTATTCTAAACTGGTAAAAGTGGATTTTAGCGAAAACTGTAATATCGGTGTCGTATAAACTGGTTTTATTTAATTTCCGAGTTCATATGAATATTTAATATTTCGATACTACGATTTCGAAAGCGTTTAAAATATTCGGTCGTGATATTTTCTCTCGTGTTCATTTATATTTCTAACATTAATCATGGATAGAATATATTTGTATATAATTTACGATAATTTTAGCAGAATGTTTTGGTTTGTCAAGGGCGCATAATTAAATGGAACTTTGAAATGACTTTTCTTTTTGTATTTTTCCAGATGATGAGGAAAACAGCTGTTCAAGGGATGGATGAGAACAACCAAATTTTTCGAAAAAGTGCCATCTGGCGGATAACCTCAAAATGACAAACAAGGCTAATCTTTGAATTGGTTCATTCATTGAGCACAAGATGGCGGTATTGCTGATTCTTATCATGGCGGCCAGCGCAGTAAGTGCTTCCAGCCCTGGTGAAGAGGTGGCGCTAGCGAACATCACCAGATCTGCTAGTGGCGATTATTTTTCCCTCAAGGGTAAGTTTTTAAATAAATTCTGGCATCGTTCTCGTTCTAATTATCAGTACTATTTTTTTTAAGTGGTAAGATCATCAAATGAGTCCTCCCACCTCCCAATGAGTACTGACTAAAATCCACGGTGTCCTTCAATAGCCCTTTATGTTCCGCGGTCACGGTGATGGAATAAGCCCCGCGACCCCGGCAGGCTTTGGCCCTCTGAGAGGGGGCCCCGTTATTTGCTGATTCTCTTTGAGGCACGCGTGGAACACGACGCGCCGGCGACCCGGGCATGGTCCATGGTCGGATAGCGAGTTGCCCTTTACTCCCCGCCCGCATGCCCGCGCAATTTATCAGTACTTAGCAAATATTTTGAAGCCATTATTTTTATACGAGTTGCATGAAGAATGAAATCATACACGGGAGTCGAATCTACAAATTGTAATCTACCAAGATAAAACGAATTTTGATGTCTTGGGGACATCATTATTCGTTTCGTTTTGGTAGTCAGGCCAGAAATTGACCAAAACAGGGGATTGAAAATAAAAAAGAGGAAGATGAGGGGCGGTGAAAGAAGATTATTGAGCAGCAGGCCACCTACAACGGGCTAAAAAAATATCTATCTGATACTATCTTCCCAGGATCTGACTGCGGCCCCACCCGATGCATGGAGGAGTCCCACGGGACTGCTCTGGCAGCCATCGGTGCTGACGACAGCGGCTGCAGGTGCCAGTGTCGAAGAGACACTCCTGCCTTCCGCGAAGATCAGCACGCTTGTGTCAATCATATTGACGGTAAGTGTACACTGTAGTGTAGGTACAGTCATAGATATAATTCTTACTAATATTTTAAATGCGTAAGGACTTTGTTTGTTTGTAATGTAGGCACCACAGGGTGCCTAAATTACTAAACCGTTTTTGATGAACTTTAGAATCAGGGATCTATGGGAGATTTGATTATGATTATTTATTAGTAGGTGCAGTGTGAGAGCGATCGACTGCTATGTTGCAAGTCGCGGATCGATTCTTACTCAGTACAAACATTTATATGACGTAATACTGATAATGGTTCCGAGTCTGGTTTTTTTTGGGATACGAGGTGTAATTTCTAGCTCAGAGTTTTGTATGCATATAGATTAAATTATATAGATTTATGCAACGATTATTATTCGAGTTCAGTTCAACCTGTCACAATGAAAATCACATAACAGGACGTAATTATGACCTTTTCAGGGTGTAAGGTTGGGATCAGATGAGAGGAAATTAGAGGAACTATCTCATGGCACCGTTTGCATTGACAATGAGAAAGGGTCACAGAAATGGGATCAAAGTATTTGTCATTAGTGAGAACAATGTGCCTTCTCGATACACATCTATAGGCAATTAATATAACTATTGGAAACTCTACCTTATCGCCTCTTACAGAAGGTAGAGTTTAATTTAGTTTCAATATTTTTTTTAAATAGGTATTTTGTTTTTAATTATTATTATTTTACGGTGAATTGATTTGTGCTTTCTTATTTTCAGAATGTCTGATGGCTAGCTTCGGTCGTGGCGCGACGAAGCCCCAAATCCCTTTTGTTTTTCTACCGCTCAAAGGACAAATTATTTATCCCTCAAAAGAAATTATTTTTACTGGTAAGTTCATAAATAAATAAATATTACCTACTTATTATCTTAAAAAAAACATCGAAGTGTGAAAATCACATACAAAAAGATTTTCCGATACCGGGAATCGAACCCGAGCCTCCTGGGTGAGAGCCAGGTATCCTAGCCACTAGACCATATCGGATCGTGACAGTCGAGTTGAAATTAAAGATTAGCTGCCACGGCTAAAAAAACTTAAACAAAGTTAATTTTAAATAATGTTGATTTTTTTATGACACTGGAATTCTGATATCTATCGTTAATTTTGTATTATTTATCTAAAGTCAACACAATAAGTCAGCGTGACCTTCGCGTTCAATTATCTTTATTTTGATGTTAAAACATCTAATCTACACAATAATTTCATATTTAATTCTCTTTTTCTCTCTAGATGTGGAAGACGCGATATGCGCAGTGACGAGCGCTCAGTACCTGTCCCCTTCGGGATGGGTGACCCTCCGCGATCTGGTGGACAACGACGTCCCCTTCGGACTGTACCGGGACGAGGGGAGCACTTTCTTGCAGGTAAAACTTTTTATACTATTGTATCGTGCCCTAATTATAGAGGTTAGGTATGAAATATTATGAGCCCTTGAACTGAGGAGGCGATTAAATCTGTTGAGTCCGACAGCTAGAGTATTGAAAACAAATGAACAGGATTTATTTTTAAATTAATAAACCTTGACAAAGATAAAACGCCTTGGGCTACTAAAGTGGGGGCTTGTGACGTCATAACGCTTGTAAAAGTAAACAAACCGAGTGACGTTTCACGATTTTTAGAAGCGTTTTATCTTCATCTATTTTGGCTAATGTATCAAATGAAAAAATGCGGGTCAAATATTTTTCGAAAATCGGTTTGATAACCTGATATCTATCCTATCAAACGATATTTACTCTCGATTTGCCCACACAGTTATAAAACTTACTTAGTATTTAATCGAAACAAAAAAAAAACATCGATGAACTCAATAGTATGAAAAAGCTATGGTAGACAAAAGCTCGTAAACTACGACTGTTAAAATGATCAGCAAAAGCTTAACTATTACATAAAACCATACATGGGCACCATAATCTGAAACAAAAAATCAAAAACTTATACGAGGAGCAAAAGGCTATGATATTTTTACTTATAATATTATTGGCAAAAGGCCACAGAACCACATACGCCTCAAAACATTGTCTTACCACCCAAGTAGCAAAAAATAATAAAAAGTTCGTAAAACTTAGCAAATAAGGCAATTATATTCACATATTTATGAGAAACTTTATATAGAGGAAATTAAACGTGTACCTTCTAAGCCGGAAATAATTGAATTTTGGTAAAATCATACAGTCTTATGCAACTGTTGAGCCCGGAGATCTTTATCGTAAACAGGAACAATATGATGTGGAGCAGTTTGTAGGGAACACGGATACAGAGATTCAATTGCAAGATATTCTAACGAAATATTTAGAATTTTATACCAAACATAGACCTCTTTATTTCGGGTAAAAACTAAAGACCCTCTTCACACCAGTTGACATTTTAAATAACATATTTAGTAAAAAAACGGTGAATGGATCTTTAAAATCAATACAGTTTTTGGGTTTGTCTATTTAAATCTCTAAGAAACAAACAAACAAACAAAAAAAAATAAAAGTAGTTAGTAGTAGTTAACTAAATATAGAGTACTTACATGACATTAAAATTTTGCTTTTACTGCCCGCAATAGTGTCCAAACATATCTATCAGATAATCGCAATTTGAGTACGGGTCAGTTTGTACCTGAATCAGTTACGTTTGAAGTTAAATCAAGTTTCATTTTCGAGCACGATTCTAAATAAAGGTATGCTAAATGTTCATAATCTTCATCTGCTTTATAATTTCACTCCAAAGTTGGTAAAAGAGAGCACATAACATTGATGAAGCTATCTGTCAATCTGCCACACTTTAAATTTTGACACTGACTTGGAAAAAATGCTACAAGTTTTGTCTCGATTAACTTTAGCTAACGCATAAATACAAATGACCATTTTATGAGAGAGAAGCTGAAAATTATAATTATAAGACAAGGAGATTGAATTCATGATAACTGACTTTTTTACTTAGGCATCTGTATTAAGATAATAAAGTATAACGAAAATCATAACTATGGTAGAAGTGGAACTAAAATAGTGTCCATTATGTTGTCACTAGCATTGTCCCTGCCTGTTCAATACGTTCAGTTACTCAAGTAGTCAATTTTATTTTACCCTTGTATTCATCATCATCATCAGCCTATAATGTTCCCACTGCTGGGACACAGGCCTCCTCTCTGAGAGAAGGAGTGGGCCGTAATCCACCACGCGGGCCCAGTGCGATTGGTAGATGTCACATATCTTCGAATGATTCTAGGGCATGCCGGTTTCCTCACGATGTTTTCCTTCACCGTTTTTGAGAGCAGTGGTGATGAAATAAATTACACAAAGTAATGCGCCTGGCGGGGTTCGAACCCACGACCTACAACTCGTAAGTCGGGACCGATACCACTGGGCCACCACTGCTCTCACCCTTGTATTAGTTCATGGAAATTAATAACCCTGCCAATTTCTACCTTTCTTTTCGGTCAAAAATCTAACGTACCACATCTTGCAAAGTGCAGTGGATAACATCTGGGGTCTGGGGGCAGCAATACTAAATCCATAACGCGGTTATGCACACGCGTCAAGAACATAAATGTTTATCTTGTGGGCACTGCTGGACCGAAGACCGGTCCTTGTAATAGCCGACTTTAAAGTTTTAAATATTAAAATTACTGGAAGATTGAGATTCGCGACTTTATTGTTGTTAGATATTGTATTGAAATTGTAATTATTAGTATCTCAGTAGACATCAGATCATTATATTAGATAAACTACATAATTATGTGCCAAAAAACATCCACTAACTTCTGCCGTCCATTATCTAAAAGGCCGTTAAGCCCAAAAAGTATTTTTCGAGAAAACGCAAAAATAAGTGGGAATTGATGTCTCTTGAAAAGTATGCTACCTAGGAACAAGGTTGCAATTTATATATGTAGGTATAGTCTTTGTGCACAATATATGATATATTTCATTTATTTATATTCATTACATTTTATTTAAATTAATTTTCTAACTTTTAGCTAAGCAATTTTTTTCATTTTTACTTAATATACTGCACTATAAGGCCGCTAACCACCCCTTAACAGCTTTTTAGCAAAGCAATTTATTGTAGCCGCCACTTCTTGTACTGTTAATAAAAGTTATCCAAAATATACTGAGCTAAAAAGCAGTTAAAGGATTTTAACTCACTTGTAGCCTAGTAACTAATGCTTGGAAGACTAACTTTGCTTACCTAGAAAGCAGTTATGGGATTTTAGACGCCATTAAGCTCGGTATTATAAAACATATTTTTATACTAGTTCTCCTATTACTTTACTAAAAGGCAGTTAAAGACATCTCGATCGCAATTAACTGCCTTTTAAGTAAGCAGCTACAGGTAAAAACATGAGAAGTTAAAAACTATTTATGAAAATCAGACCTATATTTATTAAAAAAGAACACGTAGAAGTCGTTTTATAAAATTATGCCATTAACTCATTAAGCTTCAATTGGCCCCCGAGGCCACATAACAATAAAAAGTCAATTTTGTCTCGTTTGCCTTGCTTGACAGATTAATTTAATAAAACTGATAAATGAATGCTTACCTACATATAAAACTAACCTAAGGGCCCTCATCGAGCATTCACCTTCAATGCATCAAATTGCGCACTTTTATGTTACATTACATGTGAATGCTAGCGGTAAGGGAGCGCCTTAACAGTTTTTTATTGTAAATTGCATTGAAATTTAGACTGTATTTAATAAATAAATTGTAAATGCAATAAATTCAAGTTTTGAAAACGTTTTGTTATGATCAATACTCGTATAGTTTAGCAAACATGCATTGTTTTTTTTTAACTGACTTGCTCTGTAAGTACTGTTATTAGAACATAAAAAGAATATTTGCCAGTTTGTCAACTATTATAACACCACTTGCGACAGTACCATTACCATAGGAAAAAACAAGGAAAAATAAGAACGTCTGAAATAAATAACAAACATAAAGGGAAACATCCTGTTCATCACCTGTATTTGAGACAATCTCAAAAAGGAGTGACAAACACAAGTCTCTAGTTTATGTGAGGGAGTGGACTTAATTCACCACGAGGTTCCAGTAAAGATTGGCAGATGTTACATAACATTTTCAAAGTTCTTGAACATGCTTATTTGCTCACGATGTTTTCCTTCACCATTTCGAGACAGGCGAAATAGTGGCCACGTATTCAACTGTAATTGAAAAAAACATACCTAATTGCCTGATTACTATTCGAGATCACTAACAGATAGCGTAACATGTAAATTATTCTCCTCACTGTGATTTCGTAATAAGTTGACTCACAGTATCAACTAAATTGATTATAAATTGTAGTTAGTTATTCCGCTACGAGCACCCGAAGTGAAAACTAAAAAAGATAAAATGTAAATCTTTCTCAAAAAATAAAAAATATACCCGACTTAAAAGAGAACCAAAACAAAATTATTAAATATCCTTTTTGTCAAATTCATAATATGATCTTGTATTAATCCGTAGCACCGGTAATAACATCGCCCATGTACACAATAAGCTAAAAATGCTCATAAAATAAAAACTAGTGAACCAAACTTATTAAAAATTCTATAGGACCAAATGGCAGGTGAGAGCAGTGGTGGCCCAGTGGTATCGGCCCCGACTTACGAGTTGTAGGTCGCGGGTTCGAACCCAGCCTGGCGCATTACATTGTGTAATTTATTTCATCACCACTGCTCTCAAAACGGTGAAGGAAAACATCGTGAGGAAACCGGCATGTCTTAGAACCATCAAATTCGAAGACATGTGACATCTGCCAACCCGCACTGGGCCCGCGTGGTGGATTATGGCCCACTCCCTCTCACAAGAGAGGAGGCCTGTGTCCCAGCAGTGGGAACGTTATAGGCTGATGATGATGATGATGAAATGGCAGGTATACCGCATCGATCAAAAAATCACACAAATAGGACCAAAAATCTCGGAGTAATCGATGTAGACAATTTTGATATTTTTTTAGAGTTTCGTTGATTTTTGTTTTTCCAAATACCATTTTCTCCGATTTTGATAAAATTTTCATGGGAATTTCAAATAAAAAAAAGATTATTTCAAATTGGTTGGTAAGCGACGGAGTTATGCGCGAACAAACATAAAAAATATAATATATAACATAGGAATTGAGAACGTCCTCCTCTATAAAGTTAAAAAGAAAGAAATTATAGCCTGATCTGGTAAAACTCAAACATAAATCTTAAGCGTTTAACTGCTATTTAGTGTAGTATTGTCGTTTAGCCGCTCTCTAGCGATTGATATTTAGCGAATACTAATTTCGATACATAACTTAAAAGCCGTTATTGGCGTATAACTGCTTTCTAGTGTAGTTTTTCTTTATATTTTAAGGTACGATTAAGGTAGTTAAAGACTCTTAGCTGCTTTTTAGTCAAGCATGACTATATAACGTACTTTTAGTTTAGTAAATTTAGAAAATATGAGATATCATTGTGCCGTTAAAGTATGTTAACGTCTTTTTAGAGAAGTATTGTGGCTTAGTCGCTTTTTAATTAAGGAAGTAACAAAATTTATGTGGTTTAACTGCTTAGCGATGTTCTGTATCTCTAAAACTATTAAACATAGAAATATGAGTCTTAGACCAAAAGATAGAGCATCGAAAGTTGTATAAGACTGCATTAAAAAGTGAAAAATGACAAACTGTGGCTTAACGGCTTTTTAGATAATGGACGGCAGACTTATGCTCTGCTATCCGTATTATTTTTAGGATATTTCCGTTTTCTGATGTATTTAATTCTGGACTTTGCATCGTTTTCAATGAATTAAATAAACTTGTTTGGATGCCAAAACCTTACAATATTTCCTTCATTTATTTTTTGTGTGGTCCTTTTAATTGGTGCGAACGTACAAAGTAGCAATAAGGTAATTAATTTTGGGCTCACGATTTTATTAAATACCTGAGCATCAAAGATAAGACACGGAATCAGAATTAATATAAAAAGAATATCAACTTTGAGATCCCAATTAATATTGCTTAAATGCTCGAGGGAATTCTTACCTTTCAATTGCCATGTGTGAATAAGAATAGCAGTAACTGTAAAAAAAACCACTTGTGAAGTTTTCCAACATTAAAACATTTATATTCCTGAAATTCAAGTTACGACTACTTGGCTACGATAAAACGGCATCCCGAGACGTCTGGTGTCGTTCCATAGCTCAGATTGTATCTCTAATGTTGAAGAACTGTCCTTCTACTGAGAATTGACAGATATGTATTACTAGCTTTTTTCCTAGTACTAGGTCCTTACATAACCGGACATCACTATGACCTGGATGATTGTTAGAATTCGAAGAAATTTTTGGCTTAACTTAGATGGCGGGTTTTTCAAAAAAGTAATCGAAGTCATTTGAAATATCCGGAAAACTAAATCATGATATCAAATTCGATTTGGACGCAAAACTTAATAAGGAAAATACAGAGCTACATAATAATTAAGATACATAAAACATATCTGATGTATGAAACAAAAAGGCACGAGCCAATGCTGACGATGAAATCAATATTCCCAATGTCGATTTGCTGTAATGAATGGACATGATACTGTATGTTACTAAAATAATAATGCCCCATCGTCCAATCTTTATTACTTTGATGTCAATATCAAGATTGGAATTAATCCGTTCAATATTTATCAGGTACAGAAGTTTTGACGTTCAATTGATAGCAAGATCGCAGTGTTTCCGTTAAATTTTTAATGACATTATTTAATGAAAACGATAATCGCGTTAACGACAATCGTAACATAATAAATAAAGTAAAAAACAATCATTTAATTTCTTGATATAAATCGGGTCGGCAACGGGATATATCGTCATGAAGATATTATCTTGTGCTCAAATTTTTTTAAGTATTTTTGGGCGGTCTCGAAAAAACGCCACAGTTTTTTGGATCCATCAATCCAGCAAGTGTCTGTTTTGGACGGGCGCGTGTTGAAATGCTACACGGACCCGATGGAGCCCCCCGATAAACACGAAGGCGTCAAAGGAGCGATTTGTATAATATGTCCAAATACTTCGCATTTAGATCTGTTCACGGTGATAAAGTTATAAGATGGATTTGCATTTCCATTTTGCTTTCTGCAGGTAAAATTCGAGTAGGCGCGACATTATGTTAACAAATGTACACAAACCTTTTGGGCGATTCTTACTTTTTATTTCTTAAGCTTTATATTTATCAAGTGATTTGTAACCAAAACTCACGTCTGCTTAGTGACAAATGCTGCAACGAATTGCACCTGATAACTGTTGATTTAATCTGCTTAAAGTTGCGGTCCAAGAAAATAAAAGTGCAAAGCTTAACGCAATTTTTTACATCCTTAGATTGCATTATAAAATTTTGGAACAAATATCTGAAATTATGTGTTAAATGTTTTGCAATTTATTTGACAGTGGCGTGGGTCGGCGACTCTACATGCTCGGTTGGAGGGTCGCCTAGTGGCTGTTCATGTCCTATGCTCTTCGTCTACACCTTCGCACCTGGCTGCGAGCTGCGCAGCCTTCCGCATAGCAGGCGCAACCCAAAACGCTTTGCTTGGTGAGTCACTCATCACTTGAACGATTACGTGTAACATTAATGTAACTAATTGTTTAATTCTAACGTATAATTATACCAATATCTGACTCATCCACAGACGTACGTTCAATACCCTTCCACGCCGGCGAACTAGTGACGACAGAATCAGCATCACAGAATCAGGGTCTCAGTGTGCTGGAGTCGCTTGCTATCGGTGTATGCGTGCTTCTATTGATCTTCGTGTATGCAGCTGGAATTATTTTCTATGTTCATTACAAGCAGAGGCAGAAACGTAAAGAAAAGGACCCGGAACAAAATCATTCAAATACTATGTCCAGTGATCACGAGTCTCTTGAGTCTCGAATCGATATGAGCAATGTGGTAAGATAAAATCTTGTAAGATTATTTGAAGAAATGCGGCATTTCGACACATTACTGATTTCGGGTCTGTTGCAGATGTTGAAAACGAATCCGTTGATGAAAATGAACAGTATGGGCAGTGACTTTCTACAAGACGGTAATTTTTCTGATGGCAGCGAACGCACTGAAGACACTCTTGATTCATCGCCTAATAACACACAAAATCACAACTCTATGCATAAGGTCGGTAATTGTAGTATACCTTAGTAAATTGAATTTTTAATGGTACAGAAAAAATAATGTTCACATTTGAATTCTTAGTTTCAGAAACTGAATTCGAACTCTGTGATATCTGCAATGGTACATTCTCGTAAAAAGAAGACTCTCAGGCCATCTTTAAGGAATGCTTCTAGTTCACCAGAACGAATGAACGAACGCTTCCAAAGACGTTCTGCATCTCCTGATACCTTGGAACGAGCACCACATTCAGATCTGTCCATTGTAGACTGTTCTGTGGAAAATAATTACAACGCTAACCGGCAATTGCCTTCTTCAAATGGAGACTCTTCGTACAGAAAGAAGTTATATTTCAATCCAGTGTTTTTTGAAACCGATCTTCTCAAGGTAAAAATAAATAATTAAATATTTTGAAGATTAAATCTTCTACAAGTTGTAAAAAAAATATTAACACAATTTTTTTATCATTTCAGAATCCACCGCCTGCAGCTATTGAATTTTTGAGTAAAATTCGTGAAGTGATGTCAGTTGCTAAAGAAAAGATGACATCAAAACGATTCGTCCCTATATTATCAGATATTCCTGAAGAAGATATGTATCATGCAATAGATCTTGGTTGGGATATTCCTTGTGCTCGACATGGTCGCAGATTCAGTGCAATCACTCTGAAACAAGAAAACAGCCGTAGAACTGCTGTTTGTGGAGGATGCCCTGGATGCGATAGTAATACGCGACCAAACAAAGTAGACCTGAATAGATCTAACTCTTGTAAGACATGTGTTAGTGAAGATTACAAACAGAAAATTGTAAGAAAATGGTTAGACGAAGTTCCGTTACCAACGAGCACCTCTAAACCCTTGAAGTCAGTAGCGAAAGTTAGTGGAACCCCAAGAGCTATTGAGCCTAAAAAGAAAGAAGAACCGCGTCCTACATCAGCTGAATTGATTAGGGCTGAGGCACCAAAACCAAAAATCACGGAAACTATACCTAAAGCCACTGAAGTTAAAGCTAAAGTAATAGAAAAGAAAACTAAAGTTACGGAAACCAAACTTAAAGTTACAGAAACGAAATCTAGAGTTACAGAAGCGAAGCCAAAAATTGAAACAAATACAAAAGAAAAAATCCGTGAACTAGAATCTAAGGAAAACTTTACTAAAGAACTATGCCTACAAGAAATGAAGATTATTAGTAAACCAATCAATCCAAAAGAAATTGAAATTATACGAGTTACTACAGTTCCAGACCTCAATGGATTAAACAACATCGTGAATATTACTGAAGTAGACAATATTTCAAAACCAGGTGCCCCAACTAATCAAGAGAAGAAAAGTCCATCGAGTCACACATCAAGACGAATTAGGAAGAAACTTCCTCCACCTCCACCTCCCCCCGTAATTTCACCAGAGCAGGATAAAGCTGATGATGAAGAGGCACCAATTCCACCAGAAGTTAAAGTAAAAATGGAAGCAGTCATACGAGAACTGAACACTTGCAGGCGTGTGGAGCCAATAGAATTGGAAGAAATTAAAATGGAAACTCTTGCTCCAATTGCACCAAAAATAGTTATACCTGTAATAGCGGCTGATAACCATTACTACAGTGATGATAATACGCTCTCTAATAGAAAGAAAAACCAAATATATGGAAGCCAAGATAACTTCATGGAATTTGACAGTTTGGAACGCAACATGTTAAAGAAGCGAAGGTTCTCGGTCGCTTGTGGACCCGAATTATTCCATAATGATCGATTTGAACAGACTTTCCTTGACACTAAAGAACGGTTAACAAGTAGCTGGCTTGATATTAAAAAGGCTGTCGAAGGACCCCGAGTGTTTAATCAGAGTGAAGTTTTTGTTGATAACATGGAACCCTTGTACAACAATCTTGACGGTCTTTCAAAGCCTGGTCCATTAACCATACAAGTGCGCGGCTCTCCAATAGAAAGCAGGCGTAACTTCAACAAGGATAATGGAGATGATTTTGATCCTGATACTCTTGATAGACGTGAGACAAAGAAACGCGTTGAGAAAATATTACTGAAGTCGGCTGGAAGTTTTAAGTACAAGTCAAACTCTTCAGAAAGTGAATCCTGCAATAAATCTCCAATAGCTATCACGACACGGAAAATTGGCAACCTAAGACAAATATACGAAGCTAAAGCAAAAGCGCAAGAGGAAGAGCTCAAGTACTATAGCAGACGTGGAAGCATTACTTTCGGTCAGGACTTACAAGCATTCATGAGATATGGTAAGGCGCCTGATTTGATTAGACACATTGAAGGAGAACAAGATCCCAAGCCACCAATACCACCAAAACAACGTCGGGGATCTGATTTGTCTCCTAAATTTTATAGTTCGATGCGTGAAAGCCCAGCTGCTGGCCGTAGAATGAGTGAAGACAGAGATAAATTTCCAGGATATCCAAGACTTGACAATCTGAACGCTCGCCGTTCCGGACGTAGATCTGCTAGGACCAGATCTCGAAGAACTGACCTTAGGAAATTATACAGAACCGAAGATTCCGGTTATATGAGCACCGATTCAAACGAATCGAAATGTAGAGCGAGGTACTTGATGCAACTGAGGCCAGTAAAGACTTTCATACAAGAGCCTGTTTTATTACCAACTGTAAGGGATGCTGTTGTCAAAACGACTGTTCTACCGATCGAGTCCGATACTGATGATTTGGAGTCATTATGTGATGGAAGAAGCGAATCTGGTGGAGAGAGTGTAGAGACAGATTCTGTGTTTTTTGGTAACTTCGATGATTCAAAGGAGATTTTCGCTGAGTTAGGACTTAACGCTTTTGAGCCTCAAAGTAAGATGATGCAAGGGCATGAGCAAATTGATTCAGGGTTTATGGGAGAGACCAACATAATATTAAGTGGTGATAGTGACTCGGAGCATAGAAGTGTCATATCGATCATGACAGGACATGATGTAAGAGCTTCAGCTTCGTCCATTAAAAAATTAGACGATGCCCCCTATAAGCACAGTATAGAATGTTGAGTAAATGTAATGTAAATATAGATGATTTTGTATGAACATTTGTATGTAGATGATTTTGTATATAATAATTATAAATTACGACAATAACGAATTGTAGTGAGTACCATTAATTATGACGTGTAATGAATAAGATTATAAATTGATATTAAAGCTAGAAATGTAATTAAATGAAAAAATAAAAGTAAAATCGTTAGAAATGTTAATTTGTAATGTGTCTGAATTAATTTAATGTATATTGTAAAAATATTGATACTGTAAGGACTGTGTATGTTTAAGTAAGTTGATAGTCACCGAATTTTACCTCAGATTTTTTATTGGCGGTGTTACCGTTTGTTTGTTATCTGTAAAAAATGCTATTTACTTGACTATTAATTTCTTATCCTTTGAAAGTTATTTATTGAGTTTGTCCCTAAATGAGAAGCCCACCATTGATGTTCGTGCCTAAATTTTTTAAGTTATCTTTTTGAAATTAATTATTTTATCTTTTGATTAAATTAATTTGTTGTTCTTATATGCCATTTTATGCTCAATTTATTTTTAATAATCAGTTTTAAGTTATAATGTATATAAATAATAATATATGACTTACGAGTTTGTAAATTTTTATAGCCGGCCGGTTGTGCAATTAAATTTTTATTAGTTTTTGGGAAATAAATGGATTGGAGTATTTTTATGGTGTTTGGTATACGTAAGAGGCTCAATTATTTATTGAAAAAAAAATATGTTTTAAGTCAGATTATTAAATATTATAACAAAGTAATTTTGCAGTATAAATATAATCATTAATTAAGTCAGTAAAGCGTTGTGTTGTTCGGAACTGTTTTGTGTAAAGAATAAATATTTTCAGACTTTGTAAACAAAGTAATATAGAAAATATTTTTGTATTAATACAATATACGTTGTGTTATTAAATTGTGTTTATTACTGATCCTAAATACTGAGGCCTTATCAAAATATTTTTCTTACAACGTATTTGAAGTATTTTCTGTGTTTATTGAAAAAGCGCTTCTAGTTGAAGAACGAGGAACTTATTTTTTTACATCAAATTAACGTCACAGTTCCCGTTTACTCTACGTCACAAAAACGGGAAGTCACCTAAAAAGTATCTCATCTATCTATCTATCTATTCTATACATATAATAAAACTGTAGAAAAGTTATTTTTGTACATTAAAAGAAAACTCAAAAAATATAGCCAGGGTATTAAAGGACAACCAATAGAACCCATTTCTAGCATTTTTAGAATTTTTGTCTGTTTGTCTGTTTATCTGTTTGTCTGTGTATTTGTCCAGGTATCACGTAAAATGTACGAAATTAATGTAGATAACTTTTATACACAACGATTAAGCGTAACTTGGAGAGGAATTTAGTTTTTGTTTCATTGGAATCGGTTCAGTCTATCAAAAGATATTTGAATTTAAAGTGTTTTAGAAGTAAAATTACGGGTGCACTTTGGTCTCACAATTTGATTTCGTACGTCAGTCGCGCGATCTAATTTCGAATTCGAATAGCAAAACTACAGTGGAGTGGTGTGGTGTGGTGTGGGGTAGTGTGGTGTGGTGTGGGGTAGTGTGGTGTGGTGAGGTGGTATGGTGTGGTGAGTTGTGGTGTGGTGTGGTGTGGTGTGGTGTGGTATGTGGTGTGGAGTGGTGTGGGGTAAGGTGGTGTGGTGTGGTGTGGTGTGGTGTGGTGTGGTGTGGCGGAGAGGGCATTAGGAAAATAGTCCTACATAAACCTGGAATACAAGTGTCAAATATTTTTGATTAATCTAAAAAAAATCTAAATACACGGTTTATATGAAAAACGTGGCCTGAATTAAGCGCTTGCAACTAAAAAATACATTGTTAAATTCCGACATCCACGCGAACGAAGTTGCGGGCACAGCTAGTTACTAAATAAATAGGTAAAATAGTAAAATGACCTTTTTCAAAATCCTTTATACTAACTATAAATAATTCTTTCAACAAATAAAAATTAAATCATTTTCGTAATCAAACGCTTAGTTCTAATTTTAAAAACATTTCATTTCGCGGTACTAAATTTAAATTTGACGTGCCAAAGTCGGACGGCCAGTACATTAAAATTATCACCGCCATCAGTTAACAGTCAGGCGCATATCGATTTTATTTCATTCGAATGAAAAGTAAATTTTAAAATCCTACGCATTTTAAATCACAATCTATAGAAGTCAGGATATCTTTGGTCGCATCGAATTAATTTATGTTTTTAATTTGCACACAAGTCGCCTCTTGGTCTTCCATCAAATAATTTAATATCGATGACAGAGGTTGTGAAATTTAATTAATGTAACACTTTTCTGATAATATTAATAACAGATTTGATTTGTAAAACTGTGATGTGTCCCATATTGTGACGTCAAGCAAATAAACAGTACAGTACTCCCATATTAATAATGCGCATGCAAATCTGCGCCAATTGTCGTATTCCCGGAAACACCCGAATCATTGAATCGAAGAGAGCCCTAAACAATGCACTTGCATTTTGCACCTTGTTCGAAAGAAACACGAGTCAATGTCATATCATGTGAAACAATTGAAAACAATTCGGGCGGTCGGCGGCTGTCGCCGGTCAGTCAAAGGTCCGTCAGTCGTCTTTATATATTGGTGGTGACTGCACGTGTTCTCTCTGTGTGGAATTATATAGAGCTGCTATTACAAAACACATAATTCTACTAAGTTATGCATGAAGAAAATGCACTTAACCACTCTATATACATATCGTCTTCCGACGCTCGGGGAATGCGACCGTTGCCGAACAATGACAAAGATTTCTATTTGCTTTATTAATTTTGGTGTACTGTACCTAGATAATCATAATTATGATACTAAGGCTGAATTTTAAATATTGAGATAAGTTTAATCCGAGGAATAAAAATAGCGATTTGACATATTATTTACAATAGATAAGCTGTCAAACCGCCATTTTAATTCTTCAGATAAAAGTTATCTGAGTATTGAAATATCAGCCCTTTTAAAAAAAAACGTTGCAAGTATTTTTGGCAAAAGTGACAGTTGACAGGTGGAGGTCATTAATAATGATAACAATATTCCACAACTATCACACAACGCCATCTAGTCCCAAGCTAATCAGAGCTTGTGTTATGGATACAAGATACAACATGCAACATACTTATATATTTCTAAATACATACATATTATAGATAAATTACACCCAGACACAGAAAAAAATATAGTGCTCTTCACACAAACATTTGTCCTGGGTGAGAATCGAACCCACGACCTCGGGCATTGCAGTCAGGGTCACTAGACCAACAGGCCTGTCGAATTGACTTGATGATACTCGTACTTTTCAGGTGACTTTTGTAACCACAGAAACTATCTTAGCGACTGGTTTACGAATAAATCAGAGAACCTATCACAGGATTCCCGATTTTGTAAATTAAACGGGGTTTTGACGTTAATTTGATAGATCAAATTCCTTCCTCGCTAGTACACTAGAGGCGTTTTTTCTAAAAAAACTGTCAACGTCAAAACGACATTTCAGATTGATCTAAGGGTCATTTTCCAGTTACACTTTCTTTAGACAAGCGTTCATAAGTTGTTTAGCTTTTTGTGGTAAGACGGTATACAGAGTGTTTCTTTTAAATTGGCCAAAAGGGAGAAATATGCATCCATAAGAGATACGGGAAAACTTTCTTAGGAACCTTTAGCTCTTTTTTGATATTGATAATTTTGGCGTTTTTATTTTTTTGGTCAAGTAAAAAAATTGGTCAGTTTCACTGATTTCTGTGGACAGCTCACACTTGACCAAAAAATAAAAACGCCAAAATCGTCAGTATCAAAAAAGAGCTATAGGTTCTTATGAAAGTTTTCCCGTATCTCTTATGGATGCAGATTTCTCCCTTTTGGCCTATTTAAAAGAAACACCCTGTATATTTAAAATTCTAGTGCATTTCATAAACACAAGTTTTAAGTGGGATTAGTAATAAATTATAACTTTAGTGACACGCATATATTTTAAGATATCTATTGATACATAGCGATAATAGAATACATAATAGAGCAAATTTTCGAAGAAGATTTCTATCGGCCCATTAGCTCAGTTGGTTAGAGCGTCGTGCTAATAACGCGAAGGTCGCGGGTTCGATCCCCTCATGGGCCACAACCGTTTTTTTTTTAACCTTTTCTTTGCAAATAAGTTATGTTATTTTCCTCCCTTTTTTGCAAATTCTGCGAAATTAAGTTTTTTTCAGATAGTTTACGAGTAAGGTTTAATTGAGTCGTGAAATACAAATACATAGTATTGTTTGCACTGAAGTTAATAAAAATATGGTGCCCATTGACTTTAACTTTCGCTTAGGATTCGCCTTCCTACAGGCGTAGCATGGTGCCGTAGAAAGGGGTTTTGTCGACGGAAGAATAGACAAAATGACAGAACGTAGAAATATTTTTATTGTTTTAAGTATGGTAATGTAAAAAATATGGAAAATAAACATTCTTTTCTTCAACAGTGTACGAATGGTGTCATATTTGTGCAAAAAAAACAGTCGACTTGTGTAGAAATAACGATGAAATAACTTTGTCTTTTCTTGGTAGAATAGACATAGAATCGCCATGCTACGCGTGCTAGTACGAGTATACAGGGTAATTTTTTTCATCCAGATTTTGTTCAGTACCTACTTTAGTGTGAATACTAAAGTTATAAACAAATCTGATACATATCAAAATTGGATCTTATTATCGCAACATTGAAATTTGATGCTTGTTTAGCAATAAACGAAATGTATTTTTACAACTTCCCTGCCCAATTTTATTTGCAACCAGCGCAAGCGCAGCGTTGACAACTGATACAATAAAATTTTAAGCCGAACATTAATAATATCATTAAGTCCACAGTTTTTACTACCGACATGTTAATTTACCAAGATACAAATATTGAGATCAAATTACAATCCGGGGGCAAAGCGTTTTCCTCATTTTATTTCAACAACATTAAATGCGGGGAATAAACATAATTAACATTGATATTATTCGTTGTAAATTAAATTTAAATCATGTTATCGAAGTAGTTGTAAAAACAACTGAATAACGGGTGTTTGTTTTTCTACGTTTCTGCTCTCGATCGGTAGTTTGCGATAAAGGTAGAGCGCCAGCGCGTTTGGATACTTTTGAGACCGACGGATTTTAGATTCTCATAAAACCATCGTATGAAAAATCCACTCCCCTTTCATACGTATGCGTTTTATCGTGTGCGATTGCTTTCATTTTACACAAATATTCATGTATCAACGGTTTCATGATTTGTTGTGTCGGTAACAAACTGTCTGCGTCATCATCAAGGTCTTTACGGTGTAATGTAAGCCACACACGATCTAGTTTACCGTCATGTTTGCAGGAAACCTCGATTTCCATCCATCCATCTATCCATACGTTCGCATTTTTATAATTTTAGTAATTAAAACAATTAAATACATTCTAAATAACCATAACTTTGAGACAATGAACTCAAATGGACTTTGATAATGAAAATTGCTCAGGAAAATTGTATGAAGAGATGATGATTTTTTGTGCTCTAAAGAGTATGTCTAATAGTTGATGTTATATAAAAAAAATATGAATAAGAAGCAAATGTACTTCAGAAAAAACTGCCTCAAGTTTTATGATGACTGAAAGCCAAATGAAAGTTAATTGCCTCATGAAAATTCAATGCAAGAACATCTAAATTCATTCATGGATAGAAAGTAAAATGATCAGCGAGTAACATAGGTTATATCTAAACCTAAATGCGACAAGTAACTTTGTTACCTTTTTTATTTTAAAACACTGAAACCCTTGTAATCTGTGCCCTTGCAAACTAAAGTAATTTTTACCAAACTGCGTCTCAAATACTGAAAACTCGTGCTGACGGTACAGTTTTAATTTTTTTACTTTACATAGTCTTTCCAGTATTTACAGCGTTTTTTGCATGAAGAAATGGAACAGCGCCTCTGGTATGCGAAGAAGGAACTAATTAATTCCTTGAAAATAGTCAATTTGAAGGTGTCAAAGTTCCAGTTTACTTAACGTCTCAAATACTGAAAACTCGTGCTGAGGGTACAGTACCCCTAGCACGACTTTTCACTCTTTTACTTTACAGTATCTTTCCAGTATTTACAGAGTTTCTTGTATGAAGAAATGGAACAGCGCCTCTGGCGTGCGAAGAAGGAACTATTTTTTTTTTTTAATTATCATTTAGAAATTGTCAAAGTTCCAGTTTACTTTACGTCTCAAATACTGAAAACTCGTGCTAAGGGTACAGGTCTTCTAGAAATCGGGGAACATACCTACTTAAATAAAAAGAAATCCAAAAGAAATTTCCTAAAGCGTCAGATTTTGGAGTTATGCGCTAAAACCGTTTTTTTAATCGTGGTAAAATCATCAAATGAGTCCTCCTACCCAGGGCGGAGCGGAAGAGGCTGTTAGACTCGTACTGACTAAAATCCACGGTGTCCTTAAATAGCCCTTTACTTTCCGAAAACCTTTTTGTCTTCTGTGCAAACCCTGGGAGGGTATCTAGTATGTAAGAAACATTGACTACGTTATGAATAGCATTAGATAGCTTCAACGTTGATAGCCTATGAACTCATATGGAGGTTGATTGTATAATGAAAATTCAAAGCGTTTTACAAAACATGAAAATTACAGCTATTGTGTTATAAATGGTGTTTATTTATAAGTGTAGGCCTACGTTACACGGGTCAAACATATTCATAGTAAGGTCTTTTATTATGAAGAACAAGCAAATGATTAAGTGATAAGTGTGGTGACAGGGTGAATTTTTCAACAGGGCGTGCATAGCTACTTTCGAAACTATGAGGAATATCGAAAAACGTTGAAAGGAGTCTCGAGGCCGATTTTAACGAAAACTAAAACTGCATCATTGGATTTTAGAAAAATCAAAAATCCTGGTCAGGAATCAAACCCGCTGATTTTGGAAAAAAAATGACATCCCTGTATTATTATACCGTTCTATAGTGTTGCTAATATGGATCAAATTCTGGGAAGTAATCATATACGGCATTCACCCTGGCAATTCACCCTGTATAGATAGAGAGAGTACGCAGGTTAAAGCAAAAAGTCTTATCTAATTGGTCAAAAGTACTTTTGACTGACATTAAGTGGTAAAAAGTGATTCTGACTACCAACAGCTCTTAGTCAAAACTATATTTAACCAGGTCCACAGAGTTAAAGTAATTTTTACTATAACTTAGTCAAAAGTGAAAAGGAGGTCTTAGGTCGAGGGAAATTTTGTCTGATCTGACTAGTTAAAAATACTTTAGACTGCATCTTATTATATCTACGCGGCCAATATCAACAAAGATTTACTACCTGCGCGGGACATGATATTATAGTGCACAAGCGTGTGCGCAGGCACAGGTGCACTCTCTGTGCATTGTGCCTTTAATCTCATAGTTCGATGGGACGGCAATCTGATACGACCGGAGAGAAATCAGGCTTAGGACCAACTGCTTAACGTGCTTTTTATTACACTGCCAACTTCCAAACTTTCCATCACCATCACCATGCCATGCCATCATCGTGACCCCGGAACATAAAGGGCTATTGAAGGACACCGTGGATTTTAGTCAGTACAAGTCTCACAGTCCCTCCCGCACTGCCCGGGGTGGGAGGACTCAACTGATGATTTTACCACGTAAAAAAAAAAACTTCCAAACTCCGGGCTGCTAGCCTGCTGCTAAGCTTAACACTTTTGCTTTAGTTGGGAATCGAACCCAAGACTACGTTCGGCAGTCGCATTTACAACCACAAGACCAACGTATAGATAAACAATCTCAACATTGATAGCCAATGAAGTGAGATTCTCTGATGTAAATTCAATGCGTTCTACAAGAGATGATGGATATTTCATTCGTATTGTGCTATGATAAGTGTGGGAACCATGGTGGCCGCGATCTACATACATACGTGGCGTAGTTTACAACGTAATGTAACATTCTTCAACTTGATCAAAACTGTAATGCAAATGCAATTTAATTTTGTGTCTATGGATGTTGTGTGAGAATTGTTTTAGAATGTTGAATAGTTTTATTTTATACTAGCTTCTGCCCGCGACTTCGTACGCGGATCCTGTTGCTTATGCCAGCGACAGCGGGATCGTCAAAATCAAAGATCTGAAAATTCTGACACCCAACTCCAAGAGTCCGATTTAAAAATTAATGGGAAATTGGCCAGTAGAGTAAAATTTTTGTTAATATATTCATCGCTAGAGCAGTGGTTGCCCAGTGGTATCGGTCCCGACTTACGTGTTGTAGGTGGTGGGTTCGAACTCAGCCAGGCGCATTACTTTGTGTAATTTATTTCATCACCACTGCCCTTAAAACGGTGAAGGAAAACATCGTGAGGAAACCGATATGTCCTAGAACCAAAAAATCGAAGACATGTGACATCTACCCATCCGCACTGGGCCCGCGTGGTGGATTATGGCCCACTCCCTCTCTCAGAGAGGAGGCTTGTGTCCCAGCAGTGGGAACATTATAGGCTGATGATGATGATTCATCGTTAACGAAAATCAGTCCTAAACTGTGTGTGCCTTCACTGCGTGGAGGTAATCCCATATATTTTTTACGTGGTAAAATCATCAAATGAGTCCTCCCACCCCTTAGTGTCAGACTTGTACTGACTAAAATCCACGATGTCCTTCAATAGCCCTTTATGTTCCGGGGTCACGGTCATGGAATAAGTCCCGCGACCCCGGCAGGCTTTGGCCTTCTGAGAGGGGCCCTGTCATTATGCTGACACTCTTAGAGGCGCGCGTGGAACACGACGCGCCGTCGACCCGGGCATGGTCTATGATAGGACAGCGAGTTGCCCTTTACTCGCCGCCCGCATGCCCGCGCATGCCGTCGCCGTGGGCGTCAAACACCGCGAGTGGGACGGAGGGAGGAGATTGTCCTCTCTCTCACGCGGCCCGCCTCCTCCTTCGCGAGCATGATTGCTTCACAGCAGGAGGCGACCGCTTCCCACTCCGTCTCGCCCCGCAGCATGGCTTTGACCAATGCCGGGCGCGAGAGGTCTCCGCCTATCGCCACTGTGAGGACACGTCGGTGCTCCGGCCAAGGGGGGCAATCCTGCACCGTATGCTCGACTGTGTCCTCCAGGGTTTCCTCCTTTCTCATAAGACACAGGTACCTCCTGAAACATCCGTGTCCAGTGACGACCTGCGTCACGCGGAAGGTTAGGACGCCGTAACGCCTATATACCACTTCTCAAAGAGGGGTCTTACTACGGTTATCCCAGCTTATGTTATTTTATAAATATACAGTGAAATTAGTGATAGCTTTGATTTCCACATCAGGTGTTCCAGATTTTCAATATGAAAGTGCTCATCAGGCGGCATGATTTTGCTAAGACGTCATTCCTTTATATGTAATAGTATAGTTGGACTCTTGGAGTTCCACATCAGCTGTTCCAGATCTTCAAATTTTATACGACAACAGAGAGTGCTCATCAGGTTGAACAACTCTTGCTAAGATGTTATTCCTATATATGTTATGTGTGGCTGGGCTCTTGGAGTTCCACATCAGCTGTTCCAGATCTTCAAATTTTATACGATAACAGAGAGTGCCCATCAGGCTGAACAACTCTTGCTAAGACGTTATTCCTATATACGTTATAGTTCAGCTGGGCTGTTGAAGTTCCACATCAGGTGTTCCAGATCTTCAAATTTATTGTCTTAGCAGAAAATGCTCATCACGTGAAACAATTTTTGCTATGGTACTATTTTTGTATCTCTTATAGTTTAGCTGGTCTGTTGCGGTTCTGCGCCAGGTGATCAAGTTTCCAAAATAAATTATAGCCTATGTGTTGGCCAGACTTAATACCTATACAACAAAAAAAGAATCATTCAAATCCGTCCAGTAGTTCCCAAGATTAGCGTGTACAAACAAACAGACAAACAGACAAACAGACACACAGACAAACAGACAAACAGACAGATTTTTTTTTTTCGTTTCGTGCTCTATTACTGTTTCTGAATCCCCCTCTATTATTATTTTTTTAATTTATTCAATGTACAGACACAGTTTTTTTACTGTTTTATTATAAGTATAGATTCATCATTTCAGTCTTTTGCAGTCCACTGCTGGACATAGGCCTCTCCCAGGGAGTGCCACAGCGCTAGATCTTCAGCTTTATTCATCCAGCCACGGCCTTCTACAGGTCATCGCTCCATCTTTCCGGGGGGGTCCTACCCTACGTTAACCTACGCGCGGTCTCCATTCGAGAACCTTCCTACTCTTCGTTTCGTCAGTTCTACGACAGACACGACCATAATGGTCGTGTAGAAACTATAATATAGTTTAGTAAGAAACTATAATATAGTTTCTTATTAGTAAACTATTTTTATTGGATGAGGATTAAGAAAACATTACCTAATTCTTGACGTTTAGAAATTGTCACCGTGAGTGCAGGTAATATTGTCAGCTTGTGTAAAGGCGCTTCCTCACCGCGAGCATTCACCTGTAATGTAACGTTACAGATTCGAGCATTCCATCGGTGAAGGAGAACATTCGAGCATCACAATGAACACCTTGTATCAAATCTATACGCGAATGCAGTTAGGGAAATAGTATTGATGTAATGCTCAAAGTCGAATCTAAATGCGCATTTGATACATTAGACGCCAATACTCCATGTGAGGGAGCGCCTTTACACAAATGGCGCTGTGGTTGAGCGATTGGATTTAACGCTGCGAGTAGCTGGTTTCATTCCCACATTTAATAAATATTTTTTGGCCTACAGGTATCTAGTTGTGCCGCGCCTGGCTGTATGCGAGTTTTGTTTGCTTGTAAACGCAGCCATATCCTATAAAAGGAGAAATTTAATTTTTCGTTTCCTTTTAATAACAATTATCATTAACGCATGCGTCGGATGAATTGAATCCGGCAGTCGCAAGTTGTTCAGCATTTTTGTTCTCATAAAATATTTTATTTTGTTACACAACGGTGTAAAGTCATCCAAAAAGATGAGTAAGTTATTGAGTGTAATGTAATAATAATAATTATAATTACAAAGTGGAGCGCATCTGATCTGGTATAAACTTATGATTTAATTTGGAGTTAACCCCAAAATCACAGGTGCGTGGTAATCGTAAGTTTTACCCCTACAATTACGGTGATTAATCGTTGATTGTTGAAAAGGGCTACCTTCTAAGGCGCTACTTGATTAATGAGATTAATTTAAGATTAGATACCAGTGTTATGTGAGTAGATGTGTGTGTGTAGGAAAATATTTCATATTAAATAACATTAACGTGCCCCGTAAAAAGTCTCATTTTTGGTTTATTCCAGAAATCCCTACCAGTTAAGGACATCAAATTTTATTTTAGAAATTGGAACATTAATTTTTGCTCGCATAACACCACTGGCAATGTGGTCGACGGTGAAGAATGCTTGCCTAAAAGTAGGTAACTCAATCACTCTTGACTTAAAGACCCTAATGTTTACAGCTCTATCAGAAAACGAAGACTCAGGCAAGGAATTCCATTTATTAGCTGTGGGTATAATGAAAGTATCAAGAAAACTAAGTATTTGTACGTATCCAATAAAATACGTATCTAAATATACGAATTGGCCTTGATTTATAAATATCTGACTATTAAGAACATACTCGACAGTCGTAATACGAGGAAAATGCATTTTGAACGGTGTCTATATTTCTGTAGTAGCTAAAGTAATATTGTATACTAGCTGTGCCCGCGACTTCGTTCGCGTGGATGTCGGAAATTACCAATGTATTTTTTTGTGCGAAGCGTCGGGTAAAAAGGTCTCCCTCCAAAATCCCACCGTATCCCATCGTATCCCATCTTATCCCATCTTATCCCATCTTATCCCATCTTATCCCATCTTATCCCATCTTATCCCATCTTATCCCATCTTATCCCATCTTATCCCATCTTATCCCATCTTATCCCATCTTATCCCATCTTATCCCATCTTATCCCATCTTATCCCGTCCTGTTCCGTCCTGTCTCGTCCTGTCCCGTACTGTCCCGTCCTGTCCCGTCCAGTCCCGTCCTGTCCCGAGCTGTCCCGTCCTGTCCGTCCTGTCCCGTCCTGTCCCGCCCTGTCCCGTCCTCTCCCATTCTGTCCCGTCCTGTCCCGTCCTATCCTGTCCTGTCCCGTTCTGTCCCGTCCTGTCCCGTCCTGTCCCATCCTATCCCGTCCTATCCCGTCCTGTCCGTCCTGTCCCGTCCTGTCGCGTCCTATCCCATCCTATCCCATTCTATCCCATCCTATCCCATCCTATCCCATCCTATCCTATTCTATCCCATCCTATCCTATCCTATCCCATCCTATCATAATCATTAGATGAATTTTTATTTGAATATGTAGCAGAATCGAAGCTAGATCGCGCTATGAACTACGCGTCTTGGTGTGAACTGACCGTAATTTTACTTCTGAAACACTTTATATTCGAATAACTTTTGATAGACTGAACCGATTCCAATGAAACAAAAACTAAATTCCTCTCCAAGTTACGCTTAATCGTTGTGTATAAAAGTTATCTACATAAATTTCGTACATTTTACGTGATACCTGGACAAATAAACATACAAACAGACAAACAGACAAACAGACAAACAGACAAACAGACAAAAATTCTAAAAATGCTAGAAATGGGTTCTATTGGTTGTCCTTTAATACCCTGGCTAAATTTTTTGAGTTTTTTTTTAATGTACAAAAATAACTTTTCTACAGTTTTATTATATGTATAGATGTAAGTAGTCCATTATTTTGATACATAGTTCTCATCGGCCCATTAGCTCAGTTGGTTAGAGCGTCGTGCTAATAACGCGAAGGTCGCGGGTTCGATCCCCTCATGGGCCAAAACTCTCTTTTTGTCATAACTTTTTTTTAATATTTAATATTAAAAAAAAAAACATTTTAAATTCTTACTTTTATGCACAAGCAAAGCTTATTATTGCTTTTTCAATGTAAATTTTGCAGCTACTTGCGCGTATTCTGATGATTGGATCACAAAACATTTTAGGCCGATCATAATACTCCTACCTAATACTCATAACAAAGCATTGTGAAACATTTAAAAAAAGTAGGTACCTAAGTGTGTGGAGTTTCTGGCCCATTCTTCTCCATACGAATCTTATGAAAAGGTGTAGAATCAATCCCATCCCATCCCATTTCCTTTAATTTTAGGTATTGACGTTCTCAAGTGCCTCTCTAATGGCCCAATTCAAATAAATGATTAGACTTTGGCTTTGCCGACTTTAGTTAGACAGTCAATAACATACGTGGACTTTTCGAGCAGTTCGGCTGCCTGAAGAATTTCGATTGCTGAAGCGTAGGTATCTATGTGTGGGTAGGTAAGTCAAACACTAGTTTGCTAAAGAGTCGCAGCATCTACTCGCGGCTTTTGCATACCTTGTCCCCAACGACAATATATGACTAGACTCCGCATGCACGATCTAAGGAACAAAAACTATCCTGTCAACTCGCTGAGGTACTACGTAAGCGAGGGGGACGGGGTACTGCGTTGTGATTGGCTAACTCAAGGTCTGTTCTGTCTCAAGGTATGTTTACGGCTCACATTGCAGGATTGGTCGAAATAAGACGGATATAAGACTTTTTATGCCTAATGTGTTGACAGACATCGGTCGTCTGTTATTAGGAGTCTAGAAATATATCGTCGTTGCTTATCCCCCTTTTCTCTTCAAGTTTCACGCTTATAGAAATAACCTAAAATCATTTCCAGGATTTCATTTAACCTGTACCAAAATTCATCCAAATCGGTCCAGCAATTTAAACTCACATTCACATTGGTTGAAATAATATTTATATAGTTATGTAAGTTATGTTGCTATCTGTCAGTTACTCAAACTATCGATAGCTCCACTCAAGTTGTAGGTAATTGACATTTACAAAGACACATCGAATGGCGATATTTGTACATTTCAGTTTATTGTACAATAAAAAGAATATCGCAATAATCAGATAAACGGCTTACCCTTCCCTTAACATTTTATTGTTAATTTTAGGCTCCCTTGATCCACTTTTAAATTTCATACAATATTCACATCGGCCCATTAGCTCAGTTGGTTAGAGCGTCGTGCTAATAACGCGAAGGTCGCGGGTTCGATCCCCTCATGGGCCACGATTCTCTTTTTGTATGATCCTAGCACTACTTTTTTTTTGACGGTGCTGAAACATTGCTACTAAACTTAAAGTAGATATACAATGTAGAGTCCTCGCGAGTCAACACCTGCGAAAAATTCGTGGTAGGTGCTTATTTTTTTAATACAATTTGATTTTCTATCATAGACACTGGTTCCGCGTCAAAAAGACTTAAAAGTCGTGTCGCGGACTCTAGGTACACAATTAAAAAAAAAAGGTATGAATGTCCATAAATAAGGATCTATATTTGCAGATACAAAAAAAAATACGGTTGGCTGAAACTTGGCGCTTCAAATAAAATAAAACATGCAATCAAATATGGAACATTAAATATTTGAAAATCGAATAAACAGGTTTTAATTCTCTCAGTTGTCACTTAAGTGTTTAAGTTCGCTGACGTCGCGTCGACTACAGCACTTTTCTAAACTTTTAAAATGGTTTATTTACTAGATTTTATAATATAAATATATGTGAGCTAGAGTTTACTCTTTGTATGTGTCACAGTCAAAACTCTTAACTAGTCAAAAGTACTATTGACTAGCAAAATCAGTCAAAAGCACTATTGACTGAACAGGTTGGTCAAAAGTGGTTTTGACTGAAAATTATTGGTTATTAGTACTTTTGACTGCAAATTTGCAGTTAAAAGTACTATTGACTGACGCTCTTCGTCAAAAGTAGTTTTAACTGCAATAAAGCATCAGTCAAAACCACTCCACTCCACTGCTCCTACTTTTGGGTGATTTAAAACAATTCTAACCTAACCTGTCCGTGTCGGGGTGACCCAAGTCGTTTTTACCAATATTTTTTTTCTCAGTGCCCCATTACATACACTCCTATCTAAATACCAGCTGAACAACTATATGCTTTTGAACGAGAAGAAGACGGACGACTTCAGGGGCGCCTCGAGGTTCGGTTTGGTTAGGTTCCTTTAAACCTTGTAGACAGAAAAAGGAGCCCCGCGTAGCGGGGCTCCGTCGACCTTTCTTCGAAAGCCCTCTTCCTCCGCTTTAGAAATAAAACGAGCGCTCCGCTTTAGAAAAAAAAACACTCTACAATGAAGAATTATTTATTCATGCAACTCAAACTATTATGGCACTTTGAATCACACAGCAAAAGCAATCCATCAAAAGTGGTTTTGACTGATACAACCAGTCAAAACCACTTTTGACGGAATCACTTAGTCAAAAGTACTTTTAACCAGCTCCATTGGGCAAAAGTAGTTTTAACTGTTATTTTAGTCATAAGTACTATTGACTAAAGCATACGGTCAAAAGTACTTTTGACTGATTTTGCAAGTCAATAGTACTTTTGACTGGTTAAGAGTATTGACTGCAACATATGTACTGACTTCACGGTCTGACACTGGTTCGCGAAATAGTCGCTTAAATACATAACTTAACCGATGTGTCGCTTCACGCACCAATATTTTTTGCAGTTTTTCTATTTCGGACTAGATTTTCGTAAAATTTGTGTAAATACAACGATTAGGTACTAGATCCATATCGGTTGTGAGGTAGAATTGACGTATCGCGGGACTGACTAAACAGGTAACCGTGACCCTAGAACGTAAAGGGTTATTTATTAAAGGAACACTGTGGTTTTTGGTCTGTACGAGTCTGACAGTCACTTCCACTCCAACCTAGATATGAGGACTCATTTGATGATTTTACCACGAAACACTTGTAACTCTAAGTCACGCAGGGTAAGGGTAGAAAGATGACATACAGACAGCATAGTGATTAAAAAAAAGTCTAGTGTCTAGGGACACTCACTGGCCATCTTTATGACAGTTTATGGCCTGTAATCCACCACGCTTGCCCAATGCTAGTTAATATTGAAGATTTTAACTGCCTTTGTCTAAATCAATTAACTCAGCCTATCAAAGTCCTCAGCTGGACATAGGCCTGTCCCATACGGCGCCAGCATATAAACCTACCCTATACCTTCCGCATCCAGTCTATCCTAGCCACTTTCTTTTGGCAGCCGAAGCTGAGGCGTTGTCTTCTCAATTAATTCTCAACCTGCTTCCTGATTCATTTTTCTATCCATCATATCACCAGCCCTCATCACAGACATAACCTAATGTCAAGAACCTCCCGTGGTGACGTCACAGGAGTACATACTCGTAAGACTCGTAACACATGCCCTATGTAACAGGTACCTCTAAATTGTGAGATAATATCACGAGTGTTTATTGCCTCAAGTTCTGCAGTAGAAAGCCTGCCGTTCCCTCGTACAAATATTGTCACTGTTCCGGTTTTACTTAAATTGTTTTTGTACCTGTTCCTTGGTACAAGTGGTTACTTAGTAGTTTAACCTAACAAAGACCATTAAAATATTTTTTAGGAATAGAGAGAGCCTCTCTTAGAGAGGAGACATTGCCCCAACCAGTTTAATTTAAGTATGTCCGTACGATTGTTGCAGTCGAATTTCCAAAAACAGGGCCGTTTTTTCAACGAAAAGCCAGATTGTCATTCGAGTAATTTTACAATATCGGACACACGTTTAGTCTCATTGTGAGAATGTCAGAAAGTGCAATTCGCTAACTAAACAATGATTGGGATTGGTTCATGTATGCGTATTTAGCTAAAGGCCCATATATGGCTGCATTGTAGACTGGTCACAAGAATTTTCTTCCTTGAAAAGTCGTTATTAATTTCAAAATATTGATTGGTACACGTTCAAAGGACTTTACTTTCATAGATTACAACTTTAACATAGATGATCATTAAATTGCTGATCTAACTAAAATTGTGATAAGTATGGTAAGCTTCTGAGAAAACTCACCTCTTTTGTTAGTGACATCACTACCATATATTATCAGCCTATAGCCGTCCACTGCTGAACGTAAGCCTCCCCCAAAGAGCGCCAACCATCCCGGTCCTGGGCAGCCCGCATCCATCCACTGCCAGCCACCTTACTTAAATCATCAACCCATCTTGCAGCAGGGCGTCCTACACTACCATAATGGGAGAGATTTCTCTGAAGCTGAGTCAATGAGTTTTTTGATTGACACTAATCCAACACCTACTCTCCTGAGTCAAATATAAGCTAAACAATTTCTAGATACTAAAAAACTAACAGCTCTAACTACAGGACAATTCACTCTTACTCGATGCCATATACAACCAATTGCTTATCGATACCAGTTCATAATCGAGTTGTTACTCGTAAGGAACGATATCGACCTTATTCTGATGCACATAAAGATTCACTTAGCATTGATTTGTTGAGAAGATTATGCAAATTGTAACCAATATTTGTATTTATGAATTACTATGGTAAAGTAACGGATACTGAGGGTTACCAGGATCAGATCTCTGAGGTTTCTTGTCTATGGGAACTAGAGACGAATAAGTCTGGTTTGTACTATGTGCATAATTGATGACAATAATTGGTGAAATATTAACTAGTGTACACTTGTACAGGCGCTAGTATTATACGTACAGACGCCAGTACATCAACTAACTTCAATCTTTTATGTTTTGATCTTTCTTTAATAATTATGCAGGTTTTCAACCAAATCGCAAAAGTGGAAGGTTAATTTATTAGATTTGTAAAAATTGTCTGTACGTCAACCTAGGTATCCCAATATGTAAAAGTTTTCCAATCGAACATGAAACTTCTGCTATTGTGATACAGTTGAAAATCAATTAAAGTAGTTTAGCAGATTGGGGTAGATTGATGTGCTGGCTATTACTTATACCTATCTGTATGTTCTATTACTTACACCTCTGTCCGAACCTTCGTGAAATACAAGTGATACTTATAATTTTACACAATGATATAATTTATCACTTTTTTATACTTATATTTTTTAGGTTTAGCACTTAAAATTCTGGCATTCTTTTTAATACGACATGTAATTTAACACTGTATTGTCCAAACGTGATGAAATTCCGAGACTTTCAAAATAGCTCAGCTCGTACAGATTGCTTGCAAATTCTCTCCCCAATTCTCACGTACTTTTTGTCATTTTTAACTGGCAACTCAGACTATGTAACAGTACACAGTTATCTCACAAAGTGACACCTGCGGATTTTACAGCTTTCTATAGAAAATTATGTATTTTAACAAACTCGTTACGAATTGCATCACTTCGAAGAAAATCAGTTTGTTTTAGTGTACCGTTGTCTATGAAGTTTTCAAGCAGCAATTCTTACTTTATCGAAATCAGTACTTCAGCATAAGAATATAGAGACTAGTTTTGACTGTCAGACTATGTGCACTTTTATTTTACTAACTACTGTTCTATACTAGAAGTCTTCTCCAGATAAAACTGGTGTCAGAAATGGGGTCACCAGATAATAAAAAAAATTGCATTGTGTTCTTTTAAATTCCCCTCTTTTCTATTACTAATTGATCGGCGTTTGCGCCGCACGGGGACCAATCACTGCTCGTCAGCAAAAAGGGGTCAGATAAAAATAGAAAGAGATAAAACTACAGGGAATCTATTCGTCTATTTGGGACACTCCCGCAAGTGGTAGCGTGGCCGAGCGGTCTAAGGCGCTGGTTTAAGGCACCAGTCTCTTCGGAGGCGTGGGTTCGAATCCCACCGCTGCCAAGACTTTTTGTTTTACGTTCTCATTTTTCTGTAGTTGAGTTAATTATACAAAATATATGAATGCATGTAAAAGTGCTTGGTCGTAGTTTTTTGACACTAATATACTGTATTATTTATTCTGTTATACAATTTATTTGCATACAATATTGTTGTTGTTGAAATAACTAGGTAGTTATAATATAATAAATATGTAACAATAATTTGCACGAAGTATTTTATTTCTAACCGTTATTTTCACGTTCGGTTCCCTCTAATCTAAATTCAGTCCCTCTATTTAAAGTTCTCAGACTATTCACGAAAGTACATTATAATTTACCTACACTAAACATTAATTTACAACCACTAAGCACTAACTGTCCCAATTATAGTAAGTACCGATGTACAATAATCTTTTGAAACATCAATCACTAATTACAGTTACAAATCAATCGATTTAGTTTATCCCTTCATCATTACTAAATTATAACAGCTTATGTGTAGTGATGTGAAATGTTGCTAGCTACTGCAGAATTTATTTTATCCGTGAAGGTAATTATGCATCCCCCTCTAAAAATTGAAAAAGAATAATTAAACGTACATATAGAAACTGTCAGATTTGCAACAACTGTATGTGCTCTTTGCTGTGAGCTTTACAAATATTTGTTATGTGCGGCATTCGAACCCACGACCGACAGCCACTACACTAACCGTTCCATTTATTAGACTGTCGTTTCGGTATTGTTCTCATTTTTACCCCATACCTGTGTAGTGGACATAACTACTACAAAAAGAACAGCAGCGCCATCTATGCAAAGACCGAGTTACTAAGAGGTAGACTCTTAGTAACTCGGTCTCGCGCAATCAAAGTTATCCTCGACATTAGAAGACAGAATATTCCGACTATGAATGTTGGGCAGAAAGCCCACCAGACACAACACCCGTCTGGTCGGAAGTTACCTTCCATTTCACCGGGTAGCGAGGAACTTTCCACTCTGTTCCTCCTACCCCCAAACCTTTAGTACTTTTCGCCAAAAACTAGACCGAAATAGCATGTATTGGTATTTGTACTGTATTATGTCAGCGTATACCACAGAGCAGATACATAGAAGAGGATCTCTTTTAAATATTCTGTGGCGTATACCGTCAGACACTCGTCTTAGCGCCTCAGTAGCATCACTATTCTATTAAAATCACCTCCGTACAGTTTACCTCACAAAGCACTAATAACTCATTTTGAAAGTTGGCAGTTCCAACTACCAACAAGTACTTACGTTATAATCCCAGCACAAATCACAATGCTACTACATACTGGTAAAGCGGTTAATTGATACCATGAGCATTAATCATAATCAATGGCGTTTTAAATTTCGAATTACAGTCCTCTCAAAATTGTTTTACCTCTGTAACGTCACTGTCATTGAGCCTAAGAAAATCTTCTGTATCGTTAACAAAAATTTGATAACAATACTAAAAAAGCCTAAACCCAGAATGTCTACTATTCATATATGTTTGCTTCGTGTGGGAATCGTAGATACTGGTGACACGTAGAACAACAGCAATCGCTCATGCAGTGCCTGTCACTGCATCAAGAGTGTGGTTGAATATCACAGTGATATTTAATAACGTTACTATATAGACAATGGCAGAATAGTTAATAAAGGCCTAATAACTCCAAAGAAGTAGAGTCTGCTATTGGGTGGATATTGGATAAAACTGTCAAGTTGACAGTGGTCCTTAAACGTCTTGTAATACCGATGATGTTGGGTTGCAACATGCAATTGACAAAGGTAAAATAACTGCGGAAGGAATGTAATAGAGCAATTTTGAGTGTACGCATTATTTTATTTCTTCCATTTTTTTTGGAACCCAAACCAATAACATTGTCTGTTGGATTTGCAGTTATAGTGTTTATGTTATCATCAGAATCACTTTAAAATGATTTAATGAATCTTAAGGTAGTCTTTTCTATAGCTGATAGATTTAGATAGCTATTTCTTTAATCAATATTATGCGTGTAAAAGTTTTACTATCCTATATTAGCCATTTCATTTAATAGAAGAAATCATTTGTTATTTTGCTGCGTATGGTACCTACCCTAATTAATATTACTTTTGAGTGTATTTTTATATATGTAAATGTAAAAATGATTATATAATGATTATATAATTATAATATTAATAATAAATAATTATTGTTCATAGGTATTGCTTTTTCTTATGCCACAAACTTGTACGCTTGTTTCTCTTCTTGATTTTGTTAGTCCCATAAGTTTTCAGCTTTTCCATCACGCTATCGCTTACAAAATAACTTTGCGTCAGCGGAATCGTAACACCGTAATGAAAATCGTACCTAGTGCTAAAATTCTAGATAGAACTAAAATCTGTGCCAGACAGTTCAGGAGCCTATTAGATACGGCTCAAATCTAGATCTAAAATTTGTGCTTAGTGTCAAAATTTACATTCCAGAATACAATTTTGCAGTTATAATGTGGTGGAGGTAATCAGAAGCTCATTGCTGTTTATAAATAATTATTTGTAAGTTTTTGTAATTGGTCGCGGGTCTTAGGTACCGAATTACAGTGACCCTGGAACGTAAAGGGCTATTGAAGGACACCGTTGGATTTTAGTCAGTACGAGTCTGACAGTCCCTCCCGCTCTGCCCGGGATGGGAGGACTCATTTGATGATTTTACCACGACAAAAAAAAGTTTTGTAATTAGTAAAACAAAAACTTAGAAATATTTATAAACTTTGGTGACATCTTGCTTTTAAGTCTTTTCTATTTCATTTTCTTATTTTAGCTCGTGTATTTATATTTATTTTAGTTTTTTTTTGTAATCTACGACTTGTGCTTGGCTGGTCTGGAAGGCGCTATTATATTGTCGATATTATTTACTGTCTCACAATATGTTGGAATCACGCTTTCTTGTCACGTATTTCGACATCATGTAATAGCATCATAAAGGTGGTAGCTATACACCTACGGTTTTTAACATAGATGTAAAGAAACATTATAGGTATGGATGCGCACTCTCACTTAGAACCATTAAAATTTAATTGAAAAAAAATATTCAAAAAACGGATACAAAAAACCTTCTAAAGTATTTGCAAACTACCCATAAGAAAATATTATTTCTATTTTTAGTTCATTTTTAATATGTATGTTACATATTTTAAAAACAGAAGCACAATCAAAATACCAACCTAACTATATAAATATTCATAACAGCACGAGTTCCGTACGAAAAAAAGAAATAGTAAAACAGTTTAACCGTGTGTAACAGTCGCGGTGCAATACCACATGTCCGCAGATGAGTCGCACAGGTGCTCTCTACATCCCACTCGCCATTTATCCGACACTCGCGGTACCGGCGAGTCACCTCGCGTGCGCACTCCCCGGGAACACACGTGTTTGCGAAAAAATTCGAACAAAAAAAATATCGACTAAAAGTCCTCCCAAAATAGTTTAATGGAACATCCCTACTTTCACCAAAAACCGCGCGGCGAATTCGAAATTTAAAATTTAAAAAATCAAGTGGTCTATGGTAAAAATATAAACAGTGGACTTTATTATCAATGTGAATAGATTTTAATTTGATTTATTATCAACTGTAAACATCGCTATGTTTCATTGTTCCTGCATTTGAGTGTTCACACGGTCTTCAGAAGAACGAAGTGTTAGGTAAGCCACTGCTTTCAATTTAAACAAATATTCCTTAACGAGCGCGGTTAATTGAATTGATCTTTAATCTAAAGTTGACTTAATTACGTCATCCAATTAACTTAGTTATCATAAAGTATCGCATTATTTAATTTATTTACATAAATATTACAGATGAAAGTGTTTATTTTAATATTTTTTTCTTTTGACGGTGTGATTTGCATATTTACGAAAGTGGCTGAAAGTGGGTCCGTTGAAAATTACACTTCGGGCTTCAGTACTGTTCCTCTGATTGGCAGTTTAGAAAGTTATTTTTTCCTCTTTTCGCAAATTAAAAATAAAACTAGGGTTGCCAGGGAAAGTGTTAAGAACCTTTAAATTATATTCAATGTTCACAATAGGTATGTGCATATAATTACTTACACATACAGAGGTATGTACAGGGTGTGCTTCCGATAATATTGTTCCGGTGGGTTCCCACAAGACGCCTCGGCAAAAAGAAGTGCTCTCGACAATTAACCAGACTTAATTGACGCACACACTACACAATACATTTTGATGCGGTATTTCACGTTCACGTTGCCTAGATTGTAATTAGCTATTCTACTATTCTTATGAGCTTTCTCAAAAAAAAAAACAATTAATCGACAGGTGTTTCATTTTTGCACTATTCTGAGAATTTTTATTTTATGCCTGTTTTGGCATAGAGCTAGTAATGGATGTTAAAAATCCAACTTATTTGAAATTGCAATAAAGATCAGGTTTTAAATTTGACATTTATGAATATTCTTTTAATAATTAAAAGGTCAATAGATTCACGAACCGATACCAATCTTTAATATAAATACCGTTAATTCTAATAATTTGTAAAACCTGCGAAATATACCAACTTCATGTTGTATTTTTATGAGTATTGATGACTATAACTGATTGCAAAATTTAACTTTAAACAAACATTTTTTAACCATAAGCTTTTATAATTGTCATTAGGTTGTACTTAAATTAGTAATTATCATTTTTTCTTTTGTTACGTAAACCTGAATTGACCAGACGTCACTTATAAAAATCCCTATACGTCACAAGCAAGTGCGGTTTTCACTTATGTCCCGAATATTGATGCGTTATATCTTTGTAAGTATGCAATAATACAAGAAAAGAAAAATACCAATCCAATATTTTTCAAAACTTACTGGCGTACTAATTAAATCTACAATTTTATTGCTGCTGTCAGCATGTCTATTAATAAGTAAGCAACTGCAGGCACTTAATTTTAAATATCAAGAGAAAAAATGTCACTTCAGACCTCTGCTTTAATTTGAGTTTATGAATAAATATGAAAACCGCAAAATACGTTCAGCCTAATGCCAGATAATTCGCAAACACGCATACAAAATTATGGGAACCCGCTCTTTTAAGACAGCTAATCAGAGAAATATTGAAAAATGTTTGCAATTTTTTTTTCAAAGTGTTTCATAATACTTAGGTTTAGGCAACAATAAAATCCAATCTAAAATCTAATTAAGTGCTCTAGAAATGAGACATCGATCACAATCTAAGGTCAACGTGCATCTTGATTAATGTCGCAAGTTAACCGATCCACCGATCTAATTCGTCAAAAGGTTAATTTAAAAATATTTTTAAAAACGTCCGTTATAAATCTTTACAGCTTTTAATTTGACGTATTCTAATTTTGACGTTTTGATACGTCAAAGTCTTTAGTGATGGGCAAACGTAATTTTTTGCTGATTAGTCGATTAATCGATTGCAGCAACACTTAGTAAAAGTATTAATTAAAACAAGCTAATTTGTTCTACCATAAAAATATTGCTTGACCGTATTAATTTAATGATTTGCACCCACTCAGCGTCATAGGTAATTTTATTTTATTTGAATATCATCACCAGTAATCAGCTACCGGTAATGACGATGATCGTTCAGTAGATATGCATTCATTGAGTTCATTGACCCAGATAACGAACCTGACAAAAACTTTACTCTTATTTGACTAGGCCTTCTTCTCTTCATATAGTTTTAATGAGACAGGTCTAATAACAGCCTCGGTGCTTCTTTATAATGAATTGGTGGTTTATCGATGTATTTATATCGATATCACCTCGTTACTATATAATTTGTTTATTGAAAACTTTGGTCAACAAGAAAGTTCCAAATTGACGTTAATATGTGTAACGGGATCTTTTTTGCTTTTGAAGCACTGCTAGGAAACTCTCGCTAGCGTTATTTTTGAATTTGACAATAAATTCGGTCAAATGATAATTACTAGTACTTTGTACTTTTTTGTTACGGTCGATTATAACTATGATTTTTTTTTTTAGAATATAAAATAATAAATTGGTTCAACTGATTTTCTCAAAAAAATAATGTGCTATCTGCTTGACCGGGCTTGATATGTGTCGTATCGTATAATGCAAAATGATTCAGCGGATTGGGCGTGAAAGGGTAACAAACAAACAAACTTTCGCAGAACTTATATGTTTTCATTCTACAATTTGGTTTTATGCTATTTTTAGGGTTCCGTAGTCAACAAGGAACCCTTATTGGTAAATTGCAATGCATCATTTTCAATTTAGCTATTAATAACGTTTTAAACATTCGATATCCGGTTGCAAATTCGAACGTTTCTCCACAAATTAATCAATATTAATCATCAAAACAAACATGTTGCAATTTTTATCCATTTTAATAACATGTTGCAAATAATCAGTTTTTTTATTTTTCAACATAAACACATTAATAATATAAATGTAGAGATAAATTGCAATTCAAGCTCAACTTTCTGATTTGAACATGAACAAGCTATATAAAACGTGTTCTATAAATTCTGGATAAACTAAAATAATAAATAATAACTTCAATTTATAATCTTAATCTTTAAGTTTATTTCCTTCTCTTAATATTATTGTTACCCATCATACACTTAAACCAATGAAGAAATTAATTGTTTATTTTGACGACCTTTTTTACCAAAATACTAAAAAAGATTTTTAGGTTTACGCATGAGATGGTTTTGGTAATTTTTTATTTTTAAATTAGGTGTAAAATGTTCCCAATGCTAGGAAACAGGCCTTCTCTCTAGTATGTAAGAGGCAGTAAGACATAACCATTGATAAACTAAACAAAAAATATCATTGGTCATTCACCACGCGGGTCCAGTCCAGATATCACATATTTTCAAAGTTTTGTTTTTAGAATCTAAAATTGGTACCAAAAAAGATGTAAAAATATGGAATTCTAAAGAATTACATTAGGCCAGTATCAGACGGTTCTACAATGGTTCTAAAGACCATAATAGACATGTCATCCACCTAGTTGTAGCAATGCATGCGGTTCCACTCGATCGCTTAAACCCAACCACCGTAACTATCTATTATGAACATTCTATGGTAGTCTTTGCATTTTTATGTAATTTAAAATTAATTAATGCACTGATTATATGCGCGTTTTATTATCTTGTTCCACAATCATCATAGTGTTGGCGTAAATTATTATAGGTATGCTCGTCTTATTTCTGTTTAGCATCCGGTAAATTGCACGTTACACGGATTTAGAATTTTAAGATGAAATGCGGAATTGAGTTTTCAAGAGCTGCGCTTATTGCGTTAGCTTTATTGTAGTCATAGTTTTACTTTTAATCGAAAGCATTACTAAGAAATATTTTAGATACTCAATTAATTTCAGTATTGCATTCACAGATTGTGTCCTTATCACACCATTTCAAAAAAACAATCTCCAAGTCTTTTGCGAAAACGCATTTCAATTATTCCATTTTGGTCAACCCTCGGTTCTAGACTCAAGTTTATTTCAATTCAAAATTCTTCAAGCAAACTAACAGCATAATTCTGTCGTACCAATAAAACGTAGCATTAAAATAAAACTGATTATCTTAATCTCTACGCGACCAAAAGGCCAGATTGCATATAAATAGTCGCGTAAGGAAATTGCTGATGAAATCTCTATTTTGGACCTAGACTCACAAGACTGGTGATCATTGCCAAGGTCGGTAGTAAGTGATATTGCATTCTAGATTTTATTACTACATTAGTAAGGGTGAGAAATGATTATGAAATTATGGCGTAGATAGCCAGCACTTAGCACTCTTAGCGGGTTGGTCGATAAATTATTTGATTACCTAGGTATTAGAAGTATGATTGTAACGTTCCGTCTACAGATTCACAACAAAAATCGGATAATTTAGATTTTTACAGTGTTTAGTTTTGTTTATGTTTCATTGATGGTTACAACAAAAAAATTGTTATATGAAAAACTATGAAACCTTTTACCAATCATGTTTCCTGGGGAGTCTATGTAAATGATATAATTACAGAAGCCCAAAAACATTGGGTAAATGTGTTAAGCAAACAAAATTCCTCCATACGTTAATCCAAACTATTAGTTTTTACGCTTCACTTCCTTTCAAAGCCACACTTTCGAAGCAAAAAACTAGACATTCTAACAATGCACGCGCCCGAATGTAAATGAACGAAACTATTGATTGTATGACTAATATAATAGATTCTTAACAATAAATTGAATTCTACACATTACTTTGGTATCTATCAGCGTTATACTGAAGAGGTTTCTAGAGCTTTTTATGATATGTGAGCATTGTTCAATGGCTATATAAAAACAGACGGCACGGCTCTTGAAGTCGGTAGAAACGACTTTCTTTCGAACAGCAATTACAACACAGTTGCAGTTTCCATTCGTTGTTTATTAAAAGTTTGATATACACATACGCATAAAGCGAAAGCTTTACATAAATCCAAAAAATCCCCCGACAATGCGAAACATAAAACCTTGAACAAGAAACGAAACTTGAGGGAAGGTAAGAGGCTCAAACCTTATTAAGGTTAACGTCGACACAAAAACTGATGAAAACCCCCATACATAATGTACTTAACTGTAAACACATAGTATAGTTTCCGTACCGCCTCTGTGAAGTACAGAAGGCGTTACCACTTTGCTGCGGCCAATGTGGCCGTCATAACGGTCCACACGAGGTGTTGCGATCCCCACCTCAGTTGGACCACCGCTACCGAACGATAAACTGTACTTAGGTAAGTACGTACCTAAATATTTCGCGAGTTATGGCCACTTTGACATAGTTGCCCAGCCAGACTGCTTTAACGGTTACAATTGTTCATTCGTCTTTCAGGTTATTAAATTGAGCATTTGTTTATATTGCATGTACTACAGAAAACGGATGCCCTTAAGACAATACGAATCCGGGAAGTAACGGAGCCTTGCGGGTTAGTTGGCAAGCTTTCATTTCGAATTTCTATAGCGAAAGGTGTGTTTAAAGTAGGTTTATTTGCATATATCAATGTCACGGAAACAGTTGTCCCTTCATGTTGCTTCAAGACGGAATCGTTAAAATTCTTTCTCTTTTCAAATCTTTCAAGATGGCTGATCGATTATGGCTGAGACAAATTAATTAAGAGAGATCGATGCGCACGCGCCTGTCTATTATGGTCAATTCGGTAACGGAACTGTGTAACGAGTATGTAACGGACGATATTTTATTATGGCACGCGATATTCTGTAACCACTTACAAAGTGGAGCGAGTGATTTACTTGAGACTTACTGTTTTACATACGGTTTTGTAAAGTCATCCGACAGTTTTGTATGAAAATGCAGGATTTGGTTAAGCTTTTGCGGTTATGAAGTGGACATGGTCATGCGTAGTAGATTTCTAATAAAAGGCACGCGTCGTATGTTTGACATAAACTTGTGAGGCATCAAATATTAGAAGAAAAACTAACATGAAAACGCTTCTAAAAAAGAAGTGTCACTCAAAGCGCTTTAACTTTTTTTATCTTATTTACTTTTGAGTCTGCATGAGTGGTATTTAAATTTTAGATACGGGTACTGAAATACATACAATCCCGTGTGTGGTGAGATTTGCCGCTTATGGAAGTATAGGTATATTTAACCTAAAGCCGAACAGCTAGGCACGACGAACACGTATGAATTGATTCAATGACGGCAACTCATCCATTTATTTATTTATTAGAAACATCATTATTTTATGAAAATAAACGTAGTTTTAAATTTTGAATAAATACATAAAGAAGAATACTGGGTGTAAGGAACAGCAATCGCAAAACGCAAACGCAATCGTTCACACACAGCCCTCCGCAAAATTATAAACTTGATTGGACAGTTTGTATAGAGATTTCGATTATTTCGGCCGGCCAAAATAAAACCGCATTTATTTTCGTTCCAGATTCCTTTGGGTTAGTTCACTCCATCTTTTAGGTCTCATCTATTCTTCTGGCTGGATTGAAGCCAAGGGCGATCCCATAAAAAACAAAGTAAATGCAGTGGATTGATGAGGACTGCCCACTGCCAGGTCCAGGATGATTGGCGCTCTTTGGCTGAGAATTACGTCCATTAGTGGACGGCTATTGGCTGAAGTAATATACCGTCTCTGCAGCAAAGATTTTCTTTTGTTGGTCCCGTTTTTGTGCCACTTGCCAAGTCTTCAATCCAATACCGTACCTTCTTAGGTAATAAAAGTTAGCCATGTTGCATTTGTGGCTAAAACGCCATATATTCCAAGCGGTATTTTTACCAAGATCTATTACAACAACATTCCTAATTATAATTTCTTCAAAACTTGTAAGTTCGTGCACTAAACAATGGCATCTATTAATTCATAAACACGTATCTAACAGATATAAAATGATCATTCCCATATCTTGTTAAATTGGCAGACAATGGTGCATGCTCTCAAAAGGAGCCGTTAAACACCTCTGTTTATTAATGAAACAATACACACAATGTAGCGGTTCTCAGTACTCTCAAAGATGACACTAAACTACCAAGTAAGGTATATAAAGACGCTGTCATGAAAATGCTGCTAAAACCATACACTTATGTAGGTACTAAGTTTTACGACATTTTATGTATTGTCTTCATTTCTAAACATTGCCAATTTTCAAACTGTTGGTTTTAAAATAAAGAAGAAAACGTTACTTAACGTTTCCCATCCTTTAATCCTAGATACTCTGCACTTTATGATACCTAAAGTTTAAAGAAAAGCTTTGGAAACATAATTTATCGAAGACTGCTAAGTAAATAACACCATCATACGTTTATCATTGAAATATATTTCAATAGGCAAAAGACAGGATCACAATTTATATTTATTCACACACACACACATACGGAAAGTTCAGCAGTCAAAGCAAGCCATTTGTAATGTTTAAAGTTCTTCAACTCAAACATTGAAACAAGAAATGCCACCAGAGTCAAGTCACTTCACTTCAAACACAAACTGCTTCCAATTTATCATAAGTACCCACTAAAGAAATATTGTTTCGCATATTTATTAAACTGGCAACACTAATGTGCGATCACGTTTACGATTATGCTAGCAACACTAGCCCGGAAAGTCGTACTTGCGATGGGCACACGCGCCTTGCATAATTTCCCTTCCCTAGAAACTGGCGAACCCTCTATTCACGTCATGTTCATTCATAGCAACTATTACGTATTTTATAGTCATTTAAATGTTGAAGAGTTAATAATTTACTAACTCTGTTTTAGTAGAGAGTAACTAATTTCTATTTGAACTGTATTTTATTGCATGTTTAGCTTTCTGTTGCTATTTATTACTCTTTGAGATGTTTTATGGTTTTATGAAAGCTATATCGTTGCAGGATCTACAATTTGCTGACAAAACATTAATTATGAACGTACTGACGTTGCGTGACTAGTTTTTTAACGCAATAGATGCTGACATTTATTTTAAAGTTGAAATAAGTTGTTTTTTAAAACCTAGAACAAAAGCTGGATTTACTGTGACTCACGTGATGATCACAAACACTGGTAGGCAAGTAAATGTCAAAGTGACAAATAACAAAACTGGCAAGTGAAGTCCAGTCTAACTAGATGCAAATCCAGTTGGCCTTGAACTCAACATAGTCCGGAAAAGAGACAAGGCAGATGATGAGACCGACGACACAGGCGATCAGTTTTGTGCGTTTGGTATTCCAGATAATCCAAACGCATGTTCTCTCTGAAGGAACTAACCATGCAAAATATTAACAAGCGCAGGACCAGTTCCATTACAGGACAACAGTATTATAGCAGTAGACCGGAAAATTGGCCACATGAAGAAAATTAAACATGACTGCCAGTCTTAGTTCAACCTTTTAGACTTCAACACTTTAAAACTAGTAACACAAAAGGAGAAAACAACTTAATATCATGCTCGTAATACCAATAATTCACCAGATAATATTATGTTTTATGTAACAAGAGGCGAGCCTATTGACATTGATTTTTCTGGCGCCAATACCGAATTTGGCTAATATTTTTTAAAGAGAAACCCAAAACAATGTGGTCTACCCCGTAATCAAACCCATTTTATGGATAGCAGTCACTTTTTTCATCAAATGAATCCTCCCGCCATTGGTCAAGCGAGTCTGTCAGACTTTAAGGTACTGAATAAAAGTCGACCCTGTTTATTCAGATGCCCTTTACAGTGACCTAGCTACTGCTGCACTGCGTCTAGTGGTCGTAAGAGATACTGCTCTTACGAACATTAGACGCCGTGCCGAAAATAAGGGTGTGGCAATGGTGTCCAGGAACGCGGCAAAGACTTTAGAGAAAAGAGATCATAATTGGCTAGACCAGGGTGCTGCTAAAGAACCTCGCACTGGGCTCAAACAAGCTACTACTTACAGCACCTACTAGACACAATCTAACAACTGGTATAAAATGTAAGTAAAGCCACACACTCATTATAAAATTCCGTGTGTGCCGTAGAAATGGAAATGAGGTAGAATAGGAACGTACTAGACAAATCACGGTCTAGTTGTTACAAGACAAAGTAAAAGTCGGGTCGGCAGACATCACGACTTTGTCACTGCGCAGTTCGCATGCTAAATGCGATAATAATTGTATCGTCTGCCCCGGGCTTAATTTTTGGAAGTGGGTTTTATTGTTGTTGTTTTCGAGTTGTTACATTAGTTACTAAACAATTAAGACGCTTAATTTGAATTCTGTTTTAATTTTAAGCAAACCTAAGTGGAATTAACTGACTGCTTCGTTGGTTTAGTGATTGCAAGCGCGACTGCTGACCATGAATATTCTCGGCTTCCTTTCCCAGGTGGGGAAAATTTTACTGGGTTTCTCGATTAGCAATTTTTCACTAGCAGGCTGAATTGCTACCCAGTTAGTTGATGGCATAAGCGCTTCCTATTGTTTGAAATTTGGACTTACTATTACGCACCTACACCCACCTCTGTTTAAGCAATGCTCAACCCTTTTGTAATAACAGACGTTGGTTATTATGATGTGATAAACACGCTACCTATCGATCGGTTTGTCGTTAAAAGTAATTTAACTTCTGTTATTCTTTTTTTCACTCTCGCAAACATCAATATATATTCTAATCGCTCCATCATTTACCTAACTATCTAAAAATCCTTCCATTTGTTTGCGACACTGTCTCGCAATTTGCTTGCGAGCATTGATTTGCAAATAGCCAAATATTTCGGCCACTCACGCAATTCAGAGGAGCGGAAAGTACTCCAGAATGAGATTCAGATCACGATGTGTCGTGATTTGAATGATAAACCCATAACTACAGGTGATTAGACGAGAAATACCCGAGTGGGAATCGCAGGTAGAAAACTAGGTGCTCATGCAGAAAGAATTTTGGTAAATAATGCGTGAAAGAATGTATTATCTATCGAAGACATCGGTGAGATTCAGGCGTCAATGACAAAGAGGAATGTCAAATTTTAGGAAATTCGTCCCCAAAGGGTTTAAAAGTGGAATTAATTTTTGTATGTAAACGAATTGAAACTTAAATTGCATCCTTGAATTTGGATTTGGACTATAATAAACCAAATTCATAAACAACGTATTTCAAATTTATTGGAAATCAAATTCGAAATGGGTAATGAAAATCATAGGGGAAATCGCGAAAATTATACGGAAAATCGCGAGAAAAGACATAATCGCGAGCAGAGTGTTAGTTATTTACTTATATTTAAATAGATTTTGCTATTGAATTGCTTTGCAAGATTTAATTCCTTCTCGAACGTATTTGCATAACATTTAGATCTATGTCATATACCTAAAAGGTTTTCTTATATGAGAGTTTGTGACGAAAGATGGATGGATGGTATTCATATCATGCAAGTATGGCTGTGCATATTTGGATGAAATTTCTAGAAAGATAGTTTCATCATCATCATCAGCCTATAATGTTCCCACTGCTGGGACACAGGCCTCCTCTCTGAGAGAGGGAGTGGGCCATAATCCACCACGTGGACCCAGTGCGGATTGGTAGATGTCACATATCTTCGAATTTTTGGTTCTAGGACATGCCGGTTTCCTCACGATGTTTTCCTTCACCGTTTTTGAGAGCAGTGGTGATGAAATAAATTACACAAAGTAATACGCCTGGTGGGGTTCGAACCCACGACCTACAACACGTTAGTCGGGACCGATACTGCCTGGGCCACCACTGCTCTTGAAAGATAGTTTAACCTGGATTAAATAATACAAAACATTTTGTACCAGGATTTTGCTCCATTTGGATAATTCTCGTCATAACACGCCGGTGAAACAACTAGCAGCGAAAATGCTAGTTCCGTTATAATATATTCTGCTAGTTCCATTATCTTATAATAAATACTAAATTGTTTTAATTTTGACGTCACAAAATTGGTAGAAATTCTAACACGGTGAATGCTTATGCGAGTTTCCGCGACGGTGACACAGGCTCTTGACCGAAGGTTGGTGGTGCACCCACAAATATAAAAGACAGTAATATCAGTTCAGAATCATTTATCAACAACTATGTTATTTTCGAAATATAAACTTTGAAGATAGTAATCAAATATCAGAATATTACTTGCCCACTGCTAGGTTTAATCACGATATTTTCCTTAATTTTTTTTTTCTACTGCTACCTATCTATTTTATACTGTCAATTACTCACAAATAAAATAGCAGTAGTTGTGTCACGTGGCGGTGGACATCTTTTAAATCTGGACCTATAATTTGAAAGGGCTGCACGTGTCAAGTTCATAAAACCCTAAAACAAAATAAAAAGCTTCTTTTAAATTCTGTTAACACCGTTCATAATCTCTCTGCTAACGCATAAATTGGCGCCTTACATGATTAAAACCATAGATTAAAAGGCGGGAGACCCGGCCATCACTTATCGGAGTCCGCATCGCATTTAAACTGGGACATTATTCTTCTTTTTTTAAGTTTTAAAGGAAGCTGTACTTCTGGTCTATGGTTTTGTAGACTGTCAAGCATACACCCTCATTACTACGCGGTGAGCATGCTTATTACAGAATATTAGCTGCGATACGTTGCCCTTTGCATTACTCTGTGGTTTTTTGAATTTACTCAACTGTGGGAACTTAGATGTTGTTTCGCGTAAGCAGATTGGCTAAGTGCGTAGTTTAGTGGCGACATGTCTGATGCGACTTTCAACTTGTTATAAAGTGTTAGATGGTCTTTATAAATTAATAAAAATTAGTAGACTACAACAGCCTTGTATCGAAAAGCCCATGCGAAGGTGCACGGTATGTGGGCTGTATCGGTGACTTTAGTTCGTCTACGCATCTCCTCATTTCGGATTCGGTCACGCAGAGAAACACCGAGCATAGCCCTCTCCGTAGCTCGATGGGTTGACCACGGTCGTCAGTTGTATCAATAATTGGTTTGAATAATGAAACTGGACGAAAAGAGTGCCTCCAAAACACTCAAGCCTACATTTTATACCACAATGTTTAAAAGTATGCTAATTTATTATTGTTCTACCCTATGAGCTAAACTCATCATACAGTCATATTCAAATAAAGACCTTTAAAAGCCACAATTAATTCACAGACTACAAAAAACTTATCTAATAACCACCTAACTAATAAATATTCCACAAAGACTATGATAATATTAAGAATTATTTCTATCAGTCAACCATTTCCTGAGTAAAAAACCAGGAAGAGTTGAGTAGCGTAGCTCTGGGCAGTTAGCCGCACGCTCCAGCGACTGCTACCCATCGTACCATATCGCACCCGTCATAACCAAGTAAAACTGAGCAGGTTTTAGCAAAAATCACCTCTAATGACCGGTACTTAAGTACAGTGGCGATCCAGAATCGCCAGAATCATTGGCCCTCTGGTAATTGCTTCTAAGTGAATGAACGGGCAATGCGTATCGTTTATTGTTTGTTGAGTATTAATATGGAAAGGTAGATGGTAGATAATTGTGGAAGGAAATGAAATAGTTATACTTACTGCTACTTTTTTCTTTAATGTTCAGTTGTAGAACGGATAAAGCCAGAAGTTTTTATTTAGCGTGCTAAAATCTAAATCAAATAAGTCCTAACCCAGGGCAGAGCGGGAGTGAGTGCCAGACTCGTACTGACTAAAATACACCGGTTTCCTTCAATAGCCCTTTACGTTCTGAGGTCACGGTAATTCGTGAGTCCCGCGACCAAGTTCAGTTGCACATGGAAAGGGTGCCTTATGTGTACGAACAAGGAACTAATTTTATCCATCAAATTAAACTCAAAGTTTACAAGTTTACGTCACAAAATCGTGTCAACCGGTGCTAGGGCCACAGATATTTGGTGATTCGGTGGGAAAAGTCACTTTCTAGTGATGGCTAGACGAGATTTAAGCAAGAAAACGAAGGAAGAATACTAATATAATCTATAGGTGTACAGTTCTGAATAAAATTACATAACTTTTTTTGAGCATGTTACACGATCCAAACCTTACCTAATCCATACTCCAAGACTGATTTGTGGAGCGATCATAAACGCAAACTTACACGTAATTAATAACGGTAACGACACGTCTCAGTGAAGAAGCAGTGCTACGACACGAAAGTGCTATTACGATAGTTTACAAGGTTTCGGCGCATTACTTAAGTCGTACAAGAGAAGTTACACAAATAAATAAACATGTATGTTTGGTGAATGGTCGTACGTCGTGAGACCACCCTGAATACGCTGTGAGAAAATCGTCCGAGTTTCCGCGACCAGTCTTTTCAGAGAAGCGAATGTGGATTTCAGAGGAAACGAGTTGCTTTGTGTTTCTCTGTAGACTAAGAAACACATTGAAAATGAAGTTAAACACACAGCTATTGTGTATCCACCTTGTTTTAGAGGAGCATAACTCTGCACACTGGGTGCAGTTTTGTTTTGTTTGGCCCCATGCATTACATACTCGTAATAATAAACTTGTTAAAGGTTAGGTGTGAGTTACTTGTTAGGTCTATTTGTTTAGAAATAGATTTTAATCATATACACTAGAATAAAATAGAAATATTGTAATATTATTGGAAATTTAATCCCGTCTTCTATCTTTAATCAGTTGGCTGACCGGTAAAACAAAACAATCCTCTCATTAGACCTTTTTAGACACACTGGGAACAGGGCATTTATCCTCCTGGGCAAACTTGGATCTCTGACTCAAGTTAATTTTAAGATGATGTTTAAATATAAAGAGATCAAATCAATCATTAAGCTTCCATTTTCAAGCACTTTTGAATAGTCAAAAGACAAGTAAAATAAAATAGTTCAAAAATAGTTACGGATCAATAACATATTCAGTATATTAAATACTATCCGTCGTACCACAAAAACTTAAACATTTGTTGAACACGTGTCTAAAAGTGTAACTGCAAAACGGCCATTATAGGGATTATTTTTGAAGTTGACAGATATTTTAGCAAAGTGTTCAACAGATATTGAACTTCTTTTCTTTGTAGTAAGGCAGTATAATTATATTTATCACATTAATATCCCTGTCGCTATCTACAGTTATATCAACTTTTACGTTTGTATAACAGTTTAAACGATGAATGCCCATTGAATGGGCGGAGCTGTTAACAGTATAAACACGCCCGCTGTTGACAAGAGTAGGTGTTTCTTGTACTACTAGTTTTTAGAAGCTGTTTTTTATTATAAAATTGAAAAAACTAGTCACAGTCGTGAGATAAAGTGATAAATTTTAAAATATCGGTAGCGTTAAGTGATGGTCGCGGGACTTATTTCCATCACCGTGACCCCGGAACATAAAGGGCTACTGAAGGACACCGTGGATTTTAGTCAGTTCAGGTCTGACAGTCCCTCCCGCCCTGCCCGGGGTGGGTGGACTCATTTGATGATTTTACCACGTAAAAAAAAAGCGTTAAGTGATCAATACTTACTTATTTTTAGAATTTTAAGTTAAGTTGGTAATTCAGTTTATTACGTGTGTAAACAGTTAGCGAGTCATTATCATCATTTACAACCTATAGCAGTCCATTGCTGGTCGTAGGTCTGCCCAAGAAGCGCCACAGCGCACGATCACCTGCTTTTTAAATCGAAAAAAAGCTTAAAGTTTTAATAATGTAATCAATTAAGACACAATTAAGATACTGAATAATTTTTTATCACAATACGAAGAAATATTTTTAATTTTCCATAATTATATCATTTCTAATCTCACAATTTTCTGTTTCAGAGTGAACACAAACCACTACCTACAAGATGAATGCATAAGGTAAGACTCCACTTATCACTATCCAACATAAACTTAAAACTACAATCGATTTATCTTCGTAAAGTCCCTTCAATCCACAATTATGTGACTCTTAAGTCTTTTATCATAAGGTGTACATTTGTACGACACACGTTAGTGAAAGACACAAGACATCGCATCACATTACGAATGCTTCTGATCGCAATAATAATGAGTCGGACAAGACTCTTGCGCCGTTTATCACGCGTCGATGATAGTAAAGTGAGATTAGATAAAGACATGCGTCTTGTAGTACACTGTCCTTGTCTTTATTTAATTATTATCTCATAAATGCTTGTGTAGTTTATGTACTTTGTAGTTCAACTATGAAGGAGTTGTTGCTGCCGTCATATTGTGACATCACGCACTGTACACGTCATAATGAATGACGTGTACAGTGCATGACGATTTCTCTCTTTGATAATTTTACAACTAAAAAAAAAAGGTAAGCTTACCAGTAGTTATTCCTTAAAATATGTATAACTTCAATATGGATGGATTTTGCTTTATTTTTAATTTTCTACTTTTCCATTAACGTTATAGCATATTAATTGTTTAGTCTTAAGGATGATTTTTATAGGATTACCGACCTTATTTTATCCTTATTTTACCGACACTCAACACCAACATCAACACCATCAGATTTTAAAGTCTTTCACCGGCCCTATTATTTGTAGACCCTTGACATTTAAGAATTCAATATAAAATTACTTGTTGCGACACTTTTGGTCACCTTGCATTGAACGTCTTCAATTTAAACTATATTTGCACAGTCACTTTCAGATAACGCTTTTTTTATAAACGATTGCGATATCGCCCTCAGATGATACAAAACATATAATCACATGAAGCAATGGTCTAATGTTTGCGATGTGACGTCATACTTGGTGACAATATTTCAGTCCGCTTTGAGACAGTCCTGTGAAACTCTGAACAATTTAAACTATTCGCCAGGAATTCCTACAAATTTGAAAGGGTTCCCAACCAAAGTGCTGGCCAACATTGGATAGGTTAACAGGAGAGTTCCTAGTTTAAAAGAGAACTGATTAGTCTAGCAAGAATAACCATTGGGCAATGACTCTGGTCCATCAATTTAACTCAAACTTGCACCTCTTCCAATAAATTCTTAAGAAAGCAAGCTCATAAAAGTAGGTAAATAACAAAAACAAACATTGCATAACCGATAGCTGTAATCCATATACATTACATTACAAATGTCTTACATTACTACTTGCAACCAGTTGCCATATAATACGTTATGACAGAACGGAAAATGACAAGAAGCGATCTAACCGATAGCAAAATATCAGAGTATGTGGGGAATCTAAATGAGACGCGATTCTATCTCGTGAATGATGTTAAGTGAGGAACGTATGACAGGCATGCCAATACTGATCGGTTACAAGAAATAGTCTACATAGTCATCTGTATCTTCGTGATACTAGATCACTTTACGAGTATATCAGATGAATTTTCTGTCCAAATAATTGTTTGGAACCTTTCTGACTCAACTGAGGGCAAGAATGAATTAATCCCTTTCAAAACATATCCTGCCTTAGCATAAACAATTCTGTTGAACGCTTGTCTAAAAAAAGTGTAACTGCAAAACGACCCTTATGTCAAGGTGAAATGTCGTTTTGACGTTGATAGTTTTTTAGACACGTGTTCAACAGATGTCTATCTTTCATGTGGTAAGACGAATAGTATTTCGATAATAGCATTCAACATGATTGATATAAGCTATTCGGTAGCTTAATTTTTTGTCTTCTTACTCTATAATAGTTCTTTGTCGTCGATAAAATGGCCCCTTTTCTTGACTTCCTCATTCTTTTTAGCTTCTTCTCGCTTACCAAAGACAGATGTGGTCATAGGAGCCAACAGATTTATTTCAAAGATTTTTTCTTTCTTGAAGAGTTTTTGATTTCCGCCCAATACTGCTACCACCGCTTCTAACAGTTTAGCTTGCGGTTTCCAATAATCTCTTTATGCAGTATTGTGGTCTTCATCATTTCCCACATCTATAAGTTTCATAATTATGTACTGAACGATTATCCGTCTAATGCTTGACCGATGAAATAGTCACTTACCATTTAGGTAACCACAAATCCATCTTTCGGATTCAAATTATCTACCAACGTGTTATTAATGTTGCAAAATATTGTATGTTTATATGCACTATCCGGTTCTGGTTGGCCTGATGACCGATTTATGTACAATCTAAACCTGTCTCTTCTGCGGTGACTGGCCATCGATTTAACAGTTGGAGTGTGCAATCGTTGTGACAAACAAATTGATATTGTAAATTATTCTGATCTTTAGCTTTATCGTGATAACACCTGCTATTTCGACGAAGCTATTATTGATCTATGTTGTCTCTACAATTTAAGTTTTTATCTTGGTAGAAGGCACAAATTTTTGAACTACAAATATTATGTTGAACGAAACATGCTATTTTTTAACTGTCTTTAATAATATAGAGTGTTCTCTAATCTAAAACAAACCGTCAAGTTGTGAGACATGAATAGCAGCGTGACATTACTACAACTATAACTATAAGATAGTATTTATGATAAAAAGCAACAGTAGTTGCGATTAAAATCAACCATCTTATAGTAACTGAAAATCTAATCGCAGCTTTTATTCACAGGCTTCTTATTACAAATCTAGATAAAGACTAATAAAATACCTAATTGCACGTTACTAATGAAAAGCTTCTAGTAACAAAGCGGGGCCTATTCCTGGGTTGATCTGAACATGCAGACTGACAGGCACTTACATTAATACTAGCGTGTAATCGCTGCCTTATTGTGCAGGAGTGTGAACTGATAGGTCAATGCAAAGGAAACGGTGCAAGTCAGGTTGTAACTGGTTCAATTGACGCCATAGAATGAAAGGATAATAATAATGTAGACGTAGGGAAAAGTAGGGTAAGCTAAGCTAAGGTAGTAGCTTGAGAAGTCACCTTTAGCAGCAGTCTTAGTGCGGAAGTCTTTGGTTTGCTAGGTAAGGCTTTGACGGTCGCTCTTTACAGGGTGCCTCTTTGTTTGGTGTGGTTAAATTATGAAATAAGTCCTCCTGCCATGTGTTGAGCGGTAAGGACTATCATACTCTCACTGGCAAAACACGCCACCCCCATTTCTTCGGATGCCTTTTGTGTTCCAGTCAAAGGCCACGGTATCCTGCTTAAATAGTCTCGCTACTTCTTACGAGTAAAGATAAAGGTGTTGAAAAGGTTTAACTTCATTAGTAGGCGGGTCAGACTACTGAGCGTTTTGTTCACTGTTTGTTATTTGACCCTCTGGTATATGACGTCAATGAAAACTGTCAACGGCCTGGCGAAAAAAAACCTATTACTTTGATATTCCATCTGCAACTCGAAAAGCAAACAAACCATAAAATATACTTACTGTTAACTAAGTACATAATAAAATAACGTTTTCCTCGAATTAAATTATAGTTCCTAAATATTATTAAATTAAACTTAATCTTAATTAAATATTGTTTAAGCAAATAGTTAAGTCATATTTGTTTGGGTCTGAAATGCCGGACCTAACATTTCTAATTAGTTGCATTAATATTCACAGTACACGATCAATATTTAAGTGTGATATGTGTAATATAACTTGTTAGAATTTTGCTGGAACGAACAACTAATACTTATTAATAAATTACTTGGTAAGTATATTGCTCTGGCTTTGACCAGACGGGCGCCATATAATACAATGATAATAATATAGCATAAATGTAGATTCTCAAGGAGATGCATCTGATAGAACTAGGTAAAACTGGGATATAACAGAATGCATAACTGGGATATCTGCCAAATTTTAATCTAGATTTAGGTGTTATACACATTTAAATAAAATCTTTCTGAAAACTTATTCTTTTCAAACCCCTTCTTTTTTAGTAATATTTACTTAATTATATGAATACCCCTATTTTTTCCTATTTATTAATGTAATACGCATAGTGTTGACAGAAACACAAACATCTCTTTTTGTTTCTTAGAACCTGCCTCAAAACGCAACCAAAAAAAAATCCAGATAGTGTTTTCCAAACTTCATTTGAACACGTGTCTGTGTCTACTTACTTCTTCTTTCAATTTACATTTAGCCTATCTAACTCCTTACGAAACATGCACCACACCAAAATCACCCTTTAATCCTCATAGAATTCACAGCAGACTTAACAAACTTCCCATTACATAAGCCTAGGAAACAAGTTCTAAAAGTTGACCGCCTAACAAGAATGTAAAGGAAACACCTAATGACGCCGAGGAGATAGCACGTTGTACCAGAGTATTATTTTAATAAGTATCCGACCTGCACGCCATGTGTGCTCTGTAATTAGTTGTTAAGTAGTAGCTGGTAAGCTATTATGTCATCATTTTCGAAGAGGAAGAGATAGGACAGACTTGAAATTAAGTTGGCAATACTGGAGCCTTACCACGAGCCCTTATCGCGATCCAGTTTAGGCTGTGGGAAAGGGACAGAGCTATACAAGTTGTCTAGCGCCATCTCTTTCCGACAGCCTAAAGAGTCACGCTTTAAGAGTTCATAGTAGGCAACCTGATATGAGGAAAGAAATGTAGATCACATTTGCCAATTTAGATAGAGAAACGCGGATTAGATCTCAAGATTCTACTAAGATTTAAAAACCACTACAACTCGAGTTGTATCACTTTTCACTAAGGGTACAGATTTAATTTTATTGCTAACTTTATTTTCCCTTACATTGTGAACTGCCTCAAATAGTATAATTAATTCGTTTGGAGTTCGTTCGTTGATTCAAGTTGCACTATTTCGATCAACAGGACTAACTACGGAACTACTACGAATTCTTGATTTACCACTTTTAGACCTACATATACCTTATCCAATTTCGTCTTCCTTAAAATGGAATCCTTCGCTACTTTTGTACCTACGGATTAGGTAACCTCATTTTGGGATCCAAGTCAGTTAAATTGTTTTCCCGTGTTTCATTGATCTACATTGCCTTGGCGTTTATTCTGGATGTTGCCATTGTTGATCCTAGTGTTTAATTATATTTTATGATTTTCGGTTGTCCCTTGGCATTCGAATAGATTATGTACTACCTTGTCATTAACATTTTGCTATTGATGCACATTTCGATGGAAATGGGGAGAGTTTGTTATTATTGCATACGAGGCGGAATTGTCAGCCAAGCGGCAGGTGAGGGTGCTGTGGCACTGAGATCATGGAACTACGTTTTTCACGAAAACTTGTTCAATGCTTTTTATATAGGCTCGGCTGACAATTCAGTCTAAAATGCAATGGCAAAATTTCCCTATTCGTATCAAAATTGAAAAAAGAAAACCGAAACTATATTTAAAAGACTGAAGCGTCAGTAGACTGGTTTAATAACGGTTGTTTTAAATACAAAGATACACATACTGACAATCGGAAGCACGCTATAATTGTTACAGTACCCGCAATTTCTACCATAAACGTAACAGAGCATAGCTTACGGCTACCATCGCAAGTTCATCACTTTATGGACACTATAAACTGTAAATGCCATCATGGCGAATACAAATTGTAAAACCATATGCATAACAATGTTGCTAAGCAGTTAATTTTAATCGTCTGATATAAAAGAGGGGAAATTTAGAAGCCCCGTCGATTAATTTGTAAATTATTAAACTATTTAATTATCACCTCGGCACCGAGACCTTTATCAAAGCAATATCTTTTTTTGGTGGAAAATCATCAAATGAGTCCTCCTGCATGTCTGTCTGACAGAATCCGACTGACTACAAACTACCCTGTTAATTCAGTTGCCCTTTGCAATCAAAATCGCGGTAGGTATGGTATAAGCTTCAGAGAAAACTCAACCCTTTTGTTAGTAAGTTCACTATCAAAGGGAGTGAAATTTCTCTAAAGCTGTCTGAAGCCAAAACTGGAGGGAAGACCTTCTCACCTGCGGCAGGTAGATAGTAAAGAAAAGAAGTCAAACCGAACTGTAAGCCAAGGTGGCTTACAGTTCGGTTAGACTTCTTTTCTAAAAGTGCGTTATACAACTTTTACGAGGACATAAATAAAACCTCACCTCAGTCAGTAGTCAGTACTCTAGTTAGTAGGTTAATACTGAGGTTTATAGATTCAACAATGTTTTAAATAGAATGTTCTCCATCTTCTATAATATCACTGTTAAAGTTTGCTAACCTTATTTTTTCTGAAAATTATAAGTATGAAGTCATATTTATTTAATTTTGTCTAAATATTTGGGCTTGCCTGTCGGGGTCGCGGGACGGAACGTGAAGGGCTATTGCAGGACACCATGGATTTTAGGCTAGTCAGTACGAGTCTGACAGTCCCTGCCGACCTGCCCTGGGTTGAGGACTCATTGAATGATTTTACTTCGATAAAAAAAAAAAACTATTTAGGCTGGGCCTAAAACGTCTTCTCTTCCAACTCTGGGAGCAACATTTTATATCTATCATATTCCTCACCAAAAATGACTAATGAACAAAAATATGGACATTTTCTACGGCTTGATTTAACACCATAGGCTTTAAATGTAATCAGCAATACTCGATCCTATCATGTACTTACAGTAAAGAGTCAGTGGATTTTCTGTTGTCAATATTAACTCAGTTATTTGATATCCACGCGCCATGGATTCATAATAAATCAGCCTGTTTACCTTAAACAACACAAGTGGCACTTAATATTCTAATACCATTTCCGATGATTCAGTTAAGAGTTTAGCTTTAAATCATTTTATAAAAGAATAAACAAATTAAAAAGTCAGTCAGGTGCCATTTTACTTTCCTCGGGACACGCAGCATTCCATTTAACACTTTTTTCAGTAAACAGAGCGTTTCAAATCGTTTAAGGCCTCGTACATCCTCCATTAAGTACACGCTGACCATTACGCCACAAAGGTAGTGCGGGATATAAGGCTGTATCCAACCGCAAATGGCCTGCATTATCCCCGGCACGGGCTGCGCACGCGATCAATGTCATACACATCTGTCATGGCGACGATGTGCCGACAATCAGCGTTCCAATAGAATGTTAAGAATCTTCTTAAAGGCACTTTTATGGCAACATTTTGTTTTATAACCGATTGCGGCTATTGTTTCCAGTCTTCAAGTACTAAACCATTTAAATAGTCATTACGAAACTGTAGAGAATCTCAAATCAATTTAATCACAAATAGGTATGGAATTCTCATCAATCAGCATTTCTCTGTACTACTAGACATTTATATCGTAATCGCAAGTTACAATAAAGATGAAATTCCGATAAAAAATCACGCGTTTTTGCAGCTAATGCGCGTTTGATGTGGTCGGTGTGTTGCGGAGCGCGGATCGTGCGCGGATGACGCACGCGCAGTGTGCCCGACGACTCTGCGGTATGCGGTTTTTCACATCACCTATCTGCCGCAGACAATAATTGAGGAACATGCAACCCTGTCACAGTTATGCGGCGGGAAAGGAAATGGCTACTAGAGATGTAGCATCTACATAATGTAGTACTTTTATTATACACTTGTCTACATTTCCTTAGTAATCAAGAGCTAGTAAATGAAGGGCAGTTTTCTGGTTAATTTTACGTCTCACTTGACAGAACTCTATAATAATACTCCAAGTTATGTAAAACTAAACGAGCAGTGGTGACCAAGTGGTATCGGCCCCGACTTACGTGCGAGTTGGTCGTGGCTTCGAACTGAGCCGGGCGCATACTTTGTGTAATTTGTTAAATCACCACTGCTCTCAAAACGGTGAAGGAAAACAGCGTGAGGGAACCGGCATGTCCTAGAACCATCAAATTCGAAAACATGTGACTTCTACCAACCCGCACTGGGCCTGCGTGAAGGATTATAAGGGCCCACTCCCTGTCAGAGAGAAGAGACCTGTGTTCCAGCAGTGGGAACATTATAGGCTGATGATGATAATTTTAGTAAATCTTATTCGTAGAAGCAAACAAATAATTACTTAATCTAGATCTAGGTAACAGTTACTTGTATTTTAACTTTTTATCCATAGTCATGCTGTGGACTACACTAAACTCGTCAAAATAGAAATCAATGACTTCGTTAAAAATCACTGAAAATCACTCTTTACAAATAGCGATTCCGCAACTCATGAAACTTACGCTTTCATGCACTCCACGTATTTTATGAAACGAATTCGAAACACGACATGTAAACATTAAGTTACTGCCATGGAATTAGTTAGTACTAAATACAACATTGTTTCTTGAGTAAGAAGATTGTCACCACCTGTCATTTTGTCACATTATTACAACAGTCACAATCTTAGACTATGGAAAAAGAATGGACTCGGCGTAAACAATCTATACGAACAAAATCGCAGCGGCCCCCCGTGGCCGGTCGCCATGTTTTGTCACGGCTTTTTAATCTGTGGTCAAAGCCAACAACAAGAACATCAGTTGTCATCGCAACTTGTTTGTTTAGGTGTTTTGAAGAAAATTTAGTGATATTAAGCGAAAATTGTGCTTGTTTATAGTGTTTGAACTTGCATAATACTGTATTTATTATGGGTAGGTGCAGTGTGTCAGGCTGCGGCATGAAAAGCGACAAAAAACATGCCAATATAACGTTGCACAGGTTAGTAACCGAATTCATTCAAAATATCTTGTTTTTTCTACTATTTTAAAAGATTTTGCTATTTGCGAGGAAGTTCATAAGGATATACTTGCTTTTCTGTAATCATTTACTGTTTTACTATTAATTCTAAGTGTTTTTTAAGAAAATCAGCTGTCCCTAATAAATAGAGTTTCGGTTCGACATTTTCAAGTTATCGACAATATATCGATAGGTGGATATTATTTAAACACGATTTGTTTTTATGTGATTTCAGATTGCCAACATGTAAAAAAAGAAAAGAACAGTGGCATACTTGGGACTGAAAATTTGAATACTACCAAGCATATTTTTATTTGTTCCCTACATTTTGAAGATAAATGAACATGATAACATCACATTTTGAATATGATTGAGATCGACGGTTAAATGAACTCACATTTGATTATTGTGAAAAAATACTTATTCAAAGAACGCATTTTTAGAACTCGACTTTAACCGGAACCAACGGCTATTATAATTTTTATTAAATCTGTGTAAAATGTTTTTCTGGTTTCATTTTCATAATGCTGTCATTTTTCCCAATCCAACATAAACCTTCTTCTTTTGTGATAAAGTTGAAAATATCGGAGTAGGAAAAAGCCGATAGAAAGCTATTAGAAACTCATTGTCGAAAAACACCGTGCAATTCAACTATCGATAATAAAATGCGCGCAGCTCTACGGCAAGCCGCCATCTTTGTGCCAGACACATTAGTAGGCAGGCACGTTTTTTTCGCAGGTATTTCATGTCTACTCTTTTCCATAGTCTAAGGTCACAATAGCCTTAACTTTTATTTTTATCAGCCGTCGATGAGTCAGCAACTCTTATTTATTACCAGCCTGTCCGTGGTAGGTCAATAGCAAAAGAGGTCATAAGTCAATTCTTAAGGTACCCAGTGCGACCAACTTTCCTGGTATAATTGTTCTCTAATAATGAAATCTCAGTAATGGATCTTTGATAGTCTTTTGATTAACGAGAATGATAAATCAAAGTTATTCCTGTACTTGTGAGCTTTACAATATTAAGTGAAGTTTTTGCCGTTTTGATTAAAGATTCATGTTATGAAGATTCCCTCGTTGTTCATTGATTAATGACACTTTCTTATACGTGTAAGGCGCTCGCGACATTGTTAGATGCTCTTCCTGCGAACACGTTACCCCTGAGTGACAAACGAACAATGTCATTAATGGTGTCTATGGTTTTTACCGCCATTTTGATTTACATTGAAAACAGTTTCCTGGAATATAGAAAAGAGTTTGAATGGCGGCTATGATTTCAAGAAGTTAGCAAGATCAGCTACCGCACCTGAATAATCCTCGACAATTTGTGGTGATTCAACTGTGATCACATACTATCTAACTTCAATATCAAAGCCCGATCACTAATTGAAGTCTCTTGATAGATTCGTAACTTTCTGCTTGTAAAGTTTTACTGCTCCATGAATATTTCAATTTCATAACCAATCAATTGAAATATCAAGGCATTGTTTTTATACAGCATATCAAATTTGTCGACCACGAGCAGTTGTCGTGTTGTGATTACTGTAGCAGTCCCTATCGCCTTGTCGAGCGCAATTACTGCCCGATCAATTGCTTTGCTATGACAGACGGCGGAATTGCAGCAAATTGCGAATAAAACCGTCGTTTGCGCACATACCATTGCCTGGACACCATATGTCGTCTACATTACCTATGATTGTGGCAATATGAAACTGTTGCAGCTTTCTACATCGGTACTACGACATTTAGAGACTTCTGTGATGGAAACGAGAATACTTTCTCAGTACGTGTTTGCATTGCTCGCCTTTTTACGGCCTGTCTTGAGACTGCATGAGAATTTATGTATATCAAGTTTTATAGCCTTACTTCGTGTGAGTTCACACGTGGTGCGAACAATACGTGTCTAGTGGTCTAGTGAAGAAAAGTAGACGATATGACAATAAAATTCATTTTTCACAAGTAATAAAATTAGCTGACCTGATATACATTACTAGGTAAAACGAGGTGAAGGAGGCGATTGGACGTTAATTTAATGTTGCCAACGAGTAGTCTATTGAATTATATTCATACAAGATTGTTTAAAGACATCAACGTTTTATCTCGATTCAACCCTGCTTTTCCATACCGCTTTATGGCACCTGCTTTGGAAGAATTACAAACAATGTTTACATACTACCAGTTGAACAATAAAGTTTCCCACTTTGTTGTTATTCATTAAAAATAAACATCTTTGTGTTGGATAGATGTTACTGTCAATGGTTAGACTGTTAATCATTTTATTTGTAAAGTCAGCTTCCATTTTGTCTTCATTCCCGGTCTAAGAAGATTTTTTACGATGCGGTATTCATCAAAAGATTACAGCCGAATGGCTTCCATTAATACTGTGAGTTCTGTTATTTTTTCTTTTATTATTTCGACATTATGGTTGTCTACGTCAAAAAACATAGCCTCAAAACTGTTGCGAAGACCGTTAAATAAGTTTAAATATTAGTGTTTCAAAAAAAAGGTGTTACAAAAAAGATACCTCTGACAAATCGTTACGGATAAACCTAAATTAGATTTTAAATCTAACCGCAGTTACTGGTTACGAAAAAATATTTCGCATATTCATCAAAGTTCATCTAACAGTTCACCATAATGGTTCCTTTAATGATCTTTTTGAATGTTTAAAACATAATCAGGCTTTCCAAGTTCTAAAGCGTCAAATTCCTTTCCGTTACTCCGAGCACAGGGCCGTCACCGAAGACAATCATAGCATTTCTAATTTCTTATGTTATCTTCCGAACAAGTTCTGTATTGTTACTCTATCGCTTTCTTAACAAGGTTTGACAATATTGTTCGCAGCACAATAGCATCGCGGCGATGACGACCCACGATACAAAGACTAGCACTGATTGTGATGGTGAAACCACGGGGTTCAAGGTCAAACCTTTCAAGCTCTACGATATTTTTATTTAGCGCAGTTTTTGCATGATCAATGCGATAAACATAAGATTTTATAGTCACACTTAGCAGAAGAACGGTTGAGGAGACAATGTTCAGATTTCTATCGATTTGTCCGTTGTCGTTGTTAGCTCGCCGACAGGTCGTCAGTTGCCATTTACGGAGTTTATAAATTATTTAGTATTTTATTTCGCAGTGGTCTTCTGCGAGAAGAGCATGCCGATACATACATACGAATCACCTTTGTCATACAATGATTTTAAAATGAAAGTGTATAATATCGGGGACATGGACATACACAGTAACTTTGAATAGAATTTACTCTCGACAACTTTCCGCCAAACAAGCCTATTATGCTGCTCGCATCCTTACAAGGCCCGCATGTGGAAACTGTGCCTACGAATGAAGAACTTGCATCGCAGTACGTCAACGTACATATTAACATTTGTACCCGGACAAATGAAAGTTTTCCATAACAAGATTTATTCAAGAATCTTGATGGATATTTGTATGTGCATGATATTGTGGTTCTAGAAATATGTAAACAATGTAAATTTTTAACTTTCCTATTCTGACTTAATGTCAAATACCTATTTGATAAGTTCAGAAAGTTCACGCATGATCTGCTTTGTAAATGTTGTAAACATTTACCAACAGACAAACCGACTTTAAAATGGGAAAAAACGAAAAAAGGTAAGTAATGGTAAAGATTTCTTTACAAACGAATTTAGCAGTCCAACTAACATCAAACCTTTCACTTTGATGTTAAAACGACAAAATAATAACATATTCAGGTTAACCGACAAACGACTTTTTCAGAGGTTTTCTAGGGCTTAATTTCCTCCTATAAACCTAGGAGTAGTGGCGGTAAGCGATGGTTAACCACCACGCGGATACGATTAAGCCTCTCGCTTCTAACATAGGTACCTAACACTGCAGTTTTTGCCACTCTTTAATAGCGGTGATAGTCATAATAGACGATACTTCCGCGTGTCAGCTGTCTCATTAGTATATCTGCAAATGAACGATGCTCTCTTTCTTTTATACTTTTCAAAACAATGATTCGTCAAGTCTGGATTTTGTGTCTTTGTTGTTATTTAACTTGATTTGTCTAACTTCAAGCTTTTTTTTCTCAAGTGCTCAGAATAAAGACTGATTTATAGAGCATTTTTCTTGCACTAAATACTCGATTTAAAGAAAAATACCATCAACTACTGATGAAATCAGCTATACAAAATCAATCATGACCATTCTGGATCAATAATAAAAACTTCAAGAAGGGGATCTAATTTGTGGCACGAGGCCTGAATCCAAGATCCAGAAATTCTTCCATGCCATTACCGATCCTTAAAACGCAACTGAAACAATTTACCTCTACGTGCATTTTCTATCTGCTTAGAAATACGGTACTGGAAAAGAAACTCTTCGTAAGCCCGTCGTCTGTAAAAAACTGACGTCGAAATTGTCTGTACCTGAAGCGAAAATCGGGTAACAGTCTGTCTAGTGAGGCGACAAAACGTTTTTACCGGTCGGAACACAGTAAGCGCTTCGGTCTTCGACTAACACAATAATGAATGCGCTATTGTCTCTGCCATTCAATCTACGCATGCTTGTTTACCGTTGAGCGTTTAAATTAATATATTTCGGTATATATTTTGTGGGATTGACAGTACCTTAATTGGCAATTGTTTAGAATTGAAATGCCAGGAAACAAGTGTATGTATAATGAATTCTCTCTCACATAGACAGTACCTAAACACAGAAAATAAATAGTAGGAAGGTAGGAAATAGCAATGGCGTGAGGTGTTGATTGACCAATTAATCTAACAAACAGTAAAACAAATGTGTTAATTAAGCCGATACTACAAACTTATCTAAGTAGTTCGTATATCGGCGAATCATTAATTACCTAGGTTGTATCTAAAAGATATGTGATAAGTGCAACCAATGAACATAAACAAGATGATGTGTCCCGAAGCCTACGGCCAGGTGGTTCATCAATCAGGTGTAATGGACAAGATACTGTAATGACGTTACCTGCCTGCCTACAATTTGCATAGGATCGAGGCGAGGATTGTAATGATGTAAATAATAATTCTAAGACTCATAACGCAGGAGCTTTTAATAATAAATCAACAATTATTAAACTTAATAATTCTACAACAAATCACACTTGTATGCTTGTGCCTACAACTGTCACAATCAATGTGGGAGCTTTGATGGCGTCTCAATGGCGGCTGATTGACGTTTCCAACTGTCAGTGTCATAATGTACTGCGGTGAGATATCGATTCTTTTAATTATCTGTTGGATTTTTAAATTGCTTGGCGTGCATTTTTAAGAGAGATGCTTTTGATTGATTTCATTTATAAACTTTGTAAACATTTTTAATACGTTGTATTGCTTTGTAATTTGCTTTTTATTCAATTTTATTAACTAGTAGGTGGTTTTGGTGATTGACACTTCACTGATTAATACTTTTTACAACAGTAGGTGTTATCCAACAATAATAATAAAAATAAATCAATGCATGAAAAATTCAGGTATTTTGTTCAAACATTTTTTTTGTAATTTTAGAAAATAAAAAGTTACCTAACACACGTTTCTAGCAACCTTGCTAACTAAGATCAATATGCCAGTGAATTTACTACGCCAGAACCTATTTCAAAAATTTTGGCAGAAATAGATGGAACCCTGAAGACTGCTCCAGGTGGCTATTATTTGAAGGACCCGGGAAAACCCGAGCAACAAAAAGAACCTGGGGTAAAAAAGAAAAAGTGTTTACCAACAATCCAGGGACAGCAAAAGCATTGTATGGCCACGCTAGTTCGTATACCAACATGGGCCAGACAATAAATTACTCAAGCCGGTGTCTCGGTAATAAAGCGAATGCAAATTATCTCACTCGATACAATCTAAAGACGGGTAGGCCGGTGATTTAGATATAGTCATTAGTGGCTTGATTAAGATTCAGCAACAAGCCGCTCGAAGCGTGTTTGAACTGATATGTCTGAACTAATTTTATTAGTCTCAATACTAGGTTAGACGATTTTGTTTTCGTAGAATTTATTTCTTGTGATAGGGGTTTGAAGAAATCAGTTTTTACTTTGCATAGATAATCAGCCTAGGTCAGGCACTGGTGCCGAAAATATGGGGGTGCAGTGCTCTAGCACAGGGCGCATACCTTAGAAGGGCACAGAAATGGCCAGATTAGGACCGAAATTGACCAGAATAAGGCGCAGTTATTAAGATCGTACCGCATAATAGGCTAGTTAAGGCACTGCAAGGCACAAGTCTTCTTGAATAAGAGGGCTGTAGGTAAATTCACCAAGTGGTTCCGGTGCAGGTTGGTAAATGACACGTCACCAATATTATGGTTCTAGGATAGGCTTCATGGTTTTATAAATATCTTTTTAATTTCCGATATTTCTGTTGCTCGATAGAAACAGTGACGAAATATGGGAAACCTTTTATCATTTTTCAGCATTCATCATTAATTCCTGTTTTAAGTTCTAAAGACAGTTAAACATGTCAGTTTAACAAATTAAATAGTACAGTAGGTACCTAAGTATAATATAAGTACCTACTAGTATAATTATAAATAAATTATGTATAATTATAGTCATAGTTATTATGAGTCGTGATTAATCGGCTTTTGTTCTCTATAACAAGGACAAAATATATTGATGGAGTTAAAGTAATTTTACGTTTTTTATGCCGCAAATGAGTTAATGACGAGACCATCTTATCCGTCCTAAGCCATTTTGCTTAATTTATTATCAAGTACCGCTATGATGAAAGGATTATAAATTTTATATTTAATTGCTCATAAAATGCTTGGGTTACTAGTAAATAACAACTATGTATACTTTGTCATTAGGTACTAACTTACCATGTACTGCAGAAGATCGACGGCTACGGAAAGTAACACTTTAACTTTGGTCTGGTCTTATTTTCAACTAGCTTCTGCCCGCGACTTTGTACGCGGATCCTGTTGCTTATGCCAGCGACAACGGGGTCGTCAAAATCGAAGATCTGAAACGTCTGATGTAGAATTCGAAGGCCCGGGGACGGGAAAACAACGGGATGCCGTATATGATTACTTCCCAGACTTTGATCCTTATTAGCAATACTATCGAACTTTTTTTTCCAAAATCAGCGGGCTCGATTCCTGGCTAGAAATATTGAATTTTACAAAATCCAATGATGCAGTTTTAGTTTTCATCAAAATCGGCCTCGAAACTCCTATCAACGTTTTTTGATATTCCTCATAGTTTCGGATACAGCCATCCACGTCCAGTTGAAAAATTCACCCTGTATGCACAAAAAAAAGAATCTTTCCGTTACTCCGCAGCGGATCCCAAGGATACACTGAATTAACAATATATATTGCAAATAACTATAAAAAAAAACTTAAACTCAAGCACAATTCTCTATGATTGAACGTCTCCGACTCGCGAGACAATGCGTGACGTTCACGATCAGCGGACAGTCGCGCATCATATTCTTCACTGGTCTCTAGAGACCTGGATGTACATGCATAAAAACGCTGAGAATGCAAGCGAGCTTCGCGATCCGAAGAGGTTTCTACGGAGCGAGTAACAGCCTGATGCTCTCGAACAGCATCAAGTCTATCCTGACGCTCTTCGGTACATTCTTGGGATCTTATGATCCTCAATCTTTTAGCTCCTTTGGAAAGTTGGGAAAGATTTGACCTCTTTCTAGGCATGGTTATAGTTTTATTCACATTATACTGATACTGAGCCATAATTTATTCGAAATTATAAAATTTCATTGTTTTCAATGTCTCACTGGATTTGACGTTTCAATAATCCCACTGTACTTAGCAATACGACATTATTGAGTTGAACTAAAAATAGCATTATTTTAAAGAAGAAACGGTAACTTATGTTTCAAATACACTCTTTGCCTTGAAGATTAATCAGTGTTTTTTGTAATTATACGTTTTCCTTAAGTTTGCCGTATATAATTACTTCCCAGAATTTGATCCTTATTAGCAACACTATCGAACGGTATAATAATACAGGGTGTGATTTTTTTTTCAAAATCAGCGGTTTCGATTCCTGACCAGGATTTTTGATTTTTCTAAAATCCAATGATGCAGTTTTAGTTTTCGTCAAAATCGGCCTCGAGACTCCTTTCAACGTTTTTCGATATTCCTCATAGTTTCGAAAGTAGCTATCCACGCCCAGTTGAAAAATTCACCCTGTATATGTATGTTGGGCTCTTGGAGTTCCACATCAGCTGTTCCAGATCTTCAAATTTAATACGACAACAGAGAGTGCTCATCAGGCTGAACAACTCTTGCTAAGATGTTATTCCTATATATGTTATAGTGTGGCTGGGCTCTTGGAGTTCCACATCAGGTGTTCCAGATCCTCAAATTTTATACGATAACAGAGAGTGCTCATCAGGTTGAACAACTCTTGCTAAGACGTTATTCCTATATATGTTATAGTTCAGCTGGGCTGTTGAAGTTCCACATAAGGTGTTCCAGATCTTCAAATTTATTGTCTTAGTAGAAAATGCTCATCACGTGAAACAATTTTTGCTATGGTACCATTTTTGTATCTCTTATAGTTTAGCTGGTCTGTTGCGGTTCTGCGCCAGGTGTTCAAGTTTCCAAAATAAATTATAGCCTATGTCCTGGCCAGACTTGTTACCTATACAACAAAAAAAGAATCATTCAAATTCGTCCAGTAGTTCCGAAGATTAGCGTGTACAAACAAACAGACAAACAGACAAACAGACACACAGACAAACAGACAAATTTTTTTTTTTCGTTTCGTGCTCTTTTACTGTTTCTGAATCCCCCTCAAATATTATTTTTTTAATTTATTCAATGTACAGACACAGTTTTTTTACTGTTTTATTATATGTATAGATAGTTATAGTATAAGAGACCAGCATATAATGGTTTTGTTTGCAGTTACACCTGTAGAGCTAGCTACACTACAAAGCCCGTCGAATAGTTTACCTGTAAGCAATTGTATTGTTATTGTTTCATTTGCATATACCAGTATATAAAATAATGTGCCAAATAAATGAATAGGTAGGTTTTGTACAGATTTACGAAGTAGTTTGTTTAGAGATGGCGTCTATAGTCGGCAAATAACGCTGGCTAATCAGCTTGAGTGACTAATATTAAAATTGAATTTTTGAATCGATACACATCTGTTGTAGATAATATAAAACTGTACTTCAACTTTTAACAGAAAAAATAGTTTATTTTTTTAAATTGAAAATGTAGATTGCTGTGAAGAAATTAATGCAATGATTTAATAGTGCATGAAATGCATTGGATATTGCCAACATTCTGAACTACACCAATAGCAATGATTGAATAGGCGAATGATCGGCCTTTTTACAAATAGATGTGTTAACTAGTAAGGTATACATACATAGTAGTTATTATATAGTTTTACATACAAAGAACATCTCTAGTCTTGAGACTATTGTGAAAGTCGGCAATGAAAATACAGTACCTGTTAAATGAATACTAAGTTATGTATAGGGTGTTTCACATAAAGGTCTATTGACTAAACCGTTACAAACTTAGTTTTATTAAGAAGCGATCTCACGGCCCTATCAAATATTTTATACCTTTCAATAACTTCCCTTTGATAACCTTTTGATTTCTAATTTGTATGCGACTTCACGTTGTAGTTTGCGCTAAATGTTGGGGCAATAAAAGGTGGATTGAATAAACAAATAGCAACAGAATATTAGCCCTGTACCTTGAGTTAGGTCATTTCGTCTCTACCTAGTCTTTACCTGATGGATTCGGAGCTCAATACCAGTACCTACATTACAAGGAGTGCCTTTCTCGACTGTAATCTAGTAAACACAAAGTAGGTAATCCGATACCCTTCGTTTTGGGGTATACAATCAAATAAGTTGGACGTCCTAGGTAGAGCGCAAGGGACTATTAGTCTCTTACTGACTAAAAACCACCCAGTGCTTTCACGCGCGGTGCCCTTTTAAAAATAGTCCCTTGTCCCTCTAGACCGTGCCAAACTTGTAATATGATATCCCGGCAGACTGGTTGTCAAAATTTCGACGGCTGACTGTCTGCAATTCTGTGAAAGATCCAATATTGTGATGATCTAGGATTTAAGACCAATTTAAACGGGCTGAATTTTAGATAAGTACTGGATTGAGTATTATCTAAAATTCTCAACCGGTAGTTTCTTAATTCTGAGTTAAACCAAAACATCAATTGCAAAAGACCTAGAAGTTCTAGCATGTCAAATTCAAAGTCAAAAACGACATGTTTATAATATGTATAACGCAGGAACAGGTGAACATGTCGAGCATGTTCCAATTAAGTGTCGGACGGGGGCCATAAGTCGAGGCACGTCAACGCCTGCCGACTCTAACGCCTCGTTTGCGTTGTGAACTTGTGCTACCGAATGTCGGCCTACTTTGTTTATGTGACGGGCGGTCGTATCTCCGCCTTTTTGATGTCCCTCGTCGCCTTTTTGATGCGTTTGACGCGAGAACTGTGAGTAAAGACGTCGTTTCATATTTATGAGACGTTGTGACGGGTTTTGTTGAGTGGATTTAGACATTAACGCCTTTTTTGGAAAGTGTTGTTGTGCTGTAAATGTTATACGGACAAAACGTAAAGATACAATGATATTTATGTGTTATTTATTAGTTAGGATTGAAGAAAGCCATTAAAGAGTTTTAGTTTTCTTTCTGCGATATTTTATTCTTATATTTTGCGTTACTTTCAGTTCCAAGAAATACATTGCATTCTTCAGATTTTTCGCTTCTTTTTGTCTTCAATGTTGTTAACTCAATCCTGTCACTTTTTATCGATCAATAATTATGACACTACTGACAACCCGGTAATCGGAACAATTAAACCGCACGCCAGCGATTAAGTACTCGTTATCTTAATCACCTGTCAAGCCTTGTCAATGTTTTTATTCTTCATTGAAGTGCTACAAGGGTATTTTGACGCGTGAATGACATTGACAGAATATAAGTTATATGACGTTAGTTCCGAATTACACCGCTTGCCAAACGAAGAAAGTATTTATTCATTTAAAAAAAATATAAAGCAACTTATTTTTTTTTGTGTTCCTTTTGTAATTAATACTTTATACATGACATAAACATGAACTCATCATAAAGGCAGGTAATATCTAGTGATATACTGATAAAAAAGTCAATTTCTAGTTAAGAAAAACTATGACTTTAAAATTATGAATTCAGAAATTATAAAAACAAAATAGCTCAGAAAAAAAACAATCTTTCTTTACAAGACCACAACTCGCACTTATGCCAAAATTTTTAACATGAAGAAAGAGCTAAAGTTTCTTAAAGCATCAAGAAAGAGCTAATTGTTTCCTAAGAAAGATTTTCCGTATATCTTATGGATTCAGATTACCCCTGTAGGCCACCTAAAAATAATGGCTGTACACAACAGTTATTTTAGAACATCATCATTAGCAAGTTTATGTTTGTTAACTGTGTACACACGGCTACACATCAAGCTATGCAAAACCAGTATCAGCTGACCGTTCATTGTGTGTAAAAATCGTACGAAACGAGACCAAGACAAACTGGTTTTGTATAGCTTGATGTGTAGCCGTGTGTACCTACTTAAATAAATTCTTGTTGTTCTCTTCATTCGTTTATTGTCAATGCTCACCGTTTAACATTCCATCTCTAATAGATGCAAACGATGCATTTTACACAGTAATGACTGTGTAAATAACTTTACCAAATCATTTCTAATAGGACGCGTTGCATTATGTTTGGTTGCCGCTTAACCTTTGATTAACTCCCGGTCAAAGTAAACCGCGGATTAAGAGTCGGTTAGTGATTCATTAAAGATTGTTTAACATCAATTTGTGTCGTGTTTATATAATTTGGAAGACGTGTCGAAATTATGTTTTGTGATCGATGTATTAAAATGTATTTTGTCAGCAGAATTGGTCAAGTCAATGAGAGATTTTTGATTAATCGGCTTATGATAGCATTTACAGGTCGCAGAGGTGGTTAACTTAATAATCGATTTAGCTCCGTGACATGTTTTCTGGTATCTGTTTTGGATTTGAATTTCCTAATAAATCTAGGTTTTAATCATTAAATTAAATGAGAAATGATATTTATCTTTTAAATTCTATCACTTCAACCATTCAACTGAACTAGGCATCAAAATGTGTTGGTGTTTATCATTAATTTCACTAATATCATCCAGGTTTCATTTCCACGTCAATGCATCAATTTCTATGAAAACTGTTAACATAGCCATAAATACCATTTAACGATTATAAAAACTGGATAGTCCACTGCTTCATTGTAATCAATTTGTGATATTTTTATGTGTAAACTAGCCACTGCCAGCGGTTTTACCGCTACAACTCGATAATTATCCCACAGAAACTTAAATTGGGATAAAATCCTATGTGTTAATCCAGGTTATAAGCTATCTGTGTACCAATTTCATCCGTTCAATAGTTTTTGCGTGAAAGAGTAACAAACATACATCTACACAAACAAACTTTCACATTTATAATATTAGTAGGAAGTAGGATTTTACACCAAAGACTACCAAGTACTGTTTCTCCCTCTTCCTCAAATCCATAGAACGGTCTTCTAAAGAAGATCGCTTTCAGCGATTGAACACCCACTGTATCACCCTATTCATAAGATTTACTTTGAAAATACTTGTAATTTAAATGGTGTGCACAAAAAAGAGTAGTTTGGCTATCTATAGATGATGTAAAGAAGAAAATAAGGCTTCGCATTTTATGAAGATAGAAAAGATATGAGCTTATGATTTATTTGTTACGTCCTTTCAAGTTTTCAATTTGAAAGTCTTTGAAAAGATCTTCAGGCAAATTGAAATTAATATTTTCTTTGATGGATACTTAAATCTTTTTATCGATAATCTTTTCAGTTGGTTAATGAGATAATTTAATGGCTGATTTATGTGAGAATAAGTATAGCCTATAAAAAAAAGAAACTTATCGAAAGAAAAACGTATAAAAAATAAAATTATCTCGCAAGAGTGGGTGTAAGAGCTCTTGACTTCGTAGAACTGTCTAAACATGTAACCGTCGCGGGCATGCGGGCGGCGTTTTATGGGTGACTCGCCGTCCGATCATGGACTGGTCAACGGCGCGTTGTGTTCCACGCGCGCCTCAAGGAGCTGTCAGCAATCTGACGGGGCCCCTAAGAGGGCCAAAGCCTGCCGGGGTGGCGGGACTGTCTCACCTGGTAACCGCGGCCCTGGCACATAAAGGGCTATTGAAGGATCACTGTGGATTTTAGTTAGTACAAGTCTGACAGTAATGGTCGGGAGGACTCATTTAATGATTTTACCACACAAAAACATGTAACCGTGTCGCTGGAACGTAAAGTCCACTCGAAGAAAGAGGGTGGACTTTGTTCAATAAGAGTCTGAAAGTCCCTTCTGCTCTACCTGGGGCGAGAGGACTCATTTCCCAAACTAAAATATAAGATTTATTTACCAACTTCGGACACGACGATAGATATAGTTGTTTTACTTTAAAGTTATTATTAAGCTACTTGCAAAGCAACTTACTGTTTGTACAGTTCAGTATTTGCCCTTGGGGTTAGGTTAATGAATACTAGGCTAGTATTATTCCTAGCTGTATGCTGTACCGTGTGGTATTATCCTAAGTGTTACTCGCAGTGGCAAAGTCATTAGTTGGCCGCCTCTGTCTTGCACCCTTATTACACGTCATGCCGTTAGCCGATGCATTTGATTATCTAAAGTCGATCTTAGAATAATGTAGTGTCATAACGAACAGGTCCTTTGATAGATGTGACCTGGGATAGGTTTAGTGAAGCTAAGTGCTTAACTTCCGCTCTGCCTTGGTGGGAGGACTCATTTGATGATTTTACCACGCTAGAAAAAAAAAGTGTGTAACTAGTAACACACTTTTTCATTTAAAACGTGCTAAAATCGTCGCCAAATTTTGTAGCGACTGTCAATAACAGGAAAAAGTGAAATTACCTATTCATAAAAAAAACTATTATGTAATTTGCACAAAATTTTACAATCAAATAATAATTCCAGCTCCGTAGATAAGCATGGATTATCTATTTCTATTTATAGTTAACTCCAGTTCAAGGTGTAAATTATGGTTTGAAAAGGCTAGAAATTGATTTAAAATTAACTCAAAGTATATGAGAAAATACTTTGTCTTTCAATTGAAGACCTAGCTACAAGATCCATTAGGTACAAAACTTTACTTTATAGAATTCTTTTAAGTTGACTAGGACCTATTATTTCGCCACTATAAAGCACCCAAAACTGACCCATATAAGCTATTTTCAACCCTTTCAATTCACATTCTGTTTTGGCAAATCATCGGAACCCGAACCCAACAGAAACTGCTAACACAAATCAATTCACATCAACCATCTTTCTAATGCCACATTGATATCTGAACGGGGATAAGCATTTATCGGTACAAGAGCGGACATCTGCGCCCGCGCCGGTCTGCCGATGTCGCGGCACGTCTGCATGCGGTGCGTGTGTAATCTAGGCACAGTCGATTATGCTCGTCGGAGATCGAAGCGGCACACTCACGCGCATCCACCCGTTACATGAACATGATGGACATGAGAAAAGTGCAGAAGGATCGCTGCAAAATTTTCTGGATGGCTAAATTTTGTTGGTGTCCTAAAGTCAAGAGTGAATAGGTTACTTCTAGGCAAGCCAGAGGAAGACCACATCATTTCTTACCATTCTTCTTACAGGCCTAATTTTTAAAATTTTTGTGAGGATAGATTATAAGAAAACTCGAGCCTTCTACTTTCGTCATAAAATTCAAGTTCTACTAAAGCAATTTGACCGATTGAGGTAATTTGATGTAGTTAGTTGTCTGCACGTAGGTAATGAACTATATAGGTACATATACAAAAGGTTTGTGTCACCATGTCCGTTAAACAGTGTGTACCAAAGGTTTATACCTAAGTACTTAGATTATCGTTCGGTGTGGTGGTCTAAGGGAGGGCCTAGGCTCAGCAGTGGACGTCTTGCCGCTGATGATGATGATGAGGATGATGACACCTAAATAGATTAGTTATTTATATAGTTATTAGTTTAGAATAAGTACACATGCACAAAATCAGTGTCAAATACTATAAATTTCGTATAATAAAGAACATGGGTTACTTAAAATTCTGTAATTTTTATTAATGGACCTTCTTCAATTTTCCTACACATTTGCTACTAAGAATATGAACAGTATGAGCACAACTAATAACGACACGTAACTAAATTCAAGAGCGCAACGAATCGTTTCATTTTATACGCACAGTATTCAGATTATAAATTAATAGAATGAAACGATGGATTGAAAAGTCTGCCGAGCGGCATATGCCACGTGCCGTCTTTATCAAATTACAAGTTATTTAATATTTTTACAACTTACAGCTATTGAAATAGGTCGTCTTTATTTTTGCAGAATGCCTGGTAAAACTTTTTGTGGGAACTGAACATTATGTTTTGACTAAAAGTTTATAAAAACGTACAAATGTAACTTTCTGCGTCGGATAAAAAAAATCTAGTGAGGCTGTTCGTCTGATGATTTGCCCATAAGCACCCAAAGATATAGGAGAAACACTAAAAAGAAAATGTCTTTACGATAAAAACAGTTCCGGGGAAGTCACTTCCAACATAGCCACTTCTTAAAGCTTTTCCATAGAATTTGTAGTAACTGCTACCTGTCCTACTGAGAAACAATAAATCGTCAAAACGATGTCATGATATGAGATTTCAGCCTCTGCGCAGCTACTTTTATGTAGGCTGGAGATAAAAACAATAGCTACTGGTTGGTCTTGTTTGAGATCTTTTCTTGTTACCACATTTCGGTACTGTGCCTATTTTAAACGCCGCGAAAGAAGTGAAAGAACAATGTTTAAAAAAAAACATACCTCATCAACATTCTATACCATCCTTATCTTCCATTTTTCCTCTTTTAATCGTCATCTCAACAGCTACCCTGAATTAAAGCTCTGGTCAAGCCATAAATTACCACCTAGCTTCATCATCATCTGCTTAGCCTTTTTCGAACTATATTGGAGTCGGCTTCCATTCAAACCAGATTCAGCTGGATATCAGTATTTTACATGGAGCGAATGCCTGTTGGACCTCCACGGCCGAGTAACTAGGTAATACCATACCCCATGGTAAGACTGGTTGTCAGACTTTAGAGCTCCTGACTAACAGTAACGACTATCAAAGAACTACAAATGATAGCCGGGACTGCTGTGCGGTTGTAATTATTTAGCCACGAGCTCCTCTTACCACCTAGCTTGTACATACATATTTTCCCCACACTCAAAAAAAAAACAAAACACAACAGGTTCCGTTCCAAGTAAAGCTTCGGGTCAACGGGGCACATGTCCGAAGTTCGAGGTTAAGTCTAACGATGGTCATTGTCCACTTGCAAGCTTGACAAACACGCTCGACACGTGTTACTGACATTACTACGAACACTCAAACTTACAGGTTCACTGTCAAACCGGCTGACATCAAATCAACTATATGCTTATCAAAATTTTGGAGTTCTGAGCATTTGAATTTGACAGTTGAAACGTAGGTATCCAATGAATCACCATTGGATACCTACGTTTCAACTGTCAATCAGTTGGTAGTCAATCTATGGGTGTTGGTGGGTGTTACTCAATTTTATAACCAAGTGTATACGTCAATCATGTTCATTTGTCGGGCGTATTTGTATAATTTCTAGACACTTGGGTTTGATTGTAGTATTTTCATAAATATTATAATTGAGAGTTCCAAACAAGACTTATAAAGGGTCTAGCTTAAGCACAATCATCAGCTTATAATGTTATCACTGCTGGTATATAGGACTCATCTCAGTGATGAGTGCGCTGCTATCCAACCAACACACAGGCTCAGTGCCGATTGGTTTGACATTTTTGATTTTGAATAAATAACATAGAGAATGTCTCACATGATAATGGATGCCACCAGAGCATTTAATAGAACACCACATAATGCTGGCAGAATAATCAACATTGTTACCAAAGATGAAAAAATAAACAGTATCCCATAGTAATCAACGTCATAATTGCTAAAAAAGTAACCAATAACTTTTAAGTAGGTAGGTACTTGGTGACTAGAGAAACAATATTTAAAATGGAGGGATATTTTGTATAATATAAGACGTAAATACAGTAAATAATTTACCGTCGTTAAATGTTTTAGTGGTTATAAATCTGTGGAGAGTAATGTTCGAAGTTCTTATAGTTAAACGGTAGTTGACGGTCGTTATAGCATGTGAAGTCTTTGTAAAGCGATATGTTAAATACAATTTAAGTTATAAGTACAGACGCCAGCTCATCACGCTACCACAATGTCTTTCTGTAATAGATTTTCAACCTTATCATAAAACAAGAAGGTTCACGTTCGATTCGGGTAGGTTGATGTGCTAGCGTCTGTACTTAATTTATGACTTCGCTAGAGAGTGTAGAGTTTATAATGATTAAAGATTTTCTGAAAACGAATTCCTAGTAATGTGCCACAACTGTAAAATAGACTACATGATTGATAGATTTGCATCAAAACGTGTGCCATGCCAAAAATTCTAACACGTTTGTGTCATCCACCATCCCGCACTTTAGTCCTCTTTCTTGTGGGGTGCTAAAATCATCAAATGAGTCCTTCCGCCTTCTGGGTGAAGCGGAAGAAACTGCCAGACTCCTACTGACAGCAATTCCACCCTATTCCTTCGATGGCTCTTTGCCTTTGCAATAGACATTACATAGTTAGACCCTCGACCCCGGAGGTGACTTCTTCCTCTTGGCGCACTCCCTTTCTACAAAGGAACCTGCAAACAGTCAGTACAATATTACAAATAGCCTGCTAATTTAATCTTTATTGCGATACAGGGTGCAAAAATAAATGTCGCTAAGGTCTTTGACGCAGTTCACCTAAACATCCAAAATTGACGACCAATAAAATAATCTGTCGCGTCGTTCGGAAAGCAATCCAAAACATTGATCCCAACTTTATTTCACTTTTTAATAATACTGCTCATTTGAGGTGCTAAAGTAAATTATCTGAGTGACAAGGGATAAAAAGTATACGATTTGAGAACAGTTTATTTTGACACATAAAGTTGTTTGGGTGATTAACATATTGTCGGATAATCCTTTGCTTTACAGAGTCTTAAAAACTCGGGTTTGCTTGAAAATGTGTTGCCCAGTGCCTAGCTTTGTTAACATCTTACTGGCAGTTGACATGATTGTCCAATGCCTAAGTACTCACTTTAGTCAAAGTAAGTAGGTAACTTCTTATCTCTTTCTATGAGTAAAACTGAGAACACTGAAGAAATTCAAGAATCTAAATATCAATTAGTTGTGTACGAAGCACTGAAACCAATTGATGACTTAATTATCTATGTGCAATTTTCTTCTAAAAAAACTAGTTAGTGGCAGCATGATAATAATTGCGAAAAAATGTAGAATGTCTCGGCACGGCACTAGAAAGAGTCGCAAACTCACGTGTAAACGCGAAATCTCGGCTTTGCCATGAGAACCTCGTCGCCGATGTACACCCAGCACAATAACAAGCGATCGACAATTGTTCTGACGTCACTCGTCACGATCAGACCAACGTTCACACGGTAACGTCTTCACATACTTTGACAGAAATAATAACTAGACGAACTGACAGCCAGCTATGATTGTTTGTATCTAATTAAGTTTTTTAGATGGAAATAACTGTATGTACTGGAGACTTGTGACGTTTCCTGTGAATTGTTCCTAAAGGTCTCTTAAAGTATGTTAGTTGATGCTGAGTTCATAAACACTATGATTTAGGAGTCAGGGCTCAGGCAACTGGCCTGACATTGAACTTAAGTAGTAATTACGACTCACACGCACTTGGTTGCTTGAGCACATAGACTTTGTTTATCGTCTAACTTCAGCTGATTACTAACAAATTGATAGATTAACAAAGAGATTTACGGGTATTGATTGATTTATGTTCAATCCTCTTAATTTTCAATTAGAAATTATAAATTGACGAGTAATTTGCCAATGAAAGACAGCTCAGCTACTTAATTAGACGTTTAGATGATTGATTGTAAATGTTACCGCTGCACTGTGTCTATTACTGCGCCCGCGCATCTATAAAAGTGATTGATTTATTGTAAATCGGTAGTTAGTAACAGTGTCTATCGTCATTACCTTTAGTTTTTGTTCATAAAATCTTAAATGTCATAAACAATTAGTAAAGGTGTTATTATTATACCTATTGTGACCCAATCGATTGGCGGAATTCTTTTAATCGGCCCTTATTCAGACTCTTTTGTATCTGATTGAACGATGAACTGGCTAACTCCAATTGGGATTAAGTAGGTAAGCATTAATACATTGTTTGGTACGAATTTGGTCTCAAACGTGATGTGGGTTTCCTTACTTTACATCTGCCATTTAGATGACCCGATGCTTTTAAAATTTAGCCAATCATCAACCTTGTGCTCTGGAAATTAAATTATCGATAAACTTTACGATCCCATCTTACTTTATTGGTACTTTAAGGAATAGCGGATCCACACGCCAAATAACATATAACAAAGTGCTGTAATTAGCTGTCCACAATCAGATAAGCAATATTGGCCTTATATGAAAATGAACCGCGAAGATCCCCCGGTGACATTCATTTATTGAATCCCCTTACTTTACGGTGTACGAAATCGTTCATAAAATTACCGTAAAACGCATACCCAGAAACACTCCGAGATTTTAATTTACATTACAAGTTCGTAATACGACTAAACCCGAAAAAAGTTGAACGAAAATATTTACGAACATGAACATGTTAGGTACTGCTAAAATATGCACCAACTTGTGTTAAAAAAATTGTAGCAAGCGTTAAGTGTATGAACATCCACTGTACTTCGTAGAAACAAGTGGTCACCAAGTATAGTTGCTCGACAACTTCCACAAAAGAGTAAAGGCAGGGTTAACAAACATTTCACCGAAAACTTTACTCGGATAGTTCATACAAGTCTAATGGTGCGTGGAAATCTTTGGCGAGCAAACACCACTATTTGACGATCCATGTTTGATAAACATTACATCGCCGCGGCTTACTAGACCGAACGTCTGCGATAATGGAAATTAAGAGGAATAAAAATAATACCCACCTAAGTAGGTACTTGGCACGTGTCCCTATTTAGTTAAGCCATGGGGTTTGTGAACCTTTTCGTGTATTTACTCGCTTCTGTGTTCTGCTGGCTTGTATTACCACTGATGTGCGTAATACCGTTTTAAATTATGATGCGCATAATTAATCGTCTGTAAAAGTTAGTGATTTGAGGAATAATGGGGAAATGTGTTTGAGAAGCGTAAATATTTATGAATCTTTTGTATGGAGGTAGAGAATAGAAACCAGTTACCTACAAGCAGTCATCAATCAGTAGACGACAAGCTTATATACGCATACGAACACGAATTAAAAAGAATCTGTGTTGAAAGACAAGAAAAGTGAATAAATTTTTATTAAGCACAAAATAAATCATTCTGCAAACACTAACACATATAATTTTGAACAAAAATGAAATATTCCCATAAGATGAATCAGAAACAAATGAAATAGAAAGTCCACAATTCAATACAACAAAAAAAGATAATGAAACGAATCGAATTGGAAACTCCTATTATTTAAATACTAAGTACACTGAATGACAGTGCGGTTAGGACTACAAAGATTTTAATTGTTAAACAGGATCTAAACAGTACCTACTATAATATTGTACATAATTGCAATTATGAATCTATTCAGCGGTATGTCACAAATCATTGACAGTAACACAAATTAATCCGTTTAAACTAAATATTCTTAGAACAATCAAGCATTTCAAAGCAACATGAAGAATAAAAAATAAAAGTCGGATGATACCTACTTGCTTAATGGGACTGTCTTACTTGATATCTCTAATTATGTTGCACATGACATGCTAGTGGTAACTCAAGTAGACATAGAGCATCATTAAAATAAAGGAACCCCGCAAAATAACAGGGCGGTCAAGCCATCTCCCAATACTGAATCTTCAGAAGCCTATCCCAGCGGGATGGCAAATATTAGCACACTTACCTATGAGCTGGGGACCGCAGACCCGACCTAACTGTCTCAAGTATCCTCTTTCGTTAAGGACCTCATTAGCTATGGCTCGCAGAACTCTGTTTGTAAACTGACTGAAGTGTTTGGATAAGCATGACTTAGATCTAAATGGATTTTACTTTATCGTGCCTTATTTTTCTGCTAAGACGCTTTTGTACTTTCTTTGCATTTTTCATATTTAAAGAAATGAATCTCCATAGTGTAGTACCCAAACACGCAGTAAAGTGCGTTAGAAATTGGAGGTCGGTTTTTTTTCTATGTAGGCAAACATAACTCTTTTACTGGGCCTGCAGTCTCTACATAGATAGCGATTCGATCGATACGTAGCGATCGCTAAATATTAACGAAAAAATTCGCATGCCATAACGACTGTCAAAAGTCTAGCGTCCGAGATAGCGAGCAAAGTCGGTAATTATCTTGGCTTTGCGACGTCGCTATGCTTACGAAAATTGTATTCATAGTGTGGTAAATTAATCATGTTTTTGTCATGGATTCTAGGCTTTTATACCACTAATGCAATATACATGTGCACTAATGCTGTAAAATATTGGCAGTTGAAAAAAACTTTTATTTACAGGGAAAATTGAAAGATAAGATACTCTCAAAAATAAATTTTCCTTTTAAAGTTGTGCATAAAAAAGATAAACCCTATCATGTTAACACTTTACCTATTTCATCAAAATGTGTGAGATTCGTATGCCGTTAAGAATAAGTACTCATAACCAAGAACTTATTCGTTTGTTTCCTTGCAACACCTAAGTAGACGTTCAACATGTCAAACAGGCAAACTGTCGTTGTCAAGTTTGATTGTACAAAAACATTGTTTCGCAAAATAATATTATAATTATTATATTTAAAATAACGGAAATAAAACGGTGTTTCCATGGACAGCGATAAAGGCGCAGGCCCGCCGTGTCCCAGCAGCGTGAGCGTCAGGTAAGTACAACCTACAACGACTATTTCAATCCGTATTTTTGGTTCTAAATTGAATACTTTGTTTACATCCAAAGTATTCTATGCAGTGTCCGATCAACACTGATTTTGTATTATATTGATGCCCTAAGTCATCCAAGCCTAAGGGCGGGTAGGGGTCTTACTTATACTTACTACTGTTTTCTACACAAACCTTGGTATATTAATGTTTATCATTTATGTTCATTCATCGTCTATTGAGTTCTTCGCCTGTCAATTTCAAACAGCCTTTCATGTGCCAGCAAATAAATTTATGGCGCCCCCTGAGACGTGATGCCCTTAGCAATTGCTTAATTTGCTTAAGGGTTAACCCGGAACTGATTTTTTGTTTACATGATTCATATGTTTCAGTGTACGCCACGTGTTACATCTGCTCAAATTGATGCGCTTTTGGCGCAAGCCAATACCTGCTGATATAGGCTGAGGCAACCAAGGTACAAGCCGATGCGTCGCTGCTAAATAGCAAGAATGTGCAGGCAGCAAGCAAAATAGCTGATACGATTGCTAATTGTGTAAATAAAAATAATAAATGATATTACTTGGTTTTTTTATTTGAAAATAGAGTATACCATAAAATGAAAATATCTAGTAGGTATTAAAGGTTCTTCTTCATGCGCTCTGTCCTTTGTCCTGTATAAGAAAATTAAAATTTCTTGAATATTCGCAAAATGGTGTTAGGTGCACTTATCTGAATGTTTGTAGTAATTAACAAAATAAATCAGTCGATAAGTTACCCATCATCATGGACTTTACCATTGTCCACCGATGTGGTGTATTCTGATTTAATCCTCATATTCTGGACTGGATAATTATAAGCCGGCTGTATACTGTGGATGTTCCTGGCTAAGCAGTGTGTTTTGGTATATTTATACTCCGTTGTGCCAGGGCGTCAATGTTTATGGAAGTCATTCAATCACGGTTCTAGAGGATATCCATCATCACCTAATGGGCAACCTCTTCTAGGCAAATTTTTATGTTCATTTATGCTTATTCATCTAGAAACAAAGTACGGCAGCCCCCACTAAGGAGCTCGTGAAAATCAAATCAATGTATCAATCAATTGATTCATTGATTGTATTGTATTCCCGGTTTCGTGCTGTTTGCCGCCTTATTAACACATCGCGTCTGTTCTCGAGCACAACTAAGTCCCACGCTAAATATTCTACCGGGGTTTTTATTATTTAAATACTATTTATTAAATATTTTCGTAATGTAAAATCCTACTAATATTATAAACGTGAAAGTTTGTATGTATGGATGTTTGTTACTCTTTCACGCAAAAACTACTGAACGGATTTGGCTGAAATTTGGTACACAGATAGTTTATAACCTGGATTAACACATAGGATATTATATTTTTATCCCGATTTTATGTTCCCGTGGGATAATTTTCGAGTTGTAGCGGGTGAAACCGCTGGCAGCAGCTAGTTAACAAATAAAGCAATGGCGTGCAGTCTTGTCAAATTTTAACGAAAAAAATCGCCTGCAATAACGACTGTCACAATGAATGCAAGTCTCTACATCCGAGGTAACGAGCAAAGTCGGTAATTATGATGATTTTGCGATGTCGCTGAGTTTACGAAAATTGTATTCATAGTCCGGTTAATTATTAGTATTTTTGAAAAAAACTTTTTATTATAGGGAAAATTGATGGATAAGATATTCTCTAAAAATATTTTTTTCCTAAAAAGTTGTGCAGAAGAAAGGTATAACGTATTAGGTTAACACTTAATTTCATCGAAAAGTGTAAGTTTCATTTACCGTTTTTAAGAATACTCATAACAAGGAACTTATTAGTTTGCTTCCTTGCAACACCAAGACGTTCAACATGTCAAACAAGCATACTGTCAATGTCAAGTTTGTTTGTGCAAAATCAATGTTTCGCAAATTTAAAATAACGGAAATAAAACGGTATTTCCATGTACAGCGATACAGATGGATACAGGCGCAGGTCCACCGTGTGCCAGCAGCGTGAGCGGCCGGTAAGTACGACCTACAATGACAATTTTTATTCCTATTTTTGGAACTAAAGGACCACGGGCAGAAATATATGGAGACTGGCCCATCGTTCAACAGTGATGGAACCTATGCCAATTGAAAGCTTTGAGGATGTGATGCATTTCTTATTATGGCAGCTAAGTCGAATTTGAGCGCCAACAAGGTGATTTCGAGCATTGAAAACATATGCCCTTACCTAACCTAACATGTGGCAACATTCTCCTACTGATTTGAAACAGGTGTCATTCGAAGCGTGTAGTAGATACGATATACTTTTACTATGGCGACATTCTTCAAATGTGTAAGGTTCACCTGGAATATCTGAAAATGTCAACCTAACCTAACTGTGACAACATTCTCCTACTGATTTGAAACAGATGTCATTCGATGCGTGTGGTAGATACGATATACTTTTACTATGGTGACATTCTTCAAATGTGTAAGGTTCACCTGTAATATCTGAAAATGTCAACCTAACCTAACTGTGGCAACATTCTCCTACTGATTTGAAACAGGTGTCATTCGAAGCGTGTGGTAGATACGATATACTATTACTATGGCGACATTCTTCAAATGTGTGAGATTCACCTGGAATATCTGAAAATGTCAACCTAACCTAACTGTGACAACATTCTCCTACTGATTTGAAACAGATGTCATTCGATGCGTGTGGTAGATACGATATACTTTTACTATGGTGACATTCTTCAAATGTGTAAGGTTCACCTGTAATATCTGAAAATGTCAACCTAACCTAACTGTGGCAACATTCTCCTACTGATTTGAAACAGGTGTCATTCGAAGCGTGTGGTAGATACGATATACTATTACTATGGCGACATTCTTCAAATGTGTGAGATTCACCTGGAATATCTGAAAATGTCAACCTAACCTAACTGTGGCAACATTCTCCTACTGATTTGAAACAGATGTCATTCGATGCGTGTGGTAGATACGATATACTTTTAGTATAGCGACTTTCTTCAAATGTGTAAGGTACACCTGGAATATCTGAAAATCTAACCTAACCTAACCTAACCTGTGGAAACATTCTCCTACTGATTTGCAGTATGGAACACCGAGTGGTTTTAGTCAGTCGAGTCTGACATGCCTCTTCCGTGTTCTCCACGCTGACAACACAACAAGCCCATGAGGGTTTCCACACTTAAAAATAGGTGGGTTAGTTAGGTTCGTTTAAGAAAAGCCTAGGAATCCCAGGTAAAACCCACACGTCTGAAGATGTAGCGATCATAAAAATATGTCTTATCCACTACACGCTTCGAATAACACGTGTTTCAAATCAGTTTTTTTTTATCGTAGTAAAATCATCAAATGAGGCCTCCCACCCCGGGCAGGGCAGAAGGGTCTGTCAAACTTGTACTGACTAAAATCCACGGTGTCCTTCAATAGTCCTTTATGTTCCGGGGTCACGGTGATTAAAATAAGTCCCTGGCAGGCTTCGGCCCCCCGTGAGGGGGCCTCGTCATTGTGCTGACTATCTTTGAGTCGTCGACCCGGGCATGGTCCACGGTCGGACAGCGAGTTGCCCTTTACTCGCTGTCCGCATGCCCACGCCTACTGTGTCCTCCGGGCGATCTTCACAGGTGGCACCCAGGCGTATCTTTCTTCCCTATCCGACACAGGTACCTCCTGAACGAAGCCACGTCTTTCCAGCCACTCCTCAAAGAGGGGTCTTACCGTCGCGATTGCGGTGTGCCCGAACCTCGGTTGTTTCAAATCAGTTGGAGAATATTGCTACAGCCTTCTTAGGTTAGGTTGACATTTTTAGATATTCCAGGTGAACCTTACACATTTGAAGAATGTCGCCATACTAAAAGTATATCGTATCTACCTCACGCTTCGAATGACACCTGTTTCAAATCAGTAGGAGAATGTTGCCACAGGTTAGGTTAGGTGGTCATTTTCAGATATTCCAGGTGAAGCTCACACATTTGAAGAATGTCGCTATAGTAATAGTATATCGTATCTACCACACGCTTCGAATGACACCTGTTTCAAATCAGTAGGAGAATGTTGCCACAGTTAGGTTAGGTTGACATTTTCAGATATTCCAGGTGAACCTCACACATTTGAAGAATGTCGCCATAGTAATAGTATATCGTATCTACCACACGCTTCGAATGGCACCTGTTTCAAATCAGTAGGAGAATGTTGCCACATGTTAGGTTAGGTTGACATTTTCAGATATTCCAGGTGAATCTCACACATTTGAAGAATGTCGCCATAGTAATAGTATATCGTATCTACCACACGCATCGAATGACATCTGTTTCAAATCAGTAGGAGAATGTTGCCACAGTTAGGTTAGGTTGACATTTTCAGATATTCCAGGTGAACCTCACACATTTGAAGAATGTCGCTATAGTAATAGTATATCGTATCTACCACACGCTTCGAATGAAACCTGTTTCAAATCAGTAGGAGAATGTTGCCACAGTTAGGTTAGGTTGACATTTTCAGATATTCCAGATGAACCTTACACATTTGAAGAATGTCGCCATACTAAAAGTATATCGTATCTACCTCACGCTTCGAATGACACCTGTTTCAAATCAGTAGGAGAATGTTGCCACAGTTAGGTTAGGTTGACATTTTCAGATATTCCAGGTGAATCTCACACATTTGAAGAATGTCGCCATAGTAATAGTATATCGTATCTACCACACGCTTCGAATGACACCTGTTTCAAATCAGTAGGAGAATGTTGCCACAGTTAGGTTAGGTTGACATTTTCAGATATTCCAGATGAACTTTACACATTTGAAGAATGTCGCCATACTACAAGTATATCGTATCTACCTCACGCTTCGAATGACATCTGTTTCAAATCAGTAGGAGAATGTTGTCACAGTTAGGTTAGGTTGACATTTTCAGATATTCCAGGTGAACCTTACACATTTGAAGAATGTCGCCTTAGTAAAAGTATATCGTATCCACTACACGCTTCGAATGACACCTGTTTCAAATCAGTAGGAGAATGTTGCCACATGTTAGGTTAGGTAAGTGCATATGTTTTCAATGCTCGAAATCACCTTGTTGGCGCTCGAATTCGACTTAGCTGCCATAATAAGAAATGCATAACATCCTCAAAGCTTTCATTTGGCATAGTTTTCATCGCTGTTGAGCGATGGGCCAAAATGCGCATGGTCCTTTAATACTTTGCTGGATTAAGACTACTTGATGCCAAGCAATCCCAGCGTATGGGCCCCCTACCATTTTTACTATGCTATCCTTGGGATATACACGCTTAACTTTAAAGTTCATTCATAGACGGAGTTCTTTGTTAGTCAATTTCAAAAAGCGTTTCGTGTGCTAGCAAATATTTTTCCGGTCCTGCTTATGGTGCCCCCTGAGACGTTACGCCTTAAGCAATTGCTTGATTACTTCAGCTAGGGTTAATCCGGAACTGATATTGTGTTTTTATAATGAATATTTTTATGTTTCAGGTGTAGGCGTACGCCACGTGTAACATTGCTCAAATTGATGGATTCTTGGCACAATCAGACGCTGCCAAAATGTAGTCTGAGGCAACCACGGTACAAGCCGAGGCGTCGCTGCTATTTGCGCAGGCTGCAAGCAAAATAGCTGAAGCGATTGCTAATCTATCACAATTATTTTGTAAATAAAAATAATTAATGATTTTAAATGTTTTTTATTTGAACAGAGAACACAGAGTATATTAAAACTAGTATTTATGAGTTTTCTTCTTATGCGCTCTGCATCAGCTCGTCCAGAGCCTGCATAACAAAAATAAAATTTCATGAATATTCACAAAATGGTGTTAGGTATACGTATCTATTTATTTATAGTAAAATAACAACACAAATCAGTTGATAAGTTACCCGTCATCATGGACTTTATCACTGTATATACGGTTCGTACATCCGTTGGCGTTTTTTGGGATTAACAACTAAATACAGTTTTTACCACACCGAAGCATATTTCTATGATGTTCCTGGCTGAGCGTACTTCGGTAATTTGTAATCCGGTTTACCAAGGCTTTGATGTTTATGGGAGTTATTAACCACGGTTCTAGAGGTCCACGGTTTTATCAATCATCACCTAAAAGATTAAACATATAAAGAAATAATGGGCAACCTCTTCAACAGATTGTTATTCTCATTCATTGTTACTTACCAAGCAACTGCTGCTTCATTGTTGAGAGCACTATTGAATTTGCCCACATTTGAGCTTGCTACTGGCCATCGTTCATTAACATTTAAAATATTTGTATCAGAGTCACACTCCTGTAATATATCAAATAATCATATAAAAAGGTATATACTTTTAAGAACATTTTAGATTTTATAGAACGGAAGGTCAACTTACAACTTGCACATTACATGAATGGCCCTAAACCATTGTCCACCATCTGCATGGATGTGGTGTTCACTGGTTCCTGCAATCTATATTTAGTCTTCATATTATGTAGCACTGCACATCCATTAATTCACTAAGGAGCCCGTGAAACAGGTCCTTTGATATCAAAGGTATTTTCGTTTTTTCGTCGGTTTCTTGGTATTTGCGGCCGCATTAGGCACATTGCGTTTCTTTTCAAACAAAACTAAGTCCCACGCTAAATATTATACAGTTATTATTGTTTAAATACTATTGATTTAATATTTTCGTAATGCCAAAACACAATATGGCAATGGTAGCGATCGTAGCTATCTCCTAGCGTGCCTTCAAAAACGGTCGCAAAGAAATTGACATGACTTTACGAAAATCGTTATTTTTGCGAAAATATTGTCAAAGTTTACGATGACACTCGATAATTTTGGTAGTAGAGACTACCAAAAATCGTTAAAAAATTACAAAGCGATCGCTATGAATGTCGAGACTACCGCCCGCCGTATCGACCGTAGCTATCACTTATGAGGCTGTCAAAAATGGTCGCAAAGTTTGTGATGACACTCGATAGTTTTGGCAGTTGAGACCGTAGAGACTACCAAAAATCGTTACAATTGGATCGTTAGGACTTAGCGACCGATTTTTGACGCAAAACGATCGTTATGTATGTCGAGACTGCAGCCCCTGGGCGCAAACACATCAAGTACACTTCGTGCAGTACGAAATAAGTAAAATACGCTCAAGTTTTAACAGCTTTCATGCCCACTTGAACTACATCAGCACTTACAGCTTTAAGAGCAAAATCCAGGTGTTTAGACTTTTCCCCTGGATAATGGTAAAAATAAATAATAGTATTAACGGTATCTTTAAGAAATCACAACAAACTACAATGTCATTAATAGAATAGCCATTGGACATTATGATATGGCAATTTACGATATAAATGTATCCGCTCTAGTAACTCCTGACCTGATCGGTATAGTACGGTACAAGACTATAATAAATGGTGTTCAGAACCAATCAGATTATAATTATGTGGTACATCGTCACCTTGTGTGGCCAGCCACAACCACCAACTTCCCGGTGATAAATTGCTTGTAACATGATAATGACATTGCTGCTAATTTATCAAACCATTAGAGTAACCGGTAAAAAGTGGCATACCTAGATGATGTTCTTATAAGCTTGTACATATTATGTATGCAACTCGATTCTTTGGAAGGTTGGGTACCGATTTATAATAGCGCAAATAGATTAAGTCGTTGGTGGTACAATTTGTCAAGCAGTTATGATGTTGCCAGTCATGTTTAGATTTTTATTCATATGATGCTCGCCGCTCAGACTCTAATATTTAGAAGTCATCAATTGACGGTTAGGAATTCGTACTAGCGCTCAAGAGTTGTTTTTGAAAAAAACACATCTTAGATTCTAGTTCTGCCCCCATTAATAATTAATTAAGGTACCTAATGGTCACTTACAAACAAGGATCGTATAAGGAAAAGTGCAGATTAGCACTGTTTAATGAGAGCGCGGTGTCTTTAAGGGCCTCCCAACGTGAGTCGCATATAATGCACCAACATAACACTAACCAGCATTCCTTACCATTTCAGGAAGCTCAAATAACATCCAACTTTGTGAAATTAGCCTTAATACGTAGTTTCTAAACGTCCCTTCGAGGCAGAAGGACTGCTTATGAATTAGAAGTCTTTTAACCCAGTAATCAATCTTCATGAGTTCTGAACTGCTACTAGGAGTAAATAATCTCTGGCAATTAACCAGTTCGACCGGCGTCAGTCCCCGGCGCCTACGGCTTTGAACGAACCTCTGCAATTTTTGCGATCCTGGTACACATGCCACGCACGGCCAAATTCCTATTGCATTTACTAGCACCTTTATCACAATATCTGTAGACCTAGACTCCTTTGCATTTAGTTGGTATGTTGACCAATATAATTAGAGCTGTAATGTGTATGTTAGTTTCTATGTGTGTATTTAGACAAACAGGCAGCCTCGGTAATGGCTGCAGTTCAATCGTTATCTGTGCATGCGAAATCAATGGATGCCTCTACACTGACTGCACTGGCCGACTTCCGGAGGCGTGTCTCGTAATGTTACTTTGAAAAGGTCTAACATAATTTATGTCCATTTTACATCCCAGGAGTGGTAATCTTTGCCAGTATTGTTTTTCCTTTTTAATTAAATTATCAGAAGTATTATGGAATCTCGGTTATTAACGTAGTTATTCGTAGATTTTCTAATCTGCCAGCGAACTAATAAATTATCCTTGTCTGCATCTCGAATTGAATATTAATTCTTAAAAGTCTATTTTTAAGAATTAATACTCTAACTGCACATCAAAAATAACCTATTTTCTTCAAAATAAATACATATGTTCCACTTATTATTCGCAATTGCACGCTAAAACCACAAATCATCCGTCACTAGATGCAGGCACTACGATGCATCTGCGTCTTCTCTCAAATGTCAGTCGTTGATGATAATCTCATGCACGACATTATCAATCAGGGGCTAGATTGGCCATATTACAGCAATCATATCTACTTGTATAATAATCAAGAATATTAAGTGGCAGTCGGGTAGTAAGATTAGCTACCGTGATGATAAGTCCGTCGTGAGTCGTCTGTTTATAATTATTGATGCCTTATTTACTCAAATGTGAGGTTTTATTTGTAAATATGAGGTCCCCTAGAATTAGTCTAGCATTAGATGCATCCCGCATTCTAATTTTAGAATATTCGCTTGTTTTTTTCTAATTTCTAAGATTTATCTAGATTGTAAATATCTAAGTTGAATCGTTTAAAAATAACCAAAAATAAATCAGTAATGTCACTTTGCATTTTGAGGTTTAAAACTACAAAAGCTTAGCAAAATAACTTGAAATTCAACGAACAAATTCTTGAGTCATCTACCTTTGTTTGAATTAGCAAAAGCATCGGTTTATGTAGTAACAAAAAATAATTAACTGAAGTAAATGTCTCAAACTTTAATCAGAAACAATGGTTTTCAATTTCTAGCATAGTAAGCTCCCCGTTATTAATTCTTCGGTTTCCGCGATTCTATTGCTGGAAAACGAAATATGTGCCCACAAACCGACACTACTTTGCTTAAACGACGGTAAAATATAAATGAAACCTGTGGCATTTTGGTCAAACTAAATATCTATGCTCTAGTACAATAGTCTATTCCCTGAACTGAAGCTAAACATTCACTACAAATCAATTTCCATAGATTTACTTAGGTAGTAAAGTTGCACATCTATAATGAATAAGTATGTATCATGGTGGGATACCACACAACCTCGACCACTATTATTTTCAATGCTATATTAGTTTTAATTAATAAAAAAAAAAACAGTGTTAGAATTGAGTGAGGTGGAAACATCACAGACGACGTATAATCACAAGCATAACAGAACTAATTACCAGGCATCCCAAAACAGAAAAATAATTAACAGAAACGAACACAGTAGGTAAAGGTTCGCAGCGATTATGGAAACCTATTAGCGAACAGGGATGGATAACAACAATAAATCGACAACTGTCTAGCAGACATACGGGTGTCCATATTTCAACCTTCAATGTTAATATGTTACGAACTGATATTCTGAGAAATGATTGACTGCGAAGTCGGGAAAGAGCTTAAATCGACGAAGTGGGTGTCTCAACGTGTGGCCCCCCTACTGAGCGAGTTTGTCAGTGTCATTAGATCCTAACATTGTCACTTCAATAATAAATTTTAATACCGTTTCTTGAGTTTTAAGTGCGATTTTGTTGGACAGTTAGGTAAACACCTACCAATAGTTGGTCGGAAACACGGAATTATTAAGAGTCAACAGTATTGAAGTGTGCGCACGCGCGGATGAAAAGTAAAGCAAATATGAACAGCATCGGGTTTTTATGGATTGCTACAGTTGTATAGTGACTTAACAGAGAAATTTTACACGCGTAGGTAAACTGGAGACTTGGTTACACAGCTATAAAATGACGCTTCCACCCAATATTTGTGGGATTCACAGTTAATTGACACTGGGTTGCGACATGGATTTAGCAATTACCAATCATTATTTCGGGTTTTGGTTACTTGACCTGAGTTAGTACTCCTAAACTGGGTCTAGGACTGCTTTTAAGCATGGCAGGTTAAAAAAAAACAACTTTGGAAGTAACACTCATTTGCTTTCTAAGGTCTTTTTTTTAAGCGTGGTAAAATCATCAAATGAGTCCTCCCACCCGGGCAGGGCGGGAGGGACTGTCAGACTTGTACTGACTAAAATCCACAGTGTCCTTCAATAGCCCTTTATGTACCGGGGTCACGGTGATGGAATAAGTCCCGCGACCCCGGAGTCCCGCGACCCCGGCTTTCTAAGGTCTTGGTCGAAATTCTCGTAGTTTTCATAAAAATCTAGCAACCATAAACCACGACCAATAACATGGAGGAAATCATCTGAACTGAGTGAAATTGAACATCGAACAATGCACTTGAATTTTACACCGATGCGTTGGCTTTCACCACACTTATAATTTCATCTCGTTTCGATTCACTATTTTCTCTAAATTGCTCTCATTCATACGTCATTTTGACGATTTGTTTTATAACATTATGAAACGATACTTATTTTCTTAAACTCGCTGTTAGTGAGTGATAGTACGAAGCCTTTTCTTGTACTCAAAACGATTCGCTTTGGCTTTTCTGGACAGTTTCACACAATACTAATTACAAACAATATAATTAATCTTTATGATAACGCCATTTTCCTTAACCTAACTAATATTAACGTAAGAAGTAAGCACTTAAAAAAAACTTATTTATAAGTTTTACTACACCAAGAACATATAGCACCTCTCTCTGGTATTTAATCTCAAAGTTATTGTTTCCTCCCGCCAGGTGGATCGCGCGTCTTATATTATAAGATACAAAGATAGAGCTTATCGCAAACTTATATGCCATACCTTTCAACTCAAAATCGGCTTAGCCTATCCAGAAAGCACTCTATGTAGATGACGAGTCTTCGTCTCGGTGTCGACTCCGGACCCTGGTATCCACCAGACCCTCTAATACGTATATCATCACAGAAACCACCGAGAAAAACTTTTAAATTCACCAAGAAAGTGTCCTCGTAAAAAAAAACTAACAAAATTAAGGTCGACGTTAAAAACAAGATATTTGGCAATCGATCCTTTTGCAGTTACCCTAGCAGTTCATCAAACTCTGAATCTCTATTCTACTTTTTTATGTTATAATCAACTTCTTGTTTTTGTCCAGGTGCTGCTAGCAATGCGGGTGGCAGGAGGGCGCGCGGATGGCGGCGGCGGGGGTTAGCATGGCCGCCACGCTGCTGCTCGTGCTGGCCACGGCTGCGGCCGGCGCGCGTCTTGGAGAACTGGCGCGCCGGGACACGGGAGACATCTTCACTATTACCGGTCAGTTGGAGAACATTTTTGGCATTTGCTGCCCCATGTCGCAACTGCTAAGCTTGGGTCCCAGGTCGAAGAAAATATGCCGCTGGTTTAACATTTAGCAGTAGCAGGCAGCCCAAAATTTTGAAGTTAGTTTTATATTACCTATTGTTGGTCCTATGCCTCATCACTCTCAGGTCGTCTAGGATTACCATCCCATCAGAGTATGAGAGTAAATGAACAGAAAGTGCACCTGCGCCTGCGCATACGTACGTATGGCACGCCGGTAGCAAAATCTCCGTAGAGATAGATCGTCGAAATCATACCGGTCATACAGGACTATTATTGATCTTGCCCCTTTATTGGTTTTACAATAAGTAATTCCCAACTGATGAATAGCGGGCTTAGATTCATTTGAGCACAATAGATATCGGTCTCGATCATCTATTATAATACTATCAGATAATGATGATGTTACAAAATTGTCGAGCGCCGATGCTGAAAGTCAGTTAGGATGCTATTTGTTTTAGGGTACTTAACTAAGTTATTTGCTACTACTATAATTAATAATTTCAAAGCGGCCGTTGAGCCATAAAATCGTGATGGCTTCTATTAAGGTGGTCTATTCCTCATTTTAAAATTAAATATGTTTCTATTAGTAGATAGCATTATCTTAATGCACAGTTTTACGAGACTTCGTTGCCAAGTATCAAGTGTGGGTAAATACTGAGAACGGATCCTTACTTAGTCAATAAGGAGTCTTTAGATGTCGATGCAGTATAAAAGTAAAATAAGCCGTAGATCCCAGCTGTCATTTGTAGATTTTGGGCAGACAAAATCAGAGAGTCTAAACGGCGTAATTCTAGAATATTACCCAGCAACTATGTAAGTTGTTGAGGTCAGATAAGCAGTCGATTCATAAAAAGTAGGTACTGGTATTCAACTAAACCTAAACCTAAAGTCATAGGAAAAGCTAGGTCAGGTTTGTTTTTGTTTCCTACAGATTTCATTAATTAACATTTAATATTTTCAGGAGATGAATGCAGCGCGGCCCAATGCGCGGAGCACGGCGCCGGTGCACGTGCACCGGACTCGAGCGGCGAGTGCGCGTGCGCATGCCCGCAGCGCGCGCCGCTCTTTAGAGAGGACCGAGAGCTGTGCGTCGATGATCTGCCAGGTAATTACGAGATCATGCTATGGTGTGAACGGAGAAGGTTCACTTCTGCATGTCAACTTTCTTTTGTAATTTACAGTTGCGTACATGCTATGTACAAGGCTTCCGATATGTCAGTGTACTATACATGTAGGTACATACTTAATATTGTTCATCATCGGTATCATATCATGTTTAGAAATCACTATACTACAGTTAACATGTAAGCAATATCAGAATAATGTTGTCCTCATGGCTTCTCTAGCCTAAAGCAAGAATTTCCATGAAAATTATTGACATTTGACCTCCCCAAGCACTGACTAAGCTTGGCTTAATAGCGACTATTTATCCAGGCCTTAAACTCTCAATACGGCCATCCTTAATTTTATGATAAGTACCTATCTATTGGAGCGAAGCGTAAGCGTTCAGCTTTACATTGCTTAATTTAGAAGTGGACCTTCTTATATGTTTGTGCTATAACACTGAGAGACAGTTTAAACGAGCGCTTCCTTTTAGCCTAACCTACTTGTTTGACAAATATGTATATCACCTCCGTGGCAGTTATTTCAGAGCTAAGTGCGACATAACATTAATGGCGGTAATGCTAGACGTGCATTAGGTGCCTAGAAACAGTTGTTGAATCGTAGGTGTCGAACAAGATTACAGTTTCCCAGTTACACTGGGAAAACGGTAAACTATTTGGTAGAAAAAGTGCTTCTACGACTAAGGCTATGAAGAGAGGGTAGAGGTAAGGGGTCAGTTGATCGGTTACATCACTCATCCTGGAGAACCAACATACTGCTTGCTTTGCGCGCGGCCACAGCCCGCTCCTTCGGCAGAGGCTAAGTAAAACAAAAGGATTATGAACCTCTGACTGTGGTTAAAGCCTCAGACAGTTTTTGTTCAACGTGTGATTTGAGGGCCAATTGTACGAGTCAGAGAAAGTGATAAAATTATGACATGTCACACGAAGGGAAGGGAATACCTACTTTGAATCAATGTCCATTATTTATCACTTTTGGGTATGACTTGGAGGTGATTGATGTGTCAAAGCAAATGAAGATTCAGCACGTAGAATAACGTAGTTTTTACATTGAGGAAAAAATACGTAAATACAAGATTTATCTAATGTTTTACAAAGTGAACAGCGAACTAACCTCTTTACTAAGTCGGTAATCTATCATTACCTACTAAGTTTTTACAAATCAACAGTTGCAAGATTAGTTGCAAAACTGTTCACTTGAACGAAGGCAGACTTAATTCTGCTAGATCACTGTTAAAGAGCAGGTAACACTACCGTTCAATGTTACATTTTCGAAATCTCGCACGTCGCTTTCTTGACGATGATTCAGGTAATTTTCGTTTTTGCAATAACCACTATTGGTCGATCTTCGCACTTCGAATCGGTTCATTAATATGTATTAGATGCACATTCTTCATTTATTATCTCGTTTACCTTGAAATATTAATAACATCTCGGATATCTATACCGGATCGATTTAAATGCATTTTAATTAATGCGTTATTTCGAAGACGAATTTGGAGGCGGTTTATCCTATAAATATTTTAATTAATCGACGCCACATGTAATATAATAACAATAATATTTGTTCCTTAGCAAAAACTATTCTTTTCCATTTTTTTTTTGTTTTTATTTTACTCCTTTTAGTTTAAATATTCAATCCAAATTCAAATCAAATCAAAACAATTTGATTTGACTACTTATGGATTTCGATTTTGGTTATTTTCGGATTTGGTTAAATCGATAAACTATGGAGTTTTAGTATTTACTAGTTTTAGAGTTTATTTTAGTGCAAACAGAATCTACTTCCACAGTCCTGCACTAATAAACGATTTATTGTGCTTTTAGGAAAGTATTGTACCTCTTGTTTCGTTTTCGAATCAATGGGCATACAAAAAAAAAGATTCCGACGAATTGAGAACATCCTCCTTTTTTAAAGTCTGCTAATAAACGTTGAATGGCGAAAATATCATTGTTTATCCTCTTTAAGAATCGATATAAGAAGCCAATGGTACCAACATAACAAAGAGAAAAATGATAAAAGCCCCGTGGGAGATATGCAACAAAGTGGCGTGCTTTTCAATAGCAATGTTAGGTTAGTATCTCCTGTGGGAAATGACTTCATAAAAACAATCGAATAGCTTTCCATTTTCCTTGATTTTAATTAGATAAATACTCGCAGCTGTCTCACATTTGAATAGCGATCTTAATTCCGATATTATCTTTTAATATTACATGAGTTGCTTTCCTTTGATGATTATTTCATTCATTTTCATGGCGTAACATTGCCAGTAGATTATAATCAACTTCCACCATCGTGTTTTCCACTTGGTGTTATATTTTCGTTTCCTGATCAAATAATAATAATAGTCAGTTCATAAGCAAACCTACGACCGCAGTTACATAGACCATAGGATCAGACGAGATTTCTGGAGTCCATAGGACTGTTTTTACCTGCTTGAGAAAAGAGCAGAACGACCCTGCAGGCTTCAATAAGTAGGCAGGGCATATAGTGCAAAAGTAAATGGAGTAGAAGTCACCATTGCCAGCATAAATTAAGAAGTTAAAAATAGAAATAAATTCCCTCATAGCTACTCCGATAGTAGAACTGATGACCTTATTTAAGGCGAGCTTTGATAAAGTGAGGACGGGGTTGACAAGATTTAAAGTCAGGGAGAACGTGGCCAAAAGAACTGTTAAAAGAGATGCAAGTGGTAAAGCGGTGGGCAGAGTAGATAAAAATAGGGAAATGACTCAAAATATCACAAACAATCACCATGTCCCTCTACTTCAAGGTATCACTTTTGCCACTGAGAGGCGCACGGGAGTGATCAGGAGTTTAGGACCATTGAGCCAGGCATTAATGCTTGTGATGGAGGATAAATATTACAATAAACTGTCCTCCGCCTTACTTAACAGCTTGCAAATGCTTCCGATGTCTAATGAAATCATAAACTGCCTTGAGGAAGCCCGAAGTCCACGAAGTGTTTCCAGAATACTAAAGGAATTAGGCAATATCCTAATAATGACAACTGCGCGTTCCTCTCAAAAGTTCTAGTGGAAAATAGAACTTTTGAGCTTCTTGTCTATTATACAATGTGGAGAGAATCAAAGCGAACACCTTTTTATGAAGGAAACAGTTTTCTGAACTCGTGGAAAGGGGAATGCTTTTTAAGATCAAAAGTGGAGGTGATAACGTGAAGACCGCACAGGTTGTGTTTCATGCCATCTTCGCCATTTTTTTGGCATTTAATATTAAGATGTTCGTACTAATTAGTACGACCGCACTTAGCAAAACTTATTTTAGATGGAAATATACATCGGACTTTGGAAGGGTTATTTAATGTAATGATACAGTATTACCTACTCTTAATTCCATTACAAATCAGACGTCTCATAAAATATAACAAATGGTTGACCCTGCTCACGATAGATAGTCATATAAAAAATATTTGTACTTTTTGGCTCAGCTATTTCCGTTTATTGCAGCCAAATGTTGATCTCCATATTTTTTATCAATTTTCCAAATATTTTGTGTTACAGAATGTTCCTTGGCGACGTTTGGAACCGGCAGCGCTGTGCAACGAATACCATTTGTTTATTTGCCACTGAAAGGCCAAATTATACATCCGTCGAGGGAGATTACCTTTCAAAGTCAGTATTTATACTATTAATCATCACAGAACTGGTTCCTAAGTCATTTCAAATTTGGGTTTTTGTAAATGAATACGCTATTACTCCTCAGATGTCAAAACACCAATATGTGCGGTATCAGGTGCTCAATTTCTAACAAGGAAAGGCTTCCTCGATCTTCGAAACACTTTGGATGCAGATGTCCCTTTCAATCTATTCCGTGACGAAGGCAGAACATTTCTGCAGGTAATCAATTTTCCCACACATCTGTTTATTATGTAGACATCTAGTTTTCAATTTGCCAATACTAATGATATAATATTCGCAGTGGAGCGGGGAGAACGACGTGCATGCAAGAATGACCGGACGAGTAATGGTGGTACGATTGCTGTGTCGCGATGTCTCCGCCACTCCCACGTCGCCACTTGATTTGCGTGGAGTGTTCACACCATGTGTCGCGTTTAGGGTGCAAGGAACTCCACCGAAACCGTATTCTAGTATGTTTTACAACTTCAACTGCGTTTTTGGACTACCTATACATACTTAGATTTATAGAATTTTCAGATTCCACATCGACCATTGAAACCAAAAAAGGAATAAAAATTATCCCCTTCGTTCGATTCCTAGTGAACATTTCCCAGGAAAATATTGAATGTGTGCGTGGCGCTTACTAACACATTTAAAAAAAAAAGTAGCTTCAGGTGAAACGTTTTGTTTTGAATATGGAATCTGGAAATTTTAAAATCTAAGTAAAAATACAGTTTTGATTAATTATTTTTCGTTTTCAGATATAACTGAAGTCCAGTTCGCACCAAATGCACAAACAGCAGGATCTACCAGCACTTCAGGTCTCTCAGTCTCCGAGTACGTGGCCATTGGTATCAGCTCTCTACTTCTCGGTCTCATCTACGTTGCATCTGTTTTCCTATTTCTACACCTTCGGAAACGCCGTAAGGCAATGTCTGATGAAGACGGCAACAGAAGACCAAAAGGACTCAAAAAGAAAGATGGGTCTGCGATCACTGAACGAGATATTGTTAGAGTTAACAACGAACGAATACAAACGCTGCCTAATGCGATGGGTCAAGATGATGGAGTCATTAAAAAGAATCCATTGTTGAATATCAGTCGGCAGCTACACGAAAATAAAAACTTTCCGAGCGATTCTGGAAGCAATGTTTCAGATTCAGATGATTTTGGAGATAGTGCACGAAGTGATGACAATTTATTCACTGTAAGTAGAAACTACCTAACTACGATATTTTTGTTTCTGAAAGATAAGAAATATTGTTTAGATTTGTGAAATTATGTTTCCAGAATCAAACAACCTCAGCTGTAATCCATCAGCATTATGGTGATTTCAAAGTAAATAAAAACGAAAGTTCAGAAGTAAGTCATCGCGACGAGTCAGGCATTGAAAGGCTTCCAGATGAACATGTGTCTATTGTAGAAACACAAGATGACAGGGAAATAGCACGACCAGTTGGCACAACACGCAGGAAGTTGTATTTCAATCCTGCTTATTTCGAACCACATCTGATGGCGGTAAGTAAAATAATGTAATTTGGCAATAATAGGTTAAGTAGTTCATTTTGCTTAAGTCTTGTATTTTTACAGGAACCTCCAGCTGCAGCGCTAGAATTTTTAGTAAAAATTAGAGAAGTAATCTCAATTGCAAAGCACAAAATGGCAGCTAAACGTTTTCAACCGATTCTAAACCAAATACCCGAGGAAGAAACGTTCCCATCTAACGGAAACAGTTTAGATATCTATCAAGGAATGGGAAGCCAGAGAAGTGGCAGTTTCGTTAGTTTGAAACGAGAAAATAGTAGAAATAAGAATTGCATAGGTTGTCCAGGTTGTAAAATAGACGGTGAAAATGACATCCAACAGATTGCTAAGTATAACATCCCAGCCTGTGTAAACTGTCTTAGCAATAAAGGAGATAAGCAAAATAGTATACGAAAGTGGTTGGAAAATATTCCCACGACGAAACAACACTCCATGTACAACGACTTTTTACCCACAAATCAAAACGGTTTAGCAGAATCACTATTATCTCTTCCACTTAGTGAAAATCGGAGAAAGGTGAGAAAACAGAACAGTTTTTCAAGCTCCAACTCAATGTATTTGACAGATAGTTTTTCAGTGCCGAAGAAATCTTCAACTTTATCAGTTAGATCGGAACCTATGATGAGAAACTACAATATACCATTGCCTGAATTTGATAACCCAGATAACCAACGCATCGATTTTAATTTATATTGTCAAACTGTAGCAAGAGTAGATGACATCAGACCTATTGGCCTGAATGATTACCGATCTGTAAGTCTACGAAACACAGCGCAAAATCCAAGAATACCGAAGTCTTTCACTAATAAAAACGCTTTACCCGATATGGTAAACGAAGCTATAGCTCTCGACCATTGTACAAAATCTTACAATCAGAGCAGTTCTGACGACGAAAGAATCAGTTATAGAAACTCTACTATTCCTATTCAGAGTCCATACACGAGAAACACTTCTGAGAGCCCTTCAGGAAATGACTACGAAACTGATAGTTTAGAAAGAAGTACCAACAAGAAAGGCTTATTAACACCGACTGACTACCCTGATGTGCCTTCATCGCAGGCTAGTCCAAGCTTAAGTAACGCACTGCCGTTAGAAGAAGAACTTACAATGAGGAATGCTGTGTACAAAATTCATTCTAGCAGTAACAGCAACACTCCGTCACCTCATCAAGAAGTTTGCATAGATAATCATTATGAAACAATAGAGAAAAACCAATCTCCTCCTTTTGAAACACCAAAGGCTAGTTTAGTCAGTGAAGTTTATGTGAATAATACCTACAACTTCGGAAGTACCCCAACGTCACCTAGTGGCTCAGAATGTTCAATGGGAAGTAGAAAACTGGTTACAACTATTAACGATGCCGAATTAAAGCCCGGTTGCTTAACTATTGAAGTAAAAGATTCCCCTGAGAATTATATTAAAATACACGAGTCCGATGGTTTCGAACCAGACACTTTAGACAGAAAGCATCCAAAACATAAAGATGCTGCTGATACACAGTTCAGTAGAAAAGATCTACTAAAATGCATTGACAAAGATGACAGTCCACCCGTCCAGCAACATATACAGCTTAGAAGTAGTGGTACTTTCCAGAAAATAAATGACAAAGTTGAATATGCAACTAAGTTTAACAGTCTCAGGCATGAATATGAACAACGCAAAAATGGCTTCGATCGTCCAAAGTTATGTACAAGTATTTATAGCGGTTCAAAAAGCCTCGAAGATACCACAGACGACTGGCAAGAAGTCGAAGAGTGGACAACAGAAGAAGGCCGAATACTGACACTAGAGTTAAGGCATTCTAAAAGACAGCGGCAAAGCACACCTCCAACGATAAAACAACTGAAAAACCTAGCACGCCCAGACGTACTGCCACCTTTGCCGCCTGCTGATGAAGATCCAATATATGAACAGCCAATTTTCCCACCTAGAAAAGTCGAGATGGAAATAGAAACAATAAACGAAATTCATCAAAAAAACGTGTCTGGCAGAAGCCTCAGTCCGAGGGTATTTACGAAGAATTTAACTACTGAGTCTACGCAAGATAGTTCGATAACTTCTGAATCACACTATGGACCTTCCTGCAGTCCAATGAGAGCTTCTGTCCAATCACAATCCTCGGAATATGACAACATGGAGTCCGCAAGCGGCACAGTTAGAAAAGCGGGCAACTTGAGCAGGAATGTAATGAGAAAACGATCAGGAAGAAGTTGTAATATAAATACTAATACTTTTGTTAAAGGACCAAAGTTAGATGGACACTCTAAGGCACGGTTCCGAAGAAAGAAAGGTTTTAATATACAAGACTCAGGATATCTGAGTAGTGACTCTACTTCTTCTAGACAAGTACAACGAACACTAGTGATTGCAAAAATTGTGAGTTGTAGTGAAAGTGACGATACGGAAAATGAGGCTAGAAGTGAATCTGGTGCCGAAAGCATAGAGACACATTCCGTTTACTTCGATAGCTTTCGTAAAATGCAAACTGAAATAGAGGACGATTTGAGTTTTAGTAGTAAAAGTTTCAGTGACGTTAATGGAAAGTTTAAGCATTCCGATGACTGTTCATAATGCATTCCTATTACTTTCAGCTGTGGTGCAATATAGTATTTTTAGGTAGAAAATTAATAGTGTGCAATATCAATGTGCAATAAATGAAATGGTGTTAGTTTTAATTCGATAAGTTTCTAGATTAATCATGGATTAATTTAAATTATAAGGAAAATGTTTATATAATAACAGTTATATGGTTATTTTTGTACATTTGTTATGCTTACACTTTTACTAAAACATTAAGTTTAGTGTATAAAACGTGTATGACACGATAGAAATGAAATGAAAATAGTATCTAATCTAAATATAAAATACCTCTTAAAAGCATCGATTTTATTTATTTTAAGGAAATAGTATAATTAGTCCAATAGAGAGGCCGGACGTGCAATGCAAGAATAGATTAGTTAGATAATAATTATGTATAGCCAATTATTGAGGTATTTATTTGTAATTCCATGTACAGTGTATGCATATTTTATTGTATTATTTTTAGCTGTATATTTGGTTATAGGAGAAGAGTCAGGCAGCAATGAATAGCTTCCTAGTACCTGACAGTATACAGTGCTCCAGAGAGGATAGAGAAACAATAGATCCTCTCTGTTCAATTTCAAGAGCACGAATATTTATGGTTGTGGCAAATGACGTTAGTTGGGAACAGATAATCATGAAGCATAAAATGCTGACTCGGGGAGTAGGCGACGGCATGTATTGCAGAGTTTGAGATAATCAGCAATTATAAAATGTTTTAGCATTTTATTTGAAGTACGCAATAATTAGAGAAGATTAGATAACATCAAGATTACATTCCAAAGAATTTAGAATATGTTTTCAGAATTGATTTAACTGTTTTGATTTACGTAAAAAACAAATGAGTTCGATTGTGCGCTCTCTTGGATGAAATAAACTAGTGAGCGTTATAGAATAGCAATCACCATTAAGGGTCAGAATGTCCCGTCCCCAAAATGTCCCTCGGTTTCAAATAGTCTCTTCTCAGAAGTGTCCCTTTCCCAAAATGTCCCCCTCCAGAAATTTTTAATTCTCAAAATGTCCATACGCATTAAACTGGGAATATTGAAAGCATCGGGAGTCACGGGGATTAGATTGTGTGTTTCCAACAGTCAGGGTTATCAGGTTGTGGGTAGGTCTAGATATTCTTAAATAGATTTATGTGTTATATAAAAAAGTAGCTGATAAAATGGTGCTAATGAAACGCAAAAAGGGGAAAACCGGGTACTCATAGATTTTAAGTTTATATTACTTTCGTTTTCGAATTGTAATGTTTATGTTTTCACTGTTTTTTAGCTGGCTAGAAATACTTTCTATATATAAATAAAAGCTTTTGCTCTATAACTTTTGACAGACACAAAAACGTAGACGCCAGCGTAGTAACCTAACCCCCATTCGCACGAGCGCTTTTTTATTGGACGTTACAAAAGCGCCAAAATAAAACGAACGCAATCCCATGTTTCTGTTCACACGTCAGCGCTTTTAAAGCGCAGTGCTTTTTATCGAACTGTAATCGATTTTAAGTGCTGGGCAGTGACATTTGAGTTCAATTTACTTTTTTGTTCCAACACAGCGCTTTTTTAACGCTCGTAAAAAAGAGCTCTTGCGAATGGAGGCTAACATAATCAGTGAAAACTTTATAACAAAACATGAAGGTTCATGTTCAACTGGGTTAATGTTGTGCTGTGTTCTGGCGTCCGTGTGTTATACCTGTAACTATACAGAAACTAACGCCACCCACCGTCTTATTTTACCAATACATTTCACAAATAAATGAAAAGCATCGACACGTTCTTTTTTACTGTATTACAGATTTTTTAAGGCATTTATAGCCACTAAAAATTACAGTATGTACTGACGCTTGCATTAATTGGCAACTCATTTTTATAAGACTCCAATAGTCCAGAGTATTCAATTTATGTAGGCGTATGTACATAATTATAAACCTGTATTGAGGACCTAGGCAAGTGCCAAACGATAAACTACTGATTAGTCTACTAGAATAAAGACTACAATTCATTTTAAATAAAAAATACTTTTTCTTAATTCGGCTATTTTAAGACTACATGAGGCCTACCACGACGTGTTAAAGCGAGAGTTGATCCAATGAGAAGGAGACAGAGCTATGCAAGTCCTTTAGCGCCATCTCGTTTCCACAGTGGAACTATTTTCGGTTTAAGACGTCATGGCGGACCCGCAAACCGTTTTTGTTTAACGTTTTTTACTTGTCCTCGGGTCCAATTTTCACTTTCACCAATAAGACTGAACGCGATCAACATTATCGTAATAGCACTAAAATGTCAATGTACAGACGCCAACAAGACAACCTTCGCCTTTTTTCAGATTTTATCAATCGTACCTACATTAACCTTCCACTATTGTGATAAGGTTGAAAATATATTCAGGAGATTTGACAGATTGAGGTAGCTTAATTGTGCTGGCGTCAGTACTACAACAATGATGATACTGACGGTTCTTAATGTTACATGGCATACAGTCTCATTAGTGTAATTTATTTGTCATTAGTTAATATAATTTATAGCCCCTTTAATAAATTACGAAATAACAAAAAAATAAAAGATATAGTTGATCTATGAAAGAACACGTTCAGTCCAAGTCAACTCGATTTAATGAAAATTTCAAAGACAAAAGACATTTCTTCTTCATTTTAGTTCAGGCGCTCAAAGAACTGTCGAACTTCGAATAAGAAGTATTCGAAGTTCGAAAATCAAAATTTTTAGTTATTTCTTTTTTTTTATTGGGACGGTAAACAAACACCGCCTTACCAAAAAAAGATAGACATCTGTTCACGCGTACATAGTGTTTTTTTTTAATTGCATCTCGCAGGTCAACCTAGAAGAGGTTGTGTGCTGCTTAACCGGACTTTTCTGTGGATGCCATAGATTTTACTCTAAGGCCTCCAGCCAGGGCTTACAAACTAAGCAAAAAACTACAAACTAAGTGACCGTTCGCTAAGGGCACCCCTGTGGGGTACGGACCTCGGATTAGGACGTCACTGAGGGAGGACAGCGCAAGGGACAGGCTGGATCACAATAATATCTTATTTAGGGACTAATTTAAAAATACTGGCTCAGCATCGCGGGCTGGCTCTTGCAAGGGTCGGGGGGAGGTCTAAATAAAGTGTAACAGCAAAACGACCTTTATATCAACGTGAAATGCTGTTTTGACATTGACAGTTTTTTTTAGACAAGTGTTGAACGGCTGTTTATTTTTTTTGTAGTAAGACGGACAGTGTTTTATTAATGGTGAAATGCTCAATATATTATTAAAAGCCATTGAGCTATTATTACTACGTATAGAGACGACACCACGTATCACCACTGTGTCCCATCCAGGATGAGTGAGCGCGCACAAGTTCATTCAGTTGTTTGACAGCTCTGTGGCGTGCTCTAGGCGCGCGCACTCATCCTGGATGGGACATAGTGGTGATGCGTGGTGCCTTCTCTATACGTAGTAGAGAATAATAGCTCAATGTTAAAAGCTAAAAATATTTATATTTAGTTTTTAAATAAAAAATGCTCTCTTTACAGCCAGTATTTAATGGTGGCTATCGTTTGTACATTTTATGTCTATTAGCCTAATTTGTTATAATTTATAAATTAATTTATTTTATTGTCATCAGTAAGTTAAAACATAAGATTTTTGTAAAGGACCGCCGAAAACTAAAAGTTGGCACTTGTAACAATTTATTGAATGTATAGTTAATATTAAAGAATGAGACACACTATTGACTTATTATTACATACTTATATTTGTTTTAATGTAATAATTGAACTTTATGAGTTTGTTTGTTGGAAGTTATCTCTGGAACTACTGAACCGATTTTGATAATAAACCAGCAGAAAGCTAAGTCATTTATTGGTGACAGGCTATATTCGTTGATAAATTAACGCCTTTTGCCCATGAAAAACAATGTCGGGCTTGCGGGTGGCGAGTACCTAATGGGTAACTCGCCGTCCGAACTAGGTCCAGAGCAGAGTCCCTGGCGCAGTTCTGTCAGCACATTGACGAAGCCCGAGCCCAAAACCAGGGCGGGAAAAGTCATTTGATGATTTTCCAACCACAAAAAATGGCACATAAAGTCTTTAAACTTTTATCACAGACCCAAAAACTTATAGATAGTTTTGCAGGAATAACAATGTTTTCTAATACTAACTACTATTACTTATAAGTATTCCATTCTAAACACCACCTTTAATTTTCTTTAAAAGCTCCACTTAGTTACTCTAGATCTAATTATTGGTCTATTTCAGAACTTCAAAACTAGCTGTTGTACTGATCATAGTAATTCAGTTTTGCAGTACATATATTATTTAAAACTTACAACTCTTAGCCGTGTTCCTAATCAGTCGATACACATAACTTCACTTTCAGGCGCACCATCTTTTCCATTCGGCGTCTCCACGCTCAAAGCAGCTTCTTCTCTCATTCTTTTTTTAAATTCCAAGAAAGCCAACTGCCCGCCAGCAAAGAGGTCGATCTCCGTACCAATCTTACTTTGAACAACAGAACTCTTTGATTCATTCATCTTGACCATAGAGTCATCTAGATATTTTAGCACCAACTCTGTTCTATTCAGTATAGAGGTTGCATAGTTCTGGTAATTGTATAGCAATTGAGTGTTTTCCATAATTTCTTCGTTGTATTCCGATAGTGCGTCGTCTTTTGCAGTTATTATAATGTTAGGCGTTGTTATAATTAGAGTTAAAGGCACAGCGTCGTTGATGTGGTGTATAAGAGCTAGAACTTGTGATGGTGTTCTGAAATTGAGCAGAAAAGATTTGTCTAAATAAAAATCGACTTTATTTTGAGGGACAAAATGTGCAGATTTGCATATCAAAGGATGCCAGTCAATCACTAAAATAGCAAGAAAGTATTTGACATTTTGAAAATTAATGTTGGAGTCGAAAAGTCGTAAGGGAAAAGAGCCTGTTCTTGGATTTGAAACTTTCAGACAAAAGCAAAAGGTTGCACATTGAATGGCATACCGATTAAAAAAAAAACTAAATGATGGTATCACAGTCAATTTTAAAACCACACAAACAAAACATGCATAGTAACAGATGTTTTTCTTCATGGTCTTGATAAAAATGTGTGAAAGTGAAGTGAAATAAATAACACAAAGTAATACTGGCTGTGTTTGAACCCAGTCTACAAATCTTAGACCGCCGAGTAACTACTGGGCTATCACTGGAAAGCGCTTACAAACTAATTAGGTAATTAAAATAATAAATACCTTGAATAAACAGATATCATTAAAGAACCATTTTCATTAGTTGTTTCACTATGCAGTACCACCATCACACCATTCAGTACATGGTATGGAGACTTTCTATGTATAGCAACATTGTCACAGTTAGGAACTTTTTCCATAGACAAGTATTTACAGAAGACGTCCAAAGACAAGGCATTGTCATTGTGCTTTTTTATATGCCGTAATATGAGGTCTGTTTTCTCTGTGGTGGCTAATATTGCTAGCATTATGTTGGTGTCTGAAATTAAAACAGAAAAAAGTTAAGTTTTTGAAGTATCAGTAGTATCATAAGTAAGTTTTGTAAGTAAGATGTCTTTTTCTTGACTTTCATAACTAGTACTTACAATTACAATAATGAAAATCAAAGTGGAGGAGCTTGTGGCGGATTAGTCCATGGATCATCCTATCCCTATCATAGTGAATTTACTATGTGCCTCAGACAAAGCGTTAAAGTCAAAAAGTCAAAAGTATGACAACCAGTTTTACCTTTCGGTAATTGGGTATCGTTTTACCCAGTTACTGGGTTGCGGAGGACAAACAGGCAGTCTCTCCATGTAAAACATCAATGATTTCCAGTTAGACTGTGGAACACAACTTTTATTAAAATCCTTAAGTGCCTGATACTTTTAAACTAGCAACCTGTGAATTATAAGACAAAAAACACAAACCTATAGGAACACTAGAAATGGCATCAAACTCCGCTCCCATAGTCTCCATAGAAGACAACTTTACATCTTCAACAGGTAAAAGGCATTCTTTATCATTCTTCTTATAAAATATGACGCCATTGAACTCAATTTTGCTTGTAACATTACTTTTCAATTCTTCCAAATTGATTACCACTACTATAGCGGAATCAATGTTGTGTCTTAATGTTTGTGTTTCTGATTCCTCCCAGAATGGTGATATGTCAGTCTTTTCGTATATTTTTGTGGTATATTCTACTGATTGTCCGGTCGTTCCGTGGATGAGTATGTGGACATCTTCTAGAGACCTGCAATGGACATGTTGATAGCATCATTCAATTGCAAAACTTATAAGTACTTCAGTACCCTTAGCACGACTTTTCACGATTTTACTTTACAGCGTCTTTCCAGTATTTACAGCGTTTCTTGTATGAAAAAATGAAACAGCGCCTCTGGTGTGTGAAGGAACTAATTTTTTCCTTGAAAATTGTCAATATGAAAGTGTCAAAGTTCCAGTTTACTTTACGTCTCATTTACTGAAAACTCGTGCTAAGGGTATAGTTCTCCCTCTTTGAGGAGTGGCTGGAGAGACGTCACGGCGTCCTGGCCTATCGCATGACGCAGGTCCTCACCGGACACGGAAGTTTCGGGAGGTACGTGTGGCTGATGGGAAAGGAGGAAACGCCGGGGTGTCACCACTGCGAAGATCGCCCGAAGGACACAGTAGAGCATACGGTGCAAGACTGCCCAGCTTGGGCAGAGCACCGACGTGTCCTCATGGCGGCGATAGGCGGAGACCTCTCGCGCCCGGCATTGGTTTCGGCCATGCTGCGGAGCGAGACGGAGTGGGAAGCGGTCGCCGCCTTCTGCGAGGCAGTAATGCTCGTGAAGGAGGCGGCGGGCCGCGAGAGAGAGAGGACAGCGTCCTCCCTCCGCCCCAACCGCAGTGGTGTACGGCCGTACGTCGCAAGACGATCTCCGGCCACCGTAGGCGCGGGCATGCGGACAGCGAGTAAAGGGCAACTCGCTGTCCAACCATGGACCATGCCCGGGTCGACGGCGCGTCGTGTTCCACGCGCGCTTCAAAGAGCTGTCAGCAAAATGACGGGGCCCCCTCTCAGAGGGCCAAAGCCTGCCGGGGTCGGGGGACTTATTTCTATTACCGTGACCCCGGAACATAAAGGGCTACTGAAGGACACCGTGGATTTTAGTCAGTACAAGTCTGACAGTACCTCCCGCCCTGCCCGGGGTTGGAGGTCTCATTTGATGATTTTACCACGATAAAAAAAAAAAAAAAGGGTATAGTTCTAGTTTTGAAAAATAATGGGATGCAATTTTTTCCCTTTGTGACCATAAACCAAAATAGGGGAACACCGAGACCATATGAACACCAGTACATATTCCAATTCACATTCTATTCAACAACTGTCATAGGTAAAACTTGAAAAATATTTTCTACCTAATAAAAACCTTACATTTACCAACTCATATTACACCATTAGTCTTGTAGTGAAAGCATGACAACTTGTTAGAGGTTGTGGGTTTCGTTTCCAGGTTGTACAACATGTTATTAACTTTTACCAACAGGAATTCTAGCTGTCACAAAGTTTGTGCCTGATTGATGGCAAATGATAGCAAGCCTTTTACATAGGACTGGAGAAATACTGGTGCTCTGTAAATTACACCTCTTCAGCAAAACCACTGCTTCATAATGCTAGACCAGATCATAGAATGAATTAAACATACAGACCCTTACTAAATACTTACTCGTTATTTAGATTGCGAACATTCAAAACAATGACTATTTTCTTATTGCAAGCTCTAATCCATGGAGTTTGTGTTCTAATACTCAGGGCACTGGCCATCTGAAAGTTAAAAGAAGAAAAAAGTTAACACTTTTTGTACCAAAGACGTGAAAAAATGTGGCATTAAAAACTCTTTTCAACTAAAAATTAATGTCTTGGCTTATAAGTTACTATTTTTAACATTTCCTAAGAGATCTTCTTAGAGAATTTTGAAGTAGAAAAGTGTCCCGGAGAGCAAGTGTTCTTTTTTTAAAGTGGGAGACTTCTCACTGGTAACTGGAGTACCAAAATCACTTGAAAGGTAGTAAACAAAACAGATAGATTACCTCCTTAGCACCATCCTTGAACACAGAATCATCTAAATTAGGATGTATCTTCTTATAAGATGAGAAAGCAACACTTTGATGAAGATCTAACAAGTCCTTGTAAGTCTTCTCATTACATTTCACACTGTACTTAGCTTCTGTTAATTTCCTCATTAAATGTGTCATGATGGGTAAAGCATCATCATCTTTTTGTTCAGTGAATGTTGTTGAAATGTCTGGACGTTTGAAATTCTCGAAGTTATCATCAAAAATGAGAGGGACAGCGTCTGCTTTACGAAATACTCGCAGAGAAGCTTGACCACTGCAGGAAATATCGTTGATATCGTACCTCTCGACACTAGTAACTACTTGGAGTATCCCAAGTTTGTCTTTCCTTGACAGAATTGTTATTTCATCCCTCGCTGCCACTAAGTAAAACAAATCGCAGTTTGAGTTTCTCAATATCTTAATTTCTGACAGTTTTCCAACACTACGAAGCTTTATCGAGGATACTAAATCTCTTTGGTAATATTCTCTTACTTCTCCGTTTGTTGTGCATAATGTAATATCAATGTTCTTATCATCGGTCGGGTGTTTGTCGTAGAAGACGAAACATCTAACGTCGTTTAACACAGATGCTGGAACTAACTTCGCTAACACTTGCCGCACGTTTTCAGATAGTTCTGACATTTTCTAATTATTATTTACAAGTTTTGGAAACAAAAGCAATCAATGTTTATTTTGATAACGATTTCCCGCTCGTCAACTATTTTTACAATGACATTTCTCATTTCTAACCAATGTCACTGTCACTGTCAAATTAGGGTTCTCAGTACCTATCTAAGTATATTTTTCCCAAAAGCAAAACACTGCGCTGTTATCATGGTTATAAAACGTTGAAATAATATTAATGTTGGCCCAAGAGCTACTTGAAATATTGGATAAGTGCTTGAGGCATACTGAAGTTTTGTTAAAACTCTTTCAATTATCCCTAAACACGGAAATAAATAATGGACCTGGCTGAGAGATACTGGATTTCCACGAAGCCAGATATATTCAAAGATTAGATTTTTTGGTCCCAAAAAAGTGCATTCGAAATCTCTACATTATAGACATTTCGAAATGTCTTAAGCACTTTTTTAGGTACTGGACATAGGTATTACAATCAACCATCAATCCCTTGAATACGGTTAAAATTAGAATACAAATATGGCAACCCCAGAAATCATACCACAACATTGATACCATGTCTTTTGTTTTTTTTAAATCAAGTTTTTAATATTGATATTTGACAAAGTGATTTTTAGACGGGTCGTATCTTTGTCGTTTTTAACCGGCGAAAAAAAAAGGAGGAGGTTCTCAATTCGACATGTATTTTTTTTTTAATTTTTGTTTTATGTATGGCCACGCATAACTTTTCCAAACGTGGTCCGAATTCGAAAAATCTTTTTTAGTTGGAAAGGGTACCTATATCTCAAAGTAGGTCCCATAATTCCAAATCTGAAATCGGCCTCTAAGGGTAGAAAAAAAAAGAATTAATTGTCATGGCGCCCGCGCCGCCTCAAAATTTATTTTTTCTTTTCAGTTCGATGTTTCGTCGGTTTGATTTTTTTTAAAAAAGGACTTATTGTTTAAGAAAAAAATCGGGTCAAATATTTTTGATATTCAAATTTTTATAATTAAATTAGTAATAGGCCTCTTCGGTGGATCCGAAACCATTAATTTTCTCCACCATTTATTTTGATACAATAAACCTAATTTGTAAGCTACCTACGTCAGCCTATTGAAACCAGGCATACCAGTTACGTCGTGCATTATGACCAGCATGTGAACGTTAGTGCATGATTGATTAGATAAGTAGCTGTTCACAGGACAGTTTTCATGAGATGAGCAGACAACACTGACCAGTTTATCTTGATCTCAGTGGCTGCGCTACCAGCACTACCACTAATAGAAAGCGTCATGCTGAACATAGATCCAAGGGTCTAAATACACTGGCGTATTCAGCTTAGTGCAGCGATCCGTAGCGTTTCAATATGGTAGTACAAAAGACCGTTTCCCATCTCACGTTATTACGGTGACAGGTTGGTTGCATACAATGCAAGTGATTTGATTCGCATGCATTATGCATCACAGCAAACATGAATGTAGGTTTTATTTTTTCTTGAGTTGTATCGGAATAAATAATAAGTTAGTGTCTAGACGGTTTACGGTCTACGCACAAGTTGAACTAAGTAGGTTGGTACATAAAACGTCCTATTTGGTTTAGTCTACAATGTATTAGGTTTTAGCAGCTTCTGGGATCATTGTGATTAGTATGTTTACTCTAATGTAGCGACCATTAGCGACTCCATAACAGCTTGGCTGGATTTTTATGAAAATGTGTCAATTTGAGGCCTTCGCCCAGCAGTGGGATGATATAGGCTGACAGTAACAGTAACAGTGTCTATTTCAGTGGGTTGGTGGCAGGGCCGAATCTAGGAAGGGGCAGGCAGAGCACGTGCCCGGGTGCATGCTTCTGGGGTCGCAAAATTATAAGTGCAAAAAGTATGTACCTACCTAAACAAGTAAAAAAAAAGTTTTGAGGTTTTTAAAATAAATTTTAAAAACCTCAAAATACTACAAAGAATGAAGATGGTGGCTGCTAGGTGGCTCTGTCACTGTTGTAAACATACAGAAAGGACAGAATAACGTAATCTGGATCAACTACATATAAGTAGAACACAATTTACCGAGGTGAAAGTGCTTCTTCACATAGACATTTAATAAGCAACTAAGTAAAATAAACATATTTTTGTGGTAGTACCTACTAAGTAGCAGTAATTCTACTGTTATACGTTTAGTTGGTTTGGGAAATTTGATCACGTTGGCCATTGTTAACAAAAGCACGTAGCTAGGTCTAGGCAGATAGTCTAACTCGTTAGCATGCCGAGGAAAAAAACACGTACATACCTAATTATTTAAATTGCTCAAATACCTTCATTATAAGGGTTACCAAAACAAGTTTGATGATGAACCCCTGAGTTTGACTCCAGACAAACTTATAGGTAAATTTTGTGACCGCATCTATTCATAAACTTATCTTACAGGTACGAGGTAAGAATTAAAACACCTCTAACCATTGAAATTTTGGATGAATGAAGTTATTGTTGCCCCAATAAGCAAAATAATCGCCGAAATCTCTCGGAATCGGAATCCTGCAATGGAATCTCTCCGTGAACATTAGGAACTTCACAGCTTTTAAAACTATTTGCTTCTGAACTAAACATATAATGCTTTAGTTTCCAAAAGCATTCTAACATCCCTCAATCTCTTTGGTTTCTTAGATTTTAAGTACATTAACGACGTATGTTTCATTCGCTGTCTCACAGGTAAGTAATTCACTTATTTTCGACATTAATTTCAAGCTTGACTCAAATGAAAACCTGCCGCGATTACTTATTCATCGAAATCATAGTATGGGTAAAGATATCAAATTATATAGGAGTTAACGGCAAATCTGAGTACTTAAACCTTAGTAGGCAGTAGGCACATAGGTAGTTCACTCAAATACAAAAGCGTTACAAATAAATAGGGCACAAAGCGTAGGAACAAGGTCATGAATAGCGATGCTGCGTTATTGCACCGCATTGCACCATCACTGCCTATTGTTCTATCTCATAGCCAACGCATAGACCACCTACTGGCAATCAGGTGTAGAAAATATCAGAATACCTAATTAAAACAGGTTTGCTTGCTATTATTTTTGTCACTTTGGAAATCTCGTCAAGTAGGTATCAAATAAACATATCGCTTATCTCCTTTTGTGTTCTTGTGGATTCGATCTCCGAATGGAAGAAATATTTCGGGGTCTAGGTGTGTGTATGTGACTTTCTATGTCTGTAAACGCACCCACGATGCAGGAAGAAATTTCTAGTGTAGGGCAAAGTTTTTCATAAAAAAATCGAATACCTAAATCTATCATCATGTAAGCTTAATATTACAAAAATGGATGTAGGCTCATCTCGCCCCTTGGATCGTGCCCCTTATGATAACTTTTATCAATTTTGTTTAAATGTAGGCGGTAAACTCCGGAATTAATTCCAATTCTACAAAAAAACTAGTCAAGAGCTTCATTATACCTTGGTGCTATATGATGTAAATTAAAAGAAGCTATATGATGTAAATTTAGAAAGTACTCAAACAGCCCGCCTGTAGACCATACAAGTTTTTGGTCCGTACGGTACGGGAACCGAATCCACAACACGCAACTCAGCAGTCAATCGTTCGACCACTGCTCCAACTGTCAATTTACACATAGATTTATCACGTGTTGGTAATAATTAAACTAAGCAAATGTCACAGGAAGACTAAGTCGTAAATTCCTGGAGCCCGCACACAGGAAGCACACTAGTTCGACCGGAGTTCCCGCGGGCCCCTTCATGGATAAGTGCTAAGGAAATCCATCTGGTTTTAATTTATGGGGGACGGACATTACTTAACTTGTAGATTATGTATTTTACCGAATACCGTTGTCCGGAATCCACACGAGAAAAAGGGCGGCGAGACCTGCACAGGTCTGCCCGACTCACAGCAGTGGTATGACGATGATGATGATGTGGGCTATCTATAATAGCGAGCAAAAGTAACGAATCACTTTAAATTGATCCGGTATAGTTCCTAAAATGGCGTGATTTTAATGAATTTTGTATCTATTTAAAGTTAATGGTAAACGTTCACCCATTTTTTTGGATCGGAGTAAGTGATTCCATAGTTTTGTTCGTGAGTGTAGTTTCATCATAAGATATGATGGTTACAGGAAAAGGAGCGGAGGAGGGTTAGTAGATAAAATAAAAGCAAGAAAAGAATTAACGAATGGAATGCCAGAAGTCAAAAACAAAACAGGGCCGCCGTTATGGCAAGTGTTATATTCATGCATTATACATGACTTCGATCATTGTTACCCACTTATCATGGGAAACCTCCACGTGCTGACTGACACCATTTATGTCCCCTATAAATAACTGTTCGTATTTCTAGGATAGTGGTAATTGTAGCTAATTATTTTGTGGGCTTATTCTGTTATAAACATTTTTGTATCGATTTTTGTACAACACGCTGGTAATCCTCGAAGGGTTACACAGGGGATCTAAAAATGACATTTTAGCAACATCATTGGACAACATAATTGGATTAAAACAATTATTACTTTATTGCTTGAGCAATAGAAGACAATATTCCTATATGAAGTTTATCGCAATGCAGTCTGACAGATAACGTTGCATTTTTAGACCCGCAAAAGTGTGTGTACAAGCCTCATTTATTATTTATGTTTTAGTAGGTATGTGGAAGACCTACGTTAAAGTTGCTGATCGTTTTTAAGGGAAAATGTTTTTAAGTGTAAGTATATAGGAAATAAAACTAAGACTTTCATGATACATTCAATAACATTAACATAGATAAACACCAACAGCAAACCTGAAAATTCCCTTTCAAATCAACTAAGGAATATTCCAGACTGGCATAACATTCCAGTATAGTTAGATTATTCTAATATTAGCCTGACAGGACCTCCGGACTCCTGTCTCCTACGCTTATGGCCGTGAGCCGCCGACGACGGCGACGTTTTAAAATAGTTACTTTAAATGGCTACTTCCTTTGACGATAGTCATAGTGAATCACTAGAAATGTGCAGCGAGTACAAGTAGATGGGACGGCAAATGCATAGACTTGAAACGATGGACTGCCTTCCTTAGCTAACTGACTGATAAACTTGATCCTCTAGGCAGAAAGAGAGGAAAACGATTAATTACATAGACTTATACCGAATAAGCAATAAAATTGGTTTCCTCTTTTTCTAGCGAGTGTGGTCAATTAAATACAACAGGCTCAGTGATCAGTCCAACCTTGGAAATCTATGGGTGAATGCAGTGGGTTGAAAGTTTGAAATATTTGGCTCCAGTAGATAAAGTTTGCGAAACTTTCTATCTATCAATCTGCTTAGCCTTTTTCCAATAATGATGGGGTCGACTGACAGTTTAATTGGATGCAGCTGAATACCAAAAACTTACCTATAAAACACGTTTTCTTAAATCTGAGATAAATTCACAAATACCCATATAATTTGTGCCCCAACTACATTCACAGGTAATCTTATGTTTCAGATGATTGAAGGTAACATTAATTTATTAAATAATCACATAATAAATGAAGCATTCATTCTATTAAAACACACACCTTGAGTCTCTTGAGTCAATCTCTATCTTATATCAGAGCAACAGGGTCATGAGAATTCAACTAGCAATTCCACGAAGTACAAATTGCTAACGCAGTGATTTACACATTATCTCATCAACAATAAGTACCTATCCTAACTGAGGATTGCACGACGTTTCTCTAACTAAGCTTATTGATGATGTTCCCACTGATGGGACAAAGGGCCTCCACTCTGCTGAAGGCAGTGGGCTCCTGGTGGATCCAACACGTGGCCCAGTGCGGGTTGGTAAATGTCTCAATCATGTTTTCTAACTTCAGACGTACCTGTGGACCTCATAAAATGTTACAACGGCAACGTGATCCTTAAAAATCTTAATTACCACAAAACTACCTACGACCTATAAGTTGTGGTTCCAAAAATAAATGGAATGTTATGAGGTATGTCTTTGTTGTATGTGCTAGGTATTACTGACACGCACGTTTTCCAAATATTGTTAGAGCTTTTATAGATATTATTAGAACCACTAATGGAAAACCTTATTTTTACTTAAAGCTATTTTTGTGGATCGACAAAATGTCAGACTGGCACATTATTTTTAAATAATAACAGTTTTTATAGGCTTCATTCATGTGTTATTTTGTTGATAGTCTACTGTTAATTTGGTTTATTGTCCGTGGTTCGACAGCGTTCTAATTCTAAGGTTGATATAGCTCATAGTTGCATCTATCCACCGGTGCAGAAGGTCACGTTTTTGCTTCTAGGGCAGATTCAAACGAAGAGAAAACCATTTCTTAATAAAAGTAATAGAAACAAACAGGATTCCCTTAGTCCTCATATTCACTTCAAACAAAACCTAAAACCACCTTTTTAAAGCAAAAGTTATCGTATTTAAAACCATTAATCAACGCCGAGATAATGCTAATGTAATCGTATTCCAAATTCTCAAAGACGACTTCTTAGCAATTCCTGGATAAGTGTTGGAAAGGAAGTGCACAGGAAAAGCCCTGTCCCTTAAAAGGAAAAGGGATGTAATTTATTATTTTACTCAAGACCCTCGTTGTTATCGTTCTCAGAAAATAAAAGTTCTCTCTGCACTCAACACAGTACTTTTTTTATTTAACGATAGATTCGCGTTTGACCATTAAAGAGATATTGTGATCGACGGTAAAGCACGCTTGCCTAGAAGTAGTCTTGACTTGAAGTCCCCAAGGTTCATTTTCATTTAATTCCTTCATTTTTTTCTTCTTTGGGTGTCGATGAAAATCTAAATTTGTGTTAACCCAGAACTGGGTTACGAGATTAGCGCCCTCAGAAGCGTCCATCAGCTCCCTCGTGCTTTATCGAGCAATTGATGGGTCATACAGGATACGATAAATATGTGGAGTAGCGCCATATTTACCATCCAGAGCAGAGCCTTCAATGAGTCTTCATCTGAGCTGATTTTCTTTGCTTCTGCCTTTCTGGGTGCGGGTTTAGTTTAAGGATTTCTAGTTTTAGTTTATTTCCCATGTATTGTATCATATCAGTCTGCACTGCCCCTATTTCACTACCAGTAAATCAAATGAAAAATCAACTGACTTTATTCAAAACTGAGCAGATAACATTCATCGTTCAATTGAACAAGTGATTTAAATCATAATCCTACATAGGTAGCTAGCCTACCAATTTGTCCATCGATAACAGGAAGCGATTCATATCGACAGCCATAAGAATGGTCAGATTGTGCCTCGTTTACATTGCGATCACGTATTACTAACACTACTGGACTGTTCGCTAGCTAGCATTCACTTTGATTTTCATTGCTCATTTGCTGTTAACATTCCTGTCTGAACTGAGCTAATATAAGCAATGTATTTGCACTTTGTTGTGGGACGTGTGCAATCAATGAATGGCTAATGAATAAAGCTTCATCACGGATGTTTGTTTTCTCAGTTTCGTCAAAAGTATTTCAAACAATTTCTTTCAAGATGCCATTGAAATGTAATTTAACTTTTAGAAGGTGAGCACGCGGTGTTTTTTAAATCAATGATACTCGTATTTGTGGCCTAAATATAATATTTGAAATATTACTACCACAACTTTTACAATTTTAAGGCGTATTCATATCTCTGTGAATCGAACCCAGAACCTCTTACTAGTAATCGCGCTTGTTGTCGCTATTGCAACCACTAGTTAGATCAAAGTGGCAGTAAAAGCAGAAAAGAAAGGACCACGGGCAGAAATATATGGAGACTGGCCCATCGTTCAACAGTGATGGAGCCTATGCCAAATGAAAGCTTTGAGGATGTTATGCATTTCTTATTATGGCAGCTAAGTCGAATTCGAGCGCCAACAAGGTGATTTCGAGCATTGAAAACATATGCCCTTACCTAACCTAACATGTGGCAACATTCTCCTACTGATTTGAAACAGATGTCAATCGAAGCGTGTGGTAGATACGATATACTTTTAGTATGGCGACATTCTTCAAATGTGTAAGGTTCACCTGGAATATCTGAAAATGTCAACCTAACCTAACTGTGGCAACATTCTCCTACTGATTTGAAACAGATGTCATTCGATGCGTGTGGTAGATACGATATACTTTTACTATGGCGACATTCTTCAAATGTGTAAGGTTCACCTGTAATATTTGAAAATGTCAACCTAACCTAACTGTGGCAACATTCTCCTACTGATTTGAAACAGATGTCATTCGATGCGTGTGGTAGATACGATATACTTTTACTATGGCGACATTCTTCAAATGTGTAAGGTTCACCTGTAATATCTGAAAATGTCAACCTAACCTAACTGTGGCAACATTCTCCTACTGATTTGAAACAGATGTCATTCGATGCGTGTGGTAGATACGATATACTTTTAGTATGGCGACTTTCTTCAAATGTGTAAGGTACACCTGGAATATCTGAAAATCTAACCTAACCTAACCTGTGGAAACATTCTCCTACTGAAATGCAGTATGGAACACCGAGTGGTTTTAGTCAGTCGAGTCTGACATGCCTCTTCCGTGTTCTCCACGCTGACAACACAACAAGCCCATGAGGGTTTCCACACTTAAAAATAGGTGGGTTAGTTAGGTTCACACACGTCTGAAGATGTAGCGATCATAAAAATATGTATTATCCACTACACGCTTCGAATAACACGTGTTTCAAATCAGTTTTTTTTTTTATCGTGGTAAAATCATCAAATGAGGCCTCCCACCCCGGGCAGGGCAGAAGGGTCTGTCAAACTTGTACTGACTAAAATCCACGGTGTCCTTCAATAGTCCTTTATGTTCCGGGGTCACGGTGATTAAAATAAGTCCCTGGCAGGCTTCGGCCCTCCGTGAGGGGGCCTCGTCATTGTGCTGACTATCTTTGAGTCGTCGACCCGGGCATGGTCCACGGTCGGACAGCGAGTTGCCCTTTACTCGCTGTCCGCATGCCCACGCCTACTGTGTCCTCCGGGCGATCTTCACAGGTGGCACCCAGGCGTATATTTCTTCCCTATCCGACACAGGTACCTCCTGAACGAAGCCACGTCTTTCCAGCCACTCCTCAAAGAGGGGTCTTACCGTCGTGATTGCGGTGTGCCCGAACCTCGGTTGTTTCAAATCAGTTGAAGAATATTGCTACAGCCTTCTTAGGTTAGGTTGACATTTTTAGATATTCCAGGTGAACCTTACACATTTGAAGAATGTCGCCATACTAAAAGTATATCGTATCTACCTCACGCTTCGAATGACACCTGTTTCAAATCAGTAGGAGAATGTTGCCACAGGTTAGGTTAGGTGGACATTTTCAGATATTCCAGGTGAACCTCACACATTTGAAGAATGTCGCCATAGTAATAGTATATCGTATCTACCACACGCTTCGAATGACACCTGTTTCAAATCAGTAGGAGATTGTTGCCACAGGTTAGGTTAGGTTGACATTTTCAGATATTCCAGGTGAACCTTACACATTTGAAGAATGTTGCCATAGTAAAAGTATATTGTATCTACCACACGCTTCGAATGACACCCGTTTCAAATCAGTAGGAGAATGTTGTCACAGTTAGGTTAGGTTGACATTTTCAGATATTCCAGGTGAACCTCACACATTTGAAGAATGTCGCCATAGTAATAGTATATTGTATCTACCACACGCTTCGAATGACACCTGTTTCAAATCAGTAGGAGATTGTTGCCACAGGTTAGGTTAGGTTGACATTTTCAGATATTCCAGGTGAACCTTACACATTTGAAGAATGTTGCCATAGTAAAAGTATATCGTATCTACCACACGCTTCGAATGACACCTGTTTCAAATCAGTAGGAGAATGTTGTCACAGTTAGGTTAGGTTGACATTTTCAGATATTCCAGGTGAACCTTACACATTTGAAGAATGTCGCCATAGTAAAAGTATATCGTATCCACTACACGCTTCGAATGACACCTGTTTCAAATCAGTAGGAGAATGTTGCCACATGTTAGGTTAGGTAAGTGCATATGTTTTCAATGCTCGAAATCACCTTGTTGGCGCTCGAATTCGACTTAGCTGCCATAATAAGAAATGTATAACATCCTCAAAGCTTTCATTTGGCATAGTTTTCATCGCTGTTGAGCGATGGGCCAAAATGCGCATGGTCCTTTACATAATTATAATAGCCCTCATTAGTCAACCATACTTGAAAAGGGCTAATAGAATAAAAGAAAAGTTGTAAGCATCTCTGGAGCATTCACCTATATATTGGATTTAGCACTTGTTTGGCCTTACTGTTAAGTAGGTACCAGGGAATCCTATGAAAGGCTTAGCATAGCCTTCCTCACTTCCTACAAATATATTATATGTAGATTATATGAGTAAATATGGCATAAATGGATGGTGCTATCAATAAGAAAAATCAATTGTACTTAATCGCGACTTTTGGAGGGTAAACCATCAAACGTAATCTATCAACTTTAATCAGACTGATATATGAAACATTTCCTACAATATTTTGGGCACATTCCTGGATGGTACCAGTATGTAGGAGTATTTTGACACTTAGGCGTCCCATTACCTTGGTTCCTGGTGGATTTAGTTAGTTCGTTAATATTCTGTCGTCTTTCCTGTTTTTGAAGCATCTTAGCGACATTTGGTTTAATTTACTGCTACTGCTGCCATGCTACTTATTTAAAAGTCGGTAGGTGGGAATTATCATTGACGCCAACGTGATCTTTAAACTTTGCTTGTGGCCCAGGGGGCAAATTCTCGGTTTTAGAGATGGTGTCGACTCGACAAAAACTTCTAATGACGTAATTTTTTCGACAAATTTTAAAAGTTGTTATTTTCTGGGGATGTCAAATTCGCCATTCGTCGAAGGCTAACGTTCGAGTTCAGTAGAATTTGTCGAAAAAATGACGACATTAGAAGTTTTTGTCGAGTTCGACACCATCTCTAAAACCGAGAATTGGCCCCCAGGTTTTCATTGTAATAAACCATTAACTTCTGCATTCATCAGATTACTTTATCCGTGCCTTCGTTCGTGGGATCATTGCGACCTAACACGACAACCTTGAAAGGTTTCTACTTATTTTGCCTCCATGAGTAAATTCGCAAAGGTCAAGACTTCACTGTATTGTTCTAAACAAAGACAAGTAAACGCAGGGATGAAGAAAACAGAAACAATTATTTGTTAAATACAAGAGATAACAAATAAAGAACTGGACCAGAATGTGGGAACAAGGTCATTTAATCAGCTGATACAGCGAGCTATACGGTAGACGGTGGCCCTCTGAGTCACGCATGCGTAGACAAACTGTCTCTCAGAATTTATAACAAAATATTATAGAGAAATGTAAAAACGGGTGATGAATGTAACCGCAGAATTCTTCAACGCGGCCTGGAACCGGGTCAGTGGCTCGGAATTCGCATGACTTGTTGGCACATTTTTGCAAAGAAAATGGTATGTTTTCGTTGTTAAGTATCGGGGTGGTTGCCAGAAATAAAGCTGCAGTGCAGTAGTGAGCTTGCAGCGGTAGACTGCGGTGCTGGCTCACCATTCATTGTGATGGCGGGAGGTCGATACGTCGCGGGCCGTCAGTGTCGCCGCGCCTTCTGTGCTGCGCGGTCGTAACCTGCTAGCCACCGCGCCGGTCCACGCCGCTCGTCTGACGTTTCTGAGCACTGCGCAACCGACTGATATCGACAGTGAACCCTTTATTTATAAACAAATTGTAATTACTTGTGCTTTTATTAATTATTTAATGACAGTTTCATTCATGATCAAACGTTTCGATACGTCAAATAAGAGTTACAGTGAAATTGAAGAACATAACTTATTTATTTAATATTTTACGTGAAAGCGCACGTGACGACAGACTGTATTACATAAATATTAAATGATATGGACACAAAATTTGCGACTGTATTGATCAGTAAGTACACGTGTTTGTTGTATGCACCGGGAACACGCATGATTCACTTTACATTGTAATGAATTGAACTTGAATGTGCTGAATAACATTTAACAGATTAGCGACAAATCGTTCAAGATAAGGAGCATCATCAAAAAGCTAATTTGAAAATAAATGATGAGCAATAGAAAATTAAAGGTAACATTTACACAATTACACAAGCACGTAACGACAATGGAGAATTAATTTCTGATGACAGTGGGTATGTAGGAGCACGCGTTCTACCTCCTATGGATACACTTTCGTAATCCAGATATATTCACATAAACTTACTTGAATCAAATAAAGATAAGCCACAAAATAATAAATATGAAATGAAACTTACAAGACAATATAATATTAACGTTAAGTTATACCAGAACCAGCAGATATCGCAGTAAAAAATATTGGTAGATACTCGTATCTTTATGCTAACAAATGTTTACGATGATAACCGGTTCCTCAATCAGGACCTTAAAAACACGCCAAACAAAGTTGGCAATACCTACATCGTGTTATGATATTACAACAATCGTATCAATGAAGCAATTCACATCGTAATAGAATTTGATGTAAACGGAAAATTTGATGATTCAATCGCAATTTTGAATAAAAAGCATCTAAACATTGATACAGATGCTGAAATAAATGAATGTGGTAGCGATATTGCCTAAAAACCTAAGAACCATTTTTTTAAACTATCACGGTTTGCTTCATAACTTAAAATGTCACTTACGGGACAAATAAACAATCACGGAAGATATCCCGTAAGTGACATTTTAACTTTGGAACCATGTCCGAAGAAGTACAATAAAAGACCGTCATGTAATGCTATATGCAGTAAACTATCTATGAACGACCACATCGCGTGTCGAGGCTTTGTTTAAAAAGCTATCACCGCTTACATTTACCCTATCTTGTACCTACTGACTAAAATAACATTTGTATCATAACAATTGCGGGATTTTTTGTTATGATATCACAATGTTCACGATGTAGATCTAATCTAGTCGGTCCTATCGATATTGTCACAATTTGATTGAGACTTCAATATTTTTTAACAGTATGAAAGCATTCATGCTACAGCATCGTGGTATTCTCTTTCAATTTCCAATATCCGAAACAGAATTTTAAAATAAGCAAACAACATGATAGATTGGGCTATTATTTTTTGCCCGTCCATTCAATCAACAAAGCTTTGGTGAAATATTGATTTCTTATGTTCGTGGTTTTCTATTCATCGTTGGCAAGAATAGATCTTCTATTCTCTGAATTACTGATGAAAGAGTATCTGAATTTATACAACCTATTGATTTAATAAATTCCTCATCTGGTTTATTCACGTGGAGGTTGTGTTTGAATAATTTTGAATGAATATGATTATAATGACAAACAATATTTGGTCAAGGTCAACCTGTATCTTCAAATTCCTGGTAGGCACTAAGTTGCTAACCTTTTAGAATGTGCTGGAAAATAAATAGTTATGCATCGTTGCGTCTACCGTTATTTATAGTCAAAACAAATCATTAGTCAAAAGGATGGAAAAAAGAGCTTAAACATCGGGAAAAATATGTCAAGGTCTATCAAATAGTTTAGATTATTGTCTATTTGATCGTTTACTGTCTTTTTTATTTACATGTAGCCAATGGTGCATTAATTTATTACAAAATAAATAAAATCATCCACAGCTTAATACAAAAACTGCGTTGTCGTATTTTCTATCGTTTCAAATGCAACATTATGTAAGATGAGTTTTAGAATGAAATTCCTTTTATCGTTGTGTAAGAGCTCTTTGGCTAAGAATTTTGGAATAAATTATCGGAACCGGTAGCTTTTGTCAAGTAATTCGTGACCCTCCTCATTATGAATGCGTACAGCAATTTCTTGTGAAGCTTCGGATACAGTATCTTCATCCTTCAGTACTTCAATTATAATATTATTATAATTGATTAAGTTAATTATGTAAATGTCTTTTGTTATAAAGTGCTCCAGTACTTCAATTTTTAACTCTGGAGTACCGGATGATTGCAATAGGATTTTAATAGCTTTCCATCTACTTCTGGAATTAAACCTAATTCAATACATAGTGGTATACCTTCATTATTTAATATCTCACCTCATCAGTCATGTTAAATACATCATCAATCAACCTCGTATTTTCAAAAACGTGCTTAACTGCATAATAGGGAAATTTATCTTATGTGGAAAAATATGCAATATTATTACAAATAAGACATTGTTTATGATTTAATTCTACTTTATCAGCATCATCATTTTTCAACATGCTTACACTTTGGTTATTAATTGTATCCTTATATTCGTTTTCCTTCTCCTCGTGCCGTATTCCTTATTAAGGTCGCGGAGATTGGACTCGATTGAGTTTAATGCTGTCCAGGATATCTTCAACATCACAACCTCCTTCGTGTAACTTAACATCTCAAAAGCGGTCACGATCGGCTTTCTCGTGACTCCATCACTCTGATTCGAAACAGTTCACGGAGACAATGAGGAATTGATCAGTTTTACTTTGGTTTTTCAAAAGCTGTTATCGTCTTTCCGTACTCGCTGCAGTTGATACAATCTCTCTACTTCTTTTTATGTCTTTTGGTAAAAGCTCGTGTTGTTGATGTTAACTCTAAAGTGGACGAAATCTTTGACATGCGACAGTGTGCCTGTAGTTTGTTGTAACGGTCTTGAGTTTCACCGTGATTGATTTTGAAACCCAATTTCAAACTGATCCTTTCCATTCTGCCCAGGGGCCCTTGCAGTTTCCGTGGCAGCTAAAATAATTGTGTTGTCTGCATAACGGATAATTTATGTGTCTTAATTGTTCTCTTATCTAAAGGATAACTTTTTTTAGGTTAATCATCTTTATATCTTTATTATAATATGAACAGGCGTAGTGTCATTATCTCTATACACACAATTCATTAGTAAGCGTGGGTATACCATTACTCTGCTTATTACAAATATATAGTGCAAAATATCATTCGGTCACGGAATTGTTTGGCAGATGAATCAGCAAAATAAATTATTACCAGAAAATTCTTATCGACTCGTTATTAGTGACATAGCTAATAATCAAATACTAATTAATTCAAGAGGACTTTGGCCAAACAAGTAACACAGAAATTATAAAAACTAAAATGTACGACTATGTAAAAAATGTTCTTAGTGTGGATATATGTACCTATTTGATAAAAAAAAATCGAAACGCTCAAAACAAAAGAGTTTGATTGTAAGCCAATTTTAACACTAAGCAATTAACAAAGATAAACCTTGTATTGTAGACAAATACTTTAAAGTAATTTTCCAATGACTCAGTCACAAAGTACTCGAATGAATGATTACGAACTGTTACAGATATTTTATCTCTTCCATCTCCATCAATTGTCCGAAACAGATTGAGTGATGGATTGTCGGCCTATGTATCATACTAGCCGATCCGTTTTTATGGTTATAATAGAGGTTAGCTCTGCCTTGTGGAATTCCCACAGTTTTTCTATTAATTTTCGTGGTTTCCGATTAGTGATTCTGCCAAAAATATACCTAATCTTCACACTGCCATGGCGACACTGGCCGTTTCTTTGACGTATAGTTTTTTGAAATGTATATTGTATTTCTTTGAGATAAAATAATGTTCCAAATTCACACCTGCACGCTTCAAGTCAACCTTTCACTAATTGTTATTAACTAACTGTCATTATATGATTAATGGACTATTTTAGCTGTCAATCAGATCTCAAAAATAATGGTCATTACAGTCTGCCCGAAAACTGACCTCTACAGCTGAACTTCTGCACTTTTTAACCCAGATACAGTTATCATCTGTTCGAATATAATTTGATACTTTTCGGGTTCGACTGTATAAATTCTGAATAGAACTGTTACATTATTATTCTCCTACATAAAATCCAGCGTTATCGTTTTTGCAAATGTGAGCTCGTTAACACTATGCGAGATTATTTAATTGCTAGTTTTGTTGAGCTCATTAGTGTCATTAGCAATATAGTCGTATTATTCACGTTTGTATGTTTAAAATTTGAGCATATTTTTATATTTTTGTTGAACAGGTTATTTGAAACGGTTCAGAAACCTGAAATGTCATGATATTTTTGTCTTACAAGTGTCAATCACCTCTTTAGATTCTGGATTTTATCTTAGTTATTATTGTGAAAGCGAAACAGTAGGTAATCATACTTTCTTCACGGCTATTAACAATTTTAAATAATATTTAAAACTAGCTGTGCCCGCAACTTCGTTCGCGTGGATGTCGGAATTGAACAATGTATTTTTTAGTTCTAAGCGCTTAATTCAGGCCAGTCCATTCCAGTCCATTCCAGTCCATTCCAGCCATGGCATTCGTTCTCATGTGTGAGACCAAAGAAACTTCTGAAACACTTTAAATTCAAATATCTTTTGATAGACTGAACCGATTCCAATGAAACAAAAACTAAGTTCCTCTCCAAGTTACGCTTAATCGTTGTGTATAAAAGTTATCTACATTAATTTCGTATATTTTACGTGATACCTGGACAAATACACAGACAAACAGACAAAAATTCTAAAAATGCTAGAAATGGGTTCTATTGGTTGTCCTTTAATACCCTGGCTATATTTTTTGAGTTTTTATTTAATGTACAAAAATAATTTTTCTACAGTTTTATTATATGTATACATACATAGATATAGAAGATAGAAGATGAACAACGGATTGAAAAGCCAGAAGCCGATCCCAGCATAGTTGGGAAAAGGCTAGGCAGATGAACAACAGATTCTAGGATAAACATGAAATCTTCATCTCAGAGATTATTTGTAAAACAAAACCAACGAGCTAAAGGATAAATTGTTGACAATAGAAGTTTGCACAATTGTGTTCTTTGCACAACAGACAGATAACATTAAACCGTGGGAAAGCGCTTGATCTGTAAACTCATAGTTTACAGAGTATATGACGAAAACCATCATAATGGTGGATATGGGATTACGAAAATCAACAATAACTTACACCTACTTGAAGGCGTGTTTAGAAACTTTGAATTCTTCAAACTTCTTCCTTGTGCTGGAGAAACATTCACTGGACTATCATTGCATGTAGGGCGTGGAGACTTTCATTGTAACACACACACACAATCCTCTCTATCAGAGCACTAGCATAAGCGAATGTAAGGAGTGAGCACAAATCTATAAAAAATCTGATAAAAATTGTTCTCACTGTTTTTCGGTTGTAAGACCTGCAGGCGTAGCATGGTGCCGTAGAAAGGGGTTTTGTCGACGGAAGAAAAGACAAAATGACAGAACGTAAGAATAATTTAAGTGTTTTAAGCATGCTAATGTAAGAAATATAGACAATAAATGTTTCTATTCTTCAATAGTCTACGAATGGTGTCATATTTGTGCAAAAAACAGTCGATTTCTATTGAAATAACGATGAAATAACTTTTACTGACTTCAAAAAAAGGCGGTTCGTCTATTCTTGGTAGAATGGAGATAGAATCGCCATGCGTGCTGTAGTGATTGCCCAAAGTAGAGAGCTACATAAAATAAATAATAGAACGTAAGGCAAGAAAATAAGAATTAAATACAAATATTAGAACAGCTGTCTATTTTAGGAACATCTGGTGAAAGTATGAACGATAAGAACGTATCTAAGTATTTAAACAGGGCGTGGAGGGTTTGATAAGAGTCAAATATTTGTATTATCCACAGATAACTGTTCTGGGTCTAGCGATTATGACTGATACTTGTTGGTCACTAAAGCCTTATTTAAAATATCAGCAGGTCTATTGGCTAACCTGATAGTCACTGCCTAACAGTTGTCAACTGAACTTGGATGGCTTGACATCTCTATATTTTATCCACTGTTATGAGGCTAAGTTGAGAAGTGCCTCAAGAGCATTAGAATAGTTGATTTTAGGGAATATTTCCATTTAAGAGTATTATTGCAAAATGTCCTAGAACCAAAAATTCTAAGACATGTGACATCTACCAACTCGCACTGAGCCGGCTCTCTCAGAGAGGTGGTCTGTTTCCTAGCAGTGGGAACATTTTAGGCTGATGATGATTGAAAATGCAAAAGATATTACGAAAATGAAATTACGAAATTTACGTTTTGACAACTATTTGATGGTCACCAGAGCAAGTGATCATCATTTGAATTGTCAAAAGAGATATGCAATGGCCCCGCTGCCTCGTCAGGTTTGAAGCGTTCGTGTTAGACAAACGGTGACATGTTGCTCAATTTAATGTAGGTAGTACTAACAATGAGTAGCTAGGTATATGGGTGGGGCCTTAGGTGTTCACTGTGTGCCTTGACCCTTATAGTTTCGTAGTTTGAGGCGCTGGCACAAGTGCGTGACGTAAACTTTACAAAAAATATTATGAATTTAAAGTTTAAAATACTTATTTCCCGTTTAATTAATATTTTTCTATAAATTTATTTTTGAAGGATTCAAAACGTACGTATTTAGTGAAAAATTAAACCCACTTGCTAAATTTTACCTGTAAGACGAAAAATCATCTTTTTTTTTACCTTGTTTACCTACCTTTTTGTCCGGGCCCCTGAATTCTGTATGCACACTGTGTTGTCCTACGTAGACAAAACAGTAGATATTCTCTCTCCACATTTTTGACAACTTCGCGCATGTCATTAATTCGCAGGTTTTATTTAGCTTTACGACCATATTCACCGTTAGATACGTCATCCTGCCTAGAGATAAACATGCTATGTAGTAGACAAAAATCTGAACGCACGTAACATCAAAGTCCTGTTTTATTTTTAATTATATTATCATTTCGCAAAACTTAGAAAACAGCGGTTTCGAGGAAAGATCTTGTCATGAAATACTTTGATTAGCAGAAAATATTGCGAAAAGGTCACTGTCCTTAATTGTAACAAGGTTCTGTCAATGACTCATCTTAAAACAACATATCGTATTATGCGATACAGCTGTATCAAATGAATGAACGATATAATTGTTACATTTATTTGTAAGAAACAGGTTTCCTAAGATGGGTTCCATTATATTCGGCGTTTCAACTGTATAAATGTTTAGTTATTTTCATCTTGATTATACAAAAGATAATTAGTAACTGGTAATATCACAAAGATACGTTCATAATTTAATTTATGAACAATTAAAATAATGAACAATAATAATTATGTCATGTTAATAAAAATAGCAAGTAGGGATAAATGATTCGATATTATTTACAATGACACAATAATTAAGTTAAAAAAGTTTTACATAAATACGTAACATAAATTAAAGGTAACATTTAAAATTATAGGTAACTAGGTGTTGCCAGCGGTTTCACCCGCTACAACTCTAAATTCATACCGTGGGAATATTAAATCGGGATAAAAACTATCCTATATGTTAATCCAGGTTATAAACTATAAATATGTGTACCTACCGATTTCATTCAAATCAGTTCAGTGGTTTCTACGTGAAAGAGGAACAAACATACATCCATTAAAACAAACTTTCTAGTTTATAATATTAGTAGGATTACTCAAAATATAACTAGAGCAATAATATGTACGTTTGCCAACACGGTTTTTAGTATTAAACATGGTAATTAACTGTAAATTACCATCTAGGTAAATGCGCTAAGTAGCCATGATTCAGAGTCTATTTCATGCGCTTAACTCATCAAATATGTCCAGCGTAATTCACAGACTCAAGGAAACTACTAAATATTCAAATGACCCCATAATTTACAATCGGGACGTGCAATTTATATAGTTCATGGAAAACGGAATAATTAGGTATATATTGTTACAATTTTGTCTGCTGAACTACACAAACTAACGCCTCATAGCCTGAAACTACAGTAAGCCTGCTACGAAGACCCTTACTTACAAACTCCTTTTTTCCCACTCCAATGGAACATAATACTGGGATAAAAGTTATCCTAAGTAAGATCTGTTCTGTAGTTTTAGCATGAGAGTAATAAACATCCAAATGTCCGACGTCCGATAATATTAGTGACATTAATTCATAACACCATTTAAATTGTTTGTAAGATTACTATACTCTTGGCAAATTGTGGTTTTTCGCAACATCTTCCAAGATTTGTCAATTTCAACACAATTCATAACGTCACTCATACAGGAATTTAGTGTGGGGCCGTGCCGCGCTGTTTATTTCCCTTTCAGTTTAGCACACAAGAACGTGACGATACAATACATAATATACACGATAAATGCATATGTGATTGCGGTAAGATTCTGAGATGACACCAAACTGGTAATCTTACCTCGTCACACTTCGAGAGACTTCGTAGCACTTCGGCTTTGTGCTGTTTCCTTTAGAAAGTAGACTCTATAGTCAGATTGAAACCGCTGCAGTTTTATAATTATTTACTTTTGGCTGCTAATTAAATTCCATAACTACACGTGTTGTATTTATAACCTTTTTGCTTACCAAAATGGATAAATGTTCACCAAAACTAAAACACTACTCGTTTTAGTAAGATTTCAGTGACACCTTGAAGTTCGGTTTGGTTAGGTTCCTTTAAACTCTGTAAACATAAATAGTAGTCCTGCAAAATGGGGTTTGACCCTGCTTAGTGACAGAAAATAGGTTAATTTCTACAATATTTTATGAAACACAATTTGGTAACCATAGTATCCATTCCTGCCAGAATAGATATTATGGTTACCAAATTGTATTCCTCACTTTCTATGCAATCTATAGGTATATTGTTTGCGTTTGATGTGATCTTTGCCAAGCTCTTGAGTAAATACTCGATTACTTTAAAAAAGATAAAAGAACACTTGACCAACGATCAATAGGTAAGGTCCTTGAATTTCAAACTCTCTGAATGTTATGTTAATTTTCCAAACATTTTTCAGCACATATTTTTGAACAAAGTCCAAACCAAAAAAATGTTCTGCTTTAAATTATTTATTCTATATTTTTGTTTTGGAAAATTATCAAATGATTCTAAAATCGGCCTACGGAAAGCTTATTTGAAATCGGTCTAATTTAACTTGAAGACAAATGGTCAGAAATCTCCGGTTTCTTTTTAGACCTATGTGTCCTCGTAATGCAAGTTCTATTAAAATCGGTTCAGACATTATGAAGAGGACTAGAAAATTTTACCTAAGTATGTATGTTTTGTTGAAGTTTGTTGTTACGCTCGGCCTACACGTTCTAACCCAATTTACTCGGGGCCGACGACGAAGCGCGTCTTCTTTCACACTAGTCATTCTAGTATTTCAACTTACTGCTGTATTGTTCGTGCCAAATGCAGAATAGTTTCCAGATGCATCATAGGCTAGAAATAATGTTGAAAATAAGCAACCTGAAAATATTTTAACAGACGTATGTATACTGTTGAAAACGGAGTGTTTTTCTGTTTGATTTATATACCTATGCTGTATTGCTATGCTATTTTAGAATAGTCTAACTTCTAGTGAAGCTATACAATGCAGTTTAGTCTAGTGTCTGGGCTAGGTTTCGAATATAAACACACTAGCTGTTGCCAGCGGCAACACAACACCGCTGCACTGGGACAAATAGAATTCTCTGTGTTTTGCCAGACACCAGACATTTTTTATTTGGTGTTTTTCTTTCCTTCCAACGGAAAAGGCGAAGGGCAGATCACCCCATCCGGCCTGGTCTTAACAACAGAGATTTCTCTGTGCCAGTTTTCACCAAGAAACGGCTGAACGAGACGAGGTTTTAACGTGATTGAGTGACAAGCGTACATTTACCGTTCATTTGCTCTTATCAGGGAAGCACGGCCCAATAGAGAGGAAGTTACACTCAACAGATGTTGAGACAAGGTACCACCACCTTTTTGCTGTCCTAGTAAAATCGTCAAATGAGTCCCAGGGCGGGACGCGAGCGACTGTCAGACTTGTAGGTAGTGTCTCAAATCCACGATGATCCTTCAATAATCCTTACGTAGTTTCAAGTGTATGTTGCAGGATCAAGGTTGCCTGATGAACTTGGGCTATCAGATATTAATTTTGATTCGTGAATCTGTTGGACTCAGACACTTAGTTGTTTTGTTTTCTTTTTATAATCTTGTTATTCATACCCAAAGGTTCTACCATATGTCAACACATATAGTGGGCTTTAGAGAAGGCCTTATTTATACAGAGAAACTTTAATGTTAATAAAATATCTCAAAGATTATGTAGCCTTTTTGTGCGAAATTTTCAACAATACTCGGGTGAATTCGAGATACTTATATTTACTAACCTACATAACTTTCTCTAGTGCTCACCAGGTCACCTGGAATTTTTCATGTGCACGTCCAATTCTAAAAGTGTTTGCAATTAGACTAACACTCATTCTTATAAAAATAGATCGAGGTGAAGTCGTTCTTAGAAGAGTGTGTACGGCGAATACTTTCAACCCGTTTCATACAAACTTATAAGCCTTATTTTTCGAAATGACTAAACCGGTTTTTTATGAAACTTCGCAAAGCAGGATACATAGGTCTGTACTTGCGAAAATCCACTCTTTCTGGTACACTTGAAATGTTTCCATAGATTAAAACCATCCGGATATTAGAAAAAGTATAAATTGGATTAAGAGATTGTTAAAGTTTTAAAATTTCTAGAAGAAGTGGGAAGGCCACATCTCTTTTTCTTTAGAAAACCACTGCTAGCATTTCGCTATCGGCTATCATTGCGACAAAATCTAAACAATTGACAAATGTTGATAAAAAGACATCTGACGTTACGCGGTTAGTGTATTAATGACTTCATTTACTTCCAATAGAACAGTTAATTCTGTAAATATTTTACGACAAAGTTAATGATTTTATATAAATTAGGCGTAATATATACAAAGCGTATCCTCTGTCCCATAGAGTAGTAACTGAGACCTTGGACTTTTGCCAAACTATGCCCCCCTAGTTACAATCGTCAGTGTCATTGACAATTTAATAATATTTTATAGTTTTCCCGCAGTGGAGTACACAGTGTAACGTACTATGTAGTAAATAGTCTTTTTCTGTACGTAATTTGTAACTAGAATACTTCAAAGATTTCTTAATAATCATCACTCAATTCATTGGCGTACACAACATTTCTTTTACTTTTGGTATCTTTCTTCTTCCTCACTATTATCAAAATGTTCTTTTTCATCTGTTTTTGCTTCAATAAACTATTTGTATACTTCTTCTAGTACTACTTCATCTATTTTAATATACACTTTATCTATTAGTATACACAGTATACACTTTATCTATTATCAACTTTGCTAGGTTGATGACCTACTCCGCAGATATTTCAGTCATCTTATTTTTATCGCGTCACAGTGTTTTCAAAAGCAATCTTATCAACGGTCGAGATAATATATTTTATCTTAAGATATCTTATTTACAGCGTGTAGTATAACTGTCTGAATTTATGATATACCAGTTGTTTGGAATTTCCCTGATACGTCTGTTATTGTGTTTATCTGCAATTAAGATTGAAATAATCTAATCAGGGATGTTGACACAATAAAAATATTTGATGATCATTATATCATCAAATATTTATAAAACTAATTGGATTTGTATTTGTAATTATACAGATATTAGATTAAATTTTGTGGACAGTCGCGGAGAAAAGTCTTACGTTTATTTTACTAACGATAAACTCGAGTGTAGAACATCGTTTAATTCATGCGGAATAAGCTGGGTGTCAAGCCGCGAGTAATCATAAAGATAACCGTGTGTGCAAACACATTGGAAAATCAGTACGTAATGAATTTTATCAGTTATTTATAAATCCAACATCTTTGCTCCAGAAATAAAAACTTGACTATCACTAGGGAAATAATTATATCTTCCGCCTTCGTGTTAGGGCCGAGTTTCCATTAAAGTGTTATCGAATGGAGCGGAGAAATGTGTAAAATTCGACTAACTTCACTTTAAGCTACCTGATTGGTCGAATCCAGCACGTCTCTTTACTCTCTTCTCGTTTCCGCTTTGATTACAATCACGAAAAATGTTGTCAGTTAACAAAATGAACTATCTGCAATAGGTACTAACGTCGTAAAAATGAATAACATACACTCTCTTATGTGTATTACAATAAAATGTTCCTCCCTCATATTATTTTATTAGGCGTAATATACTCCTAAGGCGATGCCCGCGGCTTTATTGCATTATTCAGCTAATTTGCCACCATAATGTAATGATCAGTATCTGGGAGAACGAACGACGAACCGATTCGATTAAGTCCAACGAGTTTTTCTGAGTCAACTGTTAATTGAATCGATTTCTTCGATGGAAAACTTAATAACTACATTGGTTTCTTTAAAAAGTTATTTATAGTTGATAGACAATATAGACATTATGGGACTATTTTCGGAATCAGAGTAGGTAAAGTTAAAAATAAAACGGTGGTGAATTAATAATTCAAGAGCAGGAATTGTTTGAATATTTTTTATGACTTGGTTAGCATAATGACATATTATTATTGTTGTTTAAATGTCAGAAAACTGTTTTAATTTTGCCACCACAATAAAATAATGTTTCCAAAGTAAGAATGTTTAAATAACGGTTATAGTACAAACGATTTATTATAATTAAGCAAAAAATATAATTACACCTACTCCTATTAAGTTTTTACTACGACTGTACTCGCGCACGGTGGTATACATTGGCCATAGATCTAGAAAAAAAATGGAGGCGGCATTTCAACCATTGTTTCGTAAGACCGCGAGTAATCTATCTTGCATTGTTTTTTTTTGCTTTACGTGTCTTGACAGCGCGATTAGTTTAATTGCGGCGTGCCCTAAAGCGCTTTATGTCAGAATACTAATTATAATGACAGGTCTGAGGTGTGATAATTATGTTGTATTGTATTCTTTTGTATTGTATTGTACTCTTCCGTGATTAAGTTGGGTATGATCGTTGTTTCGCATTCTGTATAAAACTGTGTAGTAAGTGCGATTATGCCTCAGGCAAAGAAAGTTTTTTCTTGAGGCATTTATTTCCGAAGATAAATAATTAAACATTGCAAAGAAAAACAGATTCAATATTAAGCTTAGATTATTCAAAAGCTTTGATAAGTTTCTTGTTTTTTTTTTGCGTGATAAAATCGTCCTATGAGTCCTCCCGCCCAGGGGGGACGGAAGAGACTGTCAGACTTGTACTGACTAAAATCCACGGTGATCCTTCAATAGCCCTTTATGTTCCAGGGCCGCGGTTACCAGGTGAGACAGTCCCGCGACCCCGACAGGGGATTGGGTAGTTTTTATCAGCCTGTTTCTGTGCCATCGATCTGACTGATAGGCCTCCCCACTATCCTCTCAATCTTTTTTTTAAATCTTAGGTACCTTTTCCGGCCAGTCTCTTAAGGAGTCCAACTCGTCACGATAATCGAATTCGAAATTCGATCGAATATCGATTTATTTTAAAACATCAGTATTGTACTACAATCATCAGCCGCTAAACATCAAGACTATGGCATTGACCTTCCGTTGGTCGCCGGAAGCCTATGTTTAGTAACGGACATTCACGAGCTATAAAAAGTTCAATGTTATAGAGATTTACGCGAATCTCTGTGAAATCAACGAAATTTAATCTGATGATTGATTGGTTGTGCGGGTTTTCCGGTTTGTGTAGATAAAAGAGAAGGTATGGCTCTTCTCAAATGAACTGAACATCGAAGAATTCTTTAGCCGTAGACCAGCGTATTTACTTTTCGAATGGTTTCTCTACCTACACTATTAGCATGACAGAAAGTCCATTTTCTATTTAAAATTACACAGATATTTGATTAGCTAGTTACTGTCACTGGTCAGTTCCATGATCCTATCTTAAGTAATGTAATAAAAAGAGTAAAATTCTAGGTGGGAGCTACAGTATTACTAAGTGCATGTATTTATATGTATAATTATCAAGATTCATGATGCATAATGGCTGAGCTAAGAAAATAATAATTTTTGTACAGCAAGTCGAAAAATTCACAGCGCGTGCGGAAGATGGGTAATGGGGATACTCGTGGATTAGGAGATACAAAACAGCATAGTCAGCTAAAAAAAACTGGTAACACTGCAAGCCATCTCAAATCCCAGCGATCTGATGACTCTGAAAATTTAAAATGCCAGGCCATTTCCCGGGAAAGAGGCCCACGCATCCTGTAGGCCCATGCAATTTACCCGACCTGAATATTGTACGAAGAGGCAGAACGTATTACAATATGTAAACGATCTCCCATTCGTTCCATGCATAATTGTTACAAACAATAACACTTGCAGTTTCGGCTCCCATTTTGGAAAAAACCGTTGTGACAAAATGGCGGACATTTGCACGGTCTGGATGTATAATGTTTGCTGTTTGATCTTTATTTTTTTTTGAGGAAAATGAAAACAAAAACCTGTGGAAGGGTTTCAGAGCACCCCCGATCGAAAATATCTCTTTAGTCAGGTGGTTTTCCCGTCTCCGATCTTTTGTGATGCGATGAACTGATGACCCAGGCTTCCACTATCATTAAATGGATCGATGAGTGGGAAGAAACGAAATAATATCCCTGTTTGATGGAAAAAATCAACAGTTCGAACAAAATCGAAATGCCACGCTCATCATGCCTATTCTAAAGTTGCAGTAAACTTTTGAAACGCAGCAAAATTAATTCCCGCAATAAAACAATTACAACCAACCTATTTCATGTGCTTATTCAAAGATGTCATGACTACTGAGGCCTAATTGATGATAAAGATTATATCGGTAATTCAAACCTGATCACGCAATGAGCTCGTCAGTGTACTGTAATGGTTTATGTATGAAACGTTAATATTAAACTAACGTGAAAATGTAGTTAATGAATTTCTGATTGTGATATAGCTGCCTGCTGATGATTACAATCGTGATAGCCCACAGAATAACCACTCGTTCACGAACATGCCGCTGTGAGCCGTCACTTAGTGCGGAGCTGCGAGCGGTAAAATCAAATGGATAGAGATGTTTGAAACACGCCACATGGCGCCGCCCGTGTTTTTCGTGTGAGAACTAAAACTTAGAATGAAACAAAAAGCTATCCTTATTTATTTTAAACTATCTGTTCTTCGTTGTTTCAAACCCCTATTGGTCCCTATTGGTTGTAGCGTGATGTTCTAAAATATAGTCCTAAAGCCTTCCTCGATAAATGACGTGCCACATAAAAAAAAAGCAATTCGAATCAATATTTCCTGAGATTAGCGCGTTCAGGCAAACAAATTCTTCAGCTTTATCATATTAAGATATTCATAGGACCTTTTGAAGGTGGTTATTGCATGTATTAACCCAAAAATATACTTTTATCCTTATTCATGACGTCTGCCGTTATGTGCCAGAAGCATATTTTTAGATGTATAATGTGTCTTTGTGTGTAAAATAAAAACTTTTTTCCTTATTTATGAACACTATGTCCAAAATCCTACATAATTGTTAAGTTTTTCCTCCTCATAAGTACAATGTTTAGTAGGCTATGGCTATACACAATAGACCGGTAACTACTTCAACGCCATCTGGAGGCTTTTGCTTACAATTCATAAAAAAAATAAAAAATAACGTGATAAATACGATTCGGTTTTTCACCGAAGTATTAGCACCCGTAGTTTGAAAATGCCAGATGTTTTTATTCAAATCGTTGGCGTTTGACTAGGCTACATTGTGTGGGTCGCACTGCTGTCAATATGGTGAAGTAGACGACGGCTTCGGACACCATGGCCTTAATCTATATCTATCTATATCTATCTATCTATACATATAATAAAACTGTAGAAAAGTTATTTTTGTACATTAAAAAAAAACTCAAAAAACATAGCCAGGGTATTAAAGGACAACCAATAGAACCCATTTCTAGCATTTTTAGAATTTTTGTCTGTTTATCTGTTTGTCTGTGTATTTGTCCAGGTATCACATAAAATGTACGAAATTAATGTAGATAACTTTTATACACAACGATTAAGCGTAACTTGGAGAGGAATTTAGTTTTTGTTTCATTGGGATCGGTTCAGTCTATCAAAATATATTTGAATTTAAAGTGTTTCAGAAGTAAAATTACGGGTGCACTTTGGTCTCACACATTGATTTCGTACGTCAGTCGCGATCTAACTTCGAATAGAAAAACTACATTATTCAAATAAATACATATTTCAACGCACGGCAGATGGCGTTAAAAGAAAACCTGGAATAGTCGTGTTTATGTTGAAATAACATTATGTATTTTGTTTCATCGTAATCGGTTTACATAATATGAATAGACTGGAATGGACTGGGATGGACTGGAATGGACTGGAATGGACTGGAATGGACTGGAATGGACTGGAATGGACTGGAATGGACTGGAATGGACTGGAATGGACTGGAATGGACTGGAATGGCCTGGAATGGACTGGAATGGAACGGAGCGGAGTGGAGTGGAGTGGAGCGGAGCGGAGGGGAGTGGAGTGGAGCGGAGGGGAATGGAGGGGAGGGGAGTGAGGCGGAGGGGAGTGGAACGGAAGGGAGTGGAGTGGAGTGAAGTGGAGTGCATAGAGCGGCCATTAGGAAAAATAGTTCTACATAAACCTGGAATAGAAGTGTCAAAAATTCTTGATAAATCTTAGAAAATTCTAAATACAGGATTTATATGAAAAACGTGGCCAGAATTAAGCGCTTCGAACTAAAAAAAAAAATGTTCGATTCCGACATCCACGCGAACGAAGTCGCGGGCACAGCTAGTTTCTTATAAGATTGGATTAATGATACAATCCGTGCTCATACTTGAATTATTGTTTGATCCTTCAGGTTTGATTTCATGGTAAAAAATGCGTGTATATCCGTACTTTCAGCCCATTAAAGGTTGTTAATGTTTTACAAATAACCCTGTATAAAAACAATGTATGTAATATTGCATTTAACACTTGACACCATAAAAAAAACTCAAATAGGTACCGTTATATAATACCGAGTTGCAATCTCAAGCCTCTCAGGGCTATTTTATCTAGAGAATGCGGAGGTCACACAATACGGGGTTCGGCTTCACGGCAAAACCAATTTTCCCCGGGCCGGAAGGTGGATAATCCCTTAAAAATTAAATTGCTTATTCCACGGGCTCTTCGGATTTTTTCCTTAGGTTGGTAGATATTTCTGGGTTATAAACATTTACGATTTTCTTTTCTTGTTACGTTTTTACAGTAATTGGACGCACTCGAGATTTGTTGTTGAGTATTTTTGGTGTTGGTAGCCAAATTATTACTTTTGAGTTTTTTTCTATTACGTAATTCATAAATTCCATTTGACTGGCCTGTTGGTCTAGTGGTTAGTGACCATGACTGCTATGCCGGGGGACGTGGATTCGATTCCCACCTAGGACAAATGTGTGTGTGATCAGCACGATCATTTGTTCTGTGTCTGGGTGTTATTTATCTATAATATTTATGTATTTAGAAATATATAAGTATGTTTATCAGTTGTCTAGTACCCATAACACAAGCTCTGCTTAGCTTGGGACTAGATGGCGTTGTGTGACAGTTGTGGAATATTATATTATAAGGTCATGCTATTGCATTAAAATAAATCGAAATCTCTAGAACTTCCTGAACTAATTTGTTTTGTACCTACTAAAAAGGTAACTATTTTTGCAGATCATAAATTATTTCAATAAGATTTAAATCTTGTTAGGTAATAAAAATACAATCTATAACAAGCTATTTAAATTACAAATGAGAGTGTTTGTGAGGATTGATGGATGTACCTATTACTACAGGATTTTTAATGATGTAGGTACTGGCACAAAGATAAAGTCTGAAATGTCATATAGGACACTTTTTATCCCAGTATAATGTTCCCGTGGGATAACTTTAGACTTAAACAGGAGTAAAACCGTTAGCTACGGTTAGTTCATAATAAAAATGTGGTTTTACTGGATATCCCAGTTTGTTATTGGTTTTCGTACCAGAGCGCAACGAGTAATAGATCAAACCGGTATGTGTATCAATTTGTTTTAACTGTAACTTTATGAAGCGGGATGCCTTTGAGACTATTACTGGGGAGTTAGTTAGTTAAGTAAGTTAACTGTTTGTTTAGTATCGGTAGTTAGTTAAGATCACAGATAACACTTCTCTAGATTCCGTATTGAAGACAACCTTTACGCGCCAGTTTTTTTTTTTTCACGTGGTATAATCATCAAAAGATTTCTCCCACTCCGGGCAGGGCGTGAGGGACTGTCAGACTTGTACTGACTAAAATCCACGGTGTCCTTCAATAGCCTTTTATGTTCCGGGGTCACGGTGATGGAATGAGTCCCGCGACCCCGGCAGGCTTTGGCCCTCAAGACGGCCCTGTCATAAGATAATAAATATGCGTGAATTTACTTATATACCCTAAATTCTTCTTGTGATATCTAGATTAGGTATATAAAACGTCTTCTACAAAATAAACGTAAAAACTACCTACCTCACCTCCATAAGACTATAACTGGGTAATATCCACCCCTTGGTAAGACAGCCTAGGTTGTCAGACTTTGAAAATTTCGAGCTTATGGTTATGACCAACACTTAAATATATACAAATGATAGCCGCGATCAAAGGCACATTTACATGCTTTACGAGGCACTTTAAAGATGTAATTGCTAGAGAGAGCAACGCTTTAAAAAATCATATAACGCGTTTCGGTCCCTAATTTAGACCGTAGCCTTAATGAAAATAAAATAAAAATGAGGACAAAAACTGAGAGAACATCATTAACTTTGATGTCATAAATCATGGCAGGATCCTGTTATGCTTTTAAGAGCCTTTTTATGTTTTTTTTTTTGCGAAACTGAGTCACATTATATCGTGTTGATTTGCTTTACATTAGCGGACTGTGCTGACGGACAAAAGTATTGTTTAGTCATACTGTTTAATGGGAAATTTGACGGAGTAGCAGGGTCGGACTAGGGCGGGAGCGCCCGGGTGGATTCCCACAAGTCAATCTTATCCCCGTATCCTGGTCCAGGTTCAACCTTTATTTCGATTTTAATATTTCTATTGATTTCTCTCTAATTGTATTGTAGTTTGCATTTAGGTTGCGAGAGCTGGGACATAGTCTGCGCGGGTCTTCGAGTACATCTACCGCTTAAATAGTGGCCCGGCTATCCATTTTCTCAACCTTGATTTTATATCCAGTCCAATACTTTTGGGTAAACTCCTCTTTATAAGCCCTGTAGAACAGAAGGGACTCTCAGACTCTTTCTAACTAAATGTTCTTTGCGTAAAAAAACGCACGGTATAGCTACTGCTTATCATTCCCGCAAACTAGTCCGACCCTGGAATTACGTATACCTCGAAACTTTGGACTGCTAAGCACTTGTATTGTTTCAATTGGATTGTGTTGTCTTGTGGACCCATCAAAAAGAACCAATAAAAATATTGTTTGTTTTAAAACTGTAATAATTTTTACGCAATCTTTAGATTCCGTCATTGTTTACAGTTAGGGAAAATGGGGGTTAGTTGGTCCTCTCATACAATCACAGTAATTATTGAAATCTTTAGAAGCCATAAAATAGAGAAACCAACGCAAGTACTTGTCTTAAAAAATCTGATTCAAATATTTGCCTCCGGATACCTAAACATAACTGTTTTAATTAAATACATTACTTAAACTCAGTCATTAACTTATTTCAGTGTGAAAAAATGTTCCTTCTTGGATCTAATTTTTCCCCTTAAATGTCAAACTTCCAGTTTACATCACAATGACTGAAAATTCATGATAAAGCCTCTGTATGCTTGAGCCCGTCCGTAAATAAATTGTACACATATTTGTATGGAAACTATAACTCTCATACAAATAACCTCATGATTATTGACAATGACTGTGCCTATTTGTAGCAATTGTATGTTTTTCTGACAAATAGATAAATTAGTGCAAATTACCCTACGATACTTTGACCCTACTATTATTCTATACAAACATAACAACAGAATATGTTGTTAATTTGGACATTTTGCGAAAAAATAACAATTGTTGAAAAAATTGCTCTTGTAAATTGGTCGACGTAATTATGGAACAAAAATGATTGTCGCTTTTCATGCACTAGTTATATAATTGAATGATAATGTATTTCGAGAAATAATGAGTTAGGAATTGAATGTAACAGTGTAATAATAAACCTCACAATACAATAATTGGCGTGGATTACTCTCTTTCATGTTGGAGGATGTGAGTTCAAACCCGGAAAATTGTCTTTTAATTTACAATTATGTACTTTTAAGTTATTTTTTATATACTGACATTGGGGAAGAGAAACATCGTGAGGAAACCTGTAATATATGTCATACTCTAGGTTTATCATCAATAAAAAGCCAAAAGCCTTGTAAAAACCCAAGGGAATTTCAGAAGCGGCTTAGTTAACTTTGACACCATTATCTCACGAACTTTAACTAATTATTTTCTTTTCTGATCTCTCTCTCTTCTTGGGCAATGGCCTGCACCCATTTCTTCTACTTCTCGCGATGTTGTACTTCTTCTAGAAGCAATTCAACCACGTCTTCTTCTCGGTCTTCCGCGACATCTAAGGCTCCAATCTTACGATATACGAGGTATTATGGTCTTCGTCAGCATCCGGACCTGGTTTGCCTGTCTATTTTCCATGATAGTCTGTCAAGGTTTGATCTACGTCGATCATGTTCTATAGGGTACCTCGTACCTATTTAAAAAGTTTAAATATTTTTCTATTTAAAAGTAACAAACACCGCAAATTCATGCATTGTTTCAACATATCAATTTTGTTAACATTGTAGTAAAGTCGAGTATCCGTAATTGAAATCTTAATAAATTTCATATTCAATGTTTACTAAATGCAAACATTGAACATGAAATTTATTATTTTTAATTTATAAACGTTTTTTTTTTTTCATATTTAACTGAATTTGCCAGTAACGTGTAATGTCCTCTTTGGAGTCACCATTAACCGTGACTTTAGGTACAAAATGGCCGCAGTTCAAAATGAAAACTGCCGTACTTATTCAATTATGAACATCCGTGGTGATTATCTAAATTTAGAACTGTAACAGTTGTATTTGGCGCACTTTACTCTCCAGTGTCAATGAAACATATGTATGCACAACATACATATTCTTAAATTGTTATGTTTGGTAGCAGTGCTAATAACTATGATAGATTTACATGTACATATAAATAAATAAGTAATTAACAGCATGGAATTAATAATATAAACTGGTATTGGCACTACATATGAATTGAATTCAGAACCGAACCAATAAGTATAGTCAGCAAAACAAGTTATGCAGGCAGCAATTTTCAAACGGTTTTCCAATGTGTTTGTACACCAAACTCTTTGACTGCATGTATCATGCAGCAAAAAAGTGCATAGGTACATAGGTACGGCATATAACATGCATATAATAAACAGAAAAACTGTTGGAAAATTATTGTTTTGGCGGCTATACATTTTTTTTGTGGGATAATCTTCGTAAAAGCTTTCTTTGGGGTAAAATCGCACACTCCCAAGAGAGTGCGATTTTACCTCATTTAAACCATCCCGGTGGTCACAATGTTAATGTATGGCGAGGGCCCGGTTTTAAGAACCTGCCCTAGTACCTCCCTGAGGCCTTTCTTTTTTTTGCGTGGTAAAATCATCAAATGAGTCGTCCCATCCCGGGCAGGGCGGGAGGGACTGTCAGACTTGTACTGACTAAAATCCACGGTGTCCTTTAATAGCCCTTTATGTTCCGGGGTCACGTGATGGAAATAAGTCCCGCGACCCCGGTCCCTGAGGCCTTTACATGAATTTTCAGTTATTGTGACGTAAAGTAAATTGGATGTATTTTTCAGCACATCGTTTGAATCAAAATCAAAATATTTTATTTTACATGGGCTTCAATGGTCACTTATAAAATGTCGAGAAGAAAAAAAAAATAGAATAGAATAGATTAAATTACTAAATTATTAATTGTCTTTAGAGTTAAACGTTGTTAAGTGGGGTTAGTGGATCATAGTCTACCTAGATTATGATGTGCTCATAATATAACAATGAAGCAAACCTTAGCTTGTTGACAACATTTCAACAAGCCGGATTACACACAAAATTGGTTGTGTAAACACTCCTTGATACCTGTAAGGTAATCCAAACATACGTATTAACAGCTTAAATTGACAAACAACAAGTAGAACATTAACACTTTTTGAAGTCAAGAACATCAATAAACTTAGTAAACAAATAATCCTTCGAAGAATAAAACTTCTTTGAAAAATAATAAACTAACATAAATATTTCATACAAAATTCTTTAAAGGTGAACATTTCTTAGGAAACGTTTACAAGACAGAGGCCTTAGTCAAACAGCATTCGACAGTAAACGACAATCGTTATCGTTCATCAGTCACCAATACATTTTCAACTTTATACCCCTGCGCGTAAAGTTGAAAATCTATTGAAGTTCACAGATCGTTTTCGTTTGTTTCGTTCGTTATCGATTAGCAGTTTTTAATAGATTTTCGAATGCTGTTTGACTAAGGCCCCTGGTAATGTAAAGCATACTTTTATGACCATAAATACGTAGAGGCGGTAAAAAATGATTTCCGAGGCATGTTTACTGTCTGTCTACACGTCTTGTTCTAAACTAACCGCGAAATTTAACGTCAGTTTTGACATTTCTTGATCGTGTGTCCTATGTCAATAATGCCACTATTGACATTTCTCGACGAATGATCTATGTCAATTACGCCACTTTTGACATTTGACGAGACATCGATCGATAACTATTCGACATTACTATCTTGACAATCGATAAGACCATTTAACAATCGAGTGTGAACGAACCACGTTGCGTGCGCTTTCATTTTTTATTGCTTGATTTACTTTTCACATTTTCTGACATGTGTAGGTATTTGTAACCACAAGCGTTAAATTGTGAGTTAAAGAAACCGCAAAATGTACTGCGAAATCAATTTGCTTAAGTGAGAATCAATTTGAGAATGCCTTGTGGTTCCGTTTGTAGAACAAATCAATAATTTTGGGAAATATAATTACCTAACTTTAGATGTGCAGCAACTTAGGGCTTTACGGGATAAGAACCACAATAATTATAACATCTCTCTTTCTCACGAATCTAAATTCTATTAAAATTGTACAGTTATAATTGAAAATTGTATAAATAATAGACTAAACACTAATTTCCGCATTTTCTTTACCAGGTGATCATCGAAGTCGCAGTTGCACAAACAAATGAAGCTCACGAACAAAGTTATAAGTGCGCCCAGGGTTGCCACACTTACCACGTAGTGTCATAATGGTGGCAGGTCGAAGAAACGTCAGTATGATGCGACTAGGGCGCTGTGTTGCCTTCCTCGCCGCGGCGGCTTTCCTACTCCCCTTCACAATTCTACTGATGGTGGCAGACCAGCAGTACAACCTTACCTACAGTTCCAAAAGAGTTTTCTATCAAGAGGTTAGTTTCTTTTTTTACTAAGCTTAATGTGAATGTGAGAACCCTAGACTACGTTAATGTCATAGACACAGAGAATGCACTGAGCTTTCTTTAACAAGCTGTACAGACTGTAAAGTTTGAGAAAACAAAGTAATTGTATCGCCAATCTTTCTACACAATTAGCAGAATCGCTTCCTGTCTTTCTAGCGAGTTTCTTATTTCATAAAGATATTGCTCTGTCCATTCTTTGTGTCTATGGTTAATGTCTACCAAATTGTAATTTGGAGACATTGCCGTTGTCTAGGTAAGGGCAGTGTATATCGGTCTGCACAATGCCTAACAAAATTAACCCCCACTACACGTTTTGACTGAAAAACACGACTTATGCATGAACGGGTTTAACACTTTTCCAATCAAATTTTACCTTCATCAGCAGATGAATAATAAAATAGAATAATTAAAGAAGTCTTCTATCTAAAATGTTAAGATAATATAAATTGAATTCAACACAATTAATATCAATCAATCAAAACAAACTTTTAGTGAGTAAAGCTTCGTTAGAGTCAAACTTAGACATTTACATATTGCGGGATCTCCCTGAGATTCTACAAACTTTAGTAAATAATTCCATTCTTCTCATTTTGCTGCTGATAGCTTAAAGAGAATAATATTGTGGTGTAAAAAGGTCTATGAAATTAACATAATTATAATTCAAACACGAGTTGTTTAAAATTGAACATGAATTGACACTAATAACACCTTATCATACGAATCCAAAGTATGGTTGCAACAAAATCCGATTTAAAGTGTCCCGGAAATGTCCTGGCATTCAAAAATGACCCGAAACAAAACGAAAATGAATTCAGGTCAAATTTCTTCTTTTGCAGAGCGACTTCTATAAAATTAACGGAACATATTACGCGACTATTACCGCGATAACTTCACCTACTATTTCGAGGACAAAGGTAAACAAAGTTGTCGCATACACCGAGCCAGCCAACGGCAAAGGCACGCAGTGGGCCCTTTGGGACGTTTACAGACGTTACTGAGGCATTTTCTTGGCATTTTCACTCAATTTAGAAAGTAAATAATACCTATTTAACGAATACTTTAACCACTACTGACATCTTGTATTGTAATTTGTTAAAAAATAAATTAAATCTACCTTATTGAACAGTCAGTCAACCGTGACGAATTCACGAAAAACATTACCATTCCGTGCGATTAAATCGATTCATTTATTTATCCAAAGAGTCTCTCGCCAAGAAAGCGTCACGAAAGCGTCTTGTCAACGTCACTTTCGTTCCCGCTGTTTGCCCAAGCCAACACCGCACCCCACGCTTTACTTACAAATAAAAAAAAAAACATGCAAAGGTCTAAAGACGGCTGTGCACGACTAACAAACAAATTACTCGTCCCTGTCGATGGGAGAGCCACTGAGCACCTGTGCCTCCAGTGTATGTTAAGGTGCGACTACATTGCGGTAGATCGATGATGTGTGTTCTTGTCGATTGTGTGTTCTGCATGTAGTGTATCGACATCAGATCTTTTTGTTCATTTAACATCGATAAATGTTGTGCAATTCAATAAACGAGGCTACATCGATCGATCTGGACAATCGATTACGCATTGACAAGATCAATATTGACGTCGATCAACTGCAATCCAATTTCATTTTTACGTAGGACGCGAGTTAAGTTACAATTGTGATCATCTACGCAACTACAATCGTAGCGTTAACTCGATAACTACACTGCATACACTTGAGGCACTGTAGACGTGTTTGTGACTTTACAGTTACTGTTAAGTGTTGGGTATCTTTGCGATTGTCCATTAATGTTACTAAACAATGCAGCTAATTTAGTTTTAAGGTGCCATCTGTGTGTTAGTTTATTTGCATGGGGATGGGTTTCGTTATTCATGTTTAGATTTTAAGATCATTAGCGTAAGGAGATTTTTTGATGAATTTTCCGGATCGACGTGTCCATAGTATCGGATCGATGGACTTATTGTTTTCTTTAAACTTGGTATTTTTATACCATGTTTTGTAGGTCACATTTATATTTTACCCAGTAACTTAGTAAAAGAAGATTTGCCACGCTTGTTCACGACACGCGAGCTTTACAACCCGACGCTGTTTTCCACACAATCCGTCTACAATCGATGGTCGACATAGTCGTAAATGTTCAATTCTTTTATCAATTACTTTATCGGTATCAGAGATATCGATTTTGTTTTTTGGAAATGTTGTTTAGCTTGCTGATGTCCTGGTAAGTTAATATTGTTAAGCTCTAAAAAATGTTTTTACAAAACTACAGTGTGTTTTTTAAAAATATAGCATTCATGTGTTGCCAGCATTGAGCTATTATTACTACGTATAGAGAAGACACCACTCATCACCACTATGTCCCATCCAGCAGGGCTATTGGCTAACTGGTGTGAAACTGGTGGCATAGTGGATACTTACTGGACATCTCTATTTTTATCGATTGTTATCCGGCTAAGTTAAGGAGTGCCTCTAGAGCGTTATAATAGTTGCTTAGAGGCGAATATTTAAATTGGTCAGGTTCATTGAAATTTACCCTTTGACAGCTATTAAATGCGTTCTTTTGGTTGCGTTCCGATTGTCTAACATCAAATTTATATGAAATGGGTGGAAAGTGGCAACTTTTTAAAACACTGCTCATGAGCAGTGTTTTAGCTTAGCCACCGGTCTGTGCCGGGCCATTATTAAGTCTAAGTTTTGTTTATTAAGTTTCGGGGATTTTTGTTTGTGTTGAAGGATTGTAAAGACTAAAACGTAAACGAGATGTATAAATAACTGTTAGTAAAATTAGTTGTGTGAGTACTATCATAGATATATAAGATGGACTGATCTGACTCTCAATGAATACATAAAACAGGAAAAACATATTTTCTTTAAAATCAGAAACCTCTTGGAGTGGGGACGGAACTATTTATCTTGTTTGGGTGTGTGGGAGAAATCCACATCCATAAGAGATACGGGAAAACTTTCTTAGGAACCTTTACTTCTTTTTTGATTTTGAAAATTTTGGCGTTGTTATTTTTTTAGTCAAATGTTAATTTTCCATAAAAATAAGTGAAATTGACCAATTTTTTTTAAATGCCTTTCGACTCTGTTTCATATATGGATCATTTCATTGTATCGGAAGGAAAATGTCTGAACAACAGAAGTGGTTCAAATCTAATGAAATACTGACTACTACTTAAACGACTATACGCTGTTAGAAGAAACATTTACTCGATTTTTAACAAACTTCTACTGTCCAGATATTTTTCTGCACATACAATTATCGCATCCTTACATAAAAGTAAGTCAAACAGCATAATAAAAAAATGGTATTTTTTTCGTTCATACAATTTGTATGAAAAAATATATTTCTAAATTTGACCAACTCCCGCCGTACCGATTATTTTTTCCGATACAATGAAATGATCCTTACATGAAACAGAGTCGAAAGGCATTTAAAAAAAAATTGTCAATTTCACTCATTTTTATGGAAAATACACATTTGACTAAAAAAATAACAACGCCAAATTTTCAATATCAAAAAAGAGCTAAAGGTTCCTAAGAAAGTTTTCCCGTATCTCTTATGGATGTGGATTTCTCCCACACACCCAAACAAGATAAATAGTTCCGTCCCCACTCCAAGAGGTTTCTGATTTTAAAGAAAATATGTTTTTCCTGTTTTATGTATTCATTGAGAGTCAGATCAGTCCATCTTATATATCTATGATAGTACTCACACAACTAATTTTACTTTAAACAGTTATTTATACATCTCGTTTACGTTTTAGTCTTTACAATCCTTCAACACAAACAAAAATCCCCGAAACTTAATAAACAAAACAAATTAGACTTAATAATGGCCCGGCACAGACCGGTGGCTAAGCTAAAACACTGCTCATGAGCAGTGTTTTAAAAAGTTGCCACTTTCCACCCATTTCATATAAATTTGATGTTAGACAATCGGAACGCAACCAAAAGAACGCATTTAATAGCTGTCAAAGGGTAAATTTCAATGAACCTGACCAATTTAAATATTCGCCTCTAAGCAACTATTATAACGCTCTAGAGGTACTCCTTAACTTAGCCGGATAACAATCGATAAAAATAGAGATGTCCAGTAAGTATCCACTATGCTACCAGTTTCACACCAGTTAGCCAATAGCCCTGCAGGATGAGTGCGCGCGCTTAGAGCACGCCACAGAGCTTTCAAACAACTGAAAGAATAATATATGTGCGCGCGCACATCCTGGATGGGACACAGTGGTGATACGTGGTTTCGTCTCTATACGAAGTAAAATACTTCAATGGTTGCCAGACTGTTTGTTATAAAGAAGAATACGTTGAATGTACAATAACATTATAGCATAATGTTATTTTATGAAAAAAATAATCTGTTACTATATTATCAGTTAAGGTCGTTCACCAACTAGTTACTTAGTCATTATGCATACTTACTCCGCAACATCATTGTGTCTTCAAGTCATGCGCTAATTGGATAACTGTGTTTCGACCGATGACCACGCGACGACCATTATTATATGACTGACTCACTTAGTTACTAACTTAACTGTCAAAATTACTAGGCCGACAGCCATTATAATCTTTTTTTATTATTATTATGTCAAATTGCGACTAAACCGCGCACATAATTTGATGGAAGTAGTGAAAAATTGCCGTGATGAAAATATAATTTGTGAAGCAAAAAGTTAATAATAGAATTATTTTTTTATTTATGTCTATTATACTATATTATTATTTAAGCATATTCATTCAGAGAAGAACCAAAGTCACCGACATAGCTCGTAAAATTTGCAAGTTGAAGTGGCAATGGGCAGGCCACATCGCTCGTAGAACTGACAACCGATGGGGAAGAAAGGTTCTCGAGTGGCGACCACGGACCGGAAGACGCAGCGTAGGTAGGCCTCCCACTAGGTCACAGTATAATAATATACAGTAGTGTAACTCGGCCGCCAGACAGATTTAAATACCTACAGCCGCGCGGTACGTAAACATGCGTTAGGGCTACCCGTCTACAACATTTTAATAACATTTGCCTTTGCGTACTTTCTGTTTCTATTTTAGTTTTGTGATTGTAAATATACTTTTTTATATAAATAAATGAAATACTTTGTATAATGAATAGGAAGTGTTCAATAAAAATGCGTGTTGTTTTTTGATTGGTAGATTTCATTAATTTCATTGTCGCTCGACACTGCGGTACAGCTGTGACTGTCTGTGCCCCGAGCGCGCCCCGACATCGAGGCGCGTAGGTATAGCTCGCTTTTCGTCCGTTTGTATGAAGTTGGAGTACTGTATTATTATATTACCGTGACTAGGTGGACCGACGACATCGTGAGAGTCGCGGGCAACCGATGGATGCAAGTGGCGAATTGTCGTTCGGCGTGGCGGTCTAAGGGGGAGGCCTATGTTCAGCAGTGGACGTCTTCCGGCTGATGATGATGATGATGATATTCATTCAGCCTATAATGTTCCAACTGCTGGACATGACAGGCCACCTCTCTGTGAGAGGGAGCGGACTATAAATCCCCACGTTCTGGCCTAGTGCGGGTTCCGGTGTCGCGGGAATATAAACGACTGTGACCACGGAACGTAAAGGGCTATTGAACGACACCGTAGATTTTATTAAAAGGGTTGGCTACCGGCCAAAAAAAGTATCTCCGTCCACCCGCGGTGGACACTGAGAATTCTCATTTTTAAAATCGTAGCTCTGTACACCCGTGGGGGACAACGTAAATATTTTTTTTAAAACGTATCACTGTCCCCCAGCAGGGGTCAAGCTGAGGGGTGGACATCGGGAATCATCGGATTTTAGTCAGTACAAGTCTAACAGTCCCTCCTGCCATACCCTGGCTAGGAGGACTAATTTGATGTTATGACCACGCTAAAAAAAGGCCTAGTGCGGGTTGATAACTATCACATGTCTTCGTATTTTAGGTTCTAGGACATGCCGGTTTCCTCACGATGTTTTCCTTCACCGTTTTAAAAAAACTATAGGTTTTGTTGAATAAATATAATTCGTAGACGTATATAATTATTATACGTTCCTTTCTTCGCGTGCGTTTCATGGACTGTAGATAAAGCTCTTCGTGAAAGTTGTAATTAAAGCAATTAAAGGAATCGGATTGTGCCGGCAAGTAATTAGTTAGGGTGGGAAACGTTCGCGGTATAACGTTTAGCAGATATTGGTGTTGCTATAGCTAATAATGTTTTTGAATTGAAGACGATCGTTTGAAGCTATTGCAAGTAGGCTTAGAAAAAACAGGCAGATTTTAGTATTCAGGTGTAGAACAACAAAATTACTTGATTAATACTTAGGGGAGTTATTTTTTTAACTTATTTAAAAAAAAACTATTTTTTTCAGTTATTTTTTTTTTGCTAAACAATATTTGTTTTTTCCATTGTGAAAAATTTCAAGAATTTTGCTTCAGATCGATAAAACGCGGTTTCAAAATTACAAAAATTACAAGCACAATATAAAAGGTTTGACAAAATAAAAAATATTCGGTCAATTTTTTTCACTGTTGGTACGAATTATAATATGAAAATAGAACTTATCGTGTTCAGACACAAGGTAAACTGGTATCTTACAGTTTAGGGTGCAGGTTATTTTAAAACCCAAAAAAGACTAGTTTAATCCAAAAAATAAATAACTTATGTAGGTAAATATTCTAAGTAACAGTTGACCATTTTCACATACCAATACTACACTGGATGTCAAATAAAGCAGCGCATCTGTATGCAAGTGGTAACCTGTGCTGCGTACCATAACGGTTCATTGCCAAAGACAATGAATGCATCAGCGCTCCAAGGAAAAAATGACATTGCTCTACATTTTCTTAAGGAAACATTGAGAATAATCATTGGTTATAACGTTGTAAAACTGCTTCTTTTGTGGGTACCTTGTATTCATCGCAAAAAGATGGTAGGTAACTTTTTTGTCCTCAAGTGTAAGTTTTTTGGGCAAAATTAACCCGCATAACACAGAAACGTTGCCAAAAAATTTACTACAGAAATGCACATTTTGCTCAGTGCACTTACAAAGTATTATAATTAATAATACGGGTTTGACGAATATTGTGCACTTCGCAAAATGTGCACTTATCAAAATAATAATTCTCAAAATGAGCATATCACAAATTGAGCACTCCTCTAAATGTCTAATATGTGAATATTATAATAATGGTTTGAAATCAAAACTGTTTGCCACAGTTTTTTTTATTTTATTTACACGATAACAGTGAAGTATTGTGAAGGCAAAAATATCCAAATAAGTTTCTTTTCAAAAATTTTTTTGGAAGTGTCTCTGCACACTTTCAATCTATTCTCACTAATTGCACTTTCATCCATAGCTGTAATTATCTTCTTGAACAGCTGACGGCGGCAAACAATTACGTAATAGTGTGGGCCATCGTGTGAATGGGTCGACAGATGTGTAAACACTAGTATCACCACTATGCCACTATAGTGTACTTGAGTGTATGCCACCGTATTGTGTCGCACTACAACTTAAGTGCTGTCAAGTTGGTAGTTCGACGCCGCAATTGTGTAATATGCAGTTTCCCCCTTCTTCATTCTGCCTCTTGATTTAGAAAAAAAAAACCTTAGAAATAAAAACTGCTCGAATCACACATTTTCTAAAGTATAAAAGGGTCAATCCTTACTCATTCGTTGCGATTGTGAGTGATCAAAATTAGTGAGCCTTTAAATATAATAAAGTAGCGGCCCGTCCCGGCTTCGCACGGGTGGAGGACCCGGTCTAAAATTTGAGATTTAAACTATCCTATCTCTCAAGTTGGATCGAACTGCACATGGTGTGCGAATTTTATTATAATCGGTTAAGTGGTTTAGGAGTCCATTGAGGACAAACATTGTGACACGAGATTTATATATATTAAGATTAAGATATAAGTAATACTTTCTGTTTCTAATGTTTGCGATGAAGCCTGATCTGACTGATTACAAAGGAATCTTTTTCATTATATAAAAAAAGATTGGATGCTTCTTTTTGTTAATAGTTGAGACTTTGTTGATCATTCAGACCTCTAAATACCTAAAAAGTTTGGTCGCGGGACTTATTTCATTACCGTGACCCCGGAACATAAAGGGCTATTCAACATTTTTACAAGTCTGACAGTTCCCGCCCTGCCCGAGCTGGGAGAACTCATTTGATGATTTTACCACGTAAAGACAAAAACCTAAAAAGTTACACAAGACATTAAAATCTCATTATCATAAATTGATGTAATAAGGACTTCGTTTATTAAATAAAACAGAGGAAAACTATTAAAAATCCCATCGCAACAGCTGAATAAGTTTTATATTGCATTCCTAACAAAAAGTGCCCCTACCAATCTGCCATCGCCCCCATCCCTGTCTGCTCACGCCAAGAGTCTGACGTGCTAATATAATAAGCAGTTACAGTTTAAACTCACGATTTATAAACGTGAGTTCGGTTTTACGGTGTTTAAACCCAAGTGCGTGGTTTGCGCTTTTTATGTTTTCGCAGAAAAAGCGCTCTGATTCAGACTGACTGGTAACCGCCAATCTTTCGTCGATTGAACATGTAATTTTGATCATTATGTCCATCATTACATTTTGGAGAAGGGAACATGGCAATATTGTATAGATAATTATGTATGGGGTTTTTCCATCCGCACGCGGAGCGAAAGTCCGTAGAGACGGATTTTTGTCTACAGAAGAATAGACAGAATGAAAGATTTATTTTATTCTTAACATCACGATATTTAAAACGTAGAAAATAGATGACTCTTTCCTTCAGTCGTCTGCGGGTCGTTCCATATTCGGAACATAAAAAAGTCGAATTTCATAGAAATAACTTTGTCTATTCGTGGTTGAATAGTGAAAGAATTGGTCATGCTACCTAAAAGTTTTGTAATCTGAAGTTTTATGTGGTCTGTTAAAGGCGATGATCGTTTTACAAAAGACTTAAAGTATAATATGCATCAAAATACACATGTACCTAATCTTTTACGAAATACCATCCATACGGATACCATCTGATATTTTATTGCATTGTAAATACCGCAGTTTGCACGATTATCCCTTCAAGGACTAGCAACTTTCTAGTAATAATAATAATCTAATAAATAATTAACATTATATTGATCACAGTTAACCAAGGTCATTATGATTACATCGATTGTCTTTGTGTCATGACATCGTCGCAATCTTTAGTAAGCTGCAATAGGTTAAAAGTAAGTAGGTAGGTAGGTAAGATGTATATTTTTCCTTGAAAAGCTCAATGACTGGGAATTCCCCGTTTCGAAGGGGTATAAATGCGCAAGTTTGTGCGGATGGATGGACAAATGAAAACTTGTTAAACACTCTTTGGATGAAAATTCTCAACCAGATTAGTCCATCCACCTCCATTTATTTACACATAGGATACTATTTATTTTTGAATGGCTTCCCCGTAGGACAATTTTCAAATTACACGCTGGCGAGGCCACTAGCAACAGCTACCTTAGTATAAAACAAAGCTGTCCCCCCTTATCCACTGCCGTCTTCCATTTTACTCGAACACATCTTCAGCACCCCAAGTTCTCTGCGGTTGGGGTGTATCTGCACCCCACATACGCCGAGACCCCGCACATTACCACGTACACTAAGCGCGCGAGTTGAATGCAGAGCTCAGGAATGCGGTAGTGCTGTTGACAAGGATGGCAAAGTACTACACTGCAGGCGCGTGAGGTGGGGCGTGCGGGTAGCGGGGGGCTCTTCACCTCACACCCCGACTGCATTCAACTCGCGCGCTATCTGTAGATACTCGGTCTACGTGCAACACGGCTGAACTATCTCAAACGACGCTCTTGCACTTATCGGCATTGTCACGTACGCCTCGCTCAGCGACGGGCGTTGTTTGAAATTGAAACATAGATTTAGGATAGTACATAGATGTTTCTGTGGTACTATTGAAGCTTTCTTTCGCATCTTTGTTCAACACTAGGAATGATTCCTCTGTGTGAGTGCTTTTACAAACATTTGAACCAATATACAAACATCCTGACCAATATCTTGCAGCTCGTAAATCGAACCCGCGACACGCACCGCAGCAGCCAATCGTTTCCGCTGGAAGCTTTTAAGTCTGTTGGATTTTGTTGTAATTTTAGGGAAAATACCTAGCTTTGAGCCGCTTGCATTGGTTTTGCAATGAAAACTTCAGGCTAAAAAAGCCAGAAATTTTGAGTCATGGAATTAAAATAAGACTTATTTTTCCTGAATTTTTTTATGTCATAGATTTCCACAAAGTAACGCCTGATTCCATAAATTTTATAATGACCCATAAGATGTTGTCTGCTACTTGTTGCTGAATTCAAACTCCGGATATTGACAAATAGTCCCAAAACAGTCCCAGTCATGTCTGCAGTCCAGTCATGTCCGCAATTTACCGGAACTAATTTTACAGAATGTCTTATCAACGTCGTACCAATCATGCAGAAACCTTCGCGATATCCGATAAACGACTTATTCGTCAACTCGCCTGCAATTAACTCGCTCGCTCGGGCGAGTTGGCACCTTCCGATTTTACCTATTTTTCTTGTCGTCAACTCGCAACTGAGCGAAAATCTGACGTATTTACAGCCGTCTACAAAAGTGTTTCTATTAATTTAACATTTAATTTAAACCTTCTTCACACGTTTATGACACTAAACGTGTAAAGTTGGTTAATTGAGGGCCAGGGGGTCGTCTTAGGGGCGGAGTTGTTTTGAGATCATTAATAAAATGTAAGCACAAAGACATAAGTAATTAAGTTTTTTTTCATAAGTTAGAATTAAATGTGAAATCTAAGCAGAAAGTACCAGGAGAACAGGATCATGAAGAAGGTTTTGGTGCCGAAATTGAATGAGAATTGGAACAAAAAGTACTAGGAGAACAGAATCATGCTGAAGGTTTTCATGCCGCACAACGAACGGTCTTCGAAACTAAAAATTTCTTTCGGCGAATACTCAATATCCAAAAATGTACTAGGACTACATAAAATCAAGGTGATATTTTTCATTTTAACAGTTCTGTCTCAACCTACAAATTTTGGGCAAAATCTATTTATCACAAAAGTACTAGGCTTGCATGAAGGGTGGTATTTAAATCAATAAATAAAGGTACTTCATAGTATACAGGTATTTTACACTGTTTTTATAAAAAGACAATTAATAAAAATACCAGATATATAACAAGGAGTCTGCCCTGTGTCTTTGCCCCACGCTTGGGATTTCTCCTATATCGTGGGTACGTTTTCAAATATTCAAACTCAAATCTTACAGCGCCTCATACTATAAAGTAGGTTTCTATATTAATTCATTATAACACTTTTATAGATGACTGTACCATTTTTCGGCCAGTTGCGAGTTGACGACAACAAAAATAGGTAAAATCGGAAGGTGCCAACTCGCCTGAGCGAGCGAGTTAATTGCGGGCGAGTTGACGAATAAGTCCGATAAACGCGTTTGTATCTTTTCTTTAGACGTTTTAAAATCATTGCAATTTTTTTGTTTTGAGAACTATTTTTATCAATAGACAGAGGTATTTATCATTAAACAAAAATAAAGACCCGACAGATGTCGTTCTATCAAAACCTAATGTGACTGTGGCAGTCTTACAAACTTATACATATTTTCCAAGCAAGGTCTGATAATGGCGTCAGTTATATGAGTAAAATAAACATTTAAAGCCAAAGACAACTTTATTTTTAGGTAATGATCCTTTAGCACGAGTTTTCAGTAAATGAGACGTAAAGTAAACTGGAACTTCGACAATTTCAAATTGACAATTTTCAAGGAAAAAAATAGTTTCTTCTTGGCACACCAGAGGCGCTGTTCCTTTTTTTCATACAAGAAACGCTGTAAATACTGGAAAGTAAAATAGTGAAAACTTGTGCTAGGGGTACAGGAATAAAAATCTATGCTTATAATATTATAAAGCTGAAGATAGTAAAGTTTGGTTGAACACCCTAATCTTAAGTAGAAACTACTGATTCGTATTGAACTAACATAGGTACCATTTGTGTTGAATAGTTAATTAATCAAGGCTATATTATTTCACACTACGACTAATGAGAGCTTAGCAGCGGATGAAAAAGTGGCGAAAAGCTGGTAAAAAATAAGAAATCCGTATTACAATGTTAACTTTTATTTTATAGTTCAATTATGATACCGTACGGTATTCTCGATGTGGTTGTAGTTGACCTACTGACAGTACTCACGCACTGTAGATTGTTTTACGTGATCAATTTATATGTATAAAGCTTTCCATATCGGTTTACTTTGTTATTGCTATTTGGGAAAGTAGGCTATGCGGTATCTTCATGGGTAAAAAAGATTAAATCCTTTTTTGTGGCAGAATTATAGTTGTTTTTTTGGAAATTTTCTAAATCTTCTCATATCTAGTTCATGTTTTTTTTTTGCTTAAATACGTAGATTTGGTTTTTCCAAACTGTCATCTAAGTAATCATAATCCGTATATCACCGTATCACCTCTAAGGAGGTCGCCAAACTGTCTTATCATGTAATCGTGACTATGGAAAGTTAAGGCCTATTAAAGGACACAGTGGATTTTACTCAGTAGATACTAGCCTGACAGTCCTGCAGTCCCGGCCTGGGATTGATATTACCATAATAAAAAACACCGGTTATAAAAGACGTATACCAGTATACAATATTATACTCGTACATACGGGATCCGTTCATAAAGATGGTGGCTGATTTTGGTCCACTTACTTTATAAACTTTCAAGGCATAAATATATAAACAAAAACACATAAATCAGAACCACCATAATTCTTTGAAACCTTCTTTACATAGCTCTGGTAAACATCGGACTTCTCAAACATTATTATGTATGTTAAGCAAACAATAATATTATTATGTCATTTGAATTCCGAACACGCGAATGATCGAGTCGGTCACGATTGTGAGGTAGGTAAGCTCCGTGCGTTCATTTAGAGATAAATTCAATCTTGTATTATTTTAATAAAGCTAGAGCAACATCATTTAAAGTATTATTTTCTGTTCTATGTCAAAATCTTAATCCCTCATATCGCCTAATTGTTCGAAACTCCTCCTACGTCAATAGGCCATAATACAATTAAAATATTATAGGCCCGTCCCGAGTCCTCTAAAACTCGGTTCCAAAGTTCCTCTAAAGCTTCGGTCCATGGTTACAAACACAACAAATAATCCGAATCGGTCCAGCCGTTCTCGAGTTATGAGCTTAGCAACACATTTTACGTTTCATTTTTATGTTATAGAGAAGAAGAATAATGCTAATAAAGATATTGCTCGCGAATTATCCGAAAGAGAAAATTTTTGCTGGTTGTTGTACGCAAAATTAAAGCATTAGCAAAAACGAAAAACAAAAGCCTATTTGTTTTCCTGACATTCACTCTCATCTCTCTTGGAGTCATCTTTTGGTCAACAAGCAACAGTATAAAAATCGAAAGACGAACCTGCCAATAAATAACCAAGCCCTACATTGCAATAGTTTTGTAGTTCAAATATTACCTGCTACGTCAAGATTTACAGTGGGCAATACTGTACCGGAGCATTAGATACAAATTAAATGCTGGAACGTGACGCTCGTGCGGTGCGTGACATTGTTCAACTCATTTATCTTGCAAGTGTAACAGGGGACGCACCACCACTTAAGATTATAGCTTTAAGCTATAGCAGTAAGATATCAAGCTATGTATCAGATCACCATTTTCGACTATAACCCATGTTATGACCAGCTTCCACTGGAATAGTTTCCACAGACTGTCTACCTACCTATCTTGTTTTCTAACTCCAGCTCATTTTTATTTAGTACTAGTGGCCCGTCCCGGCTTCGCACGGGTAGAGGACCCGGTCTAAAACCCGGTCTCGATGCTTATAAACACAACAAAAAAATAATTATCCGAATCGGTCAGGCCGTTTTCATGTTATGTCGTGACAACGGAAAACGGGTTTCATTTATATATACATATATAGATAGACTACTGTAGTCCCACTACTTTGCACAAGCTTCCCCTAATTTCTTCTATGAACTAATTTTGCGGGCTTTTTTCAAACCAATCCGCTTGATAAAGTTTAGGTCGTCTCTCCATTTATTTCTGGGCTGGCCTCGGCGGCACAGTCCATCTTCAGACACCCATTGTGAAGAGACTTTTGCCATTTCGAGAAATTGCATGCAGCTAAGGTGATCCACCCAATCCAATTTCAGCCAGGCAGCTTTCTTACCAACATCTGTACATCCTGCTTCTAAAGCTCTTGATAAGACTAGTAGTCTCACTTTCAAGCTTCCAACTTGTAAAGATTATCAAGTCCGCGCAATTTACAAGATGGGCCCTCGTGAGTCTCTTAGAGAGAAATTCAAAGAAATTGATATTTTAACCCTACCTTCACAGTACATTTTAGAAAATATTCTGTATGTCCGCAAAAATCTAGGACTCTTCAAGACTAGAAGCGATTTTCACAATATCAATACACGCAGTAAACACGAAATTGTAATACCTAAGTTCAGACTAGCAAAGACGAGCAAGTCGTTCCTTGTTAACAGCATACGTTTTTACAACAAATTGCCTAAGTCAGTCACTGAACTAACTGACGGAAAGTTTAAAACCCATATTAAACGTGTCCTGATTAAAAAAGCATACTACAAAATTAAGGACTACGTTGAAGACAAAGATGTGTGGCAATAGTTCCTTCTGCACATGTGGCTTCCCTGGCAGCTCAGCAGCAGCCCTTTTCTGGATTCTTAACTTCTCCAATCCACGTGTAACGATAAGATTCTTGTCTTTATTTTATTTTATTCCTGTACATAGTTATACATCTTTTGTTTATTTTTTTTATTTTATTTTTTTGTGTTCGTCTTGCAATATTGTATTGCCTTAACTTTTACGCTTTTTGTTTAGATTTTTTACAATTTATAAGACAGTATAGAAGTAACCCAGCTTATATAGCTTTCTTTTTTTATATAGATTCTGTCATAGTCCTTGTTTGTGAGTGTGAGAACACTGTAGGTCGTGTGTTTATCATTTTTTTTTTTTTTCTCTTTTTTTGTAGTGCTAATTTTGTAAGGACTTCCCCCTTGTTACCAGGCCTACGTTTTTCTCACATATCTAAGTAATTCAAAAATTGTAACAATCAGCTTGTAAACAACATACCATATTTTTAAAAGAGTAACCATGGAGTTTCTTGCCGGTTCTTCTCCATGGAATCGACCAACCCGAACCGAGCACGTTTTTGTCGACGTTTTATAAGTGCCCTCATGTGCCTATGTGAAATAAAAACATTTGACTTTGACTTTGACTTTGAAAAAAAATAGTTAAAGCTGCAACCAACGGCCTAAATTGCTTTCCAATGCAAGGACTGCGTCCCTTTCTGCAATTAATATACTGCTTGCAGAAGTAATGGTAGCCCCCCGAGCCCTGGTACAAGTTCCGGCACTTAGCACCTTCAAAAAGTTTTTGCTGCGCCGAGGAACGCTGAGCGCAAAAGGGAAAGTCTAAAGACAATATGGAGTGCAAATAAAATTAAAATGAAAGAAAGAAAAGAGATTTATTGGGACACACAGGACAGAATAAACAAAATTACATGAATAAAAACGAGAGAAAAACAAAAATTAATAAAAGTAAAACAAAACAAAAACTTAAGACAATTTAGTCCTGTGCGAGGCCAAAAGGCTCCTACCTCAGCATGTGCTGTGACATTTAACTGTCACAGCGCTGGTTTTCAAATTGATCGCTGATGTTTATATACTTTATCGTTGCAGTTTGAACTACCGTCTAATGGTAACGATTTATCGTAAGGTGTGTAGCTGCCATTACATAGCTTTTGCTAGCTAGCGATTATTTCAAGGAAAATTGCTTTAAGAATCGGCATGGAATACCTAAATCTAACTGTGCAAAGTGTAGGAGGTCAAACCCCTAATTCTTAATGTCAATTCTGATGTTGACATTTAAAGGGCGGATGACTACATAGAGAAGGACACTACGTATCTATAACCTAATTTAATTTACCTTATACTCTTTGCTGCAAGTTACTCTATGGTTGCAGTGATATAACTATGAGGTTTTCGATAATCGTATCGCAATATATATCGATATATAATCGTATCGTAAAATTCAATAAAACTTTGCCTCACTTGGGAATCGTCCCAAGTGAGGCAAAGTTTTATTGAATTTTACTATCAGAATTTTCCTGGAAACAACCACATAGTCTGGATCTTAGTCACATAGTTTGTAGTGTAATCCAAATGACGGCAATAGGCCCACCACTAAAGCATACCACTACCCTACTTATACAGAGCCGACTAAAATATGGGTGTGGGTTTGAATTAGTAAGCTACACATCTGCCTAACCCTTCTATGTTTAGGAGGAATAGTCGTAAGTCGTAATCACTTTCCTATACGATTTGCGGAAATTCACTTTCCTATTCAACTCATTTGTCTAAACACAGTTTGATTGGAACAAATAACCTCTATTTAGTGGCTTTAAATCGTTTTATCGGAAGAAACTACCGTCAGTCACGCGAATGTACGGAACAGAATGTTTTGAACCGATGTATTTGTTCGACTTTATTGGAATCGAGTGGATTTAGCTTTAAAAATGGATGGCGCTCTTTTGTTTTCAAATGAGGTCAATAAGACTCATTGGAGTGTTTGTTTTCTTGGTGTATTGTTTATTTGGATGAGTATTTTGTTTTTTTTTTTTCTATAAAGAAGGAGGTTGTCGGCACAGACAGGTAGGTCTCAGGTTCTTTACTGGTCGGTGCAGGCATAACAGACCCATGTTACCTTACTTATGCGCTCGAAAACAATCGATACCCCCTATCCTTTAGAAGCGTTTGTAGAAAAGAAAAATTGGATTATGAGCAGGACTTGAAGTCGGGATCTTCCGACGTTATAAAATGGACGTCATAACAAATCGGTCATGAAAACGGGACGCCATAACAAATAGGCCATGGGCTATCTTATTCATGCCCAGCAACAACCTGCTTTTATAAAGAGTACCATTTGGCTAACAAATACATGGTATTCAATAAGTTTCAAATTTTTAAGCCAAATAAATATTAGTATCTTGTAAGTGGGCATTGATTCAGAAACCACAATAAAAAAAGTTACAGAAAAGCTATCAAGTAACCAGACACATTACTTCCACTCCAAAAAGGTTATTCCCATGTACGAGACTACATACAAAAGCCTTTATAAAGTACATAAAAGGACGGTACATATATAAAACAAGAAAGGGAGGCTTGTAGGCGATATTTCGTCGTTTTCTGGCGTAGGATATCGAACCCTGTCAGTTGGCGTGCGTCCTGCCGCATTGCGTCACCGGGTTTACTGCATCGTCAAGATTATAGACTTTATTATTATGTCCATAAGCATTTATATTGGGTATTTATTAGGCTTGTTATTCTGAAGTATTAGGCAGAGACCATATCCATTTTTTGCGGGTCGTGTTTTACGCATAACTAATCCAGACCTGGTTGCTAATGCACTTTTGGCGCGGTAGCTATATATAATATTTATATTAATGTTATAATATATAATACCATACAGTAAGTAAAACTCAAAAGCGGAGTGGAGCGGAAGGGACTGGAGACTTACGGACTTAAAACGACTCAGTTCTTTAACATGCCCGCTGAGTTCCAGTGTCCGTCCACAGTAGTTTTGCCCTTTTCCTGAAACGCAATTTTCTCAAAATTGTATTTCAGTAATTTTTTATAAGGTTTTTTTTTCTGATATTTCAGCAACCAGATATTTTCCTGAAGAGAGAGTAAAATAAGGGATTAAATAAAAATAAATTGATGTAGTATTCTCTTCCCATCTTTTAATATTTTCGTTTAGCAAATCCAATTTAATTTAATCACGGCTTAAAATCTCTTAATATTTTAAGCTCTTCTCTCTTTCTTTACCAATTTAGTTCTAAAGCTTTTAGAACTGAATTGAGGGCAAACCAAACAAGTATTAACGAGTATATAACTTTTTTACAATTTGTAAAATTGATTAAGAATCTCAGATCAAAAATCCTTTTTGGTAAAATAACGGAGAGAGAGTTCCAAAATTGGTATCACAAATTATATTAGATTTCCTTTGCAATGGTTTATGAATTATCAAAATAAAGTAATAATTAGTATTTACATGAAATACTAACGGTCCACTGCCCACTTAACTAAGCGTCAAACATTATAAAAAAATGGTCCTAGAAGGCTGAAAAATACTTGAAGACCTATTCTCATAATTTTAAGTTTTTCGTTTCCAAAGAATGCGACCACAAACAACGGAAGACGAGGTTTTTAGGGTTAATATTAATATAGGTAATGTAATTATATATACCTAAATGCATTATATTTATAAGTATACGTAATATTAGAATGTTAGTAATATTATATTATGACGTAAATGAGAGCACTTTTCCATCTGTGTACGTTTAACTCATTGTATAATTAGTGAAAGTACGATATCATATATTAGAATAAATGCCTGAACACATATTTTACATACACATATATTAAAAGTGCATGGTCTCTGCATGACTATTTTTTAATTTTATGAAATTACAGTCTGTTTTACGACGATATTTTTTTTAAATTTTAATTTTAATCACAAATGTGATCGATAACACAGCTACAAATGTAGCATAAGCATGACAATATCAAGCCTTGAAAGGTTTGGCATCGGTATAATGTAACCCGTGTAAAGGGTTTGGCATACACGTAATAGTATACCCACATTTCGCCAATAGGGCGAGCCTACACCCATTTCTACTAACTAATACTTACATATATGAGTCATTCATATCAAATGTCATCGCAAATACCAGTAAGTGCCCTTAACTTAACCCCCTTCCCGCGGGCTTTCAATTTGCTAACGATTCCCATTCCCACATGCGGGTATTTTCCCATTCCCACCACAAACGAGAGTCTTGTCTCATGTTACATCTAACGATACGAGTTCGTGGTCCTTCTCGGATTATCGGATTTATGTCATGGAATACTGTATTACTGAGAAATAATAAGGCTCATTTTACTTCTTAACACTAAAGTTTGTAAGATAGAATGAATGGATAAGAGTTTTTTACTTTTCACGTAAAAACAACTAAGCCAATTTCGATGAAATTGTGCAGTAAAATAGCTTTTACATCTGGCTATAATTGACTCTTTCTACGGATCTAAAATGGCCACATTAGCAATATAAAATGGCCACATTTATACATTGGAATTTAATTTGATCAAATTAATTTTAAAAATGGAATTTTATCGCGTTCTATTAGCAGAATTGCTAAAGTGGCGTTTCTTAGATCCTTTGAACTTCGATGTGTCATATTTTCAGCTTTAAGCCGCGAACAAAAAGTCTATTATCTAATTACGCATACCTAGTTACGTAATTTCAATAATATCCGTGGGAAGTAGGCATTTATTACGACTTTTATAGCTTTATAATGAGCAGTTGATCATTTAGATTCCATGCGATTTAATAGGTTTCCATTAGACACGGGAAATAGCTACTAAATTCAAGGAGGTCTTAATTTATTAAAGACTTAATTATCTTTTAATATTAATTAAAATGAAGTGGACTTCGAACTTATTAATTGATTTTCAGAACATTCCATCGTTCTGCGCTAATATTAGAGAGGTTAAAAATATATTAAGAAGACTGATTTACCTTAGTGTTCGTAAAATTCAAATGATAACGTTGTCATTTTTAGAACTAATAAAAATATGCATTTCTGTAACAATGACAGTATAGGTAGGTCAATATCATTATTCGAGAAATCTCTTCTATAGAAACGCTAACAAAACGCATTACCCTCCTTCTTAGTAAGTAGGGTAAAAACAAGATTGACACTCACACGATAAGTGGTGAAATAAACTACATTTTTTTTAATAAACCCCGTTTTCTAATAATGAAAGGTTACAAACAGTGACACACTGTTTTTAGGAAGGAGAAGTTTTTAAAACACAATTTATGTACCTACAAACTTAAATAATATTGTAAAGGTTGAATCCGCTTAAAATAAAAAATAAACGTAGGTAGTAGGTACCTTCAAGAAGAATTTTAAAGGTTATTTATCATTTTATAAAGATGGGTTTAGACCATACAGGGAATAGCCATTTCGTACAGCTGTCAAATTACTTTTAAAGTTATTATTTCAAATAATTTTCCTAACAAAAATAAGTATAGGTACATTGTTGTCTTTCAAGTAATTGTGTTCCACAATTATTAATTTTCCCAACAATTTTCACTGCAATTATTTTTATGCAACAAACACAGAGTACTAATTCATTTAACATCATTTGTTGCAAACGAGTGAATTCCGGTTCACGTCCATAATTCACTTTCTTCCGTTAAAATTCGTGAACGAAATGGTTGCTATAGTAAGCTGTTGATAACCATCAATTTAACTGTTGTTACCGAATTACTAGGCAAAGTGCTCGACAAGCCATTATATTCAGTTTATAGCTTAACTAGTAAACTACTTGTAAGCAGTAATTTAATTTTAAGTAGTTCACTGTGTCATATTGAATATGAAACGCATGATTCATTTATTTCTATTAAACGCGAGTTTATGCTGATATTTATTGAATTTGGTGTTATTTTATTTATTTATTTTACTATTTATGTACACACAAAATACAACACAGGATAATTAAAACATAGAACTCAGTACAAGGGTGCTACTTATTTCTATAGAAATTTCTGTCAGCAGACCCGCGAAAAGAGAAATGAAAATGAAATGTAGACTATAGTGTGTGAGAGGAGGAATAAAAACCGTCAAAAGTGTTTATTGTTTAGTTAGGTCACAAATAATATAATACTAGGTTAGTTGTTAATGTAACAATAACAATATGTTAGGAAGGATATACGAGTCGTGCATCTAGACACTGCTTTATGAATAAAAATAAAAACAAAAATGTTTTAAAAACAGTTGGCAGAATGGGATAAAACACAGCTAGTAATGGAATTCTCTGGCGGAGTCTGTAGTTTCTGGTTGCTACAACCTTGGAGTCTTCAAGTCAAGAGTGACGAGGTTACTTCGAAGGGCAACCTTCGGTCACGTCTTCATTTAGCATCAGGCGAGATAGGGCAAACGCGAGACTGCCGCAAAAAAATAATTGTCTCTACTCTCGTCTACTCCAAGCCGGCCTTTAGACTCGATATAGGAAGTTATCCCGCAGGGACTTTTTAGAAATATGGTAGAAGGTTCTATTACCAATTATTAGTGAGAGAATTTTCGAAATTAGATCAGGAGTTTCGATGATCACTCAGCCAAACGTTACTTATTTATAATATTGGTACTAATTAACCGAAAATGTTTTACGTGTCAACAAGTTACTAGGATACCTAGAAATACCTCGTATACCTAGATTTGAAAGGATGTTTAAGAGAAACATTAAATTCCGTTGAAAATAGAGCCGAGAGCACACTGTGTTCCTGCACCTACGCGTTGTCATCGTTTGCAATTTGTATAGCAACGCGATGAGTCATGCGGTTTTAACACCTTTAACAAATTAAGGAGAATTGTTTGATCTGTGGCTAAGAAACTTGTCAGTTAAAATCTTATACATTTTTAAGGAATGATTTAAAAAAAAATATAGGATTTAACAAATACATAGTTACATAGTTCGGTAACGAATAGTTAAAAATGATAGGAATTTAAGAAATAATAGTTAAAAATGCGTGTAACACTTTTGCGAAATATTTTTCTTTACTAGCTAATTGTTTAATAAACTCTCCTCACTGTTCTATTTTAATTTTACCTATTTGTTGACTTAAACATGGAAAACTTTTTGCCTACACATCTACACTAAGCTACTAAATATATTCATAAATAATGTCGGTGGGTATTTCGGTTTTGGGGGCAAATATAATGTTTATGCACGGGCATTGAGCCTGCGAGGTTCGTGTGTTAATCATCCACGAATTTCATATACGGACTTCCCATCCAAGTGAGATCCGCATCATTCACTCCTAGACTGCCCGGATTTCGGATGAACGCTGTAGTGTGATCATCGCTTAAGACCTGGAAGGTTCTACGCCGCAGTTTTGTCACCTCAACTGCCTCAACCACCGACCCAAACAAAGGTTATAAGTACATAAGACCGGATGGTCCAGTTTATTTGAAGTGAATTTTTATAGCATTTGGTCTTGTACTAACAATCCGATGATGTCGAAATTATGGTAATCATGAAAATTAAGATTTAAAATGGCTATTTGAATGCCGCGTGCGTAAGTTATCCCAGAGGTACGTAATACCGAAATAAACGGTTATCCCGGACTTTAGTAACTATGATTTTTTAAAATTACCAATCTGTGATTTGTCTGCGGCGTTTAAGACATAAAGTTGCTGGGTGGTCAAGTCTATCCCAATGCCAAATAACTTCAAAATCTGTCAAGTCGAGAAGGCACAATCAAAGAAAACACTTCTTCATAACTCATAATATTAAGAAAACCCTAATAAAATGACTGCCCACAATCGAAGGAAAACTCCCGTAATTGTTATTTACATTGAAAACCCAGTATATATTAGAAAAAAACTTTGACAATGATAAATGTAGCTTATCAGAATAAACAAAGCCAATACAAATCGAAGAATAACGACTTTCACAGTTCCATATTATTTTATTGACATTAGCAACTAGTAAAATTCCCAAATTACTCCTATAGTATAGGTAATTTGGGCATACGTCTCCATCAATCAGGCAGTGACGATACAGGGCCGTAACTAGGGAGGTTATGCAAGAGGGCCTAAAATTCAATGCCCTGCTTTACAATAACAAACAGTATTTATTATGTAAGTGAAGAGTTTGTTGTATACTACTATAAAAGAAAAAATACAACATGAGAAATTGCCTACCTATCTACGATGAAAAAAATAAAACTTCATCTAAGAAATTCTGAATGAACCTTTTGTCACAATCATACACTCCCGGTTCCATTCATTAGGTACTCTCAATTTTAAATAACTTCCTAATAGTGTTGTCTGTGTTCCGTCAGTCTGCAGGTTTGTTTTTTTTTTTTGGTTAAGCACACTCCATCTCAAGTCTTATCTTTGCTTTTGCGCTAGACTGAGGTCAAGAGCAAACCCTTCTAAAATTTACTTTTTTGTCATCCCTTGTTTCTTCCCTGTAAAAATTACTTCGGTAAATCATTAGAGTAATTCTTTATGTACTTTAAATTACACCTCGAATGTGTCAATTTCAAGGATTAATTGTACACATTAGAGTATAACACATAATCATCTAAGTATATATCTACACTGTCTATGTTTGTAGCTAAGTATCTAAGTAGAGTTTAACAAGTCACGGTCAAGTAAAGGGCGAACATAATAATATATAAATATTTTATTATTTATATAATTGTATCAACACACAAGTACTATTCAAGTACATAGTGTTGATAAATAACACAAGTTATGCGATAACTAAGCCGCCAAAACCGTGTTTGCCTAATATTTTAGAACATAAGTTAGCAAATATATTTTTTAACGTTTTTTTGATTGATTTCCAGGATAATAATGGTCTTTATTTACTTGGGGCAAGGAAAATAATTGATTCATTGCCATAAATAACTTACTTATGATACGAATTTAAACTCCAGGAAATATCCACAAAATACCTAGTAGGTAGTAACTCCCATCCCCTAATGAGTACGAGTTTTGGCCAGAATACATTCTATAAATACCACTAAGACTATTTATAAATCCAAAAAAATAACCCTACAAACAAACCTTTGAAAAGGCACAAGTTCAACAATCAAAACTGAACAGAAATGATGACAATTACACTTGACCTTTGCTCAACAAAAAGGCTTGACGTCACGACTGACAGTCCACAAATAGCCACAGACCACAGAGTATAATAGACCGGACGCGGTTCCGTATCAAAAGCCTGCAGTGCTCGCGAGCTCTTTTGTTGCATCCACTGACCCACTTGCAGTGGGACCTGTTATGTAATAGTTGGTATTATACACGTGTTTTGTAGATGTTGCAGTTTGTTCGTTCTTTTTGGACAGATATTTTAGTAAGCGGCATTGGAGCCGCGCTGTGGTGGATTATGGCCCACTCCAAGACGGCGCCTGTGTCCTGTGTTTCCCAGTCGTACAATATAAGTTTTATTTTAAAGCGAGAGATTTTAAAACACTGGTTGATACGATGATGAGATGTTTTTACAAAGAAAGATACAAATTAGAGTACCTACGAAAAGTCGAATTCTGTTAAAGTTTTAGCTAAGTATAGTACGGACTTAAAATTATTATAATGTAGAATTTTCTCCTTCGGTCATTTGTTGCAATTTCCACCTCAGCCAAAGATATCCTTATCTCATATTTAAGTGGTACATGAGTTTATTTTTAACTCATTAGAATACAAAACATCGCCAGAGGATGCGTTCACGCGTGTCAACGGAAGTCTCCGTGTTTGTCGGTTGTTCTGATATTTACGATTATTAACATAATCGGATCCTGTTGGTTCCCTTTAAGTCCTTTCATTGTGTCCTTAAAGTCGTCATCGACCAATAATGTTAGGTTGACCATAAATATTTTTCCTATAAGTATTGTGGATACGTTTACAAAAATAACTCACTTACACAAGTGAGAAATGAATTACAGGAAGTATTATTCTATTTAGAAATAAACTCTTATTTTTATGTGTAAAAGTTAATGTGTTGCTCAGTGGAAAGCTGTAGAACTGCTGGACTAATTCGGTTATTTCTGTTTTGTAGTGTTTGTAATAGTCAGGAGAAGGGTTTAGAATGATAATTGTACTTTTTCTCATTTTCTTCATTAGTGTAAAGCACTCATCTGAAATCCAGCAGACTTTTTGCAAGTAGATAATCTCGAATTGAGACATCTTTATGATGGCGTATTCGTTGACACTGACAAGTCAATGAACTGTGCTAGTGTTTTTTTTAATTCACACTTTCCGAACGTTTCAAAAGACCGCAAAACAGGGCCCCCGCATCCATATGTGCAAAGTGTGCAATGCACACGGGCGCCATCCTCTAAGGGCGCAAAAGCAAAGGGCCCAAAAAAAAATTGAAAAAACAAAAATAGATATTTAGAAATAGGAGTTGAGAACTTAAATATAGGATTAGGTTTAAGTACTGAAGACTTTCAATATTTGATCTCACTTTCAGATTAAAACTTGAGGTCCGGAAACGTTTTACTTTTAGAGCTGACTGCGTTCGATCTTCTATGAAGAATTACCTTGTCCTATTCTAAAAACTTAAAAAATTTCGCGCTCGCTTCGCTCGCGTTTCAAATATGCCATTCGGTTTTCTTGACCTCTCTTTTGATAGCTCATTTTTCAATACCAAATGCTTCTTATTGTATGTTACTTAAATCTTGTTGTGTTCTACAAAATTTAAAAAAGTTTGTCTTCTCTAAGATGGTATGGCACTCTGGTCTGGGTGTGAAATTTGACTAGCACTTGATGGTTTCTTTTGTGTTTAAGTTCCGAGGCGGCAAGCTTTACAGCCCAAGGGCGCTGAATTTTAAAATACACTACTGACCAACCTACCATAAAAAAAGATAATTCAAAATGCTTTAAGGGGCACCAAAATCCTTTTTTGCACACAGGCGCCAGTAGCGATTACGGGGGCCCTGCCGCAAAATATTGCGTACCTCCTTCAATTTCAATAACACTAATTATAAATTCAAACATTGCTTCATGATAAGAGCTCATTCAGGGCAGGGATATTAAACCAGATTTTATGGATGGATGTAAAATTAACAGTTATATCTTGTAATAAAATGATTACAAGTAAGCCGATAAACCGGCTTGTTCATGAGAGATATTTACTGACTTATTTATGTATTCTATGCTCTATTTATAAATCAATATAATTGTGTATAAAGGGATTAATAACATCATGTTTTTCTATATAAAATCTTTGCAAGCAATGGCCATCAAAAAATTAAGCCTAGTTAGTAGCAAAACCAAAAAAAATAAACCTAGCTTATGCACGCGGCGTTGCCGTTGCCCGTATAAAGTTCGGTAAATATTCGACGAAAATGGCATACCGAGACAAAGTGTATAATTATCCTACGTATAGATTACTATAGATATGATATTTACCCAGGTTATAAAGACTATCTGTGTAGGTATAATAATAATAAAACCTATTATTCGGACAGTAGCTTTACAATTTCTGTTCCTTATAATTTTGCACTGTTCCATAATATATTTTCCTTATATAATAAAAATGGTCCATCTGCCAGTTGCAGTCCAATCAAGTCTCTCTTGGGCCAATCTCCTCCTTGTTATCAACCTGCGTGATATCATCGTGCCATATTTTTTTGTTGTCTACCTCTTTTCCTTTTAACTTCCCTTGGGTATTATTGTAGAATCTGTGTAGGTATACTCATAAATCAATTCAGCAGGTTATATGTGAAAGAGTTACAAACATCCATCCATCCTCAAAAACTTTCGCATTTGTAATAATATTATAGTAGTAGGATCTATTTAAGCCCTGACCCTGAGTGTTCAAAGCTCATTTAATGCCACACAATGCAGAAATTAAGAATTTTTAACTAGGGGATTTTGGCTAAACCCGTACTAATGAGGGTAAATATTATTATCAGTCATAAAATTCGTCTGTACTTCTCCTCATAATAAACTGAAGCACTAAAATTTTATCTGAAACTGCAAATTCCACGTGTTTCGTGGTTTATGTCAAAATAAACTGAGTTTTATGCCGGATGTGCCGTTTCAACTAGAATACAGGGCCGTATCTGCCGTCGTATTAATGGTACGGGGCCCCCAAGTAGCAGGGCCCACGACAATGTGTGGAGTAAGAAAAAAAAATAAAAACGTTGCTCTCGTTGTTTTCAACGTTGATCTTGCAGTCATGATTATCAATTGACTACTTTGCTTTGATCGTTCTTCTAGCTCAATATTGTATTAAAAAAAAAGGTGTAATAACACAAATTGATACGGTGCCTTGTATTCTACCGTAGCTTCGCCACTGCAGTAATATTTATCGTTCACTTTTTATAAGCGATGAAAGGTACATTTTCCGACCAATTTATTGTCAATACCTTCAAATATTTTCATTCGCCCCTCAGGAATCCTCCTTAAATATAATATAACCATACCTTTCTGATACACGATGTGTAGGTATGTCAAGATAATGTATGCTCATAGTTTGCGGTTATACAACGGCTCGCCTAACCTAAATCCGTTTCTCGTAAGTTAGCATAATACCCCGCATAATGATAGGCTTGCCACACAACTTCCAATATATCACAACAGCAACATGGCTCCACAATGGTGGTGTCTTGTGTTGTGAATAATTTTCTAATCGTGTACAACATAACGTAGTAACTATTAAGTAAACTGTGAGCTTATTATCATAGGTTCCTAAACTTTTATGGCGTGCGCGCAGTATTTCAAGAAAAAAAAAATGCAGTGCCCCTCTTAAAACATATCTGTACGTCTATTATTTATAAATAATCGAAAATTACTAATGAATTCTATCTTTCTAATCGTGCTATAATAATTTGTACAGTGCGGGGACCGAACCCCGCGAGACGCTGCGCAGCAATCGATATAATAACTCAGAGTAAAATGTTTCGGCTACACAAACGGAATATCCACATCCAGACGCTAAAAGTAGGCTATTCAAATTTTATTTAGTCGCGTAAGATTGAACCTTTGACCATGAGCTCAAAAATCAGTCGTCGAATTGTTTAGACAAGAGTTATACAACTTCGTGTCGCAATACCAAACGACACATTATGTAAATTGGTAGGCAATACTTTAGGCAATACTATGGAAACTCATAAATTGGGAAATGGAGACATCAAAAAAAAAGATTTGAGGCTGTCTATCCAAAAATGTTTTGGTAGGTACTATAAATCGAGGAGTATGAAAAATTGAAGTCTAAGGTCAAATCATCGATGATGCTGACGATTTAGTGCCAATCTTCATAATCGAAGTAATCCTTGGTTCAATATCGAGATCGGGCAAATTTTTATTGGTTTTTCCGTCAATTTGTCATTTTAGTTACCTGCAGTGGTTTTTTTCTAGATGCACTGCAAATTACCATCCCTATGCTATTACCTACTATTCCACCAATTCGCAGTAAGCTTAACCAAAAAAAAAAACCTAATGTGCACAGCGAATAGGAACTCTCTGTTCCAGCGTCTGTTTCCGAACGCATAATAACCCTAATCTCTACAAAAACACATGATTAAAACGCGAAACGACCCGATGAAACGCGATTCGTGTTGAGTCGAATCAAATGTATTGTTTTCTATAGACCAGAATCACGCTATGAACATCCGACGCGACGACGCCATGCCTGCACATTTGATTCGAGTCAACACGCATCATGTTTCATCGGGTCGCGTCGCGTTTTAATAATGTGTTTCCGCCTTTAACAAGACTCTTCCGGTTAGGCTCGTGTCATCCTCGAATGTGTCTAGTATGTCACCTCTGACTTACGATAGAGTCAAGACACGCCATATAAATTAAAAAAAATGTATGATATGAATCACCACTGTTAATTTATAATAACATTTGAAATAACACCTTTTAACTTTATTTACTACAAAAAAACATACCCATTAGGTTGACAATGTTACTCAAACATTACAATTACGTGAACACAGTAACAGTAATTACAGTGCTAAAGGTGCGTTCAAACGGTCAAAATTTTTACTGCAATGTATGGCTGCAATATTATTTATTATCTTTTTGTCTATGTATGTTTTTTTTTGATAATTTTTAATTTATTTTTGTTTTTTTTTACGTAGTTTTTATAGATTTTTTTGCAATAAATTGAATTGTATTGTATTGTAATACAATTGCTGGCAATTGTAGGGGCAGTCATGCAGTGTTCATACGTATGAACAGGCTATATGGATAGGCCACACTCAGAATATTTTCATCAATATTCTGAGTGTGGCCTATCCATATAGCCACATATTTTGGTCTGACTTTAAGACAAACGTATGAGCTACATTAGTCTAGACACAAAAATCTTTTTTGATGGCTTGAAATATTGAAAATGATTTTCGGCGAGCTGGAAATATTTGTAGCCACTTAATGCAGTCAAAATATTGTCAGTTTAGACGCATCTTTACAACACATTTTTTACAATTAAACGAGCTGTTTAAATTAACCCTACGGCCTTGTTTAGACAAGTGTGTGACAGGAAGACGTTAACTGACATGAAACAGATAAAATAGGAGCAATGCAATGACTGTTACTTTAATTAGGACAGCATACACTTAATTACGTATAGGATACTAGCTGCTGCCAGCGGCTTCACCCACTGCAACTCATCCCGTGGGAACATAAAATCGGGATAAAAACTATCCTATGTGTTAATCCAGGTTATAAACTATCTGTGTACCAAATTTAAACAAAATCCGTTCAGTAGTTTTTGCGTGAAAGAGTAACAAACATCCATCCACACATACAAACTTTCACGTTTATAATATTAGCAGGACATAGGCACTGGCAGCACTTCTCCGTGACGTAAACATAAAATAAATACTTACACCATTTTTTTCAAAGTATAAAATACAAAAAATCGATGACCTGTCGTTTCTCATGGTACCAATGTGGTTCCTGATTGCCTTGTCTCAGAGGACAGGCCTGTATATCGTAACTGTGAATAATTAGGAATCCACGGCTACTGCCTTCTGCCTCTGTTCTACAGAAGGTTCACCATTAAAATATGTACAGCAGGACAACCTAACCGAATCTGTCAAACTTTGCCAATCGGACAATAAACTTCCACTATTGTGATGAGGTTGAATCTACTAAAGAAATTTAACAGTAGGCAAGTGTAGGTTGTGCTGGCATTTGTATTTACATTAAGTACTTTGACGAAATGAAAATTAAGTGCTAAACTCTGCCCTTTTTTGTGGAAGATCCAATAAAGGATGGCACGAATTTTCTTTTATTTAAAAAAAAAACGTTGCCCCACGCTAAGAATTTCTCCTGTGTCGTGGGTGCATTTACAAACATATAAACTCACATACACCAACGCCCAGACCCCGAGACACACACTTGTAGATGATACAAATATTTGCTCCGTGCGGGAATAGAACCCGCGACACACAGAGCAGCAGTCCAATCGCTCAGCCACTGCGCTAACCGTGCCGTCAAAATATTTATCTTTAGAGATCGACCCGTTGCGAACTAAGAAATACCTAATCTTCATAATTCCTCACTTACTAAACAGACCGCTAGAAATCTAGTCTAGTTACGGAAACTCAATTAACTTTTAAACGGGTTTATATTGCAAATAAACGAGTTAGCCATTAGAATTTGATGGCAGATATACTGCATCGATGACATTGATTGCAGTTGCCTATGCCTACTTTCTACTTAGGCCGTTGTCTCAATGTAAGCGATTTAGGTCGGATACGTCTGTATCAATTGGAGGAGCTCGTGGTTAAATAATTACAGCCGCACAGGCCGATCTTCCGGGTTATGCCGCGCTTGCCTAAGTTGGTCCGTGCCTCGGAAAGCACGCAAAGCCGTTGGTCCCGGCTGTCATTTGTAGATCTTTGACAGTCGTTACTGTTAGTAAGAAGCTCTAAAGTCTGACAACCAGTCTTACCATGGGGTATGGTATTACCTATTTACTGGGTTGTAGAGGTCCGGCAGGCAGTCGCTCCATGTAAATACTGGTATCCAGCTGAATCTGGTTTGACTGGAAGCCAACCCCAATATAGTTGGGAAAAGGCTATGCAGATGATGACGTCTGTATCAATTCAAAATCGTCTGCATCGATGTATATCATGTACTCTTGATGAACACTCAAAGAAACTAGATATTTCCGAGATTCGAACAAGAAACACTACGAAAAATACCCATACCAAGCATTCGCATATAGCTAAAGACATAATTAAATATTCCCAATGACCACAAACGAGACAATATGAACAATTAAATAATGTCTTCGTTGGCGAAAACATACTTTCCTCATCCTCGATTAAAAATTGTAATTTTCTAGTAAAGGACCTTTATAATACCTAATACATGAACAATGTGATGATGTGATCCGACCAATTTCGGGCAAGATAGCCCAATTTTCTTTTTGAAGATCCTCGCACATTGAGCAAATCAACAAAATTATAAAGTATCAAATCGGCAATCCTATTATTTTGCTTTATAATATGGCCTTGCTGAGATGAGACATAGAATAATTATCCTTTTTTCTAAACTCTAAAGCCTGTCCATGTTGTGTCAACCTCTTTGTCACAAACCTAACTTCTTCTTATAAAAAAATGTACAACGGAAACGGGACTTAATGTATAAAAATGGAATTAGTGGTGAAAGGGCACTTTTGATACTATTATGTTAAATTAAAGAAACGGGTTGTAGCCTTCTATAAGCTATAACTAAGTAATCTCTCGCATTTCCCAACAGCTTATTTTACAACTTTCTTACTCCTCGCAACTGATTGGAAAGAGGACGCTAACGAGAAAACGATAACTAGACCAAACTAGAGATTAATCCGCAAGTTGCCACCACGGCATCCCGATACAACACTCAATTGCTGCAAACACTTAATTTATCTGGTGATACTTTACGAGTGGGTGCCGGGAACTAACGTTGAAACATGTTATTTACTAAGTCCCTTTATGGTCTCTTTTGCTTTGTCCGGAATTGTTAGAAACGAGATATATCATTTGCCCTGTTTTGGAACCTTAAGTGCTACACGTAAACAGTAGTCGCAAAATTACTTGACCGTAGTAATATACATGTATATCATTAGAAGGTCATAGGTCAAACACAAGTAAAAATATTAATTGATGTCATTCATTTCATCTCCACTACTCCCGTGTGACGTAACCAATATGTCCAAGAATCAAGAAATCAAAGACATGTGACATGTGACAACCAGACCACTTTGTCTCCCACAGAAGTTCTGTTTCCCAGCTGTAGAAATGTTATGTACTGATTAGATATAAGTATTGTGAACATTTTAAAAATAAGCACACCTAAAGACGATACCTTCACACTATAGGTACGTACCGATAGTTCTACCACTTATAATATCATCAAATGAATCGCCCTGGTTGAGCAAATCAAATCAAATCAAATCAAAACGTTTCTTTCAACTAGGCCGTAACCGGCACTTTTGAACTGTCAAAGACAAATTAAAATTAGTACAGAAATAGTTATGGTGCTACAGTCCCAGTCACAAGACATAAAAACTGTGAAAGTACCGTAGCAGAAGAGACTGTCAGACTCGTACGGACTAAAAATCCACCCTGTTGTTTCAAACGCCCATTGGGTTCCAGCGTCCAGGTTAGTACCACGACCCCGGAAGTTCAACCATAAATATTATCAATAATTTGATTACCAATGTTCATGAATAAGTACATATATACCATTTACTAATTGCTATGCAAAGTAACATACCTAACACGTTTTATGACAAATTCCAATTATCGAATTCGCCGATAAAACGGTTCATATACCTTTTTTTTTTTTTTTTTTTTTTTTTTTTATCGTGGTAAAATCATCAAATGAGACCTCCAACCCCGGGCAGGGCGGGAGGTACTGTCAGACTTGTACTGACTAAAATCCACGGTGTCCTTCAGTAGCCCTTTATGTTCCGGGGTCGCGGTAATAGAAATAAGTCCCGCGACCCCGGCAGGCTTTGGCCCTCTGAGAGGGGGCCCCGTCATTTTGCTGACAGCTCTTTGAGGCGCGCGTGGAACACGACGCGCCGTCGACCCGGGCATGGTCCATGGTCGGACAGCGAGTTGCCCTTTACTCGCTGTCCGCATGCCCGCGCCTACGGTGGCCGGAGATCGTCTTGCGACGTACGGCGCCGTGGGCGTACACCACTGCGGTTGGGGCGGAGGGAGGACGCTGTCCTCTCTCTCTCGCGGCCCGCCGCCTCCTTCACGAGCATTACTGCCTCGCAGAAGGCGGCGACCGCTTCCCACTCCGTCTCGCTCCGCAGCATGGCCGAAACCAATGCCGGGCGCGAGAGGTCTCCGACGGTTCATATACCTACTGACCGGCTACATGCAAAATATTTACTAACAACGTGTAATCTCGTGTACCTAAACACAAATTTGATGAACACTGAGCAAAATGCATCGTGGTCGTACTAAAATGTGTCGTCAACATGCAGCCTGGGAGAAGCTTACGTCCAGCAGTGGACAGCGTTAAGTTAAAAAACATACCTTCATCGCTTCTTCTTATATTACTCGTTGTTGGCATTCCATCATATCCAGAGGCGCCAATTCTTCTGATGGGAAACATCTTTAAGTATTTTTGAACATTTGTCACCCAAGAGGTTCTAAAAATCTAAATGCACGTCTAACTAAAACCACTCTAATGGATTTTAAAACTTAAACTCAGCACCGAGAATTCAAATTCCAACACTTCTCTTTTTAGTCAACAACGTGTTTACCTCGTTATTTACAGCAACATAATCTATACACAGAAGATATCACGTTATCTACATAACTCCCCTTCATCAGGAAGACATCATCACATCATCATTCTTGGAGCGAGCATGTGCTCTCACAACGTCTGATAAGAGATTGTGTATTTTATAAACACGCGATCTTAAGCCGCGTACAGACATCGCGAGGCGTGCGACACGAATAGTTCATCTCGCATGCCTCAAACTGAGGCATACGATGGTACATTTATACGTGCGTTCCGAACGAAACATGCTCAAGCTGAGCAAGCAAACCACCACGCACGGTGTTCGTCAGTCGTCGTTGACTTGCTGTGATATTTGACGCCACGCGTCTTCCCTTTTACATTTATTGTAATAATCAGAATGTTTAGAGTCCCACAACACTCTATTAATTTCATAAAGTTGAACCAGCTCACGTAGTGACTCGGTATTGGCCTCCATGATGCATGCGCGCAACGCAAACAACACCTGTCCGTCCACACGGAGCGCACGGCTCGTACTGAGGCGGCGTTCGCAACGATCGTATGGCGCGAATGCTCACTGTGAGCACACACGTCCACACAGCCCGAGGCATGCGAGACGAACCATTCGTGTCGCACGCCTCGCGATGTCTGTACGCGGCTTTAGGTATATCGTCATGCCTGATAGCGTGGTAACACTTTTATGATAAGTGTCAAAGGCCCCATATTCATGTACTCGTTTTTAGACGGGTACGTATCAAAATCCCGAAAGTTCATAATACCTATGTTTGAAATACCGACGTCCGAAACACCGAAATTCAAAATACCGAAAGTTCATAATACCTATGTTTGAAATACCGACGTCCAAAACACCGAAATTCAAAATACCGAAAGTTTTAAATGCCGATAGTCGTTATGTTTTTGATCAAAAACCTCGGTTTTTGGAGGAGCAAGTCGACGGAGCCCCGCTCCGCGGGGCTCCTACTTCTGCGTGGTTAAAAAAAAAATAACCACGAAGAGGATGGCGGGGTCTGAACCTAGTTCTAACTGAAGATAAGTATGATACACGTAGGTTTAACCGCATGTGGTCGGTTACACCTAGGTTTAGCCGGTTAGAACTAGGTCTAACCTCGGGACTTGCTGGCACCCCGACTCGGACAATTTAGGTTAGAAGAGGATGGCGGGGTCTGAAAGACCCCGCCATCCTCTTCGTGGTTTTTTTTTTTTAACCACGCAGAAGTAGGAGCCCCGCGGAGCGGGGCTCCGTCGACTTGCTCCTGTGAAGAAAATTTACGGCATTTTAAACTCCAGGTTTTTAAATTTCGGGATTTTAAACTTTCGGGCAAATGAACTTTCGAGATTCAAAACTTTCGACCAAACAACCATTCGGCGTTTCAATTTTCGGGATTCCGTCCATAGGTATTTTAAACTTCGGTCTTTTAAATTTCGGTATTATAATACGTACCCTTTTAGACACACCTACCTACTTTAAGAATATGAGTGGGTCTTCATAAATTTTGACTAGAAATTTTTGCCTCTTGCTTGCTAATAATAGCAGGTAGAAGAAACAAATGGATAATATAATTTAATTTTAAGGGAATATACTTTTTAGGAAGTAAAATTCAGTTTTAAACATGCCATAAAAATATAGGTACATGACACCTTATCTGTATAATTCAGTATTAGAAAAATGTTCATTTATGGATCGGTCCCAGTCGACGGAATACAAATATTAAAATTAAAGGCATGCGGTAACTGGGACCGCGGTGTCATTTTATTGCGATCCTAGTCACTGGAAACCTCGATCATTTTACAGCAAGTTTCCTCTACGCCCAAAAGAACACGTAAAGCCGTTGGTTCCGGCTGCTTCTTTGTATAAATGTCGAATACCTAAATAGGACTCTCTCAGACATCGGAACAATGGCAGATCATGAGGATGGTGATGAAATCTGTAAGTCTGATCTGTCGATAAACTGTTAATCCCTAAGAATACAAGGGATTGTTTAGTTCATAAACACCCTTCCCTCCACATCTCCTACTATAATTATGCACAATTTTGTCTTTTCGGTGTACAATGATTTACGTCATCATCAGCCTATAATGTTCCCACTGCTGGGTCACAGGCCTCCTCTCTGAGAGAGGGAGTGGGCCATAAACCACCACGCGGGCCCAGTGCGGATTGGTAGATGACATAATATATCTTCGAATTTTTGGCTCTAGGACATGCCGGTTTCCTCACGATGTTTTCCTTCACCGTTTTGAGAGCAGTGGTGATGAAATAAATTACACAACGTAATGCGCCTGGCGGGGTTCGAACCCACGAAACTCGTAAGTCGGGACCGATACCACTGGGCCACCACTGCTCTCAGTGGTTTACATAAGTCACGGAATTGAACTGACCTATACCATACCATAGTATATCAGGGCACCAGTACAATATCGGAGAAATACATTTTCCATACAAGGTTCTATCTAATACAGATTCACACTGTCAGTCTGTGACAGTTCTCTCGGAACAGATCAAAGCGGCTATTTGTATAACACAGTGACATATAAACACGTACATTTGTATGTCACGGTTAATTTAACACTTGCCGCTTCACCAGTAACTGGTCTCAATAGGCTCTCCCCTAGTACTACAAATCACTGCAATATTGTATAGCACAGTCCTCCGCCGTGTCCGTCTGTCTGATCGGGTTAAACTTGAAAACTACCGAACAGATTTTCGCATAATTTTCACCGATAGATGATGGATTCATGAGGAAGGCTTTAGTGTCAAATTTATTAAGGTTTTGTGTAAATTGGTTGAAATATGTGAAGATGATTGTTGAACAAGTAGGTAAATATCATGCCAACTACAGCTTAACTCTGTTACCCATGCGAAGCCGGGGCAAGTTCCTAGTCTTAAATAAAATGCTCGTTCTAACCTTCAGGCAAGCGATCATAGATAATTTACTTGCATATTATTATCTTTGCATAATTATAAAATTAGCATTAAAATATACTAAAGTGTGCTTAACTAAACAAAGACATAAAAGCTGTGTCAATATCCTATATTGTGCTATGTATTATCGGCAACAATGCAATTAAAGTTATAGCATCATAAACCATACCTAAGTATATAAATACGAAGAGACGGAGAACGTAAAATACTAACTATGTACTCGTACATACATAAGTTGAATTGATTCCTTCCCAAAGCTTAAAATAATCATACAAACTGGTTAGGATATTTAGAATGATGCACAAATACCCTCCGCTTTTACCCGTTCAACATTAAAACACAAATATTGTTGTAAAGAACTTTCAACATTTGCCATATTTCCCGAAAAAATAAAACCAGATGAACACAACTTTATGGGTCCCGGGTAGAAGGGACCCATAAAGGTGTGTTCCCACCAACAAAGAGTTGAGAAGGAATTATTCAACGGCCGAAAGAGTAAAAATGAGCCTCTGGAATCGAATGGCTGAACTCTTTCTTGGCTGTAATGTAAACATATTTAATTAAAGAAGAAGTCCGCTCTGCTTAACCATTTCCCGGATTTTCCCTTTCGTGGAAACCAGGCGTAAAAATAAGCATGTTTGCCAAACGAACAGCCAATCCTTTGCCAAATGTTTGTCGCCCAGTCAACACGTCCAATTATAAGCTGGTGATCTCTGGCCAAATGACTCTGAATGAGACTGATCGTCTTGGAAACTTTCCACGTGGACCTTGTAATGACACGAATAACAACAGCTGCATCGTATTTAACATAATATCAGGGATTTGGGGCAATCTAGACATGTTAGTGTAGGGCTTTTGTGCAACTGGTGGATCCTGGATCTTTGTACATAGAATTATGTTTTTATTTTTTATTTTTTTCTATGTGCTTCCTCTTAACTCTAGTCTGGATAAGAGGTGAGAGACAAAGTCTACGACGGGGCGAGCTTGCCTAGAAGTCGTCTGTTCAGTGTAACTTTGAAGAGGTTCTGTATGCGTTGAGGTACACAGACGCAGGTACTGAGTTCCACATTCCCTTATTCTGCCGTATTCGAAGGATCATGTGATGATGGATACTGATTGTACCATTAGGCGCCCATTAGACGGTCAATCATTTCCATCAATCATGAATGATGGCAGAATGATTGAATTTATACCGCCTACAATTTTCGTCATGCAAACGTCAATCATCGCATTAGACGATAGGTTTTCCGTCTGTCAAAATCTCTGCCACGGCCAAACCTACCGTCTAATGGGTGCCTTAGGACACCTCTACGCAACCTTGATAAGTCTGTAAAAGAGCGACGCCCTAAGAAAGTGTTTTCCATTGCCTGCAGACACGGGTGTATACGGGTGACAGCAACTGTTTGGTAATTAGTTGCCAGGCCAACACTAATGGCTAAGATAAAATGTAGCGTGACAGATAACTATGCTATCGTCTGACTATATTTTGTACAGACAACATTTTACGGGCACAGCAGTTATGTACTGCTCACACAGCATTCGCTGTGGTTTTGGAACTGCATTTGCAGTTTTTCTAACAAAATATTTGCTGCAAAACTGCGATGGCTAAATAATTTTATATTTGTAGAGATATTCTATTACGCAGAATGGATTTTACTGTCAATAGTGGGCCTGTGTCGTGGTTATCGGAAAAGACTGACCGTCTCAAAAAGAGACCTGTGCCCCAGCAGCAGAACATTCTAAATTGATTATTCTAAAACATCTTGCAGACTTTTAATCAGGCCAAGACTCACTTAAATTCTCTCTATACCATTAAACCCTATTGACTCATGGAGACTCAACTAGATATTATAATAGAAATTTTATTGCAAGTTTTGGCTAGTGCCAAAAATAGAGATGTGCCAACGGTGCCCAAGAACAGGGCACATACCCTGGACGGACTCAGACACAGCCGGGGCAGAACCACAATTGGTCACCAAGGCGCAGTTAAAGAAGCTCGCACCGAAACATAAAAAGCTAGTTATGATAGTGGCTTTATCATTACTATAGAAACATTAACCTTCTTTGTACCTACAACACGAGTTTTTTGGGTAGTTTCGCCATGTAATAAATAGACACATAGGTTTACGTTATATGCATATACGGCCGGTTTATTTAGTAGCAATCCTCTAAGCAGAATCATAAGCCACATGTGGGTATTTCAAAGGACCTTCAAGCTGAACACCAATCAACTACAAATAATGACAACATTGTCTGCTTAATGAAACCTTGTGAACAGGACAGGATGACAAACGTAATTGATACCTATCAACTTAGCATTGATCAAATCAAGTGAGATCCCGTCACATTGTTTATGATGGCCAACGTTTTAAAAAGAACATTTTGATCAAATAAGAGAAGACTGCTTGCAGCTATGAGGTATTCCCATCTGAGCAACTATTTCCAGAGCGCCTTTTTTAAGAGCAATTTTTATCCCCATTTCTGCAACTTGTCTTTGTTTTTTCAATTGAGACCTAAGTGAAGTAGTTCCAATTTTGAAAAGTTTCAAAATTAATATTTGATATAAAGATTAGAAGACAGTCAGCAAAGAGGTTTAAAAAAAAGGCTGCGGTAGTTCCAATTTCGACACCTTTTAAAAAGTTTAAAAAAGTATAAACTGTCAGAAATTCTGATGCATCGTCCGCTTCTGGAATGGCCGCAAGAAGGCACATTTTGAATGCGAATATCACAATTTTTCTGAAAAGGAATTGATCTAGGATCAGGAGACAATCAGCAAGATTTAAACAAAAGATGGCTGTGTCAGTTCCAGTTTTGGTCATTGGTCATTTACGAAAAGATTTCTGTGATTACTTACGGTATGGTGACGAAATAAAGTATTTACTATCGTCACACAGACACTCTTACCTAATACTTTGGCTGTAATTGATCATCATTATATCATACTTCGAAGTTACGTTACTTCTCCGTAGCTGTCAACACGGCATATACATCTCAATAACCAGCGAAATTGCAGACGGAACACTTTCTAGGCACATCTTAGTACTTACGCAGGTCTTAGCGAGTACCTACACTACTTTCACTTGGACTTTCCAACACGGACTCTCCCTGTCCTCATTTAGGCACAGGTTAACCAAGTAAGAGTAAATCTGTAGAATTTATGATACCTACAAACGTACCCGAACAGGATATGTACTCACTTACACTTTTGGCGAAGTGTGACGTCGCTTTTATTTCTGAACTCTTCTTTATTTCTTTGAAGTAGTAATGGCCATCCTTTGGTGTCGCAGTAAATTAGACGCCTCTGCTATCGCTTTAGGTAAGTCCAGGTTGCCTTACCATTTTTCCATTTTTCCTCCAACAATATCAGTTACCTATGACTGGGGTCAACTTAGAAATTGTAGATAGAAATATGCATTAAAAATAAATATAAGTACTTGCCCTTGTACTAACGACCTTGTCCAGGAAAGGCGTGGTGGTAACCTCTTTTTTCGGAAACTCCGAGCTACTAAGCACCTTTGATGATTTCATTATGAGGCTATGCTATGATCATAAGTGACATCCACCGTAGTTCAAAATTTCGATTCTGGCTTCTTCGGGTCGATCGCGATCTCACGACATTAAAAAAAAAAGTATAAAGTACTCAAAATTTCGTGGTCTAAGCGCCGTATTCACGTTCCATCTTATCTTTATATAATAATTATTTTAATATAATAATTATTAATTCTCATAATAATAATAATAATAATTGACGTACGTCAAGCCTATTCACGGTGTTTTTGCGTCGTGCATCGTGCATGGCCTTGGCGGGACGTACAGCAGATGGAACGTGAATACGGCGCTTTAGGCAGTGCGGAAGTCATTGTGTTATGTATGTTTTTTGAAAAACACAACAAAAGCAGGAATGTAGGATTGGGATAAAATCACTACTCCAAATACTAATTTAACGGTATATTTAGACCAAAACCGACTATTTTTATCCCATTCATACTGTCAGAGTCGTTCGCACGAAAATAGAGCGTCAATAAAAGTATTTTTAGTTTGTTTATTTATTCACTTTTTAAACTATTTACTACGCTTGGTCTCCTTGAAGCGACGCGTAATAAATTTCCCGTGGACGTTAAAAAGAAAAAAAAAACGAATTAAACTGGATTCTAGTTGCGTGTGTGTGAATTCTATTGCTGTGGAAGAATTTTTATTTGCTGGTGATGGAACTTTATAAGGTGATTTTACTTGGTGTTAATTGGTTAGACTCCATCGAAATAGTGACTATATTAGACGATTATTATGGTTAGGTACTGCACATATAGTGAGAGAAACAGCTAATGAGCATATTCTACAGGATAGTTAAACACACAAGCTATGCTGTTCTCCTAAGAGTCAGTTTTTCTAAGGAACTTTACTCATGGCGCGATGCGATTGCAATTCGACCGATTCCAACTACAAGTGAAAATCAACCTTACCACTACGACATAATAATAGGACATAAAACACGTTGTTATCTACGGGTAGTTGAATAACAAAACACGATCGCCACGACGACGCACGTCAAATCAATCGAATTGCATCATTAGTATTTAGTGGCAAGGTTGATTTTCATTAGTCGTTGGAATCGGTCAAAATTGCGTCGCATCGCGCCACGAAGTAAGTGCCTAAGTATTATTAATTAGATCAACTACCTATTTCTTAAACCTTATTCATTATTTAACCATTTGTTGAACAACTCGCCCTAAGTCGTCATCTAACTGGAGTTTTTCAAATTGAAGACAAAGACGGACTCAAATTGGGCATACCATCGCTCACTCCTCGAAATGTTTTAGGTATTATGTGTGTCCATAATGTTCATTTGATTACAATCGAAACTTTCTTGATGTTATCGCATGTTGACGGCAATAAGGATTCAAGTGAAAGTCGTATTAAAAATCATATCAGCTTGTTACGTGGATATGGATACCGGTAACACGGTAATCAATTGCAAAGGAGCACTGAAATTGGTTTTGAAATTTTAATACCCACCTACCACTTTCGCGGTTTTTGCGGAAATATATTTAAGTCCAATAAATATTAATATTCCACAACTATCACACAACGCGATCTAGTCTCAAGCTAAGCAGACCTTATGTTATGGGTACTAGACAACTGATAAACATACTTATACATACACACATATTATAGATAAATTACACCCTGACACAGAACAAAGGATCATGCTCATCACACAAACATTTGTCCTGAGTGGGAATCGAACCCACGACCCCCGGCATAGCAGGCAGGGTCACTAACCACTAGACCAACAGGCCAGTAAAATAACGAGACATGCAAGTGAAATTATTTATTTGATCCGTTTGGCGCAGTAGGGGAGCGATTTACAGCTGCAATGCGTGTCGCGGGTTGGATTCTGAAAGGGAACAATATTTTTATGATCAACCTATTGTTGCAGGCGTCCATAAGCAACGGAGACCGCTTTCCACCAGTCGGGCCAAATGCAATTATGCGTGTCAGTCATCTTTGTGATATTGAAAAAAAAATTTTCTTCATTTGGCTTAATTACCATTGAATTGGATTTTAAATGTAGGTACCTACTGTAGAGGGATCTTTTAATAAAAGTTTTAGTTTTAAATATGCATTGAAGGCGACGGGTACTTTTTACAATATTGTTTCCTTTCACTCGTACAACCTCTACAGTACCTAAGTCTGAGTCAATTTCAACTAAGTTCGCGAAGCTACGATACCTACCTACCGTATCTACCGGTGTTTTCATCGCCTCGCGTGCTTTCAAGCTATACAAATACGATGAATCCAATAACTTTGAGCGGCGATAAAACGAACAGCCCCATTCACGGAAAGCAATTCAATCTCATGCATTTACTTGCGGGGAAAGCGAAGGGGATGACTGTACCCTGCTTGTCAGTTTTCTTAAAGCATGACAGGCACTTTATCAAGTTTAGAAAGCCTGATGTTAATTTATTAGTTTTTCCTTACTTACATTCCTTTGACTCAGAAATGAGGAGATTCGTAGACGAACCAAAGTAACAGACATAGCCCAACGAATAAGCAAGTTGAAATGGCAGTGGGCAGGCCATATAGCACGCAGAACTGATGGCCGATGGGGCCGTAAGGTTCTCGAATGGAGACCACGCACCGTCAAGGCGACGACACAAGGCACGACGTCCACCCACTAGGTGGGCAGACGATCTTATGAAGGCCACAGGATCACGCTGGATGCAGGCCGCTTACAACCGGTCCTACTGGAAGTCTAAAGGGGAGGCCTATGTTCAGCAGTGGACGTCTTACGGCTGATATAATGATGATGACATCCCTTTGCCGTCGTTTTACATAAGCATACATTTTCGTGATATCAGGGAAGATACTTGCGTTGCGGGATTGTTTAAGCAGGATATCGTTGCCCTCGGATGCAAACGAGAACCGATGGAACAAGGAGGAATTTCAGTTAGAGAGGTCTGATAGTTCCTTCTGCTCCACCCAGTGCGAGAAGACTATGCCAGTCAAACATCATTGTATAAAGACACAATCATAGACAAAAAGTGGGTCGCGGGACTTTCTTGTCAGGTAACCGCGACGCTGAAACGTAAAGAGCTATTTCGAGGACGTAGTAGATTTTTGTCAGTATTTACGAGTCTGATAGTCCTTCCCTGGGTGGGAAGACTCATTTGATTATATTATCACGGCAAAAAAAAAGAAAAGTACTATAATGTTACGAGCTCGTGGCTAAATAATTACAGCCGCACAGGCCGATCTTCCGGGTTAAGCCGCGCTTGCCGAGGTTGGTCTGTGGATGGGTACATCTGTCATAGCGAGTTTCCTCCGTGCCTCGGAAATCACGTACAGCCGTTGGTCCCGGCTGTCATTCGTAGATCTTTGACAGTCGTTACTGTTAGTCAGAAGCTCTAAAGTCTGACAACCAGTCTTATCATGGAGTATTGTATTACCCAGTTACTGGGTTGTGGAGGTCCGCTAGGCAGTCGGTCCATGTAAAATACTGATATCCAGCTGCATCTGGTTTGACTGGAAGCCGACCCCAATATAGTTATATGTTACGAAGTATACAAACAAACATCAAATGGTGTAATGTGCGACCTCTGACATCCAGTTATTGAATTAATTCAAATGACAATGTAATTGGTCAATTACAGGTTTTGGAACACGCTAATAGGTAGGTACCTAGTTATAATGTACAATTGGAGAGTGCCCCTTATTTTACACCCAAGTTGCTCTTGTAATGGTGATAATTTTCATCGAAAGTTTAATTTTATAGCAGCAATTAGGTTCTGCCTGACAAAATAAGTGAATAAAAACTGCATCAAAAGCGGTTTAGCCAAACGATAGATAATCGTACAAACACATTTAAAGACATACAAACAAACACGGGTCGAACTGAGAACCTCCATATTATACAAGTCAGTTATATAGAATAAAAAGTTAAAAAATTGAGATAATTAAATCTAGTAAATATTTTTTTTATCACGTCTATCAGTTCTAAGAATGTGATACCTGAAAGATCTTTCAAAACCAATTTTATTGTTTCATAATTTCTTGTTAAATTATAATATTCAACAGGAAACGCCTGTCTTAATTCTATTTGACAATTAATTAAAGAAAATATACGTTTAAAAGTCCAATTATTATAGTATAGGAAATATTAATTTTAGTGTTACTTTCATCCCACTTCGTTATAAATGCGAATGAAAGTTGCATTTTAATGGTTTCCTCAACTTTGATCGAGCAGAAAGGCAATTCGAATGAAATAGTAGTTTTAGTTTCGTTTCAGAATAAGATTTCAGAGTATTTTATAAGAATCAGTATACCTACCTATTTTCTACAATCAATCAAAGGCATGTTTAAAAAATCCGAGGATTTAAGTTTTAATTCGTAAGCATAAAAACTTGAACTTCATCCCCATACTAAAACGCAACAAAACAAGAGTTTGTCCACCGACACCGTATAGAACAACACTTGCTAAACGGCAATTCTATGTTCTAAGTAACATCATTTACAACGCAGCAAACCGCGTCAATAACATGTATGCGCTAACATTAAATAAATGCAGAAAAGTAATAAGTGCCTGGCTTCAACGACTAAACTGGACTATACTGAAACAGAGAAAATTATTGATCTTTAGTTTGTTATGTTTATAACCTAAAAACCTTTCACACAACATATCTCTCACACATTCACACTACACATACTCACTTACACACAATTCTCATTTTTCACACCTTCACATTCACATTTATGCCTTTTATAATGCACATTGTATTATGTACCTATACAATTATAGAAGTTACTTAGTTATTTACCGATATCTCTTTTTAATTTCGTTCTCTTTTTTATTGTATGATTGTTTAGTAGTAATTTTTTATTTAATTGTTTTTATTTCGCTTTTGTACTTACAACACACCTACAACTTGAATTTATTTTTGTCAAAAATTCAGGGCGGAAGGCGTTGTCGACTGTGACACAGTTTATACTAGTACAGTCGGCTTCGTGACCTCTTATGACCATATATATCTTTAGAAATTCAAAAACTTTGTATAATTGTTCTAGCTTAAGAGAAACTTGTACATTGAGTTGCTTAATAAACGATTATTATTATTATTATTATTAATTATAACTAGCTGACTCGTGCCCACTTCGTTGGGCGGTAAAATATGCATGATATTTTTTATAATTTATAGCCTATAGCACTCTCAAATAATGTAGCTTTCTTCACGTGAAACAATTTTTAAAATTGGTTCATTACTTCCGGAGATTACCCCCTGCATACAAACTTACAAACAAATTTTACCTCTTTATAATATTAGTATAGAAGTATAGATAGATAACAAGATCCTAAGGAAATGGAAGTTTAAAATAATAAATCCCCAATTCCGGAGTCCCGGACCCGGATCTTGCTGAAAGGCTCAAAGATGGAATAAAACCCAGGATTTGTTTATCCAAGGAAGCCGCTGACAAAAACTAGTTAGAATTTTTTTCCCTTCTTATTTTTAAGAACTTAATTACTCCTTTAAATACATCTCTAACTTCTTAAATCTTGAAAACATTGAGTAACTTAGACGCCAGCAGGTCAACCTACCCGAATCTGTCAAACTTTATCAATCGAACACAAACCTACTTTTGTGATAAAGTTGGAAATCTATTAAAGTTTGACAGATTGTGGTAGCTTGATGAGCTGGCGTCTGTACATAATATTCAAATCATGAAACAACATTTACTTAACTATAAACAAACAGTGCCTTATCGCTCGTTCCTTATCGTGAGGATCTCAGATTTCCTGTTCGAACACCATCGCATGTCATCTGACATTGCATGCCTCTACTGTCGTGTATTTCAGCCTGAAAATACACACGTATCACGAAAATAACTTCTGTTATTTACTCGCTATGTGAGTATTTAAATAACGTAGTATATAATCATCGCTTGCATGCACGCATGGCCGTTGCATGCATACAAATTGTAATTAGGGACGTACACACAGAGCGAGCAGCCTCGCGAGGAAACTGCCTCGCGAGGCTGCTCTCTCTGTGTGGACGCGACAATTGTTTCTTGACCGCAGCAAAACAGCATGACAGCAAAACAGCATGACAGCAAAACAAAAGCCGGCACTGGATGGCTCGGGCGCTCGGTCGCTCGGCCGAGGGCGAGGCAAGCACGCACGGTGCCGTGTGCGAACGACCGAGCACCCGAGCCATTCAGTGCCGGCTTTTGTTTTGCTCGCGTATATTGTGTCGTGCCTCGGTCGAGAAACAACTACATCCACATAGAGCAAGCGGCTTCGAGGCAGTTTCCTCGCGAGGCTGCTCGCTCTGTGTGGACGCACCTAATGACTATCAGTAATATGTGTAATTGTTAGTTGACAGCGTAGAAGGGTAAACCAATTTAAAATGTTTTCCAGTTATCGTATTGTTTTGCAATTATTCCAATTGCAATTCAAACATGCATTCAGACAAATGCCTTATTTTGTATCGATACGAAATCCAAAAAGACTAATGTGTTAATTACTTAATTTACTTGTTGTACCATATTGTAATGTTTTTGTATTTGAAAACCAAAATATGGGCACCTATATAACATCATTTAACATTTTATACCTAGATCAAGTCGATCACATAAAACGGGTGTGTATTCAAAATACTCACAAGTATATAAATGTGTGTGTAAGTATTCAAAATATACATAAATGTCCAACTATTAATAAATAACAATCCCGCCGGAAAACTTAAAGGAGTGTCTGCCCTCAATAAAAAGGTCTCTTAGGAATAACCCTAATGAATGTTTAGAACCTAACCTAGAAAAATATGAAAAAACATTATTAAATTAATTATTTAAAAACACACATATGCTAATAGATGTTAAATTAACATCGCCCATTATAATTATGAAAAACAAACGTCACACCACACCATGTCGATGTAATTATTAATTTATTAGCGAAAGTTGGCAACATGTTAACGTTAACAGTGACATTTTAATTAGTTACACAATATATGTATTTTATGTACCTGATATATACAGAGTGTTTCTTTTAAATGGGCCAAAAGGGAGAGATATGCATCCATAAGAGATACGAGAAAACTTTCTTAGGAACCTTTAGCTCTTTTTTGATACTGATAATTTTGGCGTTTTTATTTTTTTGGTCAAGTGTGAGCTGTCCACAGAAACGAGTGAAATTGACCAACATTTTTTTTAACGCCGTTCGACTCTATTTCATATAAGGATCATTTCATTGTATCGGAAGAAAAAAATCGGGACGGCGGAAGTTGGTCAAATTTAGCAAAATATGTTTTCATACAAATTGTATGAACGAAAAAAAATAAGTACCAATTTTTTTTTGATGCCATTTTATTTAGTGTCTTGTAAAGACAATTTTATTGTATGGCAAGGAAAATGCCCGGGCAACAGAAGTGGGTCAAATCTTATGAAATACTGACACTGTTAATAGGACTTTATGCTGTTAGAAGAAAGATTACTCTACTTTTGACCAACTTCTACTGTTCATATATTTTTCTGCCCATACATTTATCTCATCCTTACATGAAAGTTAGTCAAACAACATAATAAAAAAATGGGTTTTTTTTCGTTCATACAATTTGTATGAAAAAATATTTTGCTAAATTTGACCAACTTCCGCCGTCCCGATTTTTTTCTTTCGATACAATGAAATGATCCTTATATGAAACAGAGTCGAACGGCATTAAAAAAAACTTTGGTCAATTTCACTCATTTCTGTGGATAGCTCACACTTGACCAAAAAAATAAAAACGCCAAAATTATCAGTATCAAAAAAGAGCTAAAGGTTCCTAAGAAAGTTTTCTCGTATCTCTTATAGATGCAGATTTCTCCCTTTTGACCCATTTAAAAGAAACACCCTGTATAATTATAACAAACAAAAACATACACAACTGATAATCCGTGTATTTGACAATTAAATGTTGCCAAACTTTCATGCAAGTTTGATTATCTTAATGGATTCCATTTAGATAATGACACTTGCATGAAAAATTTACTACATTACGGCATCATACAATTTCTTGCAACATCTAAATAAAGCTCTATCCTGTCAGTTATTGTTTTTGAAAAAAAAATGTTTACTCTGGATCTCTGATCCTAGAGTTACAAGCATGATGCATACATGCTTAGGTCATGTCTACGACTTATTAGTTGGTTGCCACAGATCAAAGAAATAGGCAGACAGAACGCTCAGAACACGCGAGTGTGTCTACCAAAGCAAATATAAAATCAAATCGAATTACATTTCATATTGTTTTCTTTGTTTTAGAGAACAATTTTTATAATGCCTGCCTAGCTTTTCCCAACTATGTTGGGGTCAGCTTCCAGTCTACCCAGATGCACAGGAATATCATTATTTTACACGGAGCGACTGCCTATCTGTCATTCTCAAAACCAGATACTGAGATTTCGATACCCCTTGTAAGACTGGCTGTGCGCCTTACGAGATAAATCTTTGACAGTCGTTACTGTTAGTCATCATCATAGCACCAACCAACGGCATTACGAGCTTTCCAAGGTACGGAGGAAACTCGTTGATAGATTATCCATCTAAAGACCAACCTTGGCAAACACCGCCTTGAAAATTGACAAGGAGCTCCTACTTCGGGATAATAATTACCTGCATGTACCCCACATAGGTGTCACCGTTACAAAGCATAACTTCACGTAAACAGCGCTCAGATTTGAACGTAATCCATAATTAGATACGCCAGGACTTAACGGGTCTATGTTTCTTGCACGAAGGTCATTACGGTGTGAAGGAAAAGCATTGCTTAACGATAACGGTAATCAAGTTTTTTTTTTTTTTAATTCTGAAAGGTTTTAGACTGTCTTAGTTTAGATTTTATTGAAAGGGCACCCTAAAATTCAAGGGGAAATTGAAGACAGGTTGGGTTTTAATCTGCCAAGTCTAACACTTTCGGGCACGCCGCAATCGCGGCGGTAAGACCCCTCTTTGAGGAGTGGCTGGAGAGACGTCACGGCGTCCTGACCTATCGCGTGACACAGGTCCTCACCGGACACGGAAGTTTCGGGAGGTACCTGTGGCTGATGGGAAAGGAGGAAACGCCGGGGTGTCACCACTGCGAAGATCGCCCGGAGGACACAGTAGAGCATACGGTGCAAGACTGCCCAGCTTGGGCAGAGCACCGACGTGTCCTCACGGCGGCGATAGGCGGAGACCTCTCGCGCCCGGCATTGGTTTCGGCCATGCTGCGTAGCGAGACGGAGTGGGAAGCGGTCGCCGCCTTCTGCGAGGCAATAATGCTCGTGAAGGAGGCGGCGGGCCGCGAGAGAGAGAGGACAGCGTCCTCCCTCCGCCCCAACCGCAGTGGTGTACGCCCACGGCGCCGTACGTCGCAAGACGATCTCCGGCCACCGTAGGCGCGGGCATGCGGACAGCGAGTAAAGGGCAACTCGCTGTCCGACCATGGACCATGCCCGGGTCGACGGCGCGTCGTGTTCCACGCGCGCCTCAAAGAGCTGTCAGCAAAATGACGGGGTCTCAGAGGGCCAAAGCCTGCCGGGGTCGCGGGACTTATTTCTATTACCGTGACCCCGGAACATAAAGGGCTACTGAAGGACACCGTGGATTTTAGTCAGTACAAGTCTGACAGTACCTCCCGCCCTGCCCGGGGTTGGAGGTCTCATTTGATGATTTTACCACGATAAAAAAAAAAAAAGTCTAACACTTTCCGCTCCACCCTGAGAAGACTCATTTAATGATTTTTCAACTTAAAAACAAGCAAGGCTACGTAGATTATGATTTGATAATATAGAAGCGCTACCATTTTATCGTGATACAACAAAGTGGCCATAGCTTGACGATGACACAGAAAAATAACGCTTTTGAACCGTTGCCAAAACGCATAAGTAGGAACTGAAAAGGCTGAATTACGGAAAAGGCGCGCCGTTTTATGAACATATCGTCACGCTGTGTAATCCCCGAAGGGCTAGGCAGAGGTGTGCCTCTGTAGCTACACATACATTTCGCCAGTTATGACTATTTCATTTGTGATCAAAATAGCAGCCATCAAACTCTTTATTAATTTCGCAATTGAAAAAATTTAGGGGTAGGATTCACTTCATTGCGTACTAATTTAAGTCACAGTAAGTAAGAAACCTGTAACCTGCGGTTACGTCTGAGCGATCCCACTGGCCCAGTGGTGGGCCAGTTTATACTGTGTTCTGTCGTCGTCGGTGCGCAAGAGTGCCATTAGCTTCTGGGTAAGCTCACTCCATCTTAGGTGTCATCTTTGCTTCTGAGCTAGATTATGGCCGAGAGAAAACCCATTTAAATGTCACTTAAAGTACCTAGTTGATTAAATAATATACATATATTTTAGCAGACAATTCCGATACAGGAAAACAGCCTTTTCCGACCAAAAAGCTTTACAAAACTTACGGCCCCGCAGCCTCATCTGTCACTGCTCCAATAAAACTGTCTGAGAAAGCTATTAAAGGCTTGTAAGACATAAAACATATAAAGAGAGGAGGAAGCCTTGACGTTCAAGCACAGGGAGATCTGAACAATAGTGAACAAGTGTCTATTCAAAGTTTTACGAGCTCAGTTTTTCTCGACAAGCAGGCTATTAAGGCTACCTAAGCTTGATAGACAGTACATAAGTAGATAGATAGTTTACCTTACTATACACTTGCGAGTATATTAATTAGTAACTTCTTTATTATAGTATGGGATATAATTAGGAATTTCTTTGAAATGTTTGCTTTTGAACAATGGTTTTCGAAACAAGTAAAATAGTTTTGTCGTAAGTATACGGGTTCTTGAACGATAGGTACACATAAATGGGCATGGGCCGACCACGTCTACCGCATGCCCAATGAGCTCTGGGGGGGTATTACAACGTCTTAAATCCAGGCTTGTTCCAGTGAGTGAACGAGATGCCGCTAGACGACTTGTATAACTCTGTCACTTTCACTCGCCGGAATAAGCCTGGTTTTAAGACGTTGTAATACCCCTCCTGAGCTAAAATAACCACTTTGTGGAGCCCCACCATAGCCAGAAGGCGTCGCGGCGGACCTTGTAGAAGATGGCGGATGAGCTGGACAAAACCAACGACCAGTGGTCCACTTTGGCCCTGGATCGTGAAAACTGGAGATCATAGAGCCGTTGCCCAGCAGTGGGATGAAATAGGCTAGCAGTATCAGTTATTAACCATCCAAAAGTGCATTAAGGTAACGATATCGACAAAATCGCGGTGAACAGATGAATGAGGAAGGCGCAAATTAGAGAAATATGGCAAAAACGATGATAAGGAGTTCTTCCATGTTGATGTGGATCTTATTGGAAAACTCAAGGCTTCTTTCAGAAATTCAACAGCAAGTACCTAACGGCTTTCTTCAGGTAACTTAAATAAGTTGATACAGTTATTTGACTAAATATAATTACCTATATGTAGAGGAAACACTGTAGTAATTAACTATATGAGTTCAAGTTATATTGTTTACCCAGATTCAACGAGTATTTCGATTTCAAAGAGAACGTTCCGTATTTTCGACTTTATTATGCAAAATGTCAGTCACCCGTCGTAAAAGTTTAGCAGAATTCAAAACAGAACTGATTTTTATTTCCTGTGCCAGTGTTCGTAGCATCAACTATTGAACTGCTCAAATCCAATTGTAAATAAAACTTCCGAAAGGAATTTCATTCAGCAATATTATTATTATTATTTGGGAATTTTCTCCATTTTCATGAATACCTACTAGAAAAAAAAAATCAAAAATTGTCACTGCAAAAAAAAACACAATCCTCTTAGAAACTTTTTCCATTTGTGTCATAGGATGCAGTTGGCGGTCGCGGGGCTTATGCCATCACCGTGACCCCGGAACATAAAGGGCTATTGAAGGACACCGTGGATTTTAGTCAGTACAAGTCTGACAGTCCCTCTCGCCCTGCCCGGGGTGGGAGGACTCATTTGATGATTTTACCACGATAAAAAAGGATGCAGTTGGCATTTATTTTAGACCTTTGACTTCTTTATGTTTACCTGTTAATCCATAAGCAAGGAGGACTAACTTTGCCTGTAGATTAGAAGAAAATCTGACTTAAACTCTATTTTGACAATTTTATAAACAGCTTTCAGAACATACTGCAAGATTTCAAAAATAGTCTCGTAACACCAATGCAATCTATAACAAAATTGTCAAGCTAAAAATAGCCATAGTATTTCTAACACCCACTCCAAATAAACGATAAACCATCAAAGAAGTTAATTTAATTTGAGAATACTCCCTCGAGATATTTCTCTAATTAAGCATCCGTCACGGAATGTCTTCACACGCAGTAATTACGACAGAATATCCGTTTAATGAATCCTGCACTCCGAATCGAGAAGGCTTGAAATAACAACTGGTGGAGTGTCATTAAACTAACTGTAGCCTTAGCACGAGTTTTCATTATTTGAGACGTAAAGTAAACTGGAACTTTGACAATTTTAAATTGTCAATTTTTCAAGGAAAAAAATAGTTCCTTCTTCGCACACCAGAGGCGCTGTTCCATTTTTTCATACAAGAAACACTATAAATACTGGAAAGAATCTGTAAAGTAAAAGAGTGAAAACTCGTGCTAGGGGTACAAATGGCCCACCATGACGTCTTAAAACGAGAGTAGTTCAACTGTGGGAGTGAGATGGCACTACACAACTTGTATAGTTCTGTCTCTTTCTTCCCACAGTGAAACTATTCTCGCTTGACGTCATGGTAGGCCCCCAGCATGATGTTTTAACTTCCGTAATTTTTCGATACCAAAGTTTTTACTTTATTGCTTTTTTTAAATTATGGATCAAGATGGAACTGAAAAAAAAACTAAATCAGAACTTAAACATCGCTGCCTCTAAAGGGCGAACTTACTCGTGGCTCAAGCTTAGCACACTTACGCTCCATCCGAAAATAAACCGTATTAGTAATAAGTTGAGTTGCGTATTCCTGCAGACGACTGTTAACAATCAATTAGAAATCTACACAGACAAGTAAGGTTCAATTTCAGATGATACGTGAATGAGCTAAGGTTAACCTAGTAGGATAAAGTTTGCTGTATACCTACATTTGTTCGATAGTCTCCTTGGTTATAAAGTGATATTAAACGTAAAAGACAAACAACTTTGAATTATTCGGCTGTCCCATACGTGTTATTATTAGAACTTAACGTAATGAAAATACTGTCTCTCTTTAATAAGACTTTATCTCTAATTACCATAGTGAGGGAAAAACTTGAAAAATGAATATGTAAAAGCAGCATAGCAAGGGTTAACAGTTATAATTGCAACATGTTTTTCTAGATTACCCAGAGCGAATGACCTGGTTTCTATTGCCTTCTACAAAGCCGCTATGTGACACGGAATAAGGCTTGGAAATCCTGGATCATTACTAGAATGAATAGCAAGGAATCATTTTAATTTTGTAGAATCATTTCGTTAATCAAAGTTTTCGGGATTCACCTCAGTATCTCGTCTCGACAACCATTAACTTAGGAAATATTTTTGTCATCCTCACCTAAAACCGACACAAACAAATAAGAAAAAAACTTTACCATAGACTAATCTAATTCCACCTGTTTGTTTTAGTACGTCTTCGAGAACGGTTCCCGCGATGACGGTCTTCTGAGCAGAGACAAGTTCATGGAGGTAAACGCAAGAATGGAAGCTAGAAGAGACTACATGAGGGCTGAGTGCACCAGACTTGGCCTGGACACTTCCAGTCATAAATCCAACGCCTGGGAGTATCTTATTAACAGGCAGTATCATGTCATATGGTGAGGTTTTGACTTATCAAGATTGGTTCTTTGGTGTTGGGAAGCATTTTTGTTTACTTAAAGATATTATTGCGTGCGAAGAACTTCATCACCATTTAGGCCGTTATCATACTAGCGGTTTCGAAGCGGCTGCGGCATTCGCTGTGCGGCTGCTCCGCCCTGCAACCACTTCCAAACCGCTAGTGTGATAACGCCCTTAATGAAGCATTGTCAGTCTGACTAAAGTTTCAAGTTGATGGAAATTAAGAGGCCTTTTTATGGCTAAGGCGTGGAGTTTTATGTCCCTGTGCCATAACCCACCCTGCATTACTGTGGGCTCATTACTTCACTTTAACTGTGCCAATAATTAATTTGATGGGTTTTAGTTACCTACCTACCTTTTTGCGTGTCGCCATTAGAAATGAGTTAACAAACCCTTGTTTACTATTAACAACAATGTAGTTATGCATACATAAGTTACTATCTTTTACTATTTTCAGGTGCAACATATTCAAAGCAGCGTCCACATCGTGGATGTACAATTTCAACCTAATGGCAAACTATACGGCAGCATTCTTAGACAAAACAAAAGAAGTGCCGCTAGAATTAGCCAGGAGAAAATACGCGAGGCCCACAACAGAAATGATTAAGAAGGCCCAAGGGGATTCCATTACTTTCCTTATAGTTAGACATCCTTTGGAGAGACTAGCGTCCGCCTATAATGACAAAATCGTGCATGCGTGGCCTAAATCCTTCCATGACAAAATGGGCCATAGGATCATAAAGAAATATAGAAAGGTAAAAGCACTTCCATGTTTTTGTGAAGCCAAAGTTGCCTTTGCGAGTTCACTAAAATAAACTTCTCCTTTTTGTGTTACTCAAACGATCTTATCTTTTTAGCCAACAGACAAGTCGCGCACAGAAAAGTACCCCGTGTTTGAAGAGTTCGTGTCGTACGTGCTAGACGAAACGAAAGCAAAACGTTCGCTGGACATGCACTGGACACCCTACACCACTTTCTGCACGCCGTGCAAATTCAATTTCGACGTTATACTCAAGTTTGAGACACTCGATGTAAGTAAATTATCCACTTGTTCTTGGCTAGACTAGATTCACTGCCAAAGCAACACATTTTGAAGTGAATCAATGAAAGATTTTTGCATTTTTATTCAACAATTGGCATGAAGCCTGCATTTTTAAGCGATCCATTTCGACTTGGAAAGCGTCCGTGCTAAAGTTGAAGCGAATTTTTATCGCTTAGTGAAAACTTGGATCCGTATTCAATTTATCCCCGCATTTCAGTTTTTAAGTGAGCGTGAAATGGGTAACTGGACAGCGGTCAGCGTAGTGATAAATAATGACGGTATCCCGACCGCACGCTGCTTTTGACGGTGCGGTTTCACATCCGTTTGACGTCGCATTTCCATTTCTATTTTAATAGCTCCAGTACAGAAATCTGTAGGTTTAGGCTCCCCATTTTGTTCGTTGTTTTTTTCTAAGGCTATTTGTGTTGGCAGGAGGACCAAAAGTTCCTGATTCAGCTGGCTCACCTCCAAGAAGTAGTGAAGCCTGAGTGGCGTAACAGCGGGAAAGGCACCAACACACTGCATAACATCAGTCATCTATACTCACGATTGAAGAGACGCCAGCTTGACGGCCTTTATGACTTGTATAAGTACGTATTCTTTGTAATTTCGACCAATTTTTACTATTTAATAAGTATTTGGGAGTTTTTGCACCTTGGCCACAGCTTCTTTAGATAACAAACTAGGATAAGGGCAGGAGTTTCAAAGGACTCGCTTATGTTATTTGAACGTTCGACGAACGAACTGCTGCCTATCCATCTTATTTGATTTTTTCTGAAACAATTGACCCTTAACTAATCGCGACATTACACCTTTTCAGGAACGATTTCCGGCTATTCAACTATACCATAGACAATTACTACGAGATTATTGATAAGGAAAGAATGAGCAACCACGGATGAACTTTCAATGAATCAGTTTGAACGCTTCAAGATAATGTATCATTAACGCAGCAAAGCATCGATGGTTCATGAATGAACAATGAATTATTCATCAATGGCTGGAAAGACTGATCGTAACACAGAAATGATTGATGGACGTTATATTGATCCACCGGCCGAGTGAAAACTTGCCCTTTGCGTCAATTTTCAAATTTGTTATGGCTGCAAATATATATTTTGTGATACGGCGTTTCGTGGTTTCGGTTTAGCACCATAGAGAATAGTCATAGACTTAGAAAATCGTTTTTTTATGAACTGTCAAAAGTTCAGTTCTATTTTCAAACACCGCTAGCTACGCCGCCTGTGGGAGAATGGAAGTTAAGATAACTATTATAGATAACATAACTATTTGAACAACAATGAACGAGTGCAGTATCAATTTGTTGGTAGGTACTGGGTTATCTTTATGGGCGCCTCATCAATCACCTTGATAGTTTAGTGTTAGAAATAAGATAACGAAAATTACGAACTGTTGAGCTAATCAAAATTATACGTAGATTTAATAGCTGAATTTAGTTGTTATTGACGCGTAAGACAAATTAATGTAAGTAATGTTTTAGTTTTATAACGCAAACAAAATTCCTTAGTGCTTCCATTATAGAAATATGGAAATAATGTATGTACCTATACGAAACGGAGTCACTAAGTAGGTTAGATATGGCATTTAAGTTTAAAAGGCAGGCGAGCTTGTTTCCTTTGCATCTTTTTTTTTTTAAATAAGAGGCAAAGAGCCAAGTTGGCCTTCTTAGGTTTAGGAAGTAAATAATTGTTACCGTTGCATTTTATAAGTACGATTTAAAATGAGAATGTGATAATTTGAATCAAAGAGTTTCAAACGTATAATTTTGTTGTTGAAATAATTTTTGTTTTTATAGGGAATAATATCAAAAACATAAAGTTGAGATTTTGAGAAAAAAAAATATTTTTCTTAATAATAATGTTTTAGCTTTTAAAAGCATGTTTATTTTTTGTAATATGCCATGTTGTTTTAAGTGTATTTAATTTATTCATTGTTAACAATTACCTTTGTGTGAAACTGTTATGTGCATATTCAGATAGTCAGAGTAAGTTTGTATATAGATAAAACTTGTTTTCCCCGAGCTTAGCATTCTATTTTAAATACCTACCTACACAATGAATCCAAAATGAGCAAACATTCCTTTTTTGAAAACTAACAATTAGTAAAGTCTATGGTAACAAATCACACCAAAAAAAAGTTACGAAGCCCTCTTACACCTGTAAATAAATAGTTTATAATATTTATTATGTATTAAGTACAAATATTGAATTTCTTTTGTAATATAGAAATTGTTGTATAATTATAATGTATCTATCTATAGTTTTCAAAGTTCATTATTGTAATTTTTCACATTTTATAATTCCCCAGTTACCATGGCTATGGATTTCATTAAATTTATAATTCGGTCACGGTCGTATAAGTAGAGAATGTAATTAATTACGTAGGTACCTGGTTTTATGAATGTATTCATGAGCGCGACATTGTAACATCGAAATTATGCCTTTTATCCTTATAATACAAATTGCTCGCTGACAAAGATTAGAATGTATAAAGTGTATCAGGGAGTCTGCCAAGTGCCAATGTTCAATTAGAGCAAAACATTTGAACATCGAAACAGTAAAAAAAAGCAAGATGGCCGCTTGGACCATAGACATTTAGCTTGGCCGCCTCCTTCATACACACATTATTTTGATAGTTTTGTAAAGAATTCGTTAGCGTTCAAAAGACTTAGAAGTGAGAATGTAGTTGCCACTACATGTCAACACATTGCCAGTGAAAGTAAAGGACATTTCTTTAGCTTCTCGTAGCAGAAATAAATTCACTAGTCGTAGCTAACTGTAATTCAGCTTAAGACAATTTAATTAGCGTTAAAAATACGCCATTTATATAAAAAAAAAACTTTTCCACACAGTAATCCTACAAATAATTGGCTCTTAGTGAGGTTTACTTAGATACATAAATAGTTGATATGGAATGAATTAGACCAAAAAGTTATGGCCTATGAAAGTAACTGTAATGGTGCTATAGTCCTATAGTTTTGATCTCATATCTGAGTGTGAGACTCGAATGCATGCACAATCGTTGCTAATATTACGTAATGCGTTATAGATTCCAACGGTAACTGAGTCGGTTGTGTTTATAATAATGTTGAAAGAATTATTCTTAGTACTTATAGAAAAATAAAATTGAATATTTAATATTTTGTTGTTTTCATATACCCTCAGACTCGACACTTGTTCTGCCAAAAGACAGATATCCAGAGCAGATAAGTCCTATAAGAACTTTATTATAGGACTTATCTGCTCTGGATGTCTCTGGTCATAATATATATATCTGGTATGCGAAGCCCTCTAGTTGGATTTTTTTATGAAATAGAAATACTGGTTGAGATTAATTGGATGTGGAAAATGGGGAGGACAGGGCATCATGGTATAACTTAAAGAGCCTACTAGTAGACTTAAGCTTACTTGAAATTGATTAGCAGCTTTTAAACTTTACGGGAACGTATTTAAAAAAAAAACATGTTTTCAATTAGCTAAATCACTCTCTCAACTCGTATGCAATAATGTGGTCGATGTTGATATACGCTTGCCTAGATGTAGGTAACCTATCCACACTTTTGTATCTCAAAACACAATCAAAACAAAAGTACATCTCGATTTTTTTAATGGAATTCTTAACGCTATATCGCCATATTCTATGTGCAAAGCGACGGCCATGAACAGAAAACTCTAATATTAACAAATTATAATACGTATTTATGTTTATGCCGCTTATAAATATATCCATCCACTATTTACGCAAATCCGGTCGCATACTCCGGTTTGACAAGCACGCCAATTAGGCCTACGACTAAAATGTTGTAACTGATCTTGAACTTGATCTAGTTTAGGCATCTTGATGTCTTCTCGAAATAGTATCGTAATACTCCATAACGAACTAGTGTAACTGTAACGTAAGTTATAAGTGCGAAAGTTTAGATGTTTGTTACTTAATCAATGACGTCAAGCCAGAACGGGTGGACGTATCTTCCTTGATCAGATATGGACCAGAAATAGTCTAGCTAGACCAGGGGTCACCAATTAGTTATGCTCGGGGTCCGTTTTAAGAAATGAAATGACCATCGCGGTCCGCACATTTTATAGAAAAAAAAATTATTAAAGAAATGTTGTTACGGAAATAACAAAGATAATTTTTTACTTTTTAATGGGAAAAATGATTTTTTCTGTTGTGGACTATCTGTCTAAAGTTTGAAGTATAATTGGTGCACGTTATTGTCATTAAATCCTGGAGATGTTCATTAGTAATTTGAGATCGAAATTTATTCTTAATGAAATTCATCTTTGAAAATGCTGCCCCGATCAATCCGCGAACTTGCATATTTGTCGAAATTTGTTGAATTGACGTTAACAAAGATAGTGCGGGAGATACATTTTTATAAAATTTCGTGCTCTGTAGTGCAAGTTGCTGTGTTCTTGCGGCCCGCACAAAATGGGTTGGCGGTCCGGATGCGGACCGCGGTCCGCCGTTTGGTGACCCCTGAGCTAGACTAACTCATGGGATACCATATAACACGGATTCCAGAGAATTACGTTGTTACGTTGCTGCGGGATAATTTTCGAGTTACTCACAAGCGAAGCTGCTAGAAACAGCTAGTGATAGCCTATCTTTTGGGCAATACATACCCCTAGGATGACTTTTCACGCTTTGGTAACGTAAACTGGAACTCTGACGTTAATTTGATAGGAAAAATAATAATAGTTCCTCGTTCGTACAGTAGAGGCGCTTTTTCACTTTTCCATACAGTATTAATGCAGTAAATACTTCCAAATTTGCTGTAAATAAATTCAGAAATCTTGTGATAAGGTCTCTAGTTATGTAACATCGCGAAATGTGTCCAACGGTTTATAACGCGGTTTCTCCTTCCATCAATTAATATATAAAATGAGGTTTAAATTATTTAATAATTAATTTAAATAATATTTACAATACTGACTTATACTAGCCGGTTTTTGTGTCCTGCACTAGATGCATTGGGAATTGAGGTAGATATTCTCGTTTCTCTGGCACTTTGGTTTTGTTCCTGTAAGAATAAGAATTTTGTTTATAATTTTTTTTTATTCTTCACATCAACTTTTCGTAAAATGTACGAAAAAAAAACGCCTGTACTAATTTTCTGTGCGACCAATAGTTTGTCAGTTAAATACTACCTGCACCCCGCTTTTTCCAAGATGGCGGGCGCAGGCCAAGGAATACGAACCAACAAACTTAGATTTAACTTCGTGACATCTAAAACGACACGTTTGGCGCAGTGGCTGAGCAATTGGACTGTTGCGCCGTGTGTCGCGGGTTCGATCTCCGCACGGAAAAATAGAACAAATATTTGTATGATCTGCAAATAATTGTTCCGGATCTGGGTGTTTGTGTATGTGAGTTTCTATGTTTGCAAACGCGCCCACGAGACAGACGAAATTCCTAGTGTGGGACAAAATAAAGGCTTTTTCTGACATTATACACGCGAAGCATAAAAAAAAAACACATTTCAATGGTCTACTTACTCAGGCTTCTTCTTTCGTTTAGGAGCATCCAGTATATCAATAGGGTCTGTCGTAATGATGACGGGGCGCACGGACCCGAAGAAGTCCGTGATGGGGACCTTGTCGGGGTCGCGTTTGAATAGGTCTTTACGAACCCCCACAGTGGATAGGCACGCGCTTTTTGGACAGACGGCCAGCTGGAAGAAACAATTTGTGATTTAAAAAACATAGTACGGAGGGGTATCGAGTCGTGATATGGAAACTGTTGGGGATAGTCGTAAAGCTTGTTTTACAGGCGGCCGATTTTCTGTCGGTCGGTTGGCTCTAAACCTAAAACTCAAATGCAGAAATAGCCAGACACAGAAAAAAATTGACCGCATGGTTGGCGCAGTGGGTCAGCAATCGACTGCTACGTTGCGTGTCGCGGGTTAAATCCCCGCACGAAACAAATATTTGCATGATGGTCTGAGTGTTTTTGTATGTGAATTTTGTATGTTTGTAAACGCACCCACGATACAGGAGCTGAGGGGCAATTCCTAACGTGGGCCAATGTGAAAGAAAAGTGAGTGTATAAAAACGTGGGAAAAAACAATGGGTTTGCGTACAGAATGACTAAAAACGAACACCAAAACAACTAAATTAAGCATACTTACAAATTCGGACATGCTCCTCCGACTGTTAGGGTGAACATTCTCCAAGAACTCCAGCACATAGTATGTGTATCTGTCTATGATGTACACACCAATAGCTGAGTCCACATGGTGCTGGAAATTAGAAAAAGGGTATTATGGTGCTGGAAATTAATTATTTTAATTACATAAAGGAATGGAGCATTGATAGACTAATGGGTACATAATGTTGGAGTTGTAATTTACGATGATTGGTTTGATCTCAGGTAAGAACTTTACTTTTGAAATAACTTTATCAGCAAAACTCTGAAAGAAAATTGCAGCAACATGTACAGACCACACACATCAACCTAGTTTCTCTAATAGATTTTCAACCTTATCACAATAGTAGTAAGGATGATTTGTAAAATAAGACATATCAGGTTAGGTTAACCTACTAAAAATCAAACAATGAAACACAAAAATGTGATTTACCATACTACACTGGTGGATTATAGCCTGTTAATAAGTAGTTGAAATATAATTAGTTGATTATGAAAGAAAAAATTTAGAAGGCTATTTGTTAACTTACAGAAAGAGAGTCCTCTCCCACTAAACTGGATGCAGTAGCTAATATGTTAGGAGAGTAGAACTTCTCATACATAGATGAAGCTTGGCATGTATCTATTATGAAGAATATCTCATTGTATCTGAAAAAAAACCAAGAATCAATATTTAATGTACTTTTAACTCATTTCTCTTGCTCTTGGTATTGTAGAATATGGATACAACGCATGCCAGAATAGGATATTGATTTCAAGCTACAATTTGACTTTTTTCGTACTGCTTCTATTCAGCAAAAAGATTTGCCTGCACATAATTGGTGTTTCAGTCCCTCCTGCCCTGCCCTAAAGGTCTTCCTTTGAAATCATCAAAATTGAATTCTTACTCAATTTTGATGATTTTACCACATCACAATATGTTCTCTAAGGACAGTTAGTGACGGGCACGCCGCAATCGCGGCGGTAAGACCCCTCTTTCCTGTGTCTTATGAGAAAGGAAGAAACGCCTGGGTGTCACCACTGCGTAGATCGCCCGGAGGACACAGTCGAGCACACGGTGCAGGATTGCCCCGCTTGGGCGGAGCACCGACGTGTCCTCACGGCGGCGATAGGCGGAGACCTCTCGCGCCCATCACTGGTCGCGGCCATGCTGCGGGGCGAGACGGAGTGGGATGCGGTCGCCTCCTTCTGCGAAGCAGTCATGCTCGCGAAGGAGGAGGCGGGCCGCGTGAGAGAGAGGACAAGGTCCTCCCTCCGCCCCACCCGCGGTGGTGGACGCCCACGGCGTCGGACGTCGCAAGACGATCTCCGGCCACCGTAGGCGCGGGCATGCGGGCGGCGAGTAAAGGGCAACTCGCCGCCCGACCATGGACCATGCCCGGGTCGACGGCGCCTCGTGTTCCACGCGCGCCTCAAAGAGCGTCAGCATAATGACGAGGCCCCCTCTCAGAGGGCTAAAGCCTGCCGGGGTCGCGGGTCTTATACCATCACCGTGACCCCGGAACATAAAGGGCTATTGAAGGACACCGTGGATTTTAGTCAGTACAAGTCTGACAGTACCTCTCGCCCTGCCCGGGGTGGGAGGTCTCATTTGATGATTTAACCACGTAAAAAAAAAAAAAAAAAAAAGACCCCTCTTTGAGGAGTGGCTGGAGAGACGTCACGGCGTCCTGACCTATCGCATGACGCAGGTCCTCACCGGACACGGAAGTTTCGGGAGGTACCTGTGGCTGATGGGAAAGGAGGAAACGCCGGGGTGTCACCACTGCGAAGATCGCCCGGAGGACACAGTAGAGCATACGGTGCAAGACTGCCCAGCTTGGGCAGAGCACCGACGTGTCCTCACGGCGGCGATAGGCGGAGACCTCTCGCGCCCGGCATTGGTTTCGGCCATGCTGCGGAGCGAGACGGAGTGGGAAGCGGTCGCCGCCTTCTGCGAGGCAGTAATGCTCGTGAAGGAGGCGGCGGGCCGCGAGAGAGAGAGGACAGCGTCCTCCCTCCGCCCCAACCGCAGTGGTGTACGCCCACGGCGCCGTACGTCGCAAGACGATCTCCGGCCACCGTAGGCGCGGGCATGCGGACAGCGAGTAAAGGGCAACTCGCTGTCCGACCATGGACCATGCCCGGGTCGACGGCGCGTCGTGTTCCACGCGCGCCTCAAAGAGCTGTCAGCAAAATGACGGGGCCCCCTCTCAAAGGGCCAAAGCCTGCCGGGGTCGCGGGACTTATTTCTATTACCGTGACCCCGGAACATAAAGGGCTACTGAAGGACACCGTGGATTTTAGTCAGTACAAGTCTGACAGTACCTCCCGCCCTGCCCGGGGTTGGAGGTCTCATTTGATGATTTTACCACGATAAAAAAAAAAAAAAAAAAAAAGGACAGTTAGTGAACTATGGCCTCTCAAGTGCAATTGAACATGCAATTGAAGCCATAGGCAACAGCTAATAAATAAAAAAAATATTTCAAAGTTTATTACCTTCTCTTCTCCCACATTTGTTCAAGTGCATCAGCCAACTCCTGGCTGGTAATCTCTTCAGAGTCCTGAAACTTCAGGAAGCCATCACCTCCATGTCCTGTTAGGTAGATCAATATGTTGCTGCCTTCATCAGTGAGTAGTCGCTTGGAGCGAGGAGTGTCAGGTGGTACTCTACCTGTCAGTAGACGTACAAAGTTTTCTACTGATACCTGTAACCATAAGCAAGATAAATATGTTTAACTAGCTTCTGCCCGCGGTTTCACCCGCGTCATGTTAGGAGTTTGGTCCTATAGTCCCATCTCCATCAGTTCCCTTGAAGAGCGCTATTTCCGACGTCGTGGGTATCTTCAGTGGTGGCTGGGGCGAGAGGTAGAGGATGTCTTTTCCCTCACGCATTCCGACTGCTAACTATTCCCCTTAATTGCCACTGAATCTTGAGATACCTCCCGAAACGAAAAAAAAAGGAAAACCGGTAGGACTGCGTCAGACTGAAGGTGAGGACGCAGCCCGTAGCCTTTCCAAACGATCCTTAAAGTAGGCCGGTCAATATCGACATAAAAAAACCAAACATTGCAAACGCGCATGTAACTACGATTCTTTTATATGTTGTTAGGTCCCTTTAGAGTTTAGAGTATTTAACACCCAAGTTTGCAACCCTGATAACCCTGTTCTGTCAATGTCAATGTCGAATCAAAATCGCACTTAACCAGTTTTTAGTATTTGTTGTTACAGCGGCAATAGACACACATCATCTGTGAAAATGTAACCTATCTAACTTTCACGGTTCGTGAGAAACAGCCTCCGAAACATTACATTACTTTATAACATCTACAAAAACCAGCAACAAAACCACGTATTTTGTATGGGAGCCCCCCTTTTTTTTACGTGGTAAAAGTATCAAATGAGCCCCCTCCCACCCCGGGCTGGGAGGGACTGTCAGACTTGTACTGACTAAAATCCATGGTGTCCTTCAATAGCTCTTTATGTTCCGGGGTCACGGTAATGTAATAAGTCCCGCGACCAATGAGAGCCCCCCTTAATATTTATTGTATTCTGGTTTTTAGTATGTTTTGTTATAGCAGCAACAGATGTACATCACCTGTGAAAATTTCAAATCTCTAGCTATCACGGTTCATGAGATACACACGCAAAAACTACTGAATTGACAGCACAGGGTTTCCAGGGTTGCAAATTATAACAAAATGGTAGTTACATGCGCATTTGCAATGTTTGATGTCGATATTGACCGGCCTAAAGAGGGATTTTATAGACGCAATTGTGACATATTACCAAGCCCGTCATTATTTTGTCGTGGTATTATTTTGAAACTGTGATATCTCCTAAGATATTCATTGAAATCAAATGATGCAAAGGGCAATTTCGTTCAAAATTAAATGCTTGTGATGATTAACGTATTTATTTGGATAAGGATTAATATCATGTTAATGAAAACACCTTCGCAAATAATGCATTACTTTAAAACAATTTTCGTTCCCATAAAAAAGGTTATAGTGACTTAACCTTTGAAGATAGATATATGCTCTCGCGGACTTTATTTTAGAAAATTTTATGAGGAATAATTCCGTAGTACATAATTTTTGCGAAACTCTAACCGTTTACGCAGCGCACGCAACGGAAGCTCTAAAAAAGGAATACATTTTCCCGATTTTGAAACTTTTCTCATTACTGCTCCGCTCCTATAGGTGATAGCGTGATGTTATATAGCCTATAGCCTTCCTCGATAAATGGACTAACCAACACAAAAAGAATTTTTCAATTCCAACCAGTAGATCCTGAGATTAGCGCGTTCAAACAAACAAACAAATTCTTCAGCTTTATAATATTAGTATAGATTTGATGTGGAGTTTTATTTTTATTATGTCTATGGACATTGGTTGGTAAACCATGGCAGAGAATAGGAATTTTCTTTTGATGATAGCTAACTTACCAGGCAGTTTCCTTCCTGAAAACGCAGAATGATTTCTTTCTCAAATAATTGGAACACAGACAACTTTGGTCTTTTGATTAGATAATTGTTAAAAAGATCAATGTAAATATAAAATTTGAACCCTAAAAAGATTAGAGTATCAATAAAATTTAATTTTCAATAGAGATAACACATTCTAACCTCATATCCTCTGTAATCCACTTCAACATCATCTCCATACACATTAATTTGTTCATGAGCATTATTAAATATAGTGGCAGGACGCGGGTTCCGAGGGTTACAAGCCATGTCATCCGATATCATCAGGATAATCTGGCTGTCCGGTATACCCAACCGCTTCACACTTCGGTAAATTGACAATACATTGGCTACGTGACGATAGTTGAACCAAAACCGAGATGTATCCACTAACACAGCCCAGTTGTTCGAGTGGTTCGACTTCTGGAAGTCCTCTGGTATCTGGAAATAATGATAACAATGATAAATCGTGATCTCAGAAACGAGTGGATTTGCATGTGAGTTTTATGGTCTGCGTACCTCAATGCCATAAGTAAATGTAAAACTGGTAACTATCGTAAGTAAAACACAGTAAAATGTATTTGTTAGATGCATTTTTATCTCAATATAGATAGTTTTCTGTGAAAGAATAGTAAAAATTAAGCGAACTTCATATTTTTATTTATCTGGTGTCACTAGGGATGAGCGTTGAATCAACGAACTAGTTGAATCAACCGTTGATCTCCTGTCAACGTATTAACGTTAACTGTTTATGAATCAACTAGTTGAATTCGTCAACGACGTTTACGGGCTTAACTTGCGTTTACGTTCTTGCGTTTAATTCAACGAGACGCGTTCGTCTCGTTGAATTAACGAAAAGTAAACGCAACGAGCTGAGCAATTTACAAAACTTACGTTGTTTTCAACGTTGAATTTTTTGGTTCGTATTTTTAACGCCATGGATTGCGAGCGGTTGAAAGAGTTGATTTTTGAAATGTTTATTTTAAGAATAGTACTTACATTTGTGGAGTTTGTTTACTTACATTTACCACAGATACTGATAGTCTGAGACCTAATCCCAATGTATTATTTTAAATGTATTACTTTTTGAGACGCAAAGGTATAGCGAACAGCCCCTCTATGAAAAATAGAATTAATATCTTTGATTTCACACAATTTTAGATGTTAATTGTATATAAAATTTTCTTTCAAACGTTTTCCAATACATAAATTGAATCAAATTGTTTCTAAAATTCGCAATCGTTGAATAAAAACCGTTTAATGAATCAACGATTTACGTTGCAAGTTGACAGTTAAATTCGTCAACGAGATGAACCCGTTAACTCGGTCAACTCGTTGACGAATTCAACTAGTTGATTAACTAGTTGACAAACGTGAATCAACGTTAACGTTTCGTTGACGGAAAAACCGTCAACGACCCATCGCTAGGTGTCACTGTCAAGCATGTGTCAACTGACTGACTGACAGCCTGACAGCACTGCCACTGACTGCACTGCCACTTATTATTTCATAGACAAACACCTGCAATCCATAGAGGAAATCCAGGTGTAATGCCGCATACATACCGACGACCGTTTACGAACGCTTTGCTTTCGCTGACTATCACTGTCCATCCACACCAAGTTCCTTTCCATCAAATAGCTCCAATTGTCTGATGTTACTGCGGTGTAAACAGTATAGTTTTTGTTCCTTAGATCGTGCATGCGGAGTCTAGTAATATATCGTAGTTGTGTCTGCGCAAATTGAGACCCGGCCATACGGCTTGCGTGCGTCACTCTTTTTTGCGTAGTTATAAAAAGTATTTGAAAAATAGTATATTTTGCAACTAGTGAATAAAGAGCGGATTTAAAGCGAGGGCCATTATATATTCAGGCCCTCGATTACAATCCGTTTTATTCAAGAGTTGCAAACGATACTTTATACCATGACTACGATAAAAAGAAAGATTTGAGCGATAAAAGATATTCAACGAAACAAAGTTTTTTAATAAGTCTGCTCCACACACACGTGGGTGCGAAGTAGTCCAATCGCTCGGTCACTGCGCCAACAAGCTGACATTAAAATCGGAGCAATGATTTGAATGAAGAGTAATTTTCATATTATCAAAGGGGTTGTCCAGCATCGCGGTCGATGTCGAATGTACTAAGGGGGAATGGTATAAAATACTTTGCGTCAATTGAATGATTAATGCGTCGAATAAAAACCCAAGTGCCATAACAGAAATATTATAAAAAAATCAAAACGGAACTCAAAAAAAATGAAAATGTCAAAATAAAAGAAGGTAAAGCTATCTGTCAATTTAAAAGTCAAGTAAACAAGGAAAGCCTAGAGCTCTCTAGGTTTAGTGCGTATTTAATTCAATATAAATCATGAGCAACCGCAATCCTGATACGTTAATGAGCGGCCCAGTAGACGAGCCATTTGACTATTTGTTTAAAATAGTACTCATTGGTGACTGCGGAACTGGAAAAACATGCATTGTGGAACGGTTCAGATCTGGTAATTTCATAGAAAGGCACGGAAGTACAATAGGCGTAGACTTTTCAATGAAAACAATGATAGTGGATGGGAAGAAAGTCAAGGTTAGTCTAATTATAAAATGTGATAATGTAAATGCGTCTTAATTCAAACATACAGAAGATGTTTGCAATATAAACATGTCTTATTTCAGCTTCAGATATGGGATACTGCGGGCCAGGAGCGCTTCAGAACTATCACGCAGAGTTACTATCGCTCGGCGAATGGTGTAATTATTGGTAGGTATGCGATAAACGCCCACTCGTACTAAAGTTCTTCTTTAAAAACACTGGAAACTAATGACTCATGTATGACAGGCTAAATGAGTACATAGATATGACAATATTCTAATTTCGTAAGTTGTTATGAATAAATCGATATTTTCATGGTTACTGTGACTGGTATCTTGCTAGGCTTTAATTGGATTCTTTATCTAATTTATGCACAGTTACACCACTCACAGATTTAATTTAATTTATAATGCAATTCATCTGGTATTTATAGTACCCAATGATTATAAACACAGGATTAAGCGACTGGCCTGTTGGTCTAGTGGTTAGTGACCCTGACTGCTATGCCGTGGGTCGTGGGTTCGATTCCCACCCAGAACAAAAGTTTGTGTGATGAGCATGATCATTTGTTCTGTGTCTGGGTGTAATTTATCTATAATATGTATGTATTTAGAAATATATAAGTATGTTTATCAGTTGTCTAGTACCCATAACACAAGCTCTGCTTAGCTTGGGACTAGATGGCGTTGTGTGATAGTTGTGGAATATTATATTATTATTATAAAAATATCATCAATTACTTGCTATTTTTTACCCAATCATGGAAGCGCTTAGAATTTATAACATGTTACCAATATCATCCTGGTACTAACAGAAAAGTATGTAAGTAGGTCTAATCATTTATTCTAAACACATCTTTTTTCTGCATTCCAGTTTATGACATAACAAAGAGGCCAACATTTTTGTCCATTCAAAAATGGATTGAAGAAGTACGAAGGTACACCTCGTCTAATGTCATAGTATGCCTCATTGGCAACAAGTGTGACTTGACGGACCAACGAGAAGTTGAGGAGGATGAGGCTAAATCATTTTTCCGTTTCCTCTCAGAACTGACTTTTGTAAAGGAGACCTCTGCGAAGGACAATACTAATGTCGAAGATACATTCTATATTTTGGCTAGGGAATTAAAGGTAACGATTTCACTATAAATTAAATAAGGGGATTGTACAAAGATATCTTAAGTCTGTCAGAGGACTGACTTGATGAAATATTGAGTTATAGCTCATTAAAGACAGTTCAAAAATTGCATTGCAATCTTTCAATCAATTTTATAAAGAGACATGGAATCATGATGATGAAATATGGAATCTGGTATAATTTATTAACCATTCCAACCCGCACTGGGCCCGCGTGGTGGATTATGGCCCACTCCCTCTCACAAGAGAGGAGGCCTGTGTCCCAGCAGTGGGAACGTCATAGGCTCCAAATTAAAAAAAAACCTGGTGTGAAGCTGGTTTTTCCCGAATTTTAGTAACTTAATGAAATCTGTGCTTATAGTTTACTAGCGCAGTTACTTTAAATTCCTTCCAGTCACGGATGGCTACCAACATTAGGAAACACCTTCATGTCTCAATAGAGTTTCATGTTTTTGTTACTGAAACCACTATTGTTATGTGTCATGCTTGACTTACACAGACTACATTATTTCTAGCAAGTTTTTTAAATGAGGATTTCAATGTTTGGGTATATTGTAAAGTCCTTTAAAAACTTTTGCAATTTTGCATGACAGAATTTTAGGCAAGGAAATTAGTTTGTTACCATATTATTTGTGGTACAGTCAGTAAAGCGGACTGGGCCTGTATCAACACTGCTGGACACTGGGACTGTTTTAACTACAAGAAAAAGACGGCGATGGTGCTCGATCGAAGACTCATTTTTTTTTAATAATGCCAAAAAGGAACAAAAACTATCAAATAAAAATAAATTCGAAATATAAAAAAACACTGTACAAAAATATACCAAAAGAATAAAACTGTAAAAAGGTGCGTCGCGCACAGTCAGTATGGATAAAACATTGAATGGGATTTTCACGGTTTCGTTCATTTGTCTACACACCATTTTATCTAGTTCATTTGTGATTAATGAACCCTTTTACATTGCCAGTATAGATATTATTGATATATTTTTAGTTTTGTGCAAGCAATCGTGTCGCATTTGGTATGCTCGACACCCGACACACGACGATTGACTCCCCACGGTTCAAAGGTTTTGAACCATAGAAGAAAGTTACTATTATTATGATCACTACAGTAACCATTATTTTATTCTGTTTTTTACCCTGGATTAGGTTTTTTTCTGTTACATAAGTGGCGTCCATTTAAATTCACGCTCACGAACTCGGAAAAACTACTTGTACGCACATTATTAGATTGTAATAAACATTTTAGTTCCGTGCGGGAATCGAATCGATGACAGGCAGCGCAGCAGCCTATTCCTTAGCGACTGAGAAAGCCGTACTGTCATTATTTATTTAAATTTATTAACCAATGATAATAATTAAATTGCAGAGACAACACGACACAAGTAAGGGTCCTCCGGAGAAGTCGGAATCAGTGGTCCTTGGTGCAAGTCACCCTGTAGCAAGATGTCAACCTTGCAGCTCATCTTAGGTTTAGTAGATAATCCAGAGATCTGACCAAATGTTATACACTATGTCCCTTGCATGGTGCTGTATTGCATCAAGAAATTGGTGGAACTGGAAGGTGACTAATTGAATATTTTATTTTTGCCATCATGTGATTTTGTTATGCATCTACGATTTCTTGTCACAAATTTAGTTTTTATTTTTATATCACTTTATTGCTGGCCAATGTCATATATAAAATATGGATCATAGCATTGAATGATTACATTTGATGAATCGTAATGAAGTTTAAGCTACAGCAAGATAATCAGTAATTCGTTTCGCCTGTTAGATTTGTTTCATGCAATGACTGCATAATGTTTTTGCATGCATCAATTGTTTGCTCTTGATGCGTAATTCTGATTAAAGATAGTGTCCGCGCCACAATTGAAGTTTTTGATGCGGCGCTAGTGTCTATGTGATTTCATCAAATTGCATTAAAAATGTAGTACCACAAATTTTCCGCAGCACTTCAGTCGTTGCGCGAACTGTAAGTTTGAAGATTGCTAACATATTGGCCTAGAAAAAACAATCAAAGTGTGGCCTTAAAAGAGGCAAAGCATTGTACACTTTTTAAGATAAATTATATGCGTTTCAACTAAGAATAGGACGGCCTCGGCGCTATATTGTGACTTCGTGCACATTTTTCAAATACTTACACTCTCTTATTATACACAATAATCATATAAAAATAATATTAACAAAAAAATTACAATAAATAATATTGAAAATTAATTTGCACAAAGTGTTATAAGTAATTGTCGTCATGTCACCATGAATGGCTACAGAACTATCCTATTGTTAGTTGAAACGCAAAGTATTATCTATAATTTCTGAAAAGTTGTCACGTTTTTGAAACTCACAGATTTTTGCTGTGTTTTGCTAACAATTTGTGAACAAATTTTCTTTGTTGGAAGATCTATGCATTTTTTTTTATAATTAGGTTCGAATTCGAGATACTTAAAACGCATGAAATTATTTAAACAATGAATTCTTTATTTTTCGTAAAATATACATCGTAATATTTTTTTATATAAAATTAATTTCGGGACTAGAATTATGAATGTGGCTTTAAGTTATAATTTTAAAATCTTAAATGTAAGTTAACGTTTAATTGGTTTCTTTTACTTTTAGTGTTATGAAAATCAGTTTCGATACTGTAAATAACTATTAATTGTAGGCAATAATAATAAAACCACCTGCTCGAGACTGATTTGAGCCATACCCTTAGTATTGAATGTTGTAACCAGACCATAGACTTTATCTATAAATGTTGTATGTTATTAAATTTCGAATATACAGGGTGTAATTTACACATAAATCGTCAATTTACATTGCCGTAGACTGGAAAGGAAGCGATGTTTTGTTAGCGAAATCTTTCAAAAACGTAATCATCTGTATATCAATTGCCTAACTAATGTATTGACTAGATGATTATGAGATCCTGAACTGCGAAAATTTTCGAGAAGACGCGTTTTCTAATTTCGTATTTCTAATCTGTACGTTACACAAAAGGCATAAAGTTCAACATGCTTTGAAGTTTTCGATACATAAATTCCATTCCATTCCGCAGCAATGTAATTTGAGCCGATAATGTGAAAATTCGCAGCAATAACTAAACTTTGCTTTCTGTAAGAAAGCTAGGAAACATTTTTGCAAGATTAGATAATTTTGTGAAAATGATTCATTGTGAAATATTACACCTTCTATATTTTTATTATACCTAAGTAATTATCCTTGATCATAATATGAATATCATAAAAATGTAATGGAATTGTAGATGTGACGTCCATTGATAAATTTGCAATTAAATAATACTCATACAGGATGTTGATTTAAAAATGCTATGACCTTAAGAAAACAGATCTAATCTAAAAATCTACGTAGTTTGTTAGGTAGATTTAAATCAACACCGATATATAATATAAATTAATCAATATAAAACGAATAAATTAATTATTATCCTATAATACTGATAACAGGATTCAAATTATTACGTTTGTTCTCGTGTATCTCATTTTAGTTGTAGTTAACTTAGAGAGAGAGAGAATACTGTTAAAATGTATCAATTGGTTAAAACTAGTTTACCACGTTCAATTATTGTGGTTTGATTAGTTAGGTAGAAAATTATATTTTCGTCAAATTATTAGTCGTGTCATAAGAATCTCTATAAATTAATTTTGTATTGTATTTTTTTTAACAAAATTAACACATAAAAATACTGTGAAAAAAGAAAACAACATTAAAACTAAAATAATTTTATTTGTATACTTATCTCAGTGCTATAATTATCTCAATCATATTTTAATTTAGTTAACATTGTCACAATGTACGATATTGAAATTATAATTGTTATAATTTAATACAACTGTTAAAAAAAGTTAACGCTGTGGTTTTTAGTATCGCTGATGATGATGTCGAGTTGTTTGGTGACGTGGATACCTGATATCCAGCCAAACTTTCCTGGTTGGCTTCCTAGGCCTCCGAACACCCTGACGAGTTGTCCTGTCGGTTTGAAAACCTGGACCCTACAATTTCCCGAGTCCCCAACAAGGATGTATCCCATTGGATCGACTGCTAGAACTTCTGGGTGTCTAAATTGTCCTTTCCTTTGTCCCATGGATCCAAACTCTGTGATTTTACTCTTGTCTTGCTTATTGTAGACTTTGATCCTTCCGTTTCCGCTGTCAAGTACCACAACACGGTCATTGGTGACAGCGACGCTTGTGGGTGCGTTTAGTTCTGTGCATAAGATCTCTTTGGTCTCCCAAACGGAAGGAGCGAGTGAAGCCTGCGATTTCACTGCTACTCCAATTTGATCCACGAATTTTCCATCAGGTTGGATTATCTGAAATTATGATGAAATTTAAATCAGTAAGATCCAACAATAAAGTTTAAAGTATAAACACAACTAACGGCCTTAGGGTCTTTACACACAGATACTTGCAGTGCAGTGTACTTATTTAATTAACGTTTGACAACTCAAAAGTGCCCGCAATTGGCCTAATTGAAATAAACCATTTGATTTGATACTCAAAATCTAGCTTTATTTACTACACGACCCACATACGATGCCGGAAATGTACCTACAGATAGCGCGCGAGTTGAATGCAGTCGGGGTCTGAGGTGAAGAGCTCCCCGCTACCCGCACGCCCCACCTCACGCGCCTGCAGTGTAGTACTTTGCCATCCTTGTCAACAGCACTACCGCATTCCTAAGCTCTGCATTCAATTCGCGCGCTTAGTGTACATTTCCGGCATCGTATGTCGCGTCTGGGTGTGAACTGACCTTAGAGGTATTACATATCTATTATACAGCAACATAAATGTAGATAAGACAATAATTAAACGATGATACAATACATTGCATATTAGATATGTATGTATCGTAAAAAAGTCAAGTGCAAGGAAGAGATTACATTAACTGCGAAAACATAACGATATCTAATGCACAGTACAAGGTTATCATCATCAGGATATCTTTGGCTTTCATAAGCCCGGATTATTATCAGTGCCTTTAGAAGGACATTTTTTGACATTTTTAAATACCAGAAGTAATAAAATAATAACGTTCAGGGGCAGAATACTTATAAATAAATGGTTGGTTCTGTGAACAAATTGCTTTTATGATATTATTTTTTTTTGTTCTATTTTTTTTTTATTTCTATCTAAAGTAAATTACTTTCGATCCCAATCTTCTCAAGTCTATGTATGGTACATAAAGTGTAATGACTTATTGAAAATATTTAATAAGTAGGTAGCCTTTCATGAAGAACTGACTTAAATTCTTTCTCAGTGAAACAAGACTTTCTTCCTATTAAAATAACAATGAGTTCTATTCTGTTACAATAGGGTTCTAATTTGCTGCTGTCAGCGGTAAAATAACTGAAAGGTTATAATTCATACGCTAGTAAGTACATCAACCTACCGTACAATTTCTTTCTTTAATCGATTTTCAACTTTATCATAGCACTAGAAGGTTCATGCTCAATTGGGAAAATTTGGTAGAACTGGTGGCCTACCATGATTTAGACGACTTGTATAGCTCTGTCTCTTTCCTTCAGCCTAACTACTCATGCTTTAAGGTGAATGCTCCAACCAGCCCGCGAAATTTCATTTTTTTTTGCGTTTTTTGCAATTTGCAGGCCAGTGCTAGGTTGTATGTTATTTAAAATACTATTCGCGGCTGTAAGACGTATGTAGTTACAGAATTATAATCATCAAAATCACCAATACAACCCTCCAAGTTCATAAAACCCTAGGAACAAAAAAAAACAAAAAGTCATTCCTACCTTCGTCTTACAACCGCGAATAATATTTTAATCAACATAAAACCCAGCAATGGCCTGCAAATTGCAAAAAACGCAAGAAATTTTGAATTTCGCGGGCTGGTTGGTGCATTCCCCTTGAGACGTCATAGCAGGCCACCTGGAGCATACTCCAGGTGGCCTGCTATGACGTCACCAATCAATATCAATGTTTTTTTATTACCTGCACTCTATCATTGCCAGTGTCAACAACATAGATCACTTGGTTCGCGTTGTCGGTGGCAATGCCCTCTGGTGACCGGAACGTGCCAACTCTGCTGCCCTTCTGTCCTATACTGCGGAGGTGTACACCATCCTTGGAGAATACGTGGATACAGTGCTTCCATTTGTCTGAAAGGATAAATTAAGTATTCAATTGACGACGAGGTTAAGTTACTGATTGACTTATGAGGCTAATGACAGTAAGCGCCACTCATGAGTTTTTACTAAGGGACTACAGTTTCGTTCTTATCGTGATTGCAAAGTACCTCCATTTTCCTCCTCCTCCACGAGTAGTAAGGGCCGGCACACATAAGACGGGGCACAGCGTAAAGTACGATTATTAATTGTAGTCAGTAAAATGACAAGTGCAACTGTCACTGATACAAGGAAATTTAGTAAAATTTATATAGTGAACAAATGTCATTTTACTGACTACAATTAATAATCGTACTTTAAAGCATATTTCACTGTTTAAAAAAAAGGGACTTTTGACACAAGAATTGGACGTCACGGTAAAGTACCTTTCGAGGATTTTTTACAAAGCATTTTAATAAAAATAAATCTTATCTTGCGCAGTAATCATAATCTTGCTATGTATGAAATAAATCGCAACCACGTTTTCCTTATTATGTACCTACACGTGTAGAGCATAGGTCACAATATAAGTTGTCAACAATAAAAAATACGTCACCAGAAGCAGTTGTTAACTTGCTACTGATGACCTGTGCACGTGATTTACAAGCTAGGTCTTCATCAAAAATCAAACTAAAAAGAGAAGTGAAAAAACAACCCAATATTGATTTGCAAAAACTTTGGAGGTCAAAAGTCTCCCGAAAGTTCATTCAGTTAGAACTGTCCATACTTATTTTTCTGGAAAAAAACCTTTACTACCTACCTACCCAAGAATAAAGCTCATTTTTAATATACTTAAAAATATTTCACCACACATGTCATTGAGAAATAAACTTAAATTACACTGACATAAAGTTCAATGGCCAACGTAAGCGGAAACTTACGGCCCATTCCAACATTGGTCTAAGCGTTGCGGTGGGCGACGCTAATAGGTTATTAATTAATTACTTTGTTGTTTTATTTGTACACGAATTCGCCACTGGCTGCGTCTCATGGAGTGTTTCAAACATTTCAATACATTTGATCTTACCGCTCGCCGACCTGCAATAAGCCATCAGTGGCAGCTGCGGCAAGATCGTGTACCAGGTGTCGCGGAACTAACGAGCTACCATGACTCCGGAACGAAAAGGGCTATTGAAGGACACCGTGCATTTGAGTCAGTACAAGTCTAACAGTCCCTCTTGCCCTGCCCTGGTTGGGAGGACTCATTTAATGATTCTACCACGCTAAAAAAAATAATATTGTACACTCGTTACTGAACCATTTTTTTACCTGTAACATAGATCTCTCCCAAGCTCTTCATGAAAGCGATCTGGACGGGGCACAGCATCTCTTCGCAGGAGAGCCTGGACACAATCTTGGCCTGAGCTCGTTCCATCACGAGTACACAGTGGCTGTCCATGCCGCAGACGTAGAGGTGGTTGCTCCACGGACCCACCCCAATCCCACATGGACGGGAAGATTTTCGCCATACGAAATGGGGAATGAAGTTGCGTGATCTGTTGGGAGAGAACGGATGAAATAAATAAGGAACAGAAATTTTTGCATAGTTTTTTTTTCCGTTGGAATTTCTCCTGTGTGAAATTAGCAAGGGTCAACACAGTTGCCTGAAAGTCCCGCAACCCCGTCGAAGGATAGTGGATGATAATGAACGTGATCAAATAGACCTAGTCTTACTAAATAATGTAACATTAATATCGTACGGTGCGGAAATCGAACCACATTTTCTTTAGTATCTTTGCAGGCAATCTTGTTTTAATACAAAAAGTAACGCCTCAAAAAAAATAGATAAATCTTGGCAATAATTTGTAAGGAATTTTCGCTTAATTAATTGTCTTAGGCAAACACAGTGAGTGGAGCCGGCAGCATTGTTGCTCGCACGCGACTCTAGTATGAATGCATCAAATGCATGCACACATTTTCGTATAAGGAGATTTTCATCGGTCGTGGTAAGTACCTAAATCCTAAGTTTTATTATACTCTCAAGTGCAATATGTTAAAAAGGAAGGGAATTTATGAAATGGTAAATTAACAATACGGTAATGAAACATGCAACGGACGCTTATTTATTGCAAAGTTTTCTGTAGGCACGTGCGTGTAAATTGCGGCATGGATGCATCTAGGTTCAGATGATGTAGTTAATGTTGTCTATGATGAATGAGACATCTTTTCATAAGGATGTAAAACTAAAATTGGTACCGTTAATTGATCCCTTCTGTATGAACGCTCTTCACTTCTGTATGAACGCCTTCCCCAATAGCTTCCATTTTTTTTTCTATACCACATTAACCCGCGTTAAGTTTGGACAAACTCTACCCCGCCATCTTCTTACGAGGTCTGCCGCAAATTTGAATTCTATGTCCTAGGTTTTTTTGAACTGCTTGCATCTCTCAGGATATTCTAGCTACTTTCTAACAAGTACTGTACTTAGTGACCAAATTTCGTCTCTCTATCTCCCACCAAAAACGACCTTTTAATAGAGAATTTTGTTCCAGAAATGTTTTTTACATTCTCACTAAATAAAAAAATATTTTCCTGTTGTCATATTTTTGATTGACTCGATAACGACTTTATTTTTGCATCAAGTGACTAAATACGCATTTATTTATTCCTGCAAAAATTGAAATTTGTAATCGACGACCAACAAATACGTAAATAAGGTAATCGGAAAAAGATATCTAGGATTAATCGAATATTTTTTATAAAAACACGGTAACATTAAAACAAGTAAGTTATCATATTTAAAATTTAAATAAGTTATCATATTGATGAAATTGTTTGATAACATTATTTATTACAAAGAAGTCAACAATGTGGTAGCAGGGTCGTCGGACCAGGGTAAGGCCTGGTTTACATTCAAGCGGAAAAATGTGGATCGATGAGAAGGCAAACAAAATTCGGCTAATCAAAGGAGAAACGACAGACTAATTTTGAATTTCAACGAATATAACTAATTGGTTAATTTTCTGCAAAGTTGTTGCTATGCCTGAGCGATTGAATAAGTACTGTGCGTGTCGCGGGTTCGATAGTTACATGGAAAAAAATAGTATTCCATGTTATATCAGGCCTGGTTCACTCCGCGGCGTAGGTATAAAACTGCACGTAGGGTGGGGCGCCTCTCCGGGAAGGACAATTCAGTCGGGTGCCGCGCGCTACCCGTTCCGCTCGCGCGTCATCTACTAAATATTTTTGTTGGGTTACGTCTATTTACGCACATTTACCTATCTGTGTTTCATTTTAGTTTCGTAAAAGTTTTCATAACAGTATTATTCATAATTTAATTCACTATGAAGAAAAGAAAATACTGCATAACTTTTGGTTGTCTAAATAATGACAGTGATAAAAGCCTCACGTTTCACAAGCTACCGCGTGATCTTGAAAGGTAAGAAATAAAGTGCATATTTATCTATGTAGTACATTTAAAATACGATTATTAATCCCAGTCAGTAAAATGACCAGTGATACAATTTAATTTAGTAGGTACCTACATTTCATTATGCACAAATGTCAATTTACTAACTGGAATTAATAATCTTTAATAATGATCAACAAAATTATCTACCTGCTTGTGGTGTGCTTATTATTGTCATTCAAGTATCCCCGCTTAACTGACCATGATTAGGTAGGTTACAAGTTTGGCTTACTAGAGGACCAAGATAAAATAGACGAATATCAAACCTGACATCACCCTACTCACGTTAAGCTGAGTAGGTACGTAGGTAGGTCGAATTAAGATCGGTAGAAAGTAGAAAGATGTTTGCTTTGTTGTTTACGCACGTTCAAACACAGAAAATGGCCACACGACGCATTCAAGGTCAGTGATCGTATTTCGCTGCGCGTTTTTTTATAATATTAATATAACAATAGAATTAACGATCTAATACAACTTTACCTACATCCTACATTTCCTTCCTGTAAATTCTAGTATGAATTAATTTCTACGACCAAATCGAGTCACTGCTCCTGTACTATTAAACCTGCCAGAGCGTTGAAGGCGCGGCGGGAGGCGCGCGGTTGAGGCACCGCACGACTTGGGTGGCGAATGTCACGGATGAGGTAATAAAGCCTAACATTTCAAATATTATTAAATATTATTCTTAAGATAAAAAAGAGAAATAATTATACATAACAATAATAGGTAAAACAGATAATATTAATATATATAATTGTTCCTCACGAAAGGTGCCGTAGGTGTATGAAGTAATCGATGATGAATCCAAAAAGATATAGGTTGATGATAAAAACACAATTCCATGAGGAACATAGGTATTTATGTTATTAATGTAATTTAACAAATGCGTAAAAACGTATACCCACCTAACTGTGTCTAAACTCGCGAGTCGCATCCCTATTGAGCTTGACCGACGGTAACCTTTCAATGTCCTTGGCGTCAGATAAACAAAAATAAACTTTCGCGCGTAACCATTCAGTACATTTTTGCTTGCGCATGGGAAGTTTAGGCTAATATAAAAGTAGGTGGGCGGTACGGCTGCCAGTTAAAATGTACTTTATTCTTTCGTGCATAGATTTTACATTTGTTTTATTTTTTTTTGGGAGAGACGCTTCTTTGCGTAGTAATATTATTTATTCTTTGGTTATATGTAAACATGAGCTTTAAATATTCGTTACGATACAGGACAAAATCCTAGAGAGAAGCATTTTTTTTTTAAATTGTTAACCCCGCTCGCCTCCTCTTCACGCTGCTCATCCACACTTCGGTTAAAATCGATCTCGAACCGGACATCCGCACCTCGTGCGAAGTTTATTTTAATTGCCGCCATTAAAAGTTAGATTAAGACCACCCATAGGTACCGTAAAGGCAGCTACATCTGTTTTATTCATACATAGGACTGGTTAAGCGAGCTGCATTCAAAGCGACACTCCTCGACTAACAAACAGTTCTTAAGTGGTTTCGTTTTCATCATTCATCAAGTTGCATCAAGACCTACTCTTGTCGGAAATGCAGCGGACATGTTTGGATTTTTGTATCAGCTTTCCAATTAATACAGGGCTTTATTGCAATTGAAATTAGAGTGGTATTCGCTCCGATTATGTTGATGTAGGTTGTGTGTGAGAACTTGAGAAGGCAATACGAAAGAAGAAAGGCACCTTTAGGAAAATTACATTGACTATCTCACACCGAGACCATGTGCTGAATCCCTGCCTCATAAAGATAATCAAATTATGCTGTGACGTGTAATTAGTCGGAATAGTGTTGTTTTTTTCAATGAATGTCGACAAAACTAAAACGCTTCAAAATTCGGGAGTTCGCGACGTCAGAACTATGTAAAAAATCCTATCTAGACGTGATGAGGTACTGTGTATTTTAAAAGCGCCGTATCTTAATCAATTTAGTTTAATGTAACAAAAAGATTTGTCTTAAATAACAAAAGAAAAACTACGGGTCAAAAAAAATCGATTATCCATTTTCTGCCATCTTGCCTATTCTTCATAGATACCATCCCTAAAAAAGCGACACTTTAGGATAAAACTCTCAACTTACCTATAATGCATGACGAGACTTTCTTCACTCTCCAACGGATCATTCTGCTTAGCATTCTCTATGACTGGGTCATCGGACTCTGATTCCAGAGGTGCTGCCGAGTCCATCTCGAGCGTGAAGTTCTCTTTGTCGAACACAAAACGTTCCGTATCCCATTTTGACACCTCTGATAGTAAGGATACTGCGTTTTGATGAAGGTTTATGAAAGTTTCTACCTGTGGACCAACAGATTTGTAAATGTGTGTCCCGGGAATCCACACTTCCCGGTTGTCCAGAGAAGTGTGAATCAAATTGAAAAGGCATGAGAGAGGTCATTTCCAATCGTTTTAGCTTCGAGACAAACGATTCTATTTTTTACGGTCCAAAATTTATGAACTCTTTTCGTGTACGATGCCAGGCTGTACATGCAAAGAGATTTAATTGAATTATATTCTCTAATTTTAAAACTGATTGGAATAATATGCAAACAAGTCCCTTTATCGTAATTTGTAGATTATTCCTCCCGCCCTGATACGTACCTACCCCCAAAAGTACCAATATAATATTATTGATAATTTTTATCGCAATACTTTTGCTATTTATTTTCCATTTAATCAGTCAAATAAAATCATTTGTCGTAATTTAGGTAGGTAATTAGCAAGATAATGTTTTGTTTTAAATAACAGGAATGAATGTACATACTTAATTAATTAATTTATTGAGTAAGTAAGGCACGCAGTTTTTTAATAACATTAACGGTACAAATGTGTGGTTTTTGTTAGTATGAGTCTGACAGTATCCCGCTCCACTCAGAGCGGCACTCTTTTGATGATTTTTACACCAATAAAAATATGGAGGACTTCGATCAGTAGCGTAGTCTATAGTATTATATCCAGAAGTTTCTGATATACCCGAATCTATCAAATTTTACCAATCAAGCATTAACCTTCCATTGTTGTGATAAGGTTCAAAATCTATTATATAAATTTTACAGATTGAGCTAGGTTGATGTGTCGCTCAAACAGGAAGTAAGGATTGCTGACGCAACACTTGCACGCTTTTAAATAAACAATTATCATATTAAAATAACTCTTAACAAGATAATAACGATAACCGATATAGGTAAAGAAAAGAAAGAAGTCAGATAGATGACAGATTCAGGTTATTTTTGGGACAAACCCACCACACTCCCCCAAACCATTGCAACTCCTGTAAGCCAGAATCGACAGGGCAACCAACAGAAAAGCGCCGAGACAATGAAGCTCGACTTGTCACAGAGAATGAATTTACCTGTCTTGGATCCTGCAACGAAATGAATCAGAAAAGAATAGTGGAAGTGTAGGAAAAAATATGTTTCCACTTCCCTCCGTGCAAGCAGGAGACAGAACAAAACAAGGCCAATAGGCACAAAGGGACATTACAACTGGGAGAAGCCCAGATTCAGGTTAATGTCGGGTTCCATAAAAGTTGGGTCGCTTATTTACCAACATAACATAATATTCGGACTGGTTCGGCTATATTTCTAGATAATCCGAAGTTTATAGAAAAGAATAGAAAAACATTTATTCGATATTGGACACACACAGAAATAATAATAAAATTTAATTAAAAATACAATAACAATTTTGCTGAGCATGTCCACACCAAAAGGGTTACCAACTCAGCATAATCCTGATTATCGAATTTCAGAAATGGGCGTGCAAACAAAACATAGGTACTTAATAGGTATTATTCCATGTACCTTACCTAGGTACCCAGTAATTTGTGGCTGTGTAGTACTACTAATGTGTATGGCCATGTATTCAAGTATGTTAATAAATCGTTCGAGTACCGGTTCCTGCATTAAGCTTTTAACACTATGGCAGTTTAATTAAAGTTCCTTTTCCTTCTGTAGCTAATCTAACTGTTATTAGTATTTGTAAGTAGGTAAACTAATTTGTATAACATTTGTGACTGGATCCATACTTAGACTTAGAGAGAGTATTATAAGTTTAGATACACGTTTTTTTTTGTTTATTTCCCTCCCTTCTGATCTAACGTCTTCACAATAAATTCCAATTGCGTTTATTCCCACTAGATTAAAGTTGTGTAGCTGTTTATCAACATTTTAAAACCGTACAAATAAAATAACTAAATGTACTATAGAATTATATTATAGCCTAAAGATACTATTAAGGCTCTCCATTTTTAGTGCGGGAATCAAACTCACGTGGCAAAGATACACGAAACTTATTGCGTGTGTTTACAAATATTGAAATTAACAAACACTAACACTCAGACCCACAAGAATTACAATTGTAGTTCATCGTATTTGTTTCTGCGGCGATCAAACATCATGACACGCAGCGTAGCAGTTGATTGGTTAGCCACTGCCATCAATGTGAGCCAAATGTTATTGTGTCGCAGAAACAAAAGCTGTAGGATCCATTGGATGGAAGTGTACCTTTAAGTCAAGATGGATTCTGGATCCTGGCATGCTTAGCGCAGTGGTTAAGCGATCAACTGCTACGCTGCATGTCGTGGTATTTGATCCCCGCAAGAAACAAATAACACGATGAAACATGTAATGGTTCCGTGTCTGAGTGTTCGTGTATGTGAATTTTAATATCTGTAAACGCACGCAGTAAATTTCGTGTTACAAGATAAATTGCTAATATGGGGCGTTTGTTGTTTGTTAAAAGAAGTCAAGCACAGGAATCCTACAGTTCTTTTAACAATACAAACTAAACTTACCCTATCACTTTCATTTTCAGAATTACTCGTCTCCATAGCTTTATTCGCCACTGACTTAGCTTCGTCCAGCGAAGCTTGCAGGGCTATCGCTGACATTTCCGATGATTTCTGTAAGTTGGCCGCATCCATCAGCATTTTGTCTTTGGCCGTGAATATGGCCGCTATTTTCTCGTCTGCTGCTATCCTTATTTGTTCTGCTATTCGGTCGCAACGATCCTGTAAAAAGGAATAAGGGACACTGAATAATATTAATTGTATTTCAAATTATTTAAGGAAGCAAATCATCTAAAAAGGCCTCTTTAACAAAATCATAATATGAATTGTTAAATTCGTAACGTGGTATATTCTATCGTATGGCCTGAGCAATAGAATCGTTATTTAGATTTATAATATTTTTGTCTTAATTTATATCATGATCATTGGGCTTTATGACTTCCCTTGCGAGCCGTGGCATCTAAACAAAAATAACAAATAGTGGCAGTGGTGTAGTTCCACTTTTTTATTTTCACGATAAAGAAATATTTTTAGTATTGTATGCTTGTGTAAGGATCTTAGCAGGTGGCGTTCCGTGATTTCTGCCAACCCCCATGGGAAAGAGGCGTGAGCATGTATGTATGCGGTGTCTGGTGATACCTACTTACGTTGGACATAACGCGTTTGTGAAATCAAGATTGGTACAAATGGCTTTGGCTCCAAGCAACATGTTTTGTCGTCATATTATCCTCATTTCGCGAAATCTCAACAAAGGATGTTTGTTCAACATATAATTCTAGTCACGTACCTTATAATGCTCAATTTTGTGTTCAAGATGACTGGCAGCCGTGTCCAGCTGTTTCACAATAGATTTTAGTTGGATCCGCATATCTTCCAAATGTTGTGACCAACATACTCGGCAGAATTTCTAAAAACATTTTATTCAAAAATAAATAAAAATGTTCTTAGTATCATTGGACTTTAGATAATTATGCATCGATGTATCACTGGCGTTTTGATTTTATCCGAGATCACAGCATGCAACAGTACCAAAATATCGGAATCTCATAACAAAAAATAGAACATGGTAAAAGTTCTAATCACAAAAAATTTATTTACCAATTTGCAATGATTGCATTGTGTGATATCAACACTGTCACAAACGGTTTTGCAGTGTACACATCTTACTCCTCCAGACGCGAACAAATCTACGTTTTGAACATTCGTTGTGGGGGTCGCGGGAGGCGTCCCTTGGTTCTTTGGCATCTGTATACTTCCATTTTGAATGCCAACCAACTGTAGTAGGGAATCTATGTACAAATTAGATGGTAGATTCTCTACAAAGTTGGGGCCAAGGACTTGAACCCTCGTCCTACATATTGGGCAGTCGAATATGATTAAATCTGAAAAGAGAAACGATTATTAGCTGTCGTATGATGTGTGTGTCTTACACGGAAATAACCATAAACCAGTAAATATTGTAATTGTTACGAACCGGCGATGTAGACAGACAGGCAGGCCGTACAGAAAGTGTGCTGACACGGTAACATCTTTGGATTGTGCAGCACTTCGAGGCACAGTGAGCATTGTATCAGTTCTTTGATGCCGCCAGCCGATAACCTGTTCGTGATGACTGGATTGCATTATTTTTGCACGAACAAAGTAAATGAAAAGGTAAATGAAACGATTGGACTGATTATTTTTATTGACTCGTTTATCGGCTTTCAACTTCATAAATAACTCCTTATTTATAAAGTGCAATTTTCACCTTCACGTCTTTCAAAAACATATTTTTTGTTTGAATCAAATGATAGGTACGAATTATGCGATCCATCATTCTTCTAGTATTTAGTTCAATGTTTTAATTTGTCGAATTTAGACTCGTTTAAAAGATTACCTACTTATCACACGACACCGAAATTCCACGTAGCTAAACTGTCTACGAGAACAAGACGTAATAAGATCGATGAATATAATTATGAATGTCTACAAAACAAGTAGTACTCACTTTCTAGGCTTTGGTTCTAGATTAAAATTGACTGTCCTCGATCCGACTGACGGATTATGTGGCCTGAACATGGGAGGGTTGTCCGCACCCTGTGAAGGTGGGGTCGGCGTTGTTGGGGTCAACGAAGACTTCCTTATATCACCAGGCTCCTTCGCACTTTGCCAACGTTTCAGGGTAAAGAACGGAGTCCTTTTAACTTTCTCTGCCATCATTTAGAAAACACTTTTATTCACTTCAACATTCAATAAAACACTGAAGACTAAACTTCGATATGTTTATCAATCATTATCAGGTACCTACCCCAATCATTTAATTACTATCTTTAATATTTTAGATTTAAATTCGATTAAGATATTGGCATCGACTTCTTTGATAAGATAACGCTGATTATTTCTGAAAACGTATTTATGTTTCTTCATATCAGGCTTAAAAATAAAAACAGCGGTGTCCTGCGAGAGAATTCGTTGCGAAATTGAAACCGGTGTAGGGCGTAAAGTACGATCATGTTTTGTAATAAAACGGAACATAAATTCCATTGATCCTCTTCACCACATTGTACTTTACATATAGCAATTTTGAGAAAGTTATCAAAATAAATGTGGGCTTTTAGGTTGCCATATATTTTAGGGGGAGGCCGATGCATTATAACGGTGAAAACAGGTGAAGTAAGTGCTGGCCCGAGGCTCCTTGCCGAATTTGGTCACATCTTCAAACCAGTCTGGTATTCTTTTTTCGCGTATACAGTGTTTTTCTATTTTATTATTGTTTTACTGTGATGTCGTTATTGTAATCCAGCTTGCGACCGGTTGATACACTTTTTGCACAGTTTAACAAGTCTCACTACCTGACTCTGTCATTATGGTGTTACTAGCTGTTGCCCGCGGCTTCGTCCCGAAATTATCAGAATGTCCAAAGCCTGACAGCACCAATCGTCAGCGTGTTTTTATCCATAGCCTATAATCATCCCACAGGTGGGCAAATGCCTCTCTCCATCACTACCAATTTCCTTGATTCAGAAACAATAATTCAGTGGTCGTTTTCATTGTCCAGCCCGTCCTTCATAAATCTTGGGGATGCGCAAATAAACTGTGTCATGCTAAACTATTCGATAGAGCAGGGGTCTAAAACGACCACTTTAACAATATTTTAATATTAATTGCGATTGAATTTATTCTACATATATCTCATCTATTTTATTGCCAGGTCGCAGGCCTCTCTAAGCAGGTTACCGAGATCCTGAAACGTAAAGGGGAATTGAACGAACGGAGTGTAATTTTATTCAGTAAGTCTGACAGTCCTCAGGGCTGCAGGACTCGTTTGATGATTTATTCTATTGCTTGAGTAGTAGAGTGGAAAATTCAATTTTAAGAATTTTATCGCAGTTTCAATGATGAGACCCTCAGGGTGAGCGTAACGCTGCTTTGCCATTCTGCCAATAATTATATTATGATCGCTTCTATGTAGCGATTAACGCTACGTTTAGTGCCTATGGCTATAAAGCTGCGCTTCCAGATTGTGAAAGTAATCTATCATATTTATTTCATGTTTATCACACTGAGATTTTGTAAGTTTTACTAACATCCAGGGACTGTCCAGGGTCACGGGACTCTCTGGGGTCGCGGGACTGTCTGGGGACGCGGGACTATCTGGGTTCGCACGACTATCTGATGTCGCAGCCGTCGCAGGGATGCACTCAAAAGGCAACCAAATGAACCGGGTGGACTTTTAGTTAGTCAGTGTCTGGCAGAACTGCGAATAGTGTGGGTTTGTCACAAAAAAAAACTGTCTGGCAGCCCCTTCTGCTAATAGGGTGGGAGGACGGGAGGACATTAATGGTTTTACTAACAAAAAAAAACAGAGCATATCTCCAATGAAAACGCCGCCTTATAAAAACTACCATTAGGCTGCATTTTTAATGACAAATGGGTCTATAAATTATCCTGTTCACTTTGTCCGTTATATCAAATGGCTGAATTTGAAGTTGTAGTATCGATAAAATTAGCGAAATATATTAAATGTCTTGATTAATTGATGAAATCAAGTTTTATTGTTGGATAAAATAATAAACACTAATGTAAAGCAGAATTTATAGAGATAGGTAAGTGGATTAGAATCAAATTAACGACATTTTTTTTCAATGTACGGGCTGATTTTGTCTTGGCTCGCATCATTTCGAGAAAGATTTTTTTTTAGTTTGCATTTAAAGCTAAAGCTTTTGGCCACAACCTAGCCAAGAAGCAATGATAATACTTAACATGAAACGAGCTCTCTTAAAAGGAAGTGGAACAGATAGGAGAAAATAAATAACTATTTGATTAAAATTTTAAAGAAATATTTTGTGCTTGCAATATAAAACTACTAAAAAGCAGAAAAAGTGACAGAACCTTCAATTTCTACGTAGCAGCTCAGCGGGGCAATTCTCGGTTTTAGAGATGGTGTCGAACTCGACAAAAAATTCTAATGACGTCATTTTTTCGACAAATTTTACTGAGCTCTAACGTTACCCTTCGACAAATGGCGAATTTGACATAGAAACTTTTAACTTTTTCCGTAAAAATGACGTCATTAGAAATTTTTGTCGAGTTCGACACCATCTCTAAAACCGAGAATTGGCCCCTAAAGCACGATTTTTAATTGTAGTCAGAAAAATGACAAGTGCAACTGTCACTGATACAATGAAAGAAGAATGGGCAGAAATGTATGGACCCCGTCCCTTTCTTTGTAACAATCCCATCCATATATCAAATGAAACTACGTGAAAAGTGTATCATTTCATTGTATGGCAGCAAACCTGTAAACTATGGGAGAAAAAAGTTATTGAGACTTTAAGGTCTCAGCTGAATTTCGATTTTTAGAAGAAAACATTGCTCTTAGCTTTTTCTCAATCTAATATGTGTACAGATCATGAGAAAGAGTAACATTGTTGACATTAACCGGACCTCAACCGGCATTCACTTCTGACTCTTTAAAAGAAAATCATAGTTTTAACAACTACAACAAAGATCGCGAACACGTAACACATAGTTATCGCCTTTCTTCCCAATCGTTAAGGCACAGAACCATGGATGAGCTGAAGGTAGTCCAAATATCGATTAAAGAATGTTGACATCATCATCATCGTGATTTGTTATCATGTTCTTTTTTTTTATTACTTTTTCTTTATTTGTTTGTTGTGTGTACCGGCTCTCAAATAAACGTTTTTCTTTCTTTTCTTCTTAATTTAACGGTAAACTCTACCATTGCGCTCATTGGTTAAATTAAGAAGCCCCCCCCCCTCTCCTGGCATTTTTTTAAATACGGAAACGTCAACGATACATTAGCACAAGGACAACATTGAGTATGGATTAATATAATTTAAGACATACACGACTTCTGCCTAACATTATGTATCGTTGGTATTTTGACTTTCAAGTCTCAATAACTTTTTTCTCCCATGGTTTACAGATTTGCTGTCATACAATGAAATGATATACTTTTCAAGTGCTTTCATTTGATATATAGATGGATGTGTTACAAGGGATGGGACGTTTTGTCGCTTCTTCTTTAGTACATTTCTATAGTGAACAAATGTCATTTTACTGACTACAATTAATAATCTTACTTTAGCTCGTTATTTCAATACGACTTCCTCTAAAAAAAAATCTGTGCTATTTTATACGAATGTATCTCTCCTCTTTTAAGGCCACTGCACTTCACAACAGCTTTACATTATAAGTGCCTTGTCAATGAGTAGGTAACAGTAAAGTAGAAAGAAAATGTATCATGGGATAAACCCAGTAAGGAACATGGAAATTGTATATATTGAGAACGATCGTGATTCATAAATATACTTACTTACCTAAATAAATTATTCAATTTTTATTCATATTATTCATTACAAGATAAAATTAATCATCGTGCCATTGGAGAGGCCCTTGTCCAACAGTGGACTGCTAGAGGCTAGATGATGATGATGATGATTAGAAGATAAATAATGACACTATGTTTACCGAGGTGTTTATTAACCCATAGATATATACCTATATCATTTTTTGATAAAATGGCTACAGAAATCAGCTGCACCTGCATTATGTTCAATAAAATTATGCGGTCATAAAGTAATTTGTTTTTTTATTTCACGATTTCAGAGTTAGTCCATAGATAAGAGTGTTTTATTAGTCATTTAACAAAATATGCACCTTGTTTAGCCCAACACCCTGTATCTAATCTACTGTACCTACTCGAAGTTGTTTTTCTTTTTTTCCTTAAATTATATTAACGTCATGACTTAAGACACTTCCTTGAACTTTGTACGAGTTCCACATCGTATCAGATATTTTCGTACAAAATTGAAGACCGAGAAAAGTCTTCATAAAAAATAAAAATACCGGAGAAGCGCACGAAGACGTTTACAAGTAACACTTAAAGTGAACCGTGAGGCGACATTAATTTTTAAGTGGGTATATCTAGAAAGTCCTTGTACGACTACATCTGAACAGGAAATAAGTAGGCAGGTGTTTTCATACTAAATTTGTAGTACATACCATACATAAATGATGCATATATTCTTCAAATTGGCGGTCCACCAAATCTCAGTAGTTTCATCTCTCCAGAGGCCTGGGCATACGTGATATGACTGTATTCAAATATGTATATTGTGATAGACAAAAATATATTTATGTTTTGTTAGAAAATATGTGCGTTTTCCTTATTCTAATGTCCTACTGTCCAAGACAGTTTTGCTTGACAAAGCTTCGTTAACATAGACGACAACCTGAAAGTTGACTTGTTTCTGTTTTGCTTTATGCTTTGGTATTTTTGGTGCTGTTTCAGAAAGATTTTCTACATATTTAGCTGTATGTAATGTCTCACTGTTGGGACTTTAACTTTAAAATACACTGAGAAACGACGTCTTAAAACTTGAGTACGAATTTCTTAAAAATGGAAGGCGAGCAGACGATATTTATAAATGCACACTTGTCACAATTGATTTAATAGATACTTTAATTTTAGTTGATGAGATTTCTGATCAAACACTGCCTGTCTCCTGACATGTCTTAAGCCTCTATATTTAGTCACATAAATCATTCATGCTTAATCGTTTATGCTAACAAATTCCAGCCTTTAGCTTTACAATTCCTGCGGCCGGCGCCTGTCGTAGCTGAGTATCGTTTAAAAAAGCATTGTGATCAGTCTCTTTTCCCTTCAGTCATGAGCTGAATTCTTAATAAAGCTTTTGCTGACTGCAGTGCATGTAGATGACCTGTGAGCTGTGACTTACGGACTTGACTTCATAAGGAAAAGGATTTACTTCAGGTGAAGGAACGTTGCGAGGAGTTTCTATTTCGAAACGCTTTTGTACACCAATGTTTTGAAAAGGGAAGATTTGATTTTTTGTTTGTAAAGGATGAACTCAAAAATTAAAGGACTAATTTAAAAAATTCTTTCACCTTAAAATATGCTTTATTTCTTTGAAATATTCGTGGATAGATTGATTAGAAGGTAGAGATTTCGGCTCTCCAGTCGAATCTTTGTGTCAGTTATAAAAGCTTTCCGTGTAGTTTTACTTGTTTTTTATTGAATTGTTAATTCGTACATAACGGTAATTTTGGAAAGGTGTTATAAATCTTCCTATGAGCTATCTCGAAACTGATCAAAAAGCTCAGATCCTCCCAATAGCTCTTTCCCTGTTCTTCGCAAAAATGTTATCTATTGATAAAAACGATTGCTGTTAATGAGCATACCTTTAAATCACATAATTGTTACAATTGAATGTTGTTAAGCAAACAGCAAAACTGTCTCCATTCGAGGATCTATGACCCAACAATACCCCTTTGTAAGGAGTTTGAACGCCTACGCTTCATAAAAAGGAAACATATGTTTATTGACATATCTCTAGGTTCTCTCTCTCTCTCGTCTATACATTGTGTACAAAGTAATCCTTGTTCTCATTTCATTACCCTTCGAGTACGAAACAAGCATTAACACCGATTAACTGACAAGACAATGTAACGCATACAATATTGAACTATTACTACGGGATCTCAACTTGGTTGTTATTAAAATGCTCATATGACATGAAAGATACTTCCTGAGAAATCTGGGTCATGAACAACGCGCCCTGGTCATGTGCATACAAATTCAGCTTTCCGAGTTTCACCCCGCAACAGAATGCGGGCCAAATTAATTACCATGACAATGAAGCTGTAAAATACATTATTTATATACAGGGTGTAAGAAGTCGAGTTTCTACTTGCATTTGTGTACATTAACTACATGTAAATCTTATAACAATGAGTGATACAAGGTGAGGTTTATTGACACTTATTTTTAGACTTTTTTTTACTTACATAAGCAGAAGTTACGCAAATCAAACTTTATGGAGAAAGGGAAGGCCTTTGATCAAACAGTAGGAATCGAAACCTATAATCAAAAAAATAGACTATGTCGAGAAAATCACACTTAGCATTGGACATTGACACTGAAATAAAATATTGTTGGATGATTTTATCTTTTATCAATACAGTGACTTTGATTATTTCGATGACGTATCACAGCGGATATGTTAATAATATTATAATCACACTTACAAACACAAAGCGATCAGATAGAAATTAAAATAATTGTTTAATCTGATTTACGATAATACGTCTTAATAATTTGGCAATACGTATGCTTTGCTTGGCGTAACGATCTAACAGTGAAGGTAATTTGCCTACGTATTACCCAGAAATGTGGACAGATTTGTTATTGTTTGTGAGACAAACAACAATAGTTTGAGTATATCATGATATCAAAACATTTGTCGAAGACTATTTAGTTCCATTGTTGTTCAATGCAATCTCTGATAAATGAGGTGCGGTCCGCTTAAGGAATCGCAGTCTAAAATCGCAATTATGCAAGTTTTACGCAATTTACGTAATTGGACCTGCGCACGATATGTTCCGGCCCGATTCTGTAGTACAATATTATGTCGACAACACTTTAATTGTATGTAATTATTATCTTGTACACACTGGCTATTATTTTCTTTGATTTTACCTTCATTGTTTGTTTTTCTTTTGTTATGTGTAGGTAATCGGATACTATATTTTGATTAAGACATTTTTTAAGTCGTAGCAGGTACTACTGATAAGGTTCTTCGTTTTTGTTTTACTTTATTATTTATATATATTTTTATTTACTTTTATTACATACTCTTTGAGTTGTAAAAACGTTTATAAAAGTCTGTAAAACTCTACGCGTCCTTTTTCTAAATTGAGAACTTTTCAAAATCCTTCTACTCTGAATTTATTTGTACTACTTATTGCTAAAAGCCTACTAAATTGCCAGTTTTATTTAGATACAGACGCGAACAAAATTCTAAATCGATTATCTTCTCCTGTGCTAAGTATAAAATAATGTACTATGTGACCTACGTTTTCCCGAACATGCATTTTGGAAGACACTATTGTGAAGTAGGTAGGTCTTATTTATAAAATAAACCTATGTTTTCTTTCCTAATCAGAAATCGTCAGCTAATTTGTTTCTTAATTAATTACCTGTAGCTTCGGCTTTACCGGTCATATCATTTTAACATTATTTTCTGGAACACTACAAGGACATAATATTTTATTTTTTAAATGATCGTGGTTCCATTAATGTTGCATGTCTTTTATCCGTTATATTCGGGTCAACCAGCTAAGTGACCTCTGCCAGCATGCAGCCCTTCGGAAATCAGATATTTGTTGTCCATTTACATTGTATTTTTGGTATTATTACTTTTATACTTTTGCTGTTGGTGGCGAACCCATCATTATAAGAGTGGACTGGGTCTAAAAATGATTTTTATTTTGTAAGTTGGATTATGCACTGGACTTGGATGTTTCGGGAGGTTCCTGTGTCGGAAGAAATGTCTGGGTGTCACCACTGTGCGGATGACCCGGAGGACACGGTGGTGCATACGGTGGAGATCCCACGTGTCCTCACGGGGTGATAAGCAGCGGCGAACTCCAAGCATTTTAATGCGCAGCATTCTTTAAAACGGCTCATACGCGTAACATGTACCTTTTTGTTTAGGTTTACATTTGACTCCAGTCTAGGTCAGCCATACGAAACGCTTCTTTCGATGATAAGAGCGTTTTGGCAATCAGTATCAAATTAGTCCGAACTCATTCACTGCTGCCTAATATAGGCCTCTTTTTCTTTCTGTCAGTCTGAAAGAAAGAAGCTTCAGAGATATCCCAGTCATCAGACCAACACGCTCTTGGCAATAAGAAAACGCTTGCATAGTTTGACTTGCTAAGCATTCCTATAGTCCTACCGGCAATTATTTTGCAATAGATACCTTAAAATTTTACAAAGATAAATGTACTTTATTATACCAATAACGTGTTCTGAAATATTCATTACCCGATTAGTCACAATACCTAAGTAGCTACCTAAACAAACAAAGATTTTGCCAACTGAATTTCATAATCCTCATGAAGATATTTGAATAGATTTTGATAGTGTAATGATCGAAATTGATAACAATTTGCAACATTGATATCACTAAGAACAATCTAATTGATACATTTCCATACCTAACCTTCTGAAATCCCAGTTGAATAACTCACTTGTCTCTTGAAGAAATATTGGCGATAATATAAGAAATTATCAAAATTCGATATCATAAGTAGGTATTACGTATATAGACGGTCATCAAGATGATCATGATGATGATAAACTAAATGAAAAAAGTATGATTAGAATTTATAATATAGATTTTGAAATGTCTCGGCCTCATCTGATATTTTAGTTTAAAAAATATAATTCGACAAGCGCGGCCTTCAAGCGCGTGCGAAGGGCTGGCTAGCATCAGATTCACTTACAATGTGTGCTACCTATTAAGAAACGAAGCAGGAAAAGGAACACCGCTAACCCAGTGGCCAACTGGCGAGCCGACGTCGAACGATTACACCCGCTCGAGCCACCATTCCGTACCGGTACCGCCGCGCCAACGCTCGCAACCAGATACTTAACTGACTCTCATTACTAAACACATCGCCACTAAACAACCGACCTTATGACGGGTTAGCCATAAGCGATGAGGAGCCACCTGTCACCCCGGGGTGCTGCGCTCCATTGTTCGACAATGCGGAAAGCGGGGGACGCGCCGCGCATCACAATTAGCGAAGAGAGTTTCGGCGACATGTGAATACAAAGTCGTCGTCGATATTGTGGCACTCGAAGAAATTACAGACGTCCCAGGACTCGAGGACGAACGTGACGCACCAGCGTTACTTCAGCTGTCGATAATAAAAAGAAATTCGTCGCGGATTATATCGAAGGAGGACGCATTTTCGTGGAACAGTGTTTGTTATGCGCAAGCGTGACCGAAAGTCAGCGAAATTTTGGCAACGACACAAGAGTGACGCCTGCGCAGCTGACCTGCAATCAGCCAATACATCCCGCGATGATCGCAGGAAAAGGACATTTCTTTGTACAGTGTGATTGACAGTGAACGATAGTTCTGCAAGGACAACAATACCGCGTGTGGTGCGTCCATGAACAATTGTTCCTTCTAAACGGTTGTGATATCGAGGTGAGTTTAAATTAAATACGACCGTTACAGAATAATTTCTCAATTATCATCAAGGTTTTATCACATACTAGAGATAAATGCGCCCTCAATTAATTCCTGTTTCAAGTGTCACGCCGAGTGCGCTCTTAGAATCGTCCTGGTTTATAATTGTAATCTATCAGTGTTCCAACCCATTCATCAATTTGGTGCTGATTCATTAACACATCACTTAGCAGCGAGTGTTTTATCATCGCACATTCCGCGGATTAATGAATATTGATGATATAACTGTGATGACGATTTTACCTAGACCATTTTAGCTATATATTTGCGCACTGTCTCTAATAAGCTGTTAAAACTATGAATTATTTAGGTATGTCTTCAAAATTTTTGATATTTAATTAGGTGTGCAACATGAATCTAGTTAAGATTTTTTACTGCAGCTTTTTTAATGATCTAATTTGAAAATGGCGCGTGCCTAGACAGCGTGTTACTAGAAATAATAAAAGTTCATTCAACTTTATCTACATAGACTGCAAACGATTAAGTTTGTTAACCCGAAGCTCGTATAGTAAGAGATCCTAACGAAACGATACAATTTCAATTAAAAATTAAAGAAGATGGGTGAAATATTCGACATAAAAAGAAAAATGATGAGATAGAAAACACGATAGCAGAGAAGTGAATGCAAATACTGAATGACGAAATATTGAACTTAGATGAACAAGACTATGAGGCTGCAAAAGGTTATAAAAGCTGCCGAAGGTTGTAAACAAACATTGCATTGTAATTTTCCCATCGAATCCTCATATATAAAGTGGGACACAAGTTCATAATACTATAGTGTTGCCAAACCACAGCGGCACTAAATAAGGTCGGCCCATACGTTATAAGAGTTATGCCGGTGCTATAAAACGGTCCACAAGTTAAAACAATAACGCATTTGCGAGAGATGAAATGTGGTGATTTGGACCACAACGAGCTTGACTCTGAGAAGCTTTGAACAGCTACTGTCGAACTAGATACTCTTTAGGTCACCCTAACCTAGATGCGACAGATGAGGAAAATACACCTGAGTTTTAACCTGTCTTTGTGTGGTCCGTTAATGTTTCTTAAGTAAATATTGAGAGAGAATTTAAGAGGAATGAGCAGAATTTACATGTGTATTTATAAAATAAATAAATACCGCAACCGCAATGCACCCAAACGAGGTAATTAACATGAAGTATTTCAATATTAAAGCACAGTAAAGAGTAATTGAGATCAACAATATTAACCCCCTATTGAAACTCTACATTCAGGTTCATAGCACAATCAAATAGTTTCAAATCAAATTATTTACCTATTTGCGAAAATTTGAGTAATACGAATAAAGAATTTGAAATATTTTTTTGTTATATCATATCCTATAATGACAGGTGTGCAAATTACATCGCAATTTTTGTTATTGATTTCGCTTATCTCAAACCGATTTTTTTAAGAAACAGATAATAGCTGAAAAATACTGAGCCATTTAAAAAAAATGACAACAAAACCTATAAGATTGCATTAGCACTATCAATCAGTGATGGATATGATAGCGAATTGAAAAACAAAGATAAAGATAGGATAAATTAACATGTATGTATAATCGGAAAAAATGTCAGTCGACAGATAGCATAAAGCTGAAGCCAGACGAGCGTAAATTGAGTTGTGAGCAGCGTAATTTCGTGTTCTGGTACAATGAGACCACTCATTTTGCGTCACAAAAGATAATATGAAACCAACCGAAATTACGTGCCTAACAACTCAACATTTTCGTCTGGCTTCAGCGAAATAGCGCCAAAGAAACATGATTCCATTTATATAGCAAAAAGCCAACATTCCTAAGCCAATTATGATGTAATCTAACGTAACATTACAGTAAGCTTGCACACATTCATCAAGTTATTACGGATGGTGTTATCTCAATAGCGGTGCCTTGATCTAAGTTGTTTTACCATCGTCGGATCATTATCGAGGTATTGACATTGAAAACAATACAAAAAGGAATAAGTGATTCATTTTTATCAAATACTTGTAAGTACTGAAAATAACAGTGGTATCGGTCCCGACTTACGAGTGGTAGGTCGTGGGTTCGAAGCGCCCAGGCGCATTACTTTGTGCAATTTATTTTCATCACCACTGCTCTCAAAACGGTGAAAAAAATCATCGTGAGGAAATCGGCATGTCCTAGAACCAAAAATTCGAAGATATGTGACATCTACCAATCCGCACTGGGCCCGGGTGGTGGATTATGGCCCACTCCCTCTCTCAGAGAGGAGGCGTGTGTCCCAGTAGTGGGAACATTATAAGCTGAAGATAATGATGACTGAAAATAAAATATGACTGAAGAAAAGAAATGAGTGATAAATTGAAGATAGCGAACAGAAAAGACTAATAGAAGAGACACGGAACAGCTACGTCTAGAATCGAAAATGACCTTTCATACAATGACGTCACAACGGATTTTAAGAAATTCATGCCTTTTTTACGAAAATCAATTAAAATTTCATCCGATTTACTTGAGTTATCGTAATGTAGATTATCGTAACGTAAACAGTATTTTGAAAATTCCAATCTCATAGGGGACGTTGAGAATCATAGGGGGATACACGAAATAATCGCGAACGTCGTCACAGGCGGAGTTCTAGTCTACCATTAAGTGCAGAAATTCCAAAAAAGAACCGGACTGATAATTTAAGGACAACAAACTGAAATGACTAATGAGAAAGAGATATCAAAACAGCCGATTAAAGCAAATAAATAAAAAGAAAAGAGTTTTAAATAAATAAGAAAAATCAAACTGGTGATTCCGGTTTCAAATCTAGAATACTGGACAAGATAAGAAATTGTTCGTTATAATCACTGTACTGTGTTTTAGTCATAAAACATTAAAAAGTATTCCGCACATTCAAGATCAGATTAGGAACCAATTTTTCAGAGAAAGTGTCGAAGTTGCTTAATGAATTCCTGATGACAATTCGATACATTATGAATTCGATTGAACGTAGGACCCGGCAAGTACTCGACCGTTCTGAATTGACATACGTGACATGAATGCGAAATACGTTAACAATATCGGCATCAACAAAAAAGGTGATCGATTAGAAAATATCGTAGATAGCGCTGATAGCCTCAGTTCAAATGAAATTGCAACAGGAAATGAGTAATAAAATACTGTAGTTGATTAACATAGAGCCGTTTGCCAATATTTAACACTTAATATGTTTACGTTAAAAAGTGTTGCTAATGAAGGGTTCCTGGTGGCTCAGAGGCATGAGAATCAAATGCAACAGCTACGAGTTTTTTGTTAATGTAATACTTACCACGATTGCCTTCTTAAGATAACAATTTCAGTCTAATTCACTGGTTAAGCTATAAATCCAAAAAGGTAAGCTATTATCGAAACATTTATGGGACTTGCTCAGTGGCAGTTGGAGATGCATGATTTAATACGAAGTTTATGATCACTGACAGGTACACTGCAATCGAATCATAATAAAGGTGTTATAGCACAATCGTTTCCATCAAACTTGTCGCAGATTTATAATCGATTGTCGCATTGAACCGGTTGCCCGACCTGTAGATCTGGTCTGGGATATTATGCGGGTTCAGGCAATCAACTCACCTGACCTGTATTACATACAACTAGGTGGTTGGACGCGTTAGCAGGTTTGATCCTTGTCAAACATTACTCAGTGTTCCTGGAATTGAAAAGGCATGGCAACGTCAAATTAAGGTTAAAATTTTCTATATCAAGGTTCGGAACCCTAAAGAATAGAAAAATTGAAATAAATTATAAATAATCATTGTAGCTTGACATTTATTTCCAAAAAGTTCAGATTCATATCAACAATAAGTAAGTAAATCAACATTACGAAAGAAACATAGCTAGTTTATTTCCATAATAAGAGATTCATGTTTCTCTGTAAAGTATTTTTCATTGTAAACTTTTTTAAATTCGACTGCACAAGGTGCGATCACTTCATAAAAGAATGGTGGCACATTTTCGAACACAGATTTATGGCCAAGGACTATAATTTTGAATGTAAAATGTGCTAAATCATCAAACGGTCGAGCTGACAAGAAGTCTCTTGAACAAAATTTTACTGTAAAGGGCACACTTTTCAATGGAGGCACTGTAGTTTCCATAGGGTAAACATGAAATATTTTTTTCATTTTTGTGGTCAACTTAATTTTGATAGCGGCAAGATACACATTGTGAGTGTTCGTAATTACGAACTGATCTTCAATATATCCATGTGTAACGGGTGAATTGGACATATCTAATATCATTTCAGGATGTATTTTAATTGGATGCGGAAGTACGTCTGCAAAGACTTTTATGGTTTTTGTCAAAACTAATTTTTCGGTTTCTGGTTCCAGAAATTCAAAGTCATAGTAACTATTATGACAGCCAATCCGTTCATTTTTAGTAAAATATACCGGAATTTTTACTTTTTCGTACGGTTTCAAGTACAGATAAGTAGATTCGAATACAAATGTATCTAATGCAAGCTGAATAATACTTTCAACTATAAAATTCATTGACTCTAGAATAATTGTTGATTCGGTTTCGATGTTTGGAATAGATATTATTGTCTTAGCTTCTGCGTCGGCGTCTATTTCTCTTTCTTCCTCACTCTCAGTATTTACTCCACTTGCTTGTAAGGAGGGACTGATATCTGATTCTTTAGATAAATCAACCAGACGTTTATAAATATGCAAGTGATAAGAGTAGGGTTCGTCATTTGATATTTTAACAGTTGCAGTTGAATACTTACCATCCCTTTTTATATGCCAAGGATAAACAGGCGGTATATTTATCGATTCGGAAACTAACACAGAATGAACTTTGGAAAAAGCACTGACCAATGGGATACATAATGCTTCTGGAGGAACATTGTCACAAACATCATGCCCAACTTTAAAAAATAATCCTGAGTTGAATTCTTTCTCATCTCTCAGCGTAAACACGAATCTATACACAATAGGTACACCAGGATATAGTATCTTTGGAATAGCGGGCAATATCTTTGTTTGCAAAAATTGAGAATTGTCCATAACACTTTTAAATCTAATGTGCATGTATTCATCTGCACAGTTTAACACCGTAAATTGGACAAATTGTTGTTCTAAAGTATCGCTGGTCAGAGTAATTGGCGTTGGAATACATACCACGGATTTAGTTGGTTTTAAACATAGCCACTCTACTATGGCGCTTTCCAACGGTGCCTCTGGACTAGGGAATACGGATTTATAACTCATTCCAGAGGATTCAGATCCAAGAGGTGAAATAAGCTTGTGATGATTTGTAAAGATAACCACAGGTAAATGTGATTCCACTATGTCTCCTTGTAACTCTACGTCGACTCTCGAAGGCGTCTTCCCCAGTTCTGTCACATCGTTTTGAGACGGAGATGAAATGCTGGTATTGTTATGAATTGTTACTGACTCTTCCTGTAATAATGGTGATGTTGGTAAATCAGTTTGAGAATGTGCTGGAGTTTCGGAAACCTTTCGTTTCTTTAGGTCAGCTTCCATTTTACGCCACTTGCTGGCTGTCCTACACAAACTTGCCGTTAAATCAAAGGGTGATGGTCTGGTGGCTTGCATATACAACTTGTCTATTATCAAACTCTTTCGCAACCGGGCATCTTGAATCTTTCGCTTGCAGTCGGTGTCTGCTACATGCATGCGTTGCACTAATTTTTCCCATCTTGGCAAGCATCGAAAATCTACCTTGTGTTTGGCTTCAAGTGACTTTATAAACTTCTCCACATCGACGTTATAATAATTATCGTCCCGGATACGTATGTGAGTGCACTTTTTTGATTGCATTGTGACTCTATAATATTTTTGTTTACAAATGTTAGTTGTTTTGACGTCTAATTGTCATTGTCTAATTTGGAAATTAGTTTTTTTTTTATAATTTGGTTTACGACTTTTTTACTCACACTAGGGCCACACTAACGGGAACTTATGGTTGTTTTATTGACGTTTATCCGATTATTATTTCATGAAAAACGGGACATACCGTGGGTTTATGGCACGGCTACCACAAAGGAAACCCAATAGCCAGCTCAAGTTCAAATATAAAATTCCAAGGCATTTTGGAGGCGACTATAATAAAAGGGTTTTTCACAGGTAGGCGATGGATGCATCAGTTCCCCGTGTACTTCTAAGCATAGCATTAGCTGCTTTGCTGCCTATGGCATCTCTGAATAGCCACGATGGTGGGGCCAAAGAGAACATACCACACTCGCGGCAGAAGAGGATACTCTGGATCACAAACGATGGTCGCTTGGCTTTGCCTCCCGGTACTACCATGACCATTACACCGTCACTATCGATGCCATTCGTCAGGCATCCTCCGAAAGGATTTTTGTCTAATATGACCGTCAGTTTCCCTTTTACAAGTAAGTACCGTTTTGTTTTGTAACTTCTTTTTTATCTTGCTTAAAATGTGCAGATTTAGGGATACAAAAGAGCAGTCGGAATCTACACCGATGATATGGAAGCTTTCAGTGTGTATTCTTTTAAAATATAGATGATGTATCTGTACACAGTCTGTTTTATTTACATTGCAGGTACTATACACTATAGCGTGGAATTTATCAGTCAGTACCTTCAAGTCTACTATGTAGATTTTGATCAGTTGGAGTAGCTGAAAATAATACAAAATAACATAGTTCTAGTTAATGTAATAATTATGGGAAACTTTAAACATTTCTTGGAAATCATCATCATAGTCAACCACTAATTATTTAGTAATTTGTCAACATTAACATGTTAATTTTAATAATTTTCCTTCTAAACTAGATCATTATTAAAGACTAACTATTGTATTGGTAAAGTAGATAATACTTAAATATTTACTTAGACATATTTGATAGTAGAAAACATAGTGTTACCCTATTGAAAGAGTCATCATTGTTGATGATCATGTAGTTCCAGTTCGTGACGTTTTACTAAGAATTAATTGTAGTGTTAGGTGCTCGATATACAAAGCGCTCCGGATGCACGCCCTGTAACCTGTAAAAATATATGGCCCGAAAAAAGATTTGATATAAATAAAGGCAACTTATAAGCGCGTCGAGCGGGCGGAAAGCTCGCGTCAGGCATTCACTCGGGAGCGAAATGGGCCCGCGCATGAGCCTTAACCCGCCCTTACAATTGTTATCGAAATACACGTGTTTTTGTACCGTGGAAATGTTCGACATGGAAACCTGCGCCTAGGATAGAACGTGGCAGCAGCAACCAAAGCGCGCAATCAGGGCGCGCGTCTTGTGCGCTTTGTATATGTCCCTAAGAGAAACAGTTTCAATAGCGAAGATGTAAACGTAGATAGTTTTTAAGTTGGCGTTTCAACTCTATTTTTCCTCATTCATTAATGAATTTCTGTTTTATTCACAACTATTTAGATGTTTGTCATAAATGATCATTTTAGCTTTTTTTAATCGGTACCGAACTAAGGTACCGAATGCAATGAGTGATACAGTTACTGAGTCAATAGACACTAATGCTAAAAGTATAGTTTGCTATTATTCAAATATTTTTAATGAATGAGGATGATGATAAAACTAATTTTTAAAAAAGCTTACCTACGCGTTGTCTATTTTAACATTATCTTTTGAATTTCAGTCGACTTTGACAAACTCGGTTTGACGGACAATGAAAATCCTTACGGAGCATTTCCGCCTATCTTGGCCCGATCTATGGGAAGAGCGGCAGTATCTATGATGGCGGACTATGTAGGACAATACTTGGACAGGAGACGAGGCAAGCGGTCAACGGGAGAAGAGGTCACTCCTGATGTTGAAAAGGCAATACTTGATAGATTGCATGGAGGAGAGAGGTAATGTATAATTACTTATATTGTATTTTTTAAATAAATTACTGGTCTGGTTTTGTCAAACAAATCGTGGAAAACTTAAGACAGAGTAGATAACCGAGTATACCACTGCGGGGAAATTGCGGGCAAGTATCTAGACATTAACAGAAACTATGCTGAAATCTGTCATTGTTCAGCGTCCGCAGTCAGACCTCAATTTATCAGTTGTGCCAGTTCGTAAAATCTTTTAAAGAGACAATGCACCTAACAGACGTGGAGTAGGGACCACACACGAAACCCGTTCGCACGTATTTCTATGGGTACCCAGACACGTGGATACTAGCAACGGTAGCGTTTAAGTTATTGACCGTCACTTTCACCTTCGAGCCGAATACATGAGGAATTCCACTCACGAAGGACAGTTGGCGACAAACGCAGGAAGTTACTACAAAAGGGTGTTTGAAATTCTTTATGTGATTCGAAAACATGCGCCGATTACGCAAGAATCGAAGAATTGGAGTAAACATTAAATTGTTTTAAAGGAATTTGTTACGTCTAGTAGAACAGTATGTGGTTCACTAAACTGGTTTTGTTGTGGTTTTCCTTTTTTGATAGTGTCATTTTCATTTTGGTAATTTTTAAAAGTCACAAATGCAGACAGTTGAGCTAGAACATGTTTTGGCAAATCATTCAGACTGCATCGCTGTTGTTTGGATTATTTGTATATGTAACACTAATCTTTAAAGCTTAGATAAAATGTCATACAATGCCACAATGACTGTATAGATTTTTTTTCAATTTAAGCATTTATGATGACTAGGTAAGATATTTTTAAATAAGCTTATCTTTTATATTTTCCTCCACTTGTTTCAGAGCAATATTGTACGGAGTAGCAGAAGACATGTTCGAAAACTTCGGGCTAGATGGAAAAGAGTGTCTTCTAAGAGCAATTTGTGAAATCCAATCACATCCACTCAAGAATTTCGGTCTTCTTGGAGAAATGATGAAGCTGTTCTTTACGTGCGTACCTATTACTAAAATTAACTATTATTTAATGGAGTTACTGACATTGCTAAATCCGCCGCTAAGTTGAATTGAGACAACGTCTGCTATAAACTCGGTGAGCTCTGGCCTGGAGACCTGTCACAGCCAGACGGTATTTCGGCAGATCTCGGTATGGCAAGACGAGCTGGACAAAATCAACGACCAGTGGTCCACATTAGCCATTGGAAGTCATGGGGGAGGCCTTTCCCAAGCAGTGAGATAAGAGTATTAGTAGTAGTTTTAAGGAATGTTATATGGGTTTTCCATGATTAGACAGACGCGTACCCCAATCTGCCAAATGTTCTCAATATCACATGTCGTATTTACTTTAGTGATAAAGTTAAAAATGTATTAAGGATAGACAGATTTGGGCTGTACATTTATATTTTTACGATATATCAGAATCAAATCAGACGCATTATCGCAGGTATTTCCTAAGATAAGGTCAGTTCAGTGAGTACCAGTGTAACCGGATGCGGCTATATCGGTATTAGACACAGACTGACATATCCAGTCGTAGATAGACTTAGTATCTAGCTGGCTCTTATGAGCTCAAGCTTTTATGGGCTTTTAAGTTCTAATGACGAATGTCATGGATAGCTATTTAATTTTAAAGACAGCGGTGTAAAGCGGTTTACGTGACAAAATCGACCTGTGATGCGCTTTTATCACCTAACCTTTTCTTCTTTCTTTCTACTTCTTTTCTTTTTGCTCGTTAGTCAAGGGTCTAAGCGTGATAAGTTTTCTCTAACTTTTCCCAAGAATTGGACCATCAAATCCAAAATCAGTTTTAGAGATTTGCGCTTTTAAACAAATTCTACGTACAATATAGGTTTTCGGATATAGGTTTTATTTATGTTTTCAGGCCAAGCAAGTCTCCATACGCAAGTCTTCTAGACGAATACGTCGAGGCCCAGAAGGCTGGGGAAGCGGGGGGCGAATGTTGGCCTTATTACAGGCTTTGCCCCAAGAGTATCTTCCAATCATCGAACAAATACTCGTGAGTAACACACATTAATATTTTTATGAGCTTCATTAGGCTGGCCTTTATTGTGATATCGATTCTGTGCCATAGGAGCTTGGTGTTTCATGTCAAGTTAAACTAGCACGTTCGTGTTTTTGGGTTCAAAATACACGTTCAAAATAATCAAATTGGGTGGTTTGAATATTAAAAATTTTGTCCCTGTCCGCCAGTCGCAATCATTTGATGAAGTTTTCCTCCACTCCGCCTCGGAAAAAATACTTTCGCGCACTTTTATTTAATTTTGTGCACAGAATGCCTGGTTGAAGACATCGTTAACGGTCCTTTAACACCTTCTAGATACATTTTAGATAATAAAAGTGTGTTTTTAAATTTACAGAAAAGATGCAGAAGATTTACACAGGCGGCAAGAACACGAAGACGTGGAAAAGAACATAATAGAAGATATACAGGCGATGTAGAACAATTTAGTGATGTCACTGAAACTTCGGCTCGTACAGCCGGCAATCCCAAATGTAGTGGTAGTTCCGACCAAAGCTCTTTGTAATTAGACTTGTACTAAATTTTATTTATTTTTACATCTAAGTGCCATTCCATTAGGGCGTGGGTAGACACACAACGATCAAAAGTTTTTCGTCCAATCGCATCACGTTAAATTATTTTTCAATAATTCTTCTACGTGATCTATGAGGCGTCATCTCGTAGCTCATTATTTTTCTAGCCATTACATCTTTCTGACTCTTAATCCAATGTTCTGTCTTTACCTAGTATTATCTAGACATTCAAAATGCTCAAAACTTCAATCCTCGCTAAATTTTCCTTCTTTCTCGACGCACTAAACGCGTGCGCACAAAATGTCGATTTTCAAAATTAGAGTGTTTACATTGATCGTTGTCTGTCTGCGCGCGCTTGTAATATGTTTAGTTGAATTATATTGATTTTCTTTAAAACTGTTTTAGATTATAATTTATCCTAATTGTTCGTTGAATTCTATTTTATGTTTTAATGTTATTTGAGCATCTTTGTTGTCACTGTTGCTGTTGTGTATTAAGTTAAGAAACACGTGAGTCTAAAGTAGCTAGTGATTTTGTAAATGTTGATGTATTATAGTTTCTAGGTAATATAATTTATAGTTATTCCAAACGATTGCTTTTTTATAATACTACAACTAACTCCAGTCCACCACACCCACCCTCTACCTATCCTACAAAACTCAAAATACTTTCAGGGTTGGACTTCTCAATTTAATTCCAAATTTTACACCTTATAACAAACATCGTAAAGCGACAACTACATGACTAACCGCAACACATAACAATTCAAAAACCAAAAAAAAAACATTCCTTTAAAACCAAAACGAGCCCAACCACATCGACATGGAAGAGATAATCAATAAGTAGATATCTGGGACGCGACTACGCGTTTAATAATAAATACCGATAAGCCACGTGGATAGGCGCGCAACCCTAGTCGGAAAACCTAAAGCTCCGTCAGGGGGCGTAACATGAAAGGCAAAGCTGCCCGATAATTTTCTATTTTTGGACCAAAATCCTGCTATGATTAAGGTAAGGATCAACAGAAGGATGTGAATCAAGTATATGTGAGTCAATAAATGTGTTTGTGTGTACAGTGTCCGTGTATTGAACGTTTCAGGCGCAATATGTGATGTTCGTGCTGGTACTTATGTTGAGTGCAATGCTTGAGACTGCATCGATACAGAAACGGAGCTATTCGGACCAGTCCGTTAGAGGATACATCACAGAGGTACTGTTACCTTACTCTGTTCTAAATTACGTAATGTTTCCGATGATAATATGTGAGGAGCTTTAATCAATATACTGTTGTAGAGAACATGCTGGTGGAACGAAGTATGCAAAGAAGAGTTCCAAACATTGTTCCGGTGTAAGTGCCCCTCGTGGTCTTACTGCCGCAGTCCGGGGCGCTATTACAACGCGATATGCTCCATGACAGAGACCGGCTACATATGGGACCAGCCCCATTCGGAATGGCGCCCGCAGTAGTCAACACAAAAATCATCTAGATCCATTATAAACATGCCCCAAAATATAATTGTAACACTTGAATGTTCTAGCTTGTTATCGTAGATGTAAGTCTCCACAAAATTCTCAACATCTTCAAATGTGCCAAATTCTTACAACGATTCTAATTTGAGACTGATTCAGTATAAAATGAAATAAAATTTCGCCTTCTATTTTCATAAATTAGCCTAAGATATGCACATCCTTTCCTTATATCCACCATAATTAACGAGATCACAGTAATGATTACGAATGTGACGCGCGTATCTTGACGAATTTTGTTGAATACACTTGTTCGAGTTATTTGAAAAATAAATCTATGTTTATTCGATATTTATGATTTTCATTTCTTGTTTCCCCAATTTTGACCTTGAATGTATAAGAGAAGCCATTGCTGGAACGCGCATGCGTATTGTCCGTCGCCAAGAGTGTATAATCAATAGCCGAGGCAGACAGCACTCGGACCCTAACAATACGTAGACCACAACAAATCGGAGGACGTTTACCAAAATGCTGCCAGAACTAGTATTTCTTCTATCTTTAACTGGGATCTATTGTGAACCAGAGACAGTGAGAGAGAATTTCGACTACTTCAGTTACGGCTCTAACGACGATCTTCTGAAGAACTTGGATCTCCATTTGGTAAGTGAAGTTCGCCTATACATTTTTATTATATCAAAGTCAGGAAGTTAACTTTTCTGAATACGTAATATCTACCGCTCGTGAAATAGAACCTGTTAATGCCTTCAATATGTGCGAAAACAATACTGTTGAAACGTTTCAGCCGAAAGATGAAATAGTTCTGAGACCTCAGGAAGTGAAAGACTGGCCGCAAACGTCGTTAAACGTGGGGCAGATAACCTCTGTGTCCATCAACTCTTTGGGACAACCTGTGATATTCCACAGGGCCGAGCGAGTATGGGACGAGAGGCGAGTAACTATACCCACGAATTTTCTTTTATGATATATTTTTTCCTTGTCTTAATTCAATAAGTCTTCTACTGCATGCCATAGAGATCTAAAGATTTCTCCCCCACAAATGAAGAAAAGATTTGAGAAGAAGAATTCATATTCCAACTTTTCAATACGACTTCTAAGACAGCCATTGCCATTTTACAAGTGATAATTTGAAATAATAGTTTTTACTTTTTGCAGCACTTTCAACGAATCCAACGCTTACCAGAACTTGGACAAGGGTCCAATCATAGAAGATACAATCCTAGTATTGGATCCCCACACAGGATCCGTGCTGCACAGTTGGGGGGCCTATGCGTTCTACATGCCACATGGACTGACTGTAGACCATCATGACAATGTCTGGGTCACTGATGTCGCCAAACATCAGGTTTTTAAGGTGAGCAAAATTTTTTATTTAAGGTAAAGTTCAAAATGTGTTGAAAACATTGTACCTACTAGAATATTGAAATAGTGCCCAAGGTCACGCGTTTCAAGGGCGAGTTAGTACTTCGGAAGTTAGTCGTCGTTTACGTTGGCAAGGGTTACGCCCACCAAGAACTTTTAATTTACGCTCAATAGGAATTTCTCTTTAGCGAGTTAGGTAAATATTAAATCCACTGCTTGAGCCTCGCAGATTACGGATAGTATCAGCCAGTGGCTAGGCAGAATAGGGAGATGTGATATCTTTGTCTTTTATATTATTTTAACTACGAGTTGCTCTAATCTTTGATTTCAGTATATCCCAAACAACCACAAATACCCGACCTTGACCATCGGAGAGGCGTTCACGGCCGGCTACCCCTACAGACGACGCGTCTTACTCTGCATGCCAACCTCCGTAGCCGTCGCTACCACCGGAGAAATCTTCGTCGCTGATGGATATTGCAACAACCAGATTCTTAAGTTCAATGCAGCCGGAAAGTTGCTACTGGCCATACCTTCCTACTCTGACACGATGACCTTGAATCTTCCTCACAGTGTGACTTTATTGGAGCATTTGGACATTGTCTGTGTGGCAGACAGGGAAAACATGAGGATTGTCTGCCCGAAGGCTGGCTTGAAGAGCTTTGTGAAGATGTTTGAGCCGGCAACTGTTATTGAAGACCCTACGCTCGGCAGGGTGTTCGCTGTCGCGTCTCATGGTGATACGATCTATGCTGTAAATGGGCCGACATCCCAGAATATTGCCGTCCGGGGATTTACTGTGAATGCGCTGTATGGAAACATTTTGGATACATGGGAACCAACCACTGTAAGTTTTGCATTTTTATAATGTTTTTCAAAACTATTGTTTGGTACTAAAATGAACGGTATGTAACGAGTTGTTTTTTTAAAAGAACAGTTTGGAAGAACCAAAGGGCCTACCCGATTGTTCCATACTGGACCAAATAACAGGCTTATACGATGGATATTTATGTGAAAAGGGTTTTGTTTGATCATTCAATGTAACACAATTGACTCTGTGGGAATGGGGTCCCTTTTATATGATCAAATATTCTTCTGTTTTGAATGTCTTGTTTTTCTCGGTATGTAGGTAGTAGATGCTATGGACTTTAAAGTTGCGTATATTATTTTTCTCTTTTCCAGGGCTTCACAAACCCCCACTCACTGGCAGTGACAAGAAATGGATCCCACCTCTACGTCACAGAAATCGGGCCTAACAAGATCTGGAAGTTCGAACTGACAGACGTATATGATAAGAAGTAAACCGTCTATTAGGACCTTTAGGACAAATATATAGAGAGCTATGTTTATTAACTTCAGAGAAAAATAGATAAATTGCTTGACGGTGAATCAAATTCGCCAGAATATAGGGAAATGGTGTAACGGTGAAGATTATAGGAATTAAAAAGCTCATGTTTATAAATAGTACCTACGATATATAACCGATAAATCTGGTAGTTCTTCAATCTTATTCCCTTCAAACGCTTCGATAGTTCACTTGAACCATGTCTTAACCATAGAGAGAGACTTAACCTGCTTCTTCATAATCCAAACATAATTACTAGTAGACTACTTATATTTAAAGGTTCCTGCCATATTGGCGCATGTATCGAGAAATAAATGTATGATAGTTGTAAAGAGAATTGTTTAATATTGTAATTAAAGGGCCAATCTATAAAACACGCACACAAAAGATTAATTGAACCCTAAATTAACTGCTAAAGGCGATTGTACTAAAAGTTGGACTGCAGGAAAGGTAATGTCTTCCTTTATGTATAAATGTTATAAAATACTTCCATTTTATAGTGTTCTTCTTCTACGATACGGATAAACCCGTGCTGATGTCATATTGTGACGTCATGTACGCTTTTCTAAGGGCCTTATCACACTAGCGGTTTGGAAGCGGTTGCGGGGCGGAGCGGCCGCACAGCGAATGCGTCGCGAACAGGCCTCGGTTGCGCAGCGAATTCGTTGCGGACGCGCAACGGGATCGCCGCGAACAGCAAAGCGGACGCCATTTTGTACTGCCTCGAACAAACGCCAAAACGTCCGCCCCACCTCAGATCAACGAGGAATTTTTTGTATGAAGACTTTCGAAATATTCCTCCAGCGCTGAAATTTGGCATAATATGATAAGAGTAGGTGATACAGATTATAGATGCATAATTTTTTTTTAGCCGAGAAGTTTTTTTTATCAAAACATGAATATTGCTTATAACTCTCAGCGAAAAATTCCTCAGCCTAATCTAATAATGGATCTTCCCAAATTCGTCGATGCTTTCGTTTTCGTTTTCGGCGTTTTCGAATTAATAACGTCAACAGCAATGTTTCCTCGTCGGAATACATTTTGTTACTGATTGTACAAACACGTGACGAAAACGTAACGCATTTGCCACGCGTCCGCGGCGTCGTCGCTGCGCAGCCGCGGCGTGTTCGCGACGGATGCGCTGCGCGTCCGCTCCGCCCCGCAGCCGCTTCCAAACCGCTAGTATGATAACGGCCTTACACTTGTTAGCATATAAATAAACAATATTAAAAGATTTAGATACACAGGATAATAAATATTGTTGAAAATTAATTTTGCAGAAAATTCTTATCGTAAATGCATAGTCACACGGATATTTTTATCCGACTGTGACAGATCCTGAAAGGACTGTATTTTCCCACGTTTTTTTTAATACAAACGCCTTTAGCAGATTTATTTATAGCATTGCAAATGAATTATATTTTCATATATGTAGTGAAAATCTTGGCTTTCTAAATTTCTAGAGCGCTATCTTTGAGTATTGTAGTAGTAACTTCAACTTATAGTATTAAATATTATGGACCAAATTGGCATGTTCATTCGAAAAAAATCAAAGTTTAAATTCGGTAGAAAGAGAAATAAAATTTATAGAATCGATTTATCGAAATAAAAAGTGATCTTTTCTTTCAAATAATATAAAATAAATAAAATATTTATTTCCATAAATGTAGAAGACTAAATTGATGAAGAATATGTCTTAGACCTATAAAAATTTAAAACCATTAGACGTCCACCAACGTTTATAAAGCCCACATGGTGGATTACGGCCCATACCCTCTCACAGAGAGACTATTCTCATAAGTGGGAAACAAGTAGGCTCAATAAATGTGTATGTGTTATAATTAGATACATAAACGACATAATATTACGACAAATTGTTTATTTTATATCCACATTTATAATCAGATATTCCACAGCATACATAAGTAAATATATTAAATAATCTACAGTTATTATAAATTATTGTGTATTTACAAGTATTTATAAAAGGAATGGTAATAGATACGTAACGATCTTGTCACCTTCTGCTTATCACTTCGAATACAATACATACCTTCAAGGAGTTACTCGTTTTTTCATAACCTTCATGAATAGCACCATATCTGTGAATAATGAAAAATATAATTAATTTATCTATCTATAATAAAAAATATAAAAATTGTAGGCATCTTATAAGTCAAAATATTATAAAAAACTAATAAGTTTTTTTCTTCTGGTGGGTCAATTCTTGAGGGTTATTATTTTCAAAAAGAAAAAAAAATACAGAAATAATGCTCAGCGAAAACAAATAATGGACACTATCTACACTAATTTATAGAGAGGTAAAGTTTCTGAGTTTGTATGTAGAAAGTAATCTCTGAAAATGCTGAACAGTTTCACCAGCAAGCTAAATTATTCTGGTGGACGCCCACGGCGTCGGACGTCGCAAGACGATCTCCGGCCACCGTAGGCGCGGGCATGCGAGCGACGAGTAAAGGGCAACTCGCCGTCCGACTATGGACCATGCCCGGGTCGACGGCGCGTCGTGTTCCACGCGCGCCTCAAAGAGCGTCAGCATAATGACGAGGCCCCCTCTCAGAGGGCTAAAGCCTGCCCGGGTCGCAGGTCTTATGCCATAACCGCGACCCCGGAACATAAAGGGCTATTGAAGGACACCGTGGATTTTAGTCAGTACAAGTCTGAAAGTCCCTCCCGCCCTGCCCGGGGTGGGAGGCCTCATTTGATGATTTTACCACGATAAAAAAAAAGCTAAATTATTCTGGACTGACAGGCCATTTTCAAAATCCACCTGTGCATAGCCAGGTCGGGTTGTTAGTAATGAATATTATAGGAATTCTAACTTACTAATAAATATAGCCATGACGATAGCCAGCATGATCCACAGCCAGCACTTCCAGGCACTCTTACTGTGCTCCTGCAGACGATCTGACTCCACTTTCAACAACGATATGTTGCGATCTGTTAGGTCGGAGGATTTCTTCAAAGCCTGGAAAAATCCAACATATTTCCCACTTTAATTTCATATTAATTAGGACACTTGAAGTGGGGAGAACAAAATATAGGCAGTAACAGACATGGAAATTTGAAAATCTAAATACTAACAGGCAATCCTCGTCAATTTATTGATTTATGTATTATTATGAATTGCTTGTTTACCATTGCATCTTAGTCATCACATCTGTAGTCCCCAAAGAATAAGGCAGAGGTGTATAGTTGGTAACCAGGAATACTTGATTTATGGGTATCCACTATATATTCATTCATTCATACACTGTACAACCACTTACATTTTTCTTTCCACAGAAAAGTCTTTGATACACTCTTACCCCTCGTTTACACCAAGGTATAAAACATGTATTTGACAAGTTGACATATCATAGACTTCAGTGTAAACGCAAATGTGTTTTATACTTGTATAAATATATTTTAGCGACACAGTGTGAACGAAAGAATGTTTGAGGTAATGATTTGAGACACTCTCAATACATGTATAAAACAAACAAATTATTTTTTGACAAGTATTCTACAAGTTTTGTAAGAGACTAGTATTTAACTTGTTTCTTGGTGTAAACGAGGGGTTAGTCACATGCCTTAATGCATATAATATTAAACAAAACCGTAACTGGAGTCTCACCTCAGTATCACCTTTGATAATAGTGCTGGCAATCTGTGATTGTTCCTTCAAACTCTTGGTAAGCATCACCATGTTCTCAGCCACCTTCTCCTGCATGTTCTGATGGTACTTGAGGAGAGAGTCTATGTCTTCCTGGCTGCTACTGTTGCTTGTAAAGTTTGGAGCCTTGATGATGTTTCGTTTTCTAAGCGCGTCGTCGCTGTCTGTTGGAGCACATTGTAGGGTGATTAAGAGATTTTTTTAGTAAATGTAGCAAGTCAAATGGAAAAAGAGGTTGAATGAATTTATAAAGTTATGTTTTGTTTTCACATTCTGTAATGAATAGCCTTGTAGGGGTTCCGTAACTCCGAATCCACGCACTTAGCTAGTTTTTCTTTCCGAAAAAAATCGGAACAATTTTCGAGTGGTCTCTCTTTTTAAAGTACTTAAAGGACATTGGTACTGCTACCTAAGTAGGATATCAGTTTGCAACTGGATGAAAGTTGCTAAGACTTTAATTAAGTGGCAAAAAATTGAAGAAACCTTTGTCCAGTAGTGCACTCTTTGCATTAAAGGACTCAAGATTTGTAAAAAGATAAGTATTATTTTGGCAAAAATCCAGTTCTAAAAATAGTTAACTAACCCAATCCAAATAACTCCGATCTAAGCTCCGCTCCGTACTTGACTCTTGTTTTCTGGTGTATTTCTTGAGCTGATGCATCTGCTGACATCGTTGCTGCACCATGTGATAATAGCTGAACTGCCTCCAACTGGAAATTAATTAAGACTGACATTAGAGAAGACCAATATTGTTGTGGGAAACAGTGAACTGAAGAAAATACCCTTAAATTCTGGAAGGAAACTTTATTTAAAAAACATTTATTTGGTGATCATTTTTTCCACCCTGGCTATAAAGCAATATGAGAGAAAACAAGGCATAGAGCATCTATATCAACTGATCACCCATATGAGACCAAGACTACTATGCAATTATGATAAAAGAGGAAACAATTATTTCCATCTGTAGTATCCATTGATTTTTTGAGATTATTTTCATAGTGTGAACTGTGAATCTATTTCCTCAGTTATTATACTACTAACCTTTTCACTAGGTGTGTTCAAAGAAGCTGTTTGGACTACACCTTTAAGAAAAGCAGCTCTTTTGTTGTATTCTGCTAATGCTTCCTTTGTTGGCTTACTGAAAGAACAGAAAACAATATCAAGTAACACAGATTGTTTACAACCATCACAAGCTCAGTAACAACTGATCTACCACATCTCCATTTATTGCAAGAAATCCAATGTATTTTAATGTTCAAGCTATCACAGCCAAAGTATTGGTAGAGCAAATAAAAATGCAATATGGGAAGAACATTTATTAGGAGCTCTGAAAGGGAAAGAGTTAATTGTGACTGAAAAGTTGTGTAGTAATCAGACATCAGTTATGAGCATGTAATGTGAAGGAATGAGGGCAATGTGGAAAGTTTTGAGTAAGAATGTATAAAGCTGTAAGCTGTAGAGGAAGATGATCAAGATCGAAACTATCTATGGACTGTGCAAAGGATGGATAGAAAGGTAACTGCTAATATGAAAATTAATAGACAATTTATTGAAGAAGAAAACTAGGTACTGCTTTAACTAATTCTAGTACCAATCCAAAATGAATTGGTGTATAAACTGATGAGTAGGTAAAATAAATGAAATAAATTAAAACTATATTTACATAGTATATTCAGGATCAGTGCTAGTCTTCAGTTCTGTTATCATTTCGCTCAAAGACTCCACGTACTGCTTGAGCCTGCAATTGTTGTCAATAGGCTCCTGTTTGGCCATTAGTTCACATTTATTTAGCAGCTGTCTCACATTCATTTCTAATCTAGATTTTGTAGGCATGGTTATTTGGGGTTTAGGCCTTTCTACAGCCATTTTGGCAAGTTATTTTAATTCACTTATGAGTATAAAACGTGAGAAAAAAATATTTTTAATGTTGTATTTTCAAAACATCGCGAAACGTATTGATTTTCGCGATTTGACATTGACAGTCAAGTGACAACTCAACCTACTCATTTGTGGCTGGCAACATAGATTATGTTGCCAGTATAGTATATGAAACCTTCAGAGAAATTCACGCAATTTTAGACCTAGAAAAATGGATTATAAAATCAGTGTCATCATTCTTCTGCAGTAAAGATCCAGTGTTTATGGCGCAGTTTCATTGGTCGTTAACTCGTTCGGTATTTAGCATACGAGGAGTCCTCGCATTCGAGATAACAACCACTGAAAGTCACAAGTCGATACGTATTCGTTACACAGTCTACCGTGATTCCCCGCTTGCTATAAACCGATCGTGTTATCGACCAATGAAATAAATCGTTCGATATACAGCATGCGGGTCTGCCACTCTTGTCAATGGCGACGAACATGGAGGTTCCCTACACCCCGCATGCGGGCTGTCGACTAATGGAAACGATTTCCCTCATGCGGGCTCTATGGCATGCGTTCCAGAAATCGCTCGCATCCCGCATGAGGGACCTAAAAACGAATGAAAATGCGCCATTATCTGACGGCGTGGAACGTTTTCAACATATAGAATCATTCTGGACATCTTGCATCATAGGAAGGCAGGCATTTATCAGGGCATGTTAAACGATCTTGTGGCATTCCATTGTGTATCCGCTTCAAAGATTGCAACTTTAATATAATTTTGACGGCCGGTTAGCGCAGCGGCTGAGCGATTGGACTGTTGTGCTATGTTTCGCGGGTTCGATTCCCGCACGGAGCAAACATTTCAAGTTCCTAGTGTGGGGCAGTAGGAAATCATCAATTGAGCGTCATCCTTTTGTCTGAAGTGGAGCAAAACCGAGTGGGCTGTCGGAATTGAATGATTAAAAACCAGCTTGTTCCTTCAGTTGCTCTTTGCGTTACATGGGCACGGTGCCCCTTTAGACAGTCTCGCGATAATTACTTATCACTTACATCTTATGTGGAGTAAACTATGCGCCGTAAGATGCATCGTCGTGGCATCACTCACGTGGAACATGGTATCCTTGCGACAACATAGATACATATACATCTATCAGGCTTGAAAGCCAATATTTCAAGGAAATTAAAAGAAGTTTTGAAAAAAAACAAGATTTACTGTAAAATATTTAATGTACCAATATGAGAACACTTATTGCAAGTAAAAAGATTACGACTTGGGGGGCTGCTTCTTGGCGGCCTCGGCTTCAGCCTCACTCTTCTCGAAGTCGCTGATCAGCTTCTCTACTTCAGTGCTGGTAAGAACTCGGATGATGGTCTTGTTGTCTTTGCGTGTAAGGGTCGCCATTTCAACTGGAAAATGAAAAACATTATAATAATAAATAAACTATTGCACCTTATAAAACAAGTTCTTCATAAACTGTCAACTGATGATGTTCTTTTGGTGAAAGTTACTATCATGAATTTTTGATTTCAAATTCTTAGCTACAGTCAATGGGTAATGGAGGTGAGAATTTGCACAAGCACCCGTCATATCCTTGGTAAAACAACATGCTTTTAGCTAGTTTTGAGTCTGAGGGGCCCTTCCATGCAACCCTTTGTCACACATAACTATGGGTATTGTATGGTACACATTTCACTGAAATTGCCAACATACCTTTCTCAGGAGTCAGTTTAGTCATGTCCAGGGTCTTGCTGAGAACCTTGATGGCCAAGGCCTGAGCTTCAGCAAGGGTAGTCTCATTCTCCTTGTACTCCTGTTTCAAACTGGATACTGCAGCCTAAATAAAAGAAAAATATAATACTGGCTAGAAGCGCTAGTGTGGTTTGGTTATTCAATGACCAAGACCTATGTAAAGTTGTGGCTTGAGAAATTTACTGACTAGTACTTTCAGTGCAGAACAGGGGTCAGTTAATGCAAGATATTAACAGAGGTGGAGGAGACGTCATGATAGGGGATCATGACATCCTCTTTTTTTTTTGAGTAAATGAAACTGGAACTTAAATGTTAATTTGAAGGAAAATATTAGTTACTCATTCATACAATACAGGCAAATAAAAGGCCTCTGTTCAACATAATTAATTACAGGGAAAAGTTTAGCAAAAAATGGGTAAAATTGTGTTGAAAAATCAAAAACAATAACTTACAGCACTATTGTTGCCGATGCAAGTGGCCTTCCATCCACCATAGTTACCACTGGGGTCTGACTGGTACAGCTGGTAGCCATAGTGCTTGTCCCAGCCCATGTACAGGATGGAGACACCGAAGGGTCGCTTTCCTGGAGAGACATGTCAATTATTTAGTACAAAAAAAAATGCAGTTTATTACACTTGCTGTCCACCATGCATATGTGGTTGAATAAAAGTGTCTTGAGTCTATAAATTAATCCAACAAAATGTTGTATGAGCAACCCATATAAATGTACTAGCAACAAAAATCACATTTATGAGAAGATGAAATTGTATAATTGATTGCGATGAAGTTAGTAGTTTTGATAAATTATGTGCAGTTATTTCAGAAAATAACTTCTATCAAAGTATGGCAAAAGAAATAAAACATGGTTCAATTGAATGGCAATGCTGACTTACCTCCGTACTGTGTATAAGCTTGTTTGACATCACACAACCAAGACACAAGCTGCTCACAGGGAATAGATTCACCATACTGCAGGAGGTATCTCTGAGCAATAAGTCTGAGTTCGTTCGTCAGAACATTGGCGTCAGATGTGATACCAGCCACTGAGCACACCATATCATCGTTTAGCTTGTAGATCTTCTCAGAAAAGAATACTTCATCAAGGAGTTTATTTGTATTTCTGCGCTCGGCAGCTAGTAAAATGCCATCGGTAGCCAGGATGCCAAGACATGTTCCGGCATGACTGATAGCTTCCATAGCATACTCGACTTGGTACAGCCGACCTAAAAAAACACATTCATAAATTCTATGAAACATGTCCTTCTAAATTTAATGTAGAAATAAGTGACAATTTTTACCTTCCGGCGAGAATATTGTTGTACGGGTATCATAACGCCGAGCCTGTATAGAAATAATGTTATGAATCGGAATGATTGAATGACCAAGCAAGATTGTTAACCTAAGTAAAGTTCGGTTTTAGATCATAATCAATACGAAATATGAATATAACTTACCATGTTTGTTTAGTTTAAATCTTAATTCTTGTATAAATCACCCAAATAAAACTAATATAAGATGTATTAATTTCTAATGTTTCATGAAATGCAACTTTGCCGGACGATTCAAAGATGACATTGACAATTTTAATTTTGACATTTACACATTGTGTTCCAGTCAAAATCTCCGCTAGCTAACATAGCATTATATAGCGCACACTGTCTTTCTCCATTGTAATAGTGGAAGTAGCAGTAATTTTGTTGCTGAAGATCTTAAAATTTTATAAAATTATAAAACTTTTAAGGATGACAACAAAATTTTGATGGCGAAGCGTCGGAAAACAAAGAACTGCCAGTTATAAAAATAAGAGATTTTACGTGCAGTTAGCCAAGAGTTAGCCCCCATTCGCATGAGCACAGCGCTTAAAACGTTGCGTGAGAACCTCGGCTTTCGCGCTTTTTAGGCGTTGATGATTTCATTTTATTCGCACGAATGCTAATTATGTACATTAAGATTATTTTCTAGTTAAATACCGACAATAGATGCCCATTCGCACGAGCTTTTTTGGCGACAAAAAAGCGCTGAGTTTTAAAAAAAGGTAAATTGAACTTAATAATGTCACTGTCCAGCACTTAAATACAGTTTGAAAAAAAAGCGCTGCGAATCTATCAATGGTGTTCATGACACAAAAGCATAGAAGGCACGCCATAACATTATAAAAAAAACAACGGTGTTGTGGCGCAAAGGCCCAGGTGCCATGCCAAAAATGTTATCAGAAAAAAGCAACGGTGTTTTGGCGGTTTTTTGAGACAGAAGGTGAAAACTTGTTTTTTTTTTCATTAGTTTACTTAGTATTTTTGTTGTGAAAATAGTATAAGGCCCTTCGAACACAAGGCGACGCAAGTCTCCGATACCTTACGATTTCGGTATCCAAGCGACTGTTTCAATACAAATCCAAGAGGTTTGTACACAGGCACGCGTCAATGGATGTCAAAGTCGTAAGGTATCGGAGACTTGCGTCGCCTAGTGTACGAAAGGGCTAAAAGTTAATCATCTATACTATAATATTATAAAGCTGAAGAGTTTGTTTGTTTGTTTGTTTGTTTGAACGCGCTAATCTCAGGATCTACTGGTTGGAATTGAAAAATTCTTTTTGTGTTGGATAGTCCATTTATCGAGGAAGGCTATAGGCTATATAACATCACGCTATCACCTATAGGGGCGGAGCAGTAATGAGAAATGTTTCAAAATCGGGAAAATGTATTCCTTTTTTAGAGCTTCCGTTGCGTGCGCCGAGTAAACGGTTAGAGTTTCGCAAAAATTATGTACTACGGAATTATTTCTCATAAAATTTTCTAAAATAAAGTCCGCGAGAGCATAATTATATCTATCTTCAAAGGTTAAGTCACTATAACCTTTTTTATGGGAACCAAATTTGTTTTAAAGTAATGCCTTATTTGCGAAGGCGTTTTCATTAACATGATATTAATCCTTATCCAAATAAATACGTTAATCATCACAAGCATTTAATTTTGAACGAAATTGCCCTTTACATCATTTGATTTCAATGAATATCTTAGGAGATATCACAGTTTCAAAATAATACCGCGACAAAATAATGACGGTCTGGCACAATTGCGTCGATAAAACCCCTCTTTAGGACGGTCAATATCGACATCAAACATTGCAAACGCGCATGTTACTACCATTTTTTTATAATTTGCAACCCTGAATACCCTGTGCTTTCAATTTTAGAAGTTTTTGCGTGTGTATCTCATGAACCGTGATAGCTAGAGATTTGAAATTTTCACATGTGATGTACATCTGTTGCTGCTATAACAAAACATACTAAAAACCAGAATACAATAAATATTAAAGGGGCTCTCATTGGTCGCGGGACTTATTTCATTACCGTGACCCCGGAACATAAAGAGCTATTGAAGGACACCATGGATTTTAGTCAGTACAAGTATGACAGTCCCTCCCAGCCCGGGGTGGGAGGGCTCATTTGATGATTTTACCACGTAAAAAAAAGGGGGGCTCCCATACAAAAAACGTGGTTTTGTTGCTGGTTTTTGAAGATGTTATAAAATAATGTAATGTTTCGGAGGCTGTTTCTCACGAACCGTGATAGTTAGATAGGTTACATTTTCACAGATGATGTGTGTCTATTGCCGCTGTAACAACAAATACTAAAAACTGGTTAAGTGCGATTTTGATTCGACATTGACAGAACAGGGTTATCAGGGTTGCAAACTTGGGTGTTAAACTCTAAAGGGACCTAACAACAAATAAAAGAATCGTAGTTACATGCGCGCTTGCAATGTTTGGTTTTTAATGTCGATATTGACCGGCCTACTTTAAGGAGCGTTTGGAAAGGCTACGGGCTGCGTCCTCACCTTCAGTCTGACGCAGTCCTACCGGTTTTCGTTTTTTTCGTTTCGGGAGGTAGGTACCTCAAGATTCAGTGGCAATTAAGGGGAATGGTTAGCAGTCGGAATGCGCGAGGGAAAAGACATCCTCTACCTCTCGCCCCAGCCACCACTGAAGATACCCACGACGTCGGAAATAGCGCTCTTCAAGGGAACTGATGGAGACGGGACTATAGGACCAAACTCCTAACATGACGCGGGTGAAACCGCGGGCAGAAGCTAGTTCAGTAATATTGGGACATATCATTTTAGAGTTAAGTATTTTAGATTTAGTTAACTAGAAATTATAAAGTGACCATCATTTATTCAATTTATTTACATTACGCTACTGAGTTTTCCTCGAAAAATCACATTTTTAAAATAAGTTCATACCGTTATACTGTTATATAATTTTATGTAATAAAAGTTTGAAATAAGGTCACCCGGGGCGAAAACAACTAAAGAAAATAATTTTGAAAGTTTGATTCCCTCTACCATAAGCTACTTAAATAATAGGGATATTCTAGTAAACGTACTTCATTGCATAGTTTTCGATGAACAGTTTCGACATAAATTAACTTACAAACAAGCTTTAGTTTGTCATTAATTTGCATTATTGTTGAATATGACCAGTAAAAGTTACATTCACCCCACTTTGGGGTAAATGCGACTATTCGTTATAACTCTGTTGTAATCTATTTCTAAATGTTGAGATCACAGACTACTTAGAGATACTACGTATCAGACTGCCAACTTCGGAACAAAAATTTTCGCTGTAGGCTTTTGACAGCTTTTGAGTTTTAATGGTGTATGACGTTTGTTTTTTTTTTAAATCACTGTTGCTCAATGGCAAAGGAATAATCGTATACAGCCTAAACGCCGTATTCGATATTGCTATATTACTGAAACTTCTCTGAAAAATAATTTTGGGAAAAAAATTAAATAAAAAAACAATTACATATTAAAACATTTATTTTTCAATTTCCTTTTAAATTTTTCGATTGCTTGATTTTGCATCGTAGGCAAATAAAGAAAATCATTAAATAAATGTAAAATTATCATAGTAACAGTTCATTGTTGTAAACCTTTTGACGCAACATTATTTTTAAGAGCTACTATCACTGTACCGAAACACCTCACTGCACCTTTGGATGGGTAATTTAGTATTTTGTTACTGCCGTATATTCTTGATGGTTTATCAATCGCCTCTTTCCAAAACGATGGTGAGCTGATTTTTCTACAACTGCTATTCTCTAGATTTTCACATGTCTTCCATCTGCATAATGAGCTGGAAAAGAAGAAACACTATGTTTATTATAAAGAAATATTATGAACCTCGGACCCACTCCAATGAATGAGGTGGGTGCTTTATGTAGTCATATAGTGTAAATCAGTTGAGTTTTATGAAAACATTATATTATTATGTATTCAGTAAAACATATTATTTTATCATTCTGTATAATAAATTATCTTAAAAAGATCTATTAAACTAAAGGAACAATATATCTCTGCCTCCTACCACGCTGGCGCTGTTAAAATTTAGCAACCATACTAAATAACAATTTAGGATTCAAAACATACATTTTATACTAGTCATCGCCAGCGGCTTCGCCCGCGTTTATGATGAAAATTAGACAGGAATTTAATCCTGGGATAAAAGTATCCTATTATGTTATAATAATCTGAGTAACAAACATCCATCTATCCTAACAAACTTTGTTAGAAGTAAGATTAAGAAAGCAAGAAGTAATGATAGCTGATGTTTTATCATAATATTTACCTTTTATACTGTCGAGTTGTTGTTCCACTCAAAATCTCATCTTCAGTAAACAGGAAAGGATAGGCGCTGCCGAGACTTGGACGAGATTTAGACGTAATGAACTTCTTTTCGAAGTGCTTTGACAAAAAAACGCTTCGGAAGTTGTTCAGGTGATAACGATTGCAGTCTTGCAGATCATCACGGTTTAGTTTAGACACTTTAACCACACAGCGAGTCTTTTCTTAGTACACGGGAAATGATGCCAAATAGCGTCCTGTCGCGAAAATTTACAAACAGAGCACTCGTAATACATTTTGCAAATAGTAAAAGTAATAGTAGACACACTGGGGATTTATTATTACAGAAAAAGCGGACAGGATAAACAATAAAGATCATTATTAGCAAAGCAGTAATGTCAAACACACGTCATATGAAAGAAAAACAAATGGCGGCCTACCAGCGCCTGCGACGGCCAATCAGAGACGACCACAAACGTCAGTCATCATTAAAACAATATGGCGCTACGTCGAGCGTTTCGTTGTATGAAGATTATCAGCCGTGGTTGAGATCAAGAGTACATGTAGATGCACACAGAATTATCTGTAAAAGCTATCTACAGTTGCTGAGAAAGAGTTCAGTTTCAAGTAAATTTAGTTTTATTTTTTTATGGGGCGAATGCGACTGTCTTCCATACTGACTAGTGTTGAGAATTTGAGATGTAGTACCTACTACTTATCGATAAATATAAATATGCAAAGATTCGATAATAAACAATAATGAAAGGTTTTAAATTTAATGTAAAAGTACAGTTTTTGGCGCGTAGCGTATGAATGTGATATTATTGCTGAACGAGGAATATTGAAGCGTTCCGCAGCTGCATAACTGGATAACTGATTTTGCTTTACTAGCCGTACAGCTTCCAGAAGTGTTTCACAGCAATAAGTGTTCTCGTTTTTTCTTTTATAATATCTGATACCTAACAAAATTTGGATTTTGTATTAACTTGGTACATTTTTTATTGAAGCTTTCTGTTTTATTATGTAATTGCAGATAAACATTTATCGAAATATCGACACGGAACGTCACTAGTAATTTGCAGTTTCCATACAAAAAGCATGGGGCAATTGTAACTGCCAAAATAGTCGCAATAACCCACTTGCATGAAAAGTTGGGGTTAATGTAACTATATCAATAAAATATTAATTACAACACCTAGAGTTTAACCAAATATACCAAAAACACTGACGTTTTATCTTATTTTTAGGATGCACTTATAATTTTCCTTGCGGCCACTTGAAATATTTTTAATGACTTAAAACATAACACAGGGCGCAGCAACACGTTGCTCCAAAATGACGGCTGACAGAAAATGGTCTGTCAGTACTACAGTCGGTGAACTGGCGATGCCATCTGTACTTTATTTGAAAAAACTATGATTCCTCTTTACTTCAATAGATAGATCTATCTACAAAAACGATTAGATAGAGAGAAAATTGAATTAGTTGCTTTAGCCCCGTAGTTGCATTCGCCCCGGGTGACCTTACTATCATTCGTATTCAACACGGTATATTTACTATGTTTATTATTGTTTGAGTTTTTGATATTTCGGTATTATTTCACAAGTACCAAGCTCCATATTCACATTATTTTTGAGTAGATGATACTTACAGTCTAATCGTCTTTCTTATTCGTTTTAGCATTCGATACCACTACCATTGTCACTTGTGTCGCTCGTAACACGATTCTGTTCCCGACACACAAAACTCACTCGCTGCTCGCGAACTTTTAGTCATTGGTACCTTTTCGGTTTTTAGATAAGTGAACCACTGGCATCCAAATCCTCAATAAGCAGAACCCGCGGCTCTCGGATGAAGAGTTCGTGTTTGGTTATCTCAATTGTTTCTCCTACCAGTCTAAGTATGGTGGTGGTAGGAGGTTTGGATTCCAAAGACGTTGAGAAGAAGAAGAAGACTTCACTCCCTTCAGGAAAATATCTCCAATAGGCAAGCAGGTAAATAACAAATAATTACAAACGTTTATTAACTTAATAACACTCATACATGCATGTATTAGGTTACACTTATTATTATTATAAAAGAATAACAATATAAGCACCTAAAATCAAAAAATAAGAAGAAAACTTAATCTAATGTGAAAGGTAGGTTGATACTTAAATTCTAAAAATATCTTAACCAATGTATTTTAGAAAAAATATTAATTAATACCAGTAATAATCTAAGTTTAGTTATTTGATCGGGGATTAAAAAAATATTGTCATCCTATTAGCCAAAAGTTAATTTCGAATTTCGTACGCGTAATATTAACATTACGCACAAAATCTGCTCTTACAAGCACGCATGTCCTTTCATACAGTTCAATAATTTTAAACGAAAAGATTTTCATGTCGATTTTCAAGTTTGCAGCTTTTATATAGGTTGTTTATGATTATTTTATAGTTCTAGTTCGGATAAAAGTCTTTAAAATAATATTACTCATTCCTATCGTCGTCATGAGGACCTTGTTCTTTTAGTAATCACATAGCGTTTCTTGTAGTCGCAACCAAGTCGTAAATAGGCTGAATCATGATATAAAATAAAATTGCCATGGTAAAAACTATGAGTGCAGTCGACATGCCTCCTGCAGTAACCGAGAAGTGGTCCATATTGAACCCTATGGCTATTGTTATAAGGCCCATAGAGACAGCAAAGAGACCGACAGCTAAATGTATAATTTTGACGGGTCCGCTCTTGACCATCAACCGCACTTTTGAAGAAAATAGAGCAACGATGCCTGTGATGAAACTGCACATTGTGAATGCCAGCGCGATAACACCTGTAACAGGAAAGTTGGGAAAATATTAGAGTACGAATAGCATTCGGAGTTGAGAGAATCTGGATGACTAAGGGTCGAAGTTACACGGGGCCTTTGGCCAAGAGGTTGTCCCCTTTATGGGTCCTTATTATTACACAGCCGGCTCCTTATTTTGATGATTAACAGATGGAAATACCTGCCAGAGGTCCTCTAGCAGTGTGAAAATGCTATCTATACAGCTATATAACTAGAAGGATGTCCTTTAGACACATTAATATATGACGAAGGGTTGGCGACAGGAAGCATCATCATAAGGGAAGTAAACGTGGACAGCAGGTAGGTACGTGTGTACACTTTTGCAATGAGTTCAAGCGATTTAAGGTATTTCCTATTTAAGTATGTACAGGTAGATATGCTTTTGTTGATAGCAAGTCTAAAATTAACTCTTCATGAACCTAGCTGCCTAATATTGGTATTATTGCAATAAAGAGACGTGTCAAGATAACAACGAGGTGATGACACTCCAATTTTTTTATCAATTGTGAAATCGCTGACGCAGCCCAGAAACTAATCCTAAATCTTAACTAATAAAGAGTATTAGTTAGTTTATTTTGAAAGCAATGCCACAATTGAACTAGATACCTACTATAGAGTCTCATTTCATCGACTAGAAGTTTGGTGAAAATGAAATTTGTGGGTAATGTATAACATTCCGACTTGGTTTTCTCAATGATAATATCAGATAGGATAGGGAAATAGAGCCCAGCGTGATAAAGTAAGATACACTTAATAATATTGTTACTAACATTGGAATTACAACATTGAGAGTCTGTAAAATGCCACATGATTCGGATTATGGATTATCAATAACCGCGACGGTGGCGCATTATATTGTTTACACATATCATTTTATTGTTTTTCGATTTTCTACAGTCTCATTAATGTTGAAAATCGAAAAACAATATGGTATCCTATTCATGACAGTGCAATGTTATACCGAAGAAGGCATGAAAGCAGTGAAATTTATAACACAACTCTTTCACAACATTGTTAATTCTATGAATATAACATATACTTGTCTTATTGCTCGCAGTTAGTGTTAGAATTCTTCGGGAAAGAACGTGTGTCAAGAAGTATGATACAGTAAAGTATTATACAATCCGTAGGTAAAGAATACTATTGTATTCCAGTTTGTAGATTGAGGATGCTAGAGTAATAAAGGGTTTAATCTGAGTCCTGATTACTATGGATTATTCCTGTTTATTGTCTGCAAGTGGCATTAATCCATCACACAACTGATGGGTACTTACTTCTTACGATATAATTGCCATAAAAACCAGAATCTTACCGCAGATGCCGTGAGCAGTTGAGATAACCATGTCGACTCTAGACAATCCCAGGAAGGTTCCACCGATGACAAACAGTGACCCAACAAGTTGAAGGCATCCATGCACGATCCGTTTTCCATCTTTGGACATTTGAGTTGACCAGGAGTTGTGCCTGTGCAGTGTCAGTATTGCTTCCACCAGGAAGAATTGATACTGAAATTAATAGATATGTGGTTATAACATTGGCAAATTTGGCACCCTTGATACAGAATCGTTTTAAGCGATATGACACGCGGACACTAAATCATATAATTATCTAGCTACCACATACAAGTCTTCACTTAATAAGGTGAAATTATTTTTGACCACAGCCTATTGCCAATGTTATTGGTGGCTTAGTGGTTGCACTGTTATAATTTATATTCTTTGTCACACATAATAAAATCCGTGGTAAAACCATTTCACAAGTTAAACATTTTACATAATAAATTGTAATCTACTCAATACGTACGCCTGTTCCCGCGAAAATGATATGCAGCTCCATATTGGTAATAGTTCCATTGGGTTCCGAGGTCAGTGCGAAGCGCCACAAACAAAACACTACTATCGCAATCTGCATGTGGTGAAGAAGGTTGAATAACTGGCAGATGGCTCGAAAAGCTGCTTCCCATGAGGAGTCATAGATGTCCGCACTCTCCTGGTCATAGGCACCAGGAGCACGAGTCAGCTCTGCCTTGTAGGGCACGTGTTCCCGAACCTCAAACATCTCCACATTTTCAATAGACTGCCGACTTGTACTAGGCCTAGGTTCCATTTTCTTTCACTAAGAAGTTAAAAAACTTCAACTATCCACAAACACGCGGTCACATGCGAGTCCCGTCGACTAAGGAACTAAGTTGCAAAAGTACTATTCGAAGATAAGAGATATTCTTGTTTACGATAAAGGGAGAAAATGCGGCTGATAGTTCACTTATCGAAAAAAATGACGGTTTCGAGATTGCGATCTTGCGTAACTTGAGATAATATGAGATGATTTCATACTTATTCCCTAGATAAAGCTTTTATCTCACCCATTCTTATAGGAATGTCGAAATTGATGTAGTAAGCCGAAGGAGTGGTGATACAATAAGTAGCAGAGTATCTAGGTGTCTTGACCTAGTTTTCAATGTCCAGGTGTGCAATTCAAATAAGATGCTCGATGATTGAAGTTCTGCTACAATACTGGGGCATTCCCGTCCAGTCAAGTCCAGTGTTTACTTTCTTGATTTGGCGATCTCGATCTTACATGGCACTTTCACACCAAAGTGCCAAGGCAATCAAAACATTCAGTAATACGAGTAATATGTGATCAGTTGATCACTGTTCAGAATTGGACCACTGAATGCTAACATAATGTTCATTGCTGATTTCAAATTCAAATGATGCCTATTCTTGTAACGTTATGTTTTTCTCATTGTATTCTATGCATTCGATGCTGTTTTCCATAAATGTGACTAAACATACAGATTTCAGACATGTTTTTGATTCACTTATTCCAGATTCGCTACTTTGCTTCTGGTTTGTCGTTTTTCTTCAAATCAATGGAAAATCACTTTTAATGGGTGTTAGAATGAAAGTCCCGTCGTCCCATCTTTCTAGCTTTTTCCCAATTTTTTTGGATTCGTTTTCAGGGGTGCAGCTGCATGCTAATTTTAAAAGTGTACGTAATATGTATAGGGTATTCTCCGGAAGTAATGATTCAAATTTGTTTTCTTTTCTCTTAGGAAGCTGCACTATTCCGGTGTGCTGTGTGTAAGCTATAAATAATATTTACCTATATTTAGCATGCTTTTGTGCCCAGAAAGTCAGAAAAAAGCTAAGACCGCGGACGGGCGATGGGATACGAAGTCGACATAGCGCCAAAACTCGAAGAAAGTCACCGAGTTTTGGCGAATGTAGTTTATCTGCCTAATAATACTGATATAACTATCCCACTGCGGGTTTCAGAACTTTTCACAGCACAGACTAGTCAAAATAAGCTTACGTTGCTAGATATTAGTATCGCTATTGAACGCCAGATGGCGGTGTACAAAAGGTTTAACTATTATGACCTAGATGGCGCTAGCAGTATCGTTGGATACTAAACTAGAGCTTTTATGACTATTCGGTTGTTTCTTCGAGTGAGATTTGAAGTCGTAAATACCTCGCTGGACATTTCCACGACCCTGACTTTTGATAAGATTTTTGAAGACTTCTAGTTTAAGCCATTCTATACTTATTTAAAAAAAAAAAATCTGGCAAGAAATGTTTCGGTAAGTACTTGGTTAGCTAATTACCTATTTATAACTAATTTCTCGATTTGTGGTAACATCATTTTTACCTTCCCAAAAAATTATTTTATTTATAGATTCAACAATCTTGATCGCCATTTATGGGAATTTTAATTTTAATTGCTCTATTTTCTCCTTGCTTTTCAAGGCTCTCATTAAGTTATTAGAAGACACACAGGTAATTATAAAACCTACGGAGACAATACAACAACAGAAATAACTGTATAATTCAGCCTTGGGCCACAATAAAGTCCTATAATCCCGTTACAGAAAAAAAAGAACATCCATAGACAACAATCACAAACAAAATGAAAAAGACAAAAGCGTAAGAAATAGCTGTTCAAAGATGCCGTGCGTTATTAAGGTGGGTACAGGACCGCCTTTCAATTAATTAAGGTGCTAATGAATTCCTACCTGAGGGTTTAGTTCACCCAGCGAGGCGTAACCCATTTGTCAACGCAACACGTGATAACGAGGGGTCAGAATGGCCTTTTTAGACCGAGAGCCGCCGGGAGCAGTGACCTGACCTTAATAGTGTCGTCTATCCATGTAAAAGGATACGTGGATACGTGTTTTATTATGAACCTGTCTCAAAGAAGGATGTTCAATGGAGACTCTCAGTTTTATTATCCCCGCTGTAGATCAGAAAAGATGCGCATCCTAAAAAAAATCATCAGTAAATTCATTAAAGAGCAGAAAGTATCGATAGATATAGGAAGTAGATCTGTATTTCATTTTGGAAAGAACGCTTTACCAAGTTATAACAATTATTTATTGAACATTCTAGGCACAATACAAATGTGGACTTTGCTAGCAGTCAGCCTGCACATCTACAAAGATCGAATGGAGCTCCCTTCGACTTTTGGTTAGGTGATTCTTCTCCACTGCAACATGATCCCAGACGATAATTTAATGGTTTTTAAGCTTCTCAGTGTACTGGCAGTTTAAAACTTGATGACGAGGTTTCTCAAAGGTTAGATAATTTGTCTCCTCTTTCTACATATATGACGGGAAGGAATTTAAAAACTGATCTATTTAAAATCAACGATCAAGTAAGTTAGTATGCGCGTACACATTACGTCACTAAACAGATCTGCAAGCTAGCGGACGCGGACGCAGTAACTAGTAAGAGTAGGCGCGGTCATTACTCCAGTGCTGCAGCTTGTCCCGATCATAAACCGATCGATCGCGATTGAGATGTTACATTATGGACTGCTCATTATTGATTCTGCTAGAGATGATGCTCTATGTCTTCTTTTTATGCATTCCATTTATGAAGTCACATTATCATTTTTTTCTGGCCAAGGTGGTATGGCTATACTGGCCAGTGCCCAAATCAAATCTTCTTAAGATAGTAAAAATTTAATTGTTCTTTCTCTTTACAAAATAATAACATTACGTAGTCTTATTTATGGCTTTTATAAAGGTATATTTTACAGTCAACAAACTAGGTGTAATATTGACTTTAACAACAATAATGTTTCTATAGAGTTACATTCTTCAGAATAGCCAACAGCCCAAGAGTTCATCTTCCCTAAAATGTTTAGTGCTCCATAAATCTTTTGTATTTTCTACGGTAAACGCGTGTATTGCACGTCTCACGTCATGCCCATGATTGTTAATTATTATAAATCGATGGAGGCTGCGCGGCGGGCTCGTAGACTGCATTCGATTATTATCATTAGATTTATCGCTGGTAACAGACGCAAGCGCATCCCGCCGGGCGACCGCGACGCGACGAAAGATCACGCGTGCTCTATGGATCATTCTTTATTCAAAATTAAGTTGAACGTTATGTGAATGTGATGCGCTTGGCTTGGCTTGCGTAAAAGTTGTTATAAAATGTAAAAAAGAGGTTGGGCCTGTAGCTGTGGTGTGGCTACCGTATACGGATGTTAAATCACAATACCGATTTTTAACATAGAATTTATACCATCATACCGGTAGGTATCTGTGGCGCGTGCTAATTCGATAAATATTTCTTCTTTAGGAACACGGAACTGCCTCTATGTTAAATTGATAGATAATCAAAAGACACTTGTTTATTTTTTGAGCGACTATTAAATAAATGTGTCGATTGGTCCTAGTCTCACACTAATTAGTTAATATGTAGTTAAAGAATGCGACACTAAACCACTTGTTTCGTCACCAAAAGATAATCCCGAATTTATTGAATCTCCATGAAATATGGGAAGTTACCAAAGGTGATCGAAAGTGCATTATATATCGGGAATCCATTACTGTTGCGTACAGATTTATAATTTATTATAATTTTATAGTTGACATCTTTAGAATTTATTTCAATTTTCTAAATGACTGCACCGACATTATTATTGAGAATTAACAACGCTTTTTAATGGTCAATTAGTAGTAGTATCTCAAATAGACGTTAGATGGGAAACTATTACGTGAACCAAGTGGGAGCCATTAGAAACAAGCTATAAAATAAAGATGGTGTTTGAGATCGTGTAGTCCTTGCACAGGAACCAGAAGGTACATTGGATTCGAATCATAATTATAAAGCAAGTAACGTCGAGTCGATTGGTCGGCAAGGCTCTGCCATCAATATAGCGTTTGCGAGCGGTAGTTAATATCTTAATAAGAAAGCAATAGAGATTATAGAACCGTGGCAGTACGGGGGTGGGCTGGGTAATAGTCGGGTCACTATGTGTGGTCCCGTCCAGCCGAGCTTTGCGGATGTATCGATAAATCCGAGACTGAGTACGGCCATAGTTAGTGCAGAATAATACATAAATAATCGCTTCACAAAGACCTTTATAAGTGATGTAATTAAATACTACATGACTTCTACTAGTTTTGTAATGGATGCCTCAAGTTGTTCACGTGAATGAGTTGATTCATCGGTTATTATATTACAGTCATGTTTATGTGATATCTTCCTGCCATTGACTACCTTAAACAAATACTTTAATCTTCAAAAATCGTATTTTTTTGCCTAAAAAATCTTTTGGTAAAAAATCTGATCTGTAAGAAGTGACATTTTAGATCATAGGCAAGTGGCCATCGTATCAATGAGCGTTTTGTTTAATAGAATGACTGTCCAAATGGTTTGGCAGTAACTTTTCGGTAGCTTAAGGGTACACTAGTCGGTCATTCTTCCATACAAACGTAGTTTCGCGATTATTCCAATATTTGACGGTTTAAATTCGAATTAAACAATGATCTATATTCATCTCATCATTGTCTAGTCCTGTATGGAATCAAAAAAGTAAAAAAAAACATCTATTATTAGTTATGGGTGTCGAAACTTACTTATTTTAAGCCTAATTTTAACGAATCTTTGGGGGGAAATAAATAACAAAAGAAGACCGTAAATTGTAAAATAATTTCCATACAGGAATAGATAATTTGTTCAAAATTCCAGATAACTTTATTTTGAACAGATACATTCAGTAGTTTTTTCATAATATCCAAATTCCCGAAGGTCTTTTGAAAAGTTGCAGTAGTTCATTATTCAAAGTAATCACGCATTCATGAGTCATTCGAGGGGTGGAGTATGTGTGCATAAGTGCCCTAGCTTCTTACTGCTCATTCATCCTATCGATACGTGATGTTGGATGAAATAACAAGCATTTTAATCCCGCTCGCCAACGAGTTCGTCCCGCCGACTAGCGCATCCTTAAGCCATCGAATCAAAGTAAGCTTAAGTCATCGTTAACGCTGTTAAACTTGCAAGTATTCAACTCTTTTCACTCTATCGATAGAAAACATCACTACTGTCTAACAAAACAGACTGTCGGTCGATTATCCTCATCCAGTGAGGTCTGCAAAGCTAGAGGATACTAAATAATTGTTTTTCGTGACCCACATGTTATGTTACCCGGTAATTTTAACCTCTTGCGTGCGAATGTTTGCTTTCTTCGTTTTTCTTTTAGATTACTGTAATGATAATATAATAGTAGGAAGAAACATAGGTACGTGTTACTTTAAAAGATCGATTGTTTACTTTGTAATACAATACTGTACCTACGTGTTGAATTTTCTCAATTTTGTTTGAAAGTTTGTTTTTTCATAAAATAAAAATGATGAAATCGTAATGGTGAATCTGATATTACAAAAAATAAAACATCAAAGAAAAACTGTTGTCATGAAACTATCAAGCTCTGAACATATAATTATTAATTTGCGTAGTGTGCAATTTTATATAGTTCTACGGATAGTTTAGATAGTATAAATATAATGTATGATAGTCCCCATCTAGGATGTGCCGTGGCGAATGAGTAAATGCCAACGGTCGGTCCCGAGGGAACATGAAGCGATTTTTGACGAGAAACCCCTCCTTCTTTTAAAATTGCCGGTAATAAATCACTTCAGATTGCTTAGAAATAAAGTTTTGCTATTACGATGTTATTGAATTAATTTTTATTCGTATTATCCTTACAACTTGTTGAAATTCTCACGGGATTGCTTCCTGATGTTGACAAATAGCCTATTGAGGCTTTCTCCACTCTTTTTAAACCGACATCGAAAGGAGGAGGTTATTATAGCTACTGTTTTGAACTGCCATCATTTTCAACTAAATTGGAGACAGGTTTCCGTTTCCGAAACAGTGTTTTACAAAGAACGACTGCCGATCTGACTCACACAACTCAGTTGACTTTGGTGGTGGAAACACCACCAACCGGCTAGTTTTGGCTTCTTCTAGAGCGTTATGTCTTTCGCAGGAGGCACTTACCAACGCAACGCAATTAATGTGGAATGAACCGGCAACAAACTGCACTAAGGTTGTGTGTGACAGAGATAATACTACCTGAAGCCAAAACTAGTTGTTTTTATCTGCTTATAGTTTTTAAACGTCGAAGTGCAATATTTACCGCCATTACCTGTTTATTTCTGTCCGTTGTTTATCCTGTTAAGCTACTGAACCGATACTAATCAAGTTTGGCATATATTTTGGGAAAAACACACGATATTTTTGTAGAACCGCTGAAAAATAGAAAAAATATCTAAACTCTCGCGGATGACTGCACAAGCCCACCATAGTGTAAATAATTTTATTTGCGATGGTTCGTACGTCGGTGTTATTTTTAAAACCTATGCATCTGCCTGGCCAAAAAAAAAAATAAACGTTTGAAAAAATCGAATGTTTTTATGTAACACTAACAGCGTGTTTTATGTACGAGCGAATATACATTAACGCTGCATTTTATAAGATTAATTGCTCTATAAAATTCTATTCTGTTTAGCAAATTCTAGTTTCATTGAACCTGAACTTGTACTAGTCTGTTAACAGCTAAAGATGCTTTTTAATATACAACTAGCATGTCGATATGATTATTGACATGCTAGTTGTATTGTAAGTATAGATACGATTACCTAAGTTGAAATCTACATCAGTTAATTTTAAGTCCATCATAATTTTTTCACATCTTTGCATTTTTACAACTTGTCAATTGAGATTTGTACAAGCTTTCATTGAAACTAGTTTAGAAAAAATATCAAAGTGGTAGTCAAAACTGCACCGAAAATTCGTAGCATAGTTGAGGAAAACCTATATACGACTTAGTTTTATAATATGCATAATGAATACAATAGATTACAAAGACACGAGGCAGCTATCATGTATCTATACTGATATATGAGCAGATATTATTCATAAGTACAAGAAGAACTTAGATATTTAAGCTCAGCACAATTTTACCGCAACTACTCACATAAAACGGATAGCCGCCATTGCAACTAACACCAACAATTTCATACATCCGCAGAGCGACATTATTGCCGACAAAGTGCAGTTTTACACCGTCATGTAATTACTGTAACTTTTACTTACAACATTTTTACTTTCCACTCGAGTAAAGTAATCAGTGAGGTCTTGTTGAGCCCTTTTTCAAGCAGTCGAAAGCCGTTGCCGGTGTCAGTAGGAACGACGCAAGCGCAGAGGCAACGTCATAAAGAAAAACGTCGTAATTAAGAAAAGTTGAGAGGACTTTATAGATGGCGCGAAAGTTTTAAACATTTTTGAACTTCGATTTCGACGCGAAGTTAAAGGGTTAAGTAGGATTTTAATACAGTGTTTTTTTATTGTGTTTTTTATTGCAACGTTCCAAATTAGGTGAGTACAAATATTATTTTTATATTACCTGTATTTTATAGTAGTACATATTTGTAGTAGAAACTTCTTCAGAGCTTTTTCAGTTATTCAGTAATTTATCGAGCGGTATAAGATATTTACGGTACTTTGCAAATGTGAATCTAACAACCCTTCATTACGTTTCATCGTTATTTCCTATCAATCTGCTTGTCTATTTACTGGACCTGTTGAAAGTAGTTTGTCAATTTTATTCTTTGCAAAAAGTAGCCAACCCTTCTGTCGCTGTGGGTATAAAAAGTACCCTGGAAAGTAATCATGTCCAAGGTTTTGCTCGTGTTCATTTAGAATTTGAAAATCAACTCGGTTTAGGATTGGGAGGTTAGGGTTAGGAAGTCAGGATTAAGATAACAGTTTTAGTTGATGATTTGATTAGAACGATGATGCTTCTTACAAATGAGTATGAGTGAAGGTCCCGTTCAAAATATGATGATCGATGACACAATTTTCTAAATTTATTTTGTAATCCTTTTAGTGACTTGGTCAGTTTGTTTGCTAACATATTTCCTTCATCATTCTGCTTCGATAGATTCCTGATAGATTGCTCGTGTATGTGTTTTTCTTTTAATACCCTTGTCTGTCACTATTCATGTTGATTTATTACTTCCATTCCATTCTCATACCACAAAAACGTTATTGTTACGAAAATTGGGTTTTCCTATTTGTGTAACAAAGTTTCTGAATTTTGTCTACGTGATTTATGCGTCTCTAGTATCCGTCTGTGGATCCGCCCGCGCAATTATTCTTTTTGTGTGCGGCTGTAAAGCCGTTAATTTGTTTTTTTAAAGCAATTTCGCACACAATTGTTTACCAACAGCGCCCTTCTGACATTCGTTCAAGCTCCAAAAGTTCCGTGGCACACTATACGAACATTACGAACCTAAATGGTATAAGTAGGTGTGTCATCGTCTGTTAACGTATCGTATTCTCAGCTGCCAATATCAATCATGTTTTACTGTCAGTGTCAAACATTCCTATATTGACTCGTTTACCGTTAGACGTGTGTAATTAACTTGATTGTCTCGCGGGGCAGACAAAGGAGTTCACATGTCATCACCTTTATATCGGAAGCGTGAATTTGCACAAGTGTCACTGTTACGTTTGCCGTTGCCGTGTTGTTTAAGAAGTACATTGCCGGACGGGCGGCCGGCAAAACCGGCGGGCGGCAGATGTAGGGTTATCATCATAATACTTTTTGTATGTCAATGTGTAATATGATTTGATTCATTATGACTTGCATCATTACATCGTATGACCTGAAAAAAGATAGAAACATCTAAATGTCTAGAACCATGACCTCGAAGAGTAGCATGAAACGCAATTTCCACTTATCGTAATCGTCTATAGTTTATCCAGTATCAATGTAATGTTAATTTAACAAACTAGGTTATAGATTCAACCAATCTGAAGCAAAGTTTAACTAAACACCAGATGAGTGAACTCAAATCGCTTGCTAACCCTGCGCATATGTCGTGTCGGCACCGGGCCCGGCTGCGCGCGGCATGCGGCACCGGCGCGGCGCTCTGTTTGCACTCTGATGCGCCCCACGTGCACGATAACAGGTTATTCAGCCTAAGAATCAGTGCACACTGACAGGCGACAGAGATTTTATTATTCCTTTGATGTGGATGGAAGTGGGAAAATCTCTTGCAAGGAAAGTTTCGAGTACCTATGAATGAGAATATTGGAAGGCCGAAGACGTTGGGATGGAATGATGATAGTGTAGCCAAAAAAGGTAACGACTACGATGATCAGTAATAGAGAAATAAATTGGCATTAGAGCAGGATAATAATGATTATTTTATTATTCCGGTAACTAAACCAAACATGACGTTCATTTTCGCGAAATGTACCTAAATTAGTCCTAAACTCCTAATCTACAGTTACAACTAAATCGTGGGCGCAGAACAAATTGCACAGATTATCTCAATTGCTAAGATACGCCTAATTGCTTAAATGTGCGGCAAGAAAATATCTTAACTAGAGATATTAAACCTAAATCTGTTTTACTGAATAATTTTAACGATACAGTTATGTGCAATATGAATAAGGAAGTTTAAAATATTAATGATGCAGACATTTTTCACACCGCGATACAAATCGTCAGATAATTTTGATGATATAATTATGATAGATAATTTTATTGGCAACGCTAATAAGAAGTTGAAAATAATAATGATGCACAGTTTTTAACAGTAGAAATATTTAGATAGTATAAAATATAACAACAAGAGGCTCCTACGGACGGCAATAAAGATCATAATCAGCCTGTAGAGGGAATGAACCAATACGGTGGTCGAGAGTATTTGCATAGCGAGCAGCCAGATCGCGGACTTGTGAACTACCCAAGGAGATGAATCCTGCGATAGTACTGCACAGTTAGACCGTGCTCTATGTATATGAATGAACATGGATGGGAGTACCTGGTAGGGTTTGAATAAACTAGATTGTGCTTTCTACGGCCGGGTATTCATTTATTTGTAAACTGATTTTTGTTTTATGTTTAACGGTTTTTAGTTCCTTGTGTTTGTATGTTGCTAGCTTTGATTGCTTCACTCTGTTGCACACGATATTCAATTGTCTACATTCGTTTTGGACCAATTGATGAATTGCTGACATCTGTGATGGACCTTTTGTTTATCCCATCGTTTCTCGGCTACTGAATCAGATGTTGTATCCAGTATACAGTGTTCAGTCCAACGTGTAAATACGCTATTTTGACACAGAAAACTCTACAAATGGCAGCTCTATTTGTGAAATGGCATACTTTATAAGATTGTGTTGTAGGTCAAGATTTTGCCACACATTTTTTATTTTGATCTTCCATATTTTACGTCTCTTCATCGCTTAAGTATAATGTAGAAACTTACGAATTTCGTTCACTAAGCTATAGGCCTGTTTGATTCAGTTTGCCTCACCTGTAATTGATGTTAGATAATCTGCCGGCGGCTATGACGTGCCTCTTAATACATTAACGTTACATCCTCTATACATGTTACTTTGGTGTTCGCCGATTTTATCTGTCATTGGTTAAACAAGGTTTTCGTTACGCGGCGCGGCAATAGTCTGATTTTAATCAGCTCTGATATACAGTGTGAGTCTTTATAATGTGCACATATCGAAATGAGGGAATCTATGCTTAATTTTATCGACGGAAAAAATGTTTAAAAAAATCTAAATTGTTATTTATATTTTTTATCTACCTGCTAAACAATGTGCGTAGCTATGCGTTGGGCCTTTCTTTGAAATTCGATAAAAAATGTTGGGGTTGAGTTAAAAACATGCAGTTTTTACCGTTAGGTTCCTAATACAATGAAGAATAACTTAAAGTTATAAAAAAAGAAGGTGATGGGGGCATGTTATTGAGAAATTTTACATTTTTTGTAAAAATTAATGAAAAATCAGATTTTTGCCAAAAAAGAATGTCTATTTTTGATAATGGCTATTTTTTTTCCATAATTTTTATTTTATGACGACACCTAATTACTTCCGAACATTATGGAGTTTGTTTCATCGTGATAAATCGTTTAGTTTAAAAGTTACACAGTTTTGTATACACTGGGGTCACAAAAGCAAACAATTTTTTTTAAAAATCCATAAAAAATATAAATAAATATTTAGATTTTTTTTAACATTTTTTCCGTCGATAAAATTAAGCATAGATTCCCTCATTTCGATATGTGCACATTATAAAGACTCACACTGTAGAGACTGAGTTGGAGTTCTACTAGAGCAACCTGTATTGTATAATTGTTGTTTGTAAAAATAAATGAGAGTTAACTACTCTTAGTAGTGTAAATGAAGTAGTAAAAAATAAAGAGTTATTAATGCTTGTCTGCCTCCCAAGATGATTTTTGATTGTGTTATTTTAAGTGTTGTTTTATTATGGACACAAAGCCGATGAACTTGTCCTTCTGTCATGTTTTGTGTTTACCCTATCATGAGCATTATTGATAAATTTAAGAATATAAACCCTAATAATTCTAGTTTACGTTACATATTTGTAGGTTTGTCTTTCTTGATGCAACATGATAGCTATACCCGATGTAGCCACTTTGTGAACACCTTGATCATGAACAAACTAGTTCACATCTACTTACGATAGTGTGAAGGGAACATGAGATTTTTTACAGCTATTATTAAAAATTAATACGTCGTCCATCCGGCTTAAAATTGCACCCAGAGCTTAATGCAACATCCTGTCTACTGTAGAATGGCAGTTTTGTTTAATTAAATTCATTACATAATTATACATATTGCTTGGAGACACGCACTATTTTATATTGCAATTTGCGTAATTAATTTTAGTATAATATGTAATCATTACTTATGAACCTGGCTGTTAAGTTGCAGGTTCATTGGATTGATTTGCAGTGAATAACCTAACAAAAATATTTGCTCTCAGTAGTAATACTTAATTATGTTCTATAATGTTCCGACTGCTTTAGCGTTATTAAGGGATATTTGATATTTTTTTTCTATATATTTATTTTATTTATTTGCTCGTTGGGTTGACGATATCGTTAAAATCGCGGGGAATGGATGGATAAGAGACGCACAGAACAGAGAGATATGGCATAAAAAGGGGGAGGCCTATACCCAGCAGTGGGTGATCCCGGGCTGATATGATGAAGGGATATTTGACGATTCGCATGTCAATAAATTAATAGCCTTAAAACGATTATGTCCTGTTTTGCTATAAAAATATATAATTAGGTACATACCTACATTCTTAATGGAACGTCATGGTTTTCCTAGCTCATTTGTATGTTTACGTGCGACCAATCTTTGCTCGTCTGTGCACACCCTTATCAACCTTGCCTTGACGGAACCAAAAAATCATAAAATCTTTGTTTACCGACACAATTCAAGGTTACAATCACACTGAGGTTGAAATGTCCAAACAGTTTACGCGGGTTTACATTGAAAATAGATTTGGCGGTTTATAGCTCTACCAAGCGACATAACTTTTATATCCGTTTAAAAATATTATCGCATGCCTGAAAAAATACGTGAACGAAGTTTGGCTTTCATAATATTAAAAAATGCAGTAGCCAATTTTGCTTCCCCTTAGTTTTAATTTTATTTTTTTTGCGTTTATTCTGGTAAAATAGTTTGACTTTGGCTGTCAGCAAAAGTATGGCTTAAAAAAGTTGCCAGCCTCAGTGTTATCTTTTCATCGTAGGTGTATATTTCTCAAGTAGCCACTGTAGCAAGATAGCCTGCTAAGAAGGTACTCATTCAGAGCATAGTCTAACCGTGTTCCAAAATTCTACTCATTTAAAGTTACAAACATACAGATTTTTTCATTCACAAAAAAGCAAAAAGACTGCAGAAAGATGCAAATGCGAAAACAACAAAGTAATCAACACGATTATCATTTTTGTGTATCTTTTTTCCGAATATCACCCTATTCAACGTGATAAATTGACAATCAAAGTTCGACATTCAAATTCAAAAATACTTTTATCGCAGAAATAAATCAGCAAGTAAAGCTTTTTTCTACACAGCTAGATCTAGTTATGCAATATTCTAGATGATCGGCGCAGGCGCACGCGGTGCGGGCAGGAAGAGAACCCGACACCGCGCTGCTAATGGCACGCTATGAACTTGTGACGTCGACCAGCTCGCTACGTCGCGAGGTATTGAATTACTGTCCCCCTAGACAATGTTATATTATTAAGATTTTGTATTCTGTGTCTGGAATGGAATTTCTAGTTGGATTGAGTATGGATGTATGACTTTGATGACTTGGTACGACTTTTACAAGGGTGTTCCTTCTTCCAAATATTAGTGTTTAATTTGGGTTGGTCTGATCCAACTCATAGTGGTACGCCCTGATCAACAGCACCAGAAGCTTCCTGGACCTGCGTTGACAGCCAAATGATCCTATTGGCGGTGGTAGGCTTCACCAGAGCTGCATCGTCGGCTCGCGATCACAATCTTCTCGTAGTCCGGCACGAAACAGTTTTTGCTTTGTTCTGTCGATACACATTTCTATTTTTTTCTAGGTGAGCTCTCACAGGCTTGATTCTCACAGATTGAGAAAAAAAGTGTCTAGAAAATATTATACTACCTACAACGAACTTGGGAAACTTTGATATAAAACAAAAATTAAATATTTGTCGGTACTGTTCACACAAGATTTGCCAGCAAAGAAAAACAAAAAAAAAACTGTCAAGCAACAACTTTGTTGATTGCTTTAACTAAATATTGCTCTAAGTTAAAGGTCAGTACACCGCTAGTTACAACATAGTTGAGTCACTCTTGCCAACCCAATCCTACCTATGCCAGTTCCCGTGGGGAGACCCACGGGTACTGGGCATGGGCATGAGCCGACGTCACTCTTTGACCAACCACATACTTTGATGATATTTATTTTAACTTACTACGTATTTATGTAGACTAGGTAATTATGACCCCGAATAAGTAACGTATTTAAGTAACAAGTAAAGTAGTCTCCCAGGGGAGTAAGCTCATCCAGTCACCTTTTGACCATCCACATACTTTGATGACGTTAATATAAACGTTTATACATATATTCTTAACATTCACTCTTATATCTCTTACATGTATGTATGTAGTTTAGGTAATTATGACCCCAAGCAAGTAGCACATAAGTAACAAATAAGTAAGTTAAAAATAAGTAGTCTCCCCATGTAAACTGGCTCGTATAGATGTCATACAAGCTTCAGCCACTCAAAACTTTAATGACGTTCATATTAACTGGCTGCAAAATGTTATCAAGTTGTAAATACTACCTTGAATGAGCTTGCTCGACGTCATTTATATGCCAGCCAATACTATGTATAATACTTACCCCAACCGAGTAAGCGTATAAGTAACTCTAGTAAAGTTTGTCTCCCCATGGGAACTGGCCCGTATCGACGTCACGCTTTGGCCAGCCACTCAATTCTTTGATGACGTTATATTTACTCCCTGCATATGTATATAGAGTGTTTAATACCGCCCTCAGCAAGTTTTATTGGTTTTATTCTCAATGCTGTCTACTTTTAAAGATGACCTACTGAATTTTCAAGTGTCCCTACATCTTTATTTAACTAGTAGTTATAAATATTGAAATTATAAGTAAGCTTCTGCCAATTTACAGCCTGGAATTCCAGTTGAGACCAAACCAACCGGCTCGTTAGGATGTGACCGTCATGCTCTATGGATAACAGCTGGTCAATATTATGATGACGTGATTTTACTTTATAATAGTCGGGCAGGTCTTAAGAGTTGTTAATACCACATTCAGAAGGTTCACTTAAGTAAGTCTAACAATAATAAGTAGTATTCAATTTCATGCTTTGATGAGACTGAGACACTCTATTAGTCTTAATTAATGTCAGAGTGTCATGATGGTATACCTTATGAAAACTTTGACGGCAGTACTCAACATGGTTTATAAATCTCACACTGCAACAAAATTAGAATTGCATCAACATCTGCTTTAAACTCCCCATCAATTTCAAATTACTGCAAGATCTCACAGCTCTATATTTATCAAAACTCGATGGCCGTAACCCTGTCAGTCGATTAACCGGCGACGCACTGTAAAATTAAATTTATTTACGTCCAGATACGATAGTCGAGTGATGCCGGGCTCCGACATTAACCCACTACTCAGACTCAGAGCATTCCATGTAGATGCGTTCAATAATTTAATTATTTACACGATAACTTGCCGTTCATTACGTAATATTCATTAGCCTCATATAAAAAAGTTTTAACAGGGAAATTATCTGTTACATATTTTACGATCAATCTGGTATTTTTGAAACAGAAAGTATTTATGCTGTATCGTTTTTTTCTCAGGGTTATTAAGCAAGTAATACCTACTAATATGCTGTATTAGTTCACAACAATGTATTTTTTATCTCGGCTATTTATGTAGTATCGTTTAGATTGTGATAAAAGAGATGTCCAGCCGTTTCGATAAAAGAATTTATCGATAGACATAACACTGTCAGTGTACAACGGATTACTGTCTTTATTAAACGTGTATCCAGCTAAACGTAATGGTGCGAGTGACTTTAATCCGGCGTGTCAACATTTCTATTACACTGCTCCACAACAAACATTTTCTAGAGTGAAAGATACTATGCAGTATCATCGATATAATTTGTAATAGAGGAAGTAATTTAGACATCACAAAAGATGCTATTTTGCTACGAAAAGTACCATTTAATTTTTTATTGTTACAATTAAATTAAATTGTATTTTGAAGCTTAATTGGATTGTTCAATGAGGCTTATGGATTTTTAAACAGGTATCATAAATACAATGGACCGTTACAGTAATTTGCTTAAAGGGAGCGAAATTGTACTTTTATTGGCTTGTTCAATTTCCATAATTTAAATTGTGGTTTTGTTAGTGTGACGGGACATTGTTAGTGCAGTCACGATGTGTCCCAATCTCGTCATAATAACGGGTGTAACACGTCTATGAGTGGAAGTTAATGCACTTTTTACGTCAGTTAAAATATTGATGAGTTTGTACGGCCCTTTTTTCTAGGTGTTTGGTTTTATTAATGAGACACACCACCTAAATTAAATATAAATTAATTTACTTATTTAGTATTGAAATCAAAGTAGATTTATTAGTTTAATGAAATCAATTCAAATTACTTTACTATCTTTCCTCTCACTTTGACTCTCATTCCGGTAATTACCTACAAGAAATGATCGTGAGGTGACATTTTGAGAAACAGTTAAAAACACGTAAGAGAATTTTAAAGGTAATTTCTACAACGATTTTTATAGTATTGCATCACACATTGTGACTCTTCAAGTATGGTTTTAACTATAAAAATTCTTCATCTACAAGTATTGCGTAGGCTGTTAAAGATGACACTTCACCTTAGTCTCCATACATAATGTTACCCTGATAAGCCAAAAAAATGCTAGTTCAATCGGAGTAAGTTTTGAAAAATATCTTAGCAATTAAAAATTTGAGTTATACAAACAAACATACAAACGAAATTGTTATAGCTATTTAATAGTATTTAAAAACTAAAAGCTTTATAGGTAGGGCAGAATACGCATTGTAATTTTCAATTTGATTTCTAAATCAAATTCATCCAGGTTCTAAAATGTACGCTTAGTTTCCCAAAAATAAATTTTATCTAGAATTCTGCAATACTTCGGAAATTACGACAGCAAAATTTATTTTAACTACTGTTACCCAACGACCAAAATTAATGATTATGCTGAAAGCGAAATGTATCAGGTAATAATAAAATTTAATTGTAAACAAATTAATTATAAATTATGTTCCTAGAAGCGATTAATTCTTTTGTACACAAAATAAAACTACAGTAGACTGAAAACATTTTCAGGTGTAACAATAGCTGTGAAAGACTCGTTGCAGAAAACGTTTTATAGAATAACGCGTTCCAAAATATTTGTGCTTTCTGATTATTGGTTGTATTACATATATGAACATGTACTTTAAATTAGAAAAAAAAACCTAACCACACTTATAAAGAAAATAATCGGGAACACGATTCAAGCTAAGTCACCAGAAGAAGAGACTCCAGAGAAAGGAAAATTCTTATCCTTTATCTTTGAAGATCAATCTCTATCGATCGAAAATTTCATTTTTGCCTAGGTGCTGATTAAATTACTATTATATCAACACAAGGTGCCGACTGCTGGGGAAAGAGTTCCCTCTACTCCACTTCTTGTTCTTTCATAAAGCGGTTCAGCTCATCTGGCCATCTTCATCTACGATGTACGAATTTTTGTCAAAACTTTGAATTTACACCACTTTTATCCAGAGACAGACCTAGGCAAGAGTTCATCATCTGAAGGCTCAATTGCTTTATTTGATTAATCCTGTGACACTTCCGTTAAATAATTTGATTGATTGATTGATTACATTTCACTAAGTCTTTCCCACAGAGGTGATAGAAATAATGTTACACATCAAAAACAATTACGCTATGTAATACAAACATATCTATAAAAACACTCAACCCCAATAAGACGTGTGAAAATGTGATTTCAAAACTAATCGTGTTATCCACAACTTAAAAGCTAGCAATTACTATTTTAACGAGTCTATAAAAATACTTTCACTAAAAAGTAGTCAGCAGCGAATTCTATTGCCTAAAAAATATTACAAGAGAAAATTGAACCCTAATAAACTAAAAGTAAGTTTTCTTTGCGATCTGTCAAAGTAAACAATATTCTGACATTAAAAGAAATTGCTGTACGTGCAGCGATTGTGTATAACAAGAAGAGGTATAGTGACTTATTTATTGATAAAACAATGCTATAAATATCTAACGAAGGCACGCATACTTTTTTTGTGACCTAAGTAATTTAATTGCAATGTCTTGTATTTTTCCATTTCCTCACATTTCACAGTGAGGAAATGGAAAATATTTATTACTTTTTAGAGACAAAAATACTATAATTACCGTAACAACACTATAGCGTGTCTTAACGACATGCAGACAATCATGTTCTTAATCATTCTAATTAATTTTATGAACCAGAATGTGAACTCATTCACACTTTCAGTCGGCTTTGTAAAATACTGAAAACAACTTACACAACACGACAGATACCTAAGTAGATTATAAAAATACGAAAGTTTGTGAGGATAAACAGTTTTTTTTATGTTTTTGCGTAAAGCGTAACTGATCTGGATGTTTGGATCGCATGAAAATAGCTGCTTCTTTGTCATATTATCTATCGAAATTACAGGCGTACCTACACAAAACGAATAAACCTCTTTATAAATGTAGAAAAGTGCACACATAATGTGCTCTAAACAAATGGAGCATGCAGTACTCAAATGGCACGGCGATGTGTGAGAGTGTCATTGACCTGCTGAAATCACGGGTGTTCAGCAGTTATATAATTATGTCCAATAGTTCGATCATTGTCGCCTGTTGACCCCCGACTCCATCAAGTAGTTCTGTCTATTTATCGGCCACTTCAATTATTTCCTTTTGTTTTTGTCCTTGAGCCTGAAACACGTCGTAAAAATTCATGAACTACTTATTTATTGATAGGCGTCACGTGGTGTTAAATTAAAAATTAAATGTGTGTCGGTTATGGAATTTGAAATTGGACAGTGTATATAAATACCAAATAAATAACAATAAGCGTCAATGAGATGTCTGAAAGTCTTACAAGCTTATTGTCTGGTCACGTAGACCAAAACTGTCTGGCTTTTGTTTTCAGAGATCGAAAGACTTACGAGTATTTATGAAATCGTGAATTCAGAGTCAGGCGCACTCGCCAAAATAGTGTTTACTTTTAAATAAGTCCTCAAAGATGTCTCGGACCTGATTATAATGAAAGCTTAATAAGTTTTATTGGGTTTCTGTAATATTTATATTTCCAGACAGAAGTCGACTCATGAATTGAAAAAACACTTGGACTATTATACCATTTAATTATATTTTGTTAGACATAAATAAAATAAAAGGATTCGTAACATCCCTTTAATAAAATATTTCTCATCCTACACACTAATCAGAGTATCTTCCTGTTTACTTTCCTCATAAGCTGCCTCCAAGCTATTCAGATATGCTTCAACCAGTGTTAGATGGGCACTAGAATATATAAAAAGTGAGTATTTGCTCAACGTCTCTACAGGTTATTTTAAGTAAACAGTGGTGGACGGAATACATTCCCGATTAATGGCGATAGATTGGGTCTGGCTCGAGTGCCGCTTTTTGTATGGCTCACTCGCAGTTACCGGGTTTAGGGTGCCTTCACAGTGGCGGAAAGGATAAAGTGTGACGAAAATAATTATTTCGGGTTGCTTATTTTGGGTTGTAGTACATTCGTCACAAGCATTTAGGTAATTATCTCAAAATTCGTCACAACATAGGTAAGAGTTATTGTAAAGTAGATCAGTATTGAAACTATATACTCACATTACACAGAAAATAAATCTTTATTGCGTGTACAAAATTACAATTATTTAAATTATGTTCACAAAGCAACAAGGTGAGATTAGCTCTTTTAATACGAGTGTATCTCTTCTAGCCAACCTGCAAAACTGATTTGATATATTTAAACATGGGGACCTATTTACGTGAACTATGCTTAATTTTTTAGGCGTATAAATTAATATAATAATACATCCGTATTAAACTTTACTCATAATAAAACATTCCCCGTAGCATCATAATAAAGTTTCCGTACGAACTAGTGGCGGGTCGCTTGTTATTACTTATTTCAAAATGCCCACTAAAACCTAGGAAATACTAAATGACAAAAGTTTACGACACACTTGCGGTTAAACTTTTACCTGACCGCTAGGAAAGTGAGCGGTGTGTCACTAGCTTTACCCACTTGTGCCTGATATGCGGTTTCTGAACTAACGTGAGCTTGCAGATCACTAGAGTAGCCACTTCGTATACGTCGATATTGTGAAGTATGAGAAAAACTTATAGTAAATGGGTTCTTGTTTCGAATATGTTTTCTGAATAAACGTTTTTTAAGCATGGAAGTTGATTAATATTTTATTTTTAAGTCATAAATAAATGGCAATGATAATTTCAAACACTTTGGAAAACATAACGTATCCCTACTTGCTAAGTAAATGTCAATATTTCAAACAGTGGTAAATGTGTAAGTTTTATTTGTTTAATTAAAATAAAATGAACGATAGAAAAAAATTTACTAAACTTTTACAAACCACTGAAAAACGCCACTTCGATGCTGTCAATTCGAAAACAAATAGGAGGACCATTTATTTTGTGTGTCTGTGTACTGACAACTACTGCGTCGACTTTCGTTAGATACTGTTCCATGATCGATTCCATGTTTAATTTGCAGTATACAAGTCTATTAAAAAGGTTCTACTCTATTCACACTTTACGGCCAACATTATTAACATCAACATCTCACCTTAACAGCCCTCAAACGAGGTTACGTTCCAAATGTCAAACTTTAACGGAAAGAGAGTAATATACTGACACAGAGGCAATAAATGTAACAATAAACCTAACATACAACCATGTAGGTTACTGTATCAAGACCCTGTATGAGGCCAAAGGTTACCAAAGGTTACCTGAACATCAGGGCCGTATAACGTATTCAACTTGTTAGAGGCCTGGGCACTTTTGAGGTTATGTCTTTAGAGGTTACTGCGGTTCTTATATGCAAAGGATGGAGCAGGGTGGGTTTTAGTCAGTATAGGTCTGCCAATCCATTCCCACAACAGATCTAAGAGGAGGGATATATTTGATGATTAAAAGGAACCTAAAAACCACCTGGGATACATACATAAATATACTTAACTATCGACTTACGTATAAACTAAACGTAAAGCTATATATTTATAGGATGGATAATCAATGACTATAAAATTATAGGTATAATAACTTTTTTTATAAAAGTTAATAGTTTGCACTTCTATGATGCTCATGAGACCTCGGGCCAATACGGCCCTGCTGAACCCGCTAACAGGCGATAATTGAACCCTAACTTGCATTGCATTCACGTATGCGCATGATTCGGGTTTTATTTGCGTCTACAGTTATGAATTATCAAGCATAATCGTAAATGTCACGATAGACTTCATTCATGAATAATGCTTTGTGAATTTTAAAGGGACATGGGTTTACTCTTTATATTGTGGGAAGCTTACGTAATATGGGAATACTAGCGTCTGGTCACAGTTCGTCTGCGAGAAGTTACCTTAGCGAAGCCTCAGCGCTGTCACAGATCACGTTGTGCAAGTGTCGAAGTACATTTCTAACAAAATATAAGTACTGCAAGGCCTATGAAAGTTGGCTAAAGTGTACAGTCAGGTTCAAAAATCCAGCATCAACTTCTTAAGGCAATAGACTGATGCTTCACTTTGACTTACGTCCTTTTGTAATAAGTTGTTTTAATACTATACAAATCAAATTAACTTATGATATACTTCATAATTTCAACCATCATTCTACAAGTAATGATGGCGCAGTGGTAAAAGTCGTAGGATTCGTACGCTGCGGCGATGGATCGATCCTCACCTTTTTTCCAATTATTATTTTATTTAATTTAATTTTCAATAATTACTTTATTCTTTTTGTTATTACTAATACTTTTTTAAGTAGGAATTTGATAACATAATTTGTTTTTATTGTTATAATTACCAATATTAGTCATTAGTGTTGCGTGTCGTTCGTTATAATCACAGATACAATGGTCTATCTATATCTGTGGTTATGATCATAATTTTAGTATAATAAAGCTTTGTAGGTAGATCACAGAAAACGAAACAAAAGTGACAAACGTAAATTATTTTTATTTGTGAGGTAGACAAAACTATGTTAGTTCGTTTCGAGTCTCATAATGGAACGTTGTTGATTCCTGATTATTTTATGTGACGATTGTTTACGTATAACACTGTTATGGTTTTGCAGTGAAGTATTAACAATGGGAATTATATAAATATTAAGGGCGAACATTATAGCCCTGCATAAAATATGTGGATGAAACTTAAAACAAAATATGAAATGAAACCGGACTAAGTGTGAGTATAAACATTTAAATTTTAACTATTTCACATGTTAATATTCTTTTATAAATAAGGTTCCCTATTCAAAAGTGTTTCTTTAAAAGTAAAAGAAAAGTGATTAATACTTAGTATGTGCTATTATATTACAGTTTTTCTTAATAGTAAAATAGATCAACAGCTGTTTTGCATAAAGATAATAATAGTATTCTATGTTTTGTTCTAGTGACGTATCTAATACTATGAGTCTGTGGGATTTGAGATATGGCATGATGATGAGATGAGTTGTTAAGAATAAACAGGGACGCAAGCGACGTCCGGGAATTAATACGAAGGAAAATGGTTTCCGTGTTACTAATTCAACACGAAATTAATAACCGTTGATCGTGCACTCAACATTGAAGGCTTACATCATCGAATATCACCTATAAACCGTTACGTTTATGGGAATCCAAAAAAGTTATGATTTTCTTGAGGTCCTTTTTTTATATGAATTTTGTTTATTTATTGTAAATAGACTGAAAACGTAAACATCATTTTATTGATAACTTATTATTTAAGGATTAAGAATTGAGGTATGGTTTCAAACATCTTTTCGTAAAGAAAACGATCCTTAAACTTACCTCAATATCTTGTATCAGGGTATTTTTTATGCAGTTTGGTAATTTTTTATTTGATAATATATAACTTTTTTTCGCTAAATTGAACTTGGTGGAACGGAAGAAACTTGATAAGCTCAATAATTTTTGGCACAGCGGTACTGGAAAGCAAAGGGCAACTGGCCCTTTGTGTTCCAGAGCTGCCATGCTAAAAGGCGTTTATTTTGGAACAGTAACGGGGCATAGCGGCTCTTGAGCGTAAAGGTCAACTAGCCCTTTGCATTCCAGGGCCTAACCTAACCTAATCGGTCTGAGTCAGGGTGACCCAAACCCCGAGCTCACTTCGCTCACTCTTGCGGCCCAGGAAGGCAAAGAGCAACTTCCTATTTGCGTTCCAGGGCCTAATCTAACATTTCCGAGTCGGGGCGACCCGAATACCGAGCTCGCCTTGCTCGGTTTTGCGGCACAGGAACGCAAAAGGCAACTGGCCCTTTGCGTTTCAGGGCCGCGGTGTCTTGATACTGTTTTAAAATAAATGGCTTTAATAATGATGACTTTATTATTTCTTTTGGTAAAGTAAATACGGTTTTATTAATTTTCTTATAGAAAATAACATACTAAGATGTTCGCAATTAGAATACCCTGTAATTGCTAATTAGCTACGCATAATAAAACGTAAGTTACCCTTAAAACCACTTATATTAATGTTAAGAAGATATTTTTTAATTGTTAAATTCTCTTATTTACTGTTTTATTACGTCAAAGATTCATTTAAATAATTTCAGAATTTTGTTTAAATAATAAAAATTGCATCTACGATTTACTACAACTATTTCACATTATATTCAGCTCGAATATTCATAATTTTAGCGGTTTTATAACTTTATCTAAAACATAGAATTATAATAATTACAACTAAAATATATTATTATTGCTAATTACAAAACATGCATTTTTATTCTAAACCCTGTAGGTAATAACTTATCATCATTGGCAAAAATTTAAAACGAAATAAAATTACAATAAGCAGCACTAACGAAACCACATACGAAACTTGTGAAAATATTTAACTAACAAAAACAGATGGTGACCATTGCATTGCCTTCATTAGATGATCTAACATGATTGTGCGGATAGCGTGGGGTCATGATCAATGTGGTTTGAGTTCGAATCTTAGTTACGTTGTTTTGTTTTCATTAAAATCAATCTTTAATTTAAAGAGGACATTTTTTGTTTTTATTTAGTATCGTTGAATTCGTGACAATATTTTTAATAAATAACTTATTTATTTATTATTATTTTGTATATTTACGCTTATTGTTTATTTTTAAAGAAGTTATATATTATTTATTATTTTAAGTATTATTTAAATGATTATGTTAATTTTTATTTGTTAAGTTAACTAACTAACCAGCTAACCAAAAACACACACAAAAATTCCTAACAAGGCCATTTCTGCCTGTGTGTAAACATATTAAACAATCGAGTAAAAACCTACAAAAAGTCTAACAGCCGCTGCGTGATATTTGAACTCGCACCTCTTTCGATTAACGCATTTATGTAAACGCCTAAACCACTGAGCTAGCTGGACTCATATTTTAACGTTGAAATTATGAACTCTACTTGAAATTATGTTGATGGATTATTGTGTCTCTCGAAAATAGAAGGTCGTAAGTCAAACTAAACGTTAAGCTATTTCTTTAATAGCGAGCTACAGCAATTTTGATTGCCTACTGTACCTTTTCTGATGATTAAGTTACTATTTTTATGAATGAAAGTCCTTTAAAACCCGGTCCCAATGGTTACGAACACAACAAAAAAATAATTATCCAAATCGGTCCAGCCGTTTTCGAGTTATGAGCTAAGCAAGACATTTTGCGATCCATTTTTATATTATAGAGATGCAAAAGCGACGGTAGTGTACGAACGAGGTCTGTTTTTTCTATTTATTTAGCTGTAATTTCTTTTACTTTAGGAGCTATTCATTTTTATTTTCTATCAAATTAACGTCAAAGTCGCCGTTTACGCTACAAATACCAGAAAATTCGTGATGAGGCTTCAAGTCTTTACATATTATGTATAGAAACTCAAGTTAAACCAAAACGTAATTTTACTTTGAATATTATTTTCGAAGTTTGGATCTTCTTCTGTTAGGGCAGTCGCTCCATGCAAAATACTGATATTAGGTGCATCTGATTTGACTAGAAGCCGACCCCAATATAATTGGGAAAAGCCTAGGCAGATCATGATGGATCATGTACTTGTAATGTTTTAAATTGAATAGGTACAATTGATAATTATAAAGTTATTTATAGGAAAGGCTAACAATTACAAAGACAAGTACTCGAAATATTTTGACAGTCATACCTTGAATGAAGCGTACTTGAATTTACATTAATTACAACACAAATAAATCTTAGAAGATCAAGAACTTGGAAGTTTGTTTGTAAAGGGTCGCTTTCTCTTGTATTGTTGTTAATGAATTTATGATTATAACCAAACTATTTGTTGTTTGTCAATTAACATTCAATTGCTATTAATGTACGAGCTTCTAACCACTATTTCGCCTATGTGGCGACAACTGAGTCCAAAATCTTTACTGGAATAAAATATATCTTATAAGTTAACTTATTATGCGTTCAGTTGAAAACATACAAACTTTTACGTTTTACATAGCAAGACTGTATAAAACGGAGTCGCCGAATCTGTCGGGGCGCGCAAATGTTGAATTCGTTCATTCGTCGTTATTGTCAGTTTAAGGTTTACAAGAAACTATAGATAAGTTTTCGGAAAAAGCATTGTTTACTTAGGTCAAAATCTACCCCATATGAAGCCGAGCTGGGCAGTTTCAAATGTATTTTAGATTTTCTACTGAAATAAAATTCAAAGTGAGTTTTTACTTTTCGACACAGTTTTGTACCTATTTAAAACCAACAACATTTCAAATCTCTCCTTATCATAGATTTACAAAAATATCTGAAAAACAAAGTACAATTGACATTAACTGAGAGTGTTCATGCCCGTATTTCGACGACTATTTATTCTTTCGTAATGGAACAAAGTGAAATGAAAGGACAATAAAAGATTATCAGAGGCGCGTTAACATTCACATTGTGTGGTAATGAAATGTATGGGTGTCAGTAGACCACCTAGCTAGAGACGTTCAAGCCCAATCGTCTTGTTAACGAAAGAATTGCCGCGATTCGGTCATTTTATGGCGTTTTCAACGATTTGGTATTGATGGAATTCTTTAAGGGGAATCGTTTGAATTAACACCGATGGAAGAATTTGAAATTGCTGCTTTCAATGATGTGAGAGTATTTGCCAGTAACATAGAAATATCTAGGTCGATTTTCACCAAATAAAGTGAACGCGATCAGCGCTGTTAATCGTTGTTTAAGAGCGTGTACGCGGTACTGAATTTCATACAGACTTTCAAGTTAATATTTTTAAAATAAACTTCATATTTCATACTTATATATAAGCAGGACCCAGACTTATAGGTCAGACTGATTTTCAGGCCTGTATCTTAATGAGTTGAATAAACGATTCTCAAGAAAATGTAGCAGTCTTCGGTCAGTGGTCTGTATTAAAATTGACCCACCTTCCCTAATTCTGATGTATAATAATGATGATAGTAATAATGATGATAGGTCTTGTAATAAGAGGTACTAACTGTATCAACTTATCATGTTCAGTTTCAGTGTTAGAACCTGCTCTCCATTCTACTTAATTCAAAAGGAAACACAGCTTATTTGTCATTGCATAGACAGTTAACCATGAACACTTGCTAGCACTGAAAACGACTCTTTGTTCAAATTGAAATAGACGTTGAACTTGGCCTTAAACGCTGGAATGCAGTTGATGAAATTAATGCAGGTGGACGCGATATTGCTTAGATGCGCGGGCGCATTGGGAAGGCAAACTATGTTAATAACTTAGTTTAAGTTATGTTATTTTCATTGAAATTGCATAAAATAATACTTTTTTCGTACCACTTGCTCAAAAAAGTGACATTCTATGCCACAAAAAGCGAACATAACAATAGTCATTTTTAATCTGTGAAAAACAGGGAAAGAATGTTGTACTGAATTTCATTCTCTCTCTAGGGAGAGAATGTGATTTAAATTTGGAATACTTAGATTACGGTAGACTCGATCGAAAGCTAACCAGAATAATAAAATATTAAAAAATAAAGATTTCGAGTCGACAACATATATCCGCAAAATTCGGATTGTCGAGTATTTTGTAAATTTCTAATGATTTTCTGACCAGACAGATCGCAGCCGCCATTATTGACATCGGTTATCATGTTGAGTTTTTTTTTCTTTCTTTATTTTCGGCCTATGACTTGCCGTGACACCTACATTTAGTACCTTGATGTGTAGTATTTGGGACACACGTTTCACCCGAGCGAAGCCGGATTTTCATCTAGTTAAATAAAATTACGAAAACCGACGAGGCCGTATGAGCTTGATGCCTTTGCTTTTTTAATTTGCCGCGTTTTTGTATTCTTCAAATACATAAACGTTGAGTTTATTTTTACTTATTTTTATAAATAAGTTAATGTTAAATATTAATGTTTAAAATGCGTATCTCATATTATTACTGTGTTATTTTTTTTCGCAAATGGTACGAAAAGTAGAGTATTTTCCTCGGTGATAAAGCTGTCTTAGTCTTGGGTGAACTTAAATCCCTCGCTACACTCAGGACTCGTCTTAAATCCCTCGCTTCGCTCGTGATTTAAGTTTTTAACACCCTCGCTACGCTCGGGAGTAAACCTCGAGTCATTCGTTGCGCTCGCGATTTAATTCGCCACCCGCGACAGAAGACCCTGCTTTATCCCCTTGGTTAATAATCTACTATTTTATATTCCTTTAATCCCCGAAGAGTTAGCCAGTCGATAATATTGCCAGTTATGATTAAGTCCTATGTATGGGAGCGCACCTAATGTTACCATTAACAAAGCATTCCATATGGAAAAATTCAGATTACGAAGTAGCTACTAAGAATGCCTGATAGTAACACTAATAAACATTTTACCCGACCTGGGAAACGAACGTTCAAGATCAACGAACCTCATGCTCAGTAGTAGCGACCAATTTATAAGAGAATCAGATTTTACGGCCATTTTTTTTTCTGGTAGAAAATATCAAACACTTTTCAATTAGGTAACAATCACGATTAGGTAGCTGATGACAAATTCTAAACTTTTATCTCAAATGACTAGAATCCATCGCCAATAGACACAGTTACATCATCCGCAAAAAAGCTACTATAACAGTCCTAAACAACACAATACAAAAATGTGGCCTGGCCTAGCTATGTACAAACCAACAATACTCGATTGATACCGACATTAATGCCCGTTTAACAATTGGATGATAAACGACAATATTGCAATGCGAATAACCGAACATTGATTCTCGATACGGTTGACGAACTCTATTTTTATTGCCAATCAATATTTTGTCTATTATTCCAGAACATTTATACGGCACGTACCTCTTTATTGCCATATAAAATAATAAAAGCATTTTTTTTTAATAAATTAGCATATTATTCGCTTTTGAGAGACATTTTGATTTAATCAAAATAGTAGGTTATTTTTGAACGGTGCGTATATTTTTTCCCGCTTGTTATTAGATAGTATGGCGTTGGTAAGGGCCTGGAATGATTTCCTTGTGTTATAACGAAGTACTCTCCATCCATACCACTTTGGAAGTTACGGATGCGTTCGGTGTCCAGTCTGCTAAAAGCAACTCGGTCGCGCGTACATCGAGACATGCGTATGCTCGCAGCGGGATACCGCCCTTAAGTACGCGACTAACTTTGACATCGTCTTTAATTATAAATTTACTAATCATATAAAAATCGTGATTAAAATAAAGGTTCTTCAAAGCGGTTTTTTTTAATAAAGTGGATTTTTATATATTCTGTTGTTAGTAGGCGTTATACCGGCAATCATTGTTAGAATAGGTAAGTTTACTTATTAATATTTTATTACATTTTTATTACTGTTTTATTTATGATTTAATCATAAAAGGAATGTGTCTTTATTTAAAAATCGACTGTCAATAATTTAACGAGCAATAAAAATAAAATTATGTAGGAATCTCGGAAGTTTTAAATTACCTTAAATGTAACACGAAAATGGTTTTAAAAGTGTCTAAAGCTTACATTTTTATAGTGAAACGTGTAAATATTTTTTGTATGTCAGATTTGGTTGCGTTATGACCCAATTTACTGTGTTCGTTATTTACCTTAGCAACGCTGCGCCGGCGCAGTGATAAGGTATTGTGAAGTTACCTTAATTTGAACCACGTGTGTGAGCTTTCGTGAAAACTACGCTATTGAAGAGTTCAATGAATATTTTTACAAACTGTAAATAGGACAAGAATGTTGATTACTATTATGAAGTTATTTGGCAGACCCAGCACCGTTCAACTATCGATATGTTTTTAATTTAATTAAATAATATTTATCACTTAAGCCTGCTCTACACTTGCAGGAATGAGGGCACCGCGGCCTGGGAACGCAAAAGTTGTATAGCAACAGGGTGGTTTTAGTCAGTTTTTGTAAGAATTTGATAGTCCCTTATGCTTACATAGTTCCACTGGACTTCCATGGACTGTAAGCTTGATGATTTTTCACACCACAAAAAAAACTTTTGTTGAAAGTGAAAAGTGCATAAAATTGGCGATCTAGAATTCTGAATTCAGGGCATTGATCGATAAAGAACTTTCTCACATAACCTGTAAACACTTAACTAAACAATTAGTTGCTTTGTAGTTAATTGTGTGAATTATCTTACAATAGGTGCAATTAAGAATTGTTGTTCGCTTTTAGGCTTGTAACTAATGGAAAACAAGCAAAGGTGTCATAATTTGCTTTTCACTGAATTCATTACGTGAATGGCTGCTACGAGTATAATGGTGAAGTGGTCGTAAAATTGCTTATGATGTGTGTTCAATTCCCGGGTTGAGCTAAATTTAATTAGGTTTCTTTAAAACTAAGATTTTTTAATGTATCAAAGGTGCGTCAACAAACGTTAAACTCAGATGCACAAACACCCATGCAAAGAAACAACAAATTGTTCATAAATATGTGTTCCGTGCGGGAATCGAACTCGCGACATACAGCAGAGCAGTCAATCGCCATTGTGTAAAAGACATATAACATCCATCCATCCTCACAAACTTTCGCAGTAGAAGATAATACCGCAGTACATATTACATTTCCCTAATTTTCTCAACTTCCTCAAGCATCTCACTTCATTCCACGTGTCCATTGATAACAGGTAGTACAGTAACACAGTGACACAGTGCAGGCATGTCGTAATACTTTAGTAACACGCAGTATCACAATATTTGCCTACATTATTGACTCTGCTCTCAAAGAGATAACGCATTCCCGGGCGCCGCGCCTGGAGAAATGTGCGTTGGACTACTGTAATTTCTAGACTGTTGATATGTTTGTTTGGCTATGTTTTTACTAGCTTTTTGCTTTCAGTTTCACTCGTTTTAAATACACTTATAACACTCGTCGATAATGTTATCGTAGTATTTAAATGAGTAAATTAATTATTTGTTATAAGATCTGATAATTTCTTCCTTCAAGAGGACCCCGTACACCCAAAGTCCTTTATAATGTTACCACTAGCTTTTGCAGTTTCGATATACCAATTCCTTTTTTTCGATTTTAAGTATATAGTATGAAAAAGTAGCCTATATCAGCCTCAACTTTTTTATCTGTTTCTGAAACATTTTTTTTAAATCCACTCATTTGGGCGTGAAAGCGTAACAAACAAACTCACTTTCGCATTCACAATATTAGTCAGTATAGTACAGTTTTAATACATTGGTACTTTGTTCCAGCTGCTAAGAATTTGCGAAGCACAAACTCGCATGCTGAAATCATAATGTCAATTATGATGGGACTAAATTATCATGTTTGTTTCACATTCTGATCTCAGTTAGTCACCTTCGAATTGTTTTAATTTAGGAATGTAAGATGGGTCTGAAAGGCACGCAGGCATATTTTACGTGCCATAAATTTCAGACAGCTGGGTTTTCAGGCGCCTAATATGTCATGATAGCTTTACGTTACGCCTCCACAGCTGTGCTTACGTCACTGTTATAGAATTTGAACATATAATTTGAATTTGAACGATGTTTGTCTAAACAATGGAAATTGATGTATTTTGCTTCTGTATTATAAAATGTAGGAGTCGGGTCTTTCGTCAGCAGTAGACATCTTCCGGCTGATGATGATAATGAAAATTGGTTCAGGAAGGAATGGTTGTATAATGATTATTTAAAGTTACATTCTTAAGGGTAATAAAAAATATGACTGAAAGCTCTGCGTGAAGTCTTTGTGGATTTCATGTTTTAAGTGAAATATTAATTGACAAAATATAATGGCCAGTACTTAAAACCATTTGAGGAAAACTTATTAAGTCTTCGTTTATGTTTTTCAGTATTTAAAGAAAGTACTTGAAGTATCAAAAGGAACTTTATGGTTATTTTTAAGGTTGGTTAGTAAAGCTAGACTTACTACAAAGGAGTACAAATCCACAGTGCCCTCATTCTCCTAACCTCGTCTCCCACTGAGAGTGAGTCAGTGTTCCTCTTAGTGACGTGTTGTTTGCCTCTTATCTTAGTAAAGGTACCAACTTCCGTTTCCTTGCCTTTTCGCCTTACTATGTTATGAAAAGCCGGGATTAAAAGGGATGTTTCCCAACTTAATTACCAACTAGTGACGCCCCGGTTTCGTACTAGAGCAATACAAGAGTTAGTTTAGCCTGGAATCATTAATTATTATCTATTGATTGCATATGTTATACTCGCTGTCGAGGATAATGAAGCTTTACATATTATATAATATTTCTAACTTATCTATTACAATCAAAATAATAATATATAATAAATCCTGCTCGCAGCTCAATTTTTCGTTCCTTGAAAAATGTTTTTGCGAAGACGCGACGCAGGCGTTATTGCGTATAAAAATATACCAATAAAATAATTAGTTTGTCGTGGCGTATCCTTGGCTTTAGAATAAAGAGAGGAATATTTAAGAGATATCAAATCAACTTCATTCACGTTAAGTGTGAATTTTCTGTAATCAATTACCCAAATAAATGTTGCACGTGCACGTTGCGCTATTTTTATTAGGTCTTATCAAATTTTGGACCAGTCCATCGAATCGTGGCACAACTGGCTTCTATGTCCCATATCCAACCTATTTAGATAACCAGTCACTGTTTATTAACATAACTGATAACATTACGCCTGTAGGACCCCTCAAAATAGACAGAACCGTACCATACAGGATGTACACACGGCTACACATTAAGCTATACAAAACCAGTTTGTCTTGGTCTCACTTCGTAGGATTTTTACACACAATGAACGGTCAGCTAATACTGGATTTCCATAGCTTGATGTGTCACATGGGCAATGAAATATAAATTTTCTTTTCTATTTCTTGTTGATTAGGCTGAGGCTTCACTAGGTCGCGATACGATCTGTGACCCGACAATTTGTTTTATATGTTTTCTTTATTTGGACCCGTGTAACTAGTACCAAACGTGTGAAGATGACTGAAAAAAATGAAAATGGGAACAATTATAAAAATAGTTTTTCAATTTTAATAGGTTAACATTACATTGCTCATAACTGTACACTCACAAACCACACAGTTACACACAAAAGTGTTAGCTTAATTAACGAAAGACATCATCTTTTGTTTCAGAAATCATGCAAGAACATACTAAATTGGACTTTAAATCAACATGGTGCCGAACAATCGAGGAGTGACGTGATAAACGAACGCTTTTGGTGTTAAATGTCCAGATTATTCCAAGAGAACATAAATCTATCGTATTCAAGAGATAATCATTAAGTTGTCGTTACTCAATAAAATGAACACAGACAAGTTTAACTTTATAAGTAATAAAAATCAACAGTGAAGTCGTAAAATGGAGAAGAAAAGATATTTTCTTAGTAAAAACTTATTATGGTGAGTAATGTTGTTATGTTTTGGATCATAAGCAGCTGTTCCCGCCGTTTGCTGTTGCCGCTGATCGGCCGTAGCGTGATTTTATACAGCCTAGCTTTCGAAAAAGGGGCAAACAAAAAAAAAACAATTTTAACCATCCTAACGCACGAAGCAAAAAGCACGTCAACCAAACAAACTCATAAACTCATAAGCTTTATAATATTAAGTATAGATGAGCGAATGCAAAATGTTTGAAAGTTAATCATGTGCTATTAAATGCGTGAACATTTTTTTCGACAAACTTGATGAGATCTGACACAGCCATGTGCTGTTGATTAGAAAGATAAATAGATTATAAAGTAGCTGTTTACAGTTAATTTGACCATATTAATTGATAGACCGATTAAATGGCTGACGATTTTAACCAATATCGTAATTTTATGATTAGGTAGGTATTAGATTTAGTTCGTTTATTTCTTTCCCTGCAAGCTTTTACGTTCCAGGGTTACCGTAACCAAAGGAATCACTGAGGTTACAAGATATTTACGTACCTTTTTTTTTTTTTAGCGTTGTAAAATCATCAAATGAGACCTCCAACCCCGGGCAGGGCGGGAGGTACTGTCAGACTTGTACTGACTAAAATCCACGGTGTCCTTCAGTAGCCCTTTATGTTCCGGGGTCACGGTAATAGAAATAAGTCCCGCGACCCCGGCAGGCTTTGGCCCTCTGAGAGGGAGCCCCGTCATTTTGCTGACAGCTCTTTGAGGCGCGCGTGGAACACGACGCGCCGTCGACCCGCGCATGGTCCATGGTTGGACAGCGAGTTGCCCTTTACTCGCTGTCCGCATGCCCGCGCCTACGGTGGCCGGAGATTGTCTTGCGACGTACGGCGCCGTGGGCGTACACCACTGCGGTTGGGGCGGAGGGAGGACGCTGTCCTCTCTCTCTCGCGGCCCGCCACCTCATTCACGAGCATTACTGCCTCGCAGAAGGTGGCGACCGCTTCCCACTCCGTCTCGCTCCGCAGCATGGCCGAAACCAATGCCGGGCGCGAGAGGTCTCCGCCTATCGCCTCCGTGAGGACACGTCGGTGCTCTGCCCAAGCTGGGCAGTCTTGCACCGTATACTCTACTGTGTCCTCCGGGATATTTACGTACCTATGGGGCGTTACAAAAATGTTTGCCTGACCTGAAATGCTGAAACTATACAGCTAACTCAATACCTAATAAATCTTTTGAACGTTACGTTTACGAGCGAGGCAGACGTGTGTGGACCGTTGCCGCCACACTATCTCATCTTTTAGGGCTGTACCGTAAGGTATACATATATGTAAGTTTTTATTGAATCGAGAAATCAATCGATTTTTGTATTGTGTGGGATTTTATAGTATTGATGTGCAGGTGTGTCTAAGGGGGCAATATATGGCTACATTACAATTGTCTGCAATTTGCTGTCAAACAATGCAATTATAAGTGTGGCTCGGCCATATAGCCACAAATTAGTCTGACCATAAGACAAAACGTATGAGCTATACGCTTTCAGACATATTGCCTGGATATAGTAAGTAGATTAAAATGTGTTTGTGTTGGCTGGAAATGCAGCAACATAATTATTGCAGTAAACATATTTACCATTTAGACGCACCTTAAAAGAGTTCTACAGTAGATAGATGGATAGTATTGATTGGAGTACCTAGACTTTTAGTGGTGTCATATAGGCTATTTAGAAATTTCTGTGCAAAAGCCACCCATGTCTTCTTAGTTGAAACTTTTCATAAAAATCGCATCGGGTCGTTATGTGCATCCCTATTCCCTATGAATTTAACGGTTAACAGTAAACGTCCAACACTAGTTTAGTCACAACATTGAATTTTCAAGGCACCGATTTCCGAGACATATTATTTAGTAATACAGTTTATGATCTGTGAATGTGTTAGAAATAGTATGCGGATGTTTACAGTAACAGTATGTAGGTAGGTATGATTAAAACAGCTGATATAGTAACCTCTGACATCTAACCTTGGTAATCGTAACAATACTTCGATTTTGTCTTTGAGACAATACACTAAACGACAGACAGACCGCAGCAAGAGTTGCTACGCTACGGTTTGACGACTCTCTCTACCACTACGCGCGCTCATCTGTCAAATAAAATAGCGCCCGCAGGAATACGCTAATTCCACGAAATCACTCTCACAGAAACGATTGGAGAATTTATGTTACATGTGAAAAATCCTGAGACTTCGTAATACTCAGTTACTAGGTTGTGATTGTGAAGGGCAGATAGGCGGTCGGTCCCATGTAAAATATTTACATTTACCTGAATCTCTTTACACTGGATTTCAACCCCAACATACTTGGAAAAGTGTAGGCCGATGATGTATCATTCCCAAAATAATAATAACCTTATTTCATCCATTGTTATTGACACTTAAACAAAAGACATAAACGAACACATTCATACGTTACAGGACATTTAATTATTTTTAGTATTTACGTTCAGCTTCAATGTCAAACACAGTATGTTATGATACTCAATTCCCAGAAATCATACTAACCCACCAGTAATAGTAATATTTTTTGTGGGAATATAGCTCCCCATAATTACAGCCCTTGTGTTTTTGCTAGCAAAACTTCCCAGTCTTCCCAACATTCCCGTGATCGTCACATCACTACGTAACTGTTGTATACGGTTATCATCATCGTCACGGTAGGCGTGCTGATTATCCCAGATTACCTCCCAGCTAGTGACCTATAATGCGACATTAATGGGCTTTACATTGAGGCACAGCTTGTGTGTGAAAAGTAGGCAAGTAGTCTTCAACATGACACATCAACTTTTGCGGAGAGAGAGAAGAATAATTCCACTTTTTATTTTCCACTTTTTTAGAAGTTAAGGTCATCCTACATATTATGGATAACGAAGCTACACATAGCGTGCGAAAAGCAATAAATTAAGACTTGCTGTAAGGACCGAACAGAGGAAAGAATGTGCAAAGTTAGGGCCATCCGGATAAGGAAAAAATAGTAGTCATCTAACCTACATGACACATCAATTCTTGCCAGTAGGTACGAGGCTTAACGGAGCAAAGGAATAAAAGTACAGTTCCACTGTTTATTTTTCCACTTAATTCAAAGTTAAGGCCTCCCGATTAAGGACCCTCCTGTCACTCGTTAACCGTGTGAACTGTGACCACAATGTACCAACTAAATACATGCACAAAGACCGCTGTAGAAACATTTGTCCACAATAAATATTTTCCTACGTGTTCAAACGGTAAACTTTTTATGATCACTACTTGAGGATCCTTTGAGAGTAAAAGTAAATAGAAATTATACGGCCCATTCACAGAGAGGCGCACGCGCTTGGGTACGAGAAAAAAAAATAAGGTCAAGAGCGGAGTCCCGTGATGTTAAAATTGTCCTTTACTTGGACTTGGGTCCTACCTTTAGAAACCGGTTTCAAGTAGGCACGGACGGACTTGTAGGGCTATCTCATAATTCGTCGCCTTACTGAATAAATTACGGTGTAAACTAATTTTGTAGCTTCTATTGACAGTGTGTCGACACTGTCCACTGTTTGACTGTTTAAGCCAAACATTTTAACAGAATTCAAAAAAGGTAGCCAACTACCGAATGGTTTATTTAATGACTTGTGTGCTGACAAAGTTTATGTTGACAAGAAGGTTTATCACTACTTTATAAGTCACGTAAAAACTACATTGTACGACAAGTTATCTCACTACCGACGGTTTAGCCATAACGACCAATATCCCGGGGCGGGACCACTGGACTGCATATAACTGTTTATAGCAGTGTTGAATTGTGTCCATTTGTAACCTGCGCAGATGCAATTATTCTTAGATAACAGTTTGTTCTTGAACAAACTTCGTAAACTAAAGCACTTCGTTTTATAGCCTGAGTTATTGCAGCGGCGCAAGGATAGTGACCTGGGGCTATTTTAGTCTTTATTCTCGTTGTGGCAATGACATAACAATTAGACATAAATCAATCTGAAGATGCTCCTAAAATTGTCTGCGGCGTGTGTCTGTATTTATTTCTGTAAAACTATATTACACCTTGTTATTGAGTGTTTACCGCTTTTTCTGATCAAAATACACTCGTATGTGGACTGAGATTGTCTGTTTACATACGGATATTGTTTAATACAGTTTAACTATGTTTAGTTCCTTGGGAAGCCAAATAAAATGCTCTCACCGAGATCGTGAAGACATCCCTAACGACCTCATAATTCCTTGTAGGTTCACTTGTTTATTTTCAAATGTGTTCATCACCTTATACAGCGTTATTCTTTGCGCGTGTTTCCGCGCTCAATTGGCCGCGGGCTGTCGGTCGCTGCAAGCAGTTACAAGCGTAAATCTAATTAGTACTATTGACATGTTTATATTTATTCTAGTAGAAAGCCATTACTTAATGTTAATTATCATTGTTAATTTTGATTTGTATCTATGTTTGAGTTGAGGCGACACTTGCACATTTAATTGGTTGTACAACGCTAGTGCCAAGTGGGCGTGTATCAATCAAGCGAACTAATAACGCGCTACATTTATTTTGAATTATTTAAATTGTTGATTAGCGAATGTTCAACATTTTGCTTTGAGGCAGACCTTAGTAATAAATCAATTAAAATGAGAGCCATAAATTTTAGTGAAATAAAATTGTAATGTCGGTTATTTATGACCGTAAACTTGCAAATAGTTTCGAGCCATTAAAATTTCGTCATACGGGGACACTTCAAAAACGAAATGATTTCTCATGTGGCAGTGGTAGACGAAGTGATTTTAACATAAAAATAACGGCGATCGGCACTTAATAAACCACTTAAGACGTTCATTAGGGCGTTTTACAGTCGTTTGATCGTTTTAATGTGGAGTGCGTTGCGGGTGCATTCGGGCCGTGCGTCTCGCTCCAGCCTCGCTCTTCTAATGGAGTTGTCAGATTGCGCAATGCGGTGAGAACTGCGTGGGCGCACATCCGCAGGGCTGTCGCCTGCCTCTATTGAGGGCTGGTGACTTACATTCTCAAACCTTTTGCATTTTTTTTAAGAATATGCAGAGTGTCCGGTAACAAATGGATAAACTTGAAATGGCATTATGTCGGACCTTTTGCACGTTCAGAAAAAAATACAAAAAAAGGTAGTTTTACTATACCTACGTAGTAAAACTTGCGGTTCGGCAGGTTTTAGAAATAATTCTTTTAATGTCTTTTCAAAACCAGCAATATTTTCTCTGTCAGAGGAATCTAAACTTTCAGTTCCCACAATATATTTATGGCCATGTAAATCCATTGCCAGCCCTACTAGTAACAACCCAAATCGGGAAAGTATAGTGATAAACAAAGTGTTTCCATGTCACTAACATCACCCACCAATTTACCCGTGTATGATCATGCCCATGCGCATGCTTGTTAAGCTTTAGACAATATAAACATAAGTGAATGTTGGCTCTTATTACCCGTTTCTCCGTGAGAGCGGTAAATTGTGTGAAGTATGGCTAGTCCGACAAATTGTTGGAGGATGGAGCTGATTATTATTATTAGAGTTGTACCGACTTGTCGGCTTTGTTTTTAGTCGGATAGTGTAGAGGGGTGATTTCTAGGAAATAATGACCTTTATCGCTTATGTTTTAAACAGCCTTACAGCCTTCATTTGGTTGTCGATAATTTTACTTTTATCATTTTTTTTAAATTTCTAACACCGTAATGCGTGTCCCACTCAATCGAGTGCATTGTTCGAATGATATTTGCAAAAAACTCAGCTCTTTACGAAGTTTCCATTACACCGACAAAATATGATCGACTTAACCGGCTAGTCGGCTAATTCATAAAGCCAATCTCAAATTATTATCTAACCCTTTCTGAGATCAGCTATTTTTCACTGATCGTTAAATTGTCTTAGCTTCACAATTTATGAGATTTTGCTCTTGGTTTTGGTGTCCTATTTTGTTTATCTTGAACTAAGGTTCATAAATATGTATGGTCTGCTTTCCTTTTCAGGGCATTCGTGATAGTTCAAATTGCAATGTTATCTTCAGCCACGAATTTAACGACAACAGAATCATCGCAGGTGAGTTTAAGTATTTCTTTAATGGAGCATTTATTTCACGGCTTAATTTTTTTCATCGATATCGCCACATGATATCGTAAAAATGTCTATTTTTCCAGTGAGCACTGACTAAGAAACTAGACTAAGAGTCAAACCAAGGTAACCTTTCCGTAGTCACGTGGTCGCTAGGTACCACTTGTTACTATTTCCATAGTCTGTCATTGCAATGAGTTGAATTGAGAACCTCCTCCTTTTTGAAATCGGATGAAAATTAACAAGTATTGATCTTGGAGCAAATAAATTGGGTGTTGATGATAAAACTTACGGTGACTATTTCCAGGAGGTGCCAGTTGAAATAGAAAAGGATGTGGAGGTGGAAGGAGAGGCGTACGCTTGGAGTGCGTGGGGCAGCTGGAGTGCCTGCTCCAGAACTTGTGGTGGAGGCGTCTCCGTACAAGAGAGACAGTGCTTACCCAGGTAAAGACCAAATAGACCATTAAGGGGCTGATGAAGCGACTATGAGGAGGCCTATGTTCAGCACTGGACGTCTTTCAGCTGATGATGATGAAGCAACTATAATGAATGAGGGTGCAGAGGTGAGGCAGTAGTTGCCAGGGCCACGAGTTTGTGATTTAAAGTCAAAATTATTTATTTGCGTTAAATGTTGTAGTACAAAGATGGTTATTAAGATTTCGATATAAACCAATGCTTACCCTAGACTAGAATAATACTGATGTAGAAAATCTCATTGAGTAAGAAGCAAAAAGGACTCCGTGCCATAGACTCAAAGCTTCAAAGACAGAGTGACGTTCTTTTAGTGATAACGATCATTAACTAGTAAAAAAATATTGTATGATAAACCTAAAAGCGACTGATCGGTATTACGGGCCGTAATGTATCATTCGCAGCGAGCAATTGCTATATTGATCTTTGCGAGCGCTTTGCTTTCCCTTACTAACTGCGCGAAGAAGATACGAATGCTTGCTGTGTAACACGTTACACGCTGCCTCGTAACGCCAGTCACTATTCGTCTATAGCTTAGGTCGGTACCTTAAGTACCTCAAATTTTTAAACGATTGTCGTTTTTCTGGGTCTTCAGGCAACAGTTTTTGATTTGCTTAAGAAATTAGCATGGGTCTGCTTCATATGTTGACCTCAACATACACGCCAAGTTGACTTGGTTATTTATTCGGTTATTTATTCACGACTGACTTTAATCATGTCCTACTACTTGTCAGATTAAATAGAAACGTAAACATCAAACATACAATGTGTGTCTAGTTATATTTACGCTGACTAAGCATTGTTGAGAGGGACTGCCCCTGGGGAGCCTTTTCTTCTTTTTTTATTGACATTGGCATTAAGTAGTCATACGTATGTCCTAATTCTTAGGATATTAACGTCTTCATGACACAGTTTTTTTTCCTAATGATACTTATACTAGGTAATAAGCCTTTATTATCCCACTGTTGGGCAAAGGATTTTTTTCTCTCTCTCCCCATGGCTTCTAGTTTTTTCGATCTAGAGCCTAATTGAAGCACTGGTTGTTGCTTTTGTTCAGCTCGTCCCGCCTTCTTCCATGACGCCTTCTGGCTTTGTCAGCTCCAGAAGTTGTCTTTTCAGTCCATTTTTCCAATGAGCTTGCATGAATTTCACTTTTAAATTCATAGAAGATCGGACTATTGAAGCATGCATTCTATTTTTGTATAATACACCCTTTATTAGTAGCGCATGCGCACCAAAAAATCATCGTTTCTGCTAGGAGCAAAGTTATCAATACCAATATTTTCCACTGATTGTACATTCCAAGTTAGTAGTGGAAGTTACCGTTACTTTTCAGCACAGCTGTACTGTATACTCAAGTTTACAAAGATAAAGAAAGAAACTATTAGCTCCATTAATCATTGCAAAATTCATGTTCGTGTAAACAGTTTTCTCATTTCACCGATCGCGTGATTTCTCTCTAACGAATCGCTGGATACTTGTAACAAATTGTCGAACAAGGCGGTTCCGACAGCGCTCGTTCACGTTAATATCTCATCATGTACTGCACGTAAAAGCAAAAATTGTAAACACTAACATTTTACACGCCTATTAAAATAATTCGCTAAAGCTTCTTTTACACTGTCAGACTTATCGGATCGCGAAACAAAATACGATCGGGTAGAATGAGCAGTATGATTATCACTAAGAATTACACCTGTCTCATGAGGTTTAAACCCGTATAAACAGATGGAGAGACCTAAAACAACTATCCGTAGGCCGTTAAAATATTTACAGCGTGCAGGATTTGAACCAGGCACACGCATCGCTCCGCTACTGTAACTGCCACTACCAACCAAACGCTTCTTCATTATATCTATGGTCAAACGTGTAGCGTCAATTAATTGAGCATGCTTCCTAAATCACAAAAACGTCAGCATCTATTTTAATAATTGCCATACTATCAAATAGGCGTATGATTTACTAGTCAACCGGTACAAAAATTCTAATCAACTAGAAAATATTTCGTCTGTTTAATTAAGATCGTTTCGGCCACGACTTCGGTGGCATTCGGCTGTCTTCGGCGATTAGATCTGACTCATTTGCGTTTATCAAACCGTTGACACATGCAATTTAGTAATCCGACGGCGTTTGAACTTCAATCAGTTCGGTGCCCGCAATTATTTTATTAGCTTTGATGTTGGTGGTCTTTCTGTGACGGGATAATCCACTGCTATTATTTATGTGAATGCCTTTCGATGATTTTGTGAATCAATCACGTTGTATAGGAGAAAGGGAGAGATTTGATACTTTAACAATTTTCCTTCTGAATTTTCTAGTAAGAAGGGTATAATTATAAGAATGCAGACAAAGACGTGAACTCAGCTAGTATTTATGAAAATAATATGTTACTAATTTGCTTTGACAGAATCAGGAAAGGATTAATTTCAGATTCAGTCTTAGTTTAATGTTATTCTGTACCATAATGCAACTATTATTTACGGACCACTGAATGGTTTAATTGCATAATTTTAGGAACTGTATACTTCCTTGTTCAGTGTCCTAATCCTCACTAAAATTAAAAATGAATTTGTCATTTTAAAATTCGAAAGCACACTCTCAAACTACTCTTAAGTCGAGAGCAACGTTAAATATTCGCTAAGTGTAAAAGCTTCTAACATGTGCGCAGGTTAAAGGTTAAACATGCCCTCGCGACCCGACTCGTACGGTTTTTATCGACTAAATTAAGGTAATGGAAACCCCGTAGCGTGGCTTGTAACAAGCTGTTATTGTAGTGGGAGCATTGATTGCTTGCACTTGGCCGCTTGATTGACACGCATCAGCTCCGATATAGCCGGTAATGAGCTCGCGATTACCGACCATTTTATAAAGAAGACAAACTTCATTTTTGTCTACATATTTGTAGTTGCAGCGCTAATGAGGGATTCGTTTTTTAACATGTGGTAATTGACGTCGGATCGTCGGTTGAATGTGGTGTTTGGCACGGGGGCCGCTTCCCATGCCTGGCTTGAGTGGTGGTCGGGTCAGTGTGACGGGTTGACGACGCTAGAATGTGTTTGTAATAGATTTATGTTCAGACGTCCGGAGATTTACACCCAAATGACCCTTAAATTGAATATCAATGGCTCTAAATAACAATTAAAAGCTTCTCAAATACCAACATTCCATCCATCAGTCAAGCCATAATTAATAATCCAAATAGATTATTGAACCGTTGCTGGTAATCAGGTCAGGTTATTTACGTACAAATGAATGCTTGAAAGATAATTGTAACGAGTTGAGGATCCAGGATTAATACGGTCAGATACGTGGTCCTGTTAGATAGATAAGTAGGTAATCAAAATACCGTCACTCTTAATTAGTGGGTGCCGCCAGCGGCGCCGAGCTTTAACGGTCTCGAACGAGACTAGATTAAATACATACCTATACATATATGTGCTCTAGTAGGCAACTATGTTTAGTGTTACCTATGAAATTGATCATTAATTATACGAGTATAGCTAGAAAAAGCGAATAGATGATAAAATTGAACATAAAATTAGGGAATAGTTCTCTATCCAAAACCTGCCTTAAAAAGATAGGTCTTAGTTATAGACAAGCCCATTGAGAATGTAAAAATAATGCTTGTAATATTGATCTTCATAATTTAGCCCAGGCCAAACTAGGATCTAGATTCAGTAGATGTTATTTAGGTTACGTAAAGTACTTTAATTCCAATAAATATCCAAACAGTCAGAACCTTAGATAGCGTTAAAGATTATCTAAATCACGAAATAACTTTGAAACAACTCCAAGCCAAGGCCTGTAATGATACAATTAATCAAATTAATTCCTTAAATACAGATAGAAAAAGTTATAAATTCCTTCATTATGTTTACGGACGTACAGACAGACGGTCGATAGTATCCTGCTGATATAGCGTGGTGTAACATGCTCGACAAATTAGGATGGACGTCGTTTGTCATGGGACTCTTGCGCATAGCCGCGTACGCATTTCATTTGGACAGCAATAAGGTTGGACATTTGAAATATTGCCCCTATATGTTACGTAGGAAAATTTTAGTTTATTTATTATGGATATAGACAAATGTGTTAGTTATTAGGCCATACGTTAAATAAGGATACTCTATTTAATTGTATGTCCCATGTCCTATAGACTTAACCATTTTGGAATTTCAAAAGGCATTTCGTAATTCCCAAAAAGCCCGACTTTTGCAATATACGCCTTAAAATATCTTATTCGAGTCTAGCTGACGTTTTTCCGTACCGCTACCAGTCTGAACACCAGAAAATAAATACAAAACGCGCTAAAATTTCATCCTTATGTTTCTTGGTCGACAAACTCAATTTAATTTTTTCACTTATAATATTGCAGTCTTTTGGAGTTTCAGGAAAATGTCCTCTCATACCTAGTACCTATGTTTCAGTCAATTGTAGCTAATAGAAGGCTAGCCTATAATCACTAATAGGCAACCGGATCCGTGGCTATTTAAATTAAAATGGTGGTAATCCTAATAGCATTTTACTTACTTTAAAATTATAATGCAACGGGGTTTCCAACATTCATATCCTTTTAGTACCTTGCCTGTATTAGATAATAAAATGTAATCACTTAATTTGTAACATAAAGTTGCAGGTTAGTACGATAACGGTCGCTTTTCATTTACTTCTTACAAAGTAATCTTCAAGTGTCATCTCTTTAATGGCGCCAAGGAGCTAGTGATGTCCGTTCCGATTCGATAAAATTATCGATAGAAACGGCCACTTTGACTTTTAGATCAACACCGTTTGTAGCGATCTAAAACGTCGAAGGACAATAATTGTAACATTGTATAGGACTATTTATTGTATTGTTACAAAAATAGAGGTATCGAAATGAATGGATTGGATCGTATCGTGTGAAATTGTTTTAAATTGTGTGATCAATTAATATACAAGAAACAAACGAATTATATAAGAATTCCTAGAATATTATATAGCCAAATTTTTTTTGCAGAAATTAGTAAAATGCGATACGCTACTTACATTTGTGTCGATGGTTCGAATAAAAAAAAAACTTGTATCGTAGAGGTAGGTATATTGTATCACAGACATCGTAAAGCTCCCTGAGTTACGATGTTTGTGATACAATATACCAATATATTTTATGTTAATTTTAATCGTCAATAAAGTCCATACTTCCAATCCTGATTGATCTAAAGTATCGATATAATGAAACAATAGTGCATCCCTACAAGGAACCAAGTGAAGTTGTACTTATCTTTTTAAAGACTTTTAGATAAATATACGAGCGGAACTAATCTTTCTCCTCGAGAACATGAATATTCAAACTATTGGTTGAGTTTACATTAAATTAATGTTGTGCTCCTTTTATATGGTGAGGAACATTTGTAAAGTCTGACTTATATGTGGAACGATTTGGTCGGCGATAGATCACAACTTTTTATTTTCCCCCCTAAATTAGATTAACGTGTTTCAAGCTATTTGTTAGCGGCTCCGTTGATTTCATTAAAGGAGCTTTTGTGTTGACGCCGCTCTAATGTTTTTTGTTCTATTTGCCTTATAAAATACTAACGTAATTACAGCGTTGGATTTATCACTTTTAATTAATATTGACATATTGGAATTTGATTTATTTTTGAGATTGAAAATGTATGAACTGAAAGGTTTCTCTTTTGTAACAGAATTGGCCATTTCAGAATAGAAAGCGCAAAATGAAAATTCGAATGAGAGCAAAATGTTAATGATGACAAATGCATTGATTTCAGCTTCGCACAGGAAAAAATTAGATTCAATTTCTAGAGTTCAATAACGATGTTATGTTATTTAAAAAACATTCAGATTTTCTGTTTCCAAGTATTGTATTTTTCATCAAAATCAGGCATGTCATTCTCGATAAATTAGGTACATACTTTATCTTGCGATGAAGGCAAAGCAAGCTCATCAACAACTCATCATCATTAGCTGGTAATCCTTCACTGCAGAACAAAGACCTCTCCCAGTGGAAGCCACTGAGCCTTGTCCTTAACTTTTTTCAACCAGTCTTTGCTAGCTGCCTTTAGCAGGTCTAAAAATCAACAACTGCTCAAACCTTTTCGAAGATCTCAATTTTCGGTCACGGGACTTATCCAATTACCGTGACTCTGAAACGTAAAGGGCTATTTATGAACACCGCGGATTTTAGTCAGTACGTGTCTGACAGTCCCTCCCGCTCTGCCCTGGGAGGACTAATTTGATGATTTTACCACGCTAAAAAAAATATATTAAATTTAAATGTCGTTGTTACAGAAACATTCCACCGTTGAACAACAGCAGCATCCCTCCACCGGTGATCACCGTCAGAGTGACGAGAGAGACGAGGCAGACGCACCAGCCCAATTGCCAGGGAGTCGACAAGAGATACCACGAATGCAATGATATTGTAAGATATAAGTATTTTTAATTCATTATCATTAAGTAGCTTATAAATTTTCCCACTGCTGGGACACAGGCCTTCCTCTCTGAGAAAGGGAGTGTCCCATAATTCACCACGCTGCGCTGGCCCAGTGCGGGTTGGTGCAGGTCACATTTTTTTCGTTTCTTTTCGTTCAATGACATACCGGTTTGCTTCACCGTTTTGAGAGCAGTGGTGATGAAATAAATTGCAAAAAGTAATGCGCCTGGCTAGATTTAAACCTGCGACCTACTATTCGTAAGTCGGGGTCGATACCACTGGGCCACCACTACTTTTTAATTCTGCTATAAATTATGTAAAAGCTATTGCATGGAACTTGCACTACACGAAACCGTGAAAGTCCCCTTCTATGTCCACAATGAAGCCAGGAGCTCACCTAGTGACATTTTATCTCCCTGTCGAGTGCTATGAAGATATTATATTAGGGAGTGCTCACATAACATGATGGTGACAAAAATAGGGATAAGCGAGTCATACATTTGACAGCGAAACAAACCTGTATGTCTCTGCGATAAAAAGTCTCCTGTGATTTGAGGTCTGAAGTCTCCATTAAGACCTTAAAATGGTTACAATACCTACATGATATTCAACCGTTGCTCCGACTTTGCCTATACGAACCCAACACAGTAGTTGGGGTGTATCGCATTGTCCGCCCAGTAATAAACACCCCTCCTCGGCCCTTTCCCGAGCGACTCCGCAATGCTGTAGCCTGTAGTCTTAAAATAGTCCCTAATGATAAGATATAATTGAGATCCTGCTTGTACCCCCTTTCGTCCTCCCCAAGGGAGGCCTCAAGCCGACCCCACTCGCTAAATTTTGTAACTATTTATTATGGCTTGAATTTTTTTTATGGCTTGCACTTAACCAGGACATGAGTGAAATTGACTCCTATGATGAAAATTGCTTTGATCAAATTTTACTCATTAGTGTAGCAGAAGAAATCAATAAGACTTTTTTTACCATGGTAAAATCATCAAATGGGTCCTCCCACTCAAGGTAGGGCAAGAGAGTCCCTCTTGCCCTACCTTGAGGTCAGGCTGACTAAAATCAGCAGTGGCTAAGCGATTGGACTGCTGCGCTACGCTGTGGCTGCGTGTCGTGGGTTCGATTCCCGCACGGAGCAAATATTTGTGTGATCCAGAAGTAGTTGCTTCGGGTTTGGGCGTTTGTGTATGTGAGTTTATATGTTTGTAAACGCACATATGACTCAGAATAATTTCCTAGTGTGGGGCAAAAAAATAGGCCTTTGCGTTCCAGGGCCACGGTATTCATTAGTCCCGCGACCAAATCAATAAGACACAATATTAATTACATAATGTAAAGCGCTAGAGTGTTTTAATGAATGGCTGCATACCTGCATCATCGAACCAGTTGTCAAATATCATGTCAAGTTGTTCGGTTGGCGGTTGTCATGGCTATTGATCAACCAATCGCATAGTTGGCTTGAGATTTGACGGCTTATTTAGCTTGTTATCAGATAGATTAGAACAACATTATCCACATAATGAAATAAACTAGTTTAGCTATCCCACGGGATCGTCATGCCGGAAAAAGGTATAAATATAAATGCGAATCTTGTGAGGACTGGGGATGAATGTATGTTACTCTTTCACACAAAGCTACTAAACGGATTTGGATAAAGGGACAAGGCGATGCTTATATTATAACCTGGATTAACACATAGGACTTTATTATCCTATGATGGCGTTCCTTTAGGATAATTACCAAATTTCAGGTAGGCAACGCCGTTCAAGCTTATAAATTGATAACTAATCGAATAAAAACCAATATGTACATTACTTCTAATTGCTCCACCACTAATGAACATGTTCCCTTTATCAAAAGCTTTTCTAATCACAATTCCCACGCATTCGTCAATAAAATATGAGTAATGACTCGCAATTTGTTCGATCAGTTTGCACGAATAAAGGCTTTATTACTGAGGCACTAAACATTAAAACTGAATACTGATTTACGATCGAGTACATCGTAAACGTTTCCTTGATTAGTATTGTTCTATTCAATTTGTTTTGTCACGGATGGTATTAAAGTTGATTTTAGTGTGTTTCTATAATTTCATTTCTTGACACTAGGTATGGGTGTTTCTTGTCAAAGATCGAGGGTTAAAGGTGGTGGAGAATGATGATTATATCGTTTCATTGGAAGACTAGCTTCTACACGCGACTTCGTTCATCTGAAACCTTGGCACCAGATTCTCCGCGTCCCACCCTATCGGGTCAGGACCCATTCGTACCCTAAGATTCGCACCCTGTGCCCGTTCGTACCCTGGAACTTTTGAGGGGCCCATTCGTCCCCTGAAGAATATTTATTTTTATTCATTCTTCTAATATAAGTACATGTATATGTGTATACTGCAGCTTGGTAGTCCTGGTACAGTCGCGCAGAAAAGGTCAAAATTAAAAATATAGTAATTCGGTGGATCCCATGTTTATTTTCAATAAGATTAAGTTTAATAAAATGCTTCTAGGCTCTAGGCATAGCGGGCATGCGCGCGGGCGAGTAAAGGGCAACTCGCTGCTCGACCATGGACCAGGCCCGGGTCGACGGCGCGTTGTGTTCCACGTGCGCCTCAAAGAGCGTCAGCATAATGACGGAGCCCCCTCTCAGAGGGCTAAAGCCTGCCAGAGTCGCGGGACTTATACCATCACCGTAACCCCGGAACATAAAGGGTTATTGAAGGACACAGTGAATTTTAGTCAGTACAAGTCTGACAGTCCCTCCCGCCCTGCCCGGGGTGGGAGAACTCATTTGATGATTTTACCACGAAAAAAAAAGAAAGAAAAGGCTCTAGGCATTAAGCCAGTCTTCAAAAAAATTAATCAACTTTTGGTTTATTGTACATTTTTAAATATTTAGCAAAATATATGTTAACTACTACTTTATGTTGTAAAATAAAACTGTGTAACTATTAAAAAAAAATCCCAGTAATAACTGAATTTTAGATTAATTTACATCCAGTGTACAAACAAATAACCAAATTTCAATACCAATATAACAAAAATAACAATTAATTGTTAGTACTTCATACAGTCAATGAATATAAAAAGTAAAACCAGTCTTTGTCAACTATGTAAAACCAAAATTTTTACTAACAATAAATACAAGTCTTTTACAAAAATCACCCTTGATTGACCATTATATAAATCAACATTAAATATACAATATGCGAAAAATATAGAACACATATCAACGGTAAATAATCACTTCTTATTTTTTTGTATGTTTACCAACTACATACATGCAAAATCATAATAACTTAAATCTAAAAAAAAATATTTCGTAGAGAATTCTACACCGTAAGCCTATCGACAGGTTATATTATTATCATGACGGATTATCATTCATCATAGCTCTTTTTTTAATTATCTGTTATGATTTATTAAATTAATTCCGTTAATAAACTGTTCACAAGTGTACTATGTTGACCGTTTCTTAGGTAAAATATAGCAAATTTTATCTCAGGGGACCAATAGGCACCTCAATAGATGCCGAATCTTTAACTTATATTGTATTTATATTAGAGGGGACGAATGGGTACTTTAAAAATAATATATTTTATTGAAATATTAATTGGTCCCCTACCAGGAGACCAATGGGCCCTTAAATAGGGGCCGAATCCACAACTTTATGCTGGGGGACGAATTTTAGGGTACGAATGGGCCCTGACCCCCCTATCGCCCATTGTTACTTTGTTTCGCGCGAGACAAAAATGGTGATGGTTCGGCTAATACACGGTTTAAATATAATCTAAAGTTTAATGACTCTTCAATAACGTGGATTTGTAACAGAAAAATAATGGAGAATTTGATCACTCGTTCCGGAGATTCTCCCTACACACAAAAAATGTCTATACCTAAACAAAATATTTTGATTTTGAATATCAATATCGCATGAGTTATTTATTGCAGTTTTAGTTGCTTATGGCTGTGTCCCAAAATAATTAAAAGCTATTGTTTGGTTTGTAGATTTATCTACCGCATTAATTGTTCTAAAGGCAGACTGGAACTGCCTTTCCTTCAATAATTTTGGTAGAGAGATATGTAAATGTACAACATTTTAAAGTCATTATTATTACATTTCGGAATATAACACATCTTCACACCCAAAAGGCCAACAAATCAGTAAAAACTATAAAATAAATTTTCACGAATTCGCCATGAATATTTTTTATGGTTTTGGATGTCCCCTAAGCGCCACAAATCAGTATTGATGAAGCGATATACACCCTCAATGTTAGGTATTAAAATTGGTTGGTAAAAAATGCAGTAGCCAAAGGCACTGATATTACATTTTATTTACTAACGTTGTTATGGCGAACCAACCGAATTTTTTCGTCAAGCGAGATAGATAAAAAATACACCCATCCATCCTATCCCAATCCTAACTAAGGTTAGACTTAGTACTATATCAATATTATAAAATGTGAAATTAAGTTGTTACTATTTCACCGAACATCTTAAAAGGAGATCATTTAGGCTCCATACTCCCTTTAACATTTTGCGTTGGCAGGTGTACAGAAAAGGACATTACACACACTTTTGGTTTTCGTTTAAAAAAAAAAGTTCTATTAACGAGGAAAATAACAATAACATTCATGACTAGCGGCCCGTCCCGGCTTCGCACGGGTGGAGGACCCGGTCTAAAACCCGGTCCCGATGGTTACAAACACAACAAAAAAAATATTATCCGAATCGATCAAGCCATTTTCACGTTATGTCGTGACAACGGAAAACGGGTTTCATTTTTATATATATAGATAGATAGATAATAGATGGCGTCACATGTCGCAAATTGATTGTCAAATTCTAAATTTAACGCGAGAGAAGCAGCGGGAAAAGCGAAAGGTCATTGTTTTCAAAGTTGATGCGGAGATGACTATTCAAAGGTGACCCTAAACATCTGTACTTGACTTGAATGACGATAAGGGCCTCGTTATCATTTTGTCTTTTCCTATTATCTACCCCTTTTATTTTCGTTGCGTAGGCTTTAAGTTTTTCAAGACAGTGAAATAAAATTCGAGGTTGGCAACTCAGAATAATTGTTGTTTATTTTACGACTGCTGTATTTTTAGTTAATGGTGTACAGACGCCAGAAAATCAAACGACCCCAAATGTGATAACATTTTCACAATCGAACATGAACCTTCTGCTATTGTGATAAGGTTGGCAATCTATTGAAGAAGTTTGACTGGGGTACCTTGATGTGCTGGCGTCTGTATAAAATATGGTGCTCTGAGACACGTTTGTGGAAATAAATTTATTAAGATTCAACCTTAAGAATACGTTATGTCAACAACAGGGGAGGTTTTTCCGTGAGGATAAAATATAGCTGGCAATAATTGGCTTATTTTGAGGGAGAAAACAACCCTCGTTAATTGAATATTTTTTGCCCGTTTCATGTTGTTTACTCTCAATTTTTAATTGGTTTGCTTTTAAATTGATTTATAGTACTTTTCTTTTATTAATCGTCTAATGGAAAGTGATGATAATTATCTATGCACTGTGGTATGTACCTAAAAATAACGTAGTATACATATTTATGTAAATTCACTTATTATAATACTATTTCAAGCTGTATTATTTACCAAATGTCTCATAATTCTATAAATCAAAAAGAATGAAACTAATGGAATTGCTAGTTTTTACAGAGCCCATAACATAATCTTTGCAATATGAATTACAGTAAAATTCAAAAGCTGCATCATATTTATCGCTTTTCAAATTTTCATTTGGCTAGTGGCCTTTTTTATAAATCGATTCTTCTTGTAACATGTTCGAACCTAAAGCTTCGTTACTTTTTCAGCACTTAATTTGTATTTATTTATTTATTTGTTGTAGCCCTGTCCCGGTGGATTAAGAAGTAGTCGTGCCGTGCAATGTGCGGCGTTTGACAGAAGACCCTTCCGTGGAAGATTTTACACCTGGGTTCCTTATATCGATGGTGAGTGTCATTCATTTCTGTTTTAATATAATTTTTATACAAAATTATTAAGATTTACTGGCGAATCTTTGATAGCCTGAAATATCCTGGTGCTAGGCAAAGGCTTTCATTTCTTTCAAGGATGTCTATGAAGTCAACCTATGATAGTTATTTAGATACTTTAATAAGTTAATATAATTATTCTTAAGACCACGGCTTCACTCTCGTGAGAGCAGAAAATGACATCATTAGAATTGTATTCTTTTTTCGAGAAAAAAAAAACTCCATGTGTTATTCCAGACTGTATTATTTATCTCTACCAAATATTGCCTAGATTTGTTTAGCCGTTCTGAAATGATTGTGCAACAACATAATGCATTATGCATAAATATGCATAAACTCTGCCTTTAGCACCTTATGAATTAAAATTAAAGAAAAAACATTCTGTCAGGTGTGTAAAAATTAATTAAGACAACAATTTATTTATTTATTTATTAAAACTTTAAGTAACACAAAAAAAAGTTACTTTGGCGGACTTAATGCCTGAGGCATTCTCTACCTATCATTTTGCTCAATTCAAGCTGTGCTGATGTATGGACGTTAATGTTAAGCATTTGGTTTTATAAGATCTTTTGGCGTAATTATCATTGACAGTGGTGTTCGTAAATCTTCTAAAAAAGATATATTTATAATCTTCGAATCTAGACCAATAACTCAACTCATCACCCACGACGACACTGCACAAAATGGCAACAATTTGCAAGAACATTACCGACGTGACAAAAAAGAGACATCTACTAATTGTGCGTCAACAGCTAATCTAAGTTATTACTTCGCTTGTCTGCGCATTTGATACGCTTGTTCTGTCAATTTGTTCGCCAATAATCTGTCAGAATTGCTAGTCGCTTGTATATCGGCGATAAAATTGAATTGTTGACGACTTCTAATAAATTTTAGTGTCTTGTATAATGTATGTTGTGTAAAATTGACAATAAGCACTTGGGCTTCGTCGTTTGTTTCCTGACACTGTCATTATCGGGTTCGATGTTGTAAATGATAGTTCGTTTGTTTGTAACGAGGGGTCTCAGTTTCTCAATATTTTGTGGAAAGGGAGGCGGTAATTGTTGGCTGGCATTTTGGTACCAGTCTGTAATCGCTGCGCAGTTCCGCAAGTTATGTTCATTAGTTTAGGGTTTGGTCCATATTTTTCACTTTATCATAGTTACGGTACCTACCGTAACTATGATAAAGTAGGTACGTTAGGATACTTTTTCCAACACTTTTAATATTAATTTGGGTCAAATACAAAATAAATTTCAGAAAAGGTTTTTTTTCCCCAACTAAGTTCTGTTATATTATATTATCAAAATTTTTAAAGCATAAGTATTTAAGGGTACGAGGAACAGGTGTAAAGGTACCTCCAACCACACGGATATTGTGTCTGTTGGGATTTCAAAAAGGTATCCGTATACTGTGCAACTACGAATAAGAACAACAATTTGCAGGAACATTAACAGTTCTTTGGTCATATCTTTAGAATAGAGAACTCGATGGAGAGGTCGATTGGTGGTTCAGGGCCAGATGGAAGGCAAGAAAGAGGTTATACGGCCGATCACAAACTTTCCGATTATGACTGATTCAAGAAGTTATTGCTGTGCCCACAATTCATTTTTTCAATTTTGCATATCCAGCGTCTTAGACTGTAGGAGTCCACCTGTTTTAAACAGCAACAATTTATCTCTTGGATACGATGCACCGTATAGCAGATCCCGCCCAAAAAAGTAACTCATGTTTTTATTTATACACTGAAACTGCTGATAGCTGTATGCTATCATTACAGTTTCATTACTTATCTCGTTTCGTCTTTGTCCAGGTAATGCACCATGTACCCTGAACTGCCGACCTCTGGGGCAACACTTCTATGCATCTTTGTCACTGGTCGCTGATGGAACCCCCTGCACCCGACAAGGCTTCCGTGCGATATGTGTTCAAGGGACTTGTAAGGTAAGTGAACTTACTATAAAACTATGAGAACCGATACCCTTATCAGCACTTGTGAACAACACATAATCTGTTTAAAGTGGTGGGCATTGTCGACTTCAAGTGTCATTCACTTCAGGTTGGCACTTGCCGAGTTACCAACTTAGTTGTTCCGACGGACGAAATTGAAATTATAGCCTTCAATTTGAAAACGTCTCATCTCACTATGAATTTCTTCTGTGTCGTGGCTGCATTTACAAATATTTGAATTCATCTAGAACACCCAGATCTGAAAAAAATACTTTTGTAGGTCATACAAATATATTTTTCGTGAGGGAATCGAACATGCGACACAGCGAGGCTGTATGCTTCAATCGTTATGTGGACTATCAACAAACTTTTCTGTTGGTGGTAAAATACGCTGTAAATTAAGTTATGCTTAATTCGATGTTTAGTTCATAAACTCTGAGATATTATTTTGCATCAAGGCATGATAAAATCTACATTATATGCCATTACATTGAACAAGCTACACTTTTCGTAATTCTAGAGGAACTTTTTATTTCCTAACTATATGCTTAGTCCTGACCTATGCTTGTCACATTATCAATGCAAATTGCCGGACCAATTTTATCACATTTGTATGCAGACCACGTTTTGGCAAAATATCTACTTAGTTCGGCGGGGACATGAGTATAAAGCTAGCAATTATCTCATTTTGTCACAATTTTGCTCTATAAGGTACTTCCTTTCAACTCTGTCAAAGGCTTTCGTCTTACAAGGAGATTATGGGTGATTGGGAAATAGTTAATAGATGAACATAGCTCCGGTCTCGCTACGAACTACTATCTAAAGTCTTTTAGGAATCCTTATAATTTTTCATACTAAAATTGGAAAATACAGTTACAATGCTGGTGACCGGAAATGTGGAGGTGCATATAGAGAAGAGGCCGATTAGGATTAACTGTGAGAAACATGGCTAAAAAGTGGGAAAGTGGATGACTTCTGAGGTGATGATAATGACTAATGGAAAAGAATACAAAAAGAAAACAGATGTTGCGAAAGGTTAAATAACTAATGACGATGATATAAGAATCCACATATGCGGAAGCACCTATTTAGGAACATACGATAGCAATAATATAACAACGAATCTGCTAACCATGAAATCTTTTATTACCCAAATACCAAAACGATTGTAAAAATTCCTTGGGTCTATCCGTTCTTTGAAGTTTTATATCGGTCTAGCGGTCACGGGCAGACTATGATTAGTTCCTATATTTAGGATCTAACGTCATTCGGAACAGTGTATGGCTTGTTTTGTTCCGCTCACTTGTCAATCCTATTCGGATATGAGTATAGAATTGTGAGGTGCATTCAGACTTGCTAGTGATGTGACGTAAGCCCTAGGAATACATAGAAACGCCAATTTTGTTGACTATGTAGCATTGAAGCAATATTTGTGCTCGACACACATTGAGCATTATTCGCTCAAGCAATAAAGCTAGATGAATTGTCTATTGAGTATCGAGTGAGGTGGCGTCTGCTCTTGCTCTATAAACTATTCAATCGCTGCAACACTGTGGCACAAGGACGTCGTAATCGTAAATTATTTAGTGTATTGTTTATTACGTGATAATGTTTCGTGTAGTTGTTCATTGTGGCTGTTTACATGTAGTACTTTGCCCTCTTAGCATTGTCTAGCTGATATATTATTCATTGTTATTGTCATGAGCCCGGACTTTATTAAGAGGAGGATTGGGTAGGTGTGTCCTTGAGTAGAGATCGCGACTAGGCAAACGTATTGTAGGGCCGTGGCCAAGTGGAGCGTCGACCTGCGAAAGGTAAACGGCAGAGACTGGGTGAGGAAAGTTCAAGACCGGCCTCAATGGCGTACATTGGGAGAGCCCTATGTCCAGCAGTAGGGAATGAAAACTGATCATGCCTTTAGAATACCTTGCGCTTTCATTCTATAGGTATGTCTAAAAGTAAGACTATTTTATCGATCTACTACTAGTAACAGTGTCTTTATCACTTTGGGGACGAAAATAAAGGTCAATTTGAACTTGAACCAGACGTTACGATCGTGACTTTCGAGTCAAATGTATAAAAATACAAGTAGCACAGTTTACGCATCGTAAAAGCACAAATTGGCTGTTATTTACTTGAAAGAGGCTTCAATTACCGATACAATAGCGATACCAAGAAAATTGGCCACTAAAAGGTGATAAAATATAAAGATAGCTTCGCAATAAATATCTATTATTAACACCTATTGCGATACGATCGACAGCTTTAAAAATAAATAATAATTACTTAGTGAACAGTGATGGTCCAGCGGTAACGGCGAAATATACGTTTCGAAGATCCAACTCAAGCAAGCACTTTCATTCGTTTTATTTTCACCAGTACTCTTAGAAAGATGAAAATTTTATGTGGGTGGTAACTTCATCAAATGGGTCCTCCCGACATTTGTGGAACGGAAGGAATTGTCAGACTGTTACTGACTAAAAATCCATTTTGTTATTTCGGTTGCCCTTCTTAGGCCTTGCCTCTGTATCCTGCAGGCAGATCCGCGACCCAGACAGTCCCATAATTCAAAGAAAACACTTTGAGGATGTCTTAGATCCGAAAAAAAGAAAAGCTTGTGTTATTCGACCACATTGAGTCAATGTGAATAATTATGGTCCGGGATCTTACAGGGAGAACGCCTAGGTCCAATCAGGGGAAATTAACGTAATTGGTAAAGTATTATGTTTTATTCAGCTTTGTTTTCATTATTTCGAGAACTTTATTCGTACTTATATTCGGAATTTGTAGTAATTTAATTAATCGAGTTGCAATTAATCGGTTTTATGAGTTCAGTTATATTTTATAATATAATAAACTACTGTAATGGTGAAATTGTTGATTGGGATTTGTTGAATTGCGTACAGAATTTATTGATCTTAATCGGTTGGTATTAATTAGTGGGCGGTATTGTCATTTAGAAATACTATTAATGAGGTACACTGAAAGGCTTTATTTGAGGTTCGGTAACAAATAACTGACAATTTGTCCGCGTTCAATCCTACACCTACAATCGTTTTATTAATGATAGCTAAACTGTTTAAGCGGATGCCCTGTTTCAGATAAGTTATACGTTTTTTTCAAACGGCAGATACAGAATCCCTAGCACGAGCTTTCACGGTTTTGTAACGTAAAGTGGGTAAACTTACAACGTTAACTTAATGGAAAAAATAGACTACTTAGAGGCTCTTTTTCTTTTTCCATACAATTTGCGTCTTGCGTACTTGAAGTACGCAGTACGGGTAAAGAAATACGCAGAACTTATGCTACTAACGAGTATGTCTTTATTTTATTTTATGAAATAAACAGAACAGATAAAATTACTTTATTGACATGAGCCAAAAACCTAAGTCCGTAGTTCAACCATTTTAAAAGGCATTGCCTATTATCTAGGCTACTCTATATTTTTCTACTCCTACTTTAAAGCATTTAAGTCTTATATAGTCTTATTTCTACTGTCTTGTATGGGTCAGCTGATTAGTGACAGGCGCGCTAGTGAAACTGTCGGTCTCGTGACGGAAGCCGGCGGCGCCAGTCGGTATGCGAGAGATCAGCGATTAGCGCCACCCACCGCCCCGGGCCACGAGACAGTTTCCTATTCCGACACGCTTTTATACGAGAACGAACTAAAATTTACCTAGGTTCATGAATAATCACTTTATTGCCAAAATGAGTAGCCACGAGTAACACTATAATTATAGTTTTTGAGAGCGTAAGGAACAATTTAGGTTGGATATGCTCCACTGTAATGTTTAATACAGTATTTCGTTGGAAATGATGGAAAACAAATTCAAAGATTTTAGGTATGCCAGTAACAGGCAATTTTGAATATTAAAAAGAAAGAAATCGCGGCCCCTTGACAAGCCAATAATAACCACGGAGCGATTTAATTGAACAAAGTGAGCAGAACCTCGATAACAAAGGGCGTTTCGTCAAGATAGAAATCCAGTTGCTAGAAATTGTGAAACGTCCTAATTAGCAGTAGAAGTAAACAGAACAGAAGCCAAACTAGAAAATATTGTGAAACATATATCCGTCTCCACCTTGAATCTACGTATCTATAAAGTTACGTACAACTCCATCTAATTTAAACTGTACCGTTGCTTATAAAGTTGCCATCGTTCCAAACATAATAGACCAACTAAAGTAATATTCGCACAACAATAGGCTTCCGGAAGGTTGCCTCTAAAGCTTCTTAAAATTAATAATGTCTGCGATAATGCTTCTATTTATAGTAATGTAGATAAGGCTTTACAAAGTGCTCCATACATTGCCGCTTTTACTTTAGAGCAGATATTATAACGAAGCATTGAGACACCTACGTACTAACAATGGGGTTAACAGGACTTTATATAGAATAGGAAGGCAAGGGAATTCTTACATTCCATCCCCTTTTACGTAGCCAGTCTGACACAGTCCGACATGATCGGAATACCCTAGGTGTACGCTACAGGCTAATTAGTCTCACGAGTAGGGTTGCCATTTGTAAGTCCTGACAAATAATCGGGTTATTTTACTTTAAATTGTAAACGTTTTACTTTCAAATATTTAAATTTAAATACCTACCGTTTCTACTTTCTAAAAACCATTTTCGTCTAAAAGTCCGGACAGATGGCATACCCGGAAAATGTGAGACAAAAAGCTAGGCATGTCCGTACAAATCTAGACGGATGGCAATAGTAGCTACGAGGCAAAACTTTGACACCTTACAAATGGTGCAGCTCAACATTTGCACATATATTCGCGTTAATTGCCGGTTGCTAACCGTCAATCATATGAACATTTAGCCTCAAGATAGCACTTGTAATAGATATATAATTGCAGCGCCACTGACAGTTATACCTAGAAACGTAGTATTTAAGTTATCCAAAATGAGTAGGACTTGTAATCTGTTATTTATTAACGTTAATGTAAATATTATGAGCTGTTTATGATATTGTACCATATTTAATACTTTGCTGTAGTCAGTTTTGTGTGTAAATGTTTAATTAAAACGGGTTTTACTAGAAGTTTGTTGATTCAAACTAGAATTCGCGTTAATTCGGGGATTTGTCACTTTGTCAGCTGTCGTAAAATCTTTAACGTGCTCATGATTGACTTGTCAACAACTACTGTCTTGCCCAAGTCCACTCTAATCTTGTATTTATTGTGCTTGTGCTACAGAAACTTATGCTTGTTATACAGGTTGGTTGGTATTTGGATGCTGTTTTTTAAATGAAACAGCCTATTTTGGACCCCAAGTTAATAATTTGCTGTCAATAACCCAGTATTAATCACTCTATACTTTTCTTTCTTCTTCATGAACCGTTCCGTTTTTAATTAGGGTCGACTCTCCTACTCGTTCTTCTCCAGAGATATCATTTCGATCAGTACATCCCTAAAAACAATTATAAGAAAGTCGTTATATAATTATATGAATAAAATTATTTTAATGGAAGGAAACGATGGCAAAAAATAACGTTTTAAATAATTAAATGTTTGAAAAGATACTTTTATTGGATAGTATCAACGACGATATATTACTAGACTCCTTATAACAGGCGACCAATGTCTGTCAACACATTAGGCAAAAAAGTCATATAACCGTCTTATTCTAAAATTAAATTGAAATAAAGACGCATCATGAACTTCTGTAGCAGAAGGCCGTGAACGGTACCACAGACCAATCCATTCACGACTTACACAATAAAATCAGAGTTATCGGACTCCATTTGTATAAACGCAATATAAATAAACTTCTATGAAATATTCTATGCCATTCAAATAACCCAGAAACTATGTCAATGACTGAATTAGCCATTTTATGATGCACTATAAATACCAGTATAATGTATTATTCCGTTAGTAGTATAGTTCCCTTTACCTATTATTGCCGACATAACATTTTCTTTTGCAATCACCATAGTGCATTTTTTTGCTGATAAATTTCTCCCATGTCGCCCTGCGTGGAGCGAAATGAACTGTCAGACTCTTACTGACTAGAAATCCACCTTTCCCTCGGTCAGGGTAAGGGAGGACTAGGTAAAAAAACTTGATGAATCGATATTCCTATTTTTATTCAATAAAAAAGTAAACAAGAAGTTGATGATTTCAATACAATAGGTGCTAAGATGCAAGCGTGCATATCTAACTCAAAGGACGTGCATAACGAACATAAAGTGTTTGATTGATGTAAAAAAAAAACATGATTTCGTGCAGTGTTTGTTTACCAAATGAAACTTGCGAGAAAAAATGCACTTTAACTTAAAGCATACTCTACAAGGTGGAATGAATATCTATAGAATAGCAAAAATGGTTCGCAATGAAGGGGCCAGCTCAGCTCATACAATTTCTTTCAAATTCCTTTACAATTTTAGAGTTGATGCCCTTAAAAAACATCACTGAGTATTGGGTAAAACCGCGGGGAACAGCTAGTGGTGTAATAATTAGAATTATTGATGCCAAATCATGTTTTATATGGCTGTGTCTTTGATCTCTAAGTTTTATGCGACAGCAGACGAGAGTGTAAACTGTCGTAAAATAAAATACATTAGCGGTTTGTGAACATGAATATTAATTTATGTTTATGATGGCGCCAAATTGATCCTTTATTAGGAAGATATCAGATGTTTCGCTCGAATGAATGATTTTCTAGAGTGATTATGTTATTTTTTTTTCTCAAAATTAACGTTTGATTTGAATTAGAAGAGAAATGAATTCATTGGTGAATCGATCTACCGATGTTGGATGCTGCATTGTGGAACACGGTATCTTTCACTCGCAGATGTCGGCGTTGACTTAACATGGAACGAAACAACAATTTGCATTAATTTTATTACTCAATCGAATGAAGCGTCTATAATTAGCTTTAGCAGTAACACGTAAAATAATTCTTAGGTGACAAGATATTATATTGAACAATATAGTCTTTTCTCAGTAGACATGTCTTAATCACATAATGTGCGGTCTATTTGATGAGGTCTCTAGCCAGTTTTATGAGGGACACTATTGTGCCAGTTAAATTTATTTGCGAAACGTGGTTTTCTAAACTGTATGTCCATAAACAAGTTAATTAGAGCTTTTATGTAAATAAATAACAGATACCGGAAAATGGTTTGGCCAAAGTACCTACGTGCTACGTGCTACTGTTTAGGCCGGGGCCAGGCTCATGAGAAAAGCCGTTAATACTCACGGTGATGATGAACATTTAAAGTTTTTATTTACTTTAACATTACTTATCGCAAAAATTTACGGCATTGTGGCCCCCGCACTGTATGTAAATCTCAACAGTAGTCTCGATAGATCGATTGAATAATCCTGATAGTGTCTAGTGTGTACTGGACGATCAAAATATGAAATTGTACAATTCTATTAGATGACTTAGCTGACACGGAATGGAAGTTTTTTTTTTAAACTTTTCCTTAAACGAGGTATTTCGTCTTTTTCGTTAGTACGATAGGTACAGGATAAATATTCGTAAAATCTATGCGAGTTATGTACTCTCTCTCTCTACAAGTGTAGAGCGTATAAAATATTGGTTTCATGCGGGAATTGATTCCGCGACATGCTGCGTAGTAGTCGAAAGACCACTCCGCCAAACGTGCTGTTAAAATTGATTGATTAAAACCAGCTGATATATTTTAGTCAAATCTTGCGTAGTCACCATCGAAATAACTTTAACACCCTTTTATTGAGCGTGTTAAAATTTTTAAATAAGTCCTCCATCCAGACTATCAGACTCGCATTGACTAAAGTCTTAGACATAGAAGTTTTAGACATGGAAAATGCCTGCTACATATTTTAAAAAAATGTAGTCGAACACTAATCGACAGAGTTAAAACGTTAAAAATGCACTTTTGAAAAGATGAAAGATACGTGCCGAGTTCACAAGGCTGGTTGGTGTTGATCAATTGAAATACACTATTAAATTCGGCGCAAGCTTTACGAAATAGAATCTCCGTAGCTATGACGTCCGATGCATTAGTTTGAAGTTCGTGACACACCGAGATTTTGAGACATAAAAGTATGAAAGGCGTTTTTTATTGGGAAAAAAAAATAGAGGACAATTTAAAGTGGCAATGGTCCTGGTGGCTTAAGTATTGTGGGTTCAAACTTGAGCAGATTTTTTTTTTAATTTATCTTATCAATACTCCTCTCCAATAGGTCTAATGAAATTATCGTGAAACTGAACCTGCGTCGGTGTTCCCGAACGCATACAACTCGAATATCTTCAAAGTTAGAGTAAACAGGCTTCTTCTGGGTAAGCTCGCTCTATAGTAGGCTTTATCTCAGGACTTTTTGACCTGGCTTAGAGTCGAGAGCAGACGCATCTCAAATAAAAAAGAACATGTCTTAGAACTAAAAAGTTTAACGCATTAGAGATCCTGTGGTAGGCCCTTGAGGTAATCCAAGTAATCTCTAAAAGACAAAGTGTTAGTCTCAACGCTGGAAAAATAACAGGCTTTTTTTTGTGCTGAAACTTTAAAAGCCTAAACAGTTGTATTGCTGAAATACGAAAGAATACATTAGTTAACTTTGATAGACGTTAAATTGCAGAAATGTATTTATTACTTCGACAGGTACTACAAGTTTAATTTAAAACGAATGCACTGAATTTTAATACGCAAACGATTTGCACCTCGGGCGGAAATCGGACGGCTTATACTTGTCTTATGAGAAATACAGTGATAATAGTGTTTGTTATCAATTATTATATTATATTATAAATAATTCTCAGATGATTAAACAATTGTTTTAAAAATTAAATAATATTATTAATATCCGTGAGACTTAAAACATGGATGATCTTGATGTTTATAAAGTGCGTGATTTGTCTCGTGTGACAAAAACATAAGTCATGTTCGGATGTGTGTGTCGGGAGCACGTTGTCAGTTTTCCACATATGAATGCGCGCGCGACGCGTGCTTTGCGCGCCAGTAGTGCACGAAGACGCGGCTTGCGCGCGGCTTACAGCGCATACGCATATCTGACGGGAAAACTCGTGCATCGGGACGAGAGATTTTTATAAATTAAAAAGTTTTCTAAAAAAAGTATAAGAAGTGCTGTTGTTGATTAGGAATAGTATTATTCAAAGTGTGTTTTTTTAATTATTTTTGTGGTTTGCGTCTGCAACAAAACAAAATGCATTTTTTTCGATGACATAGTTCCGTTTCGAATTTTCAAAATATGGTCAATTAGAACATTACTTTAATTAGAATTAATTAAGATAAATATTTCTAAAACAAATTATAAGCATTAGTTTTTAAATGACAGAATATTTATTCAAATACAACAATCAAATTTATCTGCTGGCGCCACGAAAGCTTTCACAGTCAACCATCCGTATTAGCATTCGCTTTGAAGCGAATAATTTAATTTCCGTTAATATCTCTTATCGCCTACAATAATAATTATATTCTCCGTTAAGTGTTGTAACCATCGTGCATCGGTCAATGACAATCCCATGTTAATTTGATAGCTGTCAAAGTTGCTCGTTGAGTGCATGGCAACTGGAAAGTCCCGTACAGTCCGGATGCTTATAAGTACTAATCTTATCAGTTTCTCTTATAACAAACGAATATCGAAGGACAAGATATTAACGTTAAGATATGCAGTAATAAATTATTGTTAAAAAAACCGTTACTTAATGGTGGATCGTGGCTAATTTTCGTCGACCGTACGGTATGTTGGTTGTAACATGAAACTGCACTAAATGCAATGTATCTTTCCATTTGACTGCTATTTATTTACGGCTTCCTGTTTTTACTTTCGTGTGAAGTTTTAGATGCAATTTACTTTGGGTAAATAAAACTACCGTTATGTAGATCTTTCGGTGAGTAAGGCAAAAAACTGTGCTAAGATAAGTGCTACCGGGTAAACATTAGTCAATGCTTTAATCTAGTGGCTCAGAAATATTCTCGTAATTATTTTATTGCTAAAACGTTTGCCACACGAAGCTCTATAAGGAGTACCAATACGTGATTTTTCAAAACAGTTCAATTCTTTACTAAAATAGGTAAGTAACACAATCTAATTTGTCTGTCTTATTCGAACAACGATAACTTCACTGCCTTATAATCCTGCAAACAGTATGCAAATTAAGATTAAGTAGAATCTACTCCAAAATAATAAAGAGGATTGGCAAATCCAAAGGAATCCCGTCAATTCCGGCGCAAAATTAACAGTGAGTAACACTAATTAATGTCGGCGACAGTCCGTTGATCTTACAGTCTGATCGACAACAATTTTTGGCCGCGTCATCCCCGACACTGGTTGTGTTAATTTTTCATTAAGAAATTATTAAAAGACCGCTATAAAAGCTTCATCAGTGATCAACGAATTGGGGTTACTACAAGGTCGATTAACATCTGTGTTAGGGCTGGCAATTCTTAGGATACATATTTGCACTAATTAGGGCCGATGCCACGGTTAACACAAAGCGACAAGCACATCTATATAATGAGTTTAAAAGCAATCTGTGCGATAAATGTGGTTTAATATTTTGACACTGATAGCTCTTCATGGTTTGTTTAAAATTGTGATCGAATGCATCATTATTTGCACTAATCAGAACTGATTTTACAATTTGAACTTAATATACATCTGCACCGTGTTTAAAATCTGACAGTATACCTGCGGAACATAACAGTGCCATTGTGATATATGTAGTTAGTGAAATCCACCCTAAGTTTAGTGTATGTTCTGAAGTTATGTGCTTAGAGACAGCTTCAAGATAACATACGTAGGACTTACATCATAGGACCTCTAAATGCAACAATTCCCAGGGAAAAAAAGTTCCTCAAATCTTGCTGTGTTTTTGCGATTTGCCAGTAAAAATTTACATATTTAATTAGTCATGGTTTCTTGACAGCCCTAAGTGTTGATGTCTTCTACTCTTCATAGACAGAGGACATCTTTATTTCGGACATATTGCCATTCATCATCATTGTTATTCTCTGAAATTCTTAATGGTGCCGCTATTAACATGTCAATAGTACTTTGGTTTATGTTCTTTGACACGCAGTTATTGTGGTCATGAACAATTATGCACAAAAGCAAGTTCTTTAATTGCGAAAATTTAGCGTATTTGCCTATTTTGGTTGCAAAATTTCATTAGTACACAAGAAAATCCATCCTATTTTCGGGATTGGAAATATCCAATCCCGAAACTTTTATAAAACATTGTCAAAATGTTGTACATTTTTTTTTGTTAGAATAGGTAGGTATAAGTGGATAAAGATAATACATAAATTTATTAGAGTTAGACTCTCCTATTGTTACAGAAACTTCAATATAAAGTAGGACAAAGATATCGTTTATTTCATGTAAATAATCCCTGTGATTTCAGGACTGCCGGAAACCATAAATCTAGAATTACAGTAATCCAGGAGTTTCAGCAACTGGTCCAGCGATTGCTGAAACCCTACTAATCTAATTCTTAGAATCAATTCTTGTTTAAAGATCATCGTAGTTCACACATATAAATGTGTTTTTGTAAATCTGTCGCGTTGAAATATTTATAACAAACTAAGAGCTTTATGAGACGCCAATGACAGTATTTACTTTAGCTTCCTCTTATCTTCGGCTACGTTAAAAGGTAAATGCATGTTTGTATACATGGTGTTTCAAAACAAAGTTTTTTATTTGATTTTCTTTCATTTTCGGTGTTGTTTTGTATAATTGATTTAAAGAAAACATTAGTACGTTAATTTGGTCTAATAAACTCAGTTTTCTTATACCACTGAAATTGGTAATACCCCGTTTTCTAAAGTATAATATAAAAAGAAAAAGAAACAGAAACAATAAGTTGCAATTATATTTGTGTGAAATAAAATATAGTGGCATAAACTCAAACACACCCTGTATAATGTCACTGAATGGCGCTTCTCGTCAAATCTGACGATGCATCCATTACTTGTTATGTTTAGTAGCTGGACGGTCGCCAATGTTGACATGGCGTTAATCCCATTGTTTATACTCCGCTAACATAAATTACACATACATCTGTTAGGTAGTAAACTTCTACGGCTTTCACGCCATCTCATTGTGGCGGACGTGTGTCAAAATGTTATTGGAAATTAACTGCTTCATTGTTGGCAGTGGTTTGGGGATTAAGGTGCAATTTTGAACGAGACCGCAACTGTAAATCTCCAAGAGTCTGTATCAAAAAAATCCTAGCGAAGAATAAAATTATCGTGCGTTCAACCAATCTCGTATCGGTTCGGGTGTGATAGGCATCTGCCTATGTCAGATACATCCTTTTATTTATTTGGTAACATAAAAAAAAGACCGCGAGGATTTTTCTGCTTAGTGAAAACGGACCCATAAAGCGTAGATGACCAGAGCGAAGAGGAAACGCGTGGGAATAATCCAATCAGTCACAATATGCGCTGGTATCCACATAACGGGCTCTCCTGTAACTGTTTGAATTTGCACTGCACTTCTGCACTCATCTCCGTTTTATTAAAAAAACGCTGCCGTAGATGGTACGAGTACCTGTAACTATTGCCGCTTGTTGCTATTTTCATTGAGTTGCACTGAAGACTAAAAATGACACTGCGGTCCATCGCTTTTCTGCAGTTAGCAGTTGCGGTCGTTTTCGAAACTGCACCGTAAAACCTTTATTATTCTAGTCCCAATTTATAGTGTCAAAATTCTTCAACAATAAATGTTGTAAAACCAATTAATTTCAAATAAATAAGTGAGGTCTTGTCAAACAGTTTCTAGTTCTGAAACGAAATAGCATGATTTATACATAATTGATTAGTAATAAATCGTTCAGATAATTTAATTTATTAGTAAAATATACATCGGTAAGCGGTTCGTATGAAGAAGGTTTATGGTTGTCCGATCGTAAAAATATGATAAATGAACTGTGTTACCTCGACAGTTCTAATAACTTTGTCATTCTCAATGATATTAAATTATATAAAACATTTTGTACATCTAAGGGCATTCACATAAGTTCAATTCTAGATGTCAAATGGTCAAAAAGCAAACAGAAAAAATGCCCATTTATCTCAACTATCTGAGGTTCTAAAATTTTATGGTGGCCGCGTCAGCTCGACAAATATCATTATAACAATAATTGAAATATTTAGTGGCGACACGCGACCAAATCGGGGTTAAATAGGGACACTGTCCCAACTAGATTTATGGCCTTAAAACATGTCACAGACAATAAAAAGTTAAACGATTTTAAAATAAAAATTATACGCTCACTATGGTTAGGGTGGCGTCTCCTGATCTATGGCTAATTTGTTTCATTTGAAAATGGAATAGATAGGGAACACCGACACCATTCAATTGGAAATGTCCTGTCGTTGTGACGTCATAGTTAGATCCATCTTAAGGTTATCCTATTACACGGGTGATTCAGATTAATAAAGAATATTTTCTGCAACGATGAACTCACATGTTGCTCATAGATAAAATTGGCATCATGTGTGTTCAGCAGCAAAAACCGATTAAATCTTAATTCAAGGACACTCGAGTGCATTCTTCATTTTGCGTTATGACTTCTGACGTAAGACCGCACTTGTTGCAGACGTGAAAACATGATTGATTTCTAGGAAATTGTATCTAATTTTGTATTAGTGAGTTAAGTGCCTGCCTTTAATAAATCTTCAATAATTTGTAACAGCTGTGCTGGTTCAGTCTCTAATGCATTTTTCGTTGCTCATGTCATGGGCATTGCAACAAAGTGTTGCATGACCCACATTTAATTTGGTAGGTGGCATATGTAACCGCGTTAATGAGTTCATTGTTAGGACTCTGACTAAGACTTTGAATTTCAGTTCTTTCCCAAAAATAGTAAATCTAGGCTGCTTCTATTGTGCCCTAGTTAGACGGACTACCATCTGTTAGATTTGATTGTTAGACGAGAACATTAAGGTGATGTTCACTCATTAGACTTATGTTAGAGGTCTTTAAAAATTCGTTTGTTGGTAATAAATACCTATATTATTTTGTAATGTGTTCCTAGACCTACATTACTAGGCTGCCTCTTACTATATTCTTTCCCAATGTAGTTCTGGATGCAAAGTTTTCTTCATTAGTATATTTATTCCGAAGGAAAGTTGATCGGAATCTAGTTGTATGAACGGTGTGCTACCTTAAATTACCTATAAACTGATCCAACTTGCTACAAAGCTTGTCAATGTATTAAAAATATGTTTGTAAGACAAGACTGACTTTCAATACCTTAGGAAGCTGAATGAATTCTCTACTTTGTAGCTCCTATTCATAAATGTTCTTAGAAAGTAGCCGTGAAAGCCCTGCAGTTGCAACAAAGTGTGCAGTGATACATTCGATTTGATAGATAGCATAGCTGAGCCAGTGACCGTATTGTGCTAATATTTAGTATAAAATGCACGTTGTTCGCTGTTACCTTCATGAAAGGCGTCGCGAAAGCTTGGCGCCCTGCCATCGGGTTCTTTACGATCCCTGCGATACAGGTTTAATATGTACCGTGCTCTCTATGCATGGGAAGCTTATAAAACACGGCCAATTGGACCACTTATAGGACAGGATATGGTCTACATAAACATACTCACATGTCTACGCAAAAGCCGTTGTCTCACAATCTTTAAGACCATGTAAAACGATGCGTGTTCTATCCCATAATCAGATAAGTCGCAAAAGTAATCCACCCATCTCCAGCAATAAGTACGAACCAAAAGCAATAACATTATTTCTAGATTTTCTAGTTCCTTCTGCCTCAGTTGGTTACCTGTAATCGTATTTAGATCGTATCAGCTAATAATCTCCTCTTCTAAATACAATCTATGCTAGAGATCAACTGTCGTGCAATGTTCCACGGATAAATATAAATGTGAATAAAATTCATGAATGTAAATGTTTCTATGAATATAATGGTATTATCTTGAAATACAGGAAAATGCACAATCCGACTTATGCAAAGTTAAAATACGGAGTTATGACGAATGCAAATAAGTTAATAATGTTGAAGCGAATGCTGGGTGTGCGGTGTGTCGGAGCGTGCACAAAGCCATCGTATAAAGATATCACCGAGGATTTGGCTAATACTCGTTTAAAATTCAATTCAACTCACTCGTAGAGATCAAAGCAGCCGTAACTCTTGCCAGCGCGTACTACTAACAATAAAGTAGTCATTAATAGTAGCACCGATAATAATTACTTTAGTTAAATATTTGGGTGACTTTTGGCTCGTCTCTTCGCGGCTTAACCTTCATGGATATTAATTTAATTTATGACACGAATTGTTATGTTCCATTTATTTTACGCATGTTTTGGCTAACAAAATATTTTGACTTACCCGTTTATTTAAATCTGGACCTTTTGATCCTGGACACAAGTGAGATAATCCAGTCTTAAGTAGAAATAAAGTGTAACATTGAGCACTTTGTTTGCAGAGCTTTAGTATCAAAATAATTATGCTATTCCATCTGATTCATACGACTAGATGTTTTATGAGTGTAGGTAGCAGTATAACAGACTGTTGACATACATCGGTAATTTTACTAGTCGTAAAATTATAAAGCCGGCTAATTTTAATTATCCATTAAGTAAATGTTAGAGTTCTGACCAACCAGATGTCATCTGAAAATTATGCATCAAATCGTTTGTTACGCAGCAAATTAATGTAGTTTTGTATTTCAACATGTGTCATTGAAAATGATAGACATAAAGTGTGTCAGAAAGATCATCTGCGTGTGAATATCAGCGCTATCTAACTTATCTCGAGCACGTCGAAGGCAACAAACACAACATGTTGTGTACTTCCGGCCTAGTTTTGGTGCTATTAGCTCTCGTAAGTATAATGTTTGTCTTAATATTTTTTGTTTACTAACCTAGGTCCACATCCAGTGACGCAAAATTAATAGATTAGCAATAAACCTCCCGCCTAGAGCCATATATCATGATGGATTACCTTTATAATTAACGCTAACTAACACACTAATATGACAGCACACTTGTCGCCGCCGAGCGGAGTTTATTACATTTGTGAGTAAACTTTATAAATGATCCGGTTCAATGAGTAAGTCGAGAAGTCAAGATATAATCAGTGCAGTCCAAGAAAGGAGGTTGTGTGTATTAATTGATTTATAAGAACACATTAGGGCCAATTAAAGTTTTCTGACCAATTACATGGACAGTTTATGGTCTCGCCGCTTTTATTATGTAAAGTTGTGAACCGACGTTATTTGACTTGTCGTATTCTGTGGCAGTTGGCATTTGTTTTGTGAGAAAAGTCAAGATCGTTGCGCCCACGCTTCATTAGTCAAACTGCTGAATCCTCCACCGTTTACACTTCATCCGTGTGTAATTAATCCCACTCTACTGTTACTGTTAAATGTTGTTTTATAACTTTTTAAACAAACAGGCTTGTTTGCCGCGCAGATGTCGGGTGCACGGGTCAATTGTTTGTCACAGTGAAGCAACTTGTCCAGTAATCAGTGGCGCATAAAACACAGTTCAAAGCCGACGGTTACCGCTCACTGACAGGTGATTCGTTAACTCCCGCTTAATCCTAATTAATAGACTATTAGTGGACGTTTTCAATTACCACTTGGAATGATTTATAACAACCATACACTAAGTATTCGCTGATTAATGTCCGTGGCATTATTGTGATCGCATTCCTAAGTAGGATTAATGTTTTGAAAACCTATTAATTATTTATCAATATTTCTGGAAATTAAAATAGCATGAGCTGTCAAAACAGTGCGGTATGCGTCTGGTTTTAATTACGATCTATTTTGTTATTCAAATGTGAAGAATCATTTTAATAGGACATTAGTAAGCGTCGAATGCTCTCATTTATTTGTTCTTTTACGGTTCTCCGCGTGTTTATTAGCAAATTGGCGTCGCTTTGACATAAATTGGGTATTTTCAACGTCCATTTAGTTTCGTATAAAGGCATTAACGGCAAATAAAAGCACAAACGAAGCTTTTAAGGACGCGCTTGAGTATGACATTATGGAAAGCGACATTTTGTTACCAAGTTATCGAAGACACAGAATTAGAAGGCAATAAATGTCATTAGTGTTCTACCTTTTCTGCGGCATCAACATAAATTCGTTGAGTGCTCAATTACCTTGTATTTGTACTCGTTTGGGTACAAGCCAACGTATAAGTAATCGTAGGCGTATACTGATACCCTGATATACGAGTATTTGTTACTCATTGAGTTTATTTATCACCTCTAATTGACACGTAAATTATTATTTTGTTTGTACCATACCTTTACCTTTAGACCATAATTTTGATGCATACGTTTGTTTTTGTGAGTACACACAATTAAGGGGTATTATCAAAAGTAATTGCACAGATACAGACGGAGACTTAAAAATAAATATTAGGATTAAAAGAAAAGAGTAATTGAGACCGAGAGAGTTGACGGGAGAGAATGGAAGAAAAAAAAACTAGATGCATAAACCTCAAGAGTAACAAGGGGCAAGAGCAGGAAATGATGAGTACATGCGGTTACACACCAAGCTATGCATAAACAAGTTTATGTTGACCGATCATAGTTCGAAAAGATCGTACAAAACGAGACCAAGATAAACTGGTTAGGTATGTATTAGCTTGATGCGAAGCCGTGTATGCATTTATACAGTTAACAATGTTTGCAGAATGACTCAAATTCTCGTTTTGAAGGAAACATAATTAAGATCTACAAACGTGTGAGGAGCTACAAATAGAAGACATTGATTCTTACATGATCGTTTTACAAGATAAAATGTTAATAAAGACAGTTTGCCCGTAAGTGGTTCGACACATTTGGCATATTATTATGTGACTTGGTGCTAAAACGGGCATTTTGTGTGAATACTCGTTGGAATAATATATGTGGTCCAATACGGCTATCCTCACACGATACTGCTCGCCCACGCGGCTTTGGCTGCGGTGATAGCCGCTTTTTTCTGCACGGTCGGGCGGGAGACCTACTGTAGACATCGTTACGATGTGCGCCCAAAGATTCAATTAACCTGCGTTGGCGAGTGGTGTCGTCTTTTGTTTTTGTGGGTGGTAAACTGGGCGAAACTGAAAGAACTGCGGAAAGGACTGTAAGCCTCGCATCGACTTAAACCCGCCCTGTACCTTAAATAAGTTAATATAATAACTTAAACTTAACATTAAAAAATATTTTTTGAGCATACACCCCCAGAGTCCGTAAGAGCAAAAACAAAACTACAGAAAAATCAAATTCATGTTAAAACTAAAAAACTTATATTGTTGACCTTCCTTTTTTCTATTAAAATGTTCAAATATAAAATCGCTTTTCACGTTACAGGGCCGCAGTCTCAGTTTTAAACTTGTTTTTAACACTGGTGTGTGAACAGCCTTACAGCAACAATACTCACTTGAGTACGAGTATGTTGTCCAATAAGTAGATAATACTACTCGATTTAAAAAGTTTATTACAGTCTGTTCTGTTTAAATGTCTCTTTCGTATTTAAATATGTAATGTTCTACTAGAGTGCAGGTAGCAAAAATAAAATGTACGCTGCATTTTTCTTGATAAAGCTTTTTTTATGAGAAAATGCGCTGAACGTTGCTTGACAGAGCGAACTAAGTAAGTAAACGAAGTTTTATTACCTTTTTTAATAAAGTTAAGTGTAAAGTTCTTGCTTCTGAAATTATCTATAGAGCCATAGATATTATTATGTACTTATTACGTTTTACAAAAGTATATAGAATCAATTTTCATATCGTCATTCTCCTGCCTTAAACTCAATTTGGAGGCAAATCAATTTAACTTGAAAAAGATTAAACCCACCAATCTTCTTAAATACGTTGGTATCTAAAACATTTCAATTGACCATCAGTAACATGTTTCCACCATGATAAGATACTATAATATTTTCATCCGAGCCAGACTTTCCAATCGGCTCGTTAGAATTCCTAATCAACATCGTAAATTGTACTTTGTTAGTGTACAATGTGTGTATAGTCGACAAAACAAATGAGTATCTAGGTTTCTTTGGCGTATCTTCTTATTTTACATTTTTCGCGGTCGTGTTTCTAATTAGAGAATATTAGAAACGTTATTTATTCGTGACTTTTTATATTGAAGTAACATCATAAAATAGGATCTTGTTTGCAATCCCCAAAATATTGCGCAGACGTGGAAAATATTAAAATTTCGCTAGTTTTGCTTTTAGGACAAGCCTAAGCCCAACCGCCTAACTAAGAAATCCATGATTGGTTAACCCGAAGAGCTATCTATTATAATATCGATAGAATGATAAAGTAATTTGAGAGTGGATTAGAATATCCATTCATACGTTCGGTCTAAGCCACTTTAAAGACCCGGTTCTGGATCAATGAGCATATACACTAAGGTGCTCTCAAACTCACACTGTGATTAGATAATCTTAGGAATATAACTACCGTCTGACCAAATTAAATACTTAACAGATGCTTATAGATAATCTTCAACCATCCAACCAATGAAGCAGTGGTGGTGCAGTGGTATCGGTCCCGACTTACGAGTTGTAGGTCGTGGGTTCGAACCCAGCTTGGTGCATTACTTTGTGTAATTTATTTTCGTCACCACTGCTCTCAAAACGGTGAAGGAAAACATCGTGAGGAAACCGGCATGTCCTAGAACCATCAAATTCGAAGACATGTGACATCTGCCAACCCGCACTGGGCCCGCGTGGTGGATTATGGCCCACTCCCTCTCACAAGAGAGGAGGCCTGTGTCCCAGCAGTGGGAACGTTAAAGGCTGATGATGATGATGATCCAACCAATGTAAGATATTGATTACTATAAGTTTCCGTATTCAAAAATTAACTTCATACTTAGCAGTCATCATTAATTTAACAGATTTTCATTTATAACCTTGATGTCTGTTCCGAAGTAGCACTCAAAAAGGTCACTTAGAAAAATCTCTAGACTTGGGAGAGGTCCAGCAGTGGGACACAATTGGTGTTTTAAAAATGAACCTTACAGTATTTTATTCCAGTACATATTTCTCTCACAATAAAAATAAAAGGCGAATGGTCGAAAGGCTTAGAGAAAAGGCTCTCTCTAAGGCTTGTCAGTACACCAATCTCATCACTCGATTGTACGAGAAGAAATTGAGTGTGGTGGACATCGGCGAACAATGCATCGTAGAGCGGGCTATTACGATCATGAACCATTGTGTTACGATTGTCCTCACTGAACATCTCGGTCTAAAAGTACAAGTAAATTACTATGTTCCTACTTGTCTTACTATCCTATGATTAGAGTGTCATCTGCTCTATGTACATTAGACAGAGTGTTTTGTTACTAAGCCTTAGATGTTACGGCGTGTACACGTGTAAATAGTTCCATGCCAAGAATTACACTTTTGAGAACTTCTTTATTTATTTTTCAGGTGTAAGGTCCAGTTCAGACCTTTTGTTTATAGAACTTTAAAATTAGTTTTCCAATCAAAAGTGACATCATTATTTTCAGCAAAACATTTACTGTCATTACACTCAACTAAATTCTATTTAGCACAGTGCACTGTGCCCTTGTAGATCGAAATGGTTCTGACTATACGCAGATAATTTGATAATCATTACTTGCTATCTTGAATATTAATGCTGTCCTATGATTGACAACAAAGTCATCTGTATAAAGCGCGGATACATCATCGGTTACAAAATTCGTATCCATAAACAGAAAGTTTAGCATGTCAGTCATACTTTTATTTTTAGAGGCTAGTAGAGTTAGGAAAGGATTCAAGATCTCTTTTTCTGATTGGGCTGCAGAATATCAGAATATCCCATACATCCGGGTTTCACTATTGTATGGTGGAGGTATGCTCTGTTGCAGATCTCACTAATAAAATCCACTAAACTTATTTGATCCATCTATATGCAAAACAATGGCAGTAATGAGTGGATCTGGATGTGATACATAACTTGATTTTTTTGTGCTTCTCCTTAAGTGTAAGTATTAGTATAAGTAGTACAACTTTCTTTCTTTTTTGACTCTTCTCATTTTTCTCAGGCTGTGGGTCGCGAAGGTGTGCTGTCATCGGCTGCATCCCGCGAGCTGCGTTGCGGGCGGCGCCTGGTATCAGGGCTGTTCTCCAGGCCGCGTCTGCCGCTCGGCTACTCCTATGTCACCACCGTGCCTCGCGGTGCCTGCCGGCTCAACGTCTCCGAGATCATGCCAAGCGAGAATTATATAGGTTTGTGTAGTTAGACGAAAGCAGACAAACAGACAAGGAGGAAAAGACTGAGTTAGCTCAGAAAAAGACGGGTCCTTTAATGGTGGTGGAGGTACAATAGTTAACGGCGATCTTACTATTCATGCAGTTTAAAACAAATACAAGAATCTTACACTAAAAAAATTGGTGCCTACTGATCATCAGGGTGTGAACGGGTTGATAGAAGGTAACACTATGAACCGGGCACAATATCACGAAGATGAAGATGCAAAAACCATAACGATGAATAAAGTAATGATAAATTGCAAGATTAAAGCAACACGTGCCTCAACCCCAGGTGGGGCCTTCTCCACAAACGAACAGAACAGGTGTTAATGTTAGCGATAATGATTACACTCCGCTTATATTCGAACCATTGTTAGTTTTAGATCACTCGAACTATTCGTACAAAATCATGAATCACAAAGTTGTTGAAAAATCTACAATTGATAAATGAAGGTTACCTATTTCCTAGCCATTTTATTTACCATTCCACAAAGCGAATGGTCCTTTGATAAACGCTAATGGGCCGTGAGGTTAGTTACTTATCAATCAGCAAAATAGATGGAGTGATCTGTAAATCATTTGAGATCATCTGCTATAGGTACTGAAGTACCAACGCCCACTTTGTTTTGTGTCGATATGACTACTACTTCGTCCCGGCTTTTACTGTGATGCAAAATCAATTCACTGACAGTTAGTTTACAATACATCGATGGAAATAATTACTGCATGTGGTACTAACTTTGTTGTTAAACATCTGTCAGGATATGTAAATAGAGGTGGGGCAATAAATTGACTGTCTATCAAATCAAAGGTAATGCTGCAAATGTACTTAGTGTTTGTTATAATATGTCGGTTGCACTTACAGCTCTGAAGATATCCAACGGGTCATACATAATGAACGGCGAGTTCGCGGTGTCAGCGGCGGGTACCTACGAAGCGGCGGGAGCGCGCTTCGTGTACTCGCGCCTGGGCTCACTCGACAATGTGGTCGCACATGGGCCAATACACCACCCCATCGATATCATGGTAAATACACGGTTTCATGGGCATCAACACGCCAACTTTTACCACAGCATTTCATTATATTCTACTTTCATTATATTCTTCTAATTTCTTTAATAACCGACACGTAATTTCGACTTTTGAAGATTTTATTATCATGAGTCATGAATCATTTTTCGATATTTATTACCCTGAATATCGAAACGCAAACTGTTACCTACAATTGTAATAATTATAATAATAATATAATAATAATATTCCACAACTATTACACAACGCCATCTAGTCCCAAGCTAAGCAGGGCTTGTGTTATGGGTACTAGATAACTGATAAACATACCTATATATTTCTAAATACATACATATTATAGATAAATTACACCCAGACACAGAACAAATGATCGTGCTCATCACACAAACATTTGTCCTGGGTGGGAATCGAACCCACGACCCCCGGCATAGCAGTCAGGGTCACTAACCACTAGACCAACAGGCCAGTCTATTTCAGTCTAATTGTGTTACTTTGAAACATATCAATTTAATAAAATAAACAATACATCTTATAAATTATCCCCTACACAACTTAGATCGCGGTAATACAATTTATTGCGGCAATAAAGTCAATAATCTATTACAGGCAAAACGAAGAGAAGTAAATGTAACTTTTATTTCCAGATACTTTATACTCAACCGAATCCAAGTATAAAATATGAGTATTTCACGGAATCACTGCCAGGCGAAGTCGAAAGTGAAGCTGTAACGAAAATAGACTTTAATGAAGTAACTCCAAAATCTGCATCGAAGCACTATCGAAGACATCATAGTAATGAGGTTTTCTCGAGGCCCGTTGCTCATGTATCTAGAGAACCAGAAATGAGCATAAGCATGGAAGATGATGTTATAGACACAGATGTTGTGGTGTTAAATAGAAAGTTTATGTGGAAGATTATGTCTTATTCTCAGTGCAGTAGGACCTGCGGTGGAGGGATACAGGTAATTTTTGACTAACTGTTGCTTTATAGCTCCTTCCCTATCTATCGTAATCTCTAGCGTATATAGCCATAAAATAGGTACACTAGACACAGTAACTTTGGCCTAAATGCTGCCAATCGGACAATGAGACGTCTAGTCGGTCTGACCGATAAATATCTAATTGAAATCAATCTGTAGCAATGCTTTATGACTTGGAACGGTTATATAGCGGAACATTTTCGGGGCAATTGGTGATGTAATGTTGACTTTTCCACGAATCTTTGTACTTTCCTTGAGTTCTAAGACTTCTGGGTATTACTGTTACGGTAAATGTGATTAATTGAAAATTATTAATAATTTTACAAAATTATTAATAATAATCACATGTTTTGGTAAATGTGAATAAACGATCGAAATTTATTACTTTTAGTAGTAATTATTAATAATTCACGACACATATTGGTAAAAGTGATAAAATTAATAAACTAAACGGCTAAACCTAGTGCTAACTGAAGATAAGTATGATACACGTAGGTTTAACCGATTGTGGTCGGTTACACCTAGGTTTAGCCGGTTAGAACTAGGCCTAACCTCGGGACTTGCTGGCACCCCGACTCGGACAATTTAGGTTAGAAGAGGATGGCGGGGTCTGAAAGACCCCGCCATCCTCTTCGTGGTTATTTTTTTTTAACCACGCAGAAGTAGGAGCCCCGCGGAGCGGGGCTCCGTCGACTTGCTCTTGTGAAGGAAGTTTACTTATTACATTTATCACTACTAGGGTCAAATTATTAATAATAACCGACAAATGTGATTAATTAATCACTTTAACCTCGACTTTCGGTAATTATTAATAATAATAGATAATTATTAATAATTTTCAATTAATCACATTTACCGTAACATTACTACTAAGTAGGGTTGTGTTTTAAAATTCGCTGAAGCGCTTTGCTTGCAAGTGCTTGCAATATGTGACAAAAAGACAGATCATCTTTTACTCAACAAATACATTACGACTTTTCAAATCCCATTGATCATACTTTCATTACAGGACTTAGTAAAAATCGGATAACGACTATTTAGCCGACATACAAATCCCCTTCGAGATATTTGGACTATACGTTCCATATTTTTCAGCTCGGTAAATACCGTTGTGTGGAAGCAACCGCCAGCCATCGCGAGGTGTCTGCAGTGCACTGCTCTGGGTCCGCTCCTGCTCCTCGTCGTCGCAGGTGTGCTGCTATGCCATGTCCTCCTCGCTGGAGAGCCGCTGCTTGGTCCATGTGTCCTAAGTGTGGACCTGCTACACGAACCAGGATTGTTGGATGTGTGCAGGATCATTCCAGAGGGATTACTAAGGTATTGATTTCCAATTATTTGAACTAATTAGGTGAGCGTTGTAAATTGCAAATTAGATATCCCAAAATGACAATGTGAATGTAGCAAGTATACAAAGCCTTGCGATTGAAGAAGACTTCTATGAAATATTTATTATACAAACTAGATAGTAATACAATAAAAAATATAGGTACTTCAATGTTACATTGTCGTCATCTACTTAACAAAAGGTTTATAGACCACGGTATCACGTATGTCACGCAAAGCACACGACATTTTAGAAAGCACCTAATTCAACCTAGCACCTAATTCAATAACAAACTTCTGTCCATAGATCAGCGACCAAAAATGCCCTCCATCAAAACCCCCAACTTCAGAGCAGTGCAACATTCCGGACTGCGACAAACCTATAAGCCCTGGTGGTGAAGTCAGAAAAATTACATCTAAGCGTGTGTCGCGACCACACACCGATACCTTTAGAGAAGGACCTGTGTATACTGTGACAGTTAATAACACGGAGCTGGACGTTGGACCTGAATATTCGTTTAGTGCTGCCGCTGGATGGCTTTATACTGATTGGTCTGAGGTAAGCTCTAGGGGTCTAAGAGAGCTTGCCCATGACGCGATGCGATGCAATTCGACCGATTCCAACTACATGTGAAAATCATCCTTATCATTACAACATATGACATAAAACGTGCTGTTATCTACGGATACGTACGCCACGATGTTAGTCGAATTGCATCATTAAAACGTAGAAGAAAGGATGATTTTCATTTTCACTTAGTAGAAATTGCAAATCGCACGAATCGCGTTATGAGCAAGCTTCCTAAGACTTATAACTTTAGGAAAAAGTGAGTAGTTTAAATGTAGTCTAATGTTTTAGTAGCACAGTCTTGGGATGCTGGATCATTATCTCAACACGCGAATTATAATTACTAACAAAGTTCTCATTGGCTACTTCTGCAAATAATATGTTTTGTAAAAGCTGTCTTATTCTGAAATTGACATTTAAAGATGAGTCTTGTCACTTATTAAAGTACAGTTTCTGGCCAACAGTTCGTAAACCCTTTGTTGATTCCCGAAGAAAAGTAAATAAATAGAAAATTAAGAATACTCCCGAGTAGGTAGTTGTATTCTGATGTCAAAAAATCTGTATTTTATGTCCAAGAAAAAATACAAACAGATGGAAGAGTGGAAGTTAATAGGTCTCTAATAAAAGGTTTCTACTATCTACATAAAACTGCAGAGTGTACTTAAAACTACGTGACCGTCTGAAGCTATACAAAAGAGCACTAAAAAGATTAAGTTTAAAAACTTTTGACACTTCTTATTCAACATTTTGAACATGCTAACTAGTTTCATTGTCAAGTTTTAAAGTTAAATAACTTACTTTAATACTTTGTAGCGAAATACTTTCACAAGATTTCTTCATTTTTGGGTTGAGTACTCAGAATATTTCTTGGTTGTATCTGATATAATGCGGCGGGATTTTTACTTGTGTCTTACTAATGAAGGTCTTGCAATAAGAAGGCGAATTCCCTTAATATAAGTCCTAACTTTGTCACAGTCTTATGAAGTTATTGGTCAAGAAAAGTCAAGAAAATATAGATCGAACAACAAAAATAGGTAAGTCCACACAGAGCGAGTAGCCTCGCGAGGCATTTTCTGCGAGAGGAAATTGGCTCGTGAGGCTGCTTGCTCCGCGTGGAGGCGCCTATTCTCGACTGAGGCACGAAAAAATATATATACGCGAGCAAAAAAAAAAGCTGGGCGCTTGGTCCCTCGCCCGCGTCAGCGCCCTCTCTTGCCTCGGCCGAGTCAACGTCCACACTAACCGAGCTACTTCGCGTGGCAAATTCCTCGCGAGGCTGGTCGCTCTGTTTGGACGCACCTATTGAAAAATTTGTTGCAAGTTAAAAAAAAAAAACACTCCGTGATTAAAACTCCGCAATTATCCCAAAGGTGTTTATTCTGCCAAAAACAAAAGAAGGTGGCAAGCCAATACCGATATTAAAAGGATTGGCAACATCTGTATCGCAATTGCAGTTCGAAATTCGTATTCCCCAAAATAAACCAACGTCGTTTACCATTGCATGGACTTCCAAATGGTCGCAGCCATTACCTAAGTGCATCTTGATTTATTTGCTGTTCTATTTTTTGTTCCGTAAGTGCTTTTCTTGCTACGCAGAAATAACGTCAAGAAAATATTGCAACAATGCATTGAGTAAGCGATCGCATGCATGGAGGTGGCTTATAATTTATTGCGCAGATAAGAGCATGTCAGATTTGCTTATTCAAATGATACTATTGATTTTACTCGTAAATCAATATTATTAGTGAAATATTGGATATAAACGTTACTGACAAATGTATCGAAATTGAACCACTCAATCCCGAAAAATATGCTTCTCTTAAATTCAAATGTTAATCGGCAATAAATCACTAAATTGCCACAATTTATCGGTTTTCTATCTAAAAATCGAATGTAAGTACGTAGTTACGTCAATATCCGTTATTTGATTTAGTGTACCGTTCTTAGATAAAGTTTCAATAAAGAACACATTATCTTCAAACAACAATGTTTACACTGGATTTTGAAATAGTAAATCTTTGAAAGAAAATAAACTATCTTTGTGCTCTCATTCAGTAAGCGATTGCTAGCAGACCGCCACTGTGATCAGTATTTATTTACATTCTAAGCTTTAAAGTGGAACTGACGGATTTAATTGGTGCAGTAACTGTTGTGCATAATCATGAAATGAGAAATGACTATCAATATTCAGATGTTAGAAATAATACTAACAGTGTACTTCATAGATTTGTAGTAATGAATATACTGTGATTTGAGAAGTATATCATTTAAAAAAAAGTGCTAACAAAATACTATAATTTTTGTATCTTAGAGACTTAACAGTTGCCAAGACACACTTAAGAAGAGTGTTGACAGAATATCACCTAGATAACATAGGTAAAAAGAGACCCGGTTAAGAACTGAGTAAGACTATAGAACACCGCATGCACCATAATCATCATTGAAACAGAGAACAAGAAATACAAAAACACAAATTGAGAAAGATTTCTTCAACGTGTAGTTGAAAAAAAACACACACAAAAGACTATAATTATTCGTAGAAGTGTTCATGTAGGAAAAAATAGTACAGAATTGGGCCATATTATGTAATCTAAAGTTAACAATGGTGACAATAAAGTTGATATGAAAGAAATTCTAACACTAGGACTATTCCAGTGTGTAGGTTGGTGCGTGGGTGGCGGGGTGCAGAGTAGGGGTGTTCGCTGTGCCGACCCATCAGGATGTGCTCCACAGAAAGCACCAGAGACCTCCCGCACTTGTACCCTGAAAGATGATTGCGAACCACTTGATGGAGAATGGTTTACAGGTAAATAAATAATTTATTAAATTTTTACTATTGACACTTAACCAGATTGTACATTCAAAAACTGGCAGGAAATTTTCAAAATTTTGTGATTGATGAATAGTTTATTTTTGGCACACTATCTCGGGAAATTAAAATTATGTCTAGAGATCGTGTGAAACATAAAATTGCGAATGCCTTAAAAAAGTGGCACGAGCATTTAATGGACCATGTAGGAAACAGCGAGCCGATCTAAGAATCAGATCTAGTACTGTCTAGGAAGATCTATATCAGACGGGCAATTTGGATTAGTAAAGTATTCATAAAATAATAAACACACTGTCCGAGAATGAAAATAAAGTAACGAATAAAATGAGGCTTCTGAATCACTCTAACTAAATGAGCAATTCAGACTTGAAAAACGTCTACATTAATGATTATTAAGTATTATAGCTTTAATTTGTATCTATTGCTAGGCGCATGGTATCTGATCGCTCATTATGGGTAAACTACTAAAATTCACTACACAGCTATTGCAAAGCAGATTACTCGTTGCCCATAAGTAGGAAAGATAAATATTGCAACAACTGAGGTAAATGTCAACTACTGTGATGATTTATTACTACATTCGCTTGTCTCGTATGAATTAAGTCTTCAGTTGGGTGCAGTATGTGAAACAAAAACTCTTCTGACTTTGTTGTTGTTCTTGCATCTATGTAATTACAGCATAGAACAGCTACCAGGCTATTATTCTAGCTACCTAGGAACAAAATAATCTTTAACTTCGTTAAGCATTACGGAGATCTTCATCTACAATGTTAATCTATCTTCGTGAAAATCTCGTCTTTGACAGTTTTATTAGGCTCTATTATTATTGAATGTTGTGTAGAATGGACATCTATGACACACAAACGATTATCACAGTTTCGCACGAATCATGATTTTTTCATCAATAATTTGAAGGAAAACAAACAGATGTTCCACGCATTTGATGCATGTAGGTACCTACCTACCTAATTCACTTCTGTAGGAACGGCAGATAAAACAAAATACTGATGAAATGAACACGACAAGCGGAACTATCGTTCGGAATGTTGCAGTGGCAACCATTTGTGCATAGATGTTCTTTCCGACCCATTAATTGAAGATTATTCTCGCGCATCCTCCTAGGTGAATGGTCTCCCTGTTCATCTCCTTGCCGGGGCAAACAAGTTCGTGGCGTGCTCTGCATCGGTGGTACTGGAAGACATCTGAAGGACTCAGCCTGCCGTGAGCCGAGACCGGCTGGTGAACGAGACTGTTCCGCTGAATGTAAACCTACCTGGTACTATGGAGATTGGGGGCAGGTTAGTTAACCATGATTTTATCAGTTTAGGTGGTAATAAGCAGATGCAACAGATATTTAAGGCCTGTTAAAATTGGAAAGATATTTGCTACCGTCGTGGTTAGCGGTAATTTCCGTCGGGTACTTTGCCACAACATTTGGCTAAACTACCCATGGCGGTATCAAATACCGCTCCGTAGCTCCGGTTTGATGATGATCGTGTTTTGCATAATGTCCATCGTGTGAATTGTTTTTTGTTGATCTGTATCTATCATCTTGGGTTTATTGGTTGAAATGGTGGAATTATTAAAAAGATTAGAAGAAATCTTAAAACTGTAGTCGACAATGTCTCGTCCAATGTCGAAAAATGCAAAAGATCAACTATCAAGAATCACGAACTATAGACTACCAAATTAAATCAGTTTTAATAAAGATAAAGATAGACCAGACCTTGCAGTCTCGAGTACCCTGGACAATATTAAATAAACGTGTAAAAGGACACTTTGATTAATTGAACGATACGAAGGGAGCCTTGTGATTGATATTCTAATTAGTAACGTCCAAGCGTCCAGAGACCAGTTAACGATATAGCTTTTGACACTTCAACGTAACTCTTAATTACTTTATTACAACGACCTTTTCAATTTGAACAGGATCATGTTTTGCGTGATGTTCAAGTTTCGGATTAAACTATCAATTGTGAAGTAAGTCTAGATGGAGAAGACAGTTTGGATTAATGATCCTTATTGATGAGATCTAGTTGAAGAAACTTCTAGGTTCAAAGATTGACAGTTTTTACTGGCTCTGTAGATCTTTCGGATCAGCACAATCCAGTTCCGCGTTGAAAACCGTGGTCGCTTCTATCCACTTAATTACGATATGAGCCGCACTTTTTAAGATAAAGTGTTATAGTTTTAGCTTTCTGCATACTGTGATTCTCATCTTGCATTAATTCCTCAATGACATTAGGGAGTGAATCCTACAGACTGTGTTGACCGCTGTCTTTGACTGATATTCTTTATATGTATAAATTAAACTTTAGGAGCCAATAGTCAGTCAGCGTTTTTTACGTGTTCAATGATTACAATGAAGCTGCGGTAGAATATTCTTATACCAGGCTCTGTCAGAGGTACGGTACCAGGTACTGAAGCATCGATCAGCGTCTGGTATTCTAAATAGTTTCACACCAACCAAGTCAATCAAGCATTAAATGAACCATTCTATCACCCAGTGCTCCGGCGACTGCTCAAGCAGCAACACTGGTATACAACACCGGTCTGTGGTGTGCTCCCGCGGTGACACCGGCAGCGTCATCAGTGACTCTGAGTGTGGCATGTCCAAGCGTGCGAGCCGCTCGTGCGAGCTTGTGTGCGTAGACGCACCGACCACGCCGCGTGTTGTTGAAGCAGTCACGCCTTCTCAGCCACCTATGATTGTTGGTGAGTAGATTATTAATGTCTTCTATATGCAACGACGATATATTACTAGACTCCGCATGCACGGTCTAAGGAATAATAACTATTCTGTCAACTCGCTGAGGTACTACGTAAGCGAGGGGGACAGGGTACTGCGATGTGATTGACTAACTCAAGGTCTGTTCTGTCTCAAAGTATGTTTACGGCTCACAGGATTTGTCGAAATAGATATCAGACTTTTTTGCCTAATGTGTTGACAGACATCGGTCGCTTGTTATTTGGAGTCTAGTAATATATCGTCGTTGTCTATATGGTTTATTTCAGTTGCGATACAATCCTTCTTGATTATAAATGGTTCACATAGCACAGGTTTCAGTTGTAGTCTTTATGTGTTGTATGGCCATTATTATTTTTATCTTCTTTCTGCCATTGTCGTCGTGTTACTTAAGATTGACTTTTATTTTGATCGTTTCTGTGTCCTTTCTCCTTTTTCTTTCTCTTTCTTCTCTTCTTTCTCTTTTGTCAATAGTCACGCTATCATTCACTCTTTTTCTTTAGTATTCATGTTCGGTCGCGGGACTTATTTCATAACCGTGACCCCAGAACATAAAGGGCTGTTGAAGGACACCGTGGATTTTAGTCAGTACAATTCTGACAGTCCCTCCCGCCGTGCCCGGGGAGGGAGGACTCATTTGATGATTTTACCCATATTTTAATACTGATAGCATGACCAATCATATCCTTGTTTTGTTACACAGACTCTCAAAAAGTATCAAGCATTGAAAATCCACATGGGGAGACCACACCACAGAGAACCACACCACTTAGAGATCGTGCATCAAGAGGTATGTTAAAGTCAACATAGCATGTCGTTGTCCACGGCTGGACATAGGTCTTTCCCAACCTTTCCAACCTTTGCTTCCTAGCCATATTTTTAAAATCTTGGGTCCTCGTAAGAAGAATTCTCCATTCTATGACTCCTCTAGTACACTGATCACGTGATCATCTGGCTAGCCTTTTTCAACTATCTTCAGGCCGGCTTTCAGTATAATCGAATGCAGCTGAGTATGAGTATTTGATATGGAGCGATTGCCTTTTTTTGACCTTCGCCAATCAACTGGTTGTTAGAGTTTCAAGTTACTTACCACCTTTTTTTTTTAAGGTGGTAAAATCATCAAATGAGTCCTCCCGACCTGTGTGGGGCGGAAGGGACTGTCAGACTCTTACTGACTAAAATCCACCCGTGTTCCTTCGGATGTCCTTTACGTTCCGGAGCCGCGGTATCCTGGGGTAAGAAAAAACCCGCGACCCCAGCAGGCATTTGGCGCGAAACACGACGCGCCACCGACCCGGGCTTGGTCCTCGGTCGGACGGCGAGCTATCCATTACTCACCGTCCGCAAGCCCGCTCCACCGCTGTGCCCTCTGCTGATCAGAGGGACACGCGTTGGAGCGTCCACACGACAGGCTATTCGCATACGGGCAAAGAGACCCCTTAGGCACACAGTGCCTAAGGAAGAGTTTTTGCCCGCATCCCAGGGTGCACCGGCCCGAAAAACTGGTTTTCCCCCCGGACGTATCCGAGAGGCAGCTCTAGTCCTCGGGCGCAAGTGGAGGTTTCCTGTCTTAGCACCCCAAGTTACTTACCACCTGGAACAACTCTTATAGACCTCAAAAAGACAGCCACGACAGTTTAACGTGCTTAGGAAACTCGAAAAGTACTTTGGCAACTACGTTTTAACCTCATAGATTGCGTCGTGCGGCTATTAATATTAGGTGTTATTTTTATAACTCCTTAATTTATAGGCCTCCATATCTCATCTTAATCACTTTATTTCCTAATTTCATATCGGTCAACAATAAACTATTATGAATTTTGATAATATGACAGACAAACAAATCAGAGATTTAGTGTGCTGTGTGCGTGATAATACGTACCTACATATAATATTAGGTGTTATTTTTTATAGGCCTCCGTAATATCTCATCTTAATCACTTTTATTGTCTAATGTCATATCGGTCAACAATAAATAAACTATTATGAATTATTATTGAGATTATGACAGACAAAAGATTTTGTAACAAATACTAAATCCGCGTGAATCACACGGAAATATTATAAGATATTTACACTTAGTGATTATGGCTTATTTTTTATGTTCTTCCGATACAGAGTGATTAGAAATGCTTTTTTTTGAGACATCGAACTAATAACTATCTAGTAACCGATTAGATTAAAAATAATTCTCTTTGTGAAATGTTTCATTTATGTTAGCTTAGATACGGAGGGCTCAGATAAAGTGATATTAGAAAAACTTATGATGATTTAGTCGCCTTGGTGATTGAGAGTAACTGGGTGTGGTGATCAAAAATGTCATCACCACACTGTATAAAATACGGCTTTTATGGGCCTACCACGCGCACAAACTTCACCACGGTTTTGCCTGCGCAAGCGCGGCCTGTGCGTACTTGCCTGTGTGTGTGGTTGGGCGTTCAGTGTTGCCGACCGTGTATTGTTTTTATATGCGAGAAGCTTGCGCAGGCACAACATTGGTGAAGCTTGTGTATGTGGTAGGCTCATTAGACTGTAGTATTACTATTATGGGCTACATCCCATTTCATCACTTAACGATTTGAAAACTAAAGAAAAGACAGGCAAAATAAGTAAAGCAAGAGTGCCATTTCGCCACTATTTTTATCTTCATACGTTCAGTCCCGAGGCACAGGATTTCCGTTTTAGTAACCTAAGGTAAATGAGGACTTTGCCGTTAACTGGTAAATTGATTCAGGCAGCGATCGATTCTAAAAATATTTTTAATTAAACGATACTAAACTCTATTTTGAAGGTTTCAGAGTCGTTTCAACCCCTTTTTAACCATAGTCTAATATATTATATTTTGACGGATAACATTAGTTCTTAGAGGTTTTTTCATCAATTAAACACAGTTTTAAACCTATTTCGAGTACGCTGTAAGTAAAATACGGACATCTTGTTCTAAGCCCTTCGTTTTGACACCTATTCGTTTCAATTGTGTATAGTCGACTCCAAAAGTCAAATGAAGCAGTGGCGTGGAATGAAATGTCCGTTCTTGTATTAAGGTGTTTTTGTGTACATAAATGAATAAATAAATAGAAGTTAGCGAGCGTGGTCATGACGCGATTTGCAATTTCTACTACTAAAAATTAAAATCGTCCTTGCTGCTACAAATACAATGATGCAATTCGACTTACTTACGCCGCGCGTCGTCGTGGCGAGCGTGTTTTGTTTTTCATCAGACCCGTAGATAACCGCAAGTTTTATGTCATATGTCGTAGAGGTAAGGATGATATTTACTTGAAATCGTCGCGTTGAGTCGCATCGCGTCATAAGCAAGCTCCCCTATGACTATAGGCTAGTTGCCCTAAAAAATGTAATAAGTCGGTCTTTTAGATTATTCAAAAATAAGGGACACGTATTTGTTTATTTGTAAATTAGATAAAAAATTACAAAGATTAATTATGGGCTATATCTTTGTTGTTTTTTGTTTAATCGAAAAAAGAAAATATACGTATCCGTGTGTGTTGTTATTATTATTACCCTATTGACAGTGCCGTCCATGAGGAACAAAATTCTAGAACATTTTTAAAACCCTCAACCGTATTTAGAAACATTCAAAAACTAATATTCTTGTTATATTCCAGGACATTGCGTAGATAAGCTGAGCAACTGCATCTTAGCTGTCCAAGCTCGTCTATGCCACTACAAGTATTACACGAACAACTGCTGCCAGTCCTGCAGCGGACGGTGAACACACTGCTTTATAATACCTGGCTGATAAATGGCACAAGAATAAAAATACCAAACCTTACTTAGACTTTGTATTTTGTAGTTTATGCGAATTTGGACTTTATAACTAATGCGAATAATGCCTATAATCCACTGAGTTTCAGTATAAATATATTGATTGATACTCGTATGAAAAGCTTTGTATGTACATTAAGATTCAGAGAAAATGAAACCCTTTTGTAAGGAGTAAGTTTTTTCTGAAGCTTCGCACATGGCAAAGTGAAGTCAATGTTCGGTCTGTGAATTTTTCCATAGAAAACGGTTAACGTTTCTATTTTTAAAAGTAATGCCATTTTATTATGCCAGGATATTCTATGCATCTATCGACCATAAATAATTAACATCGACATCTTGCAAAGATAAGCAAGATTGTCTAAGAAGCTGAAAGTAGCCTATTTCTTTATTTAAGCCGATGTGCATTATTTATGGTCTTTACCTGCACTGCTATTCTCTAAGGGTAAAGCGTTGTGTGCAGCGCTGCCTCAACGCCGATTCAACATTTTGATATTCAGGAAGATTCACTGAAAGTATTCTCGACGACGATCTCGCCGTTGCTTAGACATTGTCTTTTAGAGAATGGCATAGCTGTAATTTTTTGATAAGGCCGAACGCACACTGCGGCTAACATTCTAGGCTAGTCCATGATACAACATTGCCTACGTTATCATTAAGAAAAAAAAATAAAAAAAAAATCTGACTATTCTTTTCTGTCTTCCAATATTTTTTTCGGCTATGGTTTCGTGTTTAAATTTCCAGAAACAAGGTAACATGGGCATATTTTTAATGTATTAATAAACCTCTTTAGTTCCATTAATTATAATGATATAGATATTCTGTCCTTTAGAGCTTGTTTCGATAAAAGCCCTTTATCACAGGATTAAAGGTTAATACATAATCAGCTGATAATGTTTTCGTCGCTAGGAAACAGCCATAACAGAGCCAAGGGCTTTAATCAGCCACGTGGGCTCAGTTCCGGAGGAGACTACGCCCGGATTTTATTATCTGTTAAATAATTGATTTAGCCATCAGTTACTGTAGTGTGCGTTTATCCTTAATTTAACTTATAATACTACCAACTTAACTAAACAAATATTTTATCTTGTTTGTATAATTTAGTCTTTCGAAATTAGAGAAAAGTTTTAATGATTTTAAATGTTGCTCTCTGGCATCATTCGTTTTGTTTTTCAATATTGTGTCTTATAGAGATGATTTTTAAGGTCATAGTTCAAGCTTTTCGACGTTTCCTTCTGGGATTTTCACACGACACTAGTCGTCCGCGCGGACGGGCGGACGCGGCGAAGTGGATGGATAGGCAGTAGGGTGAACTGATATAGTATGGGGAAAAAAAGTCACCCAATTGATCTAGCAATGATCTAAACCGATTTTTCTTAATTAATTGGTTTTACAAATATTTCAAGAGTTGTGGAATAGGGATTAATTAAACTAGGTTCGAAACCTTTAAATACATTTTTTTTGTGTTAGTGATAACCAAATACAACTTTCTGCAACTATCAAGAGAGGAAAATGTAAAAAAAATATAATTGAAGGCTTAAAGGGTGATACAAAATTAAATGAGCTTGAGCTTCGTTTCTCCGCCCATCCGCGCGGACGAAACAGGTCGTATGAAAACCGCCTTAAATAATTTTGATTAATTAAATTGCAAGTACCTAGTATTATAATTAACACGTTTATTGTATTTTGCTTATTCGGTGTGATATTTAAACTTAAGTATATTTTTGTATGAATTAATTTATACTAGAGTACAAGTTAAATCATGACTCAACTTAGTTCTTAGGATATTACCGACGCTTCTAAGGTAACGTTGTATTTTATTGTAGTGTATGTATTTCAAATTAAGTTATGTAATTTTAGCCTTAAGTAAGTGTACATAGATAGTTTTAAAAGCAAGTGATGATTAGATGAAATTGAAACATAATTTGACTTTTATTTGTAGCTGTGTGGTTTACAGTGCGTGATAGACAAATTTGACAGTGTTAGTAAGTGTTTTGGTAAGGAAAATTCCAGTAGTAGTAATATTGGTAAAACTACTTGGGAAAATAACTGCGAACAACTCAGAATTTGTCATTGGCAAAATAAAAAAAAAAGACTTACCTTGTCAATGGGTCGAACTTTTTTTTAAATAAATAACTAATGAATAAATTAACCAAAAATGTTAGACCCATAGATTAAAATTGATTTTTTAAAACACTTTCCAATGAAAAATTGAAACATCCACAGGTATCCTTGAAAGTATTTATGATATATCAATTAATTAACCGGACATACAGAATATTTTGCATACTTACACATTGTCAGTTTTACAGAAACGGATCTATGGCACATTTCAACCTGAAAAAATATATACTTTTCCCGCTAAAAATAAACGTTCTTATGATAGTCTCGCCAGATATCCTATCTGAATTAGAGAAGCCGTAAGAGCTTTCGTATAAATTTCCTAAAGTTTTCTCTACTTTGATGATGCATTAGTAAACTCGTGCGCAGTCGTTCCCTTGCTGGTGGGTCCCGATAACAAAACAATGTTAATACGTAATTATATCTATTCAATTATTACGATTCGGCATGACCCGACTTACCCTTTGTTTAGATACTAGTCTGCAATTGACAATGACCCCCTTGGCAAAGTACGTTGTACTCTACGTACTTATAATCTAACCATTAATATTATAAACGCCAAAGTAGGTTTGTTCGTCTGTTTGTTACACTGTCATGTCTAAAAAGTTGAATCGATGATGGATTTATTTTACAAAGATTGATAGGACCTTTTTTGTTGTTGTTGTGAAATCATCAAATAAGTCCTCCTGCTTCATGTGGAGCGGAAAGGACTGTCAGACTCTCTGACTAAGAATCTATCCTGGTAGCCTATCATGACCTCTTAAAGCGTGAGTCTTTAGGCTGTGGAAAAGAGACAGAGCTATACAAGTCATCTAGCGCCATCTCGTTCACTGAGCGGAACTACTCACGCTTTATGACGTCATGGTAGGCCACCTGTTCCTTCAATTGACCTTTAATTTCTAGAATCTGGGTATCTTAACCTTCATACGGTCTTCGGGTAAATTTTTATGATGATGTTTGATGGTCTCACGAATAAAGAGAGTTCTTCTGGTACTGTTTTTCTAAAACTGCTGTTAAACTTGAGCATTCACTTGTAATGAGCATTCTTGCGAATGATACGACACAGAAAAACAAACGAGAGCGTTTTAGCGAGCATTCTAACAACGGCTCTGGTAAGCTAATTACTGAGGCTACTGTCAAATCAGAAAATAAAGAAAAAAAAATACGACCACGGTCTACAGCGTTCGCTAGATAGAAAGGTCGTGGAACTAGGGCCTTAGTCAAACAGCAAACGATTGCAGACGACAATCGTTATCGTTCATCAGTCACCAATACATTTTCAACTTTATACCCCAGTGCGTAAAGTTGGAAATCTATTGAAGTTCACAGATCGTTTTCGTTTGTTTCGTTCGTTATCGATCAGCAGTTTTTAATAGATTTTCAATTTAAGGGGCTGTGGTATAAAGTTGAAAATGTATTGGTCACTGATGAACGATAACGATTGTCGTCTGCTGTCGTCTGCTGTTTGACTAAGGCCCCTGTTCTCTAACTCTATGCTTGGTTCTGTTCGTTGTTCAGATCGAAAATTAAAAACGGTGAATGCTTGATGTTCAAGTGAAGGTTAGGTGCAAAATCTGAGGGTGGTCGAAGCCGTGGACAAAAGCTAGTATCAAATAGTTCTAATTAAATCGTTTGAAGTGAATAAGATGGAGTGAGATGGATTGCAATCAATTTATTGCATGTTTGATGTTATTGCTCTTGTTTTCGGCCGCTTTATGAACTAATTAACTAGTAGCGTTTAAATAATCTTTATCTCTGTGTCACGGGTTATCAGTAAATCATTTGAATTAAATTCATACAATGTTTAATTGAACAATTTTGTTTCTTTGCTATGGCGGCGTAAAACTTGAAATTAAATAAAATGGCTACATTATTTTCCTCTTTCGACAATTATACAAAAGACGAGCAAGGCGGAAAAACAAACGCAAATATCTTAAAATATTTTATTAGATTTTATAAAAAATTTGGGAAGAGTAAAACACATTGAAAACACTTGAGTATCAATTACCCATTTTAAAGTTAATAATTTATTAATAATAAACATAAAATCGAAGCATAATTTACCTAAATAAAAGATAAAATTGTTTAAAAAATTCGAAATTGTTAAAACCATTATTTCGGCTACTAAATAGTAGCGTGTAATGGAATGTTTACACAAATATGTAGTACTCGTAGCTTCACAAAAGACAAAGTTTCATAATATTCAGGAAATATTGAATTTGTCTGAAGTTAAATACTATAAACAAACATGGTTTTAATAATTTTATACCTAATACCTACATTGACTTTATTATAATATTATTATGTATCTATGTATATTTGTTATTTTCGCTACCACAAATTCTACTACTAAGTTCTAAAACCTAAAACATTAGTAGATAATGTAAAATAGAAGATAGTCGCTTCTGAATTTTGCTAAGTGTAAGTATACTCACATTTTTTTTTTATAGTTTACACAAATTAAAAACATAGGTTCTACCATGGTATCTACGTTTATTTACGGTAAGCTATTACATTAGATGCTATACAAAACATTTAGTTTTTTATTCCGACCATTATCGGCAATTTTAGCTTCGAAATTAAAGTTTTTTGTTGCATAATAATAATATGCAATACACTCTTCAAGAACAAAAAGTGCAAAGAGTAACAGCAAGCGTCGCGTCGCTCTGTGTAAGAACATAATTTAAATAGTGTTCCCTGTGATAGTAGGTAATGCTTTTTTTTCGGTTTTTTTTTTCAGATTATTGGGTATGTTATAAACATGAATCGACTTTTGAAAGTGCGACTAGATTTGAAGCGGTGTCTGCAATTAGATTGCATATTAAGAGCGTTTGCTTAATTTAAACTGAATATTCGGCGTAACATTTCATTTCATTACATTTGTATGATCATAAATTATCACAAAATATGAGCAGCTCTACATAAATCACGACGACTGGTTGTCTTTTTTAATTTTCATTTTAAGAAATAGGGAATTAATTCTCGAAATTGAAATAAACCCGCGAGCACTCGCGCTATGAGCATTTTCACGGTAAATTTAAAAAGCGTGTTATTTTGTCAAAAATGTGCATAGGTGCCTCATTCACGCTATAGCTGACTTTGAGTCCTCTCTCGTCCCCCACATACCGGTTTCATGTGATCAATGCTCCTTGGTTAGTAGAGGGGGGGAGTATTTGTTTGGCAGGGTCGCGGCCTGCGGCGTTTCGCTCATCGCGCGAGTGTCTGCCTAAATATTTTTTCAAATTATTTTTTTACTTGGGATTAATAAATATAATCATTGATCGCTATTTTTATGTTAAATAATAGCCACTAAGGATTACCTCATAATTAAAAAAAATCTGAAAATCAATAAATGATTGAGTTTAATATTTTACTTTTGATGGTTGGTCAACAGCAACACGTTTTGGCGAAAAAAGTAGGTGCAAATAACGACAATTTAGCTATTATGTTTTTGACTGAAAATTGAAAGTATAATTATAAAAACATTTGATTTGATCAAGTATGATTGTTTAAATACATTTGAATCTTAAAATACATCATGTCATAGGTATGTCGTATACTACAATTTGATTGCTTATAAAGTGTGAGCAAAATGCTCTATGCGCAAGTGTCTATGTAACCTCCGAGGATGCGACTGCTGCCGGGTTAATACTAAATCATAATTTTACGACTACTAATCATATTGCAAACCATCATGAAAAGCATCGCTATTAAAGTAATTATAGATAATGCCATACCCATACGAACAGTTGAATCCTCTAACCCTGAAAAAATATAGTGGTGTGCACTGAAAAGGCCCAAACAAATTGATATGGAAGCTAGTGCGAGCGTCGTAGTTAGACCGCACGCACGTAAAGTATTGAGTATACTATTGTTTTCTCTTTTCTTGATGAATGATCGCACGACTCCTCCCGCCATGCAAAAAAAACACAAGATCATGGTGACTAAACCTGAAAACATTAAAAAGAACATGTTTTAGTACGAAAGTTTGTATTGGGTCAATACAAACTTTCGTACGAGCGATTTCAGCTAAGTGTGTTTTTATTTAAAACTTACAAAGGCGAACTTTTCAACGTCACTACATTTTTTGCTACACGCGCGCTAATTAAGCTACAAAAGTTGACGCACTTAGGGCAAGAAAATATAATATAAAAATATGCCTAAAGCGGTACTAAAATTCCTTTAATCATTTAGTGCCAATTTGTAGTAATTAAACTTTAAAAAACCCTGATTTTATGAAAATTTTCATTTTTTACCGAAAACAGCCTTAATAGCTAAACCATTACTAAAATCGTTTAAATTTTGAAACAAATGGTTGAAAAATGCATATGAATTAACAATCAATTATTTAAAAATCAATTGCTGTTCGTTAGTCTCGCTAAACCTCGAGAACGGCTTGGCCGATTTGGCTAATTTTGGTTTTGAATTATTTTTGGAAATCCAGGGAAGGTGTAAAAGGTGTTTTGAGGCGGAACGAAGTTTGCCGGGTCAGCTAGTAGTTTCATAAGAAATTATGAAGCAATGCATGTACTCGCAAAAAACAAGAGATGCCTTGCAAGCAACTATAACGATAAGCGCGATTATACGTTAGTTTTTTGTGAAAAATGAATAGACGCGCATGTGTGCGTGTATGTCTACTAAACTAAACACACTTACCAATGATGGCGTGTGCAGATTTCAGATGACTCCTATAAGGTCTGGTGTTCTCAACAAATCTGAACCCCATAACACAGCCGGTGAATACCAGGGTTGAACCAAGCATTTGTATAAGCCAGAACAGCTTCGTCTTCCTAGGATACTTAAAATTGTTTGCCCAGCCTGATTGAGGGTTCAACGAATATATGGCTTGACTCATTAGGAATGTATACTGCAAATGTAAAAAGTACAGTTAATTAAAGAGAACATAACATAAACATTACGGAAATTGAACGGAATACCGTGGATTTTAGTCTGTACAAGTCTGACAGTCCTTTCCGCTCCACCTAGAGTGGGAGGACTTGTTGGAAATAAAAGGCTATCCAAAATTTCATCCAAAGTTTCGGGCGTTTTCTACTCTTTATAATTTACCAACATAAGATTAGTTAGTACCTACTTAGTACGAACTAAAAATTGGTGACCACATTCCTGCGGGACCGGATTCCACAATAATAATCCCATGATCCCGAGATCTTAAAGGAATAAAATAATAATAATAATATTATATTCCACAACTATCACACAACGCCGTCTAGTCCCAAGCTAAGCAGAGCTTGTGTTATGGGTACTAGACAACTGATGAACATACTTATATATTTCTAAATACATACACATTATAGATAAATTACACCCAGACACAGAATAATGATCGTGCTCATCACACAAACATTTGTCCTGGGTGGGAATCGAACCCACGACCCCTGGCATAGCAGTCAGGGTCACTAACCACTAGACCAACAGGCCAGTCAAATATCATATAAAATGTATAATATAAATATACAATATCCTCCGGCCGTCCATATGGTAGTGATACCCAAGCGTATTGTCCCGCTGAATCCAAAACAGCAACCTCCCGTCTTATGAGATTCAGAGGATTTTCTGTATAGTAATTGCATATGATATGGGAACTGCATGTGCGCGCGTTTCGGCCATCTTTTGTTTCACTTTCTGAACGCTTACAATATTATAACAATCACAAGTATTGATAATGATTTTAGTCGGTACTAGTAACTGTACTGACTACTGGCTCCCGGGTGTGGTAAAGTGTATCAGTGCTCTGTGCGCTTTGTCTACCATGTCCATAATCTAATAGAAGAAAAATACAAAATGTTTACTCACCCCAATAGTTGTTAAATAGCCATGCTTAAAAAAGTATTCGTACCCAATATTTCCAATAATATTAATCACATTAAACGCACAGAAAGCGGCTCCTCCGAGCAGTATCAGAGTAAATGTATTGGTCACATTCATAAACATCACGAATCTGGGAGTAGGTGCATCCCGTGGTGGACTTTCAGGTCTTAACTCCTTGGATCTTGGTTGCGACATCAGGGGAGGTGGCGACATTGCCATTTTATATTTAAATTATTTTGTTCACGCAGATCACTACTACCTACTACTGACGTTACTTGCCAAAGAATAATCTAGTTTTGTTTTTTATCTCCGATTGAAGATCAATTTATCTTCAACCTTAGATAAAAAAAAAGTCAGCGATATGGATTTTTTGCTTTTCCCATAAATGCAATATGCAATAAATATTACTTTCGCTTATCGTGAAATATTTTAAAATCTGTATGGAAACAAATAGAGGTATGCCGCCTATTGTTAAATAGGCCGTACAAAAAGAAACCATTAAATATAATGTTTTATTTCATTTTTACAAAGTAATGTGTTTAAGTATTAAAAAGATAAAATTACAAGGAATAATACAAAATACATCAAAAGTTAAGACGATCTTTAAATCTAGATATTGTTTACCATTGTTTCGGCTGCTAACAGTAGCCGGTAATGGAACATTTACATAAATAATTGTTGCCCAACAGACAAAGTTTCACAATATTCAGGGAATATTGAATTTGTCTGAAGTTAAACACAATATTCAAAGATAAATTAAAGAATCAGGCGCTACTTTTCGGAAAACCATATCATTAAACAGGAGATTGGGACTTGCATCCTGCACCCAAGCCTGGATTTATGTAGCGGAATTAAAGCTAGATATTTTTCATAACATTTAATCATATAAAAATAGGGGTTACTGCTTCAATTTAGTTTTCTCAATCACCGATATTTTCTGTAATCGGAATATACAGAAAAACTTTTTTGCCTAATGTGTTGACAGACATCAATCGCCTGTTATTAGGAGTCTAGTAATATATCGTCGTTGTGTACAGCTTTTCAAAGGTACAGTTTGTTGAGCGTCGTCAAAGTTTGAAGTACCTTCATTAACTTCCAATTATTGTGTTTAGCTCAATTTGTCATTAACACAATACAGAACGATTTAAAATGTTATGTACAGTAATAACTACATTTATTGAATTGAAATACAATTAGCAAAATCCAAAAGTGGGTTTCTTTGTTAACAATGATTTCGACATGACTTATTTCGTTAGTGTGTTTCCCTAAATACTGTGTTTGAGATGCACTAGGAATTTCTACTGTACCATGGGTGCGTTTAAAAACATTTGAACTTATAAACACCTAGATCCGGATCAGTTACTTGTAGACCATATAATTATGTTCTAATCGGGAATAAAAATCACGACAGTTCGAAATCCCTTTTGAATTTTGCTAAGTGTATATTTACAGACGCCAGCAGGTCAACCTACCCGAATCCATAAAATTTTACCAATCCAATATTAACCTTCCATCATTGTGATAAGTTTGAAAATCTCAGAAGATTCTCATGAAGAAATTTGACAGAATGTGGTAGCTTGATGTGTTGGCGTCTGTACATTTAAGTTCCTTTACGGTGAGCTATGACATTTGCTGTTATGCAAATGATTAAGTTTTAATTCCGCAAATAGAAAGGAAAAGGTTTAGTTGCATAGGTGAAATTGGATTTTTTTTTTGTATTTTTGCAGATAAACCATGAAATGTTGATCCCTATTGGATCGAACAAACAGAATTTGGGTAGGTACAATTTCAAGCCTGAAACTTCGTTTAGTTAAAACTAAATGTTTTTTACATTTTAAAATTACTTGTGATGCCGTTTAATAAGTAAACAGAAATCCCAAAATTATAACTTACACTAAATTAAAAACCTACCTCCTTTTGCCAAATTGCAAACCATCATGAAAAAAACTCCTACTATGGCAAGTATAGAAAATGCCATGCCCGTTTTAGAGCTGGTATCATTTGTTCTAAGATCATTAAGTATTAAACAAATTGCTATTGAAGCTAATACGAGCGTCACAGTTGAAACGCAAGATTGTAGGGCCTTGAGAATAGTATTATTTTCTAAATCCTGGTTAAACAAATGCGCGAATGCTCCCACCATACTCACAGTAGCCAATAACATGGCGATGAAACCTGAAATCATTGAAAAAGAACAAGTTTTAGTACAAAAGTTCGTGTTGGAAGGTCTCAGACAAAAGTTATTAAACATCCTAATAATAAACACCCTAAGTAAAGTAATATCAATTTGTCACTATACAGGGTGAAATCTAAATCATGGGCAAGATTTTAATCTATGGCTCTACTCAGGATCCTGAGTGCATTACGGCTAATAAATCGCAAATCAAAAATATTATTGATGTAATTATGGACACCTTTAAAAACGTAATAGGTCACATTGCAAAGGCTTATTATTGCAAATAAAAACTAAAAGTAATTAAAAAAACGTAAACCCCAAAAGTCCTAAAGTATCGAAATTTTAAAACACAGTAAACCGCCCGCGTAACGAAAAGTAAACAAAAGTCTAATAATATTAAGCGGAGATTTTTTGTCTTTGTCATAACGGTAAGATTTTATACACTTTTATTACATCTATTAATACGTCTATATACCTACATATAACATATTTCTTTATACCTGTACATTTTATTTTATTTTTATTCTGTTGGTACATGTATATTTATTATTTAATTATTTTAACACACACACACACTCTATAAAGCTGATTTACATCTGTGACGTCTCACAAGGCTCAGTTGAAAACCAGCGTCAGGCTCCCTGTGGCCTGACTTTATGCTGAACTGAGCCTATTTGGCACAGCCGTGAGGCACACGGTACCTACATTAATTGTATACTTATTCGTAATTTTTTATGTAATTGTGTGCTTAAGGTTTGCCAAATAAACGTATTTTCTTTCTTTCTTCTTTCTTTCTTTCTAGATAATTATGCATTAATGATGTTTTTGAGTTCCGTAATACGATTAGTTTCGTTAAATATTTCTCATTAATAAAATTTCACCCTGTAGATACAAGATCGGCCTAGTGAAAACGTTTCAACACAGAAATATTTTTTTATTTATTTGTCCCGTTTTTTTTATTGACGTTATGAGTAATAATAATAATTAACAAATGAATGTCCACGATAAAAAACAACATAACCAGCGAGTGACTTAGGCATTATGTATGTCAGCATTACGTGAAAAAGAAAACAAATCCATTTTGATTTAAAAAGCTCTGGACAAAGACAAATAAATGTAAAGGAAAATACCTAGTCTAAATGAGAATTAAGCTGATTATAAACACTTACCAACGATGGCATGTCCCGAATCAAAATGTTCTTCAATCGCAAAATCTACATCGGGTATAGGTAATGAGATTTCTCGATTTGTCTGTTCTATCAGGACGATTGCCATAATACAACCGACGATAACCAAGATGGAGCCAAGCAATTGTATCAGCCAGGATAATTTCGTCTTCTGTGGATACTTCAGATTGTTCGCAAAGCCTGCATGAGGTTTCAATGAGAACAGCGCTTGACTCATTAGGAGCGTATACTGTAAATGTTAAGGCACTGTTAGCCCCTTCGTACACTAGGCGACGCAAGTCTCCGATACCTTACGACTTCGACATCCATTGACGCGTGCCTGTGTACGAACCTCTTGGATTTGTATTGCAACAGTCGCTTGGATACCGAAATCGTAAGGTATCGGATACCGGATGCGCCTTGTGTACGAAGGGCCTTAGTGTTGAAGCTTGTTATAGTCCCCGCCAGATATGTCTGGAATAAAGGTCATTGATCCTAATAATGAATGGTTCGAATTGCATAATACCATCGTTTGAATTTCATAATATATATATATATGATCAAGGAAGGGTCAAGGTCGCCTTTTACCACGAAACGTTTGTTTTGATCGTGTTACGACACTTTCTCTTCATTTTTTCTTATCGTTTTGAACTGTTGGAATATATTGGTACTCAGGGGTCAATGAATTTTATTCCAGACTTATTTGGTGGATACTATACCAACGTTCATTTCACAACGTGATTACTCATTTGATGATAATTTCCATCCCAAAAAAAACCAGTTATTCATGAAGTTACATTTTTTTTTCGGTAGTTTTGCATTTGACCACTGTGTCGTCTTGACACGACATTGTCGACGGTGAACCACGGTTACCATAAGTAACCTATTCACTCTTGATTTGAAGACAGCGAGGTTATAGTACTGAGCAACTGGCAGCCACATCCCACCAGTACCCCTAGCACGAGTTTTCACTATTTTACTTTCCAGTATTTACAGCGTTTCTTGTATGAAAAAATGGAACAGCGCCTCTGGTGTGCGAAGAAGGAACTATTTTTTTCCTTGAAAATTATCAATATGAGACTGTCAACGTTCCAGTTTACTTTGTACGTCTCAAATACTGAAAACTCGTGCTAAGGTCACTGGTCTCAGTACCAGCTGTGTTGTGGCGGCCAGTAATACTTGCTTTGCTTTCCAAGACACGACTCAACTCAGTCTATCAATTGGTGGGAAAATGGAAATGAAATAAAATCTTGAAATCAAGATGAAAAAAGGATTTTTACAAATACATATTTCAGCTACTCAGTGATCAAACAACTCGCCTTAAGTGGGTACTTATCATGCACCTCAGTGTTCGTTTTATGATAATTTTATCAATTCTTTGACGCATCTCGACACAATAATATCGCGATAGTGGGAAAATACTGAAGGCGCGTTCTTTCATAGATTTTTTTTTACAGGAGAGAACATTTCATGAATTATTTTTTAACAGCCTTACTAATGTGAGAGTTGACATTATAATACAGTTGATACTTAATGTATGGATGAATTAATGGGTATGGGATAATAAACGAAGAACGAGTTAAGCTTATTAAGGTTTCGGTGAAGGAAAAAATCATAAGGAATCCTGGATTATACAAAAGAATTGTAAGTATCATAAATGTACATAATAGAGGAGCTTACAAGCACAGGTCAATATTCAAAGTTAAGCTGCACTTGCGGAGGTCGGTCTGTGGATAGGTGACCATCTATGCCAAGCCTCGGAAAGAACGAATATGTTGCTTCCGGGTATCTTTTGTGTTCTGCCAATTATTTCTATTGTATTTTTGTGACAAAATTGTGACCTAGGGGCTAGTAAATTAACTTATTTTCTTTCTTTAAAATACAAAAGGACTACTTACCCCGACAATTGTTATATAAACATGCGCAGTTAACTTAGGCATTCTATTATTATTATTTGGTAGCAAATTAACCAAGGTAAGCGCAAAGAAGGCGACCGCTCCGAGCACTAAATGTGTCACAGTGTTGATCACATCCATACACACTATGAATATTGGAACTGGTTCATCTGGTGGTGGACCTCCAGGTCTTAATCCTTCTTCTAATCTTGATTGCGACATTGGTGGAGGTGGCGGTGGCATTGCCATTTTAGTTTCTTTTTGGGTTTAGTTAGGTTAAATTATCCTCTTGCTGGTTGCACACCGCTGGATCTACACGGCTTACTGACCCAATCGATACCTATTCTGTTATCTGCGATTTAAGATAACTTTCAGATACTAGTGTTTCCTATTTCGAAAAGCAGATAATAGTGACAGGAACGGGTATGGCGTAAAATTGATAACACCTGTGATATGGATTTTTTTATCTCCGTGATAGTGTGAATAGTTTCTCCATTCCCTCCATAATCCAAACATAATCTCCCTTATCGTCGTAAATCATAACTAACGCCAAGAGACCACATTGACCCTGGCAGCGGATTTTGCGGGTCTAAAATGGTCACTTTAAGCGACATCCCTCAAAGTGAGCCAGCAACATAACAGCACAGCGGTTTCGTGTAAATCGCGTGTGATTTGCGATTAATGTAATCTAAATTTCATCAAGATCACTTCAGCCGTTCTGACGTTATTGAGTGACAAAAATTTATCCATCGATCCAAAGTTTCACATTTCTCATGTTAGTAGATAATAGTGATTAGCTAGTTGTATTCTTGCTTAATGTAGGGGAAAATAATGAATACCTTGAGTTCGTATTCTGTCTTGTATCTTTCGAATAAAACGTTAACTGTGTTAATAAAAAAAGATTTATTTTTACAAAAACTGTAAATATAGTTCAACAAAGTATAAAAAGATGTAAAATGTAAAATTACAAGTTCAAAACATTGAACTTGAACTAAATTAAATACTCTACTTCGATTCTAAAATTAAAAATAATCATACTCAATATTACCCATGAATACTCTATATCTTTGCTTACTCAATATTACGAATACATCATTATACTATCTTTGACGAAATACTGAATTTGCTTTTCATTGCCTTATCCCTTTATAAAGTTGTTTTTTTTAATGTAGATCTCTTTATTTGTATTTTCGCTAGTTTTTCTTTTATCTTGAAAGAGTGTCATCCTGCACTTAATACATACATTGATATTTAATTATATAGTCACTATACCTACGTATAAGTTTTAAGATTACAATACATGGTAACTAATAGATACTATTATTAAGATGAATGGATGAAGTTCATCCGTGATAATGGCGCGTTTCAGCACGTAGGTACGCACACGCACATATCGAAATTTCAAAACAAATAATAAACATGTTAAATATCCCGTTTTAAACCTTAATTATAGTATTAGTCACTATTTATGTTCACATATTTTAACAAGATATAAAATTAGATAATACTCCGAATTTTATTAACAGTTGTTATGCAAAAATCTATCGATACTAATATGGTGAATACCCACGTGAGACCTATCAGGGTATTTACAAAGACATATGAGTCGGCCCAGCCTCTGAATGATCCATACTCGAAGCCGGCACAGAGACTTCCCGTCGCTGTAAACAAGCTGAGCAGGCCGGTGACGTAGTGGAAGAATTTTATCAAGAACACCGGGATGCAGGAGGACAGCTTGGTAGGGTACATCGCGAGGACTCCGTTCAGCAAACTTGCGAGGCAGAACACGAGAGCCACTAACCCTGAAATGAAACGAGATTTTGTTAATATTGATGGTGTCTGTCTTTTTCTTTTGACACATTTGTGTTAAGTCAGTCAGGCCTGGTTCCCACCGTGGAAGGGTAATGAGTGGGAAATATTAAGTAACCTCTTCAAATGAAATAGGTTAAAATTTCCATCTAGAGTGAGCTCATCAGTCTTCTGATTCCCAGCGCGAGCTCATTACTCTATTCGTCTGAGTCATCTCCGCTCGACTCTTTGTTGGAGGAAATATAACAATACACAAGTAGTTTTCTTTTGCTAGTTCAAATAAGTCATCAAAGGGTAAGCTTCACTCGCGGTGGATATCGTGCATTGCAAACTATGCATTTTGCAACAGTGCGGTTTTTTTTACACACGTAAGTACTGTAGAGGTTTTACTGTGTGTGTTAACCTTAAATGCACTTTATAGGCACTGGCTGAATCAAGCCGCTCAATATAAGATGTAAAACTGTCTAGCGAGTTAAAAGATACGATACTATAATACGCGATACGATCAATACATACCTACTTAAAACTAAATATCTTCTTTTATCATAAAGATACCACCACAGTAACCTCATGACATCGCTGCGGCAAAAGGTGATCAAGCAGTGGTTTGTGTGAATAGTATCGCTACAGCTTTTTAATAATAATAACCACTTTATTTCAGGCTACTTGGGCCCATAGATATTATACCTTACAGACTAATATGTATATTGTTAATAGCTGATCGGGTAAACTTCGTACCGCCTCAGAAACAATTAAAAAAACCTTTTAAACCTTCCTTGGACTTCCCAAAATAATTTAAAACTAAAATAAGCCAAGTCGGTCCAGCCGTTCTCGAGTTTTAGCGAGACTAACGATCAACAATTGATTTTTATATATAAGAAGATAGTACAGTTTGTGTTAGTATAAAGAAACTTAAGCCTATGTTAGTAAACACTTCACTTAGCACTATTTTATAGCGCACTTCAGTTAGTATAGTAGTAGTAGCGTAGTTTTGTAGTTGCAATGTGAACTGGCCAAATGTGCTTTGTCGTTATTCTTGCAATGCGGTCGGTCGCCAGTTGACACGACTAAAGGTACAATGATTGATCTATTTAATATTTTTATTTACTGTTAGATTAGATAAAAAACATCCGTAATTTTAAAAACGTCATACATGTCAACAACCCTGCGAGTCTAATCTTAATGAGAATTAATTATGTCTAATTGAGTGAGCTATCGAGTCTTATCGATCATTTCTCACTTATTTTCAGTATTACTGTGCAACTTTTTAATTTTTTATCAGTCTCAAATATTGATAAGACGTCACAAGTTTTGCATGCAAGTAAAAGTAATCGATAGATAACTAATACTGCACCATGATAATTATTAGATTACGTTACGATAGAAATCATAATATTGGCCACTAAATCTTTTGATGTTATTACCTCGGCTCGTTATGGGTATTTTTTTTTTAGTTCGTTTTCGGACATTATTACATTCTTATTGGTGGTATAGAGGCTTCATCGCAATGAAGATTGGACCATAATCCACAAAACACATAATTTTAATATAATAAATATAATGTCACCTCATCTGCCTACCCTTTTCCCAACTATATTGGGGTCGCCTTCCAGTCAAACTAAATGCGGCTGAATATCAGTATTTTACATGGAGGAAGTGCCTGTCGGACCTCCACAACCCAGTAGCTGGGTAATACTGGTTGTCAGACTATTGAGCTTCTGACTAATAGTTATGACTGTCAAAGATCTACAAATGACAGCCGGGACCATCAGCTTTACGTGCTTTCCGAGGCATGGTGGAAACTCGCTATGACAGATGGTCACCCATCCACACACCAACCTCGGCAAGCGCGGTTCCACGCTTGTGGAGGACTGGTAACAAATCAACAAATGTAGGACTGGGAAAAAATATTGATGATTGATGTGATAGGCCCGTTGCCACCGATTCGGCTGATAAACCAGGGTAAGCCTGGCATATGAAATCAGTATTCGGCTTGATAGGTTTCGTCATTCAATAAAATAGTGCACTATTTGTCCAAACCACTGCTGAAAAAGATGAGTGATGAGGACTGTAGATCAAAAATAATTACCCTTTGTTAGTGAATTTAAATCCTTTAATTTCTGGAAGAAAAATCTTTTACATACGTGTGTGACAGACAGAAAACCAAAAACGAACAACGTCAAATTCAAAAAGAAACAATTTTATATTGGAATACTTAACTAAATAGAAAAATAAAACATTAAAAAGCAAGGAGTCCGTAACATCCTGCCCCTCGTGCAGCACTGCACCAACAGTCAAGAAGAAGAAGTCTCAAGCTTAACGAGTTTTTTGAGGGGCCGGCGTAACGTACCTCCAGCCGTCGCAACGTCCACCACCCTATTAACGCCGTCTTTGCCTGGGAACATCTTCACTATACGGCCTCGTGGCCATGTCCCTCGTGGTAGCGATTCATCAACGATAATAACCATGTCTCCTATCAAAAGATCTTGACCATGATCTCCCTTTACCTGGGTTCGTGTTTGCATAGTCGGCAGCACTTCGCGCACCCAGCGGTTCCAAAAGTGATCCGCTAACTTCAAAGCTTTCTTCCATTCAGAGCGTCCGATCAGGTCACGGTCTTCCAATGTCGTTGGCAGGGTTTGGTTCGATGAAGACCCGATGAGAAAGTGGAACGGTGTCAACGTTGTTGGGTCATCTGGATCTGTAGACACATGAGAGAGAGGGCGTGAATTTACAATCGCCTCGGCTTCCGCTAACAAAGTCACAAATGTTTCCTCTTTGGGATATCTTTCGTTCAGTGTAGCATTCAGTGCTACTTTCACCGTCCTGACGAGGCGTTCCCAACATCCTCCGAAAGTAGGCGCCGCGGCAGGGATGAAACTCCACTTAATGCCCTTTGTGGCGACAAAATCTTGCACGTCATTTGTGTAAAATTCACGTAGGATCCTGTTTGCGCCAACAAATGCGGTTCCATTGTCCGAATATATAGTCTGCGGCATTCCGCGTCTGGCAAAGAAACGCCTGAGACCCATTATTGCAGAATCGGCGGATAGACTATTCACCATTTCCAAGTGGAGGGCCCTGGTCGTGAGGCATGTAAAAAGGGCCACATAGCGCTTTTCATGGCGGCGTCCAATGGTTATGTTGACAGGACCGAAATAATCTACGCCCGTGAAGGTAAACGCTCGCTGGTGATGAGCTAGTCTTTGTGGTGGAAGATCTCCAGTAGTTGGATTTAGCGGCCGTGATTTGCGAATTCTGCAGAAGAGGCATTGGTTTGCTACAGCTCTGACCGTGTCGCGAAGTCTCAACAACCAGAATCTTTGCCTTATCTCGTTTATCACGTACTCATGATTTGCGTGACCTGCTTGCCGATGGTAATATTCTACTAATAAACGTGCGACTGGGTGGCGACCGTCAAGTAGGATCGGGAAACGGGAGTCGGGATCGATGCCTTCAACGGCCTTTATCCTTCCAGCCAAACGCAAAAGATTATCTTCTCCCAGAGAGGGCGATAGTTTGATGAGACGGCTGCTTGGAGGAATTGGTTTCGTGTTCGAAATGCATTGAATTTCTAGCAAAAAGCTGTCTTGTTGAACCCGTTGCAATATGTGCCTTTCAGCGGCTTTTATTAAATCGGCATTCAAGGGTGTAAGAGTGGTCGACGCTGGTGAAAAGTAGGAGCGGGGGTGAGCTATCCCACTGTTTGATTTTAAATTTCGAATTTTAGCCAAAATATTTCTAAAAATAGCTGCAGCTTGGTGTACCCGAGCTGTGGCACGTAACAATCGTAGCCAGTCACTGAAGCGAGCTAAATCCGCTGTGACAGGAGTAGGTAATGCTGTGCTTATTGAAATTGGTCCCACCAGCTCGTTCCGTTGACACTTAAGCTCTTCCCGAACTGGTGCGACGCTAAGTGGCTCCGTGGGCCAGTACTCTGGGGACTTTAAAAGAAATGATGCGCCACAAAACCATCTGTGTGACGGTTCCAAATGAATTGGGCGCAATCTGGTTGCATCATCAGCGACATTCAGATCTGTCGGTACCCATCGCCAATCTTTGACCGAAGAATTTTCTAAAATTTCACCTAGCCGATGGGCAACGAAAGGTCTAAATGCTCGCGCATCACTGCGCAACCATTGGAGGACAGTCATCGAATCAGTCCAGAAGAATGTACGCACTGGCTTTTTTCGATGACTCTCCTTAATGACAAGTGCCAATCGAGAAGCTATCAAAGCGGCTTGAAGTTCCAAACGTGGGATTGACGTTGGTTTCAAGGGCGAGACTCTGGCTTTGCTTGCGATGAGAGTAAGCTTGATGCTTCCGTCAGGGTAAATCAAACGCCAATATGCAACGCAGGCGTAAGCAAGCTCACTTGCGTCTGCGAAGACGTGAAGCTCTCTGTGGGAAGGTTCGTAGCCTTTCGCCCTTGCATACCAACGCGGTATCTTTAGCAAAGAGACATTTGTCAGGTCTTGAAACCATTCGAACCACTTGGATGCTTCTGTTTGTGGGAGCTCCGTGTCCCAATCGATATTAGATCTCCAGGTTTGTTGAAACAGTATCCGTCCTTTGACGACTATGGGTCCTAATAAACCTAAAGGATCGTAAACGCGCATAACATATGACAGCACCTTGCGTTTTGTCAGTGAACTAGGGAATGTTTCAATTAATCCTGTTCGAAAACCCAAAAAATCAGCGGTAGGGTTCCATGCAATACCTAGGGCTCGGATGCTGTTATTGGATTCGCCAAGATCAATTTCCAACGATTGAGCAGCCCTGAGCTTCTCAGCGACAAGGTTTAGTGCCTCTGGCTCATTGGAAATCCATCCTCGCATTTCAAAGCAAGCTGCACTGTGCACGGTCACAATATCTGCCGCTAACTGAGCTGCTTCGTCGACGCCATCTTGTGAGTCGATGTAGTCATCCATATAATGACTGAACAAAATAGCGTCCACGGCTCTTGGATGTGTTTGTGCGTGCTCTTGAGCATTTTTGTTTTTTATAAACTGTGCTATAAAGGGGCTACAACAAGCACCGAAAATGACAGATGTCATCCTGAACTCTTTTATGACTTGTGATTTATCAGATCTCCACAGATACCGAAGAGCGTCTCTGTCCTGCTCTCTAACCCGAATCTGAGGAAACATCTCTTTGATATCCGCGGTTAATCCGATGCGACCCTCCCGGAAACGAAATAAAACTTTAAGTAGCGGCTGGAGTAGGTCAGGACCGGAGAGCAGTAAAGAATTCAGGCTGACTTCTTCATTCTTAGCTGCTGCATCATGAACTACCCTGACTTTTCGTTTTTGGGGGTGGTACACACCAAAATGTGGTAGATAAAAACGAAAACCGCTAGAATTGTTGTCACGTAAACCGTCAAGTTTGTTACCACAGTGTGTGTAATATGTATCCGGAGCACATTCCTCTGCATAACCTTTCGCTATCATGTTGTCTATGAACGAATTGTATGCTTTAGCAAACTCGGACTCTTTAGCCATACGTCGTTCTAAACTTAAAAAACGTGACATCGCCTGTGGGTAGCTGTCTGGAACACGCTGTATATCATCGCGCCACGGCATGCCTACTTCAAACCGACCAGTAGGCAATCGTTTTGAAGTCGCTTCCAAAATGTCGACTGCTCGCTGGTCTTGTTTACTATGCAGAGTTTCCGTTTTAGTAATACCTATGGAGTCGAGTTTATACTGTTCCTTAATCAATGATTCTAAATTGTCATCATTGTTTGTATCTAAGTGGATATGATTAATGAACTCGATCAACTTCGTTTTGCTAGAAGCAACGCCGTATAAAGTCCAGCCCAAAACTGTCAAACAGGCAACGGGTTCGTTCCTTCTACCAATTCGAACTTCGCGGTTGATTGACAAATGCCAATGTTCAGCTCCAATGAGGATAGTTGGAGTTGCGTCGTCGTACGTCAGAACGTCAACCAGATCGGACAAATGTGAAAAACACTCAATCGTTTCACGTTTGACCGACTGCGGGCGCAAACACAAAGACTCCATAGATCGAGCATTTTTTATTAAAAATGTCTCCTGTGTGTATCTACCTTTAATGTGAAAATCTACATATGATATTGTGGTATTTCGCTCGAGACCACCTATGCCATTTACTGTTATGGTCTGTTGTGGCCCGGTCGCCCCTATCAGGTTGGCAATGCTGGAATCTATGATGGTCGCGGTGCTCCCGTCGTCAAGGAGCGCGTACACGTTGCAGGTTCCAGCAGGGCCTGAGACTGTAACTGGTATTATTTTTAAATAAGCACGGGGGCGAAGAGCTAAAATGGTTTGTGGTTTTTGTGCACCTGTCGAGGTCGTAGACACGATCACTTTTTCACCGGTTGGTTCAACAGTATTTGATGTAGGGTGTATATTATGTTCAACAGTTATCGGGTGTGTAACGGTATCTATGGCTTGCTCGTTGAGTGTATTGACGAGGGGCGGCGATGGCTGCCGGTGAAGAAGCGCGTTATGCCGCAAAGAGCAGCCATCAACGCCACAAGGATTCACTTTGCATGTTTTCCACTGGTGTGAACTAGCCTTTAAGCACCTATAGCAAACCTTTGCTTTACGCAACCACTGCCATCTATCATCGATGGACAAAAATTTAAAATGTGTACACTCCCTAATGTTATGATCTTTTTTGCAAAATACACACTCTCTTTTTATTGTAGACTCGGCTTCAGGAGTATGTTTTGACTTCATAACAGCATTGTGGACATTTTCACGCTTTAATGGTTTGTCAAAAGAAATATTGGGTTGCAGTTGTGTCGCACTAAACTCGGGTGACATACCAAAACGAATGTGTTGATCTAACTCACGCTTTAAAAAGTCGGACAGAATTTCGAGTTTTGGACGTCCTGAAGTGACCTGCACCGCAAAATCTGTCCACCGAATTTTCATAGTGGGGTTAAGTTTCCCAAGAACAGCGTGGAACAACTCAGGTGAACTCAGATATTCTAAGTGGTTTAATAATTTTATAGTTGATATCGAATTACGTACCCGATTAGAGAGTATTCCGAGTTCTTTGAGATCGTTACCTAGGCGTGGAAGGTTTTTTAACGAATTAACCTCCTTGTAAACGATGAGCTCGGGGCGTGCGAAGTTATCTTCGAGGGCGCGCATGACTTCCTCTGGGTCATCCGTTGACATCAACAGCGCCGCCACGGCCTCACGCGCGGGCCCACGTAGCGCAATGTCAAGTCGGTTTATGTTATCTAGTGGAGAAAAATTAGCTTTTGTAACATTGTAGGTACGTTTGAACTGTAGCCAATGTAAAGTATTGCCGTAGAACTGAGGCAATTCCAGTTTCTTTACACCGGAAGCAGAGGCGAGAGCCTTTGCGGCGGCCGCGGTGTCAGCTACAGCTTGTAATAGTGTGGCAGGTTGGTCAAGCTCCGTGGAAATGAGCGGGGGCGTACAGCCAACCGCCTCGGATGCTTTAGTGACATTTTGTAAGGGTTGTGTTTGTCTAATGAGAGCTTTAATAGGGAATGCAGTTGTCCGTGTGGTCATCGGTGGGTGTACCGAGTGACCGGGGTGTGTGCCAGGAAAACCTTGATCACATCCTACTGCAGTGACGTCTCTATCAACACAACTGTCAAGATTTTGATTTTCTATCCATTTTTTAGTTCTGTTTACGCTTACCCGTGTAGAGCTCCGATGGCTGGCGCGGCTTCCTGCGCTTAAAGCATCGGCATCGATAGTCGCCAGCTCGGCTTGCAATTCGCACTGTTCGACCTGGTGCTGTAACGCGGCGAGTTCACGTTCGCGTTGTCGCTCACGTTCGGCGAGTTCAAATTCGCGTTGTCGCTCACGTTCGGCGAGTACCTGGTCGCGGTCGCGCTCATGGGCGGCGAGCTCCTGCTCGCGCTCCAGGCGGCGACGTAGGACGAGCGCTTCTGCTGCTGCTTTTTGTGCTCTCACAGTTGCCGACGAACGTGATGAGCGGCTATGCGCGGTGTGCTCACTGCACGCGCTTTTGGTCGGCAAACCAGAGCTGTGAGGCTGAGAATTAACAGCGTCGGGGCCGGGATTGGCCGACATAATTTTGTTTTTGCTGCGGGTCAGCATTAATCTACGTGTTGATGGATGGAAACTAAAGGAATGAAATTAAAGTGGGTTTTGAAATGGAATAATAGGCACTGTAAACTAATGGAAGTCGAAGGACCAATGAAAAAGATGAGTGATGAGGACTGTAGATCAAAAATAATTACCCTTTGTTAGTGAATTTAAATCCTTTAATTTCTGGAAGAAAAATCTTTTACATACGTGTGTGACAGACAGAAAACCAAAAACGAACAACGTCAAATTCAAAAAGAAACAATTTTATATTGGAATACTTAACTAAATAGAAAAATAAAACATTAAAAAGCAAGGAGTCCGTAACAACTGCCACGACCCAGAGAATGAATTTAACTGTTTTGGATCATAGCAAAGAATAGCAGAGGAGTAGGAAGATATCCAAATTCCGCACTGATTAATAAAATATTTATTTTTACAGTGATTCTGTGTCAGTTATTTTCTCACACGTTTAAATTACTGCATTGCAAGAGACGGTTTGCGACCTCAACGCACTTCGAAAAAGCAAGGAAGATTACTGCTAAGGCAATATTTCACGACATTGTAAATGATTATTCATACAAATACCGTTTGAAATCATGCCACGTATAGAGGCAGTAAGTTAGGCTTGTAAATAACGGAGTGCACACGTAAGCTATCTATAAATAAAGTGCTATAATAACTTATTTCCCTTTGCTAACTTTTACAACTTGCACAGTTATACATAGGTTGGGGTCACAGTTATGGTGCGCTAGCGATTTCAGAATGTACAGCTTTAGCTTGCTACTTCGAACGCGTGTGGAATTTAGGATCAATTAATTTGAATTTAGAATCCACTTTTCTTTTTTGAAGTTTTGCTTTTGTCTCTAATCTAAGTAAGTGATAGAGACAAAGTCAAGGATGATGGAGCGAATTTACACAGAAGAAACCTGTTTACTTTCCGACTGATTGACTGTTTTTTTTGTAGACACCCCTGGCACGAGTTTTCACTATTTTACTTTACAGAGTCTTTCCAGTATTTACAGCGTTTCTTGTATGAAAAAATGGAACAGCGCCTCTGGTGTGCGAAGAAGGAACTAATTTTTTCCTTGAAAATTGTCAATTTGAAATTGTCAAAGTTCCAGTTTACTTTACGTCTCAAATACTGAACACTCGTGCTAAAGGTACTGGTTTTTTAACAAAAACTGCGTTTGATGTTAATGTAAACTTTAGAGATAATCCCAAAAGGCGAACTTGTTCAGACCCTCAAGTACTTAGTCAAAGAAAGCCCACAGTTTTTCTTTAATCTTTCCCGATTGGATGGATTCAATGTCCCGAGAGAAACAAATACAAATTCCGATGCCCTGATTGGGCAGTGACAGGGATTACTTTATACATCCAAGTCGTTTTGTCCATTTCCTTTTCATGTTCGTTTCGTTAGCTGTGCCGACATCAATCGCTATTAAGAAGTCTTGGTGGCTATCAGTGACTAGTTGCCAGTTGTCACTATAAGACATATTATGGCCAGTAACCTGTTTTACTAGAGTAATTGTCTCCTTTGATAGAAACTTCGGTTAAAATCAGGTTTTTTCGTGAAAATAGCTTGAATTTGTAAAGCTATATTTAGGTATTTTTCCTGATTCTGCAACCAATCACCGATGACCGATTTTTCATTGGAAGTTTCGATTCATTTATGTCCGTTTCACCGACAGACTTTTTCACCTACGGACTATTTGGCGACAGAACGATCCAACTAAGAAGGTTACCTGCTGCTGACGTCACAACTATCAAATCGTAATTTAAACAGACAGCTATTACGTTTTGACAAGATCATAGACACTGACTTTCTTAAGTGAAACACGTCATAAGTCATGAGTCCGAACCCAGTCAGGCGCATTACCTTGTGTAATTTATTTCATCACCACTCCTCACAAAGGGTGACTGAAAACATCGTGAGGAAACCGGTATGTCCTAGGACCAAACATTCGACGACGTGATTGTGACATCTACCAAACCGCACTGGGCCAGCGTGGTGGATTATGGCCCACTCCCTCTCATAGAAAAAAAAGGCCTACTCCTTTTGTTCCAGTAATGGGAACATTATACAGGGTGCAATTTAAGTCATGGGTCATATTTAATCTCAGTTTCTACTCACGATACGAATTGCATTTTGGCTAATCATTCGCAAATCAAAAATGTTACTAATGCAAGTACGAACAACTGCACATTGCAAAGGCATAATGTTGCAAATAAACACAAAAAGTAATTAAAAAATAATTCATAATAATAAGTCATGAAATATCAAAATTTTAAAACGCAGGACACCACGCGCTGAACGAAAAGTAAACGACGAACACTTATTAAATTTTTTAAGGTTTTAAATATTTGCATCAGTAATATTTTTGAGTTACGTAATACAACCAATATCGCGAGTAGAGCCTTAGATTAAAATATTGCCTATGACTTTAATTGCACCCTGTAGACTAATGATGATGATACGAATGTTGGTTATAGGTTGGTACCTACCAAGTTTTCCATGTACCGAAACAAAGTGAGTGCGTCTCATCCGATAAATGATAACGGTTCCTGCAGTGACCAGGGCTGCTGCTAAAACCTGCATCACCCAGTGGGTATGCTTTTTGTAGCGACGGCTCAGGAACATAGACCAGCTATTCAATGGTGACATCGCCAGAATTCCGTGGACCATGAAGAATTGGTACTGCAAAACAAAAATGTATGTGCCGTAGTACTCTACATTTTAAAATAATAATATTCCACAACGATCTAGTCCTAAGCTAAGCAGAGCTTGTGTTATGGGTACTAGACAACTGATAAACATACTTATATATTTCTAAATACATACATATTATAGACAAATTACACCCAGACACAGAACAAATGATCGTGCTCATCACACAAACATTTGTCCTGGGTGGGAATCGAACCTACGACCTCCGGCATAGCAGTCAGGGTCACTAACCACTAGACCAACAAGCCTGTCATGGGCTAAATGGGTTTGCTCTTGTTACTATTCTAGATCAGATTAACGGTGAAGGAAAACATCGTGAGGAAGCCGGCATGTCCTAGAACCATCAAATTCAAAGACATATATGACATCTAACAACCCGTACTGGGCCGCGTGGTGGATTATGACCCACTCCCTCTCACAGAGAGGAGGCCTGTGTCTAAGCAGTGGCAACATTGCCAACAGTGACAACATTATAGGCTGATGATGATGATGGTGACTATCCTAGATCAGACACAACAGAGTCAAAATCATGTCCTGAAGTGAGCTTACCCGGAAGAAGCAGGTTCATTGCAACTTGTAAGATTCGGGTAAGTATACGTTCGAAAACACTGACACAATGATGTTATGGCTTTTGTGATGTAATTTACTCATTAATTTAAGTAATTCCAGAAAATTTAAGAGGCAACCTTCGAAGGTTACCCATTGTGGAGCACTTCGCGATAAATTAATGTAGCAAACTGATCCACCATCATCAGCCTATAATGATCCCACTGCTGGGACACAGGCATCCTCTCGGTGAGAGGGTTATATTATAACGCGGCCCCAGTCCGGGTTGGCAAATTGATCGCCACTTCCAAATCTGAAGTATTGTAAACTTACAGATTAAAACTGTGAACATTTTAATGTCACTGTCTGCCCACTTTCATTTCTTAAACATAAGATGAAGATGAATGAAGTATAATAGTTACATCTGCCTAGCCTTTTCCCAACTATATTGGGGTCGGCTTCCAGTCAGACCAGATTCAGCTGGATATCAGTATTTTACATGGAGAGACTGCCTGTCGGACCTCCAGTCTCAGTCTTACCATACCCCATGGTAGGACTGGTTGTCAGACTTTAGAGCTTATCATATAATCATTAGGCCTTAATTATTAACAGGAAATTAAATAAAGTATAGGGCAAAGAATATAAACAAATGTAGCATTATCTTACCCCAAGGACACATAATATAATATGCCAATCAAATTTAGAGACACTCCCAGACCTACACGAAAACCACAAACAAATGACCACAGTGAAAAATAATAAAACATGAATTATCAAATTCAACACCAATCTCGCTGATTTGTACCAAACTTTGTCAAAGAATTCAGGTTTGTCTAACTTTCTATTAATTACATTGTCCGTTGTTTCTGACATTTTGTCAAATCGTGTGGGAAACGCGTCGGAGAACTATGCACATTGAAAATTATAATAGCGTATAAGCTGTTAATATAGGTAGTCTCTAGATAATTGTTTCTGAATAAAGGTGCTTATAGATTTACTTGATATATTTATGACGATCGCCGAAGCGGATCTTTTTATCGTCAACAGAGAAAGTGATGCTCTATCAAATTGAAGCACGATACCGGGCAAGTCATTGTTTTTCACATTACTTGCTCGTAAATGTCAAATTATATGTCAGGCAAACCTATTGTAAAGCAAGTCATGGTTCCGCCTCGCTCGAGCCGGGCAAAAATATGTACTGAATTTCATTATTCCCGCGTGGGAATATGTGATTTGAATTTGGAACCTCAAATAAAACCGTATGAAAAGTTTTACCAAGGAGTTGTATCAGTAATGGATAATGGCGGCCGCTGGCCGCAACAGCTGATCGCTTGCAGTAATGCCAACTTCACGTTCGAAGGTTGTCGTACCACATCAAATTTAAAAAATGGAATTTATTTCCTCACAGTAGGTGTGAAAAGCAGAGTACGCTCCTCGGGAGTAAAGTTGCCTTGTTTTGTGTCTACATCTGCATTTCAAAAGTGGGAGAGTAACGTAAATACATTGATTATGATCGATTAAGTAAGAAAAAACTTCGATCGATTTAAATGATGTCGTCAAATTCTGAATGCGTTTCGTAGCAATCTGTATGCACCTTAAGGCGATATGCACTAATCAAAGATAGAATATCTCTTTAATCTGAAGTGCCATTTGTACGTGATATCTTGAAGACTACAATTTTATATTGGTGTTAAATTTTGTTTTTGATGATGAGACTACGTGACTGTTTATGTATTGATTACCTAAATAAAGGATTTGTTTAAGTCCTTGATGACGCCCCATTGCATTTTATTGGTAAGTGTGCCATTAGCAGATAAATGGCCACGCTGTTGTATCATGATTATTGGACTGCAGCAGTTCATCGTTGGACGTATGTAGGTTTCTCCTATTGCACGCCATTTAGTATAAAATTCGTATGATTGAAAGTCATCATCATTATCAGCCTATAAATGTTTCCACTGCTGGGACACAGGCTTCCTCTCTGTGAGGTGAAGTGGGTCATACATTTACATACATCACCACGCGGGCCCAATGCGGGATGGAAGATGTCACATATTTTTGAAATTTTAGTACGTAGGTCATGCCGGCTTCCTAACGATGTTTTCTTTAACTGTTTGAGAGCAGTTGTGATAAAACTGATATACCTGGCTGGGTACAGAGGTACAGACCCGACCTGCAACTCGTAAGTTAGGGTCTACGCCACGGGACCTCCACTGCTATTTTTGCTGAAAGTATCTCCCTTTTCAGGCTAGCCTTCTCTTTCCCACTCTTGGACCAACACCACCCTTTTTTTGGTGGGTGCGATCCACCTTCTGTGATACCACTTCCTTCTGGGTTCGCTCCATCTTAGGTCTAATTTTACCTTCTTAAAATATAGGTTCTACTACTTGTACTTCTCATCTTCATATATTTAAGTACCCATGTGGATTAATTATTAGATTTTAGGATCATGATTAATTTGTTTTCTTTGTGCTAGTTGATGTATAACTATTTATAAGAGGAATAAAAAAAATGTAAGTATCTTACATAAATCTAGTAATATGTGGAATCGTAGTGGATTGTACATTTACTTAGTATAATAGATTGTGTACCTTGTTTTTAATATACAATGTACGATTGTTTGTTTTCCCAAATTAAATAAAAAAACAAATTCTCGTGACCTCATACCAGTTCTGTTGAAATTTATTTCGGCATAATTTGTAGTTTGAAAATCGTAAAGAAAGTGATCTTATGTCCTCTATTTCTTAATAGAGGTAATTAACTCGAGACTTACTAATAATAACCATACTATAAACCGTTGAACTCAGCTCTCATATTATACATGTTTGACAGTCGTTACAGGATAGTCAGTGGCCTTAAATCTTGACGACCAGTCTTACCAAGGAGTATTGTAAAACCCAGTAATATAACGGGTAAAAGCTAGGTTGATGACGATGGTTTTAGGGTAATAAATAATAACAACAAACAGTGTTTAAAGCTTATTATTTTTGTACATTGTTATATGCATCATTAGTACAGACAAAATTTATTAAAACTGTAGGCAAAACTCTAGTTACTTTTAGCAAAAACCAATTAATACATACAATATTGTGATGGTACTACGTTTTAACTAAAATCGTATAAATACTCTTAACAGCCAGTAAGTAAATGCACTATACATATAAAAATAATTATCTATTTACACAACTCGACATTTTTAATAATACAAAACTGACTCTTTGACAATAGAATCGGTGTAATAAGTTATTATGAACAGTGATGCCTAACCCACACATCTGCGAACATGGTTCGTCATCGTAAGGGATGTGTTACGTAATCATACAATTTTATTTAAATCATCCCTCACTGACAAAGTTTAGTAGACGTGTGGAATCGGCATTATAGTTTCTATAAGTACATACCGAAGAAACTATTAACACAATAAGAAATACTATTTTGTTCTTAATCTAAACAGCATAGCCTAATAAGTTGCATTACAAATGCAAAATGAACTGTAGTTCCAAACATGCTTTTATGTAATAATTAATCTCCTAAGTAATACACAAGTTTACGAAATTCGGTAAAATGCATCCCTATTACTTGGTTACAGGCAAGTTATAAACAAATCTACACATACAGAGGTGCTCAACTCGATAACATGTCGTGCATTATAATGTAAGAAGAGATATAAACGAAAATATTTTTTTTATTTTATATTTTTCATAATTTTGAAAGTTCTACAGTTCACAGATCGACTCCAAAACTCGACTAAACAATCTGGAGATCACGAAACTATTCCTAATACTTACAAAAACTCGAACATTTGAAGTTCAGTATAGAGCCCCGCGCACGCTGGTACGAAAACACGGCGACATACAAAATAAACGTATCCAGTATAATTTGACGTTGCTTTGTGTGATCTTCTTTTAAATGATCGGATTAGTTCAAACTGGTTATGTAAAGCCTAATTAGTCACCGTGCGTACGTCGTCAATAACACCAATCATTTTAGTGTGTACCACAATAAAACGTTGAGTAATTAACAATTTCATAGAGCATTTGAGTGAGTCATAGGTAAGTCAATCCGATATCTAGTCTTAGTCTGTTCCACTTTGGCTTTGATTCAGACTTAATATTCTGCATAAGCATTGATACATTGATACCTTTCCTAACGTATTAATTGAAGCGATAATACGCGTTCCACTTTCTTCATGAAGGGTCCTTTGTAACAGTGAGTATTGGATCGCGTAGATCGGTTACGAGCTTAGCGTGTAGATGGTGTGCGCAGGCGGCGCCGCGGTACTCGGCTAGTTAAACATTACGTTACGTATTCTCACTATGCGTCCATTTTGTATCACATTACGTGTCATAGCGCCTTAATGTTTCACTGCTTGTACCTGTGGGTTACAAAATTTAGTCAATTAAAATATTTAATAACAGGTCACAAGATTTCCGTATTTTCAGGCAACGTGAACAGTATTTTTTTTACATATGAAACATATTATTTTTATTAAGAATTTTATTCTTTCAATTCTAAGATTGACAAGGAAACTGAATTACGCAATGAGGTGGTTATTTATCCCGGTGTCTGTGAAAATAGTCTGGTAATGCAAAACACAAACTGAAGAGAAAATTAAGAAAAGGGAATACTGGAGGTGCCATAAAGTTATTCATAACAAACACAAGTTATAAAGGAAAGTGAACCTAAAAACAATGAAGTAAAGGTATAAACTTCTTACTCCAACCATGATGGTTTACCGTCCGTGGCAGGATTTGCAGCAATAGTCCGCATAATACGGGTAATGGCACAGCCGCGCTTGCACCGCCAGCGCGCAGTTGTTCAACTTGTCCATGCATGCTCCTGCGCAGGTAACATTTTTTGATTAGCAAGAAAAAGAATGATGTCGTCATAATCGAAAAAGAACAGAGAGAGACGTTTCAAGACGAAAGAAGAAAGTGATGAAAGATGAGGGATAATAAATTGAACATGGAGGTCAAATCTGGTTATTATCAGGTCAGGGATATAGAAGGCATAAAAGGAGAGAGGCTTTAACCAATAGCTGCTGTGAGGTGGATAACTGCCAGTGATGATGAAGATAATAAGTTAGAAGTTCAGGGGGGAAAATGATGAGAAATTGAAAGTAAGGAAAAGAACAGAGATAAAATTGACCCAAAAGTAGTTAATAAAACCAGGAGCTGAATCGTCAAAAGACCAAGAGTTCATTTCTCTGGGCACACGAACAATATGAAAGGTAATTCGAGACGAAAGAAGACGAAAAATACTTGTAAAGATTTATGAAACAATTACCGTCGGCATAAGATCTGTCTCTAACGTTCTGTGCAGTATGGCTTTGGTGTCTTGTCACACGTTGTTGTGGGTCTGAAACTGAAGACAACAACATAGCAATTAAGAGGTTTTAAATATTTGGCTCGCATCTATTAAAACAGAATGTTGCTAACGAAATCAAAGTTGTACTAAAGATGCCTTCAATAATCCATTATAACTGATAACTCATATCTGTCGGACGTGACGATTAGTAAGATTTTTATCTATGTATAATACTTGTTTATATTGATACTTCCAGCTATCGATTAATTGTGCACGCTATTATGACGGCGGTAAGTACACTCTTTGAGGAGTGGCTGGAGCGACGCTACGTCGTTTTTACTTTCCGCCTGACGCAGAGTTTTACTGGACATGGTCATTTCTGGAGGGTCCTGTCTCGGATCTAAAGCACGGCTAGATACGCCCGGGTCACCACTATGTAGTCCGCTTGAAGGACAGGTTGGAAGAAACGGCGGTAATCGATCCGCTTGTGAGAAGCACCCTTGAATGCGTGAGGGAGAAGCAATCCTCTACATCTGGCCCCAGCCGTCGCTGGAGTCGCTCAGGGTGTCGACGATGGTGAGTTAATTTCCAGCCACCGTAAGTGAAAGCCTGTGGGTGGTGAGTAATGGGCAGTCCGCCGTTCGATCGACGACAAGGATCGATTTCCCACGCCCTCCTCAAAGAGCTATCAGCAAACTGACAGCCAAAGGCCTGCCAGGGATTCGGGGCTATCTTAAAGGTTAGCACTGCCTGGATATGCAAAGGCCAATTGAAGGAACAGGTTAGTTTTCAGTCAGTCAAGTCTGACAGTCCCTTTGGCTCTACTTAGGGCAAAAGAAGCCATTTGGGAATATAGTCAATATACCGTCAATAACGCCAAACTAAAAATTAATAAGTACTGATTAATAATTTGAAAATTAAATGTCACCAAAAACTTTTAAAGAGTTAAATTCAAACCTGAAGGAGGTGCATTCACAACAGCTGTCTTCACCGATGGTCTAGTAGAACACCGTGAGGGTACACAAGACCGTCTTGCCGGAGGGCGCACTCCTGCGCAGTCTGCATCACGAGCCGCGCCAGACGCGCCTTCTGCCCCGCCGCGGGCGCACCACACTGTCCGAGACTGTACTCCCGCTTCGCATGGACCTTGGCACTGGAGAGAAAGACTACAATTAGGATCTACCACATCAAAGAGCAATACATTATGTTAGTGGTAACATTGATGTAAAAGACAAAGTCAAAATTGGATTGGAGTTAGTCATCGAAAAGTTCATATCAATCTGATAACAGTCGTTATATAAAAACTAACAGCTTTGAAATCAATCATTGCAATTTCTCAAGGTCCTCAAGACATCGTCTATCTTCATGCCTTTGAATAAGCTAAGCATTTAAAGTAAAATGGCTAGTTAGACATGATAAAAAAGTAGATAAAACACAATAGTGCCCTAATTACGCGAGCTTTGAATTTACATTTGCATCTTAGCAGTTTTCTTTCATAGTTTGAATTTTTCCACAAAAAATACAAAATTTTTCTCCCGAACACAGTTTTCTTTTTATTGATATTTCAATAAAAAAATACCCTAACAAAATTTCTTGCGTCTGAATTGATTCTGACGTTTTTAAAGATTAGGCTGGCGTCAAAAAAATTACTAAGGTTTAGATTAATTAGTAGACTGGTTAATACTCGTTGTTTTCATTAGTACTATTAGTGAGGGCGGTCCCAGCAACATTGGCATATTTGGAATCATTGTCCTAATCGCTACGGACATTCCATTTCATGAACCTTGATCTTCAATTCATGAAGTACTTTGTAATGACTCACTGGCGAAATTAAAAATACGTCTGTTTATTTTGAGTATTTTTTTGTTATTCAAAATGTCGAAGATCTTTTAAACAATTGAGAAATCTGTTAAAAAGCAGACGATTTGATTGTGCCTGCGCATTTTCAGGAAAAGTCATGTGAGTAGGCAGGCATGTCAAACGAACAAACATTTATCGTACAGAGTCAAATAATATTATTTCAGCATTACGCACGTCACATCCTATCCTAGCGAACTTTGACTATTCTCTTCTTTAATTCACTCTCTAGTAATCACGAGTCCTAAAATTGTGTTTGAAGAACTAGCATATCAAGTAAATCCAGACATTGAAGGTTACAAATTACGAAACCACGAGCAAACTATACTTAATGGGGTACTGCGGTTGCAATTATTTCCCTTATTTAAATTGATGGGTAGACGTCTAACTACTGGTTACTATAATGTCGAGATCCGTAGTTAGCTTCACAAACCAAAACTAAGCTCGTTTCGTCATTTGGGACAAGGAAAATTGTGTACCTACAGTCCTTTGTTTGTTGGACCGTGAGATTGTCTAGTAGATAAATTGTTTAGTCTAGCTTCGCCTTCTAGGGGTGTTTTACCCTTGTTTTCTAAGTTATTTTACAAGGTTTCATTTAAGTGCCTTGTAAGGTCCTTTTTGTTTGCTTCTACTGTTATTAACTGGTTATACTTGTTCAGCGGTGAAAACAAAGTTTGGTCTATAATAATACAGATTGTAAAATTATTGAGAGTTTGCAGTCTAAATGAAAAAGAGATCGATGATAGATTTATCAATAAGAGAGACAGATCAAATGTCAATGAGACTTTTTTTAAAGAAATTAAACCGACAGGAACTATGGCATGATTAATGTCTTCTACACAGCATATTCTAAAACAGATTAGATTTGATGGCATCATCACTTACCTCAGTCCAATCACTAAGATACCACGAGGGACTGCAAGCGCCCCCACAAGCCCGTTCAGCCTCAGGCTTGGTGCCCCTACAGGAGCCATCCCGCAACCTCCGGCCGTTGCCGCCGATGCAGATCACCCCGCGGACTTGCTTGCCGCCACAAGTGGCAGAGCAGGCAGACCATTCACCTAGTAGACGAAAATTTATTACTGTAATTAAGCTTCCCTCGGAGTTTAGGACAGTTCCTAAATTGGTTTCTTAGAAATTCTTCTCTTTGAGAGACGTTATTTGCTATAATACGTTAAAAACAAAATATTTAGATACAAGCGGGTCCTTTGCTTAAGAAATGCTTTAAAATTCAATTTATAGTTGAACAAGCCAAATCTGGTCAGAAGTAGTTATTGAAACATCTGCATTCAATTGAATTCGAATGGCCTTACGAAATTAGTACAACGTCGCATAATTTAAGGCTGACGAATACAGAAACATCTGGAAAATAATACAAGTAGTTTCTTACTGGTAAACCACTGCGCATCACATTGCTTCCTTACTGCACAGGATTGCGTTTGTTCTGGTGCTCGATGTGAAGTGCACCCGTTAGGATCCACGCAGCGGACTCCACGAGACTGAACCCCTCCTCCCACGCACCAACCCACACACTAAAATATAGGACCTTTATTTAAATGAGACCCAGATGACCAAATACATAGATTAGTAGGCTTAATCACCTTCTTGGTTTACGCATCGTTTAGAAATGTAGGACCTAGTAATCCACAAAGTTTTTGCCGGAAAATGGTTATAATTCGGGAACCAGGCTGCGTGCTCATAAATAACTCTAGGGTCAGACCCTTATCACGTTTAAGTCTAATTAATACCTTTATTGGCGGACGTAAGCACACTGACCCGAGGTACGGATTAAAGATATTACGGTATTCCTATTAGGAAACGGACTCAATAATAAAGGGACAAGCAGTATTTCTGGACACTACGCGTATTGCTAGGAAGTTATTCTCTCAAGAGGGCTACTACCGATACACATAATAGCTTCGGCCCAGCTGTTTCAGATGCTAATTCTTTATGTTAGTAGAATTAATAAAGGGACCGTTAACATTATATTAATGCTTAACTTACCTGAGACCACTCGGTGTACAACCAACCACCGCCAGCGCTGTGGCTGTAACTTGGTGCTGGTGTGGTCCCAATATCATTATCAGTGAAATTTGTTGCCAGTGATATCACTGGACTATCTCTGAACGTATCAGTCCGGTCTTTTGGTCGTACTTGTCGCCTGGCGTCCAATCGTGGTGCGCTGGTCGTGGCCACTGTGCCGTCACAGTTCGGAATGTTACATAGTTCACTGCTTGGAGGCATCGGAAGGGGACATTTTTGGTCGCTTATCTGGAAAAATGTGTCGGCCATTAGCATTTAATGACATAGGATGAGTGTTGAGAAAATGTTAAGAATGTTCATGACTTAATCATACCTTTGTGATTCCTCGAGCGTGATCCTGAACACAGCCCACAATACGTGTTCTATGTGCAGGTCCACAAACAGGACAGGGTCCCCAGGCAGCTGCCCTCCATCGTGGAGGACATGGATTACCTCCACAGCGACGCCTTCTTGCCGGTGGGGGAGCACCATTACAATGGAAAGGAGATACCTCCTTATCTCCCTTCTCTGTCACTTCAGCACACTTGAACTTCCCAATCTGCATCCCGCCTCCACAACTACGTGAGCATTGTGAAAACTCCAGAATCTTCCAAATAAACTTTCTGCTGCCAATGACGTTGCTCTCGACCTGGGATTGACTTTCCAAATTGTTGAAATCAGGGATCTTCGACAGTGAAGGTTCGGATTTTGTTTCGAGATCTCTCAGATGTGTTTCTGTGTTGTGATGCCTGTGATGGCGTTGTGCGGTGTGGTGAGGCAAAGGGTTTACTGTCGGTATATCGTTACTTGTTTCGTCTGGTTCTAAGTTAGTTAAGTATTCGTATTTTACGTTCGGATTTGGTTGCGTGTATAGAATCTGAAAGTGGAGGAAAGTCATTAGTCGGATCGTTCAAATTGCTATTGAATTATTGCAGGTTTTGCTCAGGAATCCTACCATAATGTCGATGGGGTGGTGTATGGGTCCATGCGCGAAGACGGTGTCCAGCGAGCCCTGGCGCGAGTAGACGAAGCGCGCCCCCGCCGCCTCGTACGTGCCCGCCGCAGACACCGCGAACTCGCCATTCATTATGTACGACCCGTTTGATACTTTCAACGCTAAACAAAAAACAAACATTTGTACCTATCGAAATTAAACGAAAGTAATTGAATAAACAACTGTTCAACAAATTGTTGAACCCGTCTAAATTGTTACTAGCTGCGTCATGCGAATAATTAACCACCAATTGTGCAGACGGCTACCTCCATTTATCTCACAATTTGCGGCGTAGGCGCCTCTATTGAAGAGTTGCGCCGCGGTGCGCATGTGCAATTCCCATTAATCGATTCGACATCGATCTTTGCACTACCGAACACTTCATCTCTCGATTAAGATGTCTCTTTGTGACCCGCCATTAATAATTTATGAGACGTTTCAATAAAAAACCGATACAGACAGTTGTGATGAGTAAGTTTTTAATGAGAACTACTTGGGGTACCAATTTTTATGGACTTTGGTCATACCTAAATTGGGGGAACCTTGAGCAGTCTTAATTTCAGTTCTGTCTCACCTATGAATACCTTGTAACTCTCGGGTCACCAGCACGACTACTGAGCTTGTAGTCTTGGGTTCGATTCACTGATCAAACAACAGTTTTTCTCTCACGAAGTTTATATTCGAGCCTAGTTGATTTCAATACGAACATCCCATACTACACGGAACTTATAACTGGCGAAATATGGGTGTACTATTACCATACCTCTGCCCTCCTATCCCTTCGGGGATTATAGCAGTGATGTTATGTCTTACCTATGTAATTGTCACTGGGTGTAACCTCAGAGACGTTGAGGCGGCAGGCACCGCGCGGCACGGTGGTAACATAGGAGTAGCCGAGCGGCAGACGCGGCCGGGAGAACAGTCCCGATACCAGGCGCCGTCCGCAGCGCAGCTCATGCGACGCGGCTGATGATAGCACGCCCTCGCGACCCACCGCCTGTAGGCAAAGTACATAAGAATCAATAAGTTGTTAATTAATCAGTCCGTAATGATCGAATTGCTGGGACACAGGCCCTTCTGTGTGTGGACGTTTGCCATTGGTCAATGCTCATTAAGCAAGCCCAGAAGTAATGGGATGTCACATGTCTTCGAAATGATTGTTTCAAGACATACTACTTTTTCTTTGGACCGCCACGGCGAAGTCTTCATTCCATTTCTAACGTTACATGGTGACGTTTTTTCAAAGAATTTCCAAAAAAAATCTTTGAAAATTCGCTACTCATGCGTTAATGAGTTAAATACTTATAAAATACTAGCGGCCCGTCCCGGCTTCTCACGGGTGGAGGACCCGGTCTAAAATTTGAGATTTAAACTATCCTATCTCTCAAGTTGGATCGAACTGCACATGGTGTGCAAATTTTATTATAATCGGTTAAGTGGTTTAGGAGTCCATTGAGGACATTGTGACACGAGATTTATATATATTAAGATTGACACACTAGTTTCTCGCCTTTTGTTGCTCCAAATAAGATGTAAATACTAAACATGAAATAAACTTGCATCGATAATGCTGTTCCCTTCCCTAGCATAGATCAAGCTTACGATTTACGATATTCATTTGTTCTGAATAACGGGCTTGTATCGCGTTTAGACAAAGTCACAGACAAATAGATACGTAGATCAATAAATATACAGTAACTGTCTCTAAAACATGTTTCTTCTTCTGTGAAAAAAAAATGTTGAAACATTCTATGTATCGACATAGGTTTTGCTCTTTATTGTTTTTATCAGGATATTTTAAGTTCGCTTCACACGAGCATGCGGACAGCGAGTAAAGGTCAACTCGCTGTCCGACCATGGACCATGCCCGGGTCGACGGCGTATCGGTTTCCACGAGCTCCTCAAAGAGCGTCAGCAAAATGACGGGCCCCCTCACAGAGGTCCAAAGCCTGCCGGGGTCGCGGGTCTTATTTCCATCATTGTGACCCCGGAACATAAAGGGCTATTGAAGGACACCGTGGAATTTAGACAGTACAAGTCTGACAGTATGAGTTGGAAGGACTCATTTGATGATTTTACCACGATATATACACTTCTGGACACATCTATTGGCCCACCTTGTAATATCAGTTTCGTTTGGTCCTAGCTAAAATTTTATATTAGGTCGAGCAAAAAGTTTTTATACAGTTTTGAACCTGGCACATTCACAATTTCATTCAATAGTCTTTTTTTGAATTTCGAACACAGAATTTAAAGAAACAAAAGACAATTTGGAGCCTGTTTGTTGATATCAAACAATCGAATACTACGAAAACTTGGTTTTATTGGTTTACATGGATTTAATTCTTGAAAATGTGATTGATATCTTTGGTTTTGCAACAAACATTACTTATTCTTAACATTAAGGTGAGGTTCTATCAATAATCTATGGAAGTCGCCGCCCAAGCTGTGGAACTTATTCAGGCCGGACACAGCCAAAGAAACGTGAGTGCTCAACTTAATTTAAGTTGATCTGCGGTCCGAAATGTTTATCGGAGGTACCTAGAGACTGGTGGCTTTGTTCGTCGCCAAGGAAGGCCACGATCTCGGGTCACAACTGAAAGGCAGGATCGATTCATCGTGACGACCAGCTTGAGAAATCGTCACCTTACCTCCATTGAGATACAAAACCAACTTCGCGACTTCCTCGGAGTTGCTGTGAGCGCTCGAACTGTTTGAAGAAGGTTAAAAGAACGCGATATGGTACCACACAAGCCAGCTAATGGGCCCAAACTAACGCGAGCCCACAGAACAGCGCGCCTTCATTTCGCACGCAGTCATTTAAATTGGACACAGCAAGATTGGAGCCGTGTACTCTTTTCTGATGAGTCTAAAATTGTGTTACATGGCAATGATGGAAGGAAGAAGGTCTACCGACGTAAAGGAGAGCGTTTCGCACAATGCTGCTTTGAAGAGAGAACAGCTTATGGAGGTGGCTCATGGACTGTCTGGGGCGGAGCAACAAAACTCAACTTGAGGTTGTTACAGGACCACGGCTGCCAACATTAAATGCTGAAAGGTACATTCGTGAGTGCTTAGAACCTCACGTGATACCATACGCGGAATATGTGGGCCCAAATTTCCTTTTTATGCATGATAACGCAAGAGCCCATGCGGCCGGCATCGTCAGGGAATATCTTCGGGATGTGAACATCACAGTTATGGACTGGCCAGCCAGAAGCCCAGACATGAACCCCATTGAGCACATGTGGGACGAGCTAAAAAGACATGTTAGGGCTCGTCAGCCAGTTGCCCAGACGATGCAGGAGTTGAAAACTGCCATAGAAGAGGAATTAGGAGATGATCCCTCAAAATTTATAGAGCGGTTGATAAACTCTATGCCTAATCGTTTGAGAGCTGTGGTAGATGCCCATGGAGGTAACACGCGTTATTAAATTAAACCTTTAATTGATAAAACATGTTTTTTATTCAAAAATCAATTGCCTTTAACAAGGCGCATATCCGACTTGTTACCCGTAGCTCCATGTCGTATGGTATTCTGAATTCAAATTTAAAACAATACGATCGAAAAAGATGGTAAAATGTATCAGGTTTAAAACTGCATCAACAGTTTTTGCTCAATCTAGCAATTATATTTCGGTAGGGGCCATCGAAACCTAAACTCTAAGGTGGGCCAATAGATGTGTCCAGAAGTGTATAAAAAAAAGGTTCGCTTCACTCAGAGCATGGGAAGTGGCTCGCAATGGCTCGGCTCCTTAACCTAAGTTTTTCGTAGTTTACCGTACAGTAAATAACGTAAACCAATTGGTTAGTAACTCTCCTAAGCAGTACGCCTTTATGGTTAGTCAATTTAAATGATATAAATAAGCTACCTAATCGATTACACAACTAATTTCCCGCCCCTTTTACGTTTGATAAAAGTAGTCAGCTGGTCACGCTTCTAAACGTGATGCATTGGCCACAGTTCCATGTAGACTGACCAGGATCATTACACCGCGAGTATTAAGTTGTCATCGTATTACACGGGTGTCTGGCCAGCCAGGATTACAACTACATAATGTACATTGACAACAGCATGGCTCGTGCTCGCCTCTTTATTAAAATCCTTCTTCGTTATATAAAGGTGAACGTTTGTAATATTATATTATTGCTTACAAGTTTGGAAAGATTTAGCTGTTAGGTTTGCAGGGACGGGACTGTCTTAGAAGGAAAGCATGACCTTGGAACGTTTGGCTATTGAAGAAACACCGTGGATTTTAGTCAGTAGGTGATTGACAGATCCGTCTGCTACATCCACATATTTGATAACGTTTAAACTATACTTTAGATAGGGGAGACTTGGATATCTTAATTAAATTAGCATAATAAGTCTACAGTTCTGGGACACAGGTCTCCCCTCTTGGAGAGGGAAGGGTCTGTACTCCATCACCTTACGGGCTGGCGCTAGACTGAGTCTGGGGGGGCCATTACGAGTTGGAATCTTCACCCTGTATCTCAGCATGCCCTTTGCGTTCCAGAGCGTTTGCCATGTCAATTTGGCAAACTGACACCGTTGGGTCGACTCAGACCTGGTCCTTGATCAGACGGCGAGCTACATCGAGACTACACCATGAATTAAAATTTCTATAAGCTATTTTTATCAGAGAAAATTATCTGTTTTCCCTAGGGCGCAAATGAAACCGCGGCCGCAGCTAATTGACAATAAAATTAACTTAGATGAGAGCGCGGATGTTCGTAATTACTTAATTAAAGTAAGTCTATTAAGGAGAAAGCGTTGTTTGTTAAAAGTTTCCATAAAAGCGTCTTGTTCTTATGTGATCTTGATTTAACTTCTTTTGTTTTGTTTTAAGGGACCAAATTAATCCCTCAACTTGATATAATACTTCTTTAATCGTCGGGCTTTTGTCCGCCATTGTCTTTTTGATTAAAAAAAAAAACTCAATAAGTGATGCAGAAAATATAATTTTATTTTATTTAAACTTCTTCATGACTGTGAAAATCATTAAAAGTTAATTTACTACAAAATATGATAAAATAAAAAGCATCATTAATTTCATTTTTACTATCTATTCGCATCAATATGAAAACAAATCAAATTCACATGAAAACTTTTATATAATAATCTACCATTTCATAAAGTTATAGAAAAACGTTATTATTTTGCAGTTATGTTATTCCACTTTTTTCAGTGGTTGCAAGCTAGGTTGCTAAGTATGTGGGTCTCCGCCGGGTTCGATTCCCAGGACTAGCATGGTGATATTGACTATTAGTATTTTTTTATATAAGATGAATTTATAATTGACAAAAAGAATGTGTGTTCGGAAACAGACGCAGTAGTGGGTTTCACTACTTTGCTAAGCGCTTTAAAAAAGACGTTTGGAAACGCTTAATCCGTACAAAGTAGGCATTAACTTGAAACCATGAATCCAATTCATTGAAATGTAAAGCACGAACTCGTAATTATTTATTTGTATTTAAAATATAATATTATTGTTGTTTCCAATCTTGTTTAATGTTAATTTTATAGCACGGTTTATCGCGTTTTAATAGGACTGCTGATGGAGCTGAAATATAGGCTCATTTCAGGTCAACTCAATTGTAGGTGTATAATTTAAACATAATGAGAATCTAAAATTATTTAGAATTGATTTTAAGATAGAATATTATAATACAGAATTCAGTTGGATGATTGAAACAAAATAGTTTGTTGTTCTGTAATTTAATAAACTTGAAAGCCTGAGGCACCATTACGGGTTTTATCGTTATGTAAACGGGACTTTGACATTTATTTGATGGATAAAATTAGCTACTGTATGTATACTTCAAGCACGCTGTACGGTCAAATACATAAAATTCATGTTAGGGCCTCTGATCTTTCATCCAGCTTGTCTAATTGACAAATTGTACGATACCAGCATATCGAACTAGCGTCGGTATTAAAGAAGATGGCTGATTAGCATTTAAAGACGTTGAATACAGATACTGACATGGTTAAGATAATGTTTCAATTGCTTGCGTAAGAGCTGAAGCTAGGGCCGCAGGTGTAGGCTTTGCCAACTTTTCTGAATTGATAATCTTGTTGCGTAGACATCTAAGTATGCCGAAGAGTTGAATTACTTTTCCACATCAATCGATACCTTGCTTCACACAAGGAATCACCCTGCATCGTTGGTGCAATTGCGTAAATTTTAAGTAATTTATTGGTCAGACATGTATTTGCTCTGTGTGGGAATCGAATCCACGATAATAACTTAGCCTCTGCGCTAATCGAACTGTCACACGTTCAAATTTTGTCACGATCTGTAGTTAGTAAAAGTGTCCCACAAAATCTTAGTACTTCGTACTACGTAGAGATCATTAAACTATTTCAACTTAAAAGTGAAGTATCCAGAACTATGCCAGTACATTTTGATCACATTGTTAATCCTTACAAAACTGGACCACAAGGCCGAGAGGTCACAAGGAACGAGGGTGGTGTACTAAAACATCTGGCCCACACTGCACTCACGAACATTTCGTAATTATTAATGTGACACTAATGCACTTAGAACATTAGTCGTCTCTAATGTGCACTTTTATGAGGCTACAGTACAAGATAAGGCCAGCTAAATCTCACGTTGGGACCGACCTCAATGTAAGGAGGCTATTTCTTAATTAAATGTGACATGAATCATTTTTAAAGGCAGCAAATGGACTCGCCCTTTGTGAAGCGAACTTCTGGCGCTTGGACCGAGTTGGGGTGTCGACATTGATATACTGGGCCGCACGTAAGTGCTACTGAATCAGTTTTATTGCAGGCAATAATTTATTTAATTTACAGAGATGACTTGCAGGAGATAACTAACAAAGTAAGAAGTGTTTTTATGCTGACACAATACATTATTTATTATTAAAGGAACAAAGCTGACAGATGGTCGGGAAGGGGAGAATAAATCAGGGGAGGTAGCGATTCCTGATTTAAAGGTTCCGGTGGACCGTTTTGCCCAACAATTACAAACGGGCCATAAATATTTCTCGAAATCAACAAAGCTAGGGACAAAGACACGAGTCGTGTCTCCAAGATTTATTAACGACCAACTTTTTCCCGGTTCGGATATGATCCCTCAAGAAAGTACTACCTAGATAAATGTATCATACGTAACTGGAAAAAAGTCGGAGAAAACTGGACAAAGAAAAATTTGTAAGGTTTTGGGGGGACCTTTGTCTAGTAGAGGAAGGAATATAGGTAAAAAACGGAGCTATATGTGCTCCAACACAAAACTGCGTGTCATAAAACCTAGTTCCTAAGACTCATATGATGATTTTACAAGCAGCAGTGCAAGCGTCACGTCAATACGACTGACTTATAGATATCAATTCTTTAAATTAAATAACGCGACCAATATCGAACTAATTGACAACGTTGCAGTAACCGCCATGATCGTTGCGGCCGCATAAAAACCCACTCATTAGGGACTGTTAAGGCCGGCCGAATTCAGAAGGGCAGTTAAACTGTTTAAAATATGAGACTTGTCACTTTGTCTTACAGTCACTTGAGCCATGAACTGTCCGAACGTAAAAATACATTTCCAATTAAAGGCAGATTTGTTCAACTGTTTGACAATGCAACCTAATTTGTACTTTAATAGCGTTAAAATATATTTTAATTTAAACCACACACGTATTGGTTGTAAAATTTTGTTGGGTATGGAAGACAACTAAGTACAGTTAAGTGCGTGTACGCCGAGTGACATTGCTATGTGCAACGACACATACAAAATTTAAAGTGCTTATTTTTCGAAATGACTGCACCGAAAATAAAAATCTTGAATTGAGAACCTCCTCCTTTTTCTGTCGTCGGTTAATAAGGCTTTTGGGCTTTGCTGCTTTGTCTACGTACGGAAACATGTGAGCGATATAAAAATCGGATCATATAGTTATGTTCTAACCTATGTCATGTTCTAACTTTCTTACTAAGATCGAAATCATTCCTGCTGTTGACGCGTAAACTACACTCGCAACCAAAAGCATGTAACCACTTACTCCGATTTCGGGCGATCGTGAGTATCTACCTATTTAATAACTAGTTAAAACTAATAAAAATGGTACCCTTTTAAAGGTTAAGCCGTTAAGCCAGTAAACTTTAAATTGATATCAAAATTATTCAAAGCATGCTATTATTTAAGGAGTTATCTCGGATCAATTCCAAGATAAGTGATTTCATACTTTTGCTCACGAGTGTAGTCGGTAATCCAGACAGAAAGTCGGAATTATTAATGTTGAGTAATTTTTGCAGATCGACGATATATTACTAGACTCCGCATGCAAGATCTAAACAAAAACTACTCTGTCAACTCGCTGAGGTACTACGTAAGCGAGGGGGACGGGGTACTGCGTTGTGATTGGCTAACTCAACGGCTGTTCTGTCTCAAGGTATGTTTACGGCTCACAAGAGTGGTCCAAATAAGACGGATATAAGACTTTTTTGCCTAATGTGTTGACAGACATTGGTCGCCTGTTATTAGGAGTCTAGTAATATATCGTCGTTGCTTTTGCATTAAAATAATCAAGTAAGGTTCAACTTCAAGAACTTAGTATACTTCGAACATGTTTAATAGAATAATCCTCAAGTGAAGATAATAACGTATAAGTAGTTGTATCGCGTGTGGTCTCCTTCTAAGAATAGGCCACCCTAAGGGCCTATCTATCTCCACTCTGAGTGATCTAAGAGCCAACTAGAGAATTATTAGTAGATACTCAGTAGAATAAAGTAGAACCTTAAGATGGATTCGACAGTTTCCCATAAAGTAAATAAGAATTAAAAGCTCAAGGATAAGTAGGTGGTTTTGGCTGTAAGTGACTTGGGTGTCTTATCAGACAGCATAAATAAAAGTGGAAAAAAGGGTCAAACAACAAAAAAAAAACCAAACATAGTTACTATATTTCGGCCGAGTTATATGTTGGTATTAGTTTTATGTAATAACTACGATGTATATTTTTACACAACGGCCATTGATGCCTCTTACGACCTTTATAAAAAGCTTAGGTCAGTAAGTTTTATCCAAAGAGATCCCAGTGATAAATTTAATAAAAACGTGCCCATAAGAATAAATCTTTCAATAATAAACAGTGATTCAATCACTTGGCAACTAGTCGTACCCTGATGTCACTGACATCTCTCATAAATCAAAGAAAATCGACGTTGAAGCTGAAAATGAGAAAAATACAACGAACGATGACCTTAAAGTTCTAGGTAAAAGATCCAATATAATAAGTAGTACAGTGTATTTACGAATATTAATAAGATGAAATAATAAAATACAGGTGTTGTAAAAATACCAAATTAGTCATGAAATGACGAATATTAAAACTAGATCATTCTTCACTTGCATCCCACTCGCAACTGTCCATAGTTTGTATTTTCTCCGTGCAATCACTTGTCTACGCATAATATGTTACTTTATTACTTTCAATTGTTTGTCGTTTATGGTACGGCACTCAGCACCAAGGCCGAAACGTTTAGGGCATGCAATTTATCGCAAACGGACGAAAAATAGGACAATGAGTTGTTAGGCCTGCGCCAAAAAAAGGAAAAACTCTCCAAGGTGAATGAAATAAAAATGTCCACCATTATACCTAATTTACACAACTTGTTAGCACTAAGTATAATGGCTAGAGTATGAATTGCCGAGGTTACATTTATTATTCTAACTGGACCAGTCGTTGACTTTCCATTATCATATGCGATGAGATGCACTCATTGGGAATTATAAATTTATTAGCTCGCGTGTCTCTTTGTTGTTCTACAGATTAGCACAGAGAGTTGCCAGCGTGCCGCCGAGCTTACAATGTTCATTACCATACAACTTTAATGACTCACACAGGACTTGACTCCTGAAAGGCCTGTTTCACATCCATCCATCTAAATACGAGCACAGCTGCTCTATCTCACCTTAGATAAGTTTACGCTTGAACGCTCCTGAACTAAATTAGGTCTGAAAGTTTTATTAGTATTCAGGCATATAGGGTCGCGACGTTATTGATAGTGATGCTAAGACAATGGCATGCCATCAGTATGACGTGAGCACGAAATTTATGAAACCGGAATATTCAGGTCGAATGAACAACTGAATCAGATAAGTCGGATTCTAAATTAGCCATTCAGTCGTAGACGGCAACTAAGACAAAGGTGGCTAGGGAGTGCGTCGGAGCGACTATGCAAACACCCATGTGCGCGCGGGCAACTGGGTCGCGCGGAGTTTATCATGCAACATAATAGCTCTTATTCAATATGACCAAACAAGTAACAAGTCTACAAATACTCAACAATACCGCAGGCACATCTAGATGCTAACCTTTAGCACTTCAAGTATTTAGCAACAATGCATGTCACAGTATTTAATATTTGCCGATAGTCATAAAGTTGAGCAAATGAAAAATGCGTGACTATTCAGTTTGAAGGTTTGCACGGCGTTTACGTGATATCCGTTGTCAAATCCAAACAGAGTTACGGCATGAATGGCGCCAACATTCCGCGCCCATACCGTAAGCGAACCACACACATGGCCGTACTCTGAGTACATAGAGCTCGCCAAATAGTCACTGACCAATGTTCCATAACCAACGAAGAATTTCGACGATAATGCTGATTTCCTGGTAGTAAAATTGAACAAACAGTTTCAATGTCAAAGTTTACGATGAGTAAATTAAATAATGCTGGTAGAAATGTTTTCTGAAGAATTTTCAAGATCGTCTTTAATATTCGAGCAGTATTTTACGAGGCTATAGAGCTGTGATATGACGAGGAGAACACACGTTTGAGACGACAGTTGTTTGACGTTATTCAGGAGACAGTAAACAATTTAAAACACATTTCATTTAAGAGGAAGTTATTGGGTGACCCTAAAAATGAGATCAATAATCAATGACAAAAGAATATTACAAATTGGCGTCGTGTGACCTAAATTGTCGAATGTTCAAATGTCGCCTGCACAATTTTTCTAATCAACACTAGGTGTCCACAATCATTTGAGATGGACCGTCTAGACAGTTTTGCAATTTACAATAATTTACACGTTGCCAATGATGTGATTTACTTAATTGACAATGATCGATATGCAGCCAACGTAATGCAATACAATATGTATACATTTTAGAAGAAACAAAATGATGCTACCTACCAAAATCAGAGCATTGGTTGTAAAAAAATTGCAGATATAATTTCTGAAGATGTCGATGATACTTTCCCTATTATTTGAATTTTGAAGGTATTTTCCTCTATAATTTGAAAAATAAAAGATTTAGACTGTTAAACGATTAGATTAAGAAAAAATAAATATTATATACTCACCATGACAATCACCAACATAACCACTGGTACGTTCACCATTTTCATTGTTCGTTTAATATTTCTAACACTCACAAATGTCACTTCTTACACTGGACAAACTTATATTTGGTCAGTAAAGAGTCGCTTGTTTGACATCAACACTATCTTTTATCGATAAAAATCCTCTTAAGATAAAAGATTGTAGTAGTATCCTAAAAATAAGTTAAACGATCCTGAATGATTACATCTCTGTATTAAAGCACGATTAAATTGATATAAATTAATATCTTAATGTAATATTTATTGATAAGACAAGTTTATGATTCGTTCATAACAGGTGATAACCTACATACCGTTTTTAGTGTGTTTATTTAATAACAACAATAAACATTGGTATCTGTTTCTAATGCCAAAGTTTCTATACAGATTGAGCATGTACGCAAACAAGGATTCGTTACGGACACAAATGTATGTAATTGAGTGTAACTTTGTATTTACATTCATTAGTTACGCATTATTGCTTGCCTAAATCTTAATCTGTGGGCCGCGTGTAATTATCTAGGTACCTGATGCTCAGAAACTTTTGTATGTCGGTTATAAATTAGTTCGTTAGTGAGATAATTAAGGCTATATAGCGATAATATAAACCTCGACGTGACAATAACTTATACAAACGGCATTGGCAGATAAAAAGGTCTGTGCACTAAGCAACAATACAGATCATTCACGAGTGCATATCTTTGCATAGCTAACTCATTACTGGCTCATTTAGCGCAGACACTATTAACAAATACTGACCGTGGAACAAATTCAGCAAGGATATCAAAACGACAATGAAGAACCCAAGTTGTAAAAATTACATTCTTTCGTAATTTTCTTCTCAGATATGCTGCATGTTAATAAAACATTGAGCTAGTGCAAACATCTGAAGGAGAGATAACAAGCGACGGAGATACCGTCGGCCATCGAGACGCACATTTTTTCATGTTTACGCACATTTTTAGATTTCATTCATCTACAGCGCTTCGGCTCTGAGCAAAAAGGAACCGTAATAAGTTGCCCGAACTCATTTATTATAATATGCAATTCCTTTTCTCATTTCCATATGTATGATGTTTCTATATTCTGTTCATTTTCATTTCTCGGTACAAAATAGTTATTCGGGACAAAATATTTATCTTAGTTTGTATGTAGAGTGGAAAACATTTGTAGTGCTTGTAACGAACATAGCATAAAGTATTCGATGCATGAAATTACAGCTGCTCTTTGTGTATTACATAACGTATTACTAATTGTAATAATTATTGTTTTAATCGTTCGAACTTATACAACCAAAATAGACGGCAGAGGCGCATCAATCAATTCGTGACGTTTTTTATTAGCCACAAATCAAACGGCTGTATTTTTGAAAATGTTATAAATAAAATCGTAAATAATTTACGATTTAAAATGTTTGTGTCGGCCAGTTTGCTAAACCTTTCCAAGGGCGTGTTGTAAAAAGCAAACAACTTTTACAACGCCCTAAAATAGATCATCATTTATGAAGTTCATCGCTGTATTTTACGTCACAATAAATTTATTTTTAGTTTAAATTCACATATGTCGATGAGGAAGGTTATTGTAGTTTAGTAATAACTTTTACCATAAGGTAACTGCAGTTAGATCACGTACACGGGTTAGGTGGAGCAAGCTTATAAGATCGTAATTTAAATTACAATTTAAGTACATGAACTGTTAGAGATGGGCCTTAGGTATTATACACTCAATTATGTCTTACACAAAACCGTGTTTAACCTGTTGTTTAGATTAAACAAGGTTAAATAAACACGATGTTTTTGCATGGAAAATGATGTTTGGCACGGTAAAACTGCGTGTTCGTTTAAACCCTGACTTTTTCGAAATAGGATTTGATGTTTCTACAAACAACAGTGCTTTTTCGGAACACTTTTGAACTAAGTAATTATAAATGTGAAGATGTTATAGTCTTAATTTAAAGGTAACATTCATCTTTATATGAAGATCAGGAAAAAGCTAATAATGATAAAATGTTACTGTTACACAGAGATGAGGTTGAAGAACATCTCTATGATGTAATTGTGGCGCTTGAAACAGTTCCGATATATCAGGTACTCAAGATAAGTATAAACGAAGAAAACAATCTCATTTAAGTTCCAATGTAAGTTGGCAGTTTGGCACATAAAGATCATCATAACACTCATTGGACACCCAAAGAAGAAGTAGGCCCTTGAGGTATACCGTGGCAAAGGTGATGCGAGAGATATCACAACGGACAGAAAGATTTGGAAGGAGGAAGGGGCAAGAGCAAAGACGATTATAATACTAGACTCAGGAATAAAAACTGTTCTGTCAACTCGCTGAGGTACTACGTAAGCGAGGGGGACGGGGTACTGCGTCGTAATTGGCTAACTCAAGGTCTGTTCTGTTTTAAGGTATGTTTATGGCTCACAGGACTGAAATCTGAGTCGAAATGAGACGGATATAAGACTTTTTTGCCTAATGTGTTGGCAGACATCGGTCGCCTGTTATTAGGAGTCTAGTAATATATCGTCGTTGGGCAAGAGAAACTGGTTTTGCTCAGCAGACTGTTAACCCATTCCGTCTAGTATTTTTCCTAGTAAAAGAGTTTTGATTGTAACAGCTCTCATGTACGTGAATGAGGATTTCATTGAGTTCCACTATTCCTGGCTTCTTTCCAACACTGTTGATTACTCTATTCTCATAATATTTTACTACGCTATTACTAAACTCTTTGTATTAGAGTGAATTCTTTCGAAAACCTATAACTCAGATCACCGTTGGCGCGTTAAAATGTTTGTTGATTTTTTTTTTCAGTTCTAATGGTGCCATCATCGTAAAAAATTGTTGTGTAATTTTTATGTGGTTAGTACACCTGAATTTATTGTTAATTTCTTAATTATTGGTCTAAACTCTAAATAATCGCCGTTTTTAATTTGTGTTCTTCTTGAATTTTTGGGTATCTAATAGTTTCGTTCTAATTTGAAATTTTTGGGATAGTTTGGTAATGGTTTAATTCTATTTTTTTTAAACACTAGGACAATTATTTTGTACTATTCAACCAGTTGTATAAAAAGTCTAAATTAAAAGTTACAGGGCATTTAAAAAATCGTCCACATTTCCTGGCCAAAGGATCAGCATCGCCATCCAACGTGACAAATCTGCTAGCGTTTAGGGCCCTTTTCCGCCACTTTTTTTAACTTTAAACTTAGCCATTCTTTTTTTGAAAGTTTTTGAACGTACTTCAATTTCTTTTCTTCACTTTAAAATTTGAATATTTTTATACTTGTTTTAAATCTAGTTTGTTTTCTGAGAAATATTATATACGGCTTTTTTCCTTAACTTTTAACAACGGAGAATCCAGCCATTATTTTGAGTTCCGTTTGTTTTCGTGCTGGTAGCTTTTTTATAGCGTTAATAGTCGATTTTAGACTAAAGTAGCGTTTATCGGCGTTAAGTGTCGACAGCAGGAGGTTTAACACCTTGATTGTTTTCATATCTTTATTTAAGGGTGGGTTCTCACTTCTAGAAAAAAAAAGTATTTTTTAACTGGTTGTGTAAGTTAACTTCTGTGACATAGGATATAATTATAATATGAATAATGCGTTCAATTACCTAACCTTAAATCTCGCTAACAGGAAAATCATCGTCAGCCCATAACTCAACATAATAACAGTGATTATAAAAATTAATAAGGCGACTAGAACATACATACCTACCCGTTACACCACTTATTTCTTAAAAGCGACGATTAATCGTAATTTCGAAGTGCAAAAAAGCTATCAATCGTTTATTACGATATCGTGTTATTAAGTCCATCCGTTTATGACAAAATAGATAACTGGTTGATATTAAAGTGCGTACGCGGTAGTTTGGTGCAACTGTGCCTTAAGTGAGTGAGGCGCGTTAATAGCCTTGTCGATGGGCCGATAGACGGGAGATGATAATAGTCCCCCCTTGATAGGTGTGGTCCACACTACACGCAATTACCGAAAGATTTATTTCTTATAAAGTGTATGCGCTTCCCTATTTTTAACCCGTCTCTTGTACTATTTTTGATTTCTTCACAAATTGTTGGACGTTGTTAAGCGTTAGATTTACTTTAAGATTAGTAAGGTAAGTAATTGAACGTTGTGTTGTAACGGTTGAGATACCCGAGGGGCTGGTGTGAAGTTTTCCTATGTTTTCTCACACTTTATCAATGACAACGGAGTTTCAACACGATGGTACATTTTTCATTGATAATATAAAACTTCACAATGTGATTCCGACTTTCTTACCAATCAATTATTTTGAACTTACTGTTTTTATATTGGTACAAATTAGCCTCTGGAATTTACAAAAAATCATCAACTTGCAAATCCATGACTAACAAGATTATCCAATTAAAATTTCAATAAATTTTAAATCAACAAGATTGATTGGATTAAACATGTAGTCCTAAAAGAATTTCACTTCTAAGCCAAGATTTCTGCGATATAAAATATTTTTATACGTAACTAATTGTACCAGTTTGGCAACATTTTTTATTGTGATCGAATTTGGTATGACAAGCTCATAAATAGTTACAAATGGGATAATTATGTTAAAAACCCATTCATTTTAGACAGTTATTTATGAACTAATATAATTTCTGTCAATTTTCTGCGTCAAATATGTCTGTTACGGTAATTTCTATGAAAATTTTCAAGAATAAATTGTTGTCACTTTTAAAAAGCTATGATAAAACCGACGTTTTAATTAAAAGAGACTATTTCTGTGCTAAACTTTGGCATTGAGCCTATTTATTGTTTGAAAGATAAAGGAATTTATCAAACCATTCTTTAATTAACGTTTCGAACCACAAACGCTTCACAATCGATATTTAAGTCCAACTATTTCTACATTGAGCCATTCCACTTGTGGGGTCTTGGCCGTTGATTTAATACTGAACCTATAAATAAATTGTAAATAGCTGGTAGGTACATAAATTGACTGAGTCGATAAAAGTTTTGGGAGCTAATAATAGCTCTTCAGGTAAATGCTTTAAGCTAAGGATGGGGCGAGATCCGGCCTAAATTCTGTTCGAATGAATAAATTGTTACTCTCGCTAAAGAACGGTAAGCCGCACACGACGAAATTCATGCGTTTATTTTCAAATAGAACCTTTTTGGCAATATCTTTTATCGTTTGTTTTAAAGATGATGAATAATTTCATAGTTTTAAAGATGAGGTAAAGTAAACGCTTGAAACCCAGACTTCTCCATTGTAATTTTTCAAATTAGGTCCGTGGCTTTATAAATATAACATTTTTTTTAAATCTTTTTGCATAATAGTTCGGTGAGCCAACTCGGGTGTTGATAATAACTTACTAAAAGTTCCTATTGAAACTAAAAGGCATAAAAACTATTTTTTCTATGTCCAAACAAAGTATTATTATACTTTCAGAACTCCGAAGCACTAAAGTATATAAAAGTTTGTGGATATAAGAATAGTTATTCTGGAAGTAATCTAAGTAAGTAATTTTTCTTTCTTCTGTATAACGATCTAGGGTGAGATGAAGATACGCTGTTTTATTTGTTTTGACCTTAAACCTAATACCTAGTGACCTAATTGATCGATCGAGACGAACCAAATCTAGGTGTTAGCATTGTATGCTATCTATCAATCTGCTAGGATATCTTTTTCACGGAATTGTTTGCTGTAGTGAGAAAACTGTACTACGGTAACTGTCTGGTAAATACATGTTACCTAAGGTAAAATTTATGTAAAGTAAATGCTAAACATTTATTTTTGTAAATCACTTTTAATCGTCAAGTACGAAGTTCTAACCTGAGAATTTAAAAGAACACATTGGAAACAAACTAAATTTGTAAGAAATAAACCTTTTCTCTTCTAAATGTTTTCTACTTATTATTATTTAATCTGTGAAACCGTTACATAATATACAATCAAATGTGAAATGTAAAATAACTCTGCGTTGAAATTAAATATATCTAAGCACGTTGTATTATAATAATTACGGCAAGCCGATGTCAGGCTTAGAGGCACTTATAAGTTGCTTAGTTCAAAATAACGGTAAAGAGTAAAATTCACGGGCATTCAAATTAAATTAACTGACGTAGTTCATCGTAAATATTTATTAAATATTTTTCTATTAGATGATTTGTATTGAAAATTTTCGTTTTCAATTCCGAAAAGTGAGTACCGACGAATTTAATTCATAAAGTAGTCAATTCGACTAGTCTTGTCGGCCAAAGATAAGGTGGGCCCCATCTCTATTATTCATATCTTTCGCAAAATTTACACGACGAGATAATACGGTCCCTTTAACCAATTTAGGTCAAGCAAACTGTTATGGTTAGGGCCCATCGAGAACGATGGTAGGCAAACTTTTACAATATTTATTATATTTTGTAATTGGCCCATTTTTGAGGCGTTTTATCTTGGCTGTCATAGATTAAATAATAAACGACTTGAAGTTGCGACACGACTGCTTGCTACCGTAGGAGTAGTGGCCTTAAGCACGACTATGTGACTTTAGGTCCTTTTTTTTAGTCTCGGAACTGGAATTTAACTTTTTTTTTAAATAATAGTAATATTTCAATAGTATCCATGGAGTCTTTGCGCGGTTGATGGCCTGTTTTTACAATTTATACTAATTTATAAAGCTGAAGAGTTTCTTTGGTTGAACGCGCTAAACTCAGGAACTGCTGATCCGAATTGATAATAAGGCTATAAGGCTATTTAATTTTAACAACACGCTATGACCGATAGGGGTCGACTAGCGGAGTTGTTACTATGGGAGAGCAGCTAGTTGAAACAAATTTGGACTCTGACAAAATATGGATGAACTATAAGGCCTACCTGTACCTAGCCCTTTACGGATCAATGGCGTATGTTGTAAAAGTTACGAAAACTAATTAGTTATGTTTTACGTGGTCGGGTATTCAAATCAACGTAACGCCGACACACAAGTAAGTATTAAAAATCTGCCACATGCAACTATGCCCTTAATTGCTCATAACTCAAAAATAATTGCGAGAAAACTAAACCGCGTACACTCACATAAGTACTTGCCGAAAATTTACGCGCGGATTGTTATAAAAATTATAGTTTCAAGCGCCAACGACTAAATTCGGTAAGGGATTTATAAAACGTGGATTATTAAGAAATAAAAACAAATTGAATATGGAACTATCAATAATTTTCCGCTGAAAGAAAAATAAAGATCTTTCAAATAGCTTAAAACATAAACCAATATCGAGTTAAAAATTAATAATTGATACGGATTAATAAGATTATCACTGATTTGAATCCTACTATATGTGTGGATGGATGTTTGTTACTCTTTCACGCAAAAACCACTGAACGGATTTGGCTGAAATTTGGTACACAGATAGTTTATAAAATGGATTAATACATAGGGTAGTTTTTATCCTGATATCATGTTCCCGTGGGATAATTTTCGAGTTGTAGCGGGTGAAGCCGCTGGCAACAGCTAGTGTAGTTATGAAACACTTTTTTTTTTATCGTGGTAAAATCATCAAATGAGACCTCCAACCCCGGGCAGGGCGGGAGGTACTGTCAGACTTGTACTGACTAAAATCCACGGTGTTCTTCAGTAGCCCTTTATGTTCCGGGGTCACGGTAATAGAAATAGTTATAAGAAAAATAAGTAGTTATGAAACACTACGATAAAATTAATTGAAAACGTTTTAAATGATTTATTTTAACACAACTAGTAGATATCTGTGTTCACGGTAGGTATATCGTATTGTTAATTGAGCCTTTTTCGGTGATTAACATTATTATTAACAAATTAAATAATTACCTAACAGTTGATTGATTACTTCACAAAATTATTTATAAAAGGCATCAGATAATCTCTCTTTCCCTTTCTCTCTTTCTTTTTCGGTTTTTTACGAGATCTAGAATTTTATGAAATTATGCATCTTTACTTGTTACAAATGTTGCTACCGCATACTTAAGTAACTTGTGCCTTTTACTCTACTGACCCAGTTTTTACACAGGGCTGATAAGAAAAAAATAGATAGATGTAGGTACTGATAACAGGCTTACCTACGATGACATTGGGCCACAACAACCTTGGGATAAAATAATAATTCGTTTGTTTTTGACACATGAGGTTATTTTTTAATATCAATTTTGGTTCAATAGTATAAATACTCATGTGTTGTGATCAATTTTAGTATTTTATACAAAAAAAAATCTTTAAATAAATAATTGTAGACGTGTAAAAATCCCGTTTACGTAAAAATCTTAAAATCTAGAGAATTGTCTATGATTTTTAAGAAAAAAAAACAACAATAAAAGTCTAACCTGCCAGTCTCATGGCAAACGCGACAGTTTCACCGTTTATTTGTAGAATGATAAGTGCATATTTAATTATTCCCGTTATCTTGATTTAGACTGAATAGAACTGTGTGACCTACTTTAAGCAAGAGGTATTTATTTAGGTTTTGGTAAAATAGTGATAGAGTTTTAATTAAATCAGTAAAAGACTTTTATTTTGGCTACATTACCAAATGAGACGAAATTGTTAAAATAACGAGCTAAAAGATAAATTTTCCGATAGATTATATTTCTTGGCATTTCCCTTCGTTCCCAATTTTTCTATTCCACATGTTTCTTTTGCAAAACACGCGTAAGTTTCTCGTCGGCGGAGTTAATCCATTAATCACTAAGACAGATCAAGAATATTCAGGATTTGTGAACAACTCGTTAAGCTTGTCAAAACAAAACGAAATATATTAACACATGTTAAATCTTTTTCGTTTAAGTCGTGGATTAATTTTGACAAATGAAGAATTGTTGAACTCGGATAAATCTTTCTTAAATTTTTATAATAGGTGTATTATCAGTATTTGTATAAAAGTAAAAATTTGTAATATTTTTTTAAATAACAGATGAATCATTCAGGAAAACTCATTGAGAAAAAAACAGAACACCAATAAAAAAACGTACACTTCACATAAAATAAGGTCCGTTGGCTGTATAAGATCACGCCGTTGCAATACGAGAATGCAGAAAAAATTAAATGTCAATCATGAGTTTTGACAGTTCCGCATTTTCGCGCCAATTTTCCGGTTCGCGCGGGAACGAGTCGGGTGCACGGTCGGTGGCGCGGCCGCGCGCTCGTCGTGGACTGTGGCAGCGTCTCACTGCGCCCCATCTACTACCTTACGATTTACGAGCGTGACGCAAAAATGGACAAAATTTGTAGCAACGACGCTCTCGATCGAAAACCACGTGCCCGGTTTTAGGAACTCGGATTAGATGGCCGGGTATAAAACATTAAGTATATTAATAGCTGGTTTTCTAGGCCTATGATATCCGTTAGCTGTTTTCTTCTATCAGATTCCACAGTTGAGATCCAAAATCTTTGGTTCTACTTGTATAGCGCTTGACAAAGATAATATCCCAGAGACTTACTTTCATATCCAATGCCTCCTTTAATGGATAAAAGTCCCTAACAGACGGCTGATTTCTGCACTATAAAAAGATACTCTCATTCAGATAAGATTAAAGACATCACTATGAGAGCCATTTTGCTTTTCTTATTCATTGAGAAAATTCAGAAGTTGTAATAAAACTGGTTTTAAAAAGGCATAAATCAATCTGTCACTTTAATCCTACAATATTTCAAAGCGAAACGTGAAACGTCAATATTACTATGATATACTGCAAACAAATCTACAATGTTATGAAAGTTCGTCATAACAATATGCTCTTAAACTTGGCCTGATTCCGCCAGCCGATAGAAACGTTACTATATTGTGCGATTGATCCATTTAGTTAGCAAATTGCTCATCGGTCGACGCATACGCACAGTACGCACACGCTCAAGGAAACACGTGTTTAAGTTACGAGTTCAGTGGAAATGTATAACTGATTGTTTGTTCAAGGCTGCCCCAGTTTTCTTTATAAAAATATTATGTTGAACATCTTAAAATAATGTTTTTACAGGAGGCATTTCTTTATTTATTACCAACCACCTGCTTCAGGCGTCTGTGTCGATAACAGTAATGGATGAAAATGGACTCTTCTTTATGGAAAACCCAGGTGTTAAAGGCATGTTTTTGAACTACCAACATCTGTGAAAAATCTATTTTCGGATGCGATTTAATGTTGAACTAAATTGGTGTAAGTTTAACGTAAAGAACCACGAAATTGAAGATGTTTCTTTAACTAGACAGGGTTTCCAATTAAGGTGAATAGAGTTTGCCTTGCAAATCCCGCTATTGTTCGGAGTTTGGAACTCGATCTAACTTAATTAAGTCACAATGATGACCAATTTTCCCCTCGCTAGCTAGACAGGGAAAGTCTTGCGATTCGAATTCCTAACTAAGTACCCGGTATCTATTAAACTGGATATAAATCTTACGTAGTTGCGACAATATCAGATATTTGAATAAATATAGAGTGGTACGTCTTAACTCGGCAGCGGGTAAATGTACGATAAAGCTTCGCAGATAACTAGTATTTGACGGACAGGTGTAATTAGCCTCTCTACTCGCTACCGGCAAATGGAAGCGTGATGATAACGGCTGGAGTCAGAATAAACAACGATGCCCTTCGTGATTACATCTTGGACTGACTTAAGTGGTTAAGTGGGGTTGCGAAATGGTTTATTAATACCGATTCGTAGATATGCATCTACGGTCTACCGGCTAACCCATACCGGTAATACCAATCGTAGAAACCTTATGAATGGAGACAACTCTATGAATGGCGAGGCGACAGTCTTTTCGATTTTTATAAAACCTTAATGGATTTTATTATTATCTCGCGATAAGACGTTATCGTGTTTCTTGGGTCAAGACAGAGTACCTTTTGCCTAAACCTAATCCTTGCCACACCCTTTATAGTTAAACGAGTATTAAGATACTACTACGAATTATTAGAACTGTTATCTAAATTTAATGTTTCCCATCAATCATAGCTTAGACATTATCAATGGAGCAGGGCATTCAAGGGCAGCCATGACCCATGGGAATTTCCAAGTATTAGTTAATAACTGTAGGTACATTAATTGTTGGATAAGATTCTTGGTATAAGGAATAAGGAAAAAGCTCAAAAAGTTGGACGCAATTCAACACAATTGTATATTACTTTTACGTTTTTTTTTTTTTTGGGTTTAATTAAATGTCTAATGTTTGCCAAAAAAAAAAATATAATTAGCTTGAAAGAAATCATGTAAAAATGGCTACGGCCACCAGAAATGAAAATCCCGGCTCGTCAAAGTTCGACTAATAGACCTACGTCCAAACCAGTACGCGGCGCTTGAATATAGATATAGATACTTTTAAGGGAAAGGATCAAATGCAACAGAAGATAAGGATAGACTACCAACAGGTTAGGACCACTAGGTCACTATTCCTCGACTACCTTAGATAAGCTAGTATCTAGACTTAAGTCCAGCTTAGGGAATAACAACTGATACCAGCATTAATCGATCGATTCCAGTTGTAGACATAATTTATATTGTGGTTCGTAGATAGCCAGTTTAAGTTCCACGTCTAATCAGTACTGGCAATTTGTAAAAAGATATCCGATATAATGTATCGGCTTTTCCAGATAGTTAAGAAAAAACTAGTTTGAAAACGTTTATTTGTTATTCAAATATGTTCTTTAACTGTCGTATCTCTTATCTAGTTGATGTTCTAATCGATGAATATTATATGAGTTTAAAAATTCAAAGTAACAACCGTTGGATGATGAGGGTTGTTTACTATGAATTTTTAAATTCAGAGTTCATCACACACTAGTAGGTAACAAAAAATATTTCTGTACATTTTACTCAAAAACTTTACTGCAAACTAGGGATTTCTCCAGTATTGTTGGTACGTTTACAAACATTTGAACTTACAAACACACCTAAATTATATTAGCGACACGTAGTGCAGCAGTCAATCATTTAACCACTGCACCAACTTTGTTGCCACAGTCAGAACGATTTGACTATGCTACTATTGAAGATAGGCCGCTTTCGAGCTAATAGGCCAAAAGCGGCCTGGAGAAAGGCTTCTCTGAAGAGTTGTGAAATTTACCTTTTCGTAAAGTTCTTGCGTTTAATGCCTAGATTCCGCGGCACCAAGTCAATCAAGTGATTAATTTGGAAGACCTCCCATTAATAAGTTATCAGGTTCGAAAATCATTCTACGAGAAGGTATAGCATCAAATTACTATTAAATCTAGCAGCTACATTTCCTCAGGTGTCTCTAGGCAAAAAATAGACAAACAAATAATATTAAAACAAGATCAAATTATATTCATAGATACACAATACTATTATTTCCAACAGTTTTACTTACAAGGCTCTTCGTATTTCAAAGTCTACCGGTAGAACATTGAAGACATGGTGCGAATTCAACCAAGCTAGGCAAAATCGCAAGGTGGTGTGAAATGATCGAAACTACGAGTTGACATTACAATTTGATAGCCATTGATAACTGTATAATTGAGGTTGTATTTGTGTGTATAGTTCATTTGTTTTACCATGTAGTTCAATGTTAAGTTGGCGAAAATCAAGGCCGCTGTCTTATTCTGATGTGTGGAGTCATTATTATTTGGTATTGGCAATTCCGTATTACAGCCAAGTTTCTTTTAGAAAAGAGTTTTCCTTCAATTTCTTCGTGAGGAGAGAACCTAGCGGGCATGCGGACAGCGAGTAAAGGGCAACTCGCTGTCCGACCATGGACCATGCCCGGGTCGACGGCGCGACGTGTTCCACGCGCGCCTCAAAGAGTGTCAGCAAAATGCCGGGGCCCCCTCTCAGAGGGCCAAAGCCTGCCGGGGTCGCGGGACTTATTTCTATTACCGTGACCCCGGAACATAAAGGGCTACTGAAGGACACCGTGGATCTTAGTCAGTACAAGTCTGACAGTCCCTCCCGCCCTGCCCGGGGTTGGAGGACTCAGGAAAGAACCTTAGCTTACGATATAACAGTTACTCAGCATCATCCCAATGCAGGGCAAAGGCTCTCTCCGTGATTTCCAATTCTCGTGATGCAGAAGTTTCAATTTTTTTTACCTTTAAAAATCGCCGGGGGTTTCCGCTGTCTGAGTAGTTAAGCGTTGGTTGTAAACGCCCATGATTGTGGAATTGAATCCTAGCTATGCTATGAAAAGGCTTTTTTTTCGTTTGGTTACTAATTTTAGGGTTTTTCTCTATTTTCACCAGAACAGACCTGATCAACCAACTAGTTTACATAAATAAACAATGAAAATTGCATAACTACTTCATACTAAGTGTCAACAGCTTCATTTGTAAATCAGCCCTTATCAGAACAAATAAAGCTTAAAATCAAATGCTTACAATAACATCAGTTATCTAGTCGGGAATCACAGACGTTATCATAACAGAACCCTTGTCAACTTGCCCGATACGGCGAATATTAGCACCATATTATTTTAATACAATTATTATGTAACAGTTTGGCAAACTGATAGTGATGTTAGCTCAGTGCATTCCCCGAGGGTAATTAGCGTCACGAGCTTGTTAGGCTTATCGACGAAAATATGCGATTCACGTGCTACGCATGTTTTTATTATAAACATGTTGTTTTTTTGCAATATTTTTGGCGTCAATTAACATATCAATTTCGAGGTGTCGTCTTATCTCAGCATCTATGATTTTTATCAACGAGCAACAGGGACGGGAATAAAATCATTTTTACACATAAAGCTTGAAAACTTAATACTGGCGTGGGACAAAAAGTTGATAGGTAAGTAAGCTACAGCGGCATTGGACTGTCCACGTCAATGAGTTCGTGGCTAAATTTTGGAGAGAACGTAATACAAACAAAGAGCTTACAAAAACAACAGTGGTCCACATTATCCCTGAATCCAAAAACCTGGAAGTCATGGGGTGATGCTATGTTAGTTTAACATGAAAATTTCAGGAAGAAAATTACATAATATTGATCAAAAGTATTAAAAAAAACAAATGAAACGGAGCTGGAAGAGTTTCAAAAATCGTTCAACAGCTAGACTATTTATGAATCCTTTTAACTTCATAAAAGGTTACATATTTTTATTCTATTTTTCATTTTAATGTGTCAGTTCGCTTGAAAAGCGTATCTGCAGCGTGTCATTCCACGCTATTGGTCAAAGTCAACCCAGGGAAAGGGTTGCCGCCATACAAGTAATAGGCAATATAGCCTGGCAAATTGCCACTACGATGTACGGGAATTTTTCAACTTTAACTTTGCCATTTGGCAAACATGGTCAAGTTATATTTTGGCACAAGTTGAACATGCTTGTTAGTGTAAAACGGCAACCAATTTATGGTAGTACACATTAAATCAAGCATAAATAAATGAATGGGGAAGAATTTGGTGGAACTGTCTACTATGTCGCATAAATTGAAATCATCTCTACAAGTTTTAAGTATACGCTGTTTACACACATCGTCGTAAATGCTTTCTTGGTGAATCATCTCCGCTTCATTGCAACATCGTTTTCTGTGTAAACACACGAAAAGTAGAAAAAAACACATAAACACACCTGATTAATGAGACAAAATGTTTCATTTTCCTTTGCAAAACAAATCGAAAGCAAAAAATGTCAAAAGAAATAAATTGTAATTTACCATATTTAACGAATCGTGCCGGTAGGCAAGCCATATGGGAGAAATAAATAGGTACCTACGTACGTAACGTTGTTCATTGAAGTTTATTGATACGCCGCGCCGCCGCGCCGCTCTTCGCGGTGACAACAAAGAAAAAAAGATTTCCCTTAAAAGGTTCAGCAAACAGTTGATTCGCCCATAAATCATCTGGTATGTACTCACCGACGTAATACGTACGTTTTCACAGATACCGCGGATGTAAAGATTAATCTAGAAGTGGAATTTTTCGCGCCTGTTTACAATGTGCACACATTAGAACATTAACGCCTTCTTGTAATGTATGATTCATAAGATCAGTGACTCTTGATTTTAGCTGTTACGATTGTTTCAAGCTCCATTGTGGGACTTTTACGACTTCATCAAGAAGCTTTTATAACTCAGAAGCTCTGTAAACAAAAATCATTGCACTGAAAATTAATAGTGTTGTGAATTTGAGGTTATGAAATTAATAGATGAAGAAACTTGTTGCCAAAGCCACTTGTTTTGAGCATATAGATACCTACTTTATTTTCTAGGTGGTGAATCGTGAATGTTATAAAACTAATGTTTGTATTTTATTTATTTCAGCAGTTCAGACGTTTCATTAATATTTTTTTACTTTTTTTTAATTATCATAAATCTCACCTACTTTTCAAAATAATTACCTATAGATTAATCGACCATATTATATCATTACGAGTAATTTCGCAAAAATTACATAATCTTAATTTCGGAGATGTCCACAATGACGATGATTGATAACGATGCATTATGTAAATTACACGATTCACAAACACATTAAGACTTACTTATGTATTATTAAGTTATATTACTATCATTATGTTTGTTCGTTCATAATAACATTATTTACTTTGAACAATAATGGAGGCGGCCTTTTGTGGTCGACGAAAGATATGTAAAAATATTTGCGTGGGTTCAATAGACAAATGTTAATTTGGTCAAGTTGAATGGAATGTACCCTACCTAAATATTATAGGAATGTGAAAATAAAATAGAAGATGGCTATTTTTTTGTACTGTTTTGTACGTGATTGGTTATTTTTCTTAACAAATAAGTCATTACTAAAAGAGTTATAATTTTATGTCAACGGCTCCCAAACTTCAAAGTTATTTGGGCCTCAAATATGTTTATTAAAAAAAACTCAGTTTTTGTTTACTAGATACCTCTAAGGATTTTATTGTACTCATCATTATGAACTGACTATAAAACTAAGTCTGAAATTTCAAGAAAGGTCTGGTATTCCCCAATGCTCATGAAAATCGTAGTAACCTGTACTAGTTGAATCGAAATGTAGGAAACAGTTGATAAAAAAAATCTGTATTCTACGGATCATACTTAAGCCCAGCATCATCTAGCAAGAGATATCTGTTTGTGTTTCCCGTATACGGCAAGCGAGCACTGAACTCAAGACCTTGGTCAAAAATAGCCTAACGATTTTGACCAAATTTACACTGGGTTTACACTTTGTATGGAGCTTATCTATGGTACAATGGTGCATTTTTTCTCATCACCTACTCTGATTGAGATACTTTTTCCATAAATGAACCAACTGGGTAGATTACAAGCCATCAACAATGGATGTAAATGTTCCACATTTATTTGTTTTTCGGCGCAAGTGTTTTATTTTGTGCCAGTTGCTGACGAATTGACGGCCATTATTAATTTAAATAGAGCATTTAATTTGTTCCAAATTTAAATGCAGTCTGTATTGTTTCTCTTCATTTTGGATTCGTTTTATCCATAAAGTTTTTTTTTTTAATTACTGGTTGTCAAAGCTTTTTAAGGCTTCAAGTATTTCTTTTTGAACTTAGAAAAGTCAATATTAAAGTACCGGGGATTCAATTTTTTCGGAAAAACAATTTACATTTCGAAAATTGTCTATGGGAATTTGGGAATCTAAATGAGAGAGCATTTGGATTCCCAAATTCCCATAGACAATTTTACAAATTTCGTAAATGCCAGGACCATTGAAAGGGGTTTCTAAACGAAAACAGGGGCCGACAACTTTGTGTTAATCTAATTTACTAAACATTAATAACATGTAACCTAATCACACAAAGTACATCCAAAAAACAATTAAGACCGGCGGATTGGACGTAACGTTTGAACTAAGAATAATTTGACCTCCCTGATCCGATAATGTACTCTTATCAATTACTCAAATGCATATTATTTTAACCAACTTTGTGATTAAATTCACGATGACCTAAATTCTTTCGCAATGAGACAGACTCTTCACAAAATGAGGAACCGACTCATCCCATGAACCATTGAGATCTATGAGAGGCATCTATAATTCAATCAATAAAATACGGTTACCTTTAAGTATCATAAACCTATATTTTATTAATAGACACAAAGTGATACCATGACTTTTCGTTCAATAAGCATTAAAAATAGATCATAGTATGAGATCAAATGATTTATTTGAGTAATTATGTGAATAACATCCGATAGGAATGTTAAGTAACTCGGCATGCGTGCGCGCATGATTCAGACGATTATATTCGGTCAATGCGCTAACACTTGGCGCCAACCTTTAGAGCAGTGGCTTGAAACCTTTTTTTAACTAGGATTTATTTTTTATTAGCTAACACCATAAGGTTAAAAAAATCTAAAATAAACTGATGTCATAGACGAACAATCCAAAGTAAAATTCATTTGTTTTTTATTTAAACTAGGATTAGATTCGGGATGCATGTTTTTTAAACTTTTTGTTTCAAAATCTACATAAATATAATGTATCACTGAACTGTAATGTATGCATAACTTCTGAATGACAGCACTAAAATGCACAAGTGTTACTGTACAAGGTTTCTGTGTAACAAAGTTTTCGCAAAATATACCGGTAATGTCAAAAACACGAACGACTGCAAAGCTGGGCTGGAGTGGCGTAGACCAAGTTGTGAATAATCCAAAATAAATCCAAGTTGTGTAAATGTTGACTATATTTACCAAAGGTTATAAAAAAAAAATTCTGGGGGCACGGCAGTGCTCCCGCCAAGACGAGCCAAGCGAAGCGCAAGGGCACTACCTACCTATTCTCGAAGTGTTTCATCGTTTTTTTGTTTGTTCTAGTTTTGCCAAAGGTTGAGAACTACTGCAGTAGAGAATCATCAGAATTTTCATGTTGTAGTCATTGTGTAAAACGTACAGCTCAATAATCCGTCGAATTGAAACAATTAACGCAGTAATCAATTATCATGTGCGGGCTTTTTGGCAGCTCAGCAAATGTAATAAAAATATTTCGGCGCTAACGCGTAAAGTATACACACAAAGTACTATGTGTGTCTGTGAGTATATACGGTCAACAGAATAGATATATGTAGGTATGCAAGCAGTATAAATAAGTTTTTCTGTATGCTAGCATAGGTATGGTATGTACAGCCTAAGTTTGGTACGCAGACACATTGAAATATATACTCAACATTGGAAAACCGTTAAAAATTTACGGCCTGCAAACACATCTCTGATGTTGACTGTACATAGAGCGTTAAAAATCTTATATACCTTGATTCCATTAACAGTAAACGACGTTTATAATTAATAACATAAATAGTTTACTCTCAATTGCTAATTTGTTTAAGTTTCTAAAAAAGGGCGAAACTTATAGTTCATTCAATGTTAATTGACTTTTATACAAGCCATTAATTAAAATGATAACTTCAGATGTTTAACCGCCGCGTAAATTATAAATAAGAAGCAATTAGTACAGAAGGGATCTGCGATTTGTTAGACTATGATCTAATATCATTCAATACGCATAATAAATTCTAGCAAGGCTATAAATTATCTGAATCTAATCCTAGCTAATTAACCTAGCTATTTGAATGGTCGTGAATGGTCAGATCTGTCGCAGAACCGACGAAAGGTGGAATAAGAAGCGCGGGCATGCGGGCGGCGAGTAAAGGGCAACTCGCTGCTCGACCATGGACCATGCCCGGGTCGACGGCGCGTCGTGTTCCACGCGCGCCTCAAAGAGCGTCAGCATAATGACGGGGCCCCCTCTCAGAGGACCAAAGCCTGCCGGAGTCGCGGGACTTATTCCATCACCGTGACCCCGGCACATAAAGGGCTATTGAAGGATACCGTGGAGGACTCATTTGATGATATTACCACGCTAAAAAAAGGTGGAATAAGAAGGTTCCCGAATGGCGACCGCGCTAGGTAAACGCGATTTTGTATCATCCACGTATACGTATACATTGTTAGATGAAATAGGCTAGATTGCTGTCTACCAGTTGAAAAGAATTATCATTTGAAGAATGCTGTTTCAAAATGAAACAGTAGGTAAATGAATAAAGTGATTTTGCTCAAATGTCATAGTTTCAGTTGAACACGGTAAATATTTTAGCATACCTGTGATATCAAGCCGCCTAATGAGACATCCACTGTTTACATTCCGTGGCATTTCGCTATCTAATCAAATTGTGCATTTGTCATACATTGCAAATAACTATCAAAGCGCGGCGCACAGTAACAGCATGGTGTGGAAAGGGATTTTTGGGTAATGAATAAAAATCTAACTTAAAGATATTAAAATAAAGTTGTAATTTCAATGATCGTGTCAGGAGCCCCCCAATACCTCAATATCTCTCGGGAAACTTCGACAGTCTAAGGATAGTTTCGACATACCTAAAGATATAGAGACATAGTAACGTTAAGCCCAAAATCCTGTTACGCTGAGCCGGACGCGTACGTCAGCTGCGCGTACATAATTATATACATTGTGTTGTGTATAAGCGTCACACTCTCACTAAATCCACCATGGATCTAGCCAATGGATCTACTGAGAATGAACTATGGTAGTCCCATACTGCGATGCTGACGTGAAGGGCGCGTACGTGGCTATTTATTTCACGCTGCGTACGCGACCTACCGCACACGACCGACTTCAGCGTACCACGAATTCAAGCCAGTGTGCGCCGGGCCTAATCGAGGTGAACTAGTTATTGAACTAACACTAAGAGCGACGGGTTAAAGGAAAATTGAGGCTATTTCTGTACGTTATCGTGTTTTATCAAGAAATCGTTTAAATTCTCACAACGCGGTAAACACAATGTTTTTGTAGATATTGAAGTGATTATGATAGTAGTATCGGTGTTAAAATAACAGTTAAGTTACGGTGCGATATAAGGTTATTTAAGGAAATTAACGGTGACACTGATCGGTCAATCGATATTTTATGTTTTGAATGAATAAATATAGTTATAGTATTATATAAAATATTCGTATTATTTGAGCTTGATTTTGGTATCAACTCTATTGACGACACGGTTGGTGCAGTGGCTGAGCAATGGACTGCTGCGCTGTGTATCGCGGGTTCGATTCCCGTACGGACCAAATATTTGTATGATCTACAGGTGGTTGTTCTGGGTCTGGGTAGTTGTGTATGTGCGCTTATACGTAGGTATGTTTGTAAACGCACTCACGATACAGGAGTAAATCCTAGAGTGGGGCAAAGTTTAAAAAAAAATCAAACAAACAAACATTGACATACACTATTGGACCAATGATGCAGGAATTTCATCTTACAAATCTACCAACATACTCTCTGCTACATAATCTACTAATTAACTACTAACGAACTACTAACTAACTACAGCTACTAACTAACTACATAATCTCTGTTTAGTCTATGAATAGAAACAAATTCAAAATTTAATCGCACTAACCTCTTTAAATAGATCTGCGTGGTAGCAATAAAATGTCAAGTCAAAGGGGCCTGTCATTTGATGACATAATTGTATTACAATAAATATCAATCTGTACATTTATAGCTAGTTCTACAAATCAATCTATGGTACTCGAACGAGCTATAATAAAACTTTTATTAGATGTCTGTCCGTATTCTCACACGTTAAAAGGGTGTCAAGAGCGTCAGCATAATGACGAGTCCTCTCAGAGGGCTAAAGCCTGACGGGGTCGCGGGACTTATACCATCACCGTGACCACGGAACATAAAGGGCTATTGAAGGACACCGTGGATTTTAGTCAGTACAAGTCTGACTGTCCCCCCCGTTCTGTCCGGGGTGGGAGGACTCATCTGATGATTTTACCACGATAATATAAAATGTATAAGTATAAGGCAAAAGTTGGCAGAAGAAAGACTTCTTTCTCTCTAAGACTAGGCGAATCTCTAATTTATAATTAAAGGTGACTGTGGGAATCTCTACTTTAACTTTGTAGATTAAGGCTGAAATTCCAACGGGTGTTACAAATATTTATGTAGGTACCTATTTCTCTAGGTTATTCAGTAAAATCGGACTGAAAGGTTGTTACTGAAGCACGTAGAACATTTATTGTCTTTCAGAACCTCTTCAGCTTTTATAGACACTATTTCGCTGAACAGATAAACTGAAATTTTCGGTTAGTTTGGCACGCTTGGGGTTGGTTTGTTACGTGTTTATTTATAAGACATTAACGCGGGGTTGAAAATGAATCGAGATTCTTATAGTTTTTTTATGTGCTAGTAGTTTGAAGTTCTTTGCAAGGCAGAAGTTACGTAGGAAACCTACAAAAGGTACCTTTTGAAAGGTAGGAGACCTAGAAAAGGTTTCCTATCTAACTTCTGCCTGACGTAAATTTTACAGTTCAAATATAAAAAAAGGCACATTTGTAAAGGAAATTTGGAAGCATATGGAGAGGGTACAACCACTTTTTGCTACATATTAGTCTAATTTAAAAGAGATCAAGCCTGATGCGATCAACCAGGCACTACTTTAATCTCTGTCGCATTGCTGGGGTCGCGGGACTGTCTTATCAGGTGTCGTGACCCTGGAAATCAAAGGGCTATTGAAGGATTACCGTGAATTTTAGTCAGTACGAGTCTGACAGTCCCTCCTGACACGCCATGGGAGCAAAGAGGATTCAGTTGATGATATAAACATGAAAAAAAAACTGTAGCATTCTCTGAGAAAGTCTTGAAAAAGCCATTAAAATTGAATCTAGGACGTCATGGTGAGCATTCGTTTTTGGGACTACTAGACCATAACAAAACAACAAACCCTTTTTTACATGGTTAAATACTGAATTGAGTCCTGAGCCCTGCGTGGAGCGCAAGGGACTTTCAGACTCGTACTGACTAAAATTCACGGTGTTCTTTCAATAGCCCTTTACGTTCAAGGGTCACGGTAACCTGTTTAGACAGTACCGTGACCCAAACACTCAAGCAGGTATAAGCACAACAGAATAGCAACAAGCAATAAACGATTACCTACTTGTACAGTTGTATACTCAAACAGATAACAAGTGCTTACAAACTCAATTGGTGTATTGTTGTATTAAGATTGACAGCTGTCAAATTACAAGATACGTATCGAGTTAAACATTCACTTTATTGTCTGTGGCACGATCAGAGGTTGCTACGAATTACATTAATCAAAATCAAATCGTGTTTTAAGTCGTGCTATTTGTCCGAACTGTTTTGTTTGACGGGTAGTATTGAAATGGCGAATGATGAGTGTAACATTAATTGATTTTCATTTGTTTATTTTACGCTTTTGGTTTCATGGGTTACGCACCCACTGTCTTCCGTTTTTTCTTCAAAAGTCATCATGGAAACAAGCGCATGTGTTCCGGGGGTATTACAACGCCTTAAAACCAGGCTTGTTCCAGTGAGTGTACGAGATGGCGCTAGACGACTAGTATAGCTCTGTCACTTTCACTTCCCGGAATAAGCCTGGTTTTAAGACGTTGTAATATCCCCCATGGGCCGTTTTTGGTCAGTAAAGGTGTGACAATCCTTTGCGCTGTATCTAAAGAGGACTCATTTGATATTTTTTATAGAATAAAAAAGTTTCCGCAGCCAAAGTATGCCAACAGAGGTATTCCACGAATGGCATTTGGCTCCTGTGAAAATTTTTGAAAAGAGGCTTATGTCGAATAGATAAAATGCAAGTAGCTCAGGTGCCATTGTCACCGGGTGCCCATCGTGGAATACCTCGCCAACAGACCCTAGAACTGTGGCTCTGATATCTATCTGTCTATCTATATGGCTATCTGTTTATACTTTTGTAACAGAACTTATAACAGTACCCTTAGCACGAGTTTTCAGTAAATGAGACGTAAAGTAAACAGGAACTTTGACACTTTCAAATTGACAATTTTCAAGAAAAATATTAGTTCTTTCTTCGCACACCAGAGGCGCTGTACCATTTTTTCATACAAGAAACGCTGTAAAAATACTGGAAAGACGCTGTAAAGTAAAAGAGAAAACTCGTGCTAGGAGTACTGAGAGGTGCCATGGTTACTAAAATAACGAAGTTGAAATTGTGTATTTTGGCCTGTTGAAACAAGCGAAAGTAATATCTGATCTTTGGTTCTTTTGCCATCTATAACTGCAATAATCATAATGTATCTTATCTTATAGCAAAAACAGAAAAACCAACTTCTCCATGAATCGCCGTCTGTTAAAATAAATGGAAAGAAAACATTCAGTCGAATTGATATTCTCCTATTTTTTTGGAGTCGGCTAAACAAACACAAATTAATCGATCGTCGGAATTTTAAACACTGTGAATTGTATTGATGCGTATAAACATTTAATTCTTGCAGGAATTTTAATTGTAATTTACTATTTAACACGTATTTTTTTACGTACGAAAATACTTACAGACCCTGCATGTAAATCGCTTTATTTTGACATTAGCATCGTAGTACCAGGTCGCGGGTCTTATACCATCACCGTGACCCCGGAACATAAAGGGCTATTGAAGGACACCGTGGATTTTAGTCAGTACAAGTCTGACAGTCCCTCCAGCCCTGCCCGGGGTGGGAGGCCTCATTTGATGATTTTACCACGATAAAAAAAAAATGCCTCGTAGTACCAAGTACCATACCAACTTTTATCAGGACCAAACCGAAGCTTTCTTTTTACCTGGTGAAATCATCAAATGAGTCCTCCCACCCCGGGCAGGGCTAGGGACTGTCAGACTCGCACTGACTAAAATCCGCGAGGTCCTTCCATTGCCTTTTATGTTCCAGGGTCACGGTAATGAAATGAGTCCCGCGACCTCGGGAGCTTTGGCCCTCTAGAGAGGGGCGCCGTCATCATGCTGACGCTCTTTGAGGCGCGCGTGGTACATAACGCGCCGTTGACCCGGGCATGGTCCATGGTCGGACAGTGAGTTGAAATCGAAGCCCTAGCAAGAGTTTTCACGGTTTTGTGACGTTAATGCTTCTAGTAGATCGTAGAATTCGGGCTAGGGATTCTGAATGCGGCGTTGGTCTCCTAATACCGATTATTTACAGTTGTTTGCAAATAAATAATGTTTACGCGGTGTCGAAAAGCGGTAGCAAGGAGTTAACTGTACGAATAATAATAATCTGGTTTTAAATCAGAGTTAAGTTGTATTTACGATGCTCAAAGCTTCGGGGGATTTTAGGATTCCTCCCTTTTCTATCTGTTAACACACCGGGTTTGCTTACCAGTGCTAGCACGACTGAGTGATGCAAACGTAAAATAGAACAGTTTTTTTTTTTTTATTGAAATACGAGTACAGGCATCTTTTACCATGCTGGTCGATTATTTTGACAAAATTCCTCGGAGACATTGACCTACAAATAATATCGCAATGCTCACATAATTTACTCATTTTTTTTTAAATTTCTTGTGGACTGAATCTTGCCCCAAATAAAAAGTCCACTGGTTATTTTTCCAAGAAAACTCTAAAAATAAGAAAAAATACCCAATCCACCAACGCTGTAAACTTGCGAACACACGTAGATGCAAAATAAGGTAAACCACGTATTTCTCAACATTTGACTCGTTGAAATATAAACGGCGCTAGAGGGCAACGATAATCTCTCAAATTAAGTGATCAGTGTTCTCTAGTACTGTAATTTTGTAATCTTTAATGTATCTAGCATTGCTAATTCGATATTTCCCATTAATACGGTAGATTTAGCTGGAATATAATTTATGCGGAATGTAAAACGTTGAGTTTATGTAAAAATGTACGTGAACAGTATGACGCATTGTACAGGACAAATAAACAGATTTGAGGGAAGTTCTAAAATACATTCGGCCGGAGGAGACTTCAATAAATACCGCTTCGTATTAAACCGAGATATTTCCGACTGTTAAAAGTCTTAAAACGCCAATTCAAAAATATTTTGCATTCCATCGGAATTTACGATTGTGTTTTTACCGCATTTTTGGAGTGTTTGTTCGAGTGTGAATTCTTGAGGAAAATTGTAAATTGACGTCAGAATTACCTGCGATGTTCGGCAGATAAATTCCGAGAAACAGCATTAACTAACGCCCGTGACTTTGTTTGTGCTGACCCATTTCTGTCTAACACGGTTTCCGCACTTTCCGCTAAGCACATAAGCCTTCCAAAGTTGGAAAATGTATTTCAATGCTTATTTGTTTTAGATGTCGAAAGCAGAAACAGTAGTTTCCTTCATTACCTCTATTTAGACAAAGCTTTATTTTGATTTATTATAGTTTACCGTTATTGGGAGAACATATACGTTTGGTAGTTAAAACATTTTGTAAATGGTCATTGTATTTTATGTTTCCTCAAAAACAAACATAAAAATATGACATTCGGAAAATAAATCACTTTTGTTGAAATATGACGAAATAACATGCGTGACAGCTTTTATAAATGCTGAGATTGTAACTAATACTATAAATGCGAAAGTGTATGGACGGATGTACATTATGAATAGATGTTTAATAATCAATCACGTCAGAACGCTTGAGCAGATCTGAAATTTACCTCAGATCTCGATAATAGTTTTTAAATAGACATATAGGGCACCAATTTACTCAGTGTTTTTTCCCCGTGCAATAATTTTGGGGTAAAGCAGCTTGTAACAGCTACTTTTAAATAAAATGGCGCTAGCTTACTTATACCAAAAAAAAAACAGAAAATCATATATATCAGAAGACTAGGCCCATATTAGTATCATTAAATTCAAAATAGGGTTCCATTTGGATAACTGTTGACGAGACGTCATACGGGATTCGGGTACACATACGGGACCCGTTTCCCTATGTTGACTTAGGATGCGTGTGATGATAGGTGACATTATAAGAGACGATCATGTTTTTCTTTCTTTTCCTTATCATGTAGGGACATTGTATAAAAGGTTAGCGGTTTTATATGTAAACTATATTTAGGTTTTAAAGTGTGTCTATTTAAAGACAATCTTTGATGGTGGAAGCTTTTATGGGTGCAAAACTCGTAGTCCAGTTACATTTGTTTTTTTTTTATTGTTTCTCCACACTACTCCTGTTTCGAGGGTCCGGTTATAAACAATGAAGTTCACGTACACAAACAAAAGACCTGGACTACCAGACGTAGGCTACATTGTTCCAAGCGGGAATCGAATCGACGACATGCAGTGCAGCATTCGATCGCTTAACCTCTGTGCCAACCATGATGTCAAAACTAAGAAGAAGAAAAGATATTCTTTACCGTATGCCACTAATGAAGATTTTGATTTTCAAATATTAATCAATTCGCATATCGTGATTCTATTTATGTAAATACGAGATTTCATTCAAAAACGCGTTCTGTGGTTTTAGTGTGAAAGAATAATAAACATCCATCTATCCATCCTTCCTCGCGAACTTTCGCGTAGTAAGGTAAATAGACAGCGAAAGATTGTATTGTTGACCTACCTATTTATGATCTGTTACAAAAATACGTGACGTAGATTTGTATCGACTATGGAGTTTATGAAGAAAGTTATGTAGTAAGAAAACTTTTTGGCTGGTCGCGGGACTTATTTGGTGGCGGGACTCATTTCATTACCGCAACCCCGGAACATAAAGGGCTATTGAAAGACACCGTGGGTTTTAGTCAATACAAGTCTGACAGTCCTTCCCGCCCTGCCTGGGGCGGGAGGACTCATTTAATGATTTTACCACGTAAAAATAAAATAAAATAAAGAAAGCAAACTTGCTAAAGTTTTTGTATACAAAAGTTACATAAGTATTGTTACTTTTTTTTGCTACCTACCTCAATGTTGTTGCCCACGAATATTAACCAATGGTTTGAGAATGTAACTAAAACATGTAACAATGTCAGTTCTAACTGTCAGCCAATAATGATTGATAGGCGCTTTACCTATAATAATGTTCAATATTTTGACTATACTGCCGACAAAATTCTCGTAAGTCGTCAACCTTCAAGCTTTGTGTTGAAACAAGTGTTTTTATTGGCATTTTAAAAGACAGATATGGTGCTACATGGCCTGTTGGTCTAGTGGTCAGTGACCCTGACTGCTATGCCGGAGGTCGTGGGTTCGATTCTCACCCAGGACAAATGTTTGTATGATGAGCATGATCATTTGTTCTGTCTGGGTGTAAGTTATCTATAATATGTATGTATTTAGAAATATATAAGTATGTTTATCAGTTGTCTAGGACCCGTAACACAAGCTCTGATTAGCTTGTAACTAGATGGCGTTGTGTGATAGTTGTGGAATATAATTATTATTTTTTGAATGACGTTACGTGGCGTAGATGGTAAACGTTTTCCAATTTTTTTCTGTGTTTAAAGATTCGAATAATTTCCGGCCAGTTTGTGGCCACGAGCTCCATTTTCTTTGTTTAAATCCTGGAAAATGCCTTAATTTTAAAAGTAAAAGAGTGAAATATGTTGAAAAATAAGCAATATAGCTGCGTTAATTCTATTCTTGTAAAATTTCTTCATTCGTATTCTAGATAAAATGTTTCAGAAAAAGTAAACTAATGGAGTTGTCCTTATAGATCCACTCTTTGCCAATCTTTCGTAGCAGTTTTCAATCTATCTTCTAGAGTACGAAGACACTTAAACGTTTTTCTGTAGAATAAAAGCGACATCGATAGCGCAAAATGCACTTTAAAGCAGCGCTTTGAAGAAAAAACTCGGCTAACGATTAATAAATGGCAAACTCCCTATTGCGGGACGAAAGATATAGGTAGTCTCAATAACTGTAATTACTTTCATGAAAACCTTTAAAATAGTGTAAGTACTAAAAATAATAAGTTATCTCATAGATTCTTGTGAAAATCATCGAAATAATAACACGTTCACTACTCAGACTTGAACCTTTTAAAGCAAAGTGTAGTGTACAGAAAATAGGTGAAATAAAATAAGCTTTTTATACCGATAATTCTATGATATTATCTCGTTTCAGTAATCATAAATTTTATGGTCAATTTTCTTCGTAATTTGCAGTCTAGTGCACAAAATTAACTTCATTGTGGCACTTTTACTTTGATAGATAACCTTTTTATAGACATCGTAAACAATTTTGACAAAATTTATGGCAAAAAGAATTGAATTATAATTTATTTGGTATAAAATTACATTTAGGGCACATAAATTATGAAAAAAGGTAATAAAACTATAATCAAACAAAGTTATTTGTTTAAACATAGTTTGGTGTAGGTATATATTTTGCTAAGTGTTCGTTTTATTGCCAGTAAAAATAAATATCTACACTAAAAGCTCCAACAATAAATGTTGCCAGGACAAATTAAGCAATTTGAGAGAAAAACCACAGACCGGCTTTGTATCAGCATCTAATTACTTTGCTGTTTAATTTTCCTAGATTTTCGTAATTGCATAATTATTACTTGCACAGAGTAACAACATATTGATGAATGTTTTTCGTTTAAGTGCAAAAAAGCTCTCTTGGTAAAGGAAATAGAAACCGTATTGCATGAAACTTAAAAAAAAAGTATGGACAAATAAAGAGCTCATTATTTCTGCCTTGTTTTATTATTAACAAAAAAAACACATCATTAAAAAAGGTCTGTCAGTCATTTTGAAATTCGAACAAGTTCGCAATGTGAATAAGTTTGAATCAAATGCGTTCGATTCATAAGACGAAATGAGACGCTTCTACATAATTTTGCAGTGTTTTAAGTGACAGTGAATTGGAACAAAAAAGGTATCCGTTAGAACGTCCATTATCAGTTTTTGTAAAAGAAGATAGGTACCTATAGGTACCTAACCTCTTTTGTCCTAAACTATTTTCTCAAGGACGCTGGAAAACCACAAGAATGCTCTATTGTTAGAAGTTCGCTTCATTGAGGAATTTTAATTGTCGCCACTAAACTGATTTAGAACAAAACAATCTGTAGGGTGTCCATCAAACGGTCTATCGCTGGACAAGCGTGGCGATGTAACTCCTTGCGATGTCACTCATACTGGAGGGCGTCTATTTTCATTTATACGATGATTTGATCTTTAGTTTCTCTATTACTACTTTCTTAATTAATGATGGGTTTATTTCCTACGGTAGATGATTGGGATTTCTAGTGCTTACGTGCTTGACTACATTTCTTATACTCTATATCTATACTATTTTTTTTTTACGTGGTCATATCATCAGATGAGTCCTCCCACCCCGGGCAGGGTGGGAGGGACTGTCAGACTTGTACTGACTAAAATCCACGGTGTCCTTCAATAGCCCTTTATGTTCGGGGTCACGGTGAAAGTTGGTTTATCAGTAGTTAAGCTAACCATTTGTTAACTCCATACATTTTTAACCATTCGTCAAGACAAATTATCTAATACTAGCTGTTGCCAGCGGCTTCACCCGCTGCAACTCCAAAATCATCCCACGAGAACATAAAATCGGGATAAAAGCTATCCTATGTGTTAATCCAGGTTATAAACTATCTGTGTACCAAATTTCAGCCAAATCCGTTCAGTAGTTTTTGCGTGAGAGAGTAACAAACATCCATCCACACATAAAAACTTTCACGTTTTTAATATTAGTAGGATAGTAGGATTAACAATAGTAAGTTTAACTATTGATCAAACAACTGACCCCAAGTCAACTATTATTTATCTTTCATACCACCTAGTGTTAAACAACAACAATTGACGCGGAACCTTTGCTTACCTGTCTCTAATGGTCAGCTAACGGCTCGCAACGTCTAAACACGTCGCACAAGTACTAAGTACATAATGTTCTCGCTATCGCCCCCGGCCGGGTGAAGGTTCGACTCGGTACTAGTTGTAATTTACCAATTAGTCACTCTGATCGGACAATCACGTTTCACGCTTTAGCCCTTTAACTGTTGTTTAAGTTAACTAGTGATTTGATGCGGGATGCATTGTCTTGGGGTTTTCTATGACGATTGATTAAAGCTTAATAAAGTTATAAATAGAATCAGGGGGCCAATTCTCGGTTTTAAAGATGGTGTCGAACTCGACAAAAATTTCTAATGACGTCATTTTTTCGACTAATTTTAAAACTTGCTATTCTGGGGATATCAAATTCGCCATTTGTCGAAGGCTAACATTAGAGTTCAGTAAAATTTCCAACTTTTTAAACGTCATTAGACATTTTTTTCGAGTTCGTCAGGCGTGTTGTTATGACACAAATTGTTATAGTAATTGGCAAATTGTTATGAAACTTTAAATTTTGCAGGACATACAATGTAGGCTTGGATGCATACTGCTTTAGGATGGGATTACGAAAGGTACTTGCAACTTGCATCCTTGACTGGATTTTTTCTCGTGGGTAATTAAAACTTTATATTTTTAATTACATTTATGATTACCTAAGTAATTAGTTTCAAAGCGATAAGCAAGCCAGGAAAAAGTTTTACATAATCGTAGGTCAATCTGATGAAGTTTTGACATTTTTATCATAGTTCATCATCATCATCAGCCTATAAATGTTCCCACTGTTGGGACACTGGCCTCTTCTCTGCGAGAGGGAGTGGGCCATAATCGACCATTCGAGCCCAGTGCGGGTTGGTCATAGTCATAGTTACCACGGTTAAATTTAACAAAGCTGTAGAAAATAATAAGTTCAAAGTTAGAGTTCCAAAAAAATCGTATCCAGAGTCCAAGTGCGCTGTAAATTTATAAATATAGGTGTTAAAGAAAAGTATCTACTGCTTCTTTTCTAGAACAATAATACAATTTCATTAATTTTATACAGTTCATTGGAAACTCTCCATTAATTAACTTAAAACGTATGTTTTTAAGCCCAGACAAACCGATCTTTCATTATGATACCTGTAACAGATTAAGATTTATTTAACTGACACGCCATAATATTGGCGCTAACTAAATTACTAGACGGAATTACAGTTAAGTGGTACATTAGGGTTACTACCACGTTTGAGATAAATGTTCATAATACTTTTCTTAAATTACTTTTAGAAAGGATGTTTTGCAACGTAGTTTATATGTGATGAAATTTCTTAGGTAACTCTCTAGTAGAAATACTGATGTAGGTTCTAATAAATTCGAATTACTCTGTTAATTCTTTATCTATTTTGAAAAAATAGTAATAATAAAATAATATGCGAACTCCTTCTGGTTTAGTTCTATGCCAAAAGTTCGTGCAGTTTTGTATTTGGTTTCGTTTTATTATTATGTCTGTTAAGAGGCTCGGTTTGCGCACGCCAGGATCTAGCATACTTCATCCCTCATTGGAAAAACTCATTAGGAGGTCAAGTAACTTCAGCACAAAAATTTATAAAATCATGTTAAGGTTTCGACTTTTAACATGCTTAGTTACCTTTTAGGACACGATTGCTTGTAGTTTTTGGTAAAATACTAAAAGCCGAATGAGATCACTATACTATAGGCGGACTATAGGGCGGGAGGAACTGTCAGATTCGTACTGACTAAAATGTAAATAGACCTTTACGTTCCGGGGTCACGGTAATTCAATAAGTCCCGCGACCAACTGTACTATACACTTAGAAACAGAAACATGTATAACTATGTGATAGCCTTTATTCTTGATCAAAGAATCAGTTTTGCCATCCAAATTGACAATATTGCCCACACCGTTTGACAGATTTGACGTCCTATCATTCTTTTTCCTTTTACTAACAATACTAAGTTTTTGTTAAAAGGTTCATGTACATAAACTATCACATAACTTTATAACACAAGTAGAGATTTACTCATGCAACGCCGAATAAAGGGTTTACTCCATGTCGGACACAAAGAGCGTCCGCAAAAGGAAATTGCCATAATTATCATATCCCAGCTCATCCGACTGTTATAATCCCTGGGGCCTTAGTCAAACAGCATTCGACAGTAAACGACAATCGTTATCGTTCATCAGTCACCAATACATTTTCAACTTTATACCCCTGCGCATAAAGCTGAAAATCTATTAAAAACTGCTTATCGATAACGAACGAAACAAATGAAAACGATCTGAGAACGTCAATAGATTTTCAACTTTACGCGCTGGGGTATAAAGTTGAAAATGTATTGATGACTGATGTACGATAACGATTTTCGTTTACTGTCGAATGCTGTTTGACTAAGGCCCCTGGCTCGCTCTTTACAACATGTAATTTAGGGATTCTATTCTTTACAGGGTACTGAAAGCTTTCGTTGTTTATTTTTTATGAAAAGGGTACTTTTTTATACAGTAGGTTCTTTACTGAACAAATATTGAAAAAGAACACAAGAAATTTAGTTTGATGTTGTTCATTCAATATGATAATAGTAATTATAGAGACGCTCGGTTTTTTAGATATGTACTTTACTAAGAAAAATATGGAAAAAGACGCAATCACTTTGATGTGGTTCATCCAATATGTTGTTGGTAATTATAGAAAAGCTCCTGCTGAAATAATTACAACCACACAGGTTAATCTTCAAGGTTCAGACTCGCTTGCCGAAGTTAACCTGTGGATGAGTGCAGCAACATCTATCGTAGCGAGTTTTCTCCGTTGGTCAGTTTTCATTCACAGATCTTAGACAGTCGTCACTGTTAATCAGAATTTCGAAAGTCTGACAACTAGTCTTACTATGCGCTGTATCGTATTACCCAGTTATTGGGTTGTTGTTAGAGGCCTTACAACGAGTATTTTACGTTTTTGTGACGTAAAGGAAACGGGAACGTTAAGCTTGAGGCGCTTTTTAATTTTCCATTCATTTTACGTCGTAATACTTCTAGTCAGCTGTTCGGCCAAATACATAGAATTCGTGCTGGAGACTCAGAAATAAAATACTGATATTGAGTAGAATCTGGGGCCTTAGTCAAACAGCATGCGACAGTAAACGACAATCGTTATCGTTCATCAGTCACCAATACATTTTCAACTTTATATCCCAGCGCGTAAAGTTGAAAATCTATTGAAGTTCACAGATCGTTTTCGTTTGTTTCGTTCGTTATCGATTAGCAGTTTTTAATAGATTTTCAACTTTACGCGCTAGAGTATACAGTTGAAAATTTATTGGTGACTGATGAACGATAACGATTGTCGTTTACTGTCGTATGCTGTTTGACTAAGGCTCCTGGTTCGTTTGAGGGTCGACCTCAACATCTACGTTGGGGTCAGCAATTGAATTAAGTCGATTCTACCTCCCAAGGTAGAATAATAATTTTAATTCAATTACCTATAATAATGAGTTCATCCCACTGGATATTACAGCGTAAGCTATGAAGACCCCTTCATAGCTATAGAGCTTCAAAGGGTAAAGGGCGATTGGTTCTGGGACACAGCGGTTTTCTCACAATATATCCAAACCCGTGATGATTCAATTGTTAACGTATTTCTACGTTACCTTTTCTCTACCGTGTTATAGAAATTGTTTAATTTAACAATCAAAATATTTTATTATTTATTATTCTTCGAAATGTGTTGTTTATGAAGATAAACAACACATTTCGAACATTAGTAGAAGAAAATATAAAACAATTATTTTATTATTTCGTGCGAGTTAAATTCGAACTTCCGAAAACCCATATTTATAAGTTAAATTATATATTTCTCTCATGTTTTTCAATTTAGTTATTTATCAAAACAAAAAACTGACTCAATTCACTAATAGGTACTTCATGAGGCTACCAATGACAGTAACGGATCACGAATGGAAATGTATCTTACAACGACGGTCTCTTAGCTATTTTTACAATAATACCGCGGGATATCGGTATTGGAACTTTTTTCTTCGGATAATAAAGATGGCGCCACATGTCTTTTGAATCATGATTTAAATATTTTATTACAAGCAGCAACTGCCGAATTGATGGTCAGATTCTTATTTAACACGAATGAAACCATAGGCAAAAGCTATTATACTAATTTAATTTAATAAATGCCTTGCGCATTCTTTTTATAAAGTCGAGATTTGTCCTTGACTTTCATGGTGGTGACGTTATCAGAATGGTATATTTACAAATTAAGTAGTCGCTATGTGGTTTCCGTAGGTTTGAAATATGTGGGGCAACTCATTTGTGGTTTACATACATAATTTGCTACATAAGGAATGCCGTCAAAAGCCTGCAAATGACTTAATTGAAGGTTTTCCAGTCAACTACGTAGATATTATACAAACCGTATTTTTTTTTGTTATTTAACGATGGGCTTACGTTTGGCCACTATTCTGCTTGATGGTAAGTGAAGATGTGGTCAACGGTCAAGCACGCTTGCCTAGAAGTGAACAATTCACTCTTGATTTGAAGACCGTAAGCCTGTAGACCGATAGGTCGTAGCCAACGACGATATATGATACTAGACTCCGCATGCACGACCTAAGGAACAAAAACTATTCTGTCAACTCGCTGAGGTACTACGTAAGCGAGTGGGACGGGGTACTGCGCTGTGATTGGCTAACTCAAGGTCTGTTCTGTCTCAAGGTATGTTTACGGCTCACAGGAGTGGTCGAAATAAGACAGATATAAGACTTTTTTGCCTAATGTGTTGACAGACATCGGCCGCCTGTTATTAGGAGTCTAGTAATGTATCGTCGTTGGTCGTAGCTATCGGGAAACATGGACTTCGGCAGGGAATGACACTCCTAACCTGTACGAAGAATAAAGGTTGCTGCCAAGGTTAGATATGCTATTTTTATTTAAAACGCATAGTACATCTGTTGGAGTAGTAAATAAATATGATTTCCTTATCAATAATTTACAAATACGTCAAACATAATTAATGAAAAATGTGCCCCTAATTGTGTACAATTTTCTTTGTTGGATTATATTGACCTATCTTCCAAGAATCGAGCACCGAAGCGTATTAAGTAGACCGCGTATGACACAGGAGGAGATACCATTAATTAATTTATGTTCCAGAGTTTAACAATGTTATCGATCGAGCTGGTATCACGTCATGTCTGGGAGGATATTAATTTAGCGAAGGTCAATCAGCGGGAGTGGGTCAACCTGAGATGGAGGAAAAATAGAATTGTGGGTCTTGTAGGATCGATCGTCCGGAGTACGTATTTATATTTTTTTTATTTAAAAATATTTTTATAATAACAGTGTTACTTATTAAAAGTGATTGTTATTGACGCACTCTGTTATCTAGTGAAACCGCAAATAATCCAATAGGTAAGGAAAGTATTTTCTTGTAAAAAAGACATCATATTTAATGTAATACGGTATTTTACTGCATAAATAAATTGAAAATCTATTTAGTCCGTCAGTAATAATATTGAAAAATAATGGACACGTATTTTTTTTTTTTTAATCAATGAATATTGACAAAGATAAAACGGTTCCAAATTTGGGCTTGTGACGTCATTGCGCTTGTAAAAATGTAACGACCGAGTGACGTTTTGTGATTTTTAGAAGCGTTGTATCTTCGTCAATTTTGGTTTACGTGACAATAGAAAAAATACGAGTCTAATATTTTTTAAATAATAATCTTTATTTCGGACTAATTTTTTTGAGTAAAATACCTTATTGAGGCTTCTCCTGGTTGTCGTAAAAAAAAAGCTGTAGTATTTTTACGTTGCAACATGCAACGTAAAAATATTTCATTGAAGGGATTTAGTTGATAAAATAGGGTAAAGGTATCTAAAAAGCAGACTTGCCTTATCCACATATAAGGAGCAATTGTTTTATAACACAAATACAAAAGCATATAACAACAAGCGCCAAAAATAGCGTCTATGACTCGTACTCTCGCGGAAGAAAAACCAAACTGAAATGAGTCATGCCTACTATGGTTGACCATGATCAACTTTTGAATGGATTTTACAGTTAGGTACTTATGTCGGTTTACTCACCGACTTTTTTATTAATTAAAATTACTATAAGTATTAGTCATCTGAAGTTCATTAATAAAAATATCAGTAGCGAGAAAATATTTTCAGACGTAATTGAATTTGATACTTTATCTCTTCAAAATATTCGTCGGCCACAAAAATCTAAATTGAACTAAGATTAATTGGATCGGCGCTTTCTTACGTAGCACAGATGTTTTTCAGAGCGATATGATTTCATGTTATGTCATTTGAAGATGAATCAATACTCAATATTATTAATTTAAAGGCAATGGATACAATCTTTCAAGTCCATATTTTCGAACTGGCTGTACCGATTTTAGTGGCAATCCATAGAAATGAGCAGTTGAACAGGCTACAAAATAGGGCTAAAAAGTCGTCAGAGAACAATTTAGAAAAAGTGCTATAGTAATTCTCTAAGTGTTATGCATAGGTGTAGTACCTACGACATCGATACATTATAAAAGGGACTATATTTAGCGTCAACAGGTAACAACTCCCAATTCTAGTAAAGATCTTAAAAAAATCGAAAGAAAGAAAAAATAATACAGTTTGTCCGACCTAGGACCCGAACCCTGTAACCCATGTATAGTAGGACTGCTTACAACATAAGACAACATCGGAGTCACAATTTTAATATTTGTAGAAATAGTTTTAACCAAAGTCTTCAAACAATATATTAACTTGCTTTCACCCTCATAAACATAGTAAGCTTGTAAACACAATCCCTTTACATTTGTCATTGTTAATTGGCAAGGTAAATAAAGCTTTAATTCAACTGTAATAAATACGACATTTACGAGACCGCGTGCCTCATTTATCGTGTTCGAACGAGAGTGCCTTCAAGGTGCGTTTAGATCTAATGGATCTACAATAAGAATAAGACCAAGTAGATAAATTGTCTCACTGATCTTTGTTGTAGAAGAATAAAACGTTCCACAATCAGTAATGAATTCTTGTCTATGTTTAACCTTACTTTTTTTTCTCTCCATTCTAGCTATGCCAGTTTGATCTAAACGGTCCTCAGGGAAAACATAGCAGTGATTGCTCGCCTACACTACTGGCTAGATAAGTGGACGGTGTTTCTAGCTGTTCTAGCGGCACTTTCAATTATGCATGAGACCACTTTTATCTGTTCACTTAACGATCTGACAAATTATATGGCAGTTGTTGTTAGCATAGTTTCTAAGGTTTTCACTGAATAAAATTGTATAATTTTCCTATTGGACATTTCTACTTTTTGCTTCCTTCTTTATTTTATGCATAACTCTATTCTTTTTGGTTCGGCTTCGTCAACTTTTTCTTCGAAACTTGTTTATTAGTTGTAATCTTATGAGTTTGCCTATTTTTTTAATCAGCACATGGTTTCTTTAGTATTTATTTGATTTTATGTACTCGCTGTCCGACCATGGACCATGCCCGGGTCGTCGGCGCGTCGACCCGGGCATGGGTACAAGTCTGACAGTGCCTCTCGCCCTGCCCGGGGTGGGAGGACTCATTTGATGATTTTCCCAAGATAAAAAAAAAAGTATTTCCCTACATTTATTGGAAATCCACATTCTTTCTAAACACATGAAAGGTTTCCTTAGTCACGTCACATGCCATTACAACCAATATAATTACTTATACATTTACTATTCTGCTTTAAACCCATTAAAACCATGTAGGCATGTAAAACATATTTTTTCTATAAATACGAACTTGTTCACGTAAACTAATGTTGACTCAGTAATAAATAAACCGCTAAGCAAGTATGAGTAATTAAACATTGTTTTTAAGTACGCCGAAACCAATTGTGTAAGCAAATTAATGTCAGATGAAGTTCTTATTGAAATAGACTATGCTAGTGCAAATATATAATAAATTCTAGGAAAATAAAAGGAACAAGATGAGTCGTGTACCTAGTCATTGACATAAAGAGTAAAGTCAAAGTCAAATCATTTATTTCAATTAGGCCATCAAAGCGGCACTTTTAAACGTCGATTATTAAAATTATAGGAAATGGGATAGGATGGCAATGATTCTACACCCATTCGCAAAGGTAGGTTGTATGAAGAAGAATGGGCAAGAAACATTTTCACAAAATATTGCAATTACAGCTATTTTACAAAATAAATATAAACAGTGTGTGAGCATTTAAATTGCAACCAGTTTGAGTACAAGAGACTATTCAGTCTTCATTAAAAAAGTGTAACAGATCGTAAAGAAAAAATATAGAAGATTTTATCCAACAGAAAGTGCGTTCAAAGAAAAGTAAAGGCAAGGACCTCAACATCTAAGTAAAACCTAACATTAAAAAGAGAATTGCTCACTCAAAACAACTAGTAGTTAGTGTACCGACGGATTGGTAATAAGCGACCGATAGAAATCGACTAACAAGTCGTACCTGCATCAAGCAGAGCCGGCTTGTCATTACTGTACAATTAATTTGTCGTTCCATGCAAAGCAAATACTGCTGCAGGCGATGCACCAATCTATACATCGACAGCATTTTCTGTTGCATTTCCATTGCCAGTTATATCAAAATCTTATCTCAACTGTATCTCGTGCCAACAGCGCTGGATATCAAAACCATCAATGTATCCTCTGATGTCGTTTTAGTGGGCGGTAGTTTGAGACTAATTTTGTCATCTACTGGCGATGGTATTGCATTACCTTGTCTTGCGTCTTCTGGAGCTTAAACCTGATTCTCTAGTTAAGATTTCTAGACATTTTTATTATTGCTTTAATGTCTGATATTATCCGTGTCATTTTTATTACCTCGAGACACGCAATGTTTTAAAGAACTTTATTAGTTTTGCAAGCTCCGTTAATTTGGCGGTTTGTAATGTTTGTTTTTCTCAGTTGTACCGATTACGTTAGTCATACAAAGTAGGTATCGGCGGGGACCAAACAATCAAACGCTCAGGAACTCTCGGGGCGCCATTGAAGTGAGTCAAACTGGTCGATAAGTTTGCGCCCATCTGCGGCTCATTACAAAACTATAACTTCAATATGTACTCTCGTCTCTGTATTGTTCGCCGCTTAATTTGCCAAACGATGACTAACGTTATAGTGGTCATGGTAACGACTACGAGCTATGGCGCCTTATAAAACATAGTAACCATGGAACGCAACTATGATGTAATGACCTGAAGATATTTCATGCAGAAATAAATCAGCACTTCAAGGACTGCGCCTTAAAAGATCTTTAGTGTTGAGAAACAAACCGCAGCTCTGAAAATAGTGTCAACTCAGTTTATGATTGGGCTTTATATCCAAACCTAGCCTCAAAATTACGGCGTCGTAAGTCGTAACTTATGGAAATATCATTTAGTTTAAATTCAAGGGAGACACGACCAAAACCTGTAATGTGTACAAGATTTACATCACCAGTGATGGAGGCACCTTCGTTTGGGAGAAGTCCTCTGTTTTTGTAGGAGAAAAAGGGTAGATAGGGGTCAGCTGAAACTGGTGTTGTTTAGTCGGTGGGCAATCGACAACAATTACTGTCAGAACAATAGCAACCGATCTTTTGTACCGTTAGCAGCCCGCGGCCTCTCGGTCAAGTGTGGCCAGATTCTGCGATATCTACACTGCTTGTGCACTTGCCTTGCGGACATTATGTACTAGTCCTAAGAATGTCTATTACTATTTTGGTTGTTCTCGAATCTTGAGTGTTATCGTCATCGTTTGTTCTCCAAATTATTTCTGGTCGATGACTGCTCCCAATCATCTATCAATGGGTTTTTTCGGGAGCTTCTGACATGGGCGGTTCGGGCCAAAAATCGATGACGTTAATCTATCTTTATTTTCGTAGTCTGATACATTACTTTCCCATACATCTTCATCTTCAGGTAGACGAGTAGATAGAAATATCCGTACAATCATTTTCCAATAGACAGATTTTTATGTTACGATGCCAAAATGATTTGTATGACGTCAGTAGCTAGTACCTAATCCGTAACCTCGGCCCAATCACATCTTAACGCCACATGTATTGAAAGCTGGGCAGATTTAAACATAATTCATATTAAATGTACATCTATGACAGATGTATTTGATTGCGTAAGAAAATGCCGCGTCACTATACATTTATGCTGTATCTATGTGCGTTGTTTGATATTTAATTAAAGAGCTTTAAAAATATGTTTTTTCATTGAAAGTATAATTTTGGCCCTAAGGAGAGGCCCAATAGCATGGTGGCCAGTAAGTGTAGAAGTAATACACTGTTAGATATAGGCCATGACATACGAATTAGAAGATTGTGAATTTGAACTTGAACGAACCTATTAGTGTAAATGATTTCTTGATCACAGCTCTTTAAAGGTTTAAGAAAACAACACCTGAAATGTCATTCTAGGAGTAGATTACACCCCCATCCATCAAATCGATACGCTAATCATACCTACTTATTTATGATCTACATCGTACTAGCATTCGTTTATGCTATTATGCTGTTTTAACAAATCTTTATTGAACATTCTAATTCAGGAGTGCTAAGTACCCATCTCTCATAAGACAAGTTTACACCTATAAAAGGATCATCTTTGTGTTGGTCAGAATAGGGAATAAATTAGAGCCTACATGTTATTCAAAGGTAAAGTTTAGTTGCCAAGGCTGTAGCAAGAGAGCAGGGCCGAAGTAAGGGAGGGTCGCTATAGTTAAAGAAAGGGCATTAGGGAGCATAAAAATGCAAAAAATCAAAGAGACTGGTACCTACCCGCTGGATGAGAATAGCCAGTGATAAAGTGAAATGGCATTGAAGTGGGCTATGTAAAACTGCTTTAAATTTATCCTGATGGTGATTTAAGAGACTAAGAAAGAATTGTTTTGATAAAATGTACTTTCTGATGTCACCGCTACTCTATTTATATTTTTGTCATCACCATATTTTGTTGTGTACTAAAACTTCTTAACATAAATAATGCCATTTCAAGACAGGGCACTGGAATTTTAAGGTAGTTCATTGCCCCACGATGCTCCCTAACTACGGCCCTGTTAGTTTCTCGTAGGTACTTCTCGTTAAAGCAAGCACTAATTAGCCATTGTTTTAGCTAAGCCCAAGGGAATCCAACCTGGTTAATTACGGGCTACTCAAATCTTTGTGTTTGCTGTTTAATTATTGTAGTTTCGGCATTGTATTCCGAATTCATAACTTGTTCCCTTTGATGAACTTTGTTATGTGGGTGTGGAACTGATTTACGCAGTGGGTTTAAAAGTTTGAAGAGAACCCACGTCAAAAGTTTAGTTTTGCTTATTTGGTGGTGTTAACGTTGTTTACTTTTTAATCCGTAATAAGAATTTCGTATCAGCTTTGTCTTTAAAAAGTGAGTGTGCCCTTAATTTAAGTTAAGCCGGCCCTGAGTACCTACCTAGGCTATTCGAGTCATGAGCTAAAATTCTCGGATGTCCGGATAGAAAAAAAAGCAAGATTAAGTAGGTAAGAGAGAGAAAGAGCTTATTCTTCCTCGACTATTTTCTTTCTAGCATACAAGTCCTCGTATAATTTCTAGCAGCTGTCATCCTAATCCGTATTTTCACTTTACCTAATGCGAAAATATTCGAAGTATCAAATCGAGTTAATTCATTGACAACCTTAAACTCGAACATTTAAAAGCTTCTTTGTGAAATACTCGTGTTTTATTTGCATGTGTGTTGTACAAAATAAATGATAGATATATCAAAGCCTTTGAGTTCGTTACAAGCCAGCAAGGAAGTTGCCTCGCTCGGGACACGAACATGCGCCTTGGGACATTCCGACATGCATTGCTGATTGCCGTACATAGGTAGCTATTAGCAAATGCATGTAATTGCTGTTTGTTTATGCAAAGATCTTTATTAGCATGGACTTAACAATTACTTAGAAAATATTTTGATTTGTCTTGCTGATCGCTCCATGTTAAATACTGATATTCAGCTGCATCCGGTTTGAATGGTTACCTGACCCCAATATAGTTGGAAAATCTCAAATATCTCTAGATTTGAGTAAAATATGTCATGATTTGGAGAAAAAGAAGAATTTTCTTATGTAGATGCGTAGGTATTAGTTTTATTTTAGACTTTTTATTCTTTTAAAGTTTCATTTTGTACTTCATTGTTGAATAGTTAAATAATAAATAGGTATGTAAAAAAAATTATAGCTTATTCTATTCAACAAAAGATGGCGCTGGCCGTTACAAAATATCACGAATGGAGCTCACAGTCAATGTCGTTAACCTAGTTTGTAGATAAGCTTACACTACTAGCTACTAGATGGCGCTGCTTTACCGCTCTATTTTATGATTCAGCTTGAACGATGAACTTGTTGTTTTTGAGCAATTTTGCTAATATTAATTTATTTCGTAATGTTTGTTTGTTGCTATTCTCAATATACTTTTTACATTAGCAACTGTAAGAAGTAAGCAAAAAAAATATTGCTCATAATAAAGTTTTTAAACGTTTTCACAGTTTCCAATACCTGCAAAAGTTTTATAATAATAGAGCTTCCTTTCTCCTTCTCAGGCGTATTTTTTTAAATTATCTAATCGAACTAACTACACGCTTACCTTGCAGTCTCCCTGCACACAGATGGCTCTGAACCCTGGCTTGGTGCACGGAGTTCCGTCCACCACCAGCGCCAGAGACGCGTAGAACTGTTGCCCTCGCGGCCGGCAGTTGAGAGTGCATGGTGAGTCTCCTGGAAATAAAACAAATGAATACTGGTTAGCTAGGAGATATAATCGATTGAGAGATTCTACATAGACAATGCCATAATATACAATATGGACTAATTTTCAGAATCGATAAATTGAAAATTGATTTAGTCCCTAAGGAGTAGTCGCGGGACTAAACAGCTACCGTGACCACGGAATATAAAGGGTTATTGAATGGTGGATTTTTGTCAGTACAAGTCTGACAGTCCCTTCTGCTCTACCCTGGGTGGAAGGAGAAATGGTAACAACGTGTGATGACTTTACCACGCAAAAGTCTCTAAGGAGTAGGTACTTATTGAAATTGTGGATATGATTTTTTTATCAATTCATACAAAGATACAGGGGAAGCTTGTGAGTTCAGGACACAAAGAAAATACACCACGGTGCGGCGTGACGTATTGTGAATTCTATTTGGTTTAGAGAAAGTACGGGTCAAATATTTGTTGATAATCTAACCGATGGACTATTGGGTCAATTTACTCGTAGTTTACCATCGACATGCTTAGTGGACTATGAAGCTTACCATCAACATAAGGCACCCAGGTGTAGAACCGACCACGGAATGGTCTTCTGTCGTACACGGCGCACTGCTCGGCGCGTGCGTCTCTAACTGGACCCGGGCATGGCTGTGAACAAGCGACGGGATTCAAATCAAACATCTATAGAAAAATATTATAGTAAAATCTTATACTGTCTTATTGCTGGTCGCGGGACTTATACCATCACCGTGACCCCGGAACATAAAGGGCTATTGAAGGACACCGTGGATTTTAGTCAGTACAAGTCTGACAGTCCCTCTCGCCCTGCCCGGGGTGGGAGGACTCATTCGATGATTTTACCACGATAAAAAAAAAGAAAAAAAACTGTCTTATTTCTGGGCAAATGCCAGGTTTCTCTCCAGTCCTTCCAACGGTCACGATTGTGCTCTATTTCTTCGCCTTCCAATTCTCAAGGAAGGCATCCAGTTCGTCTCGTCATCTCCTACCATCTTTTGTTAATCAAACAACTTGTCCTTAGTAACTTATGCACACTAGTAGGTGCCAGCGGCTTCGTCTGCTTGAATGTCCAAAATAATCCCAGGGCATAGTAATTTTGGGATTAATGGTATCCTTATGTGTTATTCCGGGCTTATTAACTGTTTACATATAATTTAATTCGTTTTCAATAAATACCTATCTATCCAACCGACCATCTGTTCATACTTTCGCATTTTGTAATATTAGTAAGCATTGAGCGAAGGAAGGAGTCCAGAAAGATAAGTAAATATGGTTTATTATTGAAATACGGTCAACATTAACCAAAAGGCGATTATTACTATCGATTCGCGTGTAAACCAAAAATAATAAAAATGCAAAAAGAATCTCTCCGGCGGGGAATCGAACCCCGGTCTCCCGCGTGACAGGCGGGGATACTTACCACTATACTACCGAAGATGTGCTTTAGTTAGTTGAAAAAGGTTACAACATGGTAAGTAGAACTAAATCACATGAGATTGGATTAGAAGTATTCCAAAGAAACTAGTTGCGGAAAAAAAACTATAGTCCGTGCCACAACTGAAGTATTGCGGAAAATTCGTGGTAATACATTTTTTAAATGAAATTTTATGACAAAGGCACACACCGTCGCCGGCCGTCAATTGGACTTGAGACGTGCCGCGTTCTCTAGGGTCGATTTGGACCTTGTCTAGAGCTTAAAACTTCTTAATTAGGTAGCTAAAATTACATTATTCTTATTATCCAGGATTATCAATAACCCTAGCAAACACTTCCCAAGACTAATAAGTACTAATAACCTACTGATATAAGTCGAGCCGGTCACTAACCTCTCACAGAGATTGCCGCCTCCACGATGATTTGTATTTATTTAGCATTGTGTATCGTCATGCCCCTTTCGCCTGTTGGTCAGTGCTGTAAGCGTATCAACAGTGGCCTCAGGCGAGCAGATAATAGTATAATATCTTTTGAAACTTATCCTGATAACAGAGACAATGGTATCGCGGTAGCCCATCGACATTTTAATTTACTGTACGATGTATTGATCGGCTGTCAGTAATTGCTTAGGCAGGAGATATACAATGAGAAGAGAAAACTTGTGAGTGTAAATATGAAGATTGGAATGAGTATGTGAAGAACTACTTATCAATTTGGTGAGGTTTTTGGTTACCTATGTCTAGAAAGACACGGGTTTCGAACAATACCTGGTGACAGCATTGAGCTATTATTACTACGTATAGAGACGACACCACGTATCACCACTATGTACCATCCAAGATGAGTGCGCACGCACATCTTCACTCAATTGTTTGACAGCTCTGTGGCGTGCTCTAGGCGGGCGCACTTATCCTGGATGGGATAGTGGTGATGCGTGGTGTCGTCTCTATACGTAGTAATAATAGCTCAATGGGTGACAATTATAATTCTATTAGTTTGAACTCTTTTCATTTCCTTGATCATAAGTGGGTCAAGGTTGCTGCAAGCCTGCTCATTGTGTGCGTACTAAGTTGTATGATGAGAACTAGGCAGATAAACTGAGACAGTCGGACTCCGAAAAGCTCGATTCGTGTATCATGTTGCATTCGGCTTAATACTGTGCTAAAATACAACAGCTGTAACTTACTGCAGTGTTACATTCGTTGTACCGACGTGCGAGGCCGGGACAATCTGGCTCCTATTATTTAGGTCCGTGGATCATGTTGTAAGCTCGGCTCGGTGCTACAAGACATTGGTTGAAACATACCGCGGTGTTACACTCGTGGTACCCGCGCCCAAGGCCCGGACAGTCGAGCCCCGAGGAGCTCGACACATGGATCGTTGCGTGCTCGGCTCGCTCTAATGTTACATGGCAATAGCTGTAACTTACTGCAGTGTTGCATTCGTTGTATCGGCGCTTCGAGTCACGGACAGTCAGGCCCCGATGAGCTCGGTCCATGGATCACGTTGCGTGCTCGGCTGGCTCTAATGTTATATGACATTGGTTGTAACTTACCGCGGTGTTACACTCGTGGTACCGGCGCCCAAGGCCGGGACAGTCAGGCCCCGATGAGCTCGGTCCATGGATCACGTTGCAAGGTCGGCTCAGTGCTACAAGACATTGGTTGAAACTTACCGCGGTGTTACACTCGTGGTACCGGCGCCCAAGGCCGGGACAGTCAGGCCCCGATGAGCTCGGTCCATGGATCACGTTACGTGCTCGTCTCGTGTGCTGTATGCTTCGTACTAGTTTCCTTCTTTTTCTGCTGCGCCGTAATCTGGAATGTTAACAATTTATATGAGATGTTTGCTTCTGGCACGTCTATTTATACTACAAATATTCACAAGATCAAAACACTTCATTTTCTGTTATTACGGGAATACAAACAGTTACAATGGACTCTGCTCTCATTCAAGTGTTTTTCTTCTTTACTTCTTTATTAGGTAAGCTTATTATCCCATTATTACCACCTCTGTAGACATATCATCTTTCTGAAACTCCACAAAACAAACCTCTCTAGCCATATCATCTTTCTCCACCAATATTTTTTAGATCTTGCCCTAATGTCAAAGCTAACCACTATCATACTACATATCGGTAGGTATATAGATTTACCAAGATAATTCATACATTCAAAGGCTGCATTAACAAAACCCTTTTCCCAATTATCTTTTGTGAAAATGCGCGATAGACATCGCTAATTCACGACACAGAAGCATCAAAGTGAAAATCAGTATGCACGAAATGTAGTATTCCTAAGAACGCAAAGTAGAACACAATCCCGTCAAGATCCGTTCCATCAGACGCTAATTACAATAATCCTACTGATACTGATACTGTTAGGCCACATCATCCCACTGCTGGGCAAAGGCCACTCCCCATGATCTCCAGTTTTCACGATCCAGGACCAAAGTGGACTATTGGTCACTGGTTTTATCAAGCTCGTCCCGCCATCTTCTACGAGGTCTGCCGTGACGCCTTCTGGCTGTGTCAGGGCTCCATAAATTGGTTATTTTGGCCCACAGCTCATTGGGCATGCGGCAGATGTGGCCGGCCCAAACCCATTTCAGTGCAGCGGTCTTTTGACCAACGTCAGCAATTTGTCTTTTGGAGCGTAGTGTGGTGTTGCGTACGCGGTCTGACAGTTAACAATAATCCTAATGAAATGAAAATCTGTGATGGACGTGAGCAGTTTGTGTCAAATGTTTATACATATTGATCGGTACTGGCTAGTATGTAAAGTGTTCCGAGACAGAACTGCAGATGCTATCTCAGACATCCTAAATTCCGAGCTTTTGTACGTCATCTTACACGCACTTGAGGTATACTTGTAGATCACGTCATTCGCTTTCAGAATTAGAAACTTCCGCGTGAAAGGGGATAAGGTAGAAAGTATTTGAGATTCATAGAATGTTCGGGTGGATTTTGTACGGCAAAGGGTGTAAATCGTCGCGGAACCGTCTACGCAGGTTACTGTGACCCTGAAACGTAAAGGGAAATTGTAGCAACATTGTGGATTTTGGTGCGTACTACTCTGAAATTTCTTTCTGTTGTCAGATAACGCTCCACCCAGGGCGGGAGGATTCATTTGATGATTTTATAAATGAGGTTAATTAGTTGACCGATATAAATAAATACTGCGGTACCTAAGTCATAGAATATTCCGACTATGAATGTGGGACAGAAAGCGCACCAGACACAACACCCGTCTGGTCGGAAGGTACCTTCCTTTTTACCGGGTAGCGAGGAACTTTCTACTCTGTTCCTCTTACCCCCAAAATCAAGTAGGTAATGTAATTAACGAATTCATATTGTTAAAACAATCAGTCATCATAAAAAAAGCTAAACGCCGACGACTCGCGCGCTTAACACGGGAAATATCTTAGTGGTTATTATTTTTCGCAGTATATTAGCATGTTCGAGTATTTACTTGAAAATATCTCATTTGAAGTACCTATTATTTGAGAATATTAAGCTAAGAAAATAAAACGGCGTGAAATATTTATTTTAAACTCCTGTTAAATATTTTTATTTGCTGGAAATCTTAAAATGCATGTCTTTACATATTGACTTGGGTGATCCTTAAATATGCTAAGTATTTTAAATGCTTGGTAATGTTCGCCGGATGAGGTCTTGTTTTCTTTATCATTTTTTTTAAATAGGTTTTTTTTTATAAAAGATAGAATTTGTTCTTATTAATCTTGATTTTTAAAGCATGTGTTTTCATTTAGCTATGTTAAATAACTGTTCCGTTAGTAAAGGTATCTGTATTTCGAGATTTTTTGAACAACCTTGTAAGTTTCTAATAGCCCTAAAGTTAGCTTTAGCTCCCGTTGTATCATTCATGTACGGTTTCTTTAAACCGTGCAGATAGTGGAGCCCTGCATAGCGGGACTCCTTCATCAAGGCTCCTGTATGCCTAAACCAAAGAAATATGGCCTTACATCCGTTGATAATGTTACTAATAAAATAAACAAAGAAGTATTAGGTGTCGATTGACAATTACATTTAAAACCAAACTATAAATTCATCAAGACAGAAATGGTACTGAGATGTATCGAAATGACAATACATAATATATTGGCGGGGTGGAACAATTGCATTGTATGAATGTCACATATTTTTTGGTGTTGTCACTGTATGAGTTAGGATTCTTTTTCTTTTAAATAGCATGCTAATTTGCACCTGCATTCCTAAATATACCGGTTAAGTGGCGTCTACATATTTTTAAAACAATCATCTAGCTTCCGTACATACACATTAATTCTGTCTGCATACATTCACAGTTTGTCACATTTTCATGTCACAATGAGTTGAATGGATTATGATGGAAATTGTTTCTTTTTGGATAAGAAATTAGCATATGAGTCTTGCAGCTCTTTGTGGAGTAAAAGTGACTGTCAGACTATAAATCCATTTTGTTTCTTCAGTAGCCTTTTGCATTTCAGAGCCGCGGTAACCTCATTAGACATTCCTGCGACCTGTCGATCACTTAGGTAGTAATATGGCCTGAGTAAGAAGATAGGTTTAATCATCCGGGTATGCAGGTTTTGGAATATTTCCAAACTTCACACGAACCGGAAAGTCCAGGTTAAAAGCTAGTTTCATTATCTATAAAATCGAGATATTTCAGCAAAGAAAATCCTAATAGAAGTATGAAGAAGAATTTAATATCTCTTGTGTCGTAATATTCGAAGAAATATTAGGTAAGTATTTGGTTGACTGAATCACTGAACAGAATAAAATTTTCCAAAGACCCGGAAAAGAAATGCGCCTTTCTATGAATCATTCTACTCCAAAAATATGTGACTTACCGCCTACATTATTGTTCTTTAATAAATAATTTTCGTACATACTTAAATAATTATGTACAGAGAAATAGATAGCTTTACCCACTTACATCGGCACGCGTATACCCGTAATGAAACCTTATTGTTTCAGCTCATCATTAGTACCAGAATCCGCCGCGACGGGGCGCCACACACAACACCTTTGTCTAGTAATTAAAATTATGAAATCCCCTCGCCTTCTAATACGCCTACAACTTATCGATTCAGATATTGATAGTTTGGTATTTCATTCTTCTGATGATTATGTTTTAATTAGTTGTTCGCGCCTGCGCCGCCAGTCATTTGTTTATTGTTATTATTCGGGAGTGATATCTAGGAATGTTTATTGTTTTTCGTATAGATTAATCTTCGAAGAATTTCTGGTTCAATTTTGAAGAAAGATCACATGCACGAGTTGCAGTTAGTTCTGGGTGCGTTTCTCCATTGGCCGTCATCTTTGTCTCTGGGCTAAATTTTCATGGTCTCAACCATGAAAAAACCCATTTAAAACTGCATTGTTACTTAAAAAAAGACTTTGTAGATAAAACTGGAAAAATGTTTCTTTTTTTTTGAGAAATCAAAAATTATGAAAAAATAATGGTGCCAAAAAACTTGTACATTACAGTTATTTGCCAGTAAGATTATCATTCACATTCTTATTTAACACTACAAATATTTACCCACTGTTCTTGTTGAGTTGCACAGTCAATAACAAAACTTTGATGTGAATTTGAGTAACCCGTTGTATGCGCCAGAGTCGATGTTCGGGCATCATCGTAAAACTTCGGGCCTTGTCGGTTCCGCTCGTTAAATAGTTGTAAAAATATATTGGAAAGTACATACCTATATGTTTTTGCTTGTCTCTAGTTAACATGACCATTTAGCCGATTAAATATGTATCTGCAAATGCCATTACAGAATTGGTACAAGCTTGGGAAATTAGATTCGTCATTGCTAACGTTTAATAAATGTGATACTGGGATTTAACTTGTTTTTTAGACAGACTAAAGTTCAATGATTTGATGATATATAGAAAATTGTGAGGAAGAAATGATTGAGACTAACTAGATCTAGCGTGACACTAAAACTAACTAACTCGTGACTAATTTAAATAGTTTTTGCATCAGATATACAAAACATAATGATAGTCCAATCGTTTAAAATCTCTTCGAAGATAGTTAAATTTTCTTTGTTCATGTCACAAATCATCAAAGGCGAAAGTATAGCTCCCTGTGGCACCCTCTACGGTCGAACTAAAGTCTTCAGTAAATTACATTATCAATTTGCTACTTTACAAGTTACATTATGAAACTGTCAAGTAAATGATATTTCTCTCACGATAAACGAAAATACCTGAATAGTTGTTACTAAAATGATTACTATCGTGTAACTCTTAAAGTCCATTTCGTCCGTCAATCAATTTGCTTGTAGTTCAGACTTGTTACCAGTTGTTCGCTTGTCCTATTCAGTTCTATATTGCCTTTATTTGGCATGTTCGATGTGATCAGGGCGACAGGGTCACTGAACGTTTTGTTAACCTTTGACATTTGGGAATCAATGTTCCATCTGCTGAACATTTGGATGAATTTCTTTAGTTTGGGACTCCGGGGAATAGATTCACAAACAAAGTATTCATTTCAATTTGACTATTAAAGTCATCTTTGAATTTTCAGAAAAAGCTAAGCTTAGCGACAATCCCTTGTAAAAGTATTGTAGTTTCAGAATTGTTCATGTTAACATAGTGAAGTGTTGATAATGTTTGTCTGTTACCTGAGGTATTTTAAGTGACTTCAAGAAAATGAGGAGTAGGTTAATAAGTTCCACGACTACGTAGTTTTTAATTAGGTACTAGAAAGGTTTTCACCAGATTGACGTATCAATTTTTTTCTGTAGATTGTGCCATTACAAAATGTTTCTTACTTTTCCATCATGGTTATCGCAAATATAACGATACTTTATCAAAGCCCTCTGGTTGCTACAAAGATTTATTTGCTTTTGACCACAACGTCACCTAATGCGATGTCATTGTGAGATGTTGCGGTTGACGATTGTGAGTCAGAGACTTGAGGTTACTTTGTAATTTTCTTGTATGATTGTTGATTCATTGCCAATTCTGAGAGTCCTAACACTATCAAAATATTTTGTGGTTGACTAGTTTTCTTTAGTGGTTTCAGTTAAACGGTAAATTTCAGAAAAAAATAAGCCCCTTTAGTAGTAATTTCAATAGTCGAAACTGACTGTACACTAGTGGAAAGTGATACCACGGGAATTACAAAATTCATCAATCAGATTAATTACCTCTAGTTGGGTGGGCGGGAGCCACCTCCTAGCTATCCACTCCGTGCCACGGCATCACAGACTATGTGACCTGCAGTGACAGCTACTCAGCTGTCACTGCAGGTTATATAGTCTGTGAGGCCAGTGTGATCACTCGATCACACTGACCATGGTAGGTCTCACCAAGGCCACTTGGCAGCGACCAGCACCCTGTCATCTGGTGCCTAATGTTTTTCAGGAGTTCCAGTTCCTTTTCGGTGAGCTCGTTTAATCTGAGGCTTCATCTTTGCTTCTGAGTTGCATTGAAGCCAAGTGTAAACCCATTTAAATAAAGAAAGTTGTTAACCTTGTAGGCTTTATTATAATCAGATTCCTATATTCAAACAATTATCTACACCTGTTGACCTGTTCCATTTATCACGCTTTAATGTATGTATTTGCTTTATTGAAAAGGAGTGTTATTAAGGCTCGTTTACATAACACGTCGGAACAACATAGTCGAGATAAAAATGTGAAAGTGTCGATAATCCGGCGCTAATGTTGTATGATAGGCGAACGAAATTCACGTGTCCAATCGATGTTCTAATCACATCACATCTTATTTGATACGATCGTGTGTACGGGGCATTAGGCTGGTTTATTGAAAGTAAATATATCCTGATTTAAAATGGGAATGTGTTGAACTGTGGGTCATATTTGGATGAGATTTTTGATGCGCTGTGTTGGAACTTGGAGGTAAGTGTACCAAGATTTGTTTAGTGAGTTGTAAAGTATCATGTCTTTAGTTTTCCTAAAGATATTGAAACATACGAATTACGATGAAGTAGATAAAGTGGATAGCATCGAAATCTACTGGTAATGAATTTAATGGTTTGTGTCGATAAAAGTTTATTAGTGTCAAACTTGCTAAATGATCTCACTATGACATGAGGTGACCATTTTCTATGTCATTTTTCTCTCTATTTAGTCCTAATTTTAGTTGTTTGGTTGACAGAAAAACTTTGATATGTAATCTATGTTTTATAGTTGTAGACCTAAGTTTTAATACACGAGATCTAAGCCGTAAAGTTGTTGTAACCGCAGAGGTATAGCTTTTGCTCCAAATCCGCCATCTTGGAAAATGGGAGTACAATGTCATAGCGATATAGTTTCAACCACAGTTTAACTATTAGTAGGTAACCTTGTTATTTACCCGTTTATAGGTACATAATATCATGATTGTAGACTCCAAAAGGTTCTGCAGAGTTTTTGGGACAACAACAGCACAACAATCTATCTTTATCTTTAAAAGTTACGCTACCGAATTTAAAATTTCTGTGTTTGTGATAAAATTGAAAATCCAATAAAGAAAATTGTCAGATTGCGGTAGATTGACGTGCTGGCGTACCTATTTAGACTACGTTCAAATTTCCCCAATAGCATTTAACGTGCGCCCTTTGGCAACTACCTACATTTTCAGAGTTCCAAGACAAAATATTTTAGAAAATAAACATAAATTGGCTACTTTGATATCCGAATCCAAAACCTCATTTATTGTGACCATATTTATTTCATGTAAGTTAACTAACTTTTTTAAAGTACAGAACACTTCGTTAACGTCAAAACAAATGATTAGAAATTTCCCATTCAAGCGATGCATTTCATTATCATTACAGTCGCATCCCTCGATAGCCAGGAAGCGATACGTTTTGCAAGTGCCTGTCTTGTTCCAATGGGCCATTAGTCATGGCCAGTCATGGCCGTTCGTGGGCCATCGTTTGTCTCAGCTTGATCCTCTATTATATCTGAGGGTCTGATGACTTGGCCGTGATGTGGGAAGACAGGGCTAATCTGAATGTTGAAGATTGATGGATTGAGAGGGTAATGGGAAAGGAGGTTTGGATTGAAAGGAGTTTTCAATGCGTGTGTGTATTTGTAATTGAATTGTGAAGTGATAGACGATTTTATTGAAATTGAATTATCAATTATTTGTTTTTTGTTTTTGTTATGATTGTAAAAGATTATAACAACATGAATTAGGAATGTATGAATTATGATATCGTGAGTAGTGAAATAGGTTTATTTTTGGCGTGGTAAATCATCAAATGAGTCCTCCCACCCCGGGTAGGACGGGGAGTGTGTACTTGTACTGACTAAAATTCACGGTGTCCTTTAATAGCCCTTTATGTTCCGCGCTCACGGTAACGGAATAAGTCCCGCGATCAAGTAGTGAAATAGGTACTATCAACCTATCACCTACGTATGAGTTCGAACCGCACCCACGATACAGGACGTTCTTAATTTGTTGGACAAAACAATAATTGTGCTTTTAAAAAATGATGATGACTTTTGATTTAGAGTTAGACAAAAAAGTTAAAAAGAAAACCTAGCAGCCGTCCTAATTTAATCTTAAAATAAAATAAATGTCTCAATCGACTATCTTCGGAACTGTTCGGTCGGCGGCGCAGGCGCAGGTTGTATGGCACTCCCGCGGTGGCCAGTCCTCGCTCCTTTATCGATCACGCGCCCTATCATTAGATATCATTGTGATCTATGATCAATGCGCTTGCGACGCGATAGGGTTGACGCTTCAATTATTCGGAATTTTTTATTGTTGTGTTTGACAATGATATAGATGTTTTTATTTGTTAACAGCTATCTAGATTGTAGATGTACATTTCGGTATTTTGTCTTAGTAATAAAAACAGAACAATACTAGGTAAATGCGAACACAAGTTTTTCTTCTATAATGATGATGAAAAAAAATACCTACCGTCTTTCCATTAAAATCAACATCAGTCTGTTTCTTGCAGTTTTTTTTTCCACAAATGATATAATTATGTGTTCTGTCTGATTAAAAAAAAAAACTATAATCATAACCCTAACCTACTCTAAACTATACTACAGAGTGTTACAAAAAAAACCAACTTTCCGTGCTATCTACACGACAAGTCCTTAACTCAATAGCGACTCTATAATGAAACGATTAATACGGAACCTCACGAACAATACAAAAACCTAACACATTAATCTTCCTCACGTGTTCGATTGTTTGTTTTATATTGTTCAACACGAAAACGGTCTTTAAAACCGTAGAGAAATTAGAATAATGACGTATTTATTTGGATCTTATCGTCACTTCTTTTTTTTTAATAGCTTGTAATGTGAATTTAATTGTATTTTTTTTTATTTTATTTTAAAAGTTCCCTTTTTCTCTTTTCTTGTCTAGTCCTGATTTGAAACTATTCATTTGTAAGTATGTGATTCATTTTAAATCTGATATTTTTTTTACTTATATTATGTTTTCGCACCTACATCGATCGAGATTTGACTTCGCCTGGCATTAGGTACTGCTAGGCCTAGTTGATAAAGCCTCTGGAGTAATTTCCAGAAGGACACAGGTTTGAGTCCTGCTCGCAGTCGATTAATTTTTCCGCAAAAAACTATACGTACTTTTGTACTATTACATTTTAACCCGACTACAGGGATTCCAAAAGGAAGGGTTATGATTTTAGCAGTCTATGAAGGCAGTCTTAAGGCTTTATAGATCTTACCTAGCAGGATCCCTGGGCAGACAGTGTCGCTCCTGCACAGCTACTCCACCCCCGCACGTCTTGGAGCAGGGACTCCACGTCCCCCACGAGCTCCACGCGTACATCGTCGCGTTCGTTCGAATCGCTTCTGTCGTTCTTTGCACCTGGAAGATTTTAGTTGAGAAGCTTTTATTAGTAAGAAATCAGACTGTAATTTCCAAAGGGAAGATTAAGCAAAGGTATACTTAGTTAAATCCACATCGCAGATGAGCGAGAGTACTGCCATTACTGACTGACTGACTGACTGACATTATTGACTGACCTGTTGGTCTAGTGGACCCTGAATGCTATGCCGGGGGTCGTGGGTTCGACTCCCACCTAGGACAAATATTTGTGTGATGAGCATTATCATTTGTTCTGTGTCTGGGTGTAATTTATCTACAATATGTAGGTATTTAGAAATATATAAGTATGTTTATCAGTTGTCTAGTACCCATAACACAAGCTCTGCTTAGTATGGGACTAGATGACGTTGTGTGATAGTTGTGGAATATTATATTATTATTAATCCATGGCAGAGACAGATCCGTGCAGACTGTTAAAGAATTTATGTAGGAAATATCGGAAAAACTGAAACCCAGGATCTTTTCCTCAACAGTCTTCTTTGCTATCACGAAGATAATGACGCTCATCAGCATAAATTAGTTAAAGACTGGACCTGAATCCGATATGATAAGGCGGGGCAAAGGGGATAATTTAAAGATCCTCACTGGTAGCGATGTTAAAATATCGTGAAATGAGAATCTAGTGAGTGTTTATTGGATGTAACCTGACCTTTCAGTAGATTTGTAGAAGAGCTCATATAATGGTAACGTGCATTGCTTTAATAAAACTACAAGAACATAATATTGTAGCAGTGTTAACAATTTGTATTTGATTGAATTCTTTGATCTGACCATTGAATTACGTTTGTAAACATAATTTTCAGTCAGTTTTCGTTCGAAATTCGTTTTTATGTCAAGGCCAAAAGCTTCATTTAACAACAAACCCAGTCATGACTGAAATAACATCATTAGCGAAGACCCCTCATAAATATTTCTAAATTATGCCAATTGTTCTAGCAAGATCGTGTACCAAATTTTGAATCACAATAGCAGTCAAGGAAACATTGATTCAGCTGTTACAAATGGCCATTTCTATTAAATGAATGGCGGATAGATTGATTGTTCATTGACGATATACGAAATGTTCCACTTGGGCATATCATTGTCGAAATTGTGCCTAAATTGGCCCAGATGTTCAGTATTATAGGCTACATTGTTTGAATTGTTATGTGGTGGACACAGGATAGTGTTGGAACGAATTTCAGTCACGTCTCTATGAATACTGCCGTGTCATAATAAAGTAACACACCTTCAAGCATATCTACTGTAGCACTCAGTATTATTCATTGCTTATTTTCGGAAGCCATACAGAAACAAATGATTAAAGTCAAACCGATCAGTGTTGCAATACACGGGAACAGGCAATTTGTTTAGCGCAAGCTTTCTCCGAGATCAGTGTAAGTCAACATCAAAGGGCTAATAATTGATGACGTCAGTTACTCACCGGTCGTCCTACCTCCGTGTTAGTTGATTGTGCGTATATGAGTGGGTCTCGCGAACATGCGAGGAACCTGGAACAATAAAAATATAACATAAGCATGAAAAGAAATCAGAGATCAAGGAAGGAATTTAGACATTTTACTAACAGTGGACAGGCAAAGATAAAAGAAAAGCTTTTACGTTTCCATAAGTGGGACGCAGGTTTCCTTTCTAAAGACTAAGTACAGTCACAGTGTCACAGGTAATAATTTATCAGTACCCTTAGCACGAGTTTTCAGTAAATGAGACGTAAAGTAAATTGGAACTTTGACACTTTCAAATTGACAAGTTTCAAGGAAAAAATTAATTCCTTCTTCGCACACCAGAGGCGCTGTTCCATTTTTTCCTTGAAAATTGACAATTTGAAAGTGTTAAAGTTCCAGTTTACTTTACGTCTCATTTACTGAAAAGTCGTGCTAAGGGTACTGGTGTTAAAATTTTTACATGCAGTAATGTCATTAGCTAGCTGGGTTTGATCCTACGAATCGTAAGTTGGGCTTCCATCACTAACTACATATTCTTGTGTACATTTCAACTCAACGTCTTGTAAACACCCTGTGTAAGTATTACTCACATGATTTATTACATTTATTCAGCTTTTGGAATGCTTTGTACGAATTTGTGGAGAGACGAAAATTTGGCGCGGAAATAATTCGACGACTGTGATTGTCGACTCATCGTTTTAGAACAAAGAAATTCTTTCACTTCGAAAAGCTTTGACAACAAAGTTCCGGATTTTATTACTGGCCGTCTTTAGTTCTCAGCTTTAGAACTTTGAAACGTCTCTTTTCTGTAATAATACATTAATTTTGTAGTCTTAGATATTATACGTGGAAAAACAAAGGCTTTGCGTCGGCTAAGTATAGGTCTTTCTTCTTGTGTGTCGTAAGACTGTAAAATTATGCCAATTTGATTATGCGATGACCAATCGGTTTGTTGGGGTGGTAGTTAAAATTATAGTGTTGTTACTTCAAGTTCTGCTTAGTTCTTTGGCTTTGTTTAATAATATTATGAGATTGTGTCAGATGATTTCTGTTTTGAGCAGTTGATCATACGAGGCTGAGTTAACTCCGATATTCGTTTCTCTTTTGCTATTTTTTTTTCAAGAAAAAATTTAAGTGGTTTAATACAATGATTAATAAGTAGTAGATTCGATGACTTTCAACCGTCAAGCTCTGGTATCGAAAATCACCAGCATGCACTGGTCAAATGTCATGCATGTTCGTTCACTTCTAGATAAACATACGCTGACTGTAATGTTCGGTCCACAGTCTTCCGATCTTCATAATTAAAAGCATGAGAAAAATCTATAACTTGCAGTGGGAAATTTAAAAGCCGTTACTGATCGAACGGAAATTTCTAATACTTAATAGTAAGTTGGCAACAGCACCAAGTTGTTCCAGTTTGTGGCAACATGATAGGTGGTCGTTCACAAGCATTCCGCGCGTTCAGAATTTATATTTTGTACGTTATTTCGCCCGCTGTGTATCCCTTCAGCATTTAAATTGGTTGGTCTGAGAACAAATTGGTTTAATTCCAGGTTTTAATGGACCGTTATTGTTTTAACTTGCGGTTATTTTGGTCTTTGTAGGTTTAAGCTTATAATTACTTTATTACCTTAATCTTTTATGTATTATTTTGTACACGAGAGAAACCATTTTCGTTCAGTTTTTTTCTGTCTCTTGTTCTCTGAAGGCTACTGCTAATTTTGATAGTTTTATGGTAGATCTCTCATCATGACTAGTACAAAACTTTAAATGGAATCGTTTGGCAAGCTCTCGACATGTAATAACGACTTCATATTGATGGATTAAGACAGGAATGAAAGAGAACCTCCACATTAGGCCTCATTTTAGCTTTTGGGCTAGACTGAGGCTAAAAGTAGCCATTTAAAATAAATAAGCTAGAGAAGATGGATTTATTTTATTAGGAGTTGCGAGCCTGTTTTGATTTCCAGGAGAATAAACGAAGAAAACGTATTGCGCCGATTTGACCGTCTTTTTCATTTATGTAATTATGTTGTTATGACACCTATGTCATGACATCCTACAACATAGTTATCTAAACAACCTATCACTTTCCTACCATGTAGACATCTAATACACCATCCCAAAATTAATCAAAACATCATGTAGATATTATTTATTTAAAGATATTGACTCATCAAGCCCTAAAGGGTTCCAATATTCGTCAATCCAATACCAAGAACGATGTCGTTAGAAACATAACAATACATACATTATAAATATCGTATATCAATAACAAAGGGTTCTTAATATCCCATGGAAGTGTCAAATGATAATTATAATTTCCATCACAGACCGCGCTAGTACTTTATGTCGCCGATAGGTGGCGCTTCTGAATACTAAGTGAGAGATAAGATCGGTTGCTAATGCTTTATTAGAATAAACCATTCATAGGCTTATAGGAAATTGTTTTGCTAATGTGTACCTCTGTTTTAAGTAGTTTAAGTACATGGAATAGGACTGAATTTGATTTGCATTTTTGAGGTTCCCTCACCATCTGCCGCTACCTTTTACCGCTTTTCCCAACTATATTGGTGTTGGCTTCCAGTCGAACCAGATTCAGCTGGATACCAGTATTTTACATGGAGCGACTGCCTGTCGGACCTCCACAACCCATTAACTGGGTAACACCATACCCCATTTTAAGACTGGTTGTCAGACTTTAGAGCTTCTGACTAACAGTAACGACTGTCAAAGATCTACAAATGACAGCCGGGACCAACGGCTTTACGTGCTTTCCGAGGCACGGCGGAAACTCGCTATGAAAGATGGTCACCCATCCACAGACCCACCTAGGCAAACACGGCTTAACCCGGAAGATCGGCCAGTGCGGCTGTGGCTATTTTTAAGGTTCCCTCATCAATGGTATTTTTTTTATGTGCTCCTGTTATTCGTGTGTCTGTCAGCGGAGTGTATCTCATGGTCTGTAATAGGTTAGACACGTTTATTTCTGTCGCCACTTTTACAACCAATAACTGTTTGCCTTGTAATTATTATTTTTTTCTAAATGAATAGGAAAAGAGTAACATAATGATTATGTTGGTTTTTAGTCAGTAAAGTCTGACATTTCCTTCTGCTCTACCTACCCAAGGCTCGAAGGTTCATTTGAAGTCATCCCAACCCAAAACAAAGCATATAATAAATTGTAAAATTTCTCAAGGCCACATAATAATATCTTCAAGACCAATATTCCTGAAAATACCGACTAAAACATAAAGCTCCAAGCTTTCCTCGCACCATAACTCCAGTCTTTGTCCCATTGTATCATTAAATTTGTCCTTATCTACTCGATTTGAATATTTGAAACGTCCTACCAACTTCCGCGTGGTTTGTATCTCCTGAGATTCGATACAGATTAGATAGAAACATTTTACCTGCAGTAAAATATACGTAATCCAGAACATAAAGGGAGCAGTTGTCTGTGAAAATTTATGGAGTTTTCGACTTTACGACCACGAGTTTGTGCTAACTTCCGTTCTGATTCCTTAGATTGGTTTTAGGTTTGTTTAACTTTGTAGCATTGTGAAAAAGTTTTACGATACCTACTATGGGAGATTTATTAAAGGCTCCTCATACAAATAAAGGTTAAAAAATCGTGCAGGTAAAATAACTTTCCTTTGGCATTTAGGTACAGAGAAAAAACGTGTTTTTTATGTAATCTTTGTGATACTTATACTTTTTTTTTTTTTTTTTTTTTTTTTTTTTTTTTTTTTTTACGTGGTAAAATCATCAAATGAGACCTCCCACCCCGGGCAGGGCGAGAGGTACTGTCAGACTTGTACTGACTAAAATCCACGGTGTTCTTCAGTAGCCCTTTATGTTCCGGGGTCACGGTGATGGTATGAGTCCCGCAACCCCGGCAGGCTTTGGCCCTCTGAGAGGGGGCCCCGTCATTTTGCTGACAGCTCTTTGAGGCGCGCGTGGAACACGACGCGCCGTCGACCCGGGCATGGTCCATGGTCGGGCGGCGAGTTGCCCTTTACTCGCCGCCCGCATGCCCGCGCCTACGGTGGCCGGAGATCGTCTTGCGACGTCCGACGCCGTGGGCGTCCACCACCGCGGGTGGGGCGGAGGGAGGACCTTGTCCTCTCTCTCACGCGGCCCGCCTCCTCCTTCGCGAGCATGACTGCTTCGCAGAAGGAGGCGACCGCTTCCCACTCCGTCTCGCCCCGCAGCATGGCCGCGACCAGTGCTGGGCGCGAGAGGTCTCCGCCTATCGCTGCCGTGAGGACACGTCGGTGCTCCGCCCAAGCGGGGCAATCCTGCACCGTATGCTCGACTGTGTCCTCCGGGCGATCTACGCAGTGGTGACACCCAGGCGTTTCTTCCTTTCTCATAAGACACAGGTACCTCCCGAAACATCCGTGTCCGGTGAGGACCTGTGTCAAGCGGAAGGTTAGGACGCCGTGACTTCTCTCCAGCCACTCCTCAAAGAGGGGTCTTATCGCCGCTATTGCGGCGTGCCCGGCCGTCGGTCGCGACAGTCGTGTCCTCCATACTGCCCTGAGATCGCGCCGGAGCTCTTCCCGCCGCGCCTCGACTTCTCGAGGCAGCGGGGTCACGCCCCGGCGCTGCGCCTCCACGCGCCATTCATAGACGCGCTGGAGGGCAGTCGCCTCCAGATCCCAGGGCAGCAATCCGGCGAGCAGGTTGGCCGATTCGCCGGTGATACTTATACTTAATGTGGGTTAAAGACTTTGTCTGTCACCTCCGCACTCGTCCTTAAGGGTGATGGACCAAAAGCTCAAGGTTATTGGCGTGGAAAATGTCACACAGGCCTGTTTTCTTGAAGATATTATTTGCTGTCTCCAAATTTTCCGTTACAGGACATGCCAGTTTCCTCATGATGTTTCTTGTAACAGATCTCTGATTTGCTTTTACAAGAAAAGAGTGGGCTGTAATCTACTACAGGCGGGGAGTGCGGGTCTGTAAATGATAGAATTTTCTTTATTTATCATCATCATCATCAGCCTAAAATTTCTCCACCGCTAGGACTTAGGCCTCCTTTCTGTAAGAGGAATACTAATATAATAATACTTTAAATAAATCAGTCTAATTTTGAATTGAAGCCTCGACTAGGAACGAACGAGTGACCCAGCTCAATTCATTCAGCTGTCGAGAACGTGCGTTTACTTAGGTAATCCATTACACTGGACGTTTCCCGATCGACGACGTGACCGGACCATTATCACTCCTATTACAATTTATAGGAATGAATATTTGTTATTTAATGTGTATTCTATAAAGTAGAAGATAGAGTTAAAAGTCTGGAATCTGGATTTGTGAAAAACATCCGCCTTTTTCTGTGAGAATAGTTGTACTTATTTTTCAACTGCAGATCATATTGTATACCTATACTTTTTTTTTAAAAACATTTAGCACAGTTTATGCCATGATTACTTAGTGAAGTCCGAAGTGAAGTTAAAATCCTTTCATTTTGTCTTCTTACAGAACAGAAACATTCTATTTTTTAACATCATTATCTTCCATTTACCAGAAACCAAGTCCAAGACCAAAGTTGGTCTCCGCGAGCGCGCTGAGCATCGTTAGCATACGCGGTGAAGGGGAGGTGGTTCGGGCTACAGTGGATGATAATGGGGCAAAATGGGATCCTAACATGCTTTTGATAAATCTACACTTAATAATTGGTAGGCACATCGCCGCTGGTGCCAGTACTTAGCAACAGATCTTTTTGAAGAGCATCACCAATAAAGGCAATTGAATATTAGTACGTTAACACATAATAAATGTCTATCCTTTTGACGAATACGGTGTCATGACTACTATGTACTGTTTTCCAATGGCCATTATCCCCATAAATAAATCTGAAAACCTTGAGCAAGTCCAGACAGCCATCAGCATTGTCAATAACAGCACTTCTTGACAGAATAATGTTTACAAATCTTAAGTAAACAGTCGCATGGCGTCATTCAATGGCATTTTTCAGTTCAAATTGCCATGTGTAAAAATAGGACACATTAGGTACAAGAGTACCAGTCATCAAGGAGTGTTCGACGGTCATGGATGGGTGGCCGGTTGCGTCAGCGCATCGACACGGCGTAATCTGACGATAAATCACTCGCTTTCTGGATTGGAATGAGATCACGGGTCGAATCGATACTAGACGAGAGACCAGCTTAATTGGAGTAAACCATTCGTTCGTGCACGATTTATTTTGTTAGTTCTTTTGTTGTTTCAAATCAGTATTGTTGTCTAGTGATGTCCTTTGTCTGCATTGTGTGGCAGCAAGTGGTTAATTGGTTGTGCAATTTGTGCAAATAATGATGAATGGCTTTTTGTTGTTTTGTAGCTTTCTCTGGCCTTTAACGTGAAAGGGTTAATGGTTGATTTGTTGTAATTAGATTTATAAAGTCTTATCAGCTGAAAAGATTTAACAATAGTAACCTTTTACCTCAGTCAATAAAAAATCATGGTTGAATTCATAAGCTTGGGCTTGCAGACGTCAAGTAATGGGTAGCTCGTCGTGCGATCAAGGACTGGATCACTCATTTGATGATAACCCAAGGAAGCGATAAATTCATAAATCTAGTCAATGCTTTTATTTTATGCGATTATATGAACGATCCTTCAATTCATAAGTAATGTTACGAATTAGGCTGAACTTTCTACTTCAACTTTTTTGGTCTTGCCAAATGAAGGGTTAATAACTTTAGTTATCTAACGAATTTTAATGTTGTTTAATCTACGTGTATACCGATCTCCTTTGTAAAGAATCTATTTTAGTAATTCAATGGTTTTGGTCCAATACGTGTTTAATTTTAGAAGCAGAAAACCACTGGTTCAAGTTCATCTTATTTGGTTCAAAGGTAAACGCTCGGCTTTAACTACCGATAAATACCTACAATCTGTACCACACACGATTAATGTGAGGGCTACCAATCTATACATTTAATTGACAAATAATTGTAGTTATTGCTGAAAAATAAGGGTAAAAGACTTGTAGGCGGGTAGATAGAATAATAATACTGTGTACTTAGTTGTATTATAAGTTTGAATTAATTATTATTTAATCTATGAACTGTCAGTTCAAAGATTATGCGACCAAGATAAAAATGAAGCTGAAATGGTGCCATATTGTGACGCGATGCAAACTTTTATAACACGTCACACACCCGCTCCTAAATGGATAACAATCATTTACGTTTAAGCATTAAGTTTTGTCGTGTCCACACATTTAGGTAGGTAGTTGTCGCATAGTCATTGCTAATAACGTTACCTACGAGATCGAGCATCCTGTCGGTTATAGGATTTCTGGGATGGGTTATAGGAAAAGGAATGACGTAAGAATTGGTAAATTTCAAGATAATTACATGTAATCAAAGCAATTTTAGCACGTTTCGCCGTATACTAAAAATTATGATCGCTTGAATCACTCAATTGGTGTCAATGATGGTATAATGATGCAGATTTCGTATGGGATCATACAGGTTAAACGGTTGAATTAAATCAGATCGTAAAAGTCTTACCAGTTTCTATATCAAAATAGTTGAACTTACTGGTGTATTGAAACTTTTCTAGGTACAAAATATGACAATTTGAAACGAAGTTCATGGAAAAGCGAAGAGTATAAATTCTTACGAAAAGACTACTGTCAAGAGAAATCCCATTAAAAAAAAAGCATATTTGCACGAAACAAACTGCTATAAAAAAAAACTTGACACACTAGCAACCCTAAAATGCCGATCGTATTTATTTATATGAAGTGTGTTACGGCGAGATAGATGCATGGAATTAGTTAGTGCGGTGATAAAATCTTTTCCGGCGCCCTGATACGTTCCGTTCCGGGTTGTATTAATGTAGCTACTGCTCTTCAGTTTGGGGTTAGATACCTGTTGCGTGTGTTAATGTGTTTGTTTGGTTATTATGCCAATAAGTTTTGTTGGAAGAGGAGTGTGTTTGATAGAACTGATAATGGTCATGTATTTGGGTAAAGTCGGAATTGTAGTTTGGTACGAGGTATAGCATAATGAACGTACCTATAACGATGCCACTGATGGGACAAAAGCATCATCTATGAAGAAGAAAAGGATTGAGCTGTGATTCACCGAATCATCATGCAGACCCATTGCGGGTTGGTAGTGTTGGTACCATGCCACATGTCTTCATTATCATGATTTCAAATTTTGCTGATTTTTTCACGATGTTTTCCATCACCGTTGTGTGAGCAATGAACAACATATTAATCGGGGAGTACATTTTATCAGTGTGAGCTTTTGCAAACTTCAATTATGGCAGTTTTATGAGGTTGCAATTAAAATTTACATTTATTAAAATTATGATAACGAAACCATAAACTTATTTGATTATTCAATTAAAATCCCTGATTACATAAAAGTGACATTTAACTAAACAGTCCCATTCATTCACCGCAACACATTCACACCAAATTAAAATTATAATTTACACAAAATAACATTAATTAGATTTACTTATCAAACATTTAACGTGACTCTAATTTACGAGTGTTATATGCAAATGTGTGGGCCATTGAAGCCCGCACGGTAGCTGTGACTCAGAATTATTAATATGTTTACAATTCAGATAACAGAGGCCCTTTGTGTAAACGACCATAAAAGTAATTGGTGTAATTCATCTCAATAGCTTATGTTATAAAATTGGGGCTACTGCGCGGGTCTGTAGCGGACGCGTGACCATTACACGGTTAAGTTTTTGGGGTACACCGTGTAACCACACCTGGATTTCTTCGTAATTTTACGGCCTTGATTGATGGGTTAATTGGTTGAGAATTGAATAATTTTGTTAATAACTATGGTTTTTGCTTTTTAATTGGTATGTTTTGTGGTTGTTGTATATCAGTGGCTAAGGTGTTTACCACCCACGAATTGCAGATAAATATAGCTACCAGTGACTGCATAGGGATAGCTCAAGACTGGACTAAGTGGCGTATATTAGAAGAGGCCTATGTCCAGCAGTGGACGAATAGAGGTTGCTGATGATGATGATGATGATAAATTTAACTTTATTAATGTGGGCTTGTTTGAAGTCACTAATAAAAAGGCTACTACTACTGTTAAGAATATTATCTTGTTTTACTACTTAAAAGCGTGAAATTTTGTAAAGGGGTATGAATTTTTATACGAATCTTTATCACTCATACAGAGATTTTTCATAGCCAGGATTAGGACATTTTATTGCGCGGGCAACGTCGTCGCGGGCTTTTACTTGTAATAAAAAATACATAATAAGAGAAAATTTGAAAGAAAAGAATAAAGAATTTGTTTGGCTTTCAGAAAAGAAATACAATAATTTACACAACCACACATTGGAAATAGTCCATAAACGTTGTATTAAGATAGTAAAGACATCTTCAGATTTATGTCATCCGTTCCCATCTTCATCTAAATCAAAGATAAATTGATAAGTTATCAGGGATTAGAAATATCATAGACACGATAACGATAAACAAGATCTATGATATCTGTATGGCCAGTATTATTGAGATGTTACGATAAAAAAGTGTCTAAATAGAAAGTAAAACCTCTTTTCCGAAATTATTACTGACGCTGTAAATCCTACTTCCTACTAATATTATAAACGTGAAAGTTTGTATGTGTGGATGGATGTTTTTTACCCTTTCACGCAAAAACTACTGAACGGATTTGACTGAAATTTGGTACACAGATAGTTTATAACCTGGATTATCCTACTAATATTATAAACGTGAAAGTTTGTATGTGTTGATGGATGTTTGTTACTCTTTCACGCAAAAACTACTGAACGGATTTGGCTGAAATTTGGTACACAGATAGTTTATAGCCTGGATTAACACATAGGATGTGTTTTTATCCCTATTTTATGTTCCCGTGGGATAATTTTGGAGTTGTAGCGGGTGAAGCCGCTGGCAACAGCTAGTATTTTTTAGGTAAGTTTGATGGTTTATTTTATTTTGATCACGTCTACCAGCCATCGCCTATAACCAGGTTTCTAACCCCTTTGACTTCAATGTAATCTCATTAATTTTGTGGACCTTTTATAAGAAAATTTAGCGGAAATTGTTGACATTTAAACCTTTAGTAAGTCTATCAAGAACAGCATTTTATTTTCCCAAAAATATTTTTTTAAGGTATGTGTCAGTATTATGTATGTCCGTTAGGCAATCTTTAACTCAAAACTTCTGGACAGATTTTGTTGAAAATTCTCAGCAATCAAATGACAGCTATGTAGGTAGGTGTTTCATTTATAAATATAATTGATATTAAATTAATATGAGCTACACCGCGTGCGGAAGTTAAGAACTGCATAAAAACTTATAAAAGCTCAAAGGTACATTTAAAACTATGGTGTACATTCATGTCAACTTTTACCTATTCTTTGTTTTACGTAACCAAAACAAATAGTCTTTTTTTTAGTTTTTAAACTTTGTCCCCTCTTGAAAACTCTTCCCACACGTTCGCACACAAATCACACAAGTCAAACATGTAACCCTTAAATTAACATTTAACAAACATCAGTTGGAATGTTTTCTTTCTATTATGACATGTGTGACACAACCTTACGTATGACATCATTATGACACTATGTCAATATGTCCAGGTAACTGAGTACTGGCGAATCTGTGGACCACTCCTATGGAATAATAACAGGCTGGAAGTCGGTCAGACTCACGATGTCAGCTATTGTCTTCAAGCTGACTAATTACTGTAATTGTTATACAATTACTTACTATTAAATTGTTTGCATATTGTAATGTCGGTAAGTAGTCGTTAAAAGCTTACTGAAAGTTCTTAAATTTTTTTTTCTTCACAATGTTTATTTGTTTATTAATAGTGTGTAGTGTATGGCATTTCATGCACACTTTCAAGTCCTTATTTTTAACCGATTTCAATGAAACTTCATAAAAATATATTACAGAAAATTAAAAAAAAATAGAGGCTAGATTTCGCTTTTCTTTTTTCAGTGGTGTAAGTTTCTATGGCCTTTGGAAATAAATATTACATACAGTTTTGCCTAAAGCATACTCTATAATTTTCAGAAGTAGAAATTAGTATTTTCTAGTACAATTGACAAATTACATTGGAAAAAGAGGGAAAATGCTAAGAATTACTCAAAACAGCTCACATCTTAAGTATTGTTCTATCAAGACAGATAGCTAGATTATACTTGATTGCACATCAAAATAAATTAGCAATATCTTCAAGACAACCTTTTTATGGACTAACTAGCCTTTGCCAGCGGCTCATAGCCTATATCACTCAGGACTAATAATCCTTTCTACTGGTGAAAGAATTTTCAAAATCAGTTGAGCAGTTCCCGGGATTACCCCCAACATACAAACAAATTTAACCTCTTTATAATATTAGTATAGATAAAGCATAGTAGCCAGAATTCATTGGATAAGCGTACGACACTGTTTATTTCCCGATCTATTCCAATCTCACGAGATGCATGCTTCACGTCGAAATAACTTCCCATAATCTGGCGAATACCGTCCAATAGGATAAATATGGAGCAACCCGGATATATTGACGTCCGCCGATGTCTATACATAGACTAAATATGTCCAGACATAACACCAACGACGATATATTACTAGACTCCGCATGCACTATCTAAGGAACAAAAACTATTCTGTCAACTCGCTGAGGTACTACGTAAGCGAGGGGGATGGGGTACTGCATTGTGATTGGCTAACTCAAGGTCTGTTCTGTCTCAAGGTATGTTTACGGTTCACAGACTTGACGATTGGTCGAAATAAGACGGATATAAGACTTTTTTGCCTAATGTGTTGTCAGACATCGGTCGCCTGTTATTAGGAGTCTAGTAATATAATCTTCGTTGCATAACACGTTACTGATATACATAGATATGTCATACTAGTAAAGACATAAATTTAATGTCTGCTTGTTGGCTCATATTGCGAATCTATTTCGAATCGTTTCCGTAGCATTAATGAATTGATTGGGTGTGGATATGTTCAAAGCTATTTTGGTTTATTTGAATCCATTGTTTGGTTTTATTGTCTTTGGTTGATGATTTGATAGATGATATTGTTGTAAAGATCGTTTAGACAACCTATTAGTATCAGCCGCAACCCTTTTTTTTTTTTTTTTTTTATCGTGGTAAAATCATCAAATGAGACCTCCAACCCCGGGCAGGGCGGGAGGTACTGTCAGACTTGTACTGACTGAAATCCACGGTGTCCTTCAGTAGCCCTTTATGTTCCGGGGTCACGGTAATAGAAATAAGTCCCGCGACCCCGGCAGGCTTTGGCCCTCTGAGAGGGGGCCCCGTCATTTTTGCTGACAGCTCTTTGAGGCGCGCGTGGAACACGACGCGCCGTCGACCCGGGCATGGTCCATGGTCGGACAGCGAGTTGCCCTAGCCGCAACCCTGTGTGTACAGTGTGTTCTGTGACAAAACTTGAGATAAGGAATTGACAAGCAGTGAGCCGCGATGGACTTTTTGGGTCAATCCCACCACACTATTCCCAAATCACTGCAAGTCCTGAAAGCCAGAATCAATAGTGGCAACCACCAGAAAAGCGCCGAGACAAAGAAGCGCGACGTGTCCCGGAGAATGAATTTAGCTGTCTTAGATCATGATCAGAAAAAAATAATTAAGGTGAAGGAACCAAACATGATTTTCACTTCCCTCCATGTCAAGCAGAAGAAAGAACGAAACAAGGCCAAAAAGCACAAAGGGTCGTAGTGCGATAGTAAACATAAATTTCATCCATTAGATCGTAGTTTTTACCACATTTTTCCATTTATTTTTAAGTCACATGGCAAGTCAGGCTCCTGGCAGCTATTGAGCAAATTCCCAATAGACATACTCCATAGCATGTCTAACCTATTTTTGAGTAGTAAAGTCATCTAATTATTCATCAGGGTCACCGTAACCTTTACAGACTGTTCCACAACCCACTTTTGCTGACGTAAGAATCGAACCTCAACATTATCGTTTGCAACCACTAAACCAGCGCGGTAACCAATTAATAATACAGTTGCATTAAATGAAGTGATCTCGATAGAACAGCAATTCCATTTATCTAAATTACTTGGCGGTAGTATTACGAGTCCATTTTACTTGGAGAGTTAATCGTTTGACCTAGTAAATCAAACAACTAATTTCTGAGCAATAATAAGGGTTAAAGCGGGTTTGCTGATTCTTAGACCAGAGCGAAACGCACTGAATGGAATAAACGCGGCGGTTTTTGGAGAAACTTGAGTCATCATTCCTATTGTTCTAGCCATTGCTGCGTAGGCTTGGACTTTATTTGTCTGTTCTGTGGAAGTTTCATTCAGGTCCTTTAAAGGTCATCCACTCATTAATTTGCCTGATTCACAATCATTAAATTTATATCCTGTCATTTACAGAGGTATAAAAAATTTCCAAAAAAAATTAAGTTTAAGTGGCTAAGTGGTAATTTTTGAGCAAGCCATGTCGCTCGTAGAACTGATAACCGATGGGGAAGAAAAGTTCTGGGGTGGCGACCACGGAGCGGCAAACGCAACGTATGCAGGCCTCTCACTAGACTGACGTAGTTGCAAGTAGCGAATTTTCAAAAGTAGGGGAGGCCTTTGTTTAGAAGTCGCCTTCCGGCCGATGATGATTTAATTTCTTGATAGTTTGTATAAAATGCAGTTCGGTGTACATGCTCTTAAAAAAAATTAATGATCTGTAAAGAGAATTATGTGATTCCTTAAGCTCCAATTAAGATATTAGACAGAATACGGATAATGACTCGGAAATGGTGTAATTACCTGTATTTAAGACACGAGTAGGTCAAAGTTTGCATAAAATGCCGCTTTGCGTACACGCTCTTAAGATGTTTTACGAGTATTAAGAAGGATTAGAAGTTCAAGGTTTATCTTGCTGATTCACGATGTTTATGTTATGTTTCAATATTACTGAACTTAAGTTATATTTCGATCTGTCTGTATAATTAAAGGCGGAAACATACTTAGGTATCTTGGGTGTCGTGACGCGCTAGAAACATATCAGTTTCATATATTATTTAATACAGTTAGAGACACATTTGCATATTGTGTCGTGTCCTAATTAGAGATAGGTTTATTTCTAATACAATTATTATTTATATGCGTAGACTTCGAATGATGAATTAATACATGTTACCCAGTTAACTTTTCCTTTTTTATTCCTAGTGATATAACATTTATTTGGGCGTGAACTCCTACAGGCCCAATTCGTTAAGTCAATGCCTATTTTGTTCATAAAAGTTTTTTCCCTAGACCTATCTCTAGTCATAATTCGCATAACATTAAATGTATGTTCTGTTGCGCCACGACACGACAAGCCACGACACGTTAATGTGTTTCCAGCTTAATTCGATGGTAAGTAGATTTCTGTTTCAAGTGTTCGGTCCTGTTCCTTCTCTCCACATAATCCCTTCCTCTTAAAGTACGTAACAAGAACAGCCTGTTATTATTTTAGGGTTGTAATTATAACAGACTAATTGCTCAACATTTCGTACGCACGTTACGTAGGCCCATATTTGTACTTTAGAAATAAGACAAAGCAGTTATAATTACAAATGCTCCTGTTATGTCTTTTGGTAGAGCTAGCCTCGTAAAATTAAATTGTTTTCATTTTACAATCTTTTATGAGTCGTTTTGTTTAGTTTTAATATTTAGTTATTACGTTTAATTACAATGTTATTATTTTATATTGTGTCAACAACCATTGCGGGCTCTTTGATGATAAGAAAAAGGCGTTGGTAATCTACATAATGTTTTGTTTATGTACACATATTAGATAAACAAAATAAGGAAACAGCTGTTATTCTAAATGTATCAGTACAAAGTTATAGCTTAGAGTTGCCAACCTTTTTTGGAAGACATAGAATTCTTTTCAAACAATGGCAAAAATCCTACTAATATTATAAACGTGAAAGTTTGTATGTGTGGATGGATATTTGTTACTCTTTCACGCAAAAACTACTGAATGGATTTGGATGTTTGGTACACAGATAGTTTATAACCTGGGTTATAAACTATCTGTGTACCAAACATCCAAACGTCTTTTATAGATTTTCAACGATATCACAATTAGTGGAAGGTTTTTGTATTAGATTGGTAAACTTTGACACATTGGGGTAGGTTGACCAGCTGGCGTCTGTATACATTGTACTTTACACTTTCATGAATTTTCATTTAAGATTTATTGCTTCACCGTGCTGAAGTACCATAAGTTTCCTTTCAAAACTTTTATCAACCTTTTTCAGTTTCAGTTGGTACAATCTAAGCCCAAAAATATGTTAAGTTGAAGCACAAATGATTTACTAAGTATCTTTAATTCCGTACTTTATTAAAATCGAACAAAATATAGTATGATACCATAACTTATATATTTTATATCATTTTGAGAATAACTACACTATTAAGAGCAATAGATTATTCATAAAACATGTGACGGTTTTCAGACAGAGTGCGTGCGCATACGCAAACTAAATAACGGTCTGTTACGGAGTGGGCCCGCAATTAACAAGGTCTGGTTCAGAATAGGACGAGATGTGGTATATAAGCACATATGTATACTAGATTATAAGCGAATACTTTATAATGGATCTAGCTGTGTACTATCGAATAACATAAATCCTGAACCCCCTAGAAACTATTTCCTATTTGCAGCGTTTTAATTTTCACTTTGTGTTATTTGTTGGGTACATTTATATAAAAGATAGACATTTGTTATCATTAACAGACTGAGATTTTTAAGAACTTTTATTTGGTATCACTATTGTAGGTAAACAAATCTTGAAAGTTAAAGACACACTTCCCGATTTACAGTTGAGCTGAAATTTTGCACGCAAATGTAGGTATGTCGCATAACAATAAAATGTATTATTAATAGAAATATATTATAATGACATAGAGTTGATCTGATGGTGGATCTGGAGTGGAAGGTGACCAAAGGAACTTTGTAATGAAACGATACAACCCAATCGAGTTTGTACTCGTTTGATAAATATTATGGAGTACTTTATATGTATAGTAGATCTTTGTACTTGTAATACAGCCATGTTTTCTTTTGTTATAAAAGCGGCGCTTTAGGTACGTATGCATTCAGCCTATGTAAGAGATTTTGAAAAAAAAAGTTCTTTAAAAGGTTCTGTTTAAGTTAATCGATTGTACGTCATATGATTCGCTTGCACGCTCACAAGATGCACAATCATTACCCGCCTGTTACCCTACAGGTTTATAACTATACAGTTCTCATATTAAACCACGTATTAGCCTCATAAAGTGAGTCTTAGATGTACATAAATACAGAATATAAATTAATGGTATTATTTAGAAATACAGTGCACCACTGGCTACCTCCACCTTTTGTAATTTTTGTTTGTACAGTCCATCCAAAGGTTGTCTGGAAGATATTGCTATTAGTGATAAGACCGCCATTGTAACCATAGAATTAGTAATGTTTATAATAGTTTTGTAACAATTTTGGTGTACAATTAAGTATATTCTATCTATCAATGTAAATGGGGGATCCGTGGTATTGTTATTGAAGCAGTCAGCCTTATTATGTTCCCACTAGTGGGACGCAGGTCTAATCTCAGCGATAGGCAGTGTGTGTCTGTAATCCACCACAAGGATCCAGTGCGGGTTTGATATATGTTAATTTTTCGATTTTTTGTTTCTAGGGCAGTCATGGTTTCCTCACGATGATTTCCTTCACCCTCTTGTGCAGGAATGGTGATGAAATCAATTACACAAAGTGAAATGCCTGGCTGGGTTCGGGTCCTCGACTTACAACTTATAAGTCGGGCAGTAACGGGCCACCACTGCTCCTTTTTAATCGTAGTAAAATCATCAAATGAGTCCTCCCGCCCTGGGTGGAGCGGAAGTCACTGTCCAACTCGTACTGACTAAAATACACGGTGTTCCTTCAATAGCCATGTACGTTTCAGGGTCACGGTTACCTGTTTAAACAGTCCCGCGAACCCGGCAGGCCACTGCTGCTCCTTGATAAGAACTTGGTACAGTTTCATTACACTTGATTCAAACTAGTTTTTCTCCATAACCAATTTGATATAATTAAAATATCTACTCGGTAATTAATTGGTCGATTGCGAATATGTAGATTAACAAGTAGAAGGTTTTATATTTTATTAATTGCTGGTATCTTATGACGACGATTATATATTAATCACATATCGCCTCGGAAATGGCGTAGAGTTGTTATTAATTGGTATTAAATTAAAAAATATTGCCTAATTACACAACAGAAAGAAGACAAGATAGGGATCGCTAGAAAATTATTTATCTATTATATTATCTACTCCATTGCTTCTTTATTCATTACTAGAATATTCCATGTCAAAAATTTTATGGCAATTCACTTTTGAATTCTGATAAACTAACCCTTTTAGACTTCAAGATCACGAAAATCTCGAACCCAATTTTCACCCAACGTACAGAATAATTCAAAATTGGTTAGGAAGCGATAAATAGATAGCCCTTCTCAGAAATACACGAGTACAATAAGTTCACAGTACCTTAGTTAGTTTATCATAACACCATAGGAGGTGCACAGCCGTGGTACTATGCAAAACAGGTTGAGGCGAATGCAATTATTGCAGTCATAGATAGATGCATAGAATTTTAATCATAAATCAATGGGTTTAAGCGGCTTTGGGCATTCATGGCGTGTGCCACTATGGCGCCAGGGCCTGTAGGAACAGTAAGGGGTTTATGTCATACCTGCATGCTGTCATCGTTCTGCATTCTAACGTTTGTTCCAAGTTATATTGCTTCCACGTGTTGCGATTTGCCTACAGCGTTTGACCCAGTAATCCCAACCTTTAGTACATCCCATGAATAGAAGCCTGTTTGATTAAAATCCTTTTGATTGTACTCGCGAACTGTACTGCACAATCGAATAAATCTGATTGCTTCTGTATATCGCATCATAAAAGTTTATTAGGATTGATATGTTTTTGCGGACAAGTGAAATCGGGGCATAGGCTAGTTCTCAGTTAATTAAATAGTGTTTACCTTCTTGTTAGTTTCACTTAAAGCGATTTGCTATGGTTGTTTGTTTTGCGTTGGTACCTTTTATTTAAATCGAGCGTTGAAAGGTTGAGTTGATTTTAATGATGGTCGGCTTACAGATTGTTGATCATCTTGAGCTTTTTGTTTGGTATCTTTTTATTTTTCTTTGCTTATGACAAGAATGTTGAGAGCTTTTAAATTTTCCTTTTACGGGTTTGCTAATTTATTAACGCAAAAACGTTAAATTCTAATAAAGTCATCATAACATTTTAGTCTCGAGTTCTTGCTATTTGAAAAACAAATACTTAATTGAGTAAGTTCATCATTTTTGCATTGTAAATCATAAAAGCATGTTGTGTACATGGAATAAAAATGTAACCGCTTAACATTGTCAATAAATAAATATTGCTTCAATAAATCCATAAATTCGCCATGTTCAATAAAGTTTATAGTTCTCTAGAAAGCTGTAGTTTATTGCGACTATTTCTAAGCTTGTATTACAAATTGTACTCATATATTAAGACGGTGGTTGCTGCAAATATTTTGACATTAGATATGTAAATAGCCTTAGTCTTGAAGCGCTTTTTCCTAGACGCTACAATCAGGCTAGAGCGTCACCCATAAAATTTGAATAGTTAAATGAAATATGAGGCCACATAATTGTTTTACAACGAGTCTAGCTTGAGGCGTCCATCGGCGCCGACCAAGGAGACGAAAAAGTGATTTGGCAAAATTAATGACTGGCTTCCATTTAGTTAGGAATCTGATACGTACAGAGCACTGAAACAGACAGAGGTTATTCGCACACTTGTTGCCAAAAAAACTTTAAGTGTCTAGGTTATTTTTAGGTCCATTTAACCTTTAAGTGAACTCGTGATACACCCGAAATTAATAGATTACGGTCAGTGACACTGACATCATCTTCAATATCTGATAATACTCGAGTCCATTAAGTTGTTATGTTTGTCTACATCAGAGCGTCGTAAAGTAAACATAGGACAGTTATTAGGTCAATGTGCGAGTAGGTACACGTCTTCTGAAGTTCCGTTTACTAACAGAATTGGACAGATTTATTGATGATCATAATGATATTTTTATGAGCATGCATTTTATTGCCGCGGCTAAGATTTATAAATATGAAGTGACTGAAGGGAAAGTTAAGTCATTAACTAATAAAAAAATCATTATTTTCAAAGATTTAAATAATAGTTTTCAAAATATCAACCACCTATGTATTCAATAATATAATTTGCAAGCTAAAACTAGGTAACTGTCATAAGCAAAATAATTACAAAGATAGATCTACCTTATTAATGTGAGAGGCAGAGTATATTCGAAGTCTACTAGATGTAATGGAATACGAAAAAACTTCATTATAATATACTTATGACCAGCAAAAATAAGCAAATCGTAGTATTAAAGATAATGTTAGAGAGACATTAGAGGTTAAATAAGATAATTTACCTCCATTTCATTTCAGGCGGCTGGAAGTTTTGAATGAAACTGCGGACAGCTAGAAGACAACAAAAGTTATCATAATCACAATTACGTATCCATTCTCACAATTACAAAAGAGGAGTTGTACCCAAAAACGTAAAAGTTGCCCAATTCAAAAGTCGGTGACTACGTAAACAGGGCGAGTGTTAAGAAACTAAGATAGCCAGATACGGGAGATAAACTAGCTGATAAAAGTAAAACAAAAGCTGATACAGTTAGGTCTGTTATCAAGATTTTACTAGATTTTTGTTTTATTGTTAGAATTTTTGGAGCGTCTAGTCTAATTCATGAATCTCTTCTTGGACTTAAATAAGTAAAGAAGTCTTTAATTATTTCATGGATGCCATCAAGTTTAAACTTTTGTTTTGTGACATTGTCATTGGCAATGTTGTCCTACCTACTGCCGTTTACAGAACTCCTACCCTTTGCTCCAATTTTGCTTTCTGCTAGTCCCAATCAGGTCTTCCCTACGATCTTCTGGATTACATTCACTCTTCTGGTTGTTGGTCTGTATTTCTTCTTTTTCTTCATTCTTCTGCCAATAAACTCGAGTGTCGACCTCGTGATCGTTTTTTGCATAAATATCTTCAATTAATTTGCAATATTTCTCCACAGCTTCTAAACATTCCATGTTCTACATTTCAATAGACACTAGCTACATTGTATAGTTGAGATGTGTCTCGTTACGGCCACTTTGTATGTTTGCACAGTTATTAAGATCAAATGGCCAGCTCACGCAGCATATGACAAACATTGGCCCAAATGTTTACGTTATCCAACATATAAAATATTCGTTGCAGGAAGAGATAAATCGTGATCGGCTTTAACCAAGTTTAGTTCACTTCCTTATATGTGTATGGAAATGTTGGAATGTTGAATTTATGGGAGGAATTATTGTTTGTTGTACCACGATTATTATAATAGTACGAATTAATTATTTGGACCGTGTGGTGAAAGCAGTGTCCGAGGTTATGCTAAATTGTTTGGTCTGTATCTGTGACAGTAGATAATATATCTTGCATATGGCATAAGAAGAAGTACTTCCTAATCGTTAGTGCAAAGCCTTCAAACAGGGGAATGAAACATTTGGCTGGGACGAGCAGAGCTGGGATGGCGTTCTGGAGTGCTTATCCGAAAGGCTGCAGGTTAGAGTACTGCTCGCAGTAGATTTTTTCTTACCTCAAAAAAAGCGGTTAACATTTTGCGTCCTTTCTACAGCCTTTCACTTTGTAATATCTTCTTTTCCTAACCTTAATTAAGCCTTGGACATTCCCATTTGCCGTGATCCGCCACAAAGACCTCTGATGGTGGTTGGTAGAATTCATATTTTATGCTTCCATCGATTACTGATAAGTTATTTAGCAGTAATCTATGCATATTTATTTAGATCTATCGAACTCTGATTTAATCCCGCGATAAAACTATGCAAATCAAAGTGTCTCTTTTGATTAGACTCCAGAACCTATGTTGCGAATAAATACGTAATGAAATAAATGTAAACAATTAAATAGACAGACAACAAGTTTTAAATGGTTTTTCAATGTTATGCTAGAAGTCTAAATGTGTTTGCATAAAGAATTCACGAAAAATTGCAGACATGCAAAATAAGGCATGCATAAAGTATATAAAAAACTATTTAAAACTTATTCTAATACTCTTGTACACAAAGGCAAATGTCCTATAACTTTGTAACTAGGCTGATTCAATAATCAAAATTATTTAATCTTAGCACCTAAGTACCGAATGCCCCGACCCAAATTGTGCTTAAGGTCGCAGTTTAAGATATCATATCAGTGATGTTTTCCAAATTAAATCAATATCACAATTCATCACAGTCGTAGGTCAAATAATTCATCTTCTGAATCTTCTTTTGTCAATGTTGGCAACACTAAATACGGTGCAATTGATATTAGGTTTTCCTGTTACGATGTAGCAATGTTTTTGAATGTTGATCCTTTTTTGTGGTAAAAAAAAGCATAAAATGAGTCCTCCTGACTAAGGTGAGGTGGAAGAGACTGTCAGACTCTTACTAACTAAAAGTAACCGTACCAACCAGGGTGGCCTGTTGCTACGGTTCCCCTATGCGTTCTATGGCTATTGTGCTGTATAAGCCAGTACACGGCAGTCGATGACTATAAAGAGGTTCCGTCAGTTTGCTGACATTTCTTTAAGGCGTGAGTGGAATACGGTATGGTGATATTTAAGAATCTACCTCCAAAGATTTTCTTTGGAAAAATAAATTCAAACCGTGGGCAGGTTACGAACCTGCGACTTTCGGATTCAGTACATCAGACGCTCATTTTCAACCGAGCTACCGAGGGTCTTACCTGTCACCACGAATTTTTCATTCTATTTCTAATGTCTCTACCTCCAAAGCTTCAAAATATTCTAAAAACTGTACGTAAGCTGTTCGTACGTCAAATACGTTAAACGTAGCCCGATTTTCTCACTCAGAATCTGTGAGAGCAGACTCGGAACATTTCCGACAAGGCCGACGTCGTGTCAAAACAGTGTAAACACGGGCCAAGCTTGTAGTTTGCATTAGCGAGACCAAGGGCTGTTTGCTGAGAAAACTATTACAGCGGTTCTCGTTGCGTTGTTTTTGTTCACAGGTCTAGGTGTTGAAAACTTTAGAATGATTGATTTGTAGCTTGGCGACACCATTTAGCTGGGCGTTGTAAAGCAAAGATTGTGCTTTTAATTCTGATTTTATTAAGATGATAGGCATGCTCTGTTTATGTAAGTCTTAACGTTATGCGATTGTGCACATTTAAATAAATCTTTTAACTTTATTTTGAGTTAAATTATTTCAATTATCGTCGCAAGATTTCTAAGCAGGATACTACCGTCAAGGCAACTCGCTGTCCGACCATGGAACATGCTCGGGTCGACGGCGCGTTGTATTCCACGCGCGCCTCAAAGAGCGTCAGCATGATGACGGGGCCCCTCTCTAGAGGGCCAAAGCCAGCTGGGGTCAGCCTGCCCGGGATTTCTGTCATTACCATGACCCCGGAACATAAAGGGCTATTGAAGGACACCGTGGATTTTACTCAGTACAAGTCTGGTGGGAGGACTTATTTGATGATATTACCAGTTAAAAAAAACCGTCCGGGAATATAAAGGGTATGTGAAAGAACAAGGTGGCTTCATTCAATAAGAGTTTGACAGTCTCTTGCACTCCACTCAGGGTGGAAGGACTTATTCGATGATATTAACAACCAATTAACGAAAAAAATAGAATAGATGAGTCTGATTTATAACGTTGACCTAGTAACCTAACTTTGCTTCAACAACGTCCCAATTGTTTCATCAAATCAGGACACATTAAAGAAAGGATCCCGTCTTTTGGCACGTGTCGTTCTCGCAAAACAAATTGGTATTCAACTTGTGAGTTTGCGTGCCAAAGCAAACTAGCACTGTTTTGCTTACGGGCTTAAACGACTAGTTAGAAACGTGTATAACAAATTAATCAATGTATTACACTAGTTTAAGCTGTAGTACAAGGCGGCACATCAATTCTCTGACGTATTTGCGTCAAAACTAACCGCGAAGCAATCAGACGCATCGAACAGGTTTAAAGATTAGTAGCCGTTGAAATATTACAATTTCTAAGCCGCGCAAAAACGTGCTAAGTTACAACGCAAACGAGTAGCTGAGGTGCTACTGAGTTTAGTATGGGATAACATTGATTAATTTCCGGGTTTTTTTTATTTTTAGAAAGTTTACTGTCTCTTAATTACTTTGTGTTATTTTATTCTTCATGCACGTTTAGTTTACTGCCGAAGCAATCAAAACAGACGGACATAGTAAAGTCACTAGCATAGCATAGCCACAAATTAGAACACCTTGTGCTACCATCTTCGATCATTAATAATAACGCTACCATCAGGCGAGATAGCAATAAAACGCGGGAAAATCATAGATTTAAAAAAATGTCGTGAAGTGCGTTGTGTTCAGCTTCCAGTCTTACCGGATGCAGCTGAACATCAGCATTTTACATGGAGCAAAAGCCTATCTGATATCCACAACCCAGAAACTTGATTATAACTTGGCTTGGCTAGACTGATTGTCAGACTTCCAATGTAAATACACTTATTAGGCCTAATATGTAGTTGGCATCTAGTTTCGTGTCTCAATTGCTAATAGAAGTAGGTGTCAATCTAATGGAATCGTATCCAAGTGGTCAATTGCTCCCAGACACTGTTGGCTTCTTAATTGACACACAAAAAAATCAAGCAAATCTGTAGGCATTGTCAATCAATCGTTTGACCTTATCATAGTCAACTATTAGAGGTAACGACTGTCTATTTGACTTGAAGCAATAGCCGAGAACCTAGACTTTTAACCCCGGACGCAAAAGTGTACCTTTCTGTGCAATCGTCGTTCCTAAACAAATTGACCGACTTATACGAGGAGATTTTTTTTTATTCGAAAGCTTACGTCATAGAAATTCATTCATAAATAAAAAAAAATTGACACCCGTTTTTGAACATAATATTGCGCTAACAAGAGTGATTTTTGCTACTGCTAAAACTTAGAAAGATAAAAAAAATACTATCGAATTTCGACTACTGAGCAACCATTACTCTAAACATAATGTCTATTGAAACATTTTCACCGCTATCTAACAACTTCAGATCTGATCGATCAACTAACTTTGCTATAAAAGGAATGTATGACATAATATTCCCCGTGACATGAATGCAAAGTTAAGTTAAAAGTTGTTTCAAGTATCACTGCCGACTATAAGTAAAACATACTCGACTTGTTATTGGACTGATGTATGGTGTCAATCTTCTACAAAATAACTGGCTTTGTCTTATTTGTCCTTAATTGACAGAAAAAAAAAACAAAGGACTGAAAATAGGGTAGCCGTAGTTTGACATCAATTAAAGGCACAGCGATTGAGGTGTATTAATTATAATGCTGCTTCTGCTCATTCATCATCATCAGCCTATAATGTTCCCACTGCTGGGACACAGGCCTCCTCTCTGAGAGAGGGAGTGGGCCATAATCCACCACGCGGGCCCAGTGCGGATTGGTAGATGTCACATATCTTCGAATTTTTGGTTCTAGGACATGCCGGTTTCCTCACGATGTTTTCCTTCACCGTTTTCAGAGCAGTGGTGATGAAATAAATTACACAAAGTAATACGCCTGGCGGGGTTCGAACCCACGACCTACAACTCGTAAGTCGGGAGCGATACTGCTCATTGCTTGATTACAAGTACCTATCCAACCAAAGATAGCTAGTAAGTACATAATGCACACTAGTACCTACTTTTTTAAGCTGTCACTACTCTTTGTAACACTAAAGGAATTTAACGCATGATGATGACTTCATCACACTAGGTAAAATGATTTTGAAATCTACGTCAATTTGTAATCCGTCTGTACCACTAGATTTCCCTTTAAACTTTATTGCGATATTGCCATCAGGGTTTAAATGTTTATTGTGTAAGACAGTGCTTCATTGGTCATAAAGTTGTAAAAGGTCCCTTTGATGTATATTGTCACATGCTTTACTGCTACTACAATTGAATTGATTCTCTGAATGTTTAAGTGATAACTACTTGTATTTCTTTATAGATTTTTTTATTGGATTTTGTGTTTGTTTTGCTATTTATAAGATACTTTTAGAGCATAGACCTGGTCGACAAATTCAAGTTCACTTAGCGTGTAAGAGAAATACGGGGGTTTTTCTGGTTGGAAGAATTCGCAAGGCAGTCAATTGCCAGAGAACTAAAATGACCGGCGTTTTGGTGGTAAAATCAGCATGCTGAAGTTGAAGTGGCTATGACTGCTGACGGACAAACGGTCAATGGAGCAGACATGATTGCTAGAGTGGAAACTGTGAATGAGCTCATGACAGGCGTGGGACGCCTTGCGAGGCTTTGGTTGATGATTTGAAGAAAGTAGTTCCTCGATACTTCGTTGAAAAGGGAGTTCCGTCAACAAATGGGTGTTGTGTCTGGTATGGTCGGCCACCTACTGCCTTATATTATAATTATGTTTGTCTGGCACTGAAGTGAAGCGGTCACGTGGAAGTAAAGTTTGTTTTAAAAACTATGTCAATTAATTTTGCATAAATACTGCTCTAATCCAATATTAATACAATGGAATACTACTAAGTAAAATCATTATTCACTATTAATGACTACCAGTAGCTCACGACACAAGAATGGCAAATTAAACTAAATGCTTTACCTTCACATCTTTCAACGAGTTCAACACATCATCAATCATCGAATTTGCTTACCAAATAAACTGAGCAATTAGTCAATTACCACATATACGAAACATTTAAATGTTTGTGCAATATGCTACTAAACTGTCAGACTTGGCGATCAATCATTGCGATTAGGATGCAGTCCTCACACTTTTATTTTACATCTGATTGCGTTCCCGCCACCGTCAAAAACAGTGTGGTCTTAATTCGGGGTCAAAAAGATTTCTGTTCGGTTGCTGTGGTATGCACAAAATAATAGTTATCTTGGGGTCAAAAAAGTTTCTGTTCGGTTGCTGCCGTATAAATAAGATAAAAGTTATTTTTTTTTCATAACGATAAAGTTTCTTTATATTTGTTGCCACTGACATTTCAATTAAGGGAGTTCGCCTAAAAATCCAGCCCAAAACTGCCTTAAAAACTTACGCACCTCCTCCCGCCTGCTTTTCTTGGCACCGCTAATACTATTTTGGCGTATTCACTTAAATTTTTGATTATAATGTTTCTAGATAAATTGCTACCATTACACTTGTCAAAATCAATTTACTATACAGTTCCCGTTGAGTTGCAACTGTCAAAAAGGTAAAATAAGTTTTAAATGACTGTGCCCTACAACTCAACACGTGTAATCTGTCTTTACATTATGATTTACTGCTTAACTGATTATACAGTAAATGTTGAATGAGCACGTGCCTTTTGTTTCAGAATTCGAGTGGGTTTGTGTTTGGATTTTAGATCGATGAATAGGTAAAGTACTAACGTTGTCCTAGCTTGCTTTAGTGGTCATTAGTATGTGTTTAAATTATTGTAGAATTTATAACGGCATTTTAAGATAGCTTTCTCTTTATTTTGATGGCTTTTCCACTTAGACATACACAAACGACTAAGACAAGAAGTTTTTTGTTAATGTTTTTCAAATGATATTATTCATGTGCCGATTGGTTGTTAGATGTCAAAATCCATGTAAGTAGCGATGGGAATAGGTAGTACAGCTAAGGTGAACGACTTTGCATTGTAATAATATGGATAAGTCATGTAGGAAGTGGGATTTTATAAATTATAAGCAAAAGTTTTCTTCCTCTAAAATTAAACAGAAGTAAACATTTAGGTACCAAATACCGTCCATTTCTCATTTACATATAGTATAGTAACAATGACTTGTACTGCTCTTGTTGACAAAAGCTTTTTTTACCAGGATTTTTTATTTTGACAGTTAGGTACTTTGTTCACATTTAAGGGACACACCGACACGCGACGTGTCGTGACGATACTCACTGGAAATGTGTACATTTTTGTAGTACATCCAGCTAGATTTTGAAATAAAAAATACGGCATATCCATAGTAAGACAACGTCTCAAAATTGCACTACCTATTTTGATCACTGTTAATGACATAGCACATGCGTTGAATTAGGAACAGATGTAGGTGTCGCATGGGCAACGGTAGATATTATTAATCGTTGTTTTTTTGTATTTGAAACTCAATTAAATACGGTATCCTCTCCTAAGTGTTGTTTATTCAAAGCGTAGGTGGTTACCCACAATACGATACCTACCGTTGATTTCTTATTAAATATTTTTTACGAACGAAAAATTGAGCTGCGAGCAGGGTTTGAACCTGCGTCTTCTGGATAGGTACTCCAGACGCCTTACCTACCAGTACCTATCCAGAAGACGCAGGTTCAAACCCTGCTCGCAGCTCAATTTTTCGTTCGTAAAAAATATCTTTGCGAAGACGCGACGCAGGCGTTATTGCGTATAAAAATATAAATTCTTATTAAATGTTTATTTTTCCAGGTAAATCAGCATAAAGAAAACACCGCAAATGAAATGGGCCGTGTAATTAACGGAATCATGTCTGTGCCAATTGCCACGCTTGCTGGCACTTAGGAGTCGAGTGCCATTTGAGTGGCAAGTGGCAATTGACTCGCGTATCGAATATGTTTCCGTTACAAGTGTGTTTCGACCTCTTGTTGAAAATCACAAACTGCTTTTTGAGTACACTCAACTTTGGTGGCTTCAAACTACAGGTATGTAATTATGATCTTTGATGACGTAATTAAAAATTATTGTTTTAATTATCTTTGCTGACTCTTAAAGTGAGTAATGGATAATTTTCCTATTTAGGTTAATATACCTATATTTATTGTCAGTACGACTTAAATAGGATATTTACCAGGTTTTTAATTTGTTTCCGTTGATATTTTGGCACTGTTTCAAGTGCCGTGATCACTTTAAAATTGCAATTAAAAGTTATTTTGTTTCTCGTAATTATTATTTGGATTTGCACTTATTTTTATTTTTTTCCATTTAAGTAAAAACTTTGTTTTATATAGTTAATTCTGATTTATTAAAATGCTTAAAAAAGTTATTACTAAGCATATTAAGTTATGAAAACATAGATAGACCAGACATTAAAAATTCCTTTGACTTATTGGAATATTCTCGAAGTTTTCCTAGGTACTTATTAAATTTTAATATTACGAATTATAAATCGGGAATTCAATGAATGCAGCCACTAATTTCTTGTCATGCGCGAAGACAACTGGTAGGTTTACACATAAATAAGCACAAATCGGTCAACAATTACCTTCAAAAGGCAGTAATGAAGATAAATAGTATGCATAATTACTAGATTAACACAAAACAGTAGCCTAAATCGTGATACTCTAAACCAAGTAAATACTAAGTAGTAAAATACGGTAATTCAAGCCAAAATGTGACTTAAAATGTCCATTGAGGAACTGACGATATGGACACGACTTGCTAATTACATTTAACAATGGTACAAAGACCAATAATATGTTGGAACTGACCTGTTTAAAAGTAAGTTGTCCAACACTTAGATTACGAAGGTCAGGTTGCAATAATACTACTATAGTAAGTGCATAGTACCAGTAAATTATACTAGGTAGAAAATACTAGTACTAGTAAGTAATTAATAGTACATCGACAGCACGATGAGTCCAAAGGAATTTCGAGCGTATTAATACATTCGGACTTTACTTTTGCTAGCGCTAGCGGTGACTTTACTTTTTGGTGCGGTGCGGCGGTGGACCCCGGAACATAAAGGGCTACTGAAGGACACCGTGGATTTTAAAGTCAGTACGAGTCTGACAGTCCCTCCCGCCCTGACTGGGATGGGAGGTCTCATTTGATGATTTTACCAAGTAAAAAAAATCTTTTGCTTGCGGTGTCGGTCGCTTCCCCATTCCTCGTTCCTCCTTTGTAAATTAATCTGTAACCGTCTCCTGTGTAATTTCTTTTTTTTTTTTACTTTACCTCTGTACCAATAATCATCAAAATGAGACCAACAGTTTAGTTGTGAAAGTGTAACAAACAAACAGCCTCACTTTTGCTGCAAAAGCTGAGCGTACCAATCAAGCTTTTATAAAGTAACATCAATAAACTTTTACCCAGAAATAACAAACGCAATTCTTTCTGTGACTGTACACTGATAAAAGTAATCACGACATAACCACATCAAATCATCTGCCAGCCTGCTCTGTGATTCCCTTTCCACGTCCGACTCGCAGCTATAATTTGCCACACAAATTACTGGACCGCAATACTTCGAATAACTCGCATGGTTGGCCAAAAATTACACGGAGCGTGCTTTAATTATATCTCGGGCCAAAAATCTCAATCAGGATGTGCTATGAATGACACGCGTCCCATATTTGTGACCGATGATCCGAATCGTCGCGCCCGTCAGCCGAGTTGCGACACTGAACAAAGGGACACTGTCTCTTTGTCGTTTCAGAACCTACTATTTGAGTTTGGAAAGAATGGAATTCGAATTCGCTTTGATTTTGAACGTTCGAATTTTTGAACTGGGTGACAGTTCTTTTTTTTTTGGTGTGACCGTTGGATATTTGAATAGTTTGGCTAGCAAAAAGGTTGGATATAAGTTTTTAAAGGGCATAAAACTATTATTAGAAATGGTATATTTTATCTTGACATAATTCATTTCGAGTTTCCGTTAATTTCCAGCATTGTTGCAAGCGAAATGATCACGGATGAATTAAAAGAAAAATCTACATATAAAAAAGGTTGGATAACAGAAAAGGCAAATAATAAGTTGCAAGAAATGTGTCCATATATTCTTACACATTTGAATTGTAATACAGTTTCCTCAAGAACACGGTTAAACGTCCTAAGATAACAGAACTAGAGATGGGAAACCGTTTATCAGCTGTTTGTATTCTTGCGTAATGTGTAACCGTTAAGTTGAGGACTGGAGATGGAAATTAATGGAATATCTTGATGCATGTAGGCCCTTGTAAGCATATTCATGTAGTTATAAATAAATGTGACGGGAAAGATCCTGGTTGTAGTAGCAGTCATGGTAATTTTGTTAGGCGAAATAGGATGTTTTTCCTGATGGAAAACAAAGCATTTCTTGTGTAATATTTTGTTCAACTATTTTGAACTTGTTTTAATGATCGAGAAACGAGAACACTTTAAAATTTAACTGCACCTTAAAATCTCTCTGGCTATCGTTTTCTTCGAACCGAACGCTAATTAATAGAACTAAATTACTGAAAACTAATACGATAAATAATAAATAATGTTCTAGAATTAAATCTAGTGAAAATACATCAATTTATAACAATTCACACGAGAAATGATGAATTGAAGAAGAAACAAGATCAATTTAATGGATTTGTGATTGATAGAAGACAAAATGTAGGTCAAAATCTCGATTTGTGGCCAAATGCTACAACCTTGGACCCAAACGGTACCATTAACTTGTTTAATACGATCTTTAAAGACCATTAAAGTCGCATTTCAAGAGAAAACGGTTAGATTTACAACGTTCATTGTAAGATAGATTTGTTGGGACGAACAGATTCATCGGTAATCATTGCTATTGGAAATACATTGGTCATCATTAATATCAATGAGTTTGTGTTTGAAATCTTCAAGAATATAGACCTAGAATAGGTAGTACTGTGTTCAGCAGTACTTATAGGAACCAGTGTGGAAAAATTTAAACTAGTTTCCTTTTCCAAGAATATAAGAATTTTAGGCAAAATTGTGAACTGACCCTTGAACGTATTCAAAGAATTTCGCGGGTTTTAATCAGTGACAGATAGGGTCTCCCTTGCACTTCATCCAGGGCGGGGAGGAACACCTAAACCAGGCTAAGAAGCCTGTATTGTGAAATTATAAATGAAAAACTTAGCTCTCAGTGCTGGGCAAAGGTATCCAATAATCTTCCACTTTTCGTGCAGTTTTGTCAGGTCATCAACCTGTATTAAAATGTTAAATGTCTTAAACATATACTACTCAAAAGAAAATAAGGGCCAACTGATATTTGTCGATTTATTAATTAATATTTAAATATTAGTAGTTATAATGACTGAATCTGATTAATATTAACGATTTTACTTGGAAATACACAAAAATTAAGTTTGTATTCCAATAAATCGTTAAATTAAACGAAATTGAATGAAAAGTGGGGAATTGCAGGAATGTATCAACTTACACAAAACATCAAAAAACTCGAAAAAATAACGTCTCCAATGTTCCAAAGTGTTCTTTAAAGCTTCTCTTTTAACTCTGTTCTCTCTGTGCTACTCATTTTAATGGATGTGGAATGTTCAGGATTAATTACCATACATTTTCTTTGGGATTCTCTACCAGCAAGTTTTCAGACAATTTATGAGATCCAGCTGGGTGTTGATGGGAATTTTACTTTCTTTTGCACTCCTCTTTAACTCATCTTTTAACTACTGAATAAAACTTAGCTAAAAATCCTGAGTAGCCACTGTAACATCGTAATTCGAACGTCAGCTAATGTGTGCACTGTTAGTCGCGTCGTGTTCGCTCGACCACTATCCTGCTTGAAGATGAACTCAGGTACTCGTTGCTGTGCGAATGGGATAATGTGGAGTTGCAGCACATTCGCAACGCAATTTGGAGCAGTTACAGCAACGTTATTACGAAGTGCGAGCTCAGTTTTGCGTGTTAGAGACAACCGCCCCAGAGCATAATTCAGATCTCATCGGAAGAGTCTGTTTCAAGAGTGCAAAGATCTGAAACCTGTTGTTTAGATCTTCTCTACACTCTAATGAATCAATCTTTATTCAAAAAAAATAAGCCTGCAGTCATAAATAAAAAGCAATGAAGCCCATTTAAAACACTTAAATAATTTTTCTCTTTGCAAAGGTTTCACGATTTGCACCATACGTTCCAGTTAACTGGAGGAGAACCAAGCATCTTCTTGAGTATTGTTAGTCCTCATGGAGTCGATTCGGAACAGTCTAGTCAATTATAGGGGTGCCTGTAGCTCAACGCAATGGAGTTTGTACGGTCCGCGCGGTAGATTTTCGCTCTATTTGCGCGGTTAATCAAACTTAATGGTCTTCTTAGGTTTTACTTACTTACTTTCTTCCTGGATCACGGCGTCTGGTGATATTACCCGTCTTTTGAGACCACTTTCAAACTTTTTGAACCACTGGTTGCCAATATTCCACCATAAGACCTACCTGTACTGGCTATGTCCCCCCTGGATCAGGGTAACACCCCAAGTGGCTGTTTTTGCATCCATATGTCTCCGAATAAATGGCATTATGAGATTAAACAATCGTTATAGCCTACTTGCTATATAAGTCGAAGAAAACTCCGTTAGAAGTTTGAAAAATAAAATGCACCAAACCGTAAATTCTAAGAAATCTCAAATATCTAATTAAAAAAAGTTATGAATTTCCAATTCTGCAGTAGAAACAATATTAATACTTGAAAGAAACCATAACAAGGTATTTACCATCTATTATGTACACAGAATAAGAGTGATACTTGATTAAAGTGCAATTTAATAAGTGGCCCCTATTTTCTTTTGACGAGTATACTTGTATCAATACCAACTGTAACAATATTTATGTAAGAATTGTATTGTTTTTGGTGTAACAGCTATTCGTTAGTGGTCGTTGTTTCACGGCTGTTATACTTGCTATTCAGTCTAGCCGAAATGACACTGTCATTTGTTGAAGTGTCAAAAGCAAAATTGGGTGCTCTGAATCATTGCCAGTCTTCTTTGCTTTATTTTTTGTTTATGTCCAGTTTTTTTTTTCAAATAAATTTTAGTAAAATACTGCTGTTGCGATGTATATGATAGGGCCCTTTAGAAAGCCAAACACATGCCGGGTTCACGAGATTGTCTAAACAAATAATCGTGACCCTGGGACGAAAGGGGCTGCTGAATGGATTTTAGGCAGTACGACAATCTTTGAAGCTCCACCCAGGCTGAGAGGACTCATTTTATGATTTTAACACGTAAGGAAAAGTTTTAATGTATGAAATACCTATTATGTAGTCTTTTTACTAACCGACGAAAGATATTTATGATTTTGGAATTTGGCCATATTTTTTTAATGGCAACTAGATGCACGTCGATGTCCTCAGTCTAACAAAAAATAAATTTTAAATTGTGTCAAAACTTGAGTAACTGAGCACACGCACCTGTCATTAAACAAACCTTTACTCAAAAGGATGCACGCGTGACAGTATTTACTAATGCCCCATATTCAAATATAACGGAGTCCATGCTGCCCTAAATAATATTTAAGATCCACTGACAACGTGACTAGAAAATGCGTACATTTCATAGTAAGGCGCCTTCGTCGTCCTTCTAGGAATGACATTCCATTGTTTAATTAATCCTAGTAACATCAGTAAAGTGTAAACATGACATCCGACCGGCTTGCTGTGTGGCCAGGGCCGTATTTAACATATACGAGAGGCCCATGGCTAAAGAACTAAAGCTTAGAGCCGATGAGAAAAAAAAAAGAACCAATTAATGAAATACGCCTGCATACTACTTCAAATATGTTAGGATATCCCTTTTTCCTTCGCAGGACTCACGAGCTAACGTGACCCCGGAACGTAAAGGGCTATTGAAGGACACCGTGACTTTAGGTCAGTACAAGTCTGATAGCCCGTCCTGCCCTGCCCTGGGTGGGAGGACTCGATTGATAATTTAACCACGCTAAAAAAAGGTAATCCCTTGTAGACAATTAAGAGGAATGTGAGGTGAAAAAATATTGCAATCGTTGTTTTTGGGATGGTGAAAACATAAAATGAGCCTTGGGACCCTAAGTAGTACGAAAGAGACTGTCAGACAGACTCTTACTAACTTTCATTCTCCCTGCTTCTCCAGTTGCTCTTTAGGGGCCCACAAGTATTGTTGATCCCTAGGCCCATGCATTTAGTGCCCTTCCTCAAAGACGGCCCTATGTGTGGCCGTTATAAAATTGTGATTATAATGAACAGAAATTATAATTACATGTTGACAAATTGGTGCTAATTCCGCAGTGAGTAATGGTTCCTGTCTTGTAGTCCCACGGACCCTTGACAGTATAGTTGGTTTATACAGACGTCTTAATATAATTTTACGACAATCTTCCTGTTAGGAGATGATGGTCAGTGGCGCAATTTTGCTGTACACATTTTTGTTCGGATAATTGAAGTGATCTTGCGTTCATCGTGGAAGCAGTGTCAAGATCAACATTTAGAAACCTTTTATACTTTTTATGCAAATCTGTCATTGATAACATAGGTCAACAGCATTTTTGTGCATGGGTTCTACACGTTATTTTTATTGTTTGTATATTTAGAAATAAGAATATGAACAAAAAAAAGTTCTGAATTTGCTTTTGTGAGAAAAAAATGGGTTAATTAAAATCATTGAAAATACTTAAAAATTGACACAGAGATAAGTTATTACAAAGGAAATCGTACATCCATTCATGTTTTTTCTTTACAAAATAAGTTTTAAAATAAAGTTAAATTATTTAAAAAAATACAGTTTAAGTTTTCCTGCTATTTTTAGTAGAAGTTTCTCTTATTAACTCCCAAATATAGTCTCCCATCATATCCCTTTCAGTACTGGCATTTGTAACGTCTCTAAAATGCTTGTTAAATCTCAAATTGTCTTGATGGAAGCGTTCCTTTTGTTCTTCCGTACAAGCTTCCATGTTATCTTTAAATTTATCCAAATGAGAATGTAGCATATGTATCTTTAGTGTGTCTTTAGAGACATTCTACTTCTGATGATGGAAAAAATTCGTAATCGTGTCAGTGATCAGCTCGACATAACTTTCAGCTCTAGGGTTTACAATAAAACCATGAACTAATGCCTTAAAACTGTTCCTGGCTTCTTTCTCTTCAATGCTAAGCAATTTCAGGAAAATATCACAATTGGTTTTTTTTTTATTTGAGCGCCAACAGACACTCTATCTTTAATTTTCGCCTCTGAAAGCTTTGAAAAAAAAACTCTTAAAGCAAATATTTTTGATTTGCTATCACATTTTTTTAAGTAAATATGCTTGTATAATCAGAATATAATAAGTAAAACCCATGCTCAAAAATTTTTTTTTTATTTGTCGACCGGTGTAATCAGAAACGAATTTTACATAAAAATCTTCTTCTTCTTATACAACGTGTAACGTCAATAGCGCAAAACCTCTCGTGGGATAACTCAGCCCATGTTTGTTCCAAGACTGTAGGAAATTCGCAAAAAAAAAAATTGCATTTTCATACAAAATGAGAAATTGATCGGGCTCATCAGTATGAAAAATCATTTTTTTTTGCGAATTTCCTAAATTTTTAGAACAAACATTGTTCAGTAACATGGGCTTAGTTACCTCACTCTACTGCTTTTGCGCTATTAACGTTACACGATGTTGGTATATAAAAAAGAATTGCTGTTTGTTAGTCTCGCTAAAACTTGAGAACGAGCGGACCGATTTGGCTAATTTTGGTTTAGAATTATTTCGGGAAGTCCAGGGAAGGTTAGAAAGGTTTTTTTTTTTATTCTTTCTGAGTCGGTACGAAGTTTGCCGCGTTAAGTAGCGCAGCTAGTTTAAGATTAAATAAAAATAGTATTTAATTAAATCATTAGTTTTACTTCTATATTTGGGATCACACCTTGTACTACTACCTGTCTAAAGAATTTATTTCGAATAATAGGCCAGTTAAATGCACTTTTGAGTTGTCACAATAAAAAAAGGAGGACCAGTCACAAGACATAATAATAACTGTCAAAGTGCACACGGCTACACATCAAGCTATACAAAACCAGTATTAGTTGACCGTTTATTGTGTGTAAAAATCGTACAAAGCGAGACCAAGACAAACTGGTTTTATATAGCTTGATATTGTGTTGCCGTGTGTACCTACTTTAGTTGCCCTGTTGTAATAATTCGTGTGACACACGTTTTCACCTAAAAAGGATTATACGTGATAAAAGCCATATTGGATTAGTTTACACCGCAAGGTCCTAAGTGCATGCGCACGCGACTTGTTTACCATGATCACTTTAACAGTTTAACGCGATTGTTGTGCCTTTGACACTTTTAACGCCAACAAGAGAAGTGTGAATAACTAATATTTTCGTGCTGTTAAGAAATAAAAATCAAGTAATTGATTATAATGGCAGCTACTTATTTCATCACGTAAATACTCTTTGAGGCGCGCGTGGAACACAACGCGCCGTCGACCTGGGCCTGGTCCACGGTCAGACAGCGAGGAGCCCATTACTCGCCGACCGCATGCCCGACAAGCACGCTTGAAGTCATTTTTGACAGGGTCCCCATAAAGGGATAAAGTCTGCCAATCTCGGGACTGTCTTATCAAAAAAATGTGATCACGGAACGAATAAATAAAAAAAAATAGAAGGAATACCGTGGATTTTAGACAGCACAAGTCTGACAATATAATTTGATGATTTTAAAACGTAGAAAAAGAGGCTTAGAGGTTAAGAAATAAATAAAACGGACATGCGGACACACGAATGATCTTATATGGGTTCCGTTTTTTTCATCGAACGTACAGAATCCTTAAAATTACTAGAAATAATAACTCTTGCAGTTTTGTGTTTTTTTTTACGTGGTAAAATCATCAAATGAGTTCTCCAACCCCGGGCAGGGCTGGAGGGACTGTCAGACTTGTACTGACTAATATCCACGGTGTCCTTCAATAGCCCTTTATTTTCCGGGGTCACGGTGATGGAAATAAGTACCCGAACCCCGGCAGGCTTTGGCTTTCTGTGACCTGGCACTTACGAAAAAATAAAAAAATGTGTTATATTAATTTCCTAATAGGAGTAGACGTGGCTCTTTATAAGATTTCGGTCCCTCAGGAAACTATAGAAAACAGAACTAGCTATAATTTATTAAGCTTAAGCCTCTCACGAACATCGGGACACTTTAAAGACACTGTCCGCACATTACGGACATAATGTCGTGAGAACGACAGTAAACGGCATTAGCTACTCGCCTGTCAGTTGTCACACTAGTTGTGAGCTACTGGTGGCGAGTACTTGCATTCAAGTGCCACTGGCCAGTGCTGAGTGACGCGTGTTTACAAGATACAGTGTCAAGTGTACACGGTACTTGTAGTATGTAAGTGTGTTTGGATCGGTTTTCTGAAATGTTGCGTGTTTCTGGGATTTGACCAGGTTTTAAGGCCTACTGGCCTACTTGGCTCTGTTTTGCCCTTTTGTAGACTTCGTGTGTCTAGACTAGAATGATGTAGGTTTCCTATTTTCACAGATAAAAGTTTTACTTGCAATGACGGTTTTAGTCAGAGCCCCAGTATAAGTAGTCTTTTAAAAATCTAACAAAACATAAAACAAATCTGCCTGACGACCAATAATAAAAATACAGATAATAAGTTTTGCATCTTTTTCAAAGCTAGTCCCAAGCCTAGCAAATTCTGCCATTGATTTTAATAGCAAAATGTTTTGCATTTATAATCCCTTTACATCCTCGTTCATCGACTATTTAAATACAAATTATAAGCTGTAAGTATTTACAGCAAACTTGTACTGGCCCTAGCTATTCAATTTGCTATAATTTCTTATAAATGAGCTCCCTACAAAGTTAATTGCGACTTACAACCGCGCGGCAGCGAGGCACTCATAAAATTATATTTAGCATTCATTTAAAAAATATAGTCTTTAATAAAATGCTGTAAGGTTTATTTTTGTACTTATGTCTTTTGTGAGATATAGGTATGAGGCTGATGATTGAAAAACGCTAGGAATATATTATTGTAAACCTGACCGTACAATATTAATTTTCGATGTCTTTTGCATTGATAAATCACTAGGCTGAATATTGATTGTTTTTCCCAAAAGTATGCGCATACGCATAGAAAAAAAAATGTCACAATGATTTTTTATTTTATTTTATAAAGGAGGTTCAACTTTTAACGGTTTTCCTAGAAATCTTTTGGAATGAATTAATCATGCATAAAAACTACGTGACAGTATAAAGCTGTTCATATCTACATACATAAAAAGTGTTAAACAAATCAAATAAAAAATCTCCATGAGAAAATATTGAGTCATACACAATAATAGATATGGTGATGAGTAAATATTTTTAAACTTCTTTTTTTATTGCGTTGACAAGTTTTGTGAAAGTCGTTGAACCAGTGCGGGCGCAACTCTTATGTCAAGTTGACATGTCAATGTCCGCCATGTTGATTAATTCGCCATATTCCAAATTTTGGCGCCAACTATTTAACATTCAATTTTTTAAATTATTTTGTTTAAATTAAAAACGCGTGACACCAGAATTTAAATGTATTTATCATCTCAATATTTTATGCGTAAATATTCTATAAACAAATAATATGCTAATATTATAACGCAGAATAATAGCGTTCGCATAATTTTCGCATAAAGTAACACAGTTTTCGCAAAATTTTAAGATAAGTAATCTGTAAAATTATAATTATAAAAGCTGTCTACGTATAAAATGGCAGTGAAAATCGAAAGCAAAGTATGCTTTATGCATATATTAATAGCATTAGCATATGCCTACAGAAAATAATTTGATCGGGCTAAAATTATGTCAAAGTACTCGATAGCTTTACGAATATTATAAGGTTTATGTGTACAGTTTTTATTTGCCATTACTCTTATAGCCTATTAGCATGTCTAATATTTGATCAAACGAAAGTTTACAGAATTTGGAATAACCCAAATATTTGAGCTATAAACAAACATACAAATATTTATTTTAATTAATAGAATAAAGTCACTTTGACTCAATGTGCAATGTTGGCTAAGTTAGATCGGCCCGACTTGCGAGTTGTCGGTCGATTTTAGTCTGTACGAGTCTGACAGTCCCTCCCGCTCTGCCCTGGGTGGGAGAAGTAATTTGATGATTTTACCACGCTAAAAAACCTAAAATTAATAACGTCAATGTGAAGCAAGAACCTAAGGGTAATAGAACCTAACTAGTGATCAATAAATAGTAAATTGCCTATAACTAAAACCACCCTAACAATTACATAATATTAACAGAACCATAGTGTTATTTACTCTATTAAATAATCAAGTCAAATTAAGCTCTTAAACTGACAAGAGAAATATAAATAATGAAACCATTTGGAATTTATTGCCCATATATTTTACATAAATCCAATTTTCTAATAAGATTTGCTGTCAACTTTTTAATTATATCACAGGAAATTATATTCAAAACTGACGACTGCTGATTATGCTAAACTTTGGAATCTGTAATAATTTAATTAATTTAAATATTATTTTAATAATTTAAGTTTTATATCTTCAATATGATTTAATATATAATTATAAAGTGCGGGTGCGATGTTTTATACAAATTATTATAAATGTTTTCAACGACCAATGACAATTTCTTCTTTATTATTTCCTGCGAGTAAAAGTAAATATGTGAACATTATTAAATATGAAGTTAATTGAAAGAAACAGGTTCGTTTTAACATTACCGTAAACCATTCTGCATTACCATTTTCTTCAACCGGATGGTAATTCTGCCTGCTTGAGATCATAGCGCGTTATCATAAGGTCTACGTCTCCGCGTAATGTGTCATAACACTATCGCTTGAAATCTAGGAAGTAGTTAGCAGCTAACATAATTAATATACTAATAAGCAATATAATACCACCTCTGGAGCAAAAAAATAGTCTAGAGACCGGTCTAGACAAGAACAAAATAGTTGTCGCTTTTAGCGTGGGAGATAAACAAAGTATACTGCTACCAAGTATAACATTCTAGTCTCTATACTGTTCAACAGTCATGATTATCATCAATAATGTTCCCACTGCTGAGACACAGGCCTCCTCTCCGTAAGAAAGAGTGGGCCATTATCCACGTGGGCCCAGTGCGAGTTGGTAGATGTCACATGTCTTCAATTTTTTGGATCTGGGATATACCGATTTCCTCACAATGTTTTCTTTTACCTTTTTGAGAGCAGTGGTGATGAAATAAATTACACAAAATAAACTGCCTGTGTTCAAATCACGGCCTATAACCACTAGGCCATCACTGCAGATTTTTTAAAGCACGTGGGGATCCAACGGGAATAGCTTTTGGGATTCAACGGGAATTAAATGTTTTTCTTTTGTTATGGGATTCAACGGGAATACATTTTAATTTTTATGGGATCAACGGGAAAAATGTTCAAGTGGGATCCAACGGGAATAAATTCCACTCTGATTTTAACAGTAAAAACAAAAATTAACCCCTGATAGAGAAGTTGAGAATTAATATAAAGTCAAACTTTGGCACTCAATCAACCCAGAACCAACTGTGCAATGCAGCAATGCACTGTAATTAAATGATTCAGATTGCTACTCTGATGAGACCTACTTGCTTAGAAATTATAGCCAAAACAAACCATAATTCGACGAAAATAAGGCCTAGTCAACAAGCCCAATCTAATTCAACAACAAGAGAAACACATCCACTCGTTGCGTTTGATCTCCATCACATTAGTTAAATCTAATTTGCTCGTCGTGGCGACCAATAGTGAATGCAATAAGACCAATCGCGACTCCATGTTCGCACGCCTCATTGGTCCCGTCCGCTAATTTATTTCAAGCATCAACATTTGATACAATATAATACAGATCAGATTCACCCCGTATTTCCTCATTGCCATGTAAATTTTAGTGATTGAGTTACATTTGGCCTCACAAGACGTATCATGATCATGGATTGATGGGAGGTGCTATTTATGTCGTTTCGCCCCGGGCTATGAGTCGCAGGAAACAAGATGTCAACGTCTGTGGTTGTTGTTATTAAAATGTGGTGCAATAATGTTTTTTCTTCGGCCTGTTCCGTCCCAATGCTGGGCAAAGGCTTCCTTCAAGTTCAAAAATGTTTTACCTGAGGTTCCGTACCTTAGGTAAAACATTTTTATTTCAGACTAAAGTCTCTTGCATGACTTTTCGCGTTTTAGTGACGTAAATCAAGGGGGAACTTTGACTTTACTTTGACGTTCCTCGTTCGTGCACTAAATGCCGTAAATAATGTAAGTGTAATACGGAAATCTTTTGCTAAGACTCATATTTTGTTAGTAAAAATATGCTCAAAAACTAATCTTAATATTCAAACAACACAAATGAAACTGCGACGTAAAACCGAACCTATCTTCGAAGTATAAGAGACTGTCCCCGATCTGCCAAAAAGGTTACAAAAAATGCTACAACAAGTAGTAGTTCTATGTCTAGTAATAGAGATTTTATGTGGAATTCCGAATATCTATAACCTTGGGGTCTTCAAGTGCAGAGTGAACAGGTTACTTCTAGGCAAGCGTGTTTCAACGTCGACCACATCTTCGCTTACCACCAGCAAGATAGTGGTCAAATGAGAACCTATAATGAAATAAAAAATATTCTACCACCTTTACAGAAATGTTGTTTATCGTTAGAGAAAAAATATTTAACTCTATTCTTATATTTTACTGCCAAAGATTTCCGCAAAGTAACGCCTTATTTCATGACTTACATAATTATGTAAAGTTTATGTACGGCGCGGCGCCACTGATAAGGCTTTATCGTCAAAAATCCATTAGCGAAACCTATTTTTGCTAATACATGAAAACAACGGTTTCTGTTTGTCGAGTGACTCAATTCCTGCTATATGGATGATAACATTATGAAAATGGTATATCGTAAAATTAGCAACCGTTTAAAACAGACTTTATATTAAGTAGATAATAAAAACAGTATAAAATATTCGATCCTCTTATGTTTTTATTGTACCCCCGAACGGTAAATGAAAACATCTTGAAGAAACCGTCATGATCTAGAACCAAAAATTCTAAAACATGTGACATCTACTTGGTGAATTACAGGTTACAGGCCCACTATCTCAGAAACAAGGCCAAAGCTGTGTCCCAACAGAACGAGTTTATTAGGTTGAAAGGTATAAACTAAGAAAACTACTAAAGTAAACAATAACATTCAAACATAAACAGAAACATTACAAGGATCTATTTCCAGCAGCACTATTTTAAATACATCTATATTTATCTTATCAAAGACACACCGTCAGTTCAATAGTTATCTACGACGGAATAGACCACCCATTGTGATGTACAAAATATTCGCGAAACGCATCTTATACAGCGTGTTATAGAATAAGCGCAACTCCTATTTTGTTGTGACTTAGTATAGACATCTAATTAATAACCTTCCCAAACAGGTTTTTTTTTATAGCCTTTCATTATTCCCACTGCTCGGAAACAGCCTCCTTTTTAATCCAAACCTCATCATCATCACTAGCCTATAATGTTCCCACTGCTGGGACACAGACCTCATCTCAGCGAGAGGGAGTGGGCTATAATTCACCACGCGGCCGGTAGATGTCACATATCTTTGAATTTTTGGTTCTAGGATTTGCCGGTTTCCTCACGATGTTTTCCTTCATCGTTTTGAGAGCAGGGGTGATGAGATAAATTACACAAAGTAATGTACCCGGCGCGGTGGGGTTCCAACCCACGACCACGGTAATATAATAATACAGTACCCCAACTTCATACAAACGGACGAAAAGCGAGCTATACCTACGCGCCTCGATGTCGGGGCGCGCTCGGGGTGCAGACAGTCACGGCTGAACCGCAGTGTCGAGCGGACGGTGTGTTGGTTTTTTAACAATAACCGCGTGTTTTTATCTCTAAAAATCAGTTCGAGTACATATCTAATAAGACGAGTAGTTTAATTAAGCTTTATATTAGAATGCGGATTTATTATACTTTAAAATTTAACAATAAAGCATTTCGTACGACTCAGTCGTGGCGCAAATATTTTTCGGTCTCAAACACTTCTATAATATATCGGACTTTATAAGCCCGATTTGTTTTTCAAACAAAAACATGATTTTTTTAATGAAATCTACCAATCAAAAAACAACACGTTATTGATCACTTCCTATTCATTATACAAAGTATTTCATTTATTTATTTAAAAAAGTATATTTACAATCACAAAACTAAAATAGAAACAGAAAGTACGCAAAGGCAAATGTTATTAAAATGTTGTAAACGGGTAGCCCTAACGCATGTTTACGTACCGCGCGGCTGTAGGTATTTAAATCTGTCTGGCGGCCGAGTTACGCTACTGTATTATTATTATACTGTGCCACGACCTACAACTCGTTAGTCGGGACCGATGTCACTGGGCCACCACTGCTCTCATCATCATCTGCCTAGCCTTTTTCCCAACTTTATCGGGGTCGGGTTGAAGTCAAACCAGATGCAGCTGAATACCAGAATTTTGGAATAAATGGAGCGACTGGCTATCTGTCCTCCACAACCTAGTTACTGTGTAATTTGGAATTTTCATTCCAAACATACAGCTATGAAAAAAAAAATCGTACTTGCTGTCGCAATTTTATTCATATCGGAATCTTATGTTAAGTTATCGGGTTAATGGTCAGTCTCGTTATAGGAAGTATCACGTCTATTCTGTACATCCTGTATGCAGTATCACCAACTTGTATTGTAATAGCTGAATTTATTTGGACCCACCGAGTCTTTAATGTCATGTCAAAGAATTATGCCACGTTAAGGCATCTACAGACGTGTCCGCGCATCATTGGTTGCAGAATTTGCATGACTATAATAATATTAGAATCATGTTTCAGACAATGCTTTTTAGTTACGTAAGGAAAGATGTGTTTGAATTTGATTAATTGTCTTAAGGAGTGTATGTTAATGGGAATGTAATGGTAACCCTAGGTATGGTAATGATTTGAAACTATCGTTTATCTGAAACGAAGAGATGGGAATCTTTAATACTGTTTTATTGGTCGTAAACGTTCTTGATGAATGAAAATATATGAATATGCACGAAGCTTTATGTGTTTTCTTAGTTCGTAATATTCCTTTCCAAACAATTTTCATTATGTGTTTTTAGTAGGTATACCTAACCTCAACTCGCAGACTAGGATAGAAGTGGCTGTAAAAATATGTTTTTAACATTAAAAACGTCAATTTATTTATTTAATTTAAGTTTTACTACCAATAAACACAATTTTCTTTCTTCCTTTCTAAAGTTCAATTTTTTTAAATATTCTTTTTTACCACGCAATTCTTGGTATCCTAATTCAAGTTAAATAAAAAAAAAATACTTCGAAACACTTATTGTCTAAGTAAATTTCTCTTCGCAAAAAAATCACTCCTTGCATATACAGACAGCCCCTAACAATTTGTAGCAGAAGCCTGTTATAAAATGATACTAGCAGAATGTTACCGTAACGAATCGCTTCGAGTAGTCTCATTCCGATTCTAAAGGTTATCGTATCGTAACCGCATAATATTACGACTGTTATGAACTTAGGAGGCATGAGCTGCCAATATAAGGATACTTTGATGATAGTATACTTTTCTCTACCCCGCCAGGCGCATTACTTAGTATAATTTATTTCATCAGCACTGCTCTCAAAACGGTAAAGGAAAATATCGTGAAGAAACCGGCACGTCCTAGAACCAAAAAATCGAAGATATGTGACATCTACCAATCCGCACTAGCCCCGTGTGGTGGATCATGGCCCACTCCCTCTCTAAGAGAGGAGGCCTGTGTCCTAGTCGGAACATTATAGGTTGATGACGATGAGGATGGTACTTTTCTGTTTACTCTCACTAGAGGTGTAAGTTGGAGAAGATAAAGAAGTTCTCAATTCAGTCGGTATTTTTTTAGTTATTATGAGGCGATTTTCTGAGGAAAGGCAAAGATAGGCAGTTGAGTGCCAGCGGGCAATAAATCGTGGTGATCGTGGCCCTCGAGTGGCGGCGATTTCTCAAGCCTGGACATCACCAAGGAAACGAGCTGCGTTGGATGAGTCCCCGAAAGTCATAAGTAGCAGTCCTCGTAGCTCATCTATGAAGGCATAAGTAGAGTCCCTGCGGTTTTTTAGAGGGTGCAAGCCAACATGACCCATTGCTGTCCCCCCGGACGGTTCGAGTATGCGTTAGGTATACTTCTCAGCATAAAAAAGGAAAAGCCCATGTTTTATACATTATTCATATTTCTTATTTTCAATCGATTCGTTTTCTTACCTCTTTCTGAGTTTGATTCGGTGGCGCTATCCATTTCTAGACAGTCAGTATGTGGAGACATTTGCCCAAGCGGTTATCGTACATGCGTTGACGTGACCTGACCAATCCCATATCAGCTCTTGCATTACTATAAATCATTTTATGCCACTATCACTCTAAGATATTTATTTGTGACCGAATTAAAATTTCATTCATTCAATATTACATGGCCATGATAAAGAGTAATGGCAGAGATAAGGGTTGTGGAAGACAAACGTAAAAATTGGATGTCTTTTGTCAAATAGCATGACAACATGTAGAAAGATTTATAACATTGCAAGCATGGCGAGTTTATAATATAGAAAAAAAAATCTAATTTAATATAGAAATAACTTTGTAGAATATTTGTATAAAGATGCTTGGCGTGAATCGAGGCCGCTTTGCAGTAACGGAAAGAAAATGGTCGACGGAATTTAATGAAGAAATTACTGCGAGATTAAAAAAAAACATGTATAGGTCGGATTCTCATATAACATTTGTCTAGGCAGATAGCGTGAAAAATATTTATGTTATTTAAAATAAACAAAAGCAATAATTATGCATGTTTAACACAGTAAACTGATAAAAAATCCAATCGTTTTCTAAACAAACAGGTACAAAACGATACGTTACACTTGAACCTGCCAAACTATTTAACTTATATTAATTATTAAATTTGTAACGTCAATAAAACATTTATATCCGCAATAAATCAAGAGAATTTAGTGCCGTACAGATCTTATTAATTAGTGATTTATTCAATTTAATTAGCATGAGACTTGCTTAACATGTTTTTATTATTGCAATAACAAATGCCACTGGGTTGTAAATCTTTTGATGGTACCTACAACCTTAGTACATTAAAACTAGGGCTGTGGTATGTAAAAGAAACCTGTCGTCAAATCTAAAACGCGATTCCACCAGTAGTGTGCTGAACTGCGCGGAAATGTATAGCACAGTGAACATTTGAATGTTCATTCTGGTGGACACACTCAAGCGACAAACGGTAAACGAACAATAAGAAATTGTACGTGAACTTTCAAAATTGTTCGCTCGCCACTGAAATATTTATTCACGCACAAAATTAAAATCTATACATATAATAAAATATTAGGAAAGTCAAAACTGTACATTGAATATTTTTTTTAAAGAATACTTGGGGTGTGATCTACAATCGATACCGAAGCCAAAAATATAGTTTTTAGAATTTTTGTCTGTTTGTCTGTTTATCTGTTTGTCTGTTTGTCTGTATGTATGTCCGGGGTAAACTCAAAAAGTACTGGACGGAATTGAATGATTCTTATTTTGTTGTATAGGTATTAAGTCTGGTCAAAACATAGGCTATAATTTATTTTGGAAAATTGAACACCTGGCGCAGAACCGCAACAGACCAGCTAAACTATAAGAGATACAAAAATAGTGCGATAGCAAAAATTGTTCCACGTGATGAGCATTTTCTGCTGAGAGTATAAATTTGAGGATCTGGAACACCTGATGTGGAACTACAAGAGCCAAGCTACACCATAACATATACAGGAATGATGTCTTTGCAAGAGTTGTTCAGCCTGATGAGCACTCTCTGTTGACGTATAAAACTTGAAGATCTGGAACACCTGTTGTGGAACACCAAGAGCCCAGCTACACTATAACATATACTGGAATGACGTCTTAGCAAGAGTTGTTCAGCGTGATGAGCATTCTTTGTTGACGTATAAAAATTGAAGATCTGGAACACCTGATATGGAATTCCAAGCGCCCAGCTACACTATAACATTTGTAGGAAAAACGTTTCAGCAAAAGTTGTTTTTAATTTGATGTGCACTCTCTGTTGACTTTTAAAAATCGATGATATGGAACACCTGTTGTGGAACTCCAAGAGCCCCGCTACACCATAACACCAATAAAGGAATAACGTCTTAGCAAGAGTTGATGAGCATTTCCTGTTGACTTATAAACATCGAATATTAGAAACATCTGATGTGGAAATCAAAAGTATCGCTATAAAATAACATAAACCTTCGCTCCTTCACCGCGTTGAGGTACTCCCACCTCAACGTGGTGAAGGCGGTAAGACTTTAAAACCGATTTTGGATGACGATGGTATATAATTCAAAATGTGACTCTACTGGCCAAAACTCCCATTTATTTTTTTACCCGGGCTATATTGGTATTGAACAACAGACGTTTCTTAGTTTTGAAACGTATACGATCCCGTTGTCGCTGGCATAAGCAACAGGATCCGCGTACGAAGTCGCGGGCAGAAGCTAGTATAAAAAAAAACTTCTACATAAAGCACATAATTATGTGAATCACTGTGAACGTGTTTGTGTGCTGCGCTGTACGCTTTAAAAAAATACGCATAACCTAGTTTAGTACGCGCACAACTGAAGTTCTGCACAAAATTATTGTAAACAAATGTACTGCACACTATATTAAGGTAGAATCGTACCGAGAGTGCGAGAGACAATCTGTTTTTTTGTAGTAAGCAAGAACAGGGGTGCCATGACATGTTAAAGCGAGATTTCCAGTGTGGAAAAGAGACAGAGCAATACAAGAATAGTCTAGCGCCACCTTGTACCTACAATGGAATTACACTCGCTATAAGACCGTCATTGAAGGCCACCTGGAGCAGCCCGAGCACGAGCTGACTTTATATGGGCACGGAAGGTTAAGTGACTATCAAGGTCTACGCCTAGGTATTTGGGTCGGTTCTCCCAAGGGATAGGCGTGCGGTATTGCCGTTATGGCAACGCTTGTTTATATCGATAGAATATGAAATCTCTCGGCTGTAATGATGATAACTAGGGGAGGCCGGGTACAGGTTTATCAAATGGTTGAAAAGTCGCCCTACTAAATGCAAGCGGGGGGAGCGACGCCGGCTATCTCCAGGCGGTAGTAGGGCGAAGTTTCGAATATTTAGTAAACCTACAGAGCGTTTGTTGCTTACGACCCGCTGTTTCTTTTGTACCCGGTCTATTACACCTCATTTTATTCATTTCAATCAGCACAGTAGATCTGCTTCCATTGCTTTAAAAGCATTATCTTCCTTAACCTCATCAACATCATCTGCCAACTATATTGAGGTCGGCTTCTAGCCAAACCAGATACAGCTATATATCAGTATTTTTAATGGAGCGCCTGCCTATCGGACCTCCACAACCCAGTAACTGGGTAATACGATACTCCATGGTAAGACTGGTTATCAGACTTTTAGAATTGTCTTCTTTAACCATGCAAGTATAAAGTCTTCAATTACAGATTTAAATACCGTTCATTTCGCTCTTCACCTTTGCCTCTCATTCTGGTACGAAATATTTATGCTAAAGTTATTATTACAGTAAGGAAATGTACTTCAACACGGAATTACTCAAATTATGGTGATGTTTGCAACCCACTATTATGTTATAGACACTTCAATGTTACCATGGAAACCTATATTATTTGAACTAGGGCACATTGTGGTCACGCGGTTAATTTCATATGGTGCATAGGTATATGTATGTATTATTATTGTTGTCGTTATGGACTTTCTTGTTATGTTCAATTAGGTCATGTTCAATTAGATAGTAAGACTTCACAGATGTGAAGGATAGCATAAAATATTAATCATCATTTAACGTTCATAAAGCTGGGATAAGGCCTCCGTGAAATAGATAAGTAGAATAGTAATTTAGTTTTTGTCAGAAACCGTGGCAAATAAGATTATTTAAGAAGTCAGGTATGGCCTTGTTTAATGATCCATCTTCAAAAAGGCACGGTGATCCTTTTTTTTACTTTATTAAATCATAAAATTAGTTCTCCCATCCAGGACGCGAGGGACTGTCAGACTTGTACTGAATAAACTCCACGGTGTCTTTCAAAAGCTCTTGCGTTCGGGATCCACGGTTACCCGATAGTCCCGCGACTATTTTCCACATAATTATATTCTGAAATCTGAGATTAGCGCGTTTATTTAATCAAATAAATGATGTTATCAGTACATAAATATAGTTAAAGTAAGCCAAAATCGTAGAATATCAAGTTAAGTAGGTACAGCCTCTTAAACTTTCTAAGAAAACGACCACTTTTCGTTTCATTTTCATTACATGGCTTTATAAAGATAACATTACAATAATTCTCGCTACTTTACTGCCATATGATGTCTGTAATAACGCCTCGTAAAGATGAATCTTACTGCTTTACCGTGTAATGAGTAGGCACACACGGCTACACATCAAGCTATACAAAACCAGTTTATCATTGTCTAGCTTTACATGATCTTTCTGCACACTCAACGGTCGGCTTATACTGGTTTTGCATAGCTTGATGTGTAGCCGTGTGTACCTATACCTAGGTAGTTAGAAATTGCATTGATATTTTATACCATTGCTGGGATTTCTGAGGGTCTAAACAGGACACTTTAGCACATTTCACATTTCAAAATCAATGGTATAAAATTTCAGTGCAATTTTTAAATTCCTATAGGCACCTACTCATTATAAGGTAAAGCAGTAAGATTAATATCATTTATTTATTATTTGAATCATACATGAAATGATTACTAAACTAACAATTCTTAAAAAATAATTCGAATCAACTGATAGAGAGATTTGTATTGGAAACGTCAAATGGTCCACAAAATACATGCTAAAACATGGACTGAAACTTCCTCGACCTATAATGTTATTTTTCTCATCCTTGAGAATATGGCTACTACTGCTAATTTTAAAACAAGTATGTAAGCGGTACATTATCATCATCATCATCATCTGCCTAGCCTTTTCCCAATTATATTGGGGTCGGCTTCCAGTCAAACCAGATGCAGCTGAATATCAGTATTTTACATGGAGCGACTGCCTGTCGGACCTCCACAACCGAGTACTTAAATATACAATATGAAATACCATACCCCATGGTAAGGCTGGTTGTCAGACTTTAGAGATTCTGTCTAACAGTAACGACTGTCAAATATCTGCATGTGGCAGCCGGGACCAACGGATTTACGTGTTTTCCGACGCACGGAGGAAACTCGCTATGGCGCGATGGTCACCCATCTACAGTGGAACCTCGGCTAGCCGAATCTTAACCCGGGAGATTGGGATGTGCGACTGTTATTATTACGCCACGAGCGCGTCAGCATGGCTACAAACTACGGCTAAACTATTTAAAAATAAACTATGTATAAGTAGCCCGTACATGTTAAAAGTTGCACCTTTGTCGATCAAAAATCTTTGTCATAGAAAGAAAGCTCACATTTTTGAAGTTCCTCTCACAATAAAATATTCGTGGTTACTATCAAACAGCCAGGAATCTACTTAATTAACGCCATTATCTCCTCCAACGGCTTTGGAGGAGTTTATAGCAAAGATAACCAGTTTACAAGTCACCATTGTTAATTCAAACCACTTAATAAAACCTAACAAATGTATTGTGTGGGCGAAATTCCTTCTAAATTAGAATTTAAAATAATGTAACATTAATTGGCACAGCTTATAAATTACATAATTATTATAAGAAAAACGACTTTCATCAAGTTTTTTCTATTGACCTCAGCCGCCATTTTGTTTTAATTTTTTATAAATGTTCTATATTTCATGTCGTAGCCGAATACATAAAAAAAGGTTAACGCTATCGTCTTGAATTTTAATTGGAACTAAAAATATTTTACCTATAAATAGCTGTTGCTTGACTTCCTCGCGAACGCCACCAGTCAACTCGTGCGCAGCGGACAAGTTAACTTGCTTTATCGTACAGTCATTAATCAAGTCTCACACTTAGCCTTTAATAATTATAATTAATAATTTTATCACCTATTCAGTCGGGATACAAGCTTGCCACTTGACAGGGCTCGTATGCCGTAATAGTTACCGATTTATCATAGATAATGAATAATTTTGTTTTTTAAAAGTTATTTAACAATCATTAACGTCTGGTGCACTATTAATGATTTGAGTGAGAGTCGGGCGGCATTTTTGTGAAGAAATTTTTGAGATGTCCATGAGAGTAAAAATAAAACTTGTTAAATATGTAAAGTTACTTATTATCATTTTTTATACAGTATTTTACATTGTTTGTAGTTAAATATTTATGTACATAGTTTCACTAATATTCGTTTTTTTAATATTATTATTTATACATATTAGTTTATATTATTTTTAAATAATTATATGTATAATAAGATGAAAATATCCAGGAATTTTATATAAAAAATAAATAAATATAAAAATGTACAAAAAATATTCAAAATAATTTTGACCCCTAAATCAAAATAAAATTCACACACTGCGATTGTGTAAATGAATTATTTGTTAATTATTCTGAACACGCTTCTTGTTTGAAGAGATAACAAATTACATTGAAACATTGTAAACACGGTAGTACATCACTGATATTTCTAATTGTCACTAGGAAGACATAAACACGGTGAAAGATTTTCGATAACGTGCCAGATTTAGATCGACGCAACTCACTACAAGGCGGTTCTATTTCTCAGTAATAAATCTCTTGGAGTAACCAGTCTTGTTTAGATTCCTGCTTTCGTGTTAGTCTGATATTCTTGCTGATTATAATATTATTACGTAATGTATAATCTTTAGTCCTTTTTAGATTGAATTGGGAAATTGGATTGGTATGTAAAAAGGAAAAAAAAAGGAAAAAAGCACAGTTATCAGCTAATGTGCTTTTCTCAACGTGCTCTTCGATCAGACATCTTTTTATAGAGAATAGTAGGACACTTCACGTTTACGTGAACTGATAGGAATGGGGTCTTAAAAGGCTATATTAACAGGATTATAATAAGAATTGCGTCAAAATTCGTAAAAAAAATACTTCTTTTTTAGTTTTAACGCATTTCTTGTTTTGATTTGCTAAAACGGCCCTTCAGGCTCTCAAGTCTGTGTTTTGGTGAAAGAATCTGAGGCCTTATCAAGACTTTTCAGTTATTGTGACGTAAAGTAAACTGGAACTTTGACATTAATTTCAAGGAAAATATTAGATCCTTATTCGTACACCAGAGGCGCTGTTCCATTTTTCCAACAGCTGTACATACTGGAAAGATGCTTTAAGGTAAAATACTGAAAACTCGTGATATGGGGAAGTGTTTTGCTATTTAGGCTGAGAAAAAAAAAAAAAAAAAAAAAACTAAATTTAAAAAATAATCTGTGAAATTGATGCAGAAGTAGGTACTTAGGATTAGAATCTTAGTAGGTGGAGTTTTTTATTTTTCTGAGAACATTAAATATTACACACTGCTTTTATTCCAGTATCTTCAGTTCATTCCATGTATTTTTACTGCTGTAGTCATTCGAGTCATTACCCAGCAACTGTGTGCCAAAAAATAATTAAAAAAAACGTATACGTAATTATTTATTTTATAATTGGCAAGCATTGAAAAGGTTGGCCCTTTCATGTAGATTTTTAAATTAATGATTCTAAAATTTATCATTTCTGTCGTCAACTGTACTTTAGTCTTTAAGGCGGCAATCTGGCTACTGGCCAGTACTACATAGACCAGTCTATGTATTACGGGTTTTAGAATATAACAGTATCGGTGTTACACAATACGCAATTATCATATCATTTAATAGTCCAAGCTTTGGTTACAGATCTAACTGTGCCTGAATTGATGATGTGGTTTCCATTAAAATTTGTATAGAATTTCCTGTATTAAGGTTAGGAAGTTACTCAATTTATTGATAGTCTTCAGAAAGATTTTCATGTATTAAAATTTTTATGACAATTGATCAATCAAAATAAAAAAGACTTCATCGAATGACGTGAAAATCGAATCCTCAGATGTTGTTATGGCGATCATGGTTTGTTGTAAAAAAAAAATTGGGAAGACCGAGGAGGATGCGGCACATCCCTTTTAATCACTCCCACTACTATTGCTTACATATGCATATTTTTTTATTTTTATTAAACCTTGCCCCACACTAGGAATTTCTCCTGTATCGTGGGCACGTTTACAAACATATAAACTCACATACACAAACGCCCAGACCCGAAGCAACTACTTGTGGATCACACAAAAATTTGCTCCGTGCGGGAATCGAACCCCCGACACGCAGCGCAATTGTCCAATCGCTCAGCCACTGCGCTAACCGTGCCGTCAAACACAAATGTACATTTAACACAACACAAAAAAAGGGAGTGAAGATGGTAGAGACTACGACGACAGCTTGTTGGTCTAGCACCAATAAGACCCACAAGCTGTCGTAGACCAGCTCCAAATAGATTTATATTGTGTTACTTCGGTGCACTAGAGTTCCAGTTTTATGTGAGCTCGCTCCATCTTAGACCTCATCTTTGCTTCTAGTTTAGATTTGGGCCAAAGGCAAAAAGAAACTAATTAAAAAGATCCACTGCTGAGCAAAGGCTACCAGTTCTACCAATTTAGGGCAAAAATTTGGCCACTGGTCGTTGGTTATGTCTAGTTTATACATTCAGTGTAACAATAAGTCTGTCTGTATTATTATTAGGCGAAAATAGCCACAATGTTTCCTAAATAACAATAAATTGAATCAATTTACATGTAAATTAACGCTTCAATACCCAGTCTAGACACAGCGCTTGCTTCAAACTAATTACCATCAATTCTACTTCCATCAACTTCATATCTGCGCAGTAAATGCGGCAATAACACCGCACAATGTCCCTGTCAACGTTAATATTATATCAATGAATATTAAACTACTAAATCTGAAATAGAACTAGTATTTGACCAAACTAGATGTTACAAAATAAACCATTCATTCAGTTTCTACCATCAAGGGAGGCTATAAAGGCTACTTTATAAGAATCGCAATATGAATTACAATAAAATTCAATATTCTATTCCATATTCGTTTAAAGGCTGTAATTTTCGTGAAGGGAATTGATCAGCGACTTAGGTTTGGACCATCGTACCAGATTCTGGCAATTGCCATTCAGTGGCAATGCTGCCCGTTTTCTGTGGTCTTTTGCGTCAAAAACGTTTCAAGGTTGTTTGTTCGATTAGTGCTGGTTTTTTTTAGATGGTGTAGCCGTAGTTATCAACGAATTTGAGAACATTTGTATCCATTTTACAAATGAAATATAATCAATTCCCCAAGAAATATAAATTCAAAATTAAAACATAAAAAAAATATTTCTAAAAGACTAGTATTATTGCAATTCATATCATGATTTTACTTTTTAGACCCCCAGGAAGAATGTCAACAAATACGAATCGTGGGTAGTATTTCATAATCGCAGCTCGGACTTGAAACTACTATTTAGATTTTGCTTTCTCGATGTACCAATGATTCTCATTTCAATAATGACACTGCCTCGTTGGTATATTGCAGGAACCGCTGGACTAAGGATCTGGTGTTCAATCCATGAGTTGGTCCAAAATTCCTTGAATTCCTCTGAGAATTCTCTAGAAGTAACGAAGTGCATTTGGGAACAGATGATGATATAAGCGACCCATTTTCTATCTGAGATATAGAACACGGCCCCATTAATGCCATCTAGAGCTATGTAGGCGCGACTGTTTTTTCGCTGGTATACCTCGTATATGACTTCTAGCACTTTCTCTGCAATGTATGATTTTGATTTCGGCAGCATGCTGCATTTCTGCCGCAGACCTACTGGCCTTCATATAATTTCTATAGGTTAATATGATGACATTTCTTTCTCCGTTGCGAAATCGCAGCGGCAAGGCCCGCTGCATTGCCGCTGCGACTTCGCAAGAATCATCGCGGCATTATCTGCGCATCTGCCGCCTGACTCGGAATCAGGATGGCCGGCAGTAGGTAATGTACCTACTGCTAAATAGCAATCAAGTGGCAACAACACTGCAGCAGCTCGCCTGTGTAAAGGTCGGAATCCTACCTTAACCTTTCCCAAAACTAGTTCTCCGCCATGCAATCAACTAACTCCAGATTTTGAACATATTAACTAACTGAGTGTATTATAAGTAGGTAGGCACTTATACCTCTACCTCCTCTTTCAAAGAATACAAAGCTCGCAGCTACCTATTTAAAATTAATAGGCGCGTGCCCTAAATATGTGCACTTTTATCTCAAAATTGGTTCAAGTTCAAATTATATGGGCTCTTTGAACGTTGTAAAATTACCAGCGTATGTATTATAAGTGTTTTCGTTTATGATGGTAGAAGGCTTGGCTTTATATTCTTTGGCATGAGTAAGGCATCAAAGAGATAGAGTTATTTCATTAACTGCGTTTAAAACAGTTTTAATACGTAAACTGTGAAAGGCAGCTGGCAGGGACTGGATTAGGAAAGCTCAGGATAGAGCTCAGTGGCCTTCATTGGGACAGGCTTATGTCCAACAGTGGTCGAATCCAGATGATGTGAAAACATATATTGTAGCAATTGAGGGAGTTATTTGAAGATTGTGCAATTAAAAAAACAGGTATTTTTTTTTCTTAACATTGGTGTTCTAAGAGAAGAAATGCAGATTATACAAAAGCTTTAAATAAAGTGTCACTAACCATTATCGTCATCATTGACGACATGACGATGACAGTAACTGCATCGATGCTGTCGCTCTGTTGCTCATATCACTCGACTTGTTTTTGCTCATAAAATTAAAAGCGATTGCTCCTTAATCTGCAATTAGTGTTGGATAGTGAATTGGCACGAGCTTTTTGGTAAAGCTGTCAAAAGTATTTTTAAGTAAAAATTTAAAGATTTAAAGTGCTATTGTCCCCGATTTTAGAGTATTATCACATCAAACCTACTTACTACTATTATATTATATTACTACTATAGTAAGTACTAACAACGTTATATAAATCATTGTCTCTTCTACGAGTAGATAGACAATTTCCAAAGAATTAACTTTGACATTACTTTATGACAGAGAAACGTCATATCCGCTACAGTTTCTTAGTAATTCATTCACTTGAATACAACAATAGTGTGCTCAATAAACTAACTTTATTCAATTGGTACAGATAAGTACATCAATGCAATATATACCATTAGGCGTACAGGAAATGTAACCAATTACAATGCTGTAAATCTACTTTTATAATAGATACACATTTGTCAAGCATTGTAGTTTTAGAACTGGGATTTCAATTAGGCTTATTGAGTCAGCAGGCAAGGCAACATTGACATATGTTTTGACGTTTCAATCATTGTTGTGCTCGACTGTACCTAGCAAATAAATTGATTAGTGTTTCTTTTCGTGGTAAGTGGAGCCTGCAAATCTAATATATCATGTATTGACTTTTTGGACGTGTCGGACAATTACTTCAGGATATTCAAAGGCGTCTGGTCTAATGTGTTCAGTATTTGAGATAAATTAGTCAGTTCAATGTTATAAAACGTTACATCATTCATATCATTGATCAAATAATAAGGTTCATTGATACATATGCAATTATTATGCCATCGTACGATACTTATTGATTTTACAGAAGGCAAAAATTTGACACTGTCACTTTTACTGTATTCGTTCATTTTTTTATAAAACAATAAATGATAACTATTGTATTAGGCATGCTAACATATACCTACATATTTCCCAGAAAATTAAACCTTAAAGAACCACAGGTACACATTTTTCACACAAATTTCCCTCTTCCCTCAGATTTAAGCCTTAAAGGAAACACATCCATCAATAGAGCCAAATTTAAACCAAACAAGACATCTGCATCACCCACTAACGAAGTCATCCACATTAACATTCTAGATAAAGCCCACTCACTCAGTCAGTAGTAATAAATTACACGTACATTTGACACCCCCCGAGCATTTCTCTGGTTAAGTTAGGAAAGAGGCTGCTTGCTCCGGTTGCCAGTGACACGGAATTCGCCGGACCGGACCGGATCGCCCACCGTCCTCAGACCGCACCATTCATAAATATCGACCACGCAATTACGCAATTTAGATTAACACTCAGTAATGGTGTACTGAATTAAAACGCGTTTAATAGAGATAAGAGATTGCACGGGAATGTTTCTGGATGAAAGTTAGGAAACTCCTGCGCAGGGTTACGTTCTGTTGCAAAATTTCGAATAGTGAATAAGATTTTATAGTATTTTTTTCAGCATAATTATTATCCCAAAATAAGGACCCTTAAACTTTAATAAAAAAATAACCAGACAAAAGTCCGTTAAAAAAGTGCGAAAAAAAGACAGAACAGGACCAAGTCCAGACGGGAGTAACCCTAGCAATTTCCTGACGTTTATTATAGTGCGTATAAAACCTATAATTGTATGGCAAATGAACACCATAGATTATTGCCAGTTGATACAGGTTTCATTTTACCCATTACAGAAGTTATACGTAACAAATTGTATAAATTGCAGTCTTTAGCGTTCGAAGCAGGTTTTATTTCTGATGCTGAACTGTTAAAGATAACTTTGTTATGTTATGGGGGAATTATTTTATAGTTGGCAATTGGTCGACAATATGATGAAGACCACAGGATCGCAAGCTGCTTCTAATCAGTCCTATTGGAATTTGATAGAGAAATCTTTATGTTCAGCAGTGGACGTCTTAAGGCGCTCCTTCACCGCGAGCTTTCACCTGTAATGTAACATAAAACTGTGCAATTTGATACTCTATTGTCTACGAATGTTCGAATCTGTAACGTTACAAATCAGGTGAATGCTCGCAGTGAGGTAGCGCCCTTACGGCTATAATAATGTTGATGATTAATTCGATGTTTTTTTTAACTTAAGATTTTGTCATTTTTTGGCAGAGTTATAAACCCGCCTCTTGATCCCCATAGGCCTCTGACATGGCGTTTAGATTTATATTGATGATATAAGCCCAGGTGTCTTCACATCGGCTTGGACGTTGTCCAAGATAAACTTAGAAAATACATAATGTATTGAAAAAGACGGATTGGTACTTGTCCAGGTTTGAATTCACAATCCTGTGCATGAGAGGGGAATTAGGTACCTCTGGGATGTCACTAGCTACTCAATTAAAACGAAATAACAACTATCTACAAGATAATTTTATGCAGTTTTCTGCTGTTCTATTGACAGTAATAGAACTCATTTTCATGAGCTAGTTTTTTTTTTTAGAAAAATCATCAAGTATGTCCTCCAGTCCTGGGTAAAACTAAAGGAACTGGATTAAAACCATTTCCTTAAGTTATCTTTTGTCCATTCCAATGCTGCGTTGGTCTTTTGAGTCCCGCAACCCCTGTCTGTTGAGATCAGCGTGTCAATCCCATTTGGATAACAAGTTCACGTCACCAGCGTGTGTCATAAAATCTTCTTCAAAATAAGATTTTTTTAACAAATGTTATCGTATTTTTAGTGAAAAATCCAATCTAATTTTTAGTCAAAAGACTCTGTACCTGTGTTTATGTTTCTTAAACTAAGCACTATTTACTTCATAAGCCAAGTAAGCCACTGTAATTAACCAATTATGTATGTAACAATTAAAACCAGTTTTATTTAAGTAATGGTTTAAGTGTCTGAGCCTTAAAATAAAGTACTAAGGTCACATTCATTATAGGAATGGCTAAGGCCAACCAAGGTATGTTTAGACGTATCTAGCGAATTTGTAAGTTCATTTTTGAGTTCTTTCAATGCAGTTATAATTATAGGAGGGTAGCGAACATGTGCGTTAAACACAATGATTTTTATCTATTTTAATAATACAAATCATCTTTAATATTATTTAAAAAAATATAATATTGGTCAAACCAGCTAAAAAGTAGCCTTTAATTGTGTTTATTCGGGTGATAAAGTAGGTATCTGTGTACGAAATATCATCTAAATTCGTCCAATATTTTTTGTGTGAAAGATGAATAAACATCCATCTATCCTCACAAAATTTCACACTTATATTTTATTTTTATTTCGCATAATAGTATTACCACTGGTAGTGGTAGATACTGGCCCCTATCCTTTTGAATCTTCTTTGACTAAACCAGGCTAACACAAGGTCGAAGTATCTACTAAAGTGCGGCTAACTGTTCACAGATGCACTTATTTTAATTGATTTGTGAACGTTTTTATTTCATCGATTTTTTTGGTAGCTTCTTTGAAAACATTTTCAGACGAAGTGGTTTTAAAGATTTCGTTCATATTCTTTTCAAAACACTTGACCTAAGAAATATGTTTTCGTTGAAAACTGAATGTTACCGATACAAGATAAAGTGCTTTTTCTAAAAGCATAACGTTGTAAGAATACAATGGATTGGGCCGGTATTTCTTTCATCGAAGCCTAGCCTTTTTCCAAATAAGATTTGGCTTTTAGGTAAGTATATGAAGCTGTAACACCGTATTTTAGATGAGCAAATGTCTATCAGACTTCTATCACTCTCCCTGTTAACACTTCATAAAACGTATAGTTTTAGTTTTCTTTTTTAATATTATTTCTGGGCTTACGAGTATAGGACAATTCCCACTAATGGGAATAAATGTGAACCAACTACCAGTTTTTTTTTTTTAGCAATACCCATAATATTTCTATGGATGAAATTCAGTTACTTTCATGCGAATTAACAAAACAGGAAATTGGCACACGCATTGTGTATTATGAAATACTTATAGTTAAGAAGATTTTCAAATGCCTAAGGAAATATCAAGGGTCAAAAATATTATTAATAACATGAAAATAGGAAAAAAAAAATAGCGACTTTATTTTGTATTCTCTCGAATGAAATTATATGCTAATTGCCTATTTCATAATTTTGGAGCGGTCAATTTGCACACCAATAAATTAAGTTCATGCGAATTGCCAAAAGAAAATATAATGTCATTCAAAATTATGAATAACATTCGCAGTGAATTATCAAATAACCATATTCTAACGATCATGATAGTTAGGTAAAGATCAAATAACTAAATTATGTTATAAACTTATAATGTTATTAGTTTATCTCAAATTAATCTTCACAACCCGAGGCGTTAGTAAACGTACGCCTTCTCGATCTTCGATTAAGTACACTCTCATTCAACCGTTTCATTCAAAATGGAGAATATTTCTAAACACGTCCACATGCCTACAGGCAAGCCATGACATTGTATTTACATAAAATAATTGATATTTTGCTAACTCTATATAAACGAGTTAAACAAGATCATATCTCCGATACATTTGTGTTAGAATTACACTAGAACTTATTAAGAACATAAATTATATTTATGAGCATGCGATGCCGCATAAATTCGATCATAAGTAGTGGAATCATAAAATAAATCTTAAAAGACAATAAGCTAAGGCGTCGGTCGACAGCTCCGCAACTATTTACAATACTCCGTCGATTTTATAGTGATTTGTAAATCATAATTAAATCTCCGAGACTTTTATAGCTCTCTGAAGCTGATTGGACACTAAAACACTGTAGAACAATTTGATAGCCTCCCTATTATGTTAAGATAAGTCAATAAACGGCAATAAAACATTACTTAATAAGGATTTATTACCCAAGATACGTTTAAAGTAAGTGATATAATAGCACTCGAAGCAGATGTTGTTCAATACTCACATTATCAAAATGTAGAACAGTAGAGGCCCTTCAAGCGTCATGGCGGCACTGTTTCGATTCACACACGATCACCGTAACGAAATATCACTTATTGAAAGTGTCTACAGTGAAATGATACCACTGAGTCACGCCACAGATTTAGCATTAGATTGAAAAAATGCACTTGATTTAAGTTCAAAGAACTGTAACTGCTTGTTTTGTAGACAAAAGTTTCATTTTCCAAGTGATCATGTGACGCCAGCCATCTCGTAGACGACTCGAGGGTGCGCCGAAGACCTGCGAAGAGAGGAAATGAGTAAATTATTCATATTTGACACTAAATGCAAAAATAACGTAAATATTAAACGGTTGCTGTCACCAAGTGCGACTCCAATGGCGCCAGTAGACAGATATTAAACATTATTACTGCCAAATATGGAAATCGTTTGCCTGAGTGTTTGTGATAAAGTAGACTGGTATATCCGGCTTCTATTGCCCTTAAAACACGAGCTTTTTACGCCTACAGCTATTCAAGGTTAGTGTCAAACAACTATTTCTCAAGCTCGTAGTACTCTAAATCAAATATACATTTTCTACGCCACCATTCCTGACATCATTCGTGACTATAATAACATCAAGGATAAGATATGAAGTGTATGAGCGTGTTACATTGAATCGAGTTGTAAAAATAGAGAAAATATCCACAACATTCAATGATCGATCACTTTCTGACGTAGAACCAATAACTCGGTTTATGAATCGTGTATATCTGAAGGGCATAAACACACACAACACGCATAGTAAGAAATAGCTGACAAGACACGCAAGAGAAGTGTCACATTTCATTTGGTCTTTTTGCATGACAGATGCGACAAAACCCATTTTGTCACTGCGAAGCGTGACCAATATGTCTTGATACTTCATGGCACTGCCTACAAATGTAAACGTCAATTAGCTGTCAAATTAGGAACACTGTAGGTCCTTATTTTGCCGCATGCCATGATATAGTGGTCATATAGAGTTCACGTTAGGCCTATAATTCAAACTATAAATGGTCACGACGTGCTATTTACTCATTTTTATGTAAGCATGGCTAATTTTAGACTCTATGCCATAGTTATCTACTTTATTTTATTGTCAAGGAAACAAATTATTTAAGTCACTTAAGTATACAATAAATAATAGTTTGGTAAACAGGAAAATATTTTTAAAATTTCTATGCTTGACGAACATACATAGTTACTTAGCAACAAAATAAAAACTCAGTAATACTCAACAAGGTAACCAGAAAAAATAAAACCAATTGTAGTTTCACAGTAATTCAAAAATCTCATCGATATTGTATAGATGTAGGTAACGACAAAAAGTCTACTATAAATAGATAGGTAGTCATTGAAAATTAAAATACAAGTATCAAAAACATACTTAACAATGATTCACAGTATACATTGTTGTAGGACGTGATCTTATAACAGTTCAAGTAGCTGTTACAAGTAACTGACGAGGTATTTAACGAAAAAATATATAGGCAGGTAATTAACCGATTTTTTACCTATTTCATCGAATTTTTCATGGTGATTTTTTCGAATAAATCGATGTTGGAGGCACGATGATTGTGAAAAGAAAATAAATGAGCTATGGAGTTTTTTTTTGGAACAAATGATAATGATGATGACGTGGTTTACGAGGTAATGTAAATTTTGCATTCTTAAATCAAACTGAACGTGTGACCTCTTTTCTTCTTTATTAGTTTTTTTCTTCTTGGTTTGGTGTACTTCAAAAGAAAATGAGTATCTGGCTTTTTATATCAGACAGTACCATTTACGAGTTAGTGGTACTCATCGACTGGAAAGTGACCTTCTTTGTTTTTTTTATTTTAATAGTGTATTTTCTTTTTTTTTACAGGAGCTCGTGGCTAAATAATTACAGCCTCACAGGCCGATCTTCCGGGTTAAGCCGCGCTTGCCTAGGTTGGTCTGTGGATGGGTGACCATCTTTCATAGCGAGTTTCCTCCGTGCCTCGGAAAGCACGCACGCCGTCGGTCCCGGCTGTCATTTGTAGATCTTTGACAGTCGTTACTGTTAGTCAGAAGCTCAAAAGTCTGACAACCAGTCTTAGAATAGGGTATGGTATTACCCAGTTACTGGGTTGTGGAGGTCCGACAGGCAGTCGCTCGATGAAAAATACTGATATCCAGCTGAATCTGGTTTGACTGGAAGCCGACCCCAATATAGTTGGGAAAAGGCTAGGCAGATGAGTGTATTTTCTTTTTCAAGCAACCGCTAATTTCAAAAATGAATGAATGAATGGTATTGCAGCAAACTAAGGACAAACAAATAAAATTTATTTTCTTAAGTACATACAATAAATGCCTTGAAAATGACTTCCGCGGTTCTTCAAAGATGATTAGGATAACTTATTTTGGTTATGACCAAATCGACTGATCCCATTAAGAATGGCCTAAATATACCTCCGTTATGTCTATTTTAAACATTTAATTTAAATAATTCCATAAATATTATAATAATTCTTTTGTAAGCGAATAAGCGTGTATAAACAATTATTTAAATAAGTTATTTATCATAAATGCTGTTATAACAATAAAATATAGTATTATGGGCTGACCTAACGCATTGTTGTCGTTTAAATTTTCCTGTTTTGAAAGTAGACAATAACTTTCTTAATTCCCGTTTAACTACATTATTATGCAAAGAAAATAAGCTATGATATTGACTGAAAATTGTTAAGTAGAACATCTTGCTAGGATCCCGGTGCTCATAGAACCAAAATAATCAAAGATTTTTTTTTTAGGCTGACAAGACTTTATTATAATATTTATATAGGTATTGACGTGTTAGGCAACGTCACGGAGGCGATAGGCTTATAGATTATCGACGATAAGATATATAGACGCAAAAATTTTCACATGTTTATTTTAGAGACTCGCCGCCTGACCGCCGCCGCGTACGGACGTCTCCCCGTGTGTGCTCCGTGCCTGTGCTGTGTTCGCCGCTGCGTCTCGTTGTGCTCGCACAACGTCTCGGTAGTCTTTCGACTACCAAACAAAACTGTCCTTTTCAGGACAATCGTCAAAACGTGTTTTTGCCCCTTCAGGGAAAATCCACAGTTTCGTGGTTCTTGGTGGAAACCTCACGGTGTCAACGAAACCAAGAGGGTGGTGCCCCAATCCATCCCGCCAAACCCCTTCAGGGCGAGGTTAATTTATTGGAGTCGGGAGCTGGGACCTTGGCCTTGGGGGATCTCCTAGTCAAACCCAGTCTCTGGTTTCGTTCACAGCAACACACCTGGTGTCGGTTGGGTGTGTCTACCCCTTCGCACCAGACCCAAATAGGGCCCTGTTGCACATTAAGATTGGCAACAGGTTTACAAGCTTAGGGCACACCATAGGTACTCACCTCCCTGCCGCACACAATCCCTAGGCAGGGGAGGCTACTCATCCCCGGGCACACCCACCCGGGGAGTTAGTCTGTTAGGCTTTCCCCCATTTTTCTTTTAAGAGAGCCTCACTCTCATGCCATCCACCTAGGATGGAGCCTTCCATTGAGGACCGCATTTGGGCGGTTCTCAAAAACATCGCCGAAGACAAACGTCTTGGCGGTGACTACAAAGACGCGATAGCTGATATTGAACAGCTTCGCAATGATAGGCGCGAATCCCCACTTTCTCCCCCGCTAGCCGAACAAGGCATTCTTCCTTCGGTTCCGAAGTCTGCCAAGTCCCGCGAACCCGCGATCCGCGTCCCGACCCAACCCGCTGCCACCCCCGGACCCTCAGTCCCTCAGATCTCCTTGCCTGAACGCATGGACACGTCCGGCCCAGTCGAGTCTGATTGTGAGATCAGCGACTCAGCCGGTTCCTCTGACGAGGACTTTACCGTTGTCCTGGGTAAGCGCAAGGGGAAACATTCCCTAGCCTCCAAGGCCAAAAAGTCCCTCGCGGCTTTGCCTACCCCCTCTCCTCCGACCTCTCGGGTCAACACCCCCACCCCTCCGCCGGCCCCCGCCAGCCGCCCCTCCAGCCCTAGGGCTACCCCCACCGCGGCTCCCTCTAAGAAGCCCAAACTACCCCCTCCGATCTTCATCCATGAGAAGTCCAAATGGACTGACATTTCAAGGGTCTGTGTGGACCTAAAAATTAATTACACAAAGGCCACCAGTACCAACACCGGTATCAAGGTGTCGACCCCTACGTCTTCGGACTATAGGGAGCTCTCCCGCGTTCTTCGCTCGAGGAACATCCCCCACCACTCTTTTTCTCTCCCTGAGGAGAAGCCCACCCGTGTGGTGATCAGGCGGATCCCCAAGGAGATTCCCACCCAAGACGTCTTAGAGGACTTAAAAGCCCAAGGAATCCCCGTCTCCGCCGTCCACCGCCTTCACAAGGCAAGGGGCGGAGACCTGTACGACATGGTCTTGGTAATATGCGACCCAGTCGAATCAGGCCCCCATCCCATTTTTAAAGTCAGATCCGTGTGCTCCCTGTCGGGCATCTCAATTGAGAAGCCCTACAAAGCACATACTGTTGGCCAGTGTCACAACTGCCAACAGTATGGCCATAGCCAGTCCCACTGCTTCGCACCTCCCAGGTGCGTTAAGTGCTTAGGTGACCATAGCACGGTCAACTGCCCCCGTCCTAAGGATAAGGCCCTCTGCCAAGATCCTCCTAGTTGTGTCCTTTGCGGCCAAGTTGGCCACCCGGCCAACTACCGCGGCTGCCCTAAAGCCCCTAAATCCACTTCTCCCAAACTGGCGAAGCGCGCTGCCGCCCGCCAGCAGAGGGAATCCCCATCTGTGAAGATTCCCTCTTCACAGATACCCAATAGATTAGGTCCCCAACGCCCATCTCCCTGGAACGCGCTGAACCACCAAAGGGCTTTCCCAGCCCTTGGCCCAGCGCCCTCCAAACCCGCTCCTCCTCTCCCAGACGTCCCCACTCCCCAGCCCGTGGCTCCCGTGACTGCTCCCGCAGCCGCTCGCAAGACCGCTCTTGCAGCCCCGGTTTTGGTGTCCCCCCCGTTAGGCTCCGGCCCCGTGGCCCTTGTAGACGATGAAGACATGCGGGTCATCATCTCCGCGTATAAGTCCGTAGAGAACTACGAAAATATCCTTAAGGCGTCGGCACGACAATTGGCCGCCCAACTCAGGGCGTCCAACGGTAGTCCCGACGCTTATAAGGCTATTTTCGCCTCTCACCCCCATGTAGGGGAAGCTCTTAAAGCCCTCCACCTAGTCTAATCTCCAATGGCTACTAGGAATAGGAACGTTCTCAAACCGCGGTCCCTCAGGTTAGGTTTCTTTAACGTTAACGGCATGCAAGGTCAGCGGGACGAACTCGCTACCTTCTTGCGCGATAACCAGTTAGATATTCTCCTTCTCCAGGAGACGTTCCTAAAGCCACACCATCGCGATCCCAAAATTGCCAACTTTCAGTTAGTTCGTAATGATAGGTCGCGTTGCCACAAGGGTGGTACTCTCATTTATTATAAAAAGTCCCTGCATTGTATCTCGCTAGTCTCTCCTCCCCTCGAGTCGCTCCTCGAGGTTTCAGTCTGTCGGCTAGGCATGACCGGCCATCAGCCCATCACTATAGTCTCCGCCTATTTTCCTCCTGCTACCGGTGCAGAGGATCAGTCCCTTCTCGTTAGAGATCTCACCTCTATCTTCGGCATGAGCGATTCCGTTATCTTAGCGGGAGACCTCAACGCCAAACATCCAGCTTGGAATAGCACTATTACGACCCCTAGGGGAAGAGTAGTGTTCAACCTTAGCTCCACCCTCAATTTTGACCCCGTTGCTCCTTATGAGCATACGCACTATCCCCACGATCCCAACTGTCGTTCCGATGTCCTCGATATAGCGCTGCTCAAAAATGTCAACCTTAAGTTGAACGCCATTGAGACGCTACACGAGCTTAATTCCGACCACCGTCCTGTGCTCTTGCACCTGACTCCGCGCACGGGTCCTTCCGACCCTAGCCAGCCTCCTCCTACCAAAGTGTTGACTGACTGGAAGAAAGTAAGCGAATTGCTGAAATCGACCTCGTCACCTCACTTGGACTCCATCCCCGACCACATTGTCTCCGTCGCTGACACGACGGCCGCCATCAACTCGTTTACAGAACACGTGCAATCCGTATTGACGGATTGCTCACGGGAAGTCCCAGATACGAGCGATCGTAAATGGAATCTCCCCGCTGACGTACGTGAACTGATAACCGAGAAGAACGCGGCCATCCGTGCCTACAGCAACTTTCCATGCGATTCGAACAAAGCTCACATGCGCAATTTACAGCGTGCTGTAAAGAAACGCATCGCAGAGTTTCGTTCGAATCGCTGGAACGACATGCTGAGCGAACTCGAGCCCACCCACCTAGCCTACTGGCAGCTGCAACGAAAGTTGCGTGCTACCGAGGAGGCTACCGTCCCTCCCCTCACCCGTCCCGACAAGAGCGTCGCTTTTGACGACTCTGAGAAGGCCGAGTGCCTGGCCGACAGCCTGGAATCACAGTGCACTCCTAGCACCCAACCGGTAGATAGCAGTCACCTCCTCAAGGTAGACTCGGAAGTCGAACGTAGGTCCTCTCTCCCACCTGTAGAAGACCCTGATGATCCTCTGCCACCGGCCACGCCGGACGAAGTGCACGACATCATAAAAGGGCTCCGCCCCCGGAAAGCCCCCGGGACGGACGGTATCAATAATAGGGTTTTTAAACTCCTCCCCGCCCAGCTCATTATGTTGTTGACCGCCATCTTCAATGGCGCTCTGAGCAATAATATCTTTCCCGAGGCATGGAAAGAGGCCACTGTTATCGGTTTCCCCAAGCCAGGCAAGCCCAAGTCTGAGCCCACGAGTTACCGACCTATCAGTCTCCTGAACGTTCTCGGCAAGATCTATGAGAGACTTATTTATAAGCGACTCTATGATTACGCCGAATCAAAGCGCCTCATTCCTGACGAGCAGTACGGCTTCAGGTCCGGACACTCGTGCGTCCAACAAGTCCACCGTATAGTCGAGCACATTAGCGCGGGCTTTCAGCGCGGTGCGATGACTGGTGCTCTCTTTTTCGACATCGCGAAGGCCTTCGACAAAGTCTGGCACAACGGCTTATTATATAAGCTCTACCACATGGGTGTGCCAGACCGTCTCGTGCTCATCATACGAGACTTCTTGTCGAACCGCACTTTCCGCTACCGCATAGGGGACGCCCTCTCCTCCCCGCACCCGATACGTGCAGGCGTCCCGCAAGGCGCCGTCCTCTCTCCCCTCTTGTTCACGCTGTTTACTAGCGACATTCCCAAGAGCAATAAGGCTCGGTTAGCTCTCTTCGCGGACGACACGGCCCTGTATTACACAGGCCGCAGTTCAACCACTATAGCCCAAACCCTCCAGACCTCTGCCAACGTCCTAGGCGCTTGGTTTAGGAAATGGAGAATTGAGGTTAATCCCGATAAGAGTCAGGCGGTTCTTTTCACCAAACCGCGCAAACGTGATCTCCCCTCCCTCTCTCCGATCTCTATGTACGGCAAGCCGATCCCCTGGGCGAAGCAAGCCAAGTACTTAGGCGTGACGCTCGATAGTCACCTTTCCTTCCGCGAACATATCAAAAAGGCCCGCAACCGCGCGTCCTTTGTTATGGGTAGGCTTCACTTCTTGCTCACTGCGAGAAGCTCACTGTCACTTAAGTGCAAAATGCGCCTATATACCGCGGTTATCCGTCCCATCATGACATACGCGTGTGTCATTTTCGCTCACTCGAACCCTCGCGTCCTCTATAAAATGCAGGTCCTCCAAAATCGGTTTCTCAGGAAAGTCACGGGAGCCCCGTACTATGTCCGTAACGACGCCCTCCACCTCGACCTTAGAATTCCCACCGTAGCTCAGTTCATGAAGCGCCTTTCCAAGCGCTTCTTCGATTCCGCTATTAGGCACCCCAATCCCTTGATCGCATCGGCCGCCCGATACGAACCATCGCGTATCAGTACCACCCGACGCCCTAAGCACACCCTCGTAGAGCCCGATGACCCCATCACACTCCTCCAGGAGAGCAGTAGGGAAACCAGTACTCTTAGGAAACACAGACACAGATCGACTCCGTCATTCCGCCCTCGCCGCCGAGGCCGCCCGTCGCGACGCCCAAGTCAATGCCCCCCCCGACCCTTGCAAGAGCCAGCCCGCGATGCTGAGCCAGTAGTTTTAAATTAGTCCCTAAATAAGATATTATTGTGATCCAGCCTGTCCCTTGCTGTCCTCTGTCAGTGACGTCCTAAGCCGAGGTCCGTACCCCACAGGGGGTGCCCTTAGCGAACGGTCACTTAGTTTATAGTTTTTTGCCTAGCTTGTAAGCTCTGGCTGGAGGCCTTAGAGTAAAATCTATGGCATCCACAGAAAAGTCCGGTTAAGCAGCACACAACCTCTTCTAGGTTGACCTGCGAGATGCCAAAAAAAAAAAAAAAAAAAAAAAAAAAAAAAACATGTTTATTTTAGATAGGTATTCGGCAGCTTCCATGTTTCCACCATTTATCGTTGAAAGTTTATCTGTTCTGGCAAGCTTCTTGCTAAGCCTACTGTCAATTGTGACATCTAAATCAAGACTTCATCGACTAGAGCGTTCGATAAAAAGATCGTGAACATGTTCGTAGTAATTTTTGGTTCTATGGATGGCTCTGTTTATATAGTTTGGCAAAATTAAAAACAGCGAATGCTCGATGTTCTGTTACAAGTGAATGCTCAAGTCTATCAACACATTTGCGAAAAAATATGCAGCAAATGTACCTACTCATCCATGAAATTAGTTTTACTTGAATCATAAAAGCAGTCGATGCGCCATCTGATGTCAATAAGCAAATAAAATAATTGCGACGAAACTTAACTGGGTGGTGGTTCTAAAATAGTTATTTGTAATGGAAATAGTCTTCTAAATGTAGTCTTTTACCAACAAAGGAAGGCGTTCTTCCTTTAAGTATGTCGGTCCAGATTAGAGCAACGAGTTTGGCGCCTTCAGTTTCCTAATAGAATACCTAAAAATAACCTAAAAATATCCAATACTAGTATTGTATTTTCCTTCAAGATTGCTTGCATTAATGTCTGAACACGCTAGAAATGATATTAAAAGTAGAAGAAATAGTCCCTTAGTTTCTTTTTTTTAAAGAATTAAGAGTATCGAGCTTGCTCTTTTTTTCGTGTTAAAATCATCAAATGAGAATCTCCCACCCCGGGCAGGGCAGGAGGGACTGTCAGTTGTACTGACTAAAATCTACGGAGTCCTTCAATAGCCCTTTATGTTCCGGGGTCACGGTAATGGAATAAGTGCCGCGACTTTGGCCCTCTGAAAGCATGAGCTTTACGACATAATAACCCAAAAAAGTCATTTTATTTCATACAATTATGAAACTATCCAGAACAAATATAGCACCGCAGATTCACACGATCAGTTTAATATCGCAACGTTCATTTTTGGCCGATACCCGATCCCGTCGGGTTCCTGACATCTTCCAGACGATGCGACCTGACAGGTGAGACTCGCCAACTAATAGCAATGTGAAACATTTCTATTCTTGGATGAAATTCTAATGCTCTTAAGACAAGTATGTTGCTGAGAAAATATCGAATTTTCGAACGTGGTGGGGGGAAACTGGAAAGATCAGACTCGATGAGGAAAATATCGTGATGTCATTAGCTTTTCTAGAACCGAAAAGACCTGTGATCTGTACTACGAGGAGTGGACCTTTGTGATGGATTTTATTTCATTAAATCTCATGTAGAGAGCTGTCAGCAATTTGACGGGGCCCCGTAGAGTGCCAAAACTTGCCGGGGTCACAGGACAGTCTTATTGGGTAACCGTGAACCTCCGAGATCGGAGACGTAAATATCTATTGAGGGACACCGTGGATTTTAGTCAGTACAAGTCTAACAATCCCTCCCATCCTGCCTTGGGTGGGTGGACTCATTTAATGATTGTTACAAGAAAAAAAAACTAAAAGATCGTATTGGTAGGCCTAGGTAAGCAGTGGGAAATATTTGGGTTAGACAGACTATAAGAGAATTTTTACGAAAATTGAACTCATTTCTGAATTTACTTAGGTACTTAAACGTTTGTAAATTAAACAATTGGCCCTAAATCAGTACAGTCAAAGTGCACTGATTTAGGGCCAGTTGTTTATTCAGTAGTTTAACTAATTTAATAACAAGTTAAAATCCAATACCTTTTTTTTACAATGGGTAAAAAATGTATAGGATTTTACCTAATTGTTAGTTAAACAACTTGCCCGTACTTTGGAGGATTTTTGCTCAAGACGAACGAAAAAAAATACATCCCTGAAACAAATAATAAATAATGATATTTTACAGACGTCTGAAATTTAATTAATACGTTTTATTTATGTGCATTACAGTTGGCAAACACGTCGATTGCCTGTTTATTGATGGTTAATTTTATCTAGCAAGTTCTGGTCTATGTCTAGATCCTAATGAAATGTTATTTCTTTCTATATTTAAAATGATTTTCATTATAAATTGACTTCAATTTCATGCCACGCACATTTTTTAAATAACTTTGCCTCACACCAGGCATTTCTCTTGTGTCGTGGATGCGTTTTTTTTTTAGCGTGTTAAAATCATCAAATGAGTCCTCCCTCCCGGGGAAGGGTGGGAATGACTGTCAGACTCGTACTGACTAAAATCCACGGTGTCCTTCAGTAGCCTTTTATGTTCCGGGGTCGCGGTAATGAGATAAGTCCCGCGACCCCGGCAGGCTGTGGCCCTCTAGAGGGGGGCCCCGTTATTATGTTGACGGTCTTTGAGGCGCGCGTGGAACACAACGCGCCGTCGACCCGGGAATCGTGGGTGTGTTTACAAACATTTAAACTCAAACACAAACTTCACCCAAAACAACTACATACTTTTTGATCACAAAAATATTTGTTTTTAAGGCCTTACTCAGCGTAGCAGTCAACCGGTCATCCTGACCACCATAACTTGAACAACTAAACTTAAAACTAGAACAACGTATTTTTTTCGGTTACTTTCCGCTGTCAAAATCCAGATCACGAGCCTTTGGCTATTTTCAAACGACGATATGTTTAAACTTGTTGATGAAACCATTTCATTTTATTTATTGCCTAATTTCAATAAGAATAACATTACATGGGTGTTAAAAACGAATGACTCGTAAAACAGGATTAATTCCATGTCTCCTAGCTTCCAATTTATTCGACTTTCAACGGGAGAAACCTTTTCACTTTCTAGCTGTCTCTGGGTGGCCAACCAGAATCGCAATATTATAAACATTTTGTTGTTTATAAATGCTAGTCATTTTGAAACATTCTGACGCAAAATGGCGCGATGTCAAACTTTAATGGCGGCAATCGAACATCATTATCTTATAAAGGTACACAATTTATTGCTCAGCTAATAAGTGGTATGCCGCGACAGGTTCCGTCTTCATCATTCTAACTCTATAAAAGATGTATTCACATAAGTGTGATAAAAACCCTCCTACACGCGAAAATGTCATAATATTAAAGGTAATAAAGTTCGGGTTTGTTCGTCTATTCAAACACGCAGACAGACGTTCCGATGTTAAATCGCGAGACGCGACGGACGGTTTGTAATTTCATATGAACTACTAAGAATTTAAAAATTTGAATACAAAATTTAAATGACACAACTTTAAGTAAATAAAAATTTGAATTTTAGTGGTTTTATTAGTCTTCTGTTGATGAAATTTTCGAGTAACGTCTTTGTCAACAGCTCTATTAAACAACAACCAATTTGCGTGAGATAAACACAAAATTAATCTTCCAAATCAACAAGGTGCTTTCTCCTCTGATCAAATGGCTGATAACATATTTTATTTACATACATTTAACTAGATATTGGGTCAAGGAATTTCACTCCCGTAACGTGACCCCTAGCGATAACAAATCAATACATCTGACATTTCAATTTGTATATTGACACGTTTTTAATCTTCTGATATTGTTTATGCGTTCGGAAGCTGAGTTCGGTTTGTCTTAATAAATATCTTTCATAATTGAGATAATGCGCGCGCGGCGTCCGCGGTAATGACTATAAATCTTAACCTGTCTTTCGCTGCATCTTTTTCTTTTGACTTTGATGTGTGTATCAACGAGACGTCCTATAGCACTTATTAATCTTGTGGAACCGGGATGGTAGATAACTTTTTGTTTTGTTTTGTTTCTAGCTCTGTCCTGGAACTTCGCTGATGTTATTGTCGAAATTATCCCAAGTTAACGTTTTAAATATAGTCTATGACATTCGGATATAGCTTTAGCTAGCTTAGCTTTCCAATTATTAATGATTTTTCAGCACGCTGTTAATTATTAATGTTAATTTCAAGAAGAATTTTTAAAAATGGAGCAGGCACAGTGTTGAAGTGGGCAGTACACTCATGTGTACTGCCCACTTTCATGTAATATTGAAGAATCCTTCGCCCTACATCCTGAACCTCTTTAACGTGTTACAAAAAAAATATTTTTGTAGCCAAAGCTTTTTCCGCTGACTACTGCGCAAACCAATTTTATTTGTATTTTGCTTAAACTTTTGTTCTATTTTTTTTTGGTATTTATTTCTATACAAATAACAATTCAAATTATTATACAAAGTTATAACATTACGTCATTAACTTTTTATTGAAATGTTCTATCCCTGACCGGAATTGAAAGAAATGGTGTCAAATCGTTATAGTTACAGCAATTGTCTAAGCAATGTAACAACTGCACAAATATGAGCTGTGGTCCAGTTTACACAACAAATATATTATGCCACCATTTAATCGTACAATACGGACTAACAGAAAGTATTATTTAGGCATTTTATAATCATTCATAGAAATGTTATTTTCTTATTGTTTCAATTCTTCAAATTGAAGTTTTATGTATATATGGCTGTTTAGAAGAACCAATTTTTATTTTTTGATAAATGTACCTAGGTACTTCGTATTTTGCAACTCATGTTTTATATCTACAGTGTCAGATCTTTTCAGTAGACCTGTATATCTACGTTGTCTAATTAAATTGTATGTATGCAAAAAAGCCAACAGTAGATTCTGCTGAAATTGCAGAACTACCTGTCATTTCAATTAAAAATTTATGATATATGAAAAAATAATAATTTAGTAAAATCTGTAATAATAAAATAAATATAATTATTCAATATTTTCTCAGTCAGATATTATAATAAATAATACCCCCAATAATATGTAAAATTATAGCAAAAATTTAAATAATTTTCACAGTGTAGGCGCCTGCTGCATTTATTATTAAAATTTTACCAATTTAAGCTAAAATTAGATAAATTTTAATATTTATTGCTGGCGTAATAATATTTCCATATCGGGTGTTTTGGAAAGCGCACGCGTTATGTATTGTTTATTTTAAAGAATGGAAGACATTATATTAAAATTTTTTTGTAACTGTTGATATATTTTCACATAAACTACATAAAAGCAGGTCAGATGCTAATGGAAAAGCGTGTTTTTATTATGTTCTTGTTTATTTTTGTGCACTTTCGCAGAATCGTTTGTGTTGGGTAGGCACAGATGGACATTCGGCACGCGATGCTTTATTTTAAATTAAACTGTAAGTTTTTATTATAAGTCGATAAAAAAAATTGTTTACCTCAAATCCATTCGGAAAATCCAAATTGCTTAACACAGTCGCCATCAGTTTGATTTATATTTTATTTGTTTTTATAATAGATTTTTTACCTGTAACGTGAGTTTGTGAGTGTGTTGTGTGTGACGAAACAAAACAACAATATCCAGAAAACTTTAAAATAAAATATAGGGGCAAGTGCTCAGCCTGTGGACATTTTCCAAAAAAACGACATAAAACATTTTTTTTAATCTGAACTAAATAACTTTTATTATTTTTAATAAATCACCAGCCTTACATAATAATCAGTCTTTGACCTTGACCTTGAAATGAATTATACTCATGAAAATAATCAACTTTTTTTAAAAACTACAGTTTTGTCCACAGGTTCATAACTCAATTGTTCCTATGGACGGCAAAGTTGTACCTATGGACTGTGTTGTACCTAGGGACGGAACTCTTTAATATAATGAAATAAAATAAAAAAACACAACAATAGACCTCTAAAAGCATCTTAAACAAATGTTTGTTTAAGATGCTTTTAGATTTATGTGTTTTTGTTTTAGCCAATCATAGCTTTATTGATGAATATTCAAATGAATTTCAATTTATTGATAATCATTCATAAGCTTTAATGATATTCTTCAAATAAAATTTCCGCCCGGAGATCGTCTGGCGACTTCCGTCAACGTGGCCGTCTACTACTGCCGCTGAGGTGAAGGGAGGACGCTGTCCTCCCTCTCACGCGGCGCGTCCTCCTTCGCTAGCATGCTATTGCTTCACAGAAGGAGGCCACCGCTTCCCAACTGAAAGCGGGATTTCCGTTATTGTGGAGGAACTAGTATTAGCTTTAGCTGAGTTTCTAGTCATATTCCTTTTCTTTTTATACCGGTTTTACTGCGAAACACAGAAAAATATAAGATACAACTAATAAGTAAGATATAAAAAAATAATAATTTGAACTGTCCATAGGTACAAACACAAATTTGTACCTGTTGACAGTCCATAGGTACAAATTTCCGCAAAAAAATAATAATAGGTCTATGTCCACCGGTAAGTCGGTTTAAGCATTACTTAAAATCCAGAAAACAAGCTAGAAACTACAGAGACTACATTGCATATATAATCTAACAGTCATGTTCTATAACTTCACTGTAAAACTTAATCAAATACAGCTAAAAATCTTACTTTTTCGTTACAAAAAATTTCTGCACTGGCCTAACGGAAACAACATGGAAGAAAAAGACGGCAATACGTCAAATCTGTCAACCATAGACAAATGCTAACGGCTGCGTTCAAATTAGAATTTTAGGGATGCTCGTTTCCCCAGAATTAACGGTGTCCACAGGTAAAAGCGTCCATAGGTACAGCACTTGCCCCTACTTATCCACTCCTTCATCAATTTTGCAATGAATATGATTGAATAACTTGTTGTAATATTAATATCTTAACGAATTAAATTGAGATAATGACATGACAGGTTGATTACCCAGAAAATCAACGTCAGCTCTTTGACGAGCTTTCAAGATAAGTAAGTTTTAAGTGAGTCATTTAGTTATTGACACTGATAAAGGCTAAAACTGACTAATTCAAACCAATGTTAGTAAAACAAAGGTTAAGGTCACGGTCGCGGGACTTATTTCCATCACCGTGACCCCGGAACATAAAGGACTATTGAACGACACCGTGGATTTTAGTCAGTAGGTACAAGTCTGACAGTCCCTCCCGCCCTGCCCTGGGTGTGAGGACTCATTTGATGATTTTACCACGCTAAAAATAAAAAAAAGGTTAAGGTCACGGGTTTAAAAAGGTCACTTTAGCAAAATTATAATTTACAAATCAAATTATTGTTAATCTATTATCTAGGTTTTTAAATAAGAATTCCAAAACATTGGTCTTCAAGTCAAGGGTAAACAGGTTACTTTTAGGCAAGCGTGCCTGGAGATATTGGTCAAATGCGAACCCATCAATCGTAAAAAAAAAATGTAATATCATCGTAATTCATTTTATGATTGCGAAAATAGCCCTTCTAAACCCGAAAATAGACTAACGGTTCATGTAAAATAGCTACGGATATTCACGGTACACTATTTATGGTATTCTAATAAACGGTTACACTGGAAAACATTAGGCAGATCATGTAAAAAAGTTTTTTTTTTAATGCTGTTTTTTTAACAAGGTTTTTGAACCTTGAACTTCTAACTAAAAAAAACTGCTATATATTAGTATTAACTTCGTGCTATTTAATTTATTATGTATGGGATAAAATATTAATGTTTATATAAACATTAAAATATTTTACACGATCTGTATCAATTTTATGCTCTTAATTCTGATTTAATGTGGCCGTTTCATCTACTTATAAATGATTTAATGTTCTAAAAAAAACACTTTATAAAAATTATCTACAATACAGGTTTGGTAAAAGTACCGACAGGATTGCTAGAACAGTAATGATTGATTAAAATTAAATTACAACTTTTTAAGGTTAGATAGAAGATATTTTTAGAAGAAATTAAAATACGTCTAGCATAACTCTAAAATTATCACAGTACCAAAATAAAATGAAAAAATTGGAGGTGACATTTTCTGAAATTAAAAAAATAATTTACCTACGCTGTAGTTTTTTTATTTGTTTTTATCAGGCTTACATCATATAATTATCTATATATATAAAAATGAAACCCGTTTTTCGTTGTCACCACATAACATGAAAACGGCTTGACCGATTCGGATAATTATTTTTTTGTTGTGTTTGTAACCATCGGGACCGGGTTTTATTATTGATAAAATAAACAAATGTCCCAATAGCAGTCACTTTAGAATTAATATAATTTCTATGGGTGTAAGGTAGGATATAAGTATAACACCACAAAATACCAACTTAATAATAGGTAATACGATAATACTCCGATCCTAATAAAAATTATATATCAATCCATCTTCCATATCTCTATATTGCGCCATATTTTTTTCATATAAATATAATCTTTTTTCATACACAATTTATGATTCATAGAGTATCACTGACCGATTATGCAGATTACATAGTGTTAGGTAATCTCTTATCTGCTCTGTTGATTCTCCATTTGACGGTCTTAGCGCAAGTCAACATGCGATTGCGTTATTTCACGTAATCTTTGCACGAGTTGTCAGGTGAAATGACTTGCTTTTGTAACTGTTCGTGTAGGAGGTAGCTGTGACGTCATTATTTAGTTACGGTCTATAGAACCTCTTTGTACGACTTTTTTATATAAAGAAAGGTGTTAATTCCAGTGTCGGACTAGGCTGGAATGGCTCGGAAGGCTCCACAATGCTGAGTTATCGTCGCCGTCGTTCAGAAATTTTTCAAAGCTTATTAAGGGAAGGTCAGGTCCAACCATTTTAGTATTTTTTATTTCATGTCTTTAGTATATGAACGATCTGTCCGACCTAGTTTACCTTACATAGCTCCTCGGTACCTATCGCCTGGCTGGCGGAGAGCCCTGTAAGTACCTAAGGCTCATAACCCCCGCGCAGTTTGGGGCCTGTTGGGAAACACCACCTCATGTATAAGTTCGACACTGGTGTATTCTACTGTAGTAAATTTTTTATCAAGAAAGTCTATTCTTCGGTAGATTTCATATATGCAATTTTTTTGACACATCACTCTTACTAAAATAAGTTTCATAAAAGATTTGGGTATCCCACGTCCAAATGACACCTTTTATCCGCTCATCTATCTCAGTAATTTTGCTCAGAGCTTACAGGTTATTTAGTGTCGTTTGTCGCCACGAAGGTTAAGCAATTTAAATAAAATATTATGTAATGGATTTTGAATAATCTATTCTTGTTTGAGTTTATCCTTTTATATTACGTAATTGGATTCGGCCCTTTTCGGTCTATTAGTGACTTCATATTATCAGCAAAGGCGTTTTTATTGTTTTTCTCAAGCAATCATAATACACTAAGAATCGTAGCAATATTATGACATAAATAACACCTTTTTGTTTATTTGAAACACCTACTATGACTTATTTATTCTCAAAATAAATTATAACCACTTTTAGATGTTTGGATGAAAGATCTACTGAAAATGAGATATCGGTTTCTATTATCAACAGAAGAGACTGCCTATCAGATTCTTGTTGACTAAAATAAATCTGTTCCTTCACCTTGAACGCAAAGAGTTTGACAAGGAAAAGGGTAGTTCAAAGTCAGTAAGAACTCTTATGATTTTTTAGAATATGACAATAATAAACTACTCTGCTGTCTTGCTGGTACTTATATTATCCTCTTGCACGTGTAGATTGACATCGTAAAGCCTGTTTTTGAACTTATATCTTCCTAAGCACGTCGATGTCTAAAGTCTGGGAAAAAAGTAGTGTTTCTATTCTTTAGTTATCGTAAATAATGTCGCATTCTATAACTTGGTCTATTCTTTGGTAGAATAGAGCTAGAATTGATCATACAAAGTTCAGCGCAAAACAGACATGTTTTTATGTTTATTAATAGAATAATCATAATAATTACGTGTTCACTTTCAAACAACAAAATTAATATGAAGAACGTGAATTCCGATCAGAAAATAAACCACCTCATTCACAGTCTGTTGTAAGAACGCACTGAAGAAAATATTCTAATACATTGTGCGATAAGAATAATTGGGTTATCTATGTAGTGCCCATCTCGTAAACAAATAGATTGTTAGAAAAATATACTGCACAGAGCAGACGCGGTTTCGAAATGTATTCCGTGCATAGTACAGTGATATAGAGCAATTAATATTTTAATATCCATACTAATGGTTTACATGAATGTTGTGATAATGATTTGACGTCTGTCAGGGAGAATAGAAAAAGAAAACGTAGAGTACATTTTGTGTTTCATCCACTATCCCAAGTGAAAAAGTGTCCCTCTAGAGGGCCAAAGCCTGCCGGGGTCACGGGACTTATTTCATTACCGTGACCCCGGAACATAAAGAGCTATTGAAGGACACCGTGGATTTTAGTCAGTACCTACAAGTCTGACAGCCCCTCCCGGGGTGGGAGGACTCATTTGATGATTATACCACGTAAAAAAAAAAGTGAATTTCCCTTTTCTCCACTGTTTTCTTCATACATTCAGTTCCGTTTTACCCACTAAGTATTAATTTCTACTTTATTTTTAACCGACTTCAAAAAAGGAGGAGGTTATTTCGGATATAGTCGACTGTCAAAGTCAAAAGAACTATCATCACTGATTGTTACAGTTGATATTGTTTGTTTCTCTCTACATCAGACATTTAAGTCGGAACTCAATATGGAATCTGGACAGAAAGTACTAGGAGACCAGGATCATGAAGGATAATGATGACTCATGATTTAGACGAAACATTAATGAAACTGTGTCTCTTAAGCAGGCTGAATGGCTGAACGAATTTCGATGAAATATTAGTACAGGTCCACAAACCGTGACCTAAATAAGGATATACATGGGACAATTCTTATCCCGACAGTTCGTTTTAATGGGATCATTTCAGACCTCTACGAGGATCAAGGTGCCACTGCCAGCCTTAAAAAAAAACACTTGAAGTACAGTACTGTATGAGGCATTTGCCTAGGAATCTCCTTATCCAGTTTTCTCGATACAACATTGTTCGAAATATTTAACGGATCGAACTTGATACATCACTAGATTCACAAAAAAGTAAAAAATGTCAACCTATTGTTATCATTTTTGCGGCTCACAAGGTAGCTGGAATTTAAAACGGTTCAGATTTTTTACATGATATAAAATAAACGGTTAAAAGTACGTCTTAAACGGTGACAATGTTGAGTAGGTTGGAGCAAAACATAAGATAATCTTATTATGTCTGTTACTACAAAAACGATATTACAATAGGTCTTAAACTGTGTAGGTACTTTATGTTTCTCCTCTGACTAATCCAATATGATAGACAAGGTTTTGACTGCGGCCTTACTCGTGTTGTAGTTGAAAATTATCTCACGGGATAAAAAGTATAGTATAGTATATAGTATAGTTTATTTTTAATCCATGAATAAACTGTCTGTCTACACACGGCTACACATCAAGCTATACAAAACCAGTTTGTCTTGATCTCGCTTAGTATGATTTTTACACAATGAACGGTTAGATAATACTGGTTTTGCATAGCTTGATGTGTAGCCGTGTGTACAACTATTATGAATATGAAATTTTATGAGGAATTGAGGATGAATGGAAGTGTTTTACTCCTTCGAACAAAAACTTCTGAACGCAGTACTCACAAATAGCTAGGTATAACCGGAATAACACATAGGGTACTTTTTAACCCAGTATTAATTTCCCGCGGAATATTCTACCGAAAACGTGGGCAAAGTATACTTTAAAAAAAATCCTAAGCAACTTACTGGTTCAAAAGAATTATCAACTTAGTGAACGTTGACTTGCTCAAACCAATTATGTTGTTCAAAGCAAAAAACCTTAGTCCAGTAGAATCTTTATTGATTCGGGATTTTTTTTCTAATTATACTAGTTGTCCACCTTTCAATTACTGCCAGTATCGATACGGTAACTTGTATTTACAATAATGAACCTTTTAAATTGTAGGATTAAGTTTATAATGCTTTGAATGACGTTGAAGTTTCTATCCTTCGATTGAAAGTCATCGAGTGACCACACATGGAGAAGTTTACGTTTTTTTTTCTTATATGCATTATGCAATGGAGTATCTAGGCAAGTATTGTAAATGCAATCATAATCTTCGGATTTACACTACATAACGCATGAAAAGACTCTTCAAATATATATATTTTTTTGTAAATTTTTCTCATCTATTGCCGAGTAATTGGTTATCAATTGATCGCTGATCATTGCATTTTAATCAACGTTCGATTCTGGTTTCAGATAAATAAGCGACGACTGTTATTCTAACGGACCGCACTTATCAAGTTAGTAGCGATAATCAAACAAAACATAAAACGATTTAAAAATAGAAAAGAACTTGTGAAAAAAAAGTTGTTAAATAAAAATAGCCAGTAACTAATTATTAAATGACGAACTAAATGTCGTATAGGCTGATTATTCAAAAGTTAGATATCTGAGGAATAAATATGGCGACTTACTTAATATATGAATAAAAATGGCGATTTGACAGATTATATATTGAAACTATGTCAAACTGCTACTTTTATTCCCCAGGTAAGAGTTATCTGACTTTTGAAAAATCAGCCCTAAAACCACTAAAAATATTAATGGATTATGAGACTTTTTAAAATTCAATTGGTACTCGAATCACCTCTATCGGTACTTTTTTTATTAATAACTATTCAATAAAAAGAAAACGATTTGAATATAGAAAGAATTAAGGCCGTTATCATACTAGCGGTTTGGAAGCGGCTGCGGGGCGGAGCGGACGCGCAGCGCATCCGTCGCGAAGACGCCGCGCATCCGTCGCGAACACGTCGCGGACGCGTGACAAATTTGTTACATTTTCTTCGCGTGTTTGTACACTCAGTAACAAAATGGATTCCGACGAGAGAACATTGCTGTTGACGTTCTAAATTCTTTTAATAATTTATATTAATTATTACTTCGAAAACGTCGAAAACGAAAGCATCGACGAATTTGGGAAGATCCATTATTAGATTAGGCTGAGGAATTTTTCGCAGAGAGTTATAAGCAATATTCATGTTTTGGTAAAAAAAACTTCTCGGCTAAAAAAAAATTTGGATGATTATGCATCTATGATCTGTATCACCTACTCTTATCATATTTTGCCAAATTTCAGCGCTGGAGGAATTTTTCGAAAGTCTTCATACAAAAAATTCCTCGTTGATCTGAACGAGGCGGACGTTTTGGCGTTTGTTCGAGGCAGTACAAAATGGCGTCCACTTTGCTGTTCGCGGCGATCCCGTTGCGCGTCCACAACGAATTCGCTGCGCAACCGCGGCGTGTTCGCAACGCATTCGCTGTGCGGCCGCTCCGCCCCGCAACCGCTTCCAAACCGCTAGTGTGATAAGGCCCTAAGAAGAAAAAAGTCATAAAAAAACATTTCCGGCCAGTGTCAAAGTGTCACTGTCACAAAACGAAACATTATAGTAAAGTAGTTTTTATTTAAAGAAAAAACTGACAGACTACATGAAACTTTATGACCATTTCTTCTTAGAGTTCAATGTCGTTAGCACTGTTATACCAACACCAATAAACTCTTCACATTCGTTACGTAATCGGCTCGTGTCCAATTTGACCATTTAAATCTTCAACTAGTTCATCTAAAAATAATTCAGAACACAAATAACTCGAGACATTGCGTTAATTAAAATTACATTCTTTTGTGAAATATAGACCTATGTCAGTCAGTTGTGAAACGGGGTTTACTTCAGTTTCATTTCACTGTTGTTGACAGTACGTAATTGCGTAGGTATATTTTCAGGAAAACTATCTAAGTTTTTTTTTAAAGGGATTAAATAGTACACAGATACGGGGAAGATCTTTTCAACAACAAAAAACTTTACTGAAAATAAATAAAATGTAATATTATGTATAACGCAATTTTAAAACTTTTTTTTGTACACAATTAATATAAGAAATTTAAAAACTAAAACTTAAACTGAAATATTTACAAAAAAAAACTAAAATAAAGTAAAATTAAAAATATTGAAGGCATTAAAAAATAACGCAATTTAAATATGAAATACGGTTAGTTTTGGGTGACGAGGAGAACATCATCAAATGAGTCTTAGCCCTGTGGTGGAGCGGACAGGACTGTTAGACTTGTCTGACTGAAAACCGGTGACTGCACTGTAAGCTTCAAAAAAAGAAACCCTTAATTATTAAATACTATTACAGCCAAAAAAAAATCTTTAAAATTTTTAAGTATGCAATAATAACTTAATTCAATAAAGATCATTTATTTCTGAAATACACATAATTATTATTATTATATAGTAATTTACAATACGCCATGAAATTACAAAAAAAATATTGCCTTTAGAACTGCCAATAATTATTAATTGTCACTATTAAGTGTGCCATCATTTTTTAAAACCAAATCGTCCAAACAAGGAAACGTTACCTACAGGTTGTCACTTAAACTTTAACATATTGTTACTAATTAACGTATTTGCCTTACAGCAGGACTAAAACCATTAATCAACAAACTTTAAAGAGTTTATAAATAAAAAGTTCACTTTAGGAGAGACAGGTTCGAAGGAGCATGTCGAAAATGGACAGGTTTTAGTATATTTTAGCCTAAGGATATTTGTGATTTATTATAAAGTATGTTATTAAGCTCATATAATTATATATTAATAAATTAGACAGCCGGATATTTAGAGAACAGAAAATTATAATAGAGTTGTCTTTATAAAGTCGTCATTATAATTTATAATTCTCTATTTTTGAACGAAATAATTAATAGATCTGCCATGCATAAATAATATTCGCACTCTTAACAGACAGGACACTTCTCTCTAGAAGCGACTGGGCCTTAATCCGTCACTACGACTTGGGTCTTTATGGCCAATGATTGCATAATTTATCTTATCATATTTAAATAATAGTTCACTCTCTCTGCTAAGACATAGCTCTCTCGGAAAAATAAGAAAGCCAAAATCACACGTTGGCCATAATAACCTTGAAAATATTAAAACAAAAATCAACACTTGCACGCGTGAATGCGCAGACGCAACCTGCCCTTTCATATCACAGTTACCGCTTATCGATCACACATCGTAACCGAGCGACCTAAATGTAAAGCGAGTCCAATAGAAAAATCACACGATCGAGCCCGTTAAACCATCCGGCGATAGTGTTATCGTTTGGCCCTAAAACATGTCACAGGACACTGCAGTGCAAACGGCTAATGGAGCCAATTACAAATATCTATTAGTAGATACTATTCCGTGAATATAACGGACGTGCGACACTGGAATCGTGAAGACTAAACGACTGAAGACTTAATTACTTGACATTATTTCTGCCTTTTCTAGAGTCGGGCAAAGTGTTACTAAGTTTTTCCATTAGAATGGGGTTTGAAGGATTTTTCCTAACATTCGCTCGCCATTTTTTTTTTCATATCGCGGTGCACAACGAAATATTTTGACTGGAGACACTTAGACAAATAAAAATAAAACTAACACAATGTCCTAGTCAGGCTACAGAGTTATTCGCCGAAAGTAATTCGAAAACTGAATCTTGGAGAAACAGCTTATGCCTTTTTTCTGCCTGCATACTAACCTACATATTGAATTATGAAAACATAATTAATATTTATAACTTGGGTTTCTATAATGAAATCCTTATATAGATAGAGATTCCTAAATTTAACCCCTTTTTCCTAAAACATTCCGGGATATTTAACTTTCACTGTTTAACGTAAAATATCCCTTTGCTGCCGAAAATAAAGGCGAGTAAAATCTCTACAAGAACTACATAGTTTAATAAAGAACAACGGATCGATTCTCATCCATACAAGCTGCAGGGCTGTACTCGACAGGATATAAATGTGATTACACACATTGCCAGAAGGCTTTGCCAGAGCACTGACGAATCGAAAACATTTGTTTTGAATACTTGCCAGTATACTTTGTCCACTTCTTGATGCATAAAATATAACATAATTCTTTGTAATCATAGATTAAGCTTCCGGCAGAACTGTACCATCCAATAGAACAATCGCATTTCGCCATTTACGAAATCCAAACTCCATGGCTGTGACTAAGAAAATCGCTATAAACAAAAAAAAAAGGAGTAAATGATGCTGTGACGTCTGATTTGGTAGACTGGAAGAAAATATCGTGTTGCCGACCCCAAGTAAAATAGGATGGGAGAGCAGGAAGATGATGACCGCCTCAAAAAAGGACTTCATTAGTGGTGTTGCAGATTATTCAAGCAGAGATTCAAGTCAAAATACACAAGCAAATTTTTCGTAATCTATTTTCTTTGACTTCTCAAAATCGCCAATGATATTAATAATAATCTGAACAAGATACGGGTATAATGACTTGAAATGTAAACATTAGATAAGCTTCCAATAATACTTATCTTATTATCTAAATTATTTACAGATTCGGTTTAATAATACTGTATGACCTACAATAGAGCATTCACCTTAAAACTTGACTTAAAACCACAAACACATTTCACCGATGAAATAAACGCGATCAGTACTAAACTGCGATTAAGAACTGCCAGTCTTATATTTATAAGGGTTTTTTTTCACATGGGGTTGCTATCGGCCACAATTTAGCCTAAAAGATGAGAGCTTAATTGGAGCGAGTTCACCCAGATGGAGTTGTAACTTCCGAAGAAATAAGTACGATAAAAATGTTTGGCCTTGGTGAGGTTTACCACCGGAATCACTCAGCCATCACTACAGGTTTCAGATTTAGGTACTCTAAACTCAATGACTGACTCCAAGGTTGAATTTAACAGGAAACAAAGACCCTGCCAGGGAGTGAAGGCAAAACGCTTTGTAAGTAGGTATAAGTAGGATGTCCACGATGTACCGATGGCGCATTGCTGTATATCTTGTGGTCCAATGATGGATAAGACCAAGCGGAATCAAATTGTGCAGTTCCATAACTCATCATCTGCCTAGCCTTTTCCCAACTATATTGGGGTCGGCTTCCATTCAAACTATGTAGATGCAGCTGGATATCAGTATTTTACATGGAGCGACTGCCTGTCGGACCTCCACAATCCAGTAACTGGGTAAGACGATACCCATGGTAAGACTGGTTGTCAGATTTTAGAGCTTCTGACTAATAATAACGACTGTCAAAGATCTACAAATGACAGCCGGGACCAACAGCTTTACGTACTTTCCGAGGTACGGAGGAAATTCGCTTTGACAGATGATCACCCATCGACAGGCCAACCTCGGCAAGCGCGGCTGAACCCGGAAGGTTGACCTGTATGGGCTGGATGGCTGTAATTATTTAGCCACGAGCCCCTCTGGAGTTCCACATAACTAAGATTACTTAAAACTGTTACAAGTTTAAGCATAGTACCTTTACTCGGGTTTTATCGAAGTATGTTAATTAAGCATAAATGCTTACATTTATGAGTCATAACAGTAGCAAGCTGTGACGTCAGCAAGAGAAGTGTTAATTGTGAGAGCTAAGAAATTATTTAACAACTGCGTACTTACTCGTAATGGGGAACGGAAGAAGAGGAAATTTAAACAAGCTTTTGTTTACGAAGTTACCGATGGCAACTGTTCTAACATAAGATGTAGTGAACAAGTAGAGCAGTTCATTATTTATTTTTTATGTAGTGTAATGTAATGAGAATAATCTGTGTAAATAACCCCTTCTGGCACGGTAATAATTTTATTGAAAACGAATGTTACACATGTAATATTTTGTTACATAATATTTATTAAAATATAAATTCACCACAACTAAATAGTAAAATTTTAATATATGAATTTATTTTACGCATTAACAATAAAAAAATGTCAGTTCTTAATTAGTCAGGTAGGTACTTACAATAGTAATTAAAGGTCCTAAAATATAATATAATATTATATAATAAATAAATAGTTACCCAGCGATCATATATAATTTCATGTACCTACTATATCTTAACTGATTTCGGCCACAGCGACTTCGATATTCCTATTGAGATTATTCAATAAATCACAACTATCACGAAATGGTGACCTAATAATAATAACCCTAATCAGGGCAATGTTTTTACGTTTTTCAAATATGAAATTGAATTTATATTTTCTCTCGGTTGCCTTTGTTAAAATGGTTATACCTCTAAGCCTCTCAAAATCAAAATTATTTTATTCAAATTAGGCTGATTTATCAGCACTTTTTGAAGGTAAATTTTTCCACAAGAAAGTCCCCCAAAGCGCCCCCCCTTCGACACTTCCTAGTGTTTTGGCTGGGAAGAAGAAGTGGCGGAACAAACACCCCAGCTACACGTCTGTCTGTACGGAAGAACCAATATTCAATACAACAATCAGGTAGGTAGGTATATGGGTATTAAATTATCCAAATATTCACTAGCTGATCTATAACTTAGGTTATCTCTACCTACGTAAAGTCCAAAGTTTAGAAGACACTGTCCAATGCCTAGCACCAACGGTGGTCGATGCCTTAGCTTAGCACCTAACACCGTTACTTCGTTGCCTATTTTGCAGATAAGTACGTACCTAACTGATGTCATTAGGATATACGTAAAAAATACAGCCTCTTAATTTGGTGAACTCATTCAGATCAGCGCATGAAATGTCTGCGCTTAGGCATGTATCTATAAAAAAGATAGGAAAAAAACGAAGTTACTAAGTAGGAAGTACATACCACGTGTATAATATTTTGAAAGTCGCATTCATTGAAATACCACAACACAATGCAAAAGTCACAGACACATTATTATAATCTATTAACACAACAAAAAACTAATTGTTCGTTACTTTTTTTTCCCTCGAAATCTTGAATGGTCATTGTCCTGACTCCTGCCTAAAAATACTTCAAGTCATCAAAAATGACAATGTCACTGATAACTGTATCAATTTAGACTTATAAAGTCATGACATCTCATTTTATGATGGCAAAAAGCGCAAAAAACCAAACGTACATTCATTAGGGACCAATCGTAATCGGTAATAGGCAAATGACCGTTAGAAAAAAAACCGTCGATACCATTATAAAAATTATAGCAAGGGAAATTGACGTAAACATTATCGATCACACAGCTGATCGATAAAAACGACCCGACAAAAACTATCGATTGGAAATATCGATACTTACCTACATGTCAATTCGCTGATAAGTCGTTTGAATAAATTTACATTTTAATCAATGAATCGTATTAATTAATTAAATGTGATAGTCTTTAATCGTCTGTTCGCTACAGTTCACAGTTTGTAGATTATTATTTAATGCTAATTACACGCCACTTACTGCGAGATTTCAACCAGAAGATATAATTTCTTTATGTTTAGTAAATTCTCCGTCAGTTGTCAATTAATTTTAATTCATAACTACGAGAAAATGTAAATACATTCTCTGACGTCGTATTGTTAGAGGGTTAAGGTTATACGTTGAACTCTGCACACGTCTAGCTAGCGATCGGAAACGAATTTCCATTGATAATTTTCAATGACGTGTTTTTGGAACAATGTTAATTTTATGGAAAAACATACTAACCTTTCAATTACGGGTCACTGGAAAAATCATTCACTGTTTCATTCACAAACTAAAAAAAAATCAGACAGACTGTCGTGTCTATGTCTCAAACTATGAACAACAATAAAAAAAAAAAATCAAAAAAGTTTTAGTGTTTTTTGGGTCTGTTATGTTTATCACTAGATCGAATGCGTGCAAGTTGCGTTCCGCGTGCTCTTTGCGTCGGGTTGCCGAGCGGCGCGTCCTAACACTAACGCGCCTTGTCGTCGACTATGACCGCTTCTCGTATGAACCCGGCATAAATTCTACTAGAATTTTACTTCGGTACGCGACGCGCACCTATGTATGTACCTAGTACCAACCGACGAAATTCCTAATTTAAAATATGCATACTTCATCAATTTTCGTTGTGAAATGGAAATTAATTCCTTAAATGAATGACACTATACAAGGAAATCGTAAACAGTACGTCATTACTTCATTAGCTTCTGTTCTATTTCATTTTTCGAATCTAAAGCCACTGTATATTTTTAAAAACATGATAGAACAGTCGTGTATTGTGCCAGTAACAAAAGACTTCCGCATCCAACAAAGAGAATTTAATCAGTTGAAGATCTAAAATTTCGCCTTCAACTATTATTGTCATTGACAATGACAATGTAATAGAGAGAACATCTGAAATTCAATATTACTTTATTTTACATACATACTCTGTTGCCAATATAGCGTCATTTCGCAAGTATAATATTATGTCACGTCGTGTCGTGTCGCATCAAAGATTTCGTTTCCCGTCAATCAGTCAATGTCTCCATTAATTTCCTCTCAAAGATCTTTTTCGGTTTAATTACGCAGATAATTACTGTTTTTGTTTTATTTTCTTGGTTATTAAATATTATTTTTTGTTTAAAAAATAGTTTTAAGTCCAAGCTAAGAACTACTTAAACTGTGTTTTTTATCATAAAGGAGTTTTCAGGAGTTTCCAACCTTTGTTGTTTTTTCGTATTTTATTAGCTTAGTATCTAAGTCTGATCTGGGCGGAGGCAGGACAAATTTTTAGTGGGGGGAGCAAAGCTTATTGACAAAAAAAACAGGAATTGTATTCGGAGATAGGACATAACATTTCATTCTAATTAATTTAGTCTTCGTTGCGGTAATCTTTTTAGATCAGTTATGACCAAAATTACAAAACTGTAACTTTCATCAAGTCGTAAGACGTCCACTGCTGAACATAGGCCTCCCGTTGGACTTTTTTTACCAAATATCATATTTAAGATTTTCTACTTATTACACGAAACAGAATTTTTACTAATTCCGCTTGACTAGGTTTCACTGCCAATTGAAGGTATTTAAAACCAATAACAAAAAATAACATCATCTGAACAGAAAACTCAAAAAGACCATCCCAATAAGTAATCAAATCATAAAATAATCTAACGGTCTTCCCCATCAATGACCGGACAATACAAACGAACACATTTCCTTAACACCTCGAATCGAATCAGAATTGTAAACACACGTGTCAATTAATAGTACACAATTGTTACACATGCTTTAACTTTCACACGTAGACTCAGGGTGTCAAGAATGTGTCAACATAAATACCTTATTAAAGGAGAGCTTTGGATAAAAAGATTGTTTATTTAATTAACACGAGAAGGCACGTGCTATGAAGTGCGAGTCATACTCGCGCGAGAAGCAGGACTTTCAAACCAAAGTTCCGCAGCAACGACGAGATATTACTAGACTCCGCATACACGATCTAAGGAACAAAATCTATTCTGTCAACTCGCTGAGGTACGCGTAAGCGAGGGGGGCGGGGTACTGCGTTGTGATTGGCTAACTCAAGGTCTGTTCTGTCTCAAGGTATGTTTACGGCTCACAGGAGTGGTTGAAATAAGACGGATATAAGACTTTTTTGCCTAATGTGTTGACAGACAGTTCGCCTGTTATTAGGAGTGTAATATTATATCGTCGTTGTTCCGCAGTTTCTTAATTCCGGAGTTTCGGAGCGATTTTAAGCGTTTTTCAACTCCGGAGTTGAAATAGAACACAGGAGTTGAAACCGGTTTTCAAAATCCATGTAAACGTTTACGTTCTAAACCAATTATTTTTATTATTTTGTTGTTTTTTATTAAACGGTGTCTGCGCTATGAGAGCGCCTTCTAGTGATCACTTTGTTTCGGAACGTAAATGTCTGTCAATTCTTGGCGACTACATATTTTAGTGAATATTTTAAAGTATGTTTTCATTAAAAATTAAATACAATCTGAAAAGTACTTAATAACGGTTGCGGATGGTGCATATTCAACTTGACACATGTTGCTCCCGAGAGTCCCGAGGTATTTCACATCTCCGCATCTTTGATATGACAGTTCCCACTACTAATTTTGAACATTCTGTGAAAATTTCAACTGTCTACCTATTACAGATCAAGAAATAAAGACCTATGACAGACAGCTAGACAGCGGAAGTAAAATAATAGTGTACCGTTGCTTACCCTTCGCTAGGGGGAAACCTTAAGCCCCTTCGTACACTAGGCGACTCAAGTCTCCGATACCTTACGACTTTGACATACATTGACGAGTGCGTGTTTACGAACCTCTATGGATTGTATTACGATAGTGGCCTGGATACCAAAATCGTAAGGTATCGGAAACTTGCGTCGCCTTGTGTACGAAGGGCCTAAGACCTAGATTATTAAATATCCAAACGTGACGTTACTGACCAACGTGATTGATATTTTTTTTGCTGACTATCTAGTTATTTCACTGAGCTCTTTTTGCACTAATAAAGAAACAAATTACCAAACTGGTTGGAAACATGTTAAATTAAGACTTAAAATGAAACTAAACTTTTCGCTAAACCTGCCATTGTGCTGAAAAAAGCAATTTTGCTCCGGTGAAAGTTGTTATTGTTAATTAAAAATTGTTTCACGACATTCTACAAACGTAGAACTTAGTCCAGAGGCCAGGCTAGCATAACTTTGACGTAAAGGAAACGGAAACTTTGATGTTAATTCATCATCTGTTTAGCCTTATCTCTACTATATTGAGGTGGCTTCCAGTTGAACTATGTAGATGCGGCTGAACATTTACAAAGATCTACAAATGACAGCCGCGACCAAAGGCTTCACGTGCTTTTCGATGCACGGAGGAAACTCGCTATGAAAGAATGTCACTCATCCACAGACCAACCTCGGCAAGCGCGGCTTAACCCGGAAGATCAGCCTCTGCAGCTGTAATTATTTAGCTACGAGTTCTTGATACATCAAGACGCCATCTAACACAAACGGTAGCTTCCATTCAGAGGTATCAGTTTGAGAATTTATTACCAAAGACGTGCGATTTTCAACACTATGTTCATGAGTCGTAAATAATATTGTGTCTGGTGTACCTCTTACGTCAGAAAAGAAAAGCCAAGAGAAGGCAAAATTGAAAAACTGTCTGTAATGTATTTTTAATACAAATGATCTCTACTGTTTAGTGGCGAATCTTCTTTTTCTTTTTCGGTGGCACGACGGACGACAAGATTATGTCATAATTATTGTGTTGACCCAAAATCTGCATTTGGCCACCGTCACACGGCCAAAGTCAGTGGTTGGCCATTGACTGTATTGTTAGTTAGTTTTTGATAGAAAGTTTTTTTTTAATTCAGAACAGGCCTATGTCTAATATAAGTTATCATCACCTTCCTACCATCATCCCGTTTTATTTGTTCCATCAAACCTCCAGGTCTGTTCTGTCTCAAGGTATGTTTACGGCTCACAGGAGTGGTTGAAATAAGACGGATATAAGACTTTTTTGCCTAATGTGTTGACAGACAGTTCGCCTGTTATTAGGAGTGTAATATTATATCGTCGTTGTTCCGCAGTTTCTTAATTCCGGAGTTTCGGAGCGATTTTAAGCGTTTTTCAACTCCGGAGTTGAAATAGAACACAGGAGTTGAAACCGGTTTTCAAAATCCATGTAAACGTTTACGTTCTAAACCAATTATTTTTATTATTTTGTTGTTTTTTATTAAACGGTGTCTGCGCTATGAGAGCGCCTTCTAGTGATCACTTTGTTTCGGAACGTAAATGTCTGTCAATTCTTGGCGACTACATATTTTAGTGAATATTTTAAAGTATGTTTTCATTAAAAATTAAATACAATCTGAAAAGTACTTAATAACGGTTGCGGATGGTGCATATTCAACTTGACACATGTTGCTCCCGAGAGTCCCGAGGTATTTCACATCTCCGCATCTTTGATATGACAGTTCCCACTACTAATTTTGAACACTCTGTGAAAATTTCAACTGCCTACCTATTACAGATCAAGAAATAAAGACCTATGACAGACAGCTAGACAGCGGAAGTAAAATAATAGTGTACCGTTGCTTACCCTTCGCTAGGGGGAAACCTTAAGCCCCTTCGTACACTAGGCGACTCAAGTCTCCGATACCTTACGACTTTGACATACATTGACGAGTGCGTGTTTACGAACCTCTATGGATTGTATTACGATAGTGGCCTGGATACCAAAATCGTAAGGTATCGGAAACTTGCGTCGCCTTGTGTACGAAGGGCCTAAGACCTAGATTATTAAATATCCAAACGTGACGTTACTGACCAACGTGATTGATATTTTTTTTGCTGACTATCTAGTTATTTCACTGAGCTCTTTTTGCACTAATAAAGAAACAAAGTTACCAAACTTGTTGGAAACATGTTAAATTAAGACTTAAAATGAAACTAAACTTTTCGCTGAACCTGCCATTGTGCTGAAAAAAAGCAATTTTGCCGCGGTAGAAAGTTGTTATTGTTAATTAAAAATTGTTTCACGACATTCTACAAACGTAGAACTTAGTCCAGAGGCCAGGCTAGCGTGACTTTGACGTAAAGGAAACTGGAACTTTGACGTTAATTCATCATCTGTTTAGCCTTATCTCTACTATATCGGGGTCGGCTTCCAGTTGAACCAGATGCGGCTGAACATCTACAAAGATCTACAAATGACAGCCGAAACCAACGGCTTCACGTGCTTTTCGATGCACGGAGGAAACTCGCTATGAAAGAATGTCACTCATCCACAGACCAACCTCGGCAAGCGCGGCTTAACCCGGAAGATCAGCCTATGCAGCTGTAATTATTTAGCTACGAGTTCTTGATATATCAAGCCGCCATCTAACACAACAGGTAGTTTCTATTCAGAGGTATCAGTTTGAGAATTGATTACCAAAGACGTGCGGTTTTCAACACTATGTTCATGAGTCGTAAATAATATTGTGTCTGGTGTACCTCTTACGTCAGAAAAGAAAAGCCAAGAGAAGGCAAAATTGAAAAACTGTCTGTAATGTATTTTTAATACAAATGATCTCTACTGTTTAGTGGCGAATCTTCTTTTTCTTTTTCCGTGGCACGCCGGACGACAAGATTATGTCATAGTTATTTTGTTGACCCAAAACTTGCACTTGGCCACCGCCACAGAGCCAAAGTCAGTGGTTGACCACTATTAGTATTGTTAGGTTAGTCTAGTCTGTTTCAGGGCGTTTATTTGACATGATTTTTTATTTAGCGCTAATGTTCGTGGTCGCGGGACTTATACCATCACCGTGACCCCGGAACATAAAGGGCACACACAGGACACCGTGGATTTTAGTCAGTACAAGTCTGACAGTCCCTTCCGCCCTGCCCGGGGTGGGAAGACTCATTTGATGACTTTACCACAATAAAAAACAAAGCGCTAATGTTCGTGTTTCACCACCACCGCCTTATGGTATCCGATGATGTGGTCCAAGGTTCATTTTCAATGATGTTCTATTACCATACCTTTATGTAACTCGTAGGTAGGTGAAACGAATTAACTATTCTGAAAAACAAACCAACAACCCTTGAATCGTAATGTTTAAAAATTCAAAGTATTACACTATTATTTCAGCACCGGATATGTATGTAAATTAACAACTGCAAAACTGCCCGTTACATGAAAATTAAACCGGATCTGAACTTCCACTACAGACTATACTAACTACATTAACACTTCATAATTCATTTACAAAATATTTACTTATGTATGAAAAATCGTGAAATATATAGGTCATTGCACTCATTTCCATAAAGCAAATTCTAGTGAAGAGAACTTCGACCTCTTTATTTTGTTTATTATTTCTTGTCTATAAAGTCGATACAGTTTTTAATATTATTCGTGTGGTAGTACGGTAACAGCTGTTACAAAAAATGCAAAACCTGCAAATATTTATGGATCAATTTCTCACTTGTGTGGTATATCTCATGTTATGAAGACGGCTAAAAATAGATTCAACTAGTTCCGGAGAAGGAAATTGTGAACTAATTTATTCACCTTAGTATAAATACTGTAATGGATGGAAGTTAATTTCTTGGCCGACGCTATGTTATGTTATAGTATAGATACACATGTACGATACAAAAAATCTGGCTAATACTGTAACATGCGTGTACAGCCTTTGCAGGAAACGAGAATGCTAACTTAAAGCTAATTTATATTATACTAGCTGACCCGGCAAACGTTGTTTTGCCATAAAAATAATTATATTTAGGGGGATGAAAAATAGATGTTGGCCGATTCTCATAGATACCGGATAAGCACAAAAAAATTAATCAAAATCGGTCAAGCCGTTTCGGAGGAGTATGGCAACGAAAACTGTGACACGAGAATTTTATATATTAGAAGAAGATAAGGATAATTATCCTTTATATCATCTTTAAAAGTTACGATTAAAACCTTCGATCAATAATAGTAAGTACTTAAAACCATAATAAACACTATTTAAAGCTTGTAAAGTTTAGTACCTTAAACTGTCAGTTACAGGATAATTATCTTCCCTGACTGCCGATATTTCGACGCTATTGCTTTTCAAAAAAATGAATAATCACGGATATCCGTAATTGAGAGCAGACAGCCGCACAGGCTGATCTTCCGGTGTAGGGTCCGCTCGCCCCTTATGATTAAAATGACCGACTCGCCCCCTTCACTTTTAGATACGCTGACTCGCCCCCGATTGTTAATAAGTTAAAAGTACTGTAAGCAACACAAGTTTTTATATATTTAAATAAATGTTGTTTGCTTACAACTTCGAGCGTCTATTCCCATTTCTCCCTACTGGCTTTAACACCAGTGAGGGGAGGCTATTAGAAGCTAACAAAAAGTATTAGGCTAGCATGAGTTCAAGGTAGTCTGTTTTTAAATAATTCTAAAGTTTATCTGAAACTGCCTTGTTCTTTGACTATCCAACAAAAGTACTAGGCTAACATAAGTACAAAGTGGTAGTCATATTTTTGGGTAGATATAAAGATTACCTGAAATTGTCTTGTGCAACATTAACCAGCAAAAGTACTAGGCTAGCATAGGCCCAAACCGGTATGTATTTATTTATATAAATTATTAGTTGAATGTGTTTTTTTTATCATGAACTGGCTACGGTTGGGTAAGTTTAGATTCGGAATCGACCCAGAAATATTAAAAAAAATACCATTTTGAACTTATGCTAGCCTAGTACTTTTACTGGTAAGTGAATGAACAAGATAATTTCAGTTAATCGACCCAGAAATATTTAAATAAATAACACTTTGAACACATGATAGCCTAGTACTTCTGGTAGTAAGTCAATGAACAAGACAATTTCAGGTAATTTTTCAACTTTGAACTTATGCTTGCTTAGTACTATTGCTGATTACAGCCATTGTCTAATTGTCCTTATTTTCGCGATATCTTTAGTTTTTTTGCGAAAACGTGGTCTCACAAATTGTCTTACGACGTAATACAACTGTCTCAACAGGTAGCACAAACCATCAAACAATCACAAGTATCACAACGAGTTTGTGAGATTACAAAGATAGTTGACTAAAGTAATCAAACGTAGTGTTATTCTTACTGTAAGCATTTTTCTGTCTGACTGTACCTTTCTTGGTTAAATTTCAATGGAAATGCCGCAAGGGGCGAGTGGGTACACCAAAATAATTATTTTAATGTCAATTTTCAACTCGCCCCTTCGTAAGGGGTGAATGGGTACACCAAAATAAATAAATACGGGGCGAGTCGGTCATTTTAATCATAAGGGGCGAGATCCAAGGGGCGGGCGGACCCTACACCATCTTCCGGGTTAAGCCGCGCTTGCCTAGGTTGGTCTGTGGATGGGTGGACCATCTTTCATGGCGAGTTTCCTCCGTGCCTCGGAAAGCACGTAAAGCCGTTGGTCCCGGCTGTCATTTGTAGATCTTTGACAGTCGTTACTGTTAGAAGCTCTAAAGTCTGACAACCAGTCTTACCATGGGGTATGGTATTACCCAGTTATTGGGTTGTGGAGGTCCGACAGGCAGTCGCTCCATATAAAATACTGATATCCAACTGAAACTGGTTCGACTGGAAGCCGACCCCATTAGAGTAGGGAAAAGGCTAGGCAGATGATGATCGGTAATTGAGAGTTCAAAGTTAATTATTGGTCTTGTTTTTTATTTTATTAGTATAACATTTTGGTTTTACACTTTTTAGGGTTCTGTACACAAATGGTAAAACGAGATTCTATTACTAACACGTCCGTTTGTCTATCTGTTACCAAGATATCTCATGAACCGTGATAGATAGTTGTTTTTTTTTTTAATTATAACGTTGAAGCAAATTCTTGCTCAAAACAAAACGCCTAAGTGCAAATATTCAGCTGTAAAAAAGAAACCATTGCAGGAACATGACACTAGAGCGGTCAGTGTGTCAACAGAGCTATTCCTTCCTGCTAGTTGTTGGTAAACTAATCCCTTTGTTGTTCGCCCAAGTTGTTTGTTGTTCGCTTTACTTGGCCACAATAATTGATCGTCACTTGACACGTGAGCGGCGACTCACTGGCGTTTCTGTGGATAAAAAGGTTTATGCCACTTTGTACTAGTAAAACGGAATTAATAAAAAAAAAACGAATTAGATTCGATCACACGATAAAGGACTGTTTGGATGATAATGTTATTGTTTCTCCTACTAAACATTAAGTTACCTGAGATGTTTCAATTTTTTTTTTTTGTATTTTTTATATTTTTCCATGAATTTACTTAGTCTTATCATCTTCCTGCCCTTATCTCACTTCACTTGGGGTCGGCGCAACACGTTTTCTTCTTCCAGTCTCCCCTATCAGACGTCACCGTATCATTTACTCCTTTTTCATTAATGTCATCCCTTACACAATCCATCCATCTTTTCTATGGCCTTCCCCTTTTTCTCCATCCATCAACATTCATGAATTTACTTAGTCTAAGTCTAAATTCCTTAAAATGACATAAAAGGTACCTATGGACCACATTTCTGAATCCACATTAAATTATACAATTATATCAAAAGGGTCAAGATACGTTGACTATTTTTTCGTTGTTATGCTTCATTGATAACAAATAGACGTAGTTTTAATTCTTAGAATTGATCTAGTACTTGATGGCATGTCAGATAATCGTGTATGCCTATTGCTTGTAACTCCACAATATTATCATATCGGCAATCTATCGGCTGTTGATTGATAGCTCTAAATAATAGCCTATGTTCTGGAGCCTACAATGAAAAAATATAATCGTTTATGATATTTATACGGTAATCATTTAGACAATACATAATAAAGATTTTATCAACCACGATAGCAAGATAGTTACAGTTTTTGACTTAACTGGTGGTCCATATTAAAACATTGTTGTTCTATATTATGATTTAATCATCATCATCAGTCTATAATGTTCTCAGTGCCGGGACACAGGTCTTATATCTGCGAGAGGGGGTGAGACATAATCAACCACGCGGGTCCAGTACGGGTTGGAGAATGTCACATGTCTTCGAAGGATTGGTTCTAGGACATACTGGTTTTCCTCACGATGTTTTTCTTCAAAATTTCGAGAGCAGTGTTAATGAAATAATAAGACAAAGTGATACGCCATACAGGCTGCGAATCCACACCCGAAAATCCGGAGATTTATGTTACATGAACTAACCTGCGCTTTGCCTTAGGAGTGACATCCGCCGTACCCGGTCCCTCCAAACCTTTCTCCGGTTACTATTTTCAATAATGGACCAAAAAAAAAAACCTATAAAAGAAAATAATACCTATATGTACCACAAATCACAGGACCAAAGCAGAACACTCCAACACCAACACGAGTAGGTTGAAACACGAGATATCGCCCAAAGACGTGTTGTTTCTCACGCCCCGCGGCGCGACGCGTCGGGAAATCGAACACTGAGCGATATCGTCTAACACATTCGTTACCGAATTCTCTAACACCTTATTAGTGTTACTTTTGATCACTAAATATAACCATTAGTTGCGGTTTGTGGTGGCGAGCTTGGAAATTGTGAGCATGTGGGGGTTACAACAGCGGCATAGGTTTTTTATTTGTGTCGGGAAATGATTTTATTACCCGCGACACGCAGCGCAGAAATCAATCTCCCTGCCACTGCGCCTTTATATGATCTTTATAAGACTCAGTTGGATTTTCAACGCTTTGAAAAGAGTTGAAAAGAATACATAAATTACATCTTCTCCCATGGGAGTAAAACCGGAACCACCGGAAGATCGCAACAGTATGCCACTTGTTGCGAACCTTACACACTGCTTCTTATAAATGCCGATAGTGCAATATTTTTATGCGTATTACACACTAGCTGTTCTGCTTGCACCGGCCGCTTTTCGTATTTTGGTTGTAGCTTGATATTACATAGCCTTCCTCTATAGACTATCCAACACAAAAAGATTTTTTCGATTCGAAGCTGTAGTTTCTTATAATATATATATTAAGTTTAGATATAGTATAGATTTTTCTACATTTTTAACTTATCATTTCTCTTTTATTTGCATTCTATTATATAAAGATCACATAACCTTAAATAGGATACAAACAAATCGATACTACCAACGCTCTTGTAAGCAAATTGAGCTGTCAAAGACGTTACAGCATTTTTTTTAATTGGCCCACTGCACTCTAGAAATTAATTGAAGTGTTACTTGAAAGTTCTTTGTTCGTATTAAAACTCCTTAATTAACGTGGAGTTGAAAGTTTTACAATCGTTGCAATTTGCTGTTGTTTGTGACAAAGAGCTAGATGTAAAGTAGGTCAGAAGCTTTCAAATACAGAGCTGTGTGTCACTCAACCATTGTTTAAATTATGCCTTTTTTATCGTGGCATAATCACCAAATTATTCCTTCCAGGGCAAGCCGGGAGGGACTGTCACACTTGTATGGTATAATAATCCACGGTGCTAATATCCTCGGTGATCCTTCAATAGCCCTTTACGTTCCAAGTTCATAGTTACCTAATTATAAAATAAAATTTTAAAATATTTATTAATTTTTTTTGCCAAAAATGTTGACCGACAAGCCAAAGGATACTTGTATTTTCGACTAAAATATTAATCAGCATATTTACTTTGCTGACTACCGGCGTCATATGGCTTAACGATGATATGCTTTTAAAGACACGGAGGGGTGTCAGTATAATGGTAACACATACTCGACTATCTATGGCCTCAAACTGCGATCATGGCGTTTGCAATAGCGTTGAGATATCGGAAATTCAAACTACATAATCACTTATATCACATTTTAAAAGTAAATAAACCATGATAGCTTATAAATATTAGAGGACGCTTTTGCCCAACAGTAGGACAGAAAGGCTAAATAAAAAAAGCTTAAAACAGTGCTTAACTCAGTTAAGTGTGTAATAAGTTCTTTGGCTTCTAAGTAACAAACAAATGTGTATCGAGTTCTTTGGCTTCTTTCCTATTTTCCTATTTAGCCACTATAAATGGACAGTCAGACCTCCTAGCACATGGGTTCATTAGCTAGGGCGTCTTGTAATGTCCTGTCACGATGATGTGTCGCGAAAGTCGCACTAACAGCATCAGAGGAGCCGCCGCGGTGACGCCACCAAGCGCCGCCGCCCGCAGGGTCCACCCGTGCGCGATAGAACAGGTGTGGGGTGGAGTTGCTTATTGTTAAATCTACAAAAAAAAAATGTAAATTATAAGGGTTTAGAGAGCCATTGGCCCACGTAAAATTTTTGTATGTTACCTTTGTTTTTAATCTTAAAATGATTTTATTTCCAAGAAACCTCACTAACTGCGCCTAATGCGGCAAACCAGCATAGATAGATGACGCTCAAACGTCGCGAGTAAGATCTGCTTGACATTCTAGTACAGTCATTAAAGCTAAAACCCGAATATAATTAGTAACTTGCTGATATTTTAAGGGGTTCTTATAGACGGTAAAACAACTTACCGGGTGATTTTGCAGCGTTCTGGGGTGTACGGAAAGGGTTGAAAAGGGGTGAAACGCGTTTTTAGTTAATAACATCGCCAAAAAAATTAGTAACACGCTGCAAATTTGAAATGAGGTTGTTCTTACCGATGGATAGATTAGGCTCAAACGTCACACGTAAGATCTGCTTGTATTCGTGAAATAAAAGTAAGTAAACTGTTGTTTATGTGTGAGAATTTAAATTTTCCTAAATCCAATAGTACAGCAGCACAGGATTTTTATTAGAAAATAATAGAAGACGACTCAATAGAGGGAGCTGTCGGCGTCGCGTCGCGTCTTGTACTAAGACAAGTTTAAATATTTTATCTAGCTCAATTTTTAATTACCTGTAACTGGCTCAACTGCATAAAAACTACCACAGGAAGTCATTAGTTTTGGTCAAAGCTCTATATTGATTGCAAATATTTTCGCACGGGTTTTTGTGCTTTGTTGGTTTTGCTAATTAGTGAATATATCGGACACCATTTCGAGCACAATTTATGATCCTTTAGATTGGATAATTAATAAGCTAACGAATTTTAATAATGACACTATATCTTATTGCCTTGTAAATACTGGTCTGGTACTAGAAGATTAAAATACTTTTAAATAAATTGGCTTGCCTCTACCTGCTATCTGAATAACACAGTTTTTCTTAAGAGGCCATACTACCACAAATGGCTTAGCAGAATCCTCTGATACGCCGAAAATACTGCGGCATTCATTTTGAAATAAATATATGGTAAAGTTGAAAGTAAAAGAGGATTCATGTTAAGTCTTATGTTTGGCAAAAACACGATTCGATAAAATTTTCTCCATAGAAAAAAATCCCAAAGTTACCACTAAATTGAACAATAAACCGCTGGCAATCATAAAATACTTAAAATTAGATTATGAAACTTTTTACTAACTGTACTAACTATAAAGCAGGTCTTATGTGATTTAGTTTTTAAATAGATTTTCGAGTAGACAACTCTAAGAAAGAGCAAGCAATAGTGCGTGGCCAAATAAAATACAATAATCCCGTTACAAAGCGACTCCACGCCACTCGTATCCCGATCCGATCTTCTCGGAGTGAGAAGCGACGATGACAGCTAATTGTCCTATAACGAGGGTATCCATGAAGATGTTCACGGTACACTACATACATTTACATGATCACGGACTGTCCCGCTAGGATGCATTCCCTTCTTTCCATTTGACGTACACGAGATGAACAACGTCGCGAATAAAGATGGACAAATAGATAGGCAAATATATTCAAGTATTTAATAGATTGAAATCTAGACATAAAGCCTACCTTGAAGTTGGCGATTTTTCTAGACCCCACATGTTACATCCTGTGTAGACGAAACGTGGAAGCAAAAAAAGTGGATCGCAAAGTTTAGCGAAAAATCTATAAATGAAACCCATTTTCCGTTGTCACGACATAACATGAAAACGGCTTGACCGATTCGGATAATTATTTTTTTGTTGTGTTTGTAACCATCAGGACCGGGTTTTAGACGGGCCGCTAGTATATTAATATATTTAATGTTGTACTCCCGTACTTTCTGTACACCCCACAAACCAATGTGTTGTGGTCTATTTTACTGGAACGATCTAGCTTAACCATAAATATTGTCTACTTAATAGATCCTCATTAACTGCAAGTTTCGTTTGTACATTCAGACGATTATTTCTTGAGAAGTTGGACAAAGAAAAAAAAAAAACAAAATTAACGTGAGGCGATAAGAAAATATTTGGGGAAAATACGACGGAAAACGAAAAAGATTTGTTTTTTAATAAAATTAATGAAGAATACCTAATAGAATGTTAAATTTCTAAAAGATTAAAAGCTTTCACTACCTACGTTTATTTAGACATATCTAAACAAAAAAATTAATGTCAGAAGTATAAAAAAATCAACGGAAATTGTTTTATGATTTGATGTGTTACAGTTCTGTCTTACAAATAGCGGATATATTAACGCTTCTAAACTAATAAAGCAATTCATTTTATATTTATTGACACTTTAATTGGTTCGGTTTAATGTATTTTATCGATATACTAATGATAAATAAAGAGTTTTAGTCTAATTTTCTAATATTGTTGTGTCATTTTTGCGTTACTCAAAAGTTTTAAAGTTCGTTATATTGGATATGGATACTAAATATACATTTAATTGGTGCAAATTGTTATTTTTAAAAGCTCTCAAAGACTTAACATTTTAATGTAATGTTCTTAAAGATAATTTTATCAGAAGCCGAAAATGTTAAGTAGTCATTATTAAGGATGAATCAAATATTTTAAACTTTTTTATTTAAAAGCTTGTATTTTAATCATAAAGCGAAATGAATTTTTATCAATACAAAAGTATAATGTTTCCTTTTGCAATTAGGCAAAGCTTTTTTATGACATTACGATATACAAATTTTGGGCTGTTTAGTAAAATCAAAAACATTATAATCCAGCGGATAAAAGGATAGTTATTTCTACGTTTTCCCTAACTAAGGTAACATATAAGCTCTACCCCTTTTCCGCGTTAATTGGCAGAAACATTAACATAATAATATTAACATAATTTTGGTAATTTTAAAACGTTTTCTTTATAAAAGGTTTCGTTAATCTATTTATAAAATAAATAATAAATGACTGCATTAATACTACATTATTTTCTAAGTAAAACTTTATGTGACCTATTCTTGACCCACAATGCAATAGCATTTATAGAAAAAAATAACCCACCATGGGGTATAAATACTAGTTCAACATCAACTAAAAAATCAATACTGTACATAGAATGAACACTAGCATGCAATGTCATGAATGTCACATACGACCGTCGATCATTGGCTTTTAAAGTTTCATAGAAATATTTAAAAATGAAAATAATATGAAAAAACGATGAATAAAGGAAAATAACTACTAACTTTGAGGCTTACCCTGTTGATGCTTTTAATAACCATCATAGCTGATGTTGCGTTTTTCATAAACATAGAACATTGAAACAAACATACATGTTCCACAGCTGGCATTGAGCCGTTTGTGTCTTTAGAAACTATAATGTACAATAATTATAAGCATCACCTCAGATCGACATCAGTTAGCCCCTTCGTACACTAGGCGACGCAAGTATCCGATACTTTACGATTTTGATATCCATTGACGCGTGCCTGTGTTCGAACCTTTATGGATTTGTATTCCGATAGTCGCTTGGATACCGAAGTCGTAAGGTATCGGAGACTTGAGTCGCCTAGTGTACGAAGGGCCTTACGAGAACGAAATGAATGAGGAGAATTAACAAGTTACATCTGCCTCCAGTTCTGAAAGAGTTTGGGGTAATTGCGACTGGATGAATAGCATCCAATCCCAGTGGTGGCAGATAAGAAAAATATTATTACCACAATCTGGTGAGACCAGAGGGGGCAGATGGGAATAATCAGTTTTCCCGTCTGCCCCGTTTTCGGATTTTCGGAGACGGAATTCTGATTATACGGTGTGCAATTAAATGTAAATCCTGCGCAGGCACAAATTAAGTGCTTGCAGCTGGCAACATATTTACAAGCGCCATCTTCGACCTAGCTATTTATCTTGCCAACATATTGCAACCTTTACACCCTACGTCATATGTTAGGTAGTTACATTACTGCGCAGGACATATTCCTTATGTTAAACTTATGCCTAGTTTAGTTGGAACTGAAACGTGATATTTTTAAAATAGGTAGAAGAAATATGAAATGTAAAAATGATTATGTTTTAATTTACTATAAAAAAGTGGTTACTTCTGGATCTCCATGGCTTGCTTAAACATTCGATGTAGAAGTAATTATTACACGTATACCATATTTTCAACTCTGTGGATACTGTCACGAATTCATGCCTAGTTCTGGGTTCCTTGGGTGATCTATTCTTATATAAATCTAGTTTTTTATTTATTAATTTTCCGTATATTATTCCGTGTTTATAAAAACTTCTTCTAATATCTGGACGGGATTTGATATCAATACAATTATTTTATTGGACTCGGCAAAGAAGTTATGGAAATAAAGGAAGTCCTAATACTGCTATTAGCCATAAGACTAAATACGATAAGTTATCAAGTTTATGCAGGTCTACTTTTTTATTTTTCATGTGGTAAAATCATCAAATGAGTCCTCCCACCCAGGGCAGGGCGGGAAGACTGTCAGACTCGTACTGACCAAAAACCACGGTGTCCTTCAATAACCCTTAATGTTCCGGGATCATCGTAATGAGATAAGTCCCGGGACTCCGGCAGGCCTTAGTAGATATTTGATGCTAGCTGATATCATTTGAGCCCACGGTAAAACAGCTTTCATCTGCTAGTATAGTTTAGTAGTCACAAGTGCAGCTGTTGTGATCATAAGACCCACATTAGCTGGCGAAATGTGGGCGTAATCCGCATAATATATCAATGCTTTCAAGGAAACTACGTGATGCTATGTAGGTTTAGGTAATAGAAAACGAAGAGAAAATAAGAAGGGAGTGATTTTCACCTAGATTGCGTAATCTTAATTCGTGACGATGGTAGTATTAAATTTTATTGGCTTAATACTTTGCCACCTCCATGGCATTATTGGTTGCAGCATTGAAGTTGCTTTGGCTGCAAGTTTTGGCATAGAAGGCAGGAAAGTCGTCCAGGCAATGCCCAGTTTTCTTTGTTGATAGAAGTCCTGCGACCATATTTTGAGTTTTAAGTGTGTCCATGGTTCTCTTGAAGACTACAACTTTTGGGATAGAAGGCAGGAAAGTAGTGCAGGTCAGTTTTCTTTATTGATAGACTGAAGTCCTGAGACAATAATTATTTTGGGTTACAATAGTGTCCATAGCTCTTGTAAAACATGTAGGTATAAGTACAAACGCCAGGACTACACATAGAAGTATTTAAAAGCGTCAATAAACTTTATTTTTTCAATGATAGTTTCTATTCATTTTCCTCCACATTGATAAAAGTGCCCTTTGAAATGAGCAACTACAGTAATTTCACAATTATTATGTCTTGTCTTTGGTCTTTGGCTGTGACTGCTTCAATTTTCTGTTATTTACAATTCAAAAGTGCCTGAAACTATTCTATTTGAAATAAATGCATTGACTTTGACTTTGAGAGGGCCACATTATAAACAACAAAACATATAGATATCTACATAAATTGTCCCGTTGTGTAGATCTAACTCAATCGTAGGAAAGTTAAGGGCAGGCTATTGTTCGTTCGCTTGGGGCGGTCGTGCACATTGTGCATTGTCTATTCGCTGAAAGGCTTTCGATATGTTTTAAAATAATATTTTACGAGCTCCATCGATAGTCGGGGTTCGTTGACAACGAACGTGCATTTATTTAGAGATGTAAAGCGAATTATGGATACAATATAAATGTGAATAACAATGGATTATCTAATAGCATGTTAGATTTGCTATAACTTCCGCAATTAAAGGAACGTAAACGTTAAAAGCTTTAGGATTTTATTTAAATGTTTTGGACCCTGTCGGCAACAGAATAAAGTGGATGTCTGCACGTTCAAGATAATTCAAAACTTTCATATGGCATTTATAACTTGACAAACACAGCCTTAAAATAGATCTTTGTTCAAATTCATAGTTCATACAGACGGAATACTTAAAATACAGAAATCCACGAAACAAGATGAAAGTAATAAAGCCATCACAGATTTAAATTTTAACTCACAACTACACTTTTAAAGACAAACACAGTTTCATAAGTAATTAGTTACCAACCTTTCCCCGATCTTCAAGATAAACCGATGAATACACCGTTTATATCGAAAATCAATGCGAATTCTCCGATAGTGAGAATTAAGGCTCGATCATTGTGAAACAATATGCCACAGTTCTCAATGTAATCTCATTTTGAGTGGAAATCGATTAATTAAGTTCATTTAAGTACACGATCTGGTATCTTATCGATGTCTTTGATTGCGCCGCGTCGTAAACAAAGCTTGCAGTAGCAATCACAATCGTTTGATATGGTAAATTAATTGCGATACGGTGGGCAACACTCGACATCCTATATTGGGTGTTGGGTGCTTAAAATTGCGCAAGAACAAAATGGCCTTAACTTTTCTTAAAGGCAACACATCTATCTGTCAATTTATTTAACAATGTTGTAACACTTTCCTCACTGTTCATTTGTTTTGCTATAAGTCTGTAACATTTGTGCATAGATAGTCGTTTTATATGTGTTGCAATTGATCATATGCCAGCAATAAATAATTAATGACTGTAATATTACTAGATTTTTATTTTTAAACTATTTTTAGATTGTTTAGTTAGTAATTAAGATAATTATAATGCAACACTATTATAACATTAATTGAAATAATTATGTAATAGATGAAATTTTTAGTTTATTTATCAGTTATCATCAGATCTAACAAGCAAAGCATTTAAAAAAAACACCACAACGGAAATAGCCTCCATTCGTCATTCTCGCTATGCAAATAACCTAAACCAGATTCTAGAAACACAAGAATCCATTACAGTTTCCAATCATCAACGACATAAAGTTCTCAAGGACTATCAATAAAACTTTACTATCGGTTCAATACAAACAGTTTTCTTCGGCGTCATATTAATGGCAATTTATTTGCGAAGCTGCGGGCGGTCTGTTTTCTTAAACAATTTATACGTTCGGCGCCTTTGCGACCGACTATCAGGAGACGTGCTAACCAAATCACTGTGAAATACTGTCCGTATGTAAGATGCCGCTAATCTAGAGAACTAACGGCCCGTTTTTCATGAAGTTTGCACGGTTGGAAAGTTGTGGTTTTAGGAGGAAAGCTTTATAACTTGCGTTTTTGGTTTGTTGATAGAACATGGAAATAAACTGTTTATGACTGCAATGAATGCATAGATATTGAGGTTCCCTATACCTTTCCCCTCTTGTTGATGCGATTTCTCTTTAATAACCTGCAGAATGTTTTGTTTTTTAATTAGATTACCTGACGTCAATTCCCGATGTCCACAGGTGGACAGTGACACAAATTTTTAAAACACAAATATTTTTGGCCAACAAATATTTACTCCTACTACCTACTACTAGAGTACAGTGCTATAATTTAAAACATTGTCGACCAACTTAGTACAATTTATTAGATACTAGCTTCTGCCCGCGACTTCGTACGCGGATCCTGTTGCTTATACCAGCGACAGCGGGATCGTCGAAATCAAAGATCTGAAAATTCTGACACCCAACTCCAAGAGTCCGATTAAAAAATTAATGGGAAATTCGCCAGTAGAGTAAAATTTTTGTTAATATATTCATCGCTAGAGCAGTGGTGGCCCAGTGGTATCGGTCCTGACTTACGTGTTGTAGGTGGTGGGTTCGAACTCAGCCAGGCGCATTACTTTGTGTAATTTATTTCATCACCACTGCCCTTAAAACGGTGAAGGAAAACATCGTGAGGAAACCGACATGTCCTAGAACCAAAAATTCAAAGACATGTGACATCTAACAATCCGCACTGGGCCCGCGTGGTGGATTATGGCCCACTCCCTCTCTCAGAGAGGAGGCCTGTGTCCCAGCAGTGGGAACATTATAGGCTGATGATGATGATTCATCGTTAACGAAAATCAGTCCTTAACTGTTACCGCTTTCACTGCGTGGAGGTAATCCCAGATATTTTTTACGTGGTAAAATCATCAAATAAGTCCTCCCACCCCTTAGTGTCAGACTTGTACTGACTAAAATCCACGATGTCCTTCAATAGCCCTTTATGTTTCGGGGTCACTGTCATGGAATAAGTCCCGCGACCCCGGCAGGCTTTGGCCCTCTGAGTGGGGCCCTGTCATTATGCTGACACTCTTTGAGGCGCGCGTGGAACACGACGCGCCGTCGACCCGGGCATGGTCTATGATAGGACAGCGAGTTGCCCTTTACTCGCCGCCCGCATGCCCGCGCATGCCGTCGCCGTGAGCGTCAAACACCGCGAGTGGGGCGGAGGGAGGAGATTGTCCTCTCTCTCACGCGGCCCGCCTCCTCCTTCGCGAGCATGATTGCTTCACAGCAGGAGGCAACCGCTTCCCACTCCGTCTCGCCCCGCAGCATGGCCTTGACCAATGCCGGGCGCGAGAGGTCTCCGCCTATCGCCGCTGTGAGGACACGTCGGTGCTCCGGCCAAGCGGGGCAATCCCGCACCGTATGCTCGACTGTGTCTTCCAGGGTTTCCTCCTTTCTCATAAGACACAGGTACCTCCCGAAACATCCGTGTCCAGTGAGGACATGCGTCACGCGGAAGGTTAGGACGCCGTAACGCCTATATACCACTCCTCAAAGAGGGGTCTTACTACGGTAATCCCAGCTTATGTTATTTTATAAATATACAGTGAAATTAGTGATAGCTTTGATTTCCACATTAGGTGTTCGAGACCTTCAATTTTTATACGTCAACAGAGAGTGCTCATCAGGCTGAACAACTCTTTCTATCACGTTATTCCTTTATATGTAATAGTATAGTTGGGCTCTTGGAGTTCCACATCAGCTGTTCCAGATCTTCAAATTTTATACGACAACAGAGAGTGCTCATCAGGCTGAACAACTCTTGCTAAGACGTCATTCCTTTATATGTAATAGTATAGTTGGGCTCTTGGAGTTCCACATCAGCTGTTCCAGATCTTCAAATTTTATACGACAACAGAGAGTGCTCATCAGGTTGAACAACTCTTGCTAAGATGTTATTCCTATATATGTTATAGTGTGGCTGGGCTCTTGGAGTTCCACATCAGCTGTTCCAGATCTTCAAATTTTATACGATAACAGAGAGTGCCCATCAGGCTGAACAACTCTTGCTAAGACGTTATTCCTATATATGTTATAGTTCAGCTGGGCTGTTGAAGTTCCACATCAGGTGTTCCAGATCTTCAAATTTATTCTCTTAGCAGAAAATGCTCATCACGTGAAACAATTTTTGCTATGGTACCATTTTTGTATCTCTTATAGTTTAGCTGGTCTATTGCGGTTCTGCGCCAGGTGTTCAAGTTTCCAAAATAAATTATAGCCTATGTGTTGGCCAGACTTAATACCTATACAACAAAAAAAGAATCATTCAAATCCGTCCAGTAGTTCCGAAGATTAGCGTGTACAAACAAACAGACAAACAGACAAACAGACAAACAGACACACAGACAAACAGACAAACAGACAGATTTTTTTTTTTCGTTTCGTGCTCTATTACTGTTTCTGAATCCCCCTCAATTATTATTTTTTTATTTTATTCAATGTACAGACACAGTTTTTTTACTGTTTTATTATATGTATAGATATCTTAATGCTAACCAACTAGGTAAGTTTATAAATTCATGGTTTGTCGTCAAAATCCTTCATTGCAGTATTTCCTAAACAAGTCCTAGAAAGTGGAATGATTGCATGTCCAAAACCAACCTACACTTAAGTAGGAACATCCCAAAGTGTTGCCAGTTAATGATACCTAATAAGTAATGTGTGTTTATAATTGACTGCTATCTACATTTGAGAAATGCTATTTGCGACGATGATCGGAACACTGATTCGCTTAATTGGCAAAATGGCAACACTGCGACGCCATTGGGAATCTGTTCACTGAAGACGGTTTCATGAATATAAATGAGACTATATTTTCAGTAATTAAAAATAATTAGACAGATTTTTTTTATGGACGCTGCTGTCCCGTGATTGTGCATTAAATGCGAACAATCATAATTTATTTAGTCGACTAATAAATCAAGTTGTTTCTGGCTTCTTATTACGCGAACAATTAATAAGAACTATTATTATTTACCTTTTTGGTGTTAATTTAAAGTTTTTTGAACTTTTAATTGCTCGTGTTATTTTGGTTCATTCAATGCGGTAAATCATCAAGATACATGACAATTCCATTAGTAAGCTGTCGTTGTCCGTGGGCAATTGTCAAAGACAAGTTTTTTTACCAAGACTTGTGTAATTTACTCCACATTACCCTTTCATAAATTAAAAAAAAAGTGTTATTATATATAACACTTTTTTTTATAGTGGTAATCATCAAATGAGTCCTCCCGCCCCGGGCAGGGCGGGAGGGACTGTCAGACATGTAGTGACTAAAATCCACGGTGTCCGGAATAAACAAGGAAGAAATATTAACTTGAAAAAAGAAGTTAACTTTTGTGTCATAATTCCTCATTCAATATCAATTATCAGAATCTGTTTGTACATTTTAAGTTTTAAGACTAACATTAAAACATAATACGGTATTTTATGCCACGTTCGACGGATATGAATGGCGCTTGCAACATTGCCAATTTATCGGAAACTTAAAACTGATAATAAAAAATAAACAAGGGATCTAAATATTGTCTCTTCTCGTCCACCCACCAGTTTCCCCACAAGTCTCCCGTCCTAAAACCAAATCAAATTAAACATAAACTCATAATTTTAGCCATTTTCCAATCAATTGGCTGTCTCCTCATTCCTAACTAGTCTAATAATAGCCGCGCCCGATTCACCGCGAGTCGCGACCGCAGCGCGCCGCGGTTTGACCCCGTAGACATTGGATCAACACTATGTTGTACATTCCAAATGACAGATTGATAATCTTGTGGACTGTAGAGATCTAATGAGGTGACGGACTAACGAGATGGAGTTTATAAGCCTATAGATACTATACTGCTTGCTTGCATTATCCCACTGCTGGGCCAACACTTTCATGACCTCCAATGTTGCTAATCAAGGACCAAACTGGACCACTAGGCGTTGGTGTTATCCAGGCAGTCCCTCCTTCGAGGTCTCCTGCGATGCATTTTAGCTGTGTTATGGCTCTAGTACGTGGTTATTTTGGCTCGCAACTCATTGGACATGTGGCAGACATGGGCGGCTTAAGCAAACTTCAGTTAAGCGGCCATTTATGCACCATTATAGTATTACGATGTTGAACAAAAAAAAATAAGACACACTTTCATTGAAGGAATGCCTATCCATACGTTATGTTGCAGGGCTGTATATGCGGTAGATATCTTTCATGTAGTAAGACGGCGCTTCGATGCATTCTCACCGGAGAATGCATCGAAGCGCCGTGCCGCCAGAACGCATGTGCGTTGCATGTGACATAGCAATCGCAAACCTAGCGGCCATCGTGACGTGACCCTTTTGCAACGCATCGTGTGGAAAGGCTCTAAAAGGGATACTAAAGTACCGTCACATAGAAATTGAGCTCATTTTATTAAAATACAGTAGAAGCACTTAAATTGTCCAAACATTAAACTACAAAATGACAATGTAGGTAAACTAATAAATTGCAGACAATAAAGCAATAATTCAAAGTGTAGTGACACTAAACAGTCAAAATAGAGCTGTCCTGAGCAGCGCAGTGTTGCCAACAAAAGATTTAAATTAATACTCTCAGGCCGATTGTCCACAATTCATTGAATTCATACAAAGGTCCTCGCATCTGCACTTCCGGGGCCCTTTAGTTACATCATCAGACGATTTAATAGTGGTCAACACTGACAAATAATCAAGTAACGCTAATTTAAACCTTATCATATAAATAACTAAGTCGAATACGCATTAACAACTAACATATATCAGGTAAAATACAATCATCCGTTGACAACCGAGATATATATCTATTTATCACACTTTAAAAGAGGTTATTCAGTTATCATTATCAAAGTAATAAAGAAAAAAGATCACACATTGTAGACTGAGATAAAAACTAAAAAGATTTACAGCCAGATAAACAGATTTATAATAAGTTGAGATAATGTCCCAGATGGAGAAGCCAAGGTCGGAATATTTAACGATAGTTTAAACAGGGGAGACAGAGACTATTTATTGTGATCCAATTAACTTTTCTACTGTGGGAACTGATTAGATGAAGGATTAATTAAGGAAATAAAACTTTGAGTTTGTTTCCTTTTTTATTTTAAGAAGAATAAAGTAACAGATTTTTACCATCGATTTTTACTCATGTAGGTACACTTAAAGCCAGTTGTTTGGTCAATAGTTAAACTAACCATTGATCAAATTCTATAAAAAAATTACAAAAGGTTAAAAGTATAGGATTTATAAATTGTTAGTTTAACTACTGATCAAACAATTTGCTTTTGATTAAGGTTACGGTATGGTTGCTGGGCCGTGACCGTTTGCATGTGAAAAGGACCCTTTTTTTAATTTTTCATATCCTTATAATTAACGACCTACATATGTATTCGACGCGTCCCTTGCCATTAAATTTAATTGCAATTTAATAAATGTGCAGAAACGTTTTATAAGCTAGATAACGCTACAATAATAATAAAGAACACGTACAATCATAATAGTTTTATATTAAAATCTCGATTAAAAAAATTGAGAGAGTTTTATACTTACTACATAAGCTATAGATATTCCACTTGTTATTATTATAAACTAGTCAAACTATGAGCTCAAGACAACGCACTCAATCTCAAACGGTAGTTATTATTAGCCGTTATTAATAATACCATTCATAGTTTTAACCAGGCAAGCTATTATTAAATGATTGGTATCCATTAACGCCTGATAACTCTCACCTGTCAGCCACTTTGTTTTAATAAAACAACATTTATAGACCGATTAGTAAAAGATGATTTCTGTTACTAAGACATTGAACCCACAAAAAAAAATTGTTGACATTTTTTACGCAACATTAGTCTTTACTAAATCATCGAAAGCTTTTGAAAGTGACAGACTAGCTTAAATCCGCGGAATTTCCCGTGTTCATAAGCTAGTCTCTTTGTAATTTTGATAACTATGTGTGGAATAAAATATGTACATTCAGATGTGTATTAATATTTCGTGTACCCATCAATATCTTTTCAGTAGTTTTTTGTGTGAAAATGTAGGTCACAAATATCCATCCGTCCTCACAAACGTTTGCCTAATAGTTAGAATACATTAAGTAGGTATATCTTTGCTAAACGATCAGAAATATAAAAGTATAAAAAGCTGGTAAAATCTTTTGAACTACGTAAGTTTAAAGAATAACAACTTTATAAGTAAACTCCTGCCTAGATTCTTTCTACTACATTGCTACATATTTGGGGTCGTACAGGAAAACCTTTATGTGGGCGATTATTTTACAATGAGTGAATGCCTACTATTGATACTTCGCTTGCCTAAGTCATTGTACTTTAATTTTTTTTCTTCAAATTTACAGCGAACACAGAACAAGCTTCTTCTGGGTAACCTCACTCCATCGTAGACTATGTCTGTTTCACCTCTGACTCAGACTAGAGTTACAAACAAACTAAAAAATATATTGAAACTGGCAAGAAAAAGCATTGTAACAATTACATTTTTAAAGAAATACAAAATACTATTAAAATAAATCCAACAAACAGATAACAGTCATCAACAAACAAATTTGCATCAGCATAAACATGATACATGCTTACTCAAGAAGGTCCCGTTTCCCCTATACGATCTGAAGTCCCGATAACAAACATCTCAGACCCGTGCCAGACATACGACTATCATTCAGCGATAACATCGGCTAATCATACGAATCATGTCTTGTGTGGAGTCAGGTGTCTGTACCAGGGAAATACTAGCCCCAGGGGAATTGTCCTGTATTAGGTGGGTTTGTGTGTGCGGTGCGTTGTTAGATTCTGTTCAGTATAGAAGTAAGGGTTTATATATGCTTCACCTCTGCTGTTTTTTTGTTGTGTGTACAATTATGAAATGAGTTTTCTTGGTCTAAGTTGAGTGGAAAGACTGTCCTAGTTTTACTGACTGTACTTAGCGTTCCTGCGGTATCCTGCAGTTCGGGATAACATTTTCGCTGGTGAAGTTTTATTTTGTAATATTAACATAACTTCAGAAGAAAAACATAATGCGTTATTACAGCAAAATACAAAATTCCAATATTGTCGTTTTTATTTTGACTGAAAAATGCATTTCATTCATAGTGTAAAATACAAATATAAATAAAAGTAAAATCACATCTAGTCTATCACATCAAAACTTGGCCAATTTTACCTAATCTTGCAAAAGAAAGTATCAACATTCAAAATCGACGTAAACATGTGGGCGATCAAGTCACCACTCAAATACAAACCAATAATAAACTTGATCGATACCAAAATAAAGCAAGCCGATACGGTTATCCGAATACGATCTCCCGATAGGATAATGTCGTCGCAGACAAGCATGTTATAGGACCTTTTGTTCAATCTTCGAGGCGGCATAGTTTAGCAACCTCCCATGATAGGGGTGAAGACAGTACAATAAGGACACCAACGATCCTTAGCCGATATATTCAAACTTGCGATATCATCGACAAGGCATTGTGGGTAACGTTTGGCAGTCAACCTTAATAGTTGTCGAGTAGATAAACGGCCAGTATTTCAATCTTTAGTGAAACGCATATCGAAAATGATCGATGTTGAAGTTGGTGTCGATTGCAATGAGATATACAGGATACTTGATACTGTAACTGGTGTTGTTGATAATAACTGGTATCTTTTATCAAATATTGGCTTTAATACTGGTTAAGAGCTGAATGGGCGTCGACAAGAAGAGAATGGTTTATCTATTTTGTCAACCAACAAGTTTGTTTAAAATGGGGGGTAAATAGTTGCAGGTTAAGCAAGTAAACGTTAATTATTCATTTTACAGTAATCGAGATATGAAGCGTGTTCCATGTAACAGCTTTTCAATATCAATGAAGTCATTCAATGAGCTTATACAATATGACGTCAAGATGATACTAGTCCTAAATTTAAACAACGATAATTTTCACGCAAATGATGAATGAAACGCCTAATGACCGGAAATCGCAATAAAGAAAACTTTTATCCCCCACACTAACAAAACGAATTCTAAAAAATCTTGAAACATTTACCAGCTCAATTTAACGAGTGAACCATAATTTAGCGATAAAAGAAATTCAAATAGATAATGTAAATATACAGGCGTATTTAGGAGCATGTTAGTTACGTACACATAGTAAAACTGAAGTAGACAGCTAAAATTAACGTTTATTGAAGATCGAAACACTAGAACACTGTTTCTAAGCTAAACCGGGAACGGAGGGAACAGGTAGATAGAGATAATGCAAAGGGAATCTGGTTTAAACAAATTAAACTTGAAAGTCTTGTTTAGGATTGTGTTCGTGGTCACGCAGCTAACTCAATGAAGATAACCTCATCGTTGCCACATTCAGGTAGTAATTTACAGAGATGCAGACAGGAAAGCATCTTAAGCTGCTAATTATACTAAAAAGAAGACCACTGATGATGACAACGAAAGAGTTATGTTAATAAAAAACTTTTTTCAAAAAAAATTTAACCGCCTTCAAAAAAAAAACCACAAAAAAGGGTAAAATAACCTACAAAATAACTTTTCTTTCGGAAGTCGGTGGTTTTGTTTTATTATTTCGATGTCTTTTTGCCATCCTTTTTTTGAAGTCGGTTAAAAAAATAAGACATTGGTTTATATTATAGTCGGACAGGTATACTACTGCATTTGGTTAGCCTGGAAGCTGAGCTCATCAGAGTTAAAAAAGGCTAGACAGATGATATCGATGAAAGAAAACTATATGCTGCATCGAACGCAGATAAAGTAGGGTAAGAACAAAGAAATAATGATTATGAGATTAACAAAAAGCAAACCAACAAACCACGATTGTGTAATCAAATAAGTGTACCGTCACTACCGTCAGTAACTAAATCACGTCTCACTAAAGAAATACAATACCAACTTCCCGAATTTATTTATTTATTGAATCATCAAGAAATCCTTGTGTTAGATAAAGATCAACAAAGGAACGGGTACTACTGATACGGTACCGCCATGGGTATCAAATTGTAACAACGTAATAATTCATGCCGATACCGCTTGCCGCTTTATCTCTGGTAAGTTAATTTAAGACTTGATCTAAGTAAGTGAATTAGAAATGTATTATGTTACAAGGTATAATGTTATGTCATTGTTTGTTGTTCCTGGTTGTGGTTCTGTAGTAATTTGTGCTATTAATTGTTTGCTTTTGACTCGATTACTCCTTCGTACATTGATTTGGAGCTTGTAAAAATGATGATGGCCCTCTTTATTTTCGAATCATTTTTAGTTTTAAGAAAACGAATTTTGGTAAAAGATTCAAGGCAATCATCATAGTTTGTTATTCTGATGGCAATAGAAGGACTTCTTCGTGCAACTATTAGAAGCTATTACATAGATACTATTACCAGTATTTACCGGAGACACGGTTTTGCTTTTATATTTAATAACATAATAATATTTTCCCGTATATTACAATCATTTTAGCGCCAGCATATAATAAAGGCTTACGCTCCAACAATTTCTCGTCCACGTTAACGCCATAATTTCTCCATTGTTTCACAAACACTGTACAATTCGTAACGGACAATTTAGACTTTTAACGTCGATAGGACAGCATAATGGTGGGGTGGTGACGCCAAACATTTTCATTAATAAAGGTTGCCCAGAAACTCTTGTTAACAATGATAACTGCATTCTGGAAGAAACGAAGCATAACTCATTCGATTAAGATGTGAATTTACCGACTGCGGGTCGGGTTAATTGTAACACTACTGAGAATCTTATCCATTTTACTGAGACCTCCAAAAAAGCCCACCATCGTCAAATCGATAAACGTGAGACAAAATTTCATGGTGCAAGCAAAACTGGTTATGTTAATCTTCGGCGACGACTAAGCAGATCTTAGTGACGTCGAGAAAGTGTTAATCCTATTTTAATATGACTAATTGTGCGCTAGTTGTCGGTGACTGTTAAACAACGGCATGTCTGTGGGTGGAGGTGCAATTAATATTACCTAATGGTTGAACCTCGTGTTTGAGAAGGACATTTCGTGCAGTAATGTGACAAGTACTTAAGCAAGTGGAATTCTCTGGTTTGAAGTGTTTATTTGGGTGAAATTACTTCAAAGGTACAGAGTTCATCATGGCTTGGCATCATTCCTTCCGGAAAGCAGTGGACAAGCTTGTAGAACCGTTTGGGAGGAGCCGTTTTCAACCGTGTGCCTTTAAAGACTGAGTTCACTCGATACTGCTGTGGAAGAGCTTGGTAGAGACTTAAGTCCAGCAGCCGACTGTAACTTCAGAGATTTTATACCTATTTGTCAAACGAACATGATATCAGCGTTAGTTTGAAGAAATACTTAAGATTTGCAGTAAGACGATATGACCGTTGATATGAGCGTATGATTTCGTTGCAGACATATTTCTAAAGAACCTGAAGCTTTTCTTAATGTTAGTTGTTACGGTTAAAATGATTATGATTATGTATATTTATGATTTATATTGGATCCTCTGTCTCAATGCTGAGTTACTTACATAATAATTTTATGACAATCGGACATAAAATAGCACTAAAAACGTAATAATAACGTCGGAAGTAAAACTTATTGATAAGGGCACCCGACCTTAATGTTGAACTTTTCATCTTATCATTTTGTAACGTGGCTATTAAACTACAATTACATAACTTAATGTAATGTCTGGAGTCTGGATGTCTAAAAATAGATTGTTAATGTAGGAATCGGTGTGGAATGGCCTATTGTTTATTTTTTGGCTTTGCTGCGTGGAGCTCCTATTTTTGACTGCTCACTGCGGGGTTTTAAAGGCTAACCTAACCAAACTGAATTTCGGGGTGCCCCTGACTGATTTTATGATCTCGTAGTCTTTATCACTAAGTATTTTCTCAGGGGCAGGTACCAAATGGTATAGTACCAGGGCAGGGGTATGGCCAGTGGTATGGCGGATCCGCAGCGCAAGCCGCAAGACGCCCTAGCGACCACGAGACCAACGGGGCAGTTACAAGCAAGACCAAGTATTTAGATATAGTAATGGATCATATTGCACTATTTGCGGTGACGATTATATGAAAGGCTACCATCATCATTATATGTGTATATTATGAGCTGTAGGATGTTGTTGTCGCTGTTGTAAGTGGTTTTCATCCCACGCTGAAAAAAAAACAATTAAAGCAAAATTGTACTTTGCAAGGATGTTTGGCGCCTTGCTAAAATAGGAGTTTCTTTTTTACCTAGGGTAATAAAAGTATTACCCTGTTCATTTTGTTTTATAGGTAACACACATTATTTATTTTCTGTGTGATCTATTCAACCTACAAATTTATATCACCTACTAAAATAATTAATGAGCGGCAATTTACATCAACATGAAAACATGTTAATAAAAAGTTTAATTGACCAAGTAAGTGCGGTGCGCCCCTTTCCAAATTACCATACGTCATAAATTATAAAACAACTTTGTTACCGCATGTACGAGCTGGTTGCTCGAATTTATTTATTGGGTGCTTTCGTGGTCACCTATATCGTTCGGTGTAGTGCAGTTTTTTTTTTACCACGTCGATTTTCGATCACATAAATTATGAAATGAATAGTTACGATTTCCCCGTTTGAGAAATTTTAAGTTGACAAAACAATGTGATCTTTCTGTTGTGTGAACTAATGTTGGCCGGACACACACGTTCCAGTATACTTGCGCAAGTCTGGACTTGCACAAACACAGGACAGTGAAATTGTTAGGAATTTGTGCAAGTATCTTCCCACACACGTTACAGTATACTTGCGAAAGTCTGGATTTGCGCAAGTATACTTGTACCATGTATGGCAGGCATTTAGACGACGATGATTTCATGTAAGACTATCGTCATTTGGTGTTCTACTTCCACATATAACATTTTCATTATAGAGTGTGCATCTAGAAAAATTCCCTTTCACAAACAATTACCTGGAAGCGAAAGAATAATAAGTATATTTTGTTTCGATCGGAATTGATCCCGCGGCAAGCGGCCAAACGTACAGCCACTGACCCTCAAAACTTTTTTTATTTACCTTAATGTTTGACATTTGCAGAAAACGAGTAAGATACCTACCTGTCTACCTACATACCTACCAGCTGTCTCATAAAAAAATGTGCGCGTGATCAATCGATCAATGATAATTTTGGCAATCAATAATGCGAATGTATTTTATGCGTGACTTATGTAAAAGCCTTATCTGTCGTAGGTGTCATGTGTTTCAATGTAATCGTGCCTAATTGGAACTTGGTATCTCAGCTACTGTGGTGATGCCAATTTGACAAGCCTGTTTAGAAAAGCTAGGTACAAGTTGTCTAGTTTCGGCAATGAGTAGGTAACTAGATCCACTATAAACATGCTTTACATAGCTGTTGCTAGATATATGGGTTTAGTAATATCAATGGAATGATAGCAGGCAAGTTTAAAAAAATGAGAGCCTAACCTAACTACACAGAGTCAGTTTTTTTGGGCTTCACAAAAATATTTCTAGTACCTAGATATTTTGGAAGCACATGCAAGCATTAGAAAATACTTCGGTTTTATGCCTATCTAAATAGATGAACCGTTACTTCACGAAAAAATAGATTTTGCGAAATATTAAATCGATTTACCTAAGCTAAGGATTATTTTACTGATTATACGTAGCCGTGAGCTCCTCATGTTTTGAGTTGAGTTTCACGGTAACTGACACATGCTTGCACTGACTGGACAGGCCCACTCAAATCTGTGTGGTTCTTTCTTCAAAAAGGCCACCTCAAACACCTGCATGGTTCTCATATAACTTTACCAATACAAAATTTTCTGGATTTTAAAAGAGACGATGACATCTGCGTTTGTTTCGGGTGTTTCTTCTCAGAGTAGTTAGGTACGAAACACCGGCCTCATTTAGTTTAAAAATTGTGTCTTTTTGACGTGTAAAAGAGTTTGCCAAAAACTTTGCTCAATAAAGATCATTTATCATATATTATTAAAAGGTACCAAATGTAATTGTCAACTTGGTGCCGTACTTATTACCTACGTATGGTTAAAACATGAAATAATTAAGTATCTATGTAAAAGTTATATTGAATTACCTATTTGAAAAATTGCCTGCCCAATAAGTAAATATACAACCAAACAAATTACACACTTAATGTGCCCAAATAACTTTAATCCAATAAGGCACGCGTCGTTCCCGCTCTCGGTCAACAAAATAGCCGACTAATTTATGTTTCTAAAAAATTGGCTTCGAACACGTAGCGTGGCGTATAAGTTTGAACTAGCGTCTATCGGGGACCCCTGCTGAGCACTTGGCATTAACAACTAATAGCTCTATGTTAATCGACAGCCGATCATTGTCGGCAATCACTTCGGAAAATAAAAAACTAGAGCGTCATACGATATCTCGAAAGATAAAATTCGTAATCCGTTCCACGTATTGAATATCGATGGATAGACATAACACGATTGTTAGATGTTTTTTTTGTGTCTGTTTTGTAATCAAAATCATCAATATAAACTAACCAGCCTAGTAACTGATGATTGGTAATGAATGCTTCGAATATTTTAAGGTCAGGTAAGTTTCTATGTGTGTAATATTATCACAATGATTATTAGTTACTATTTAAATAAATACATGGCAATTTCCCATTCATTCATAAATTGTAGTTCTATTAAAAAATTATATTAAAAAATATAGAATTTAATCATTAAAACATGATTTTGTGGTTCGTTTAGCGACATCTATTGTCGAGTAGCAATACTATTTGCAGGAACTTCTTGTTTAAGACGAAGCTAGTTTGTTTTTGTAACACTAGATGGCAGCTTATGACACAACTGCTACGCTTACATCAAATTAAAATAAAAGTATTTTTTTTTTAACTCTAAGTGGTTGATAACTTTAAATAAAACACGTAACGTTAATTAGATTTTAGTTGACAGCTCGGGCTATAAAGACCAGAAGTCGAGCCAAATCATTAAAAAAACCAAATTGTCAAAATCTTGACTGACATTTTTAGTGTCAAAATCAACTGTCGTGGTAAATAAAAATAACCTGTTTACTGTTCTAATTTATATTTTTATCCGTGTTATCTGTTTTTTTATACGTAGAATATAAGGATATAAGAAAAGAAAATGAAGTACAAAACACGACTTACTGCCAGATAAGTTCAAATTTAATAATACACGCTCGTTGTGTAACTTTCAAATAGGTCATTGTGTAGGAGCTAAAATTTTCAGGTAAACAATGAACATAACAAGATTGTATATGACAAAGCAACTTTTAAACTACGCAAGACTTATTAATAATGTGAAAAATATACAAAGAATGGCGCCTAGCAATGGATATTACTCTACTTTGACCATTGATGCATTCACCAGTGAGATATTTGAAAGACATAGATCTAGGGTCCAAAGAAATGACCTCACAGAATCAAGTATACAACTTAGTACTTACACGAGTGACTCGTACGACGTATCCACAATGAACAGCACAGACTTAGAAAAAACATTTTCAGAATTACTTACAAAAAACAGACACAAAAAGATTGAAGAACTGGTCATACAATGTCAGGACTGTAAAAAATATCTAACTTATGCTACTATAAAGAAACTTTTTAGACATTACAGCATGTATGGAAGACCTGAAGTGGTGGCCGTAATACAGAATTATTGTTTTAAAGTTGATCCAATCTCTTACAAGAGAAATGGAGAGTTCCTACATTACCTCGCTAAAGCAGAGTGTATAAAGGGTAATTCTGAAAAAGGATTGTCAATACTAAAGAGTTCTTATAAGAAGTATGAGAGTCTAAGGAGTTTTTACAGGATAATTTTTAGAGAATTAATTCAAGATTCAGTATTAAATAGATCGGAGGCATCGTTAGTTATTTTTAGGAAGTATGTAATGGAATTTAGTGACGAGTGGTCAGATCATTATCCGTTGGTCTGCTTCTGGCATATTTGTTGGGCGAGTTCTTGGTTTTCTGACCAGATGTTGGGTAATGAACTTCTCGAGGAGTCTGACATTCTTTTGGACATTGTAGGAGAAAAGTAAGTGTTCAGATACAAAGTAATAAAACACTAGAATAAAGAACTTGTAGATGAAATTGATATTTTAGGTTACCGAAAATTAAAAACCCTTAATCAGTAAAAAATCAGACATTATTAATTTAGCGAAAGGCTTGCATTTGTTCACTGCTATATAAACTGATGGTAAGCAAAGATATTGTTGATGGTAAAGCCCGCTTGCCTCAACATGGCCTATTCATTTTTGAATTAAAGACAAGGTTTTGATATCAGGAAGACTCATGGAGACTGGCAGAATTCCACTCCTCAGCTGTGTGCACAATTAAAGTAAAATTATTTAAAAATCTATTAACAAAGAACAGCATAAATGCATTTTAGTAGTAACTCTTTGACCTTGAGCTAGTCTCTTAGACTATTGAAAAATAAAATGAGACCAAGAAATACTGGTTTATTTTTTCACAGACATGAGGTTGACTATACAATATCAAGTTATCATTATTATTACATAATATATCTCAACTGAAAAAAAAAACAAAGCACTAAAATATAAAATAAAAAATGTTTCAGAGCTACAGCATTCAGTATAATGGCTTTAAAAGATTTCAATGAAGATGCAGTGGTCCGGCTGTTGCAGACGTTACTCAAGTATGACATGATGATGGAGTATGTAGCCGTCTTGCAAGTGTTGTTCAACTTTAAATGTAAGTAGTGACTGTCATCTTGTTACATTAAAACCCACGGTGTCCTTCGGTAGCCCTTTGTGTACCGGAGTCGCGGTATATGTATGTCCCGCAATCATCTTGTTACTTCTTACTGTAGACAATAAGAAAGTTTGTAAAATACTAAAAATTATCAAATTAATACAAAATTTTAGTGTGATCATGGTGGCCTACCACAAACCTACTAAAAAATTATCAAATTAATACCTTTGGTATGATCATGTAGCCTACCATGAATATAGCAAAGGTGACTTTGACCAAGAATAAAAATCTTTCTAAATCTCTAAGTTAAGTTAGGTCTACCCTAAATGAGCCCAGTAAAAAACATGCTCATGCCTCTAGGTAGACCCTCCTCTGTGAAATCTTCTACTGAATAAACCTTAGCTATATGTTTTAGTTGTCTTAAATAAACTGTAGTTCTAAATGCTGTAACACACAGTAGATATTGTGCTGTTATTCTCGCTTTTTATGAACATAAAACAAAATGAAGTTTTTATTAGCCAGGGTCGCGTTACTTTCTAAGCAAGATACCGTGGCCCTAGAACGCTAAGGGCATCTCTGTCATACGACAGTCGCTCTACCTAGGACGGATGGACTATTTGATGATTTTACTACAACAATGAGTACTTATGGGCAATCTCTTTGGTGGATCAATCTTCTTGTAGGTTTTATAGAAAAAGCTAATTCTGTAAAATCATATGAATAGCCAAAGACCACCCATCTTATAGATAATTGTGTTAGCTTGAATATAGGTCACTTTCCAGCAATCACTGTATCTAAAACTTTGTTTTCAAATACTGTTAGTTCTTTTCCTTAAACAAATATCAACTTAATGCAGGTTTGTATAAAGTTGATTTTCAAAAACTACTTCCTTTCAGAAAGTCATAATAATAATGTTTTTTGGTGTTACGAAATTTGAACTGAGTGTGTGGGACATAAAGTTGTTTTTCTAAAAGTGAAGTCTGCTTGAGAACTAAATTACTAACTCAAGAGTGGCGTTTACACTTCCCTGACAATAGAATTATCAGTTCTAGTTTATGTTAGGTCTTTGCTCCTGGCTCGTATAAAAATATTACCTACTGATCATTAATCTAGTAATATGTAGGTACACTTGGGGCCTGTTAATTTATTGTCCGATGAGTACAATATCTTATTGATATTGTTGGCCAATTTTATGTGTGGCCGCAGTTGTAATTATTGATAAATTAACTTCAACCTAGAAAGCAATCAAATTATTCAACCTACCTAACCTAACCTAAGCAAATAAACTCTTCATAATATTAAGTTCTTTTTTAATAGTCTATCTTGTGTCCCTCTGCTGGGCAAAGGCCTCCCGTTTTTCCTTCCAGACCTCTCAATATTGTGCAATTTTGGCCATGTCTGCCCCGCGAACATTATCAGATCGTCACACCACCTCCGCCGTGGTCGACCTCGACGGCGATGTCCTCCCTCAGGCGTTCAGTTAGTTAATTATTTAGACTCAGGATAGTATGTTTCTTGCAATTACTCAACAACAGGATTTAATAATGGATGACTAAAACACACATACAATTGAAACATAGGTAGGTTATAGGTTCATGAGACACTAATTGTACCGCTTTGTATAATGTTTATTGTTTGCGTACTTAATCGACTGCCCTCGTGAACTTAAAACAATTACTTGATCCGTTTGTGGACGCTGTCATACCTACAGTACATGCTGGCTTGTGACACGCGTTATGAGCAAGCTCGCTAAGTCGCAAAAACAAGAACTATCAAAATAATCGTTCATCGATCAGTGATGGTTGCTTGGCCACCCACGCACTACGTTTGGCGTGGTGCGTTTTAAGCCTAAAAGTCGATGTGACATATTTTTGGACGGCCTCTGTACCTAAAGTTCTTGTTGATGTGGTGGCCAGGGATTGACAAAATGTCACTATGTCTTTAGGCATAGTGGCCCTGGCCTCAGAATAGTCTGTCCCTATGAAAATAATGAGAGGTATGATAACATCTGTACTTAATTGTTTTTGGTGAAAGCTATTTGCCCAAATTGAACTTTGAGAGTAATTGGACCTTTGAGTATAAATTTTGATGTATATCACCCAGTCATGAATACCTGGTAAAGTTGATTACTACAAGTCCTGCGTTGTTGGCTTCATTTTCTATGACAACCTCAATTGGTGGCGCTTAAAAAAATTATGTGATCGGTGGCGTCGGACAGTGACTACAAATACAATACGATATTTGATCATGTGGAACACGTATATTAATGAAGTTAACTACGGGAACAGCGCTATAAACATTGAATTTGGAACCTTCGATGATGCGCTGGGGTCGAACTCTAGACGCCCAATATAAGGGTTTAAATTGCCCGACGATCACCTAAAAGTCACGTTCGTAGTTTAGAACAAAGTTCCTCGTAGCACCTGTTTAAATTTCAATGCATTTGCACGCTTTCAACATCTGTCTCAATTTCCAATCCAGTTGCAGTTCGAAGCTGCACGTTTCCGATTCAACAGGTGGCTTGTACTCCATTCACACATTGTGGCATTGCAAACTTAGTTTGTACACTTATACTGTCTGCAGTGGTAATATGTTTACTTTGCTAGTTTGTATGTATTTGATCACGTAGTGTACGAGCACGGTCGACAATTTTGTGCTGACGCCGGCGATCTGAGACACGATTTGTGAGAGTCTGGGCAACCGATGAATGTAAGTGGCGACTTGTCGCTCGGCGGTCCAAGGGGGAGGCATATGTTCAGCAGTGGACGTTTTAGCGTAGCTTCCGGCTAATGATGATAATGATGCCTGAGATCACACGATCACGTTTTGAGTTGTTTGAGTTCAATAAAGCTGGCTGCTAAATACGCTTGTCGATATCGGTGTTGTTCTTCTACCTAATACATTGCACCTAAGCGGTATGACTTCTCATGCGGTTTGATTCTAGCACACTGTACAAACCTTAGGTGTCGATGTTTGCAGACTTACTTTGATGAATGCGCTGCTCCATCTGCCATTACACCTCTATTAAAATAACACCATCTTCTGTTCAGGTGGTTCCCGTTCATTAATATTCCGTCGTTAACGTTATCAATGACAGCGCTTGTTGTGTTCCACACATTAACAGTGTTGAAGGACGCTTCATTGTTATTCCCAATCGTTCACACTGAATTCCGCGTCTAGGTCAGGAGTCAGGATATTTTTTTATCCGTGGTGCTAGGCAACTGAGTTTCTCCCCGTTGTAAATGCTCTCTTGTGTGTTTAGACATGGAGGGTGAACGATTGGGAAAAAACTGTCACGTTCTTCAACACACTGTTGAGGACTGGGACACAACATTCCCAGTCGTTACTATTAACGACTGATATGTTAGTGCTATAACGACGTGGTGTTAATAAGTGGAAATAACCCTTTTGTTGGCTTTTTGTTCGACCCATGTCTAATTCTAATATTAGGGAAAAACTGGCAACACAAAAAGACACGTTATCATCTTAATTTAATGTTATTATTGTACTAATTGTCGGCAGGTAGAATTGAATAAGAAAAATACACAATATCTACAGTACATTGACCTATGTTATCCAATTTTTCTAAAATACCCAGGTACTTAAATACCAACCGAAAACTCTTACGCACGATGATAAAAATACTTAAGAACTTTTTTTCGAATTGTTGCCCCTATCCTTTACGTACTGGGTTCGTGTCAATTTAAGTTTTGCTGCGTTTTCCATCAAGAATTTCTGGTAAAAATGCAGAGATCCATCATAACTTGACTGACCAGTTGACCAGTTATTGAGTGACCAGTTTGGATTTGTATCCACTCCTGATAACATGCGACTTAGGCATTGCTGGCAAAATGTGGGCTAGGGTTACTTCAAGAAATCCTTTGTTTTTTTTTAATAGTATTTTACCTTTTTGTTACAGTACGCAACAGAGATATTCGCGGATGCTCAGAGATTATAAGAAACTGTGAAGCCCTCGGTGTGAACCTACCTTCGGATCAACAAGGGCGGTACATCAAGATGTTGATCGATGACAAGAGACAGTGGCCCAAAGCCCAAGCAACTAAGACAACGTCGAAAGACTTCAAACTTAAGTTTTAGACTTTGTACATAGTTTTTTTTTGAGATTGTAAAGAATAAATTATGATTAGTATAACTTTTGACGTTTTCTTTTCATTCGTGTGGAGATAGCCATTTTGGGGATAGCAAGATTCGGGCTGAAAAAGTCGATATAAGAATATCGGCTCGGTACACGTCGTGGTCAGCGAAGCTGTTTTTTAACTATCTATTTCATTCTTATGAAATAGTTCAATTATTATATCATTTATTTCTTGCGCAAAAAAAATGTCTTTCCTTATTCACTCATTAAATTTATTTTATTAATATTTCGACAATCATGTCTGTAGCGCAACATGCATACTACGTGCCCTAGTACAGAAAAGAATAATAACAATTCGAATTTTTCCGAGGTGAACTCATACTGCCTTAAGAGTTCCAAATACTTAATTGATAAAGAAAATTGGAGTTGCGTGGAAACGGCTGGTTAACAGTAAAAACGCGAAGACTAATTGATAAAGGTACCTGCCCAATTCTGTTGTTATTAAGATAAAATATAAGATAAAGCTATAAAGTACCGAATGACGTGACCTCAACTCAGTAAGTTATAATGTACCTACTAAGGTTGGGGAAATGGCTGATCATTTGTACCAAAAATGGTGTAATTATTGTATCGAGGTCTTTATATTTCTTGGATTGAGTGAGTTTGGGATTTTCGAAGGCCTCGACGCATTATTGCGGGGCTAAGGTTTTGACGCAGAAAATCGCTTTCGAAAAATCCGTCGCAAATAATTTGCAGACTTTCGCAGAATTTACTTCACACTGCAACCTAAAGGTGATGACTGACTGAGCATCATCATCAGCCTATTAATGTTCCCACTGCTGGGATAATTCACCACGTAGGCCCAGTGCGGATTCATAAACGAAGACAAGCCGGTTTCCTCACGATGTTTTCCTTTACCGTTTGAGAGCAGTGATGATGAAATAAGTTAGTACTTACCTACACAAAGTAATGAGCCTGGCTGGGTTCGAACCCTCGATCTACGACTGAGCATTTGCTAGCAATTGGATTGCAATTTCGTTTTTGAAGTGGCATCGGGCCAGTCATATCAGCCGTGGAATCAATGCCTCTGGCATTAAGGGTAGACATTGTGTTCTTGAGTAGAGAGCTCGAATACGCAAACATCAGGTCGCGGAAGGGTAAGGGAAAGCCCTGTTAATGTGGAACAATGATTTCTGAAGTAAGAACTTTTAGCAACTGCCTGGAAGGTGCTAGATGGAAGTGCCCAGCGGAGTGGCGCGCAATGGGGAGCTTCAAGTCGAGCTCGAATTGCGGTTGAAACTTTTTTTTTAAGTTAAATTGTAACAAATGAGGCGTTCACGTGACATGCATTTATCCTGGAAGGCGCTAATCTTAAAACAAATGAACCACAATTATTTGTAAATAAAACAAATGCCAATCACGTGTCAAACCGTTGATAATAACCCAAATTAATGGTATTTGATGTTAAAGTAGCCTAATTATGTTCGTCTTTATATAAATACTAGTATCTAATCCACATAGTTTTAGGTAGATATGGAAGTAACTCTTTGTTTGAGATAGATTTCTTGTAGTTGAGCGTGCAACTATTTGATTTACAAGGATTTCGGTTAAAAAGTAGGTAAGTAGGTACCTAGTTATTAATATCAAATTATCAATGAATGAAGTAGAATAGGATAGGAATTATTGGAAGTGATCCTACTAATTCAGTCTGAAAATACTTAGGTACCACTACCTTCATAAATTTAGACGAAATTTGGAGGAAAATGGTTACTCTGACGCTAGTAACTAGTCTAACGGCTTGTTCACGATCATACCGCTCGCCGCACCGCTCACCGCTAAGACAAAAGTCGTGAATGGGCTATGTCAGTCCTACTGATCCATTTAAGGAGGAGTAATATTGATGATTTGACACCCCACAAAGAGGTTGTTTGCAGCCCACTGCCTCTTCAGTTTGCTTAGTCTGCGAAGTTAGTTGATTGTTTCAATTATTTTACCTTATTCTTCAAGTTGTAGTACCTACACACAGCTACACATCAAGCTATACAAAACCAGTATTAGCTGACCGTTTATTGTGTGTAAAAATCGTAAAAAGTGAGACCACGACAAACTGGTTTTGTATAGCTTGATGTGTAGCCGTGTGTACCTAGTCTTGGAAAGTTTTTGGTCGCTAGTTTATAATTACAAACCGAAAACCCGCATTTTCCCAATTAGCAACATGACACTGACCTCACTACCCACGTCTACTACTTGTCGTGTTACAAGTTAAGATGACCATTCTTACGGATTTATTCGGACATGTGTGATATTGTGGCACACCACCCAAGTTTTTGTTAGTACTTGTCCGTACTTAACCCGCGAGTACTCGCGCTATGAGCATTTCCCTCACAGTAAATTTAAAAAGCGTGTTATTTTGTCAAAAATGTGCATTGGTGCCTCATTCACGCTATAGCTGACTTTGAGTCCTCTCTCGTCCCCCACAAACCGTTTTCATGTGGTCTGTGCTCCTTGGATAGTAGAGGGAGAGTATTTGTTTAGCAGGATCGCGGCCTGCGGCGTTTTGCTCATCGCGCGAGTATCAGCGTAAGTATTTTTTTAATCAATTTTTTACTTGGTATGAATAAATATAATCATTTATTGCTATTTTTATGTCAAATAATAGTCAGATATGATTAACTAAAAATTGAAAAATATGAAAATCAATAAATGAATCTAGTTTGATATATTTACAGATGGTTGGTAAACAGCAACACATTTTGGCGAAAAAATTGGCACCCGGAGACAATATTTGAAATAATTAACTCTACATTTTACACAACACAAATACAACTCAGATCTATCATGCACAACCTGTACCACATACTCTTCAGCAAATTTTCCTTTGAACCTAGGGTTCCTGGGACTGAGAAAAGTAATGGAATCTGTGCGATTTTCCGTGAAATCACTAATAAAAAAATACATAATTATTTTCCTGCAATTTTTTTTTGTGTTCTGTACCTACTTTTATATGTTTTTTTTTTGTTTAAATTATTTTTTACAAATTTATACCAAAAGTAGGTGCAAAAAACTGCAGTTTAGCTATTGTTTGTTACTGAAAATTAAAAGTAGGTAAAACAAAAATTGTATAATTATAAAAAACATTTCATTTGATTAAATATGTTTGTTTTAATACTTTTTGGTCTTAAAATATGTCATGTCATATTATTATGTCCTACACTACAATTTGACTGCTTATAAAGTGTGAGCAAAATGCTCTATGCGCAAGTGTCTATGTAACTTTTGAGGGCGCGAGTGCTGCCGGGTTAAGAATTCATCACGTCGTTTATTATGCCAACAATATTTTTGACAATCTTTAAATAATAGTTTAGTTCGTCCGCCATCTCTCGTCTCTTTTTGGGCCTGTTGCGTCTGACTTTTGTTGCTTTTTGGACTTTTTTTAAAGATAGTGGATCTGTTCTTAGTCTTATTGTAGTTTAGAAGCAAAAATGAGGCCTAAGATGGTGCTCACTCAGTAGGAAATGGAACTCCTGCACACGGTACAAACTAAGTATTTAATGCCGGAGTGGGACAAGATGGTGTCCGCGAGCGCAGCTGCCCTTGTGAGGCCAACCATCGCCAGTGGGGTCGCTCACCCGTCAATAATTTAAAAACAAAAAAAAAAAAATAGAATTGTTCGGATTTATTTGTAAATCTCTAGATCATTCTCAATAGAGTGGTAACCCTACTCGGTACCCTGTTGACAAGGGTCCCAGATCCGATCGACGATCAGACAAAAACCTAAAGCCAATGAACTGACGACAATCGAGTCGTGGGTTATCTACAATAAGCCATTTATTATATACAACGATTAATTATTTATTCATACATGATATCGGTAGCTAATAATTATATAAATATCGTATGTTGTAGGTATGTGAATGGTTCTTCCGTGACAATTCTGAACTTTGTATAGTTGAGTCACAATGAACACTATGACCTATAATTGGCTTAGCGGCAAGACGCGGGCTTGCGAACAGCGAGTAATAGGCAGCTCGTCGTCTAGCTATGGGCTGCAGCTGAAATTCAGCGTGAGGTGGCAAACTGTGTGTTGTTGTTGGCATTAATTTTTATTAAGTTTGTATTGTTATAGTTTTAAGTTTTAGCACAAGTGCCAATAAACGCAATTTTCTTTCTTTTCTTTCAATCAAGTACCCTGCTGGCATCTGTCGACGACGTTTCTAGTTCCATGCGTGCTTCAGTCCCCTTTATGGCGAAATAAGTCACAGGACTGTCTTGAAAGGGCGCTGCGGGCCTGGAACGTAACGCAAAGGGAATGCGAAGCAACAAGATGGTTATTCATCAGTAGGTAGGTACCTATAAGACCCTGACAGTTCCTCTCATTCTTACTCAGAGCTTGAGGTCTTAACTCATGATTTCTACACAAAAAAAGAAATAAGAGTATCAAAAGTAAGTAAGTACACGCCAATATAAACTTTCCCATTTATAATAGTTCTGTGATGACATAGTGTGATCAATTAAATTATCACTCGGAACGTGCCACATTCATGCGAAACGTGCTCTCGAGAAGTGTTTCGAGTTTAACAACGTAAGTACTGAAGATAATAATAGATATATTGCAGTCTATTACATTATTTTCTTGCATAATTTTATCTAACTTGATTTTGCTTCATAATTATAATCACGTCATACTCACACGACAAAGACATTTATGAGACTTTATATCTATCGTTACCAAGACGTGGTTTTAATTTGAAGATAGGAGGATAATTCAACGTTTCCAATAACCCAGATTTTGTTTCTCTGCTGAAAGCCTGAACCCCTCGTTCCGATCCCTCCGATTCCTCACACCAACCATCCTAGGACATTTCGCTGATACATCCGGCCAAACCCGATTTCAAGCCAAACTAGTTTGGCTAGGCTAAACTAGTTCTTTGCGAGCTAGGGAATTGCTGGCACCCCGACTGGACAATTAAGTTTAGAAGACATCCTCTTCGTGGTTATTTTTTTAAACCACCAAGACGTAGGAGGTAGACTGGCCCCTGTGAAGGAAGAACTAGTTTAGCCTAGGCCAAACTAATTTTTCCTGAATTTTTTTTAAGATGAGGGTTTTCAAAAATTAATAACACGAATTTTTAGGCTACCTTTATTTTAAATTCGTTCGGGAATGTTAAAATTAAAATACACTCGATTCTATACAAATCTTAATTTTATTGAGATTTTTCACATAATTATTATTAAGTTTAACGCTTAAAATTAATAAATATTTATCAAAAACGAGTGATTTCATTCTCTTTAGGTTTAGCTTCGGACGCAGCTGCAAGCGCGCGCTCATCATTTCTTCGGAGGATGAAAATTGCTCTGTAAAGAAGAAAAAAAATGGTTACAGTTCTTGTAATCAAAATAGTATGTTTCAATGTTGGGGCATGACATTTCTTTGTGTTGGGGTGACAATGACCCCGCGTGTGTCGTTCAAGTTGCTAATTAAAAAAATCTACTAAACATTGCTGATATTGAAGCACATTACAGGATATTTTCCCAGTGTCGAGCCACGTTTCTTTTGGACCTGTAGATTTTTAACTTTATACCCAAGCGTAAAAGTTAAAAATCGATTGAAAACTGTGAATCCAAACACACTTATTTAATTCCCTTTCCAAGGCCTATCTGTATTGGTGATCAATTAAACCAAGATATATGATGGCAGATGTTAGACATAAACGACTGAGTAAGAAAAGGAAAAAGACTATAGATGAGTACTTGTTTGTGTGACTGAACTATCCCAATTCCAACCTACATAGGTGACATTTCCACCTACCTACCTAAACATTACATGATACGACATCTCCGACCAAAAGCCAAACAAGATTGGAGCAGGATTTGATTCGATTTCCACTTTCAATCCGTCTATATTTGATGTCATATCGTTTCGTATTTTCCTATCAAGTTTACGAGGTCCCTAGGAATATCAAAAGTGTGAGATATGATTCGAAATGTAGGTGAATATGTCATAAATGTTTTATTGCTCTTATTTTGGGCTCAACACTTTAACGGTTGATAATCTAATGATTCTGTAACAAGAAATTTAGATATTTCTTAATTAATCTATTTGTCATCTTAGATTTGTACAATTTTTACTAAATTCTGACGACGCGAGCCCCCTATGTTGAGTTTTGATGCGTTAATAAATATACATAGATTTTTTTAAAGAAAAAATACTAGTCCATTATTTTTCAAAACTATAAAGTCCTAATTAAATTTGCAATTTATTGGTATTGTCAAATATTGTCTATTGTGGCAATTTTTGAATGTGGTTTATTTCTTTGAAATTGGGTTTTGCCTTGGCGTCCAACAATATTATTTTCATGTAATAATTCTCAAGAAATGAACTTGCTGAAATTATCAAACGCAAGTTATTACAAAACAAAACGAATGGCTGCATTAATTAACCTTGAGTTTTACAGTAGTTTTAATTAACGATCGGTTTTCTGTTGATTCATTGAACAAAAATTGTTAGTTCAATGAGTGTAGGATGGCCACAAATTGTTAATTGAATTGGATTGAGGAAAAATACTGATCTACACGAGAAGTTATTGCAGTGTGTAGGATTTTATTTGTCATTTTTGAGGTTATTTTTTAAACTGGCTCAAAAGGGCGTACCTGACTATTTGTTGTAAGATGGTGTAAAAATAAAAATTAAAAACTGGGTATGATTAAAGATGTGGAGATTTTGGACTTTTCAAAATACGTTTTAGACTTTTCCTTATATTTTATAAACATTATTTTTTTTTAAGATGCATTTAAATTGCGGTTCTTTTTAAAATTCCTTTTCTTTGGATAACAGTTTATTTTATTGCAATATGTACTTATTTCGTTTTTTTATTAATTGCAGTCTACATAAAATGTGTTTTTCAAATAAGGCGTAGAAATAAAACATATTTTATTATTTATGAGGGTAGCCAGGTATTGTTATATTTTGGGATCATTAATTATAAATTGTTTTATGGTATTCTGATTGCGAGTTGACTTAAAGGTTTATTTCAAATGTGGCTTAGAATACATTACTCACATTTAGTTTCTGACATTTCTCAGTATATCTAGCAGGTCTATAATTTATTTGTTTTTAGATTAAGTCGGTAAATGCGCAGTGGAAACATTATTATGACTCACATTTAAGTCCAAAAGTCTCAGATAGAGCCTGTTTTAAAATAAGTTAAAAATAATATTAATATGCGAACCTAATTATCATTTACAAATGGTTATTAATGGCACAACTTAAATGTGAACACAACAGGATTCCTTGTTAGATAACATAGAGGCCGTTGAAATATATTTAAATAGTTTTTAGTTCTAGGTACTGATTTTTTTTATGGAAGATGTTTCCGGAAAAAAGGTCTATATACTCATATTGGTCATAAATGAGATTGGTATGGGGTTCAAGAAAAGCTGGTGTGTTTCAGTTATCGAATCCAAAACCGTCCTAAACTATAAAGAACAAAAAACAATTGTTAAAAATTGGAAAATTTGACCCTGTTTTTTTATAAAATTTATTTATTCAAGGTCACTTTTTAACATCACAGGTCATTAGTGACCACAATTAACATTATTTTACTTACATACGTAATTTGAACAGTTTGTTCTAGAAAATAATTTAAAAAAAAAACCGTTTTTTTTAACCAAATGTTTGTCATAATATCGTTTATTAATCAGCAATTAAAAATTAATTCAAAATGAATAATTCACACTTAATTTATTATGCGCCTGTCTATTCTCTTTGTTTTATCATAAAACTGTCAACTATTCTAACTGGATGGTAATTATAACGATAACCTAAGACTTTCACTATCATCTTCATAGCCAGTTATTTATCATTCATTTCTGTGCTATTTAATAATCATTTTGCATAAAAAGTTTTGTGTGGTTTATGAAATTTATTTATTTACTACACACCAACAGCAAAACATACAATGTAGTGATAAAAAAAAATATATACAGGGTGAATTTTTCAACTGGGCGTGGATGGCTACTTTCGAAACTATGAGGAATAGATATCGAAAAATATTGAAAGGAGTCTCGAGGCCGATTTTGACGAAAACTAAAACTGCATCATTGGACTAAGATTATAAGTTTGCCGTATATGATTACTTCCCAGATTTTGATCCTTATTAGCAACACTATCGAACGGTGTAATAATACAGGATGTGATTTTTTTTTTCCAAAATCAGCGGGTTCGATTCCTCGCCAGGATTTTTTATTTTTCTAAAATCCAATGATGCAGTTTTAGTTTTCGTCAAAATCGGCCTCTAGACTCCTTTCAACGTTTTTCGATATTCCTCATAGTTTCGAAAGTAGCCATCCACGCTCAGTTGAAAAATTCACCCTGTAACTGTATAAACTTAGTGCGCTGGTATGTAAGCTTATGACAGGTATATGCAATATTTACCATGAAATGAGGATGATAAAAGATTATCGCTGAAATAAAAATTAAATACAAGAAAAAGTGATATGACAGACAGAGGACTTAATTCATTTCAAAAGTAACAATAAATGTGTGACCGTAAAGAATGTCTTCGATTTTGGTAGGCCGCTTCACATTTAAAAATCTTTTCTTTATACTATTTGTTTTTATTTTACAAATCTTGTCTGCCCACCAAGTCGAGCAAAATTAGATTTGTCAGGCCGTATTTCAGTTAAAAAACATTGTCTGTGGTGTTCCACAGACAAATAATAGAAATACGGCCTGATATTTTAAAATAAAGTTGTTTATCAGGAAGCTCGATCGCACTTTGACATTATACAGGCTGATTATTTTTATTACTATTCATCTACTTATTTATATCAAGACGTTTATTAGAAAATTTATTCATTTCCGCAGGCTAAAAATAAATCCAACCAATCACAACACCTCAATTGAAAATAAAAAAGAAAATCGTAACCTTTACGAACGATATTAAACATTTCTAAAATAAAAAGCGAATAAAAAGTTATAACCATTCTATTCGTGCCATTACACTTTTATTTTACGGTAAAACGACCACTGGGGTTAATAATAAACGTAAATTAGTTTATGTTTACGATTTTTCAATTATAGTACCTACTTACATTCTATTATTGTCTCGTAGATCACTTAAGGTACTTACAATTCAAGGTTCACAAAAATTCCATAACAAAAAATACCTACTGTGAAATTACGAAGGGCCTTAAGGTCAACAAAAAAGTACAGAAATAGAAAATAGATAACGAATCAAGGCTACTACAGTTGTAATCTGATTAGAAATCGTTCATTGGTCGCAGATGACAAAATTATAGTAAGGGCGAACTCTCGAGCTACAAGGTCGTTTTTTGTTGAGGTGTCGAAATGTCTCAGCGATTGCTTGAGACGTGGAGCTATGCACTTGTTTCTGGGCAAAAAATGGGGGTTTCTGAACGTGGGTACAATGTCCTAGACAGTGTGCTATTTTCGGACTTATTTAGAGCGACAAGCGACAAGTAAGCCGATTATTAATGTCATTTTTAAGGCTTTGTCGCACACTAGTATTTTTGTCTGTTTTGTAGGTGCGTTTACGAACATTTAAACTCAGATACAGACACATCTAGAGCCGGGAACATCTACTTGTAGTTAGGAAACGTTCTACTACTCGTGGTTCGTATTTCTTCTTTTAAAAAACTAAAACTGTTTCTTCTTCAAAGGTATAAAGGACGAAAGTAGGTATTAGGTGACTGTACTTTTTTAAAAAGGCGTTTCAATTTGAAAAAAGCTTTTCTTTAATAAAAAACACGAAGAGAGATACCACAGTCTTTAGCCTTTACTATCTATAAAGTAAAGTTAAGAAAAGCTGCATTAAAGCGTGGCTTGCATATTATTATGATCGATAGACATAGCGCAGTCAAGTCGAGCTCTTAAGCTAATTTTGATAAATGAGCTGTCTGCAGCTATCTCCTTGTCTAAACTGTTCTGAAGATAAAAGTTGAAATGGGAGGTTCCTATTAGCTTCTTTGCTGAGGCACTTGTATGAGGGACATGAAAAAGGCATTACGAAAAAAAAAAGCTTGGAAATTGAAATTTTGGTGCCTTTTTAACATATGTGTGGGTAAATTGTAAATGTATATCACACTAGACAGTTTTTACCTATGTTGTTATATCGTCCTGCAGAGAACAAAGGTCTTGCTCATAAGTTGGTATAGAAAAGAAGCGATCATTGATATTTGAGTTAGTTTACTCTTCGAAGCCGATTAGCTACCTATCATTATCATCAGCATCAATCCAATTCTTGATTATTATTTTCTGATAGGAAGCTACATTATTCCTGAATGGTTATCAATTATGTTTATGTCATCCGGGCCATCACATTTTTGGATTCCGATGCTGATTGGCTATTTGAGTTGTTTCGAAATCTGAGTCTCTCACCATTTTGAGCTTCAGCCTTAGGTCTTTTGCCCAAAACTTTTCCACTTCACATTTCCTGTAAAGAATAGTCATTAAAATAAAAACTTACATTAATAAGGCTATGGCAGGAACGGCTAGGGCGGCACTGATGAGGTAGAAGGCGCCAGGCATGGTGGACAGGGTGCTCAGGTACACCTTACTGTACACAGGCGAGTAGATTACGGGCACCAGGGCCTCGGAAATGCTTATTAGAGAGCTTGTTTTGCCTGAAATAGAAGAAATTATAGTATTATTTTAAATACTTAACGTTTAGACCGCTGTATCGTTATTATGCACGTGTAATAGTATCTCTATTCTATCACTCTTGCTGTGCGCGTTATTAAGGATATTTCGAAGCGCATAGTGCTAATTGTTGGAATTAGAATTGACAACTAGGTATGAATATGAATGGTAATTAGCAGTACGTTATTTTTTACAGTCAAGCTGTTGACTGTAAAAAATGCTCAAATGTTGCGCCACACAATCTATGAATTCTCCCATCATGACTTGGTTAGCACAAACGTGATCTTGAAGCTAATTAAAAACAGAATCTATTCATGTCATAATAGTTAACAGTAAAATTTTCCTTTATGAATATGAAAATAATTGTTGATATGGTAATATGTGGTTTTATTGTCACTGTAAACGTGTATGCATGGAAAATTAATTGTGGGATAAAATTTCTGTTTTCTTTTCTCAATTAGCGTGAGCAGTTGCTCATTGATGCAATAATACGATATCCTTTGGGAAGACTGGTTATCTGACTATCGCCACAGCCCGTAACTACTGCCTAAGATGTAAATCTAATAGCTGGAGGCTTAACTTGCTTTTTGAAGTATGCCGGAAACATAGTATGTTATGGATAGTCACCCACCCACAGAACAACCCAACAAGCGAGGATTTTTTCATTCCATGCACGACAGGATACGCAAGTAGTCATCCATCTTAGCAAACTACATTGATGCCGATAAGAGTCCGGCGTGCAGCACCCAGTCGTATACAATGTCAAGCAGATGCGGTCCTAGAACCGATCCCAGCGAGACGCCGCACGACATCTCACCCGGAGTCCTTTCCCGCCGATGACTACGGTCGATGTCAGCCTTATCCGTTAAATAGGCCTCGACTACACGGCGGAAGTAAGTTGGCACCCCTTGTTACCGGAGTGGTTCCCTCCTGCAACTCTACGGCAGGGTATTGAAGGCATTAGTGATGTCGAAAGACACAGTCAAAACGACATGCACGAATGCAGCTTTTGTTATGTTATTTCAGTAATTAGTCTTTCCGCTGTCTGATTCATCCCGCTGTCAAAATCCTGTATATAATCACGTAGTACTACAAAAACATTCTGTAGTGCGGAAATGATATACCTACGCAAATAATTGACCCAATAATATTCGGAAATAATTCCACAGAGGTTATCTGGAGTCACAGTTCGAAGATTATGAGACCTCAACTTGATAATTTACTATATAAACGATGTCAAATATTTATGTACGTAGTTGGGCATACTTAGTCGTTATCTGTAGTGCTAAACAATAGAAATAGATTTTTCTACAGTTGTTTGACCTCAGACCTACATTTTATGGCATCAGGATTATAGGTGACTTGCAGTCCATCCTAGGCAACTGTATTCTGTGATAACAGGCGAGACCTACCCTCACCAGCACCAAACAAGTTTTACTGTATACCGTTAATGCGCTAGTAGTCTCAGGTCTCATCTTTGCTTTTGAGCTAGATCAAGGCTATGAGTTTCTTCATACCCTTGATCTAGCTAGCATTTCAAGTGATGTTACTCTAGTACTAGTGTTACGCTACAGCTTAATGTACTTATTTCTGACATCTTTGGTCATTTGTATTTCAGAATGGCCTACTTCGAATCGATGAAATATTCCACGTTTCTTAACGTTTCTTAATCATTAAGTATTTATTCACCGCATCCAAATTGCATCTTAACACAGCGTAAGAAAACGTTGATATGGAAAATTTTCATTAAATCTCTTTTGCATAATTAATGCAAAGAGGCATAATAAATTGGTTTATTATTAATTATTCGCTATAGTTCGCTTTAATAATGCCCCCTTATTACCTAGGTAAACAGGTACCTATTTATCACATACACCTACATAAATATGTATAAGATCGCTAATGAAAAGCAATAAAATAATCATACGTTATCACATAATATTTATTTATAACTAGTTGTTGCTTGGCTTGAGAATTATCCCATCAGATCATAATATTGGAATTAAAATAATACTATGTGTTATTCCAGACAATCACCTATTACTTATGTAGTGCAAAACATCCAAATCCGTTTCAACGTAACTGAGTGACAAACATCTAGCCATACGTCCAACCTTCTTGTAAGGATAATGACGATGTATTACGAATATACATTTATGTATTTTTCAAAAATGTAAACTGTTGGAATCATTTTGCGCTTCGCAAATAAAACTACAGTTTGTTTTAGGGTTCCGTAGCCAAATGTCAAAAAACGGAACCCTAATAGATTCGTCATGTCTATCTGTCCGTTCGTCCGTATGTCACAGCCACTTTTTTTCGAAAGTATAAGATCAAGAGAGAGTATGAGATCAAGTAATTAGTATTTTTTTTTAAATATAAACTACGTCATTAATCGTGAATCGTAATTTACCTTTCACAGTTACAACCAATTCCAATAACTTTTAAATTATGTTACTGGCTGCTACGAAACCCTTTATGGGTGAGTACGACTCGCACGTGGCCGGTTTTTTTTTTAATTGTCAAAGCATTACTGCTAATCTGGTGACACCTCAAGGATTATATCGGCATTCCATTTATTGTCATTGCTGCCGCCATTATTCTTTTTAATTACTTATTTCTTGCCAATATTGTGCTCCTAATGAACCAATTTATGTAGTACAAAAAATGATAAACAACAACATTGATTCTAAATGTTGAATGAAGACAATAGAAATCATAATTGCCTGTCAAGTGTTCTCATTCACAAATAATGACATTAAGGTTATTATAGCGATTAACAAGGATTAATTTATGAGCGAATTATTGAGGAAATTTTCATGTAACTTTTAATATTTATAGCATCTTTAACCTGAATTGACAATTTTTGAACTGGTAATGATTTTCTATTGTATTCAGTACTATAGATTTCAGTTTATTTGTACTTTATACAAGTTAAAAGTTATTTATTCAATGAATTACATATATTATATTAAAATTATTCCTAACTGTAAATCATCGAGCAATTACGTTGTTGCAACATAGTATTCGAGCGGCATTTATATACGTTGTCTACAAGGAACATGGCAATCAATTGTGTGATAATACCCATAGTTAATTATAATCATAAACCGGTCGTTACGTCAAATAGTGTGTACAGAGACATCATACCTCATATGACTGGCCTGTTGGTCTAGTGGTTAGACTTAGTTCCCGACTGCTATGCCGGGGGTCGTGGGTTCGATTCCTACTCAGGACAAATATTTGTGTGATGAGCACGATCTTTTGTTCTGTGTCTGGATGTAATTTATCTATAATATTTATGTATTTAGATATATATAAGTATATTTATCAGTTGTCTAGCACCCATAACACGAGCTCTGCTTAGCTCGGGACTAGATGGCGTTGAGTGAACGTTGTGGAATATTATTATTATACCATTGTACTGGTGTCTGTGAAAAACCCCTTTTTCTCTCATTCTATCCTGCCACACATTACATCGTCCTTTATGCCTTTTTCTTTCGACAATTCCTTACACAATCAATACATATATTTTCTTTAGCTTTCTCCCTCTGTCAACATTCATTCCCATCACTCTTTTAGTCACATGCGTTTCATCTTTACCTTATAAATATTCCCAAAGTTAAATAGATGATTCGCTTTTTTGTGACTAAGTAGTGTAAGTGCTGTTCCTATGGACGCTTTTACCTGTGGACACCGTTAATTTATGGGAAAAAGGGCAACCCTAAAATTCTAATTTGAGCACAGCCGTAAGCATTTATTGGCTATGGTTGACAGATTTGACGTGTCATCTCTTTTTTTTCCGTGTTTTTTTTCCCCAGAATGAACGGTGTCCACAGGTATAAGTACAGCAATTGCCTATATTTATTCCTTTTTAGATCAAATAATCATCAAAACTGAAACGAAAGCGACTATCAGACTCTCACTAAATTAAAATCCATCCTTTTCCTACCGATTGCTTTTGCGTTCCAGGGTGTCCTTTTACCTGCCGAGGTCGCGGAACTTATTTCCATCACCGTGACCCCGGAACATAAAGGGCTACTGAAGCACACCGTGGATTTTAGTCAGTACAAGTCTGACAGTCCCTCCCGCCCTGCCCGGGGTGGTAGGACTAATTTGATGATTTTACCACGCAAAAAAAAAGGGTGTCCTTTTAAGACAGTATCGCGACAGTACATCCGTGCCTGCGATAGATAATCTCCGCTAAGTTTTAAGGTAAGTATAATAATTATAAAGAATTATCCGTGCCATGATCAATAGAGCGACTACTCGCCGAGTATTTATGAATTACCTGATAATAGCTTAACGTTTAAATCTTTGATTCATGGCTCTTCGAGGCCTGAACTATTAAACCTATTTGAAAAAAGTTAATTTTACTGTATATAAAATTATTTTCAGCAAATGGCCATCAAATATTTTTCCAGAACTTCATTTACAATAATTTTCGAAAGAAACTTGTTATTTTAACATCCAAAAGGTATTTTAAAAACTTCAAATTATGTAAGTGGGTACCATTTTCGAGATTAAAAAAATATTCTAACAACGTTATAAACGATAAAAGACAAAATTAAATATGACTTTTCATGAAAAACTTTAAAAGTAATATTGAATGAACAAGAGAAAATTGGAATTGGAGCAGTGTTTCTGTTAAATTATATAAATAATATTTTCATGAGTACCTAAAGACCTAGAAACAATTGATGGACTTTATTATTATTTTAAGGGTAATCTTTATTTTTTGGCTAAGAGGGAAATGACTGCTTTTTATATGGTTAAATCATCAAATGAGGGCGAGACGGGAGGGAATCTCGTCAGACTGGTACTGACTCAACACCACTGACAACCCCTGGTGCCCTTTAATAGTCCTTTACGTTCCGGGGCCACGGTGAAAATAAGAATTGACTGCTGAACTGACGAGTAATCGAGAAATATGGCGGTAGAAGACATAACTGCGATCTAAAATAAAGGTGATTAAGGAAGGAACAAACATCGCGAACGTGAGGAAACCGGCTTGTCCTAGAACCAATAATTCGAAGACACGTTACACCTACCAGACCGCAAGAGCACAAATAGTGGACAGCACACTCCCTTTCTCATAAGTTAGAGGCGTATGTCCCAACAAAGAGAACATTATAAGCTTATATTGTTCTCTTTGTTATGCCCTCAGCATAAGCATAATTAGCCGATTATGCTTATGCTGAGGGTTATGCTCAAGTATGCTTATGCTCAGCACAAGCATAATTAGCTAATTATGCATATGCTGAGGGCTGTGGATTGGTGCCCCATGGGAAGACACTAACCCGTTGGTTCCAGCTGCCCCTGGCCGGCTGTGTGACGTCGAAAATACGGCATTAATAATTAAATGTCGCATTATTATTGTTAGTAAGTTTACTTACCAAACATTTATCATTTACATAATGATTTAATTTAATAACAGTTTCCTCCGGAAATGGTTTTGGAATGTAAGTAGGAAAAATCCTTCATTACACACCTGCTTTCTTTATCTCTGGTATGTCATAACAGTCTCTATATACTACGCAATAAATAAACAAAATCTGTGTGATAGTAGCGCAGTTCGTCAAAATAAATAATAACGTCATACTACGGTAGTTTTTATCTACAAACTTGACAGGTATCACTCCATTCATTGTTTCAATGGAACTTCGTTCCAGTAAATAGAAAATACCCGCAATAGATTAATAAATAAAATCTGCGTAGCTGCTGGCGCTGTCTGTTTAGCATAAGCATAGCCCACTTCTCTTCACTTCTGGGAAACAGACCATACCTGAGAAGAAATAGCTATAATATACCACCCAAGTCCAGTGCGGATTGTGGGTGTCACGTGTCTTCGAATCTTCGAATTCTGGGTTTTAGGGCATGTCGTTTTGCTACGGGCACGCCGCAATAGCGGCGGTAAGACCCCTCTTTGAGGAGTGGCTGGATAGGAGTCACGGCGTCCTAACCTTCCGCGTGACGCAGGTCCTCACCGGACACGGATGTTTCGGGAGGTGGAGGCGTATCTAATGAGAAAGGAGGAAACACCTGGGTGTCACCACTGCGTAGATCGCCCGGAGGACAGAGTCGAGCATACGGTGCAGGATTGCCCCGCTTGGGCGAAGCACCGACGTGTCCTCACGGCGGCGGCGGCGATAGGCGGAGACCTCTCGCGCCCAGCACTGGTCGCGGCCATCCTTCTGCGGAGCAGTCATGCTCGCGAAGGAGGAGGCGCGCCGTGCGAGAGAGAGGACAATGTCCCCCCTCCGCCCCACCCGCGGTGGTGAACGCCCACGGCGTCGGACGTCGCATGACGATCTCCGGCCACCGTAGGCGCGGGCATGCGGGCGGCGAGTAAAGGGCAATTCGCCGCCCGACCATGGACCATGCAAAGAGCTGTCAGCAAAATGACGGGGCCCCCTCTCAGAGGGCTAAAGCCTGCCGGGGTCGCGGGACTCATACCATCACCGTAACCCCGGAACATAAAGGGCTATTGAAGGACACCGTGGATTTTAGTCAGTAAAAGTCTGACAGTCCCTCCCGCCCTGCCCGATTTGATGATTTTACCACGATAAAAAAAAAATGTCGTTTTGCTACCGAAGTTTTTTTTACCGTTTTGAGAGCAGTTTTATTTTTTGTTTTCTTTCGTATGTCATGTCGAGCTCTACAGCAATGTTTAACATGGCGTCTATCATTACTAATCCACTCTAGTCTCTAGTCACTAATACACTCTAACTTTGGTATATTGATGAAGATCTAATATAAGAAAACCACTTCTGGAAAAATACTACCCTGGCGCCTAGAAAAACAATGAAGTTCGTTTCAGACAATTTAATCATCAAAACAAGCGTGTTTTGATAACAAATTAAGCCTGTTTTAAAAAAAATACCAAGCTAAATATATTATTGTAAGTACTGTTGGAATTTCAACTGTTTACGTTGAGCTGAGTGTTCAAAATCCAATGATGCATTTTATTGAGGCATTATTGTAAGCGTTATCATTGTTAGTAAACACGAATTGTTAATTGAAAACAGGGCCAAGTTTCAAAATAATTTTAGAGTGAAAGAACAAAATAAAGAGCATAAAGTTTTAATATCACATCCATTCGAATGTTGCTTTTAGTTTATTCTTGCGGCATAATTATCGAATTGTAGCGGGCAAAGTTGCTGGCAAAACCTAGTAGTATACTAATGGATGGATGGATGTTTGGTTCTCTTTCACATAAAACTACCAAATATGGATTTGGATAAAATTTGGTCCCATGTGTTAATCCTGGTTATAAACACTTATGCATAGTTTATAATCTGGATTAACATATTATGGGATAGTTTCCGTGATAAAAATTCCGAGTGAAACGCGGTTGAAGTCGCTGGTAACAGCTATAAATGATTATAAAAACTTTCCTTAATTATTTGAAAGCATTCATACAATGACACGACATTCTTTTACATATGTATAATATTTACATTCTTAGTAATGCTTAGAATAAGTAGAAACAAGGGGCCATTTTGTGAACACAAGATTAAAAATATTTGCTAAAAATTAAAAGATAGCAAAACAAAATGTCTGCCAGTTTTTATGAGAAGCAATAAAACATGACTGTTTTATTATAACAAACTTAAATGCGTGTTAGTTTTTCGTATCCAATTTACAGTGCAAGAATAATAAAACCGCGACATGAGGACTTGAGAATATTTATATTAATACAATAAACAGGTAAAGTTAATATTTTGGATGCAGAAGGTAACCTTCGGAACTACTGAGATGATTATCGTTACGATATTTCGTGTCCTGCCGGCAGAGCCAGGATAGTATAAGAAACAGGCCGTCAAACTCCCTAAACAGGGCGACAGTATGATTCCGATCACCCTGCTTCAGACAGGGCACAAATAGACAGGGTAGTGTAGTTATGTCATGCAAAATTATTTTTTGTTAATGCGAAACCCGATACAACTGTCAAGTATTTTTTTGTAAAATATCTATGCACAAAATTTCAGTGGGTTTGTTCTAGACCTTAGTCTAGGTCAGCAGTGAATAAAACAAGTTCGACAATGGAGCGAGCCTACCCAGAAGAAGCCTGATCACTCTAACGAGAAAAAGAGATAAGGATTGTATGTGTTCGGAAACACAAACGCAGGCAGAGGGTTCCACCCCTTTGCTGTCCGCATTATAGAAGACGTTTGGAAACGCTTAGTGCGAATTGGTGGTACCTATATCAATAAGGTAAAGTCGGTAATTTGCCGTGCGTCTAGAATTGCGATGATACGGGGGCTGAAAAACAAAAACTGTATCATGAAAAATCACAAAACTTATAAGCTTGTTATGTTAAGTGGTGGTCCATTTGAAACATGCTAACTTCGCGATTCGCGGTACTCCTGCGCAACCCGCATCTCCATTGTCGTACACACATTGATAATAGTTTGGCAATAGGTACCTCGCATAGATAAATATTTGGTACGTAATAAAAAAAATTGGAAAAAATACAACATTGTGTAAAAAATATTGGAATCGATTCAATTATTGATCCTTAACACTATGCAGGTTTCACATTGTACAAAATAAATGTTGAAAACACATAGGTATAGCATTTGAGAATCAGCTACCTATTATACCTACGATGAGAGCTGTTGTTTATTGCTTACACGTCTTTTTATCTAATTAGGGCCATATAGTAGAGTCTATAATCATGTCATCATAATATTTCAAAGAGTTGCAGCTTACCTGCAGTTTGTCACGTAGGTTATTCTTTTACGCATGAAGATTTGCAAATTTGATCTTCCTCATCCTTTACAGAATACTGTTCAAATTTGTATGGATTAATCTTTGAACATATAGCGGTACTATGGCTAAGTTTTGCATCCTTGTCATCTCTTTTCATAAGATGTGTGTTCTGTCTGGTACTTATTTAGAATTCTGGATCTGAACTTGGTAGAACAAGAATCAATTTGACATCTTTAATACTCCTTTAAAATTATTCCTAGCAAGCGCACCCTGTAACCCATCAACTCGTAGGTCGGTTACAATAAACTACAGCTGATTTACAATAAAAAAAAGTGACAAGGAAAAGAAAAAAGATTGTGCTCATTGACATTAGAGTAATATAATTTGCAATTCAGTAGTTCACTTCAAAACTAAAACACAAGGGAACGATTTCAGTGAAATAAGGAACGTTATCATTAATTGGAAATCTAAGTTCACTTCCTTCAATAAACTTTTCATTTCACTTACGGTGCACTTTGGCTTGTTGTTTTAGTTCCATTTTCTTTGATTTCCTTTTATTTTACCGGAAATAGTTTCATTCCAAATGTACCACAATGAGATCTTTGTTCGGAGTTTTCTCTTTGTGCTGTCCAATCGTTTGGTTATGGGGAACTGAAGGTCGCTTGTGAAATGTCTGTTTTCTAAATTGATATGATAAAATTTCTTGCATAAAATACGGGGGTCACATCAAAATTAGGTCAGTGTTTTCCTGTCAAGCAATAATAAGTATATAATATTTTATAGTAATATTATTCCACAACTATCACACAACGCCATCTAGTCCTAAGCTAAGCAGAGCTTGTGTTATGGGTACAAGACAACTGATAAACATACTTATATATATCTAAATACATACAGATTATAGTTTTTTTTTTTTTAGCGTGTTAAAATCATCAAATGAGACCTCCAACCCCGGGCAGGGCGGGAGGTACTGTCAGACTTGTACTGACTAAAATCAGATACAGATTATAGATAAAGAAAAAAAATATATATAGAAAAGTATACTTCATATTAAGTATCATAAAGCTTAGTATATTTCAGCTGTGGGTAGAATAAGCTACCTCAGTAGCTTCTAAAAAAGAAGAAAATAAATTTGCATTCTATGATTTCCTTGCAACAGAAAACTAGTTTATATTGAAGCTTACCCAAAATCTAGAAGAAAAAATGCAATTAGCAGGCTATACCATGGTAGTAAACGGATTGTTTTTATTCATAGATATGTTTAGTTATGACCTACAACCTACCCTACTTCTTCTTTTTTTTTTAGCATGGTAAATCATCAAATGAGTCCTCCCAACCCCGGGCAGGGCGGGAGGGACTGTCTGACTTGCACTGACAAAAATCCACGGTGTCCTTCAATAGCCCTTTATGTACCGGGGTCACGGTGATAGAATAAGTCCCGCTACCCCAGCAGGCTTTGGCCCTCTGAGAGGGGGCCCCGTCATTATGCTGACGCTCTTTGAGGCACGCGTGGAACACGACGTGTCTTCGACCCGGGCATGGTCCATGGTCGATGCCCGCATGCCCCTCGCTGCCCGCATGCCCCTTGCTGCCCGCATGCCCCTCGCTTCCCGCATGCCCTGACCTACCCTACTTGAGTACAATTAGCACGTGCTGAAGAATTTATAAGCCTCCATTATGTAACAGTAATTGTTTCAAGAAAACGTGTGAAACTGCGCGTTAACATTTAAGTAATGATAAACAATTAATGTGCTTGTAATATTACAGCATTGTTATACGTTTAATAAGCATTACAATTATGTTACAATACCTAGATACACAATATTATATTTGAGTAACGACATTTTATTTGAAATAGAAGTAGCAATAGTTTTGGACATACATATGATGTACTTTTTGTTTCTATTTCTATTATGATGTACAAATAGAGTATTTCTAATAATGTTAATATATCTACATAATAATATTGTGTGTTCCGGTGACTGTAAATATTATGACGAGTTGTAGAGAAATGTGGAAACAAAGTCCAAGTAAAGTAAAAACATGTTCGGTCCCTCATCTGCGTTTCTTCTACTATTATTATAATCATAAGAAAGAATGAAGATTTGTTACTCTTTCACACACAAATTAATGACCGGATTTCGATTTTTGATAATTTTTCAGTCATAAAGTACTTGACGCTAGCAATTAGGCTCACCTTCTTTGACTCAGATCAAAAAATCATCATCCATCTGAGAAAAAAGACTTTATTTCATAACATTAAATTAATACCTACTTATATATGAATCACCGTGGAAAAAATCACTATGAATACAGCATTTATACGAGTCTTATACTACTTCGAGCGAGAGAAGGTAAATGAGCCATTTAATCTTGAAAAAATATTTGTCCTGAAAAATCTTACGAAGATACAAGGTCGTTCGAGATTGTTTGGTTTACAATTTCAGTTAATGTGATAACACGATAATTAGATTTTGTTACTGATTTTGTCCCATTCGAGCCGTTTTCCGTTGTAAAAGTGTTTGAAGGTTTTAGCCTTATCGGTCGCCCGCCATTTTTTTTTTATCAACAAAAGTTTTTTATGAATGGTTTATGATTTAAAAAAAAATGATTAAAATTCAAAAAAAATCAGTGCTGTGTCTGTTTTAAAAGAAGATGGCTTTTTTTTTTACGTGGTAAAATCATCAAATGAGACCTCCAACCCCGGGCAGGGCGGGAGGTAGGTCAGACTTGTACTGACTAAAATCCACGGTGTCCTTCAGCAGCCCTTTATGTTCCGGGGTCACAGTAATAGAAATAAGTCCCGCGACCCCGGAAAGAAGATGGCTTGGATGGATTTTTCGTTTTATATAATTTTGTTTTCATGATTCATGTTTTTGTACTGTCCTGTGTGGTGTGAGTCCAATAAATTAATTCTTCAAAACATTCTTTCTCTTGTTATAGGAAACCATGATCTTACCTATCATATTGATTATGGTTACCACAGAAAGAGAATATCATTGAATAATAAAGTGATAAAACTAAATTATTACTTGTGTACGCGTCATCATGAGAAATCAGTATGCATGCCTAGCGCCATTTGTCTTAATAAACATAATCTTATAATTAATTATTATAATCATAACTTTGTTAAACATAAAATAGATTTAACTGGTTATTATAATCATGTTGTTGATATAAGTTAAAACAACATGGGTTACATGAATATAGATACTGACAGGCAAGTTTATATTAATTTATTGTGTTCTGGGAATAGCAACACGGAATATGCCAATAATATCAAGTGAATGTTTTTCCAAGAAACATATCTATTTAAAAGTATATATATGTATCTACTTATCTCAATATCTGGTGTACGAGAAAAAGGAAAAATAACTTACGAGAAACGAGGTATAAATTCAGAGGAGAAATATATGGATGAGTCTGAACACTATAGATATCTATAAATACATAAAATATAAAATTGTAGTAAACAGTACAAGATAATCATTCACTTCAACTAGGAAGATCATAACAATATGCGTATATTTATAACGTAATATCATAATCATTTATAAATATCATGCAATACCAGACATCATACATAATAATAATAGAGATTAACTGTACATACACAAACTTATCGAAACTAAGTGCAAACACTCGGAGCATTAACTATTTAAAAATAATTAACCTTTGACATGACATGCGATACTGGAACTATTTGTTTTAATCAACAAAGGAATTACTATACAATGTATAACTAAACTTAGGCTCATCTTCCTGCACTGGGGTACTCCAATGTATTATATGTTTTTAGAATGACACTGTTACAAATATTAGGGTTTAAAATATGATATTTCCCTGTTTATTATTTGTTTTTAATTCACTGAGTTCATCCGTGATCATGGCGCTTGCAATAGTGCCGAAATATCGGAAACTCGAAAACAAATTATAAACATGGTTAATATCCCGTTTTAAACCCTAATACTCCAATGTGTTGTTTGTTAGTACATTTTTCTCTTTCCTACTTTTATCTACCTAAATATTCCTTACATGCTTAATTAATATTACCTTTCAAAAAATCAACAAATAATATAACACGTATTTCAACACTTGGCGTCGTCTACATACCTTACTCCAATATATCAACCACTCATCCCAATATATCAACCATTCCCTTCACTCATCTTTATCAGCCATCATAATAGGAATTCTTTCCTTTTCTAATCAAAATATTATCTTTCACGCAAGCCTTTTATTCTTCTGTTTGTCTCTCTATAATGCCATTGCTTAACTTAGCAACATTTTGAAGTAACAAGCGTTCAATATTGAACAAGCAAAAACGATTTCAGTAAAGCATTCAAGATTAATAGCCTGAAGAATTACATGATCTGGGGACGGAAGTCTTTGTAATCTTTATTTGGCATAAAATTGCTACCAACCGGAAAACTTCAAGAAGGTTATATACTCTGTTTTTAATTTAAAATTGGGAAAAAAATTGAATAAATATTAAGATGAGTGAAAGTTAAGTTAGTTTACAAACAATCATATTAATATTATACAATAAAGAATACGTATTTATAGATAAACTATTAATTAATTAAAACTTAAAAATAGTATATATGAACTTTATTATGACTTCGCCGATAGCTGTATAATAAGAATTAGACAATGATAAAAAAAAAAATGTTAACTTCGCATGCAGGCAAGTATTAAAATAATTCTCGTGTAAACGTTCCTGGCTACAGTAAAACCAAGTAATCAATTTGTCTTACTTGGTTTGTCTAATGGAATAATGAATGGCTTGCAGTTTTTTCGTTTACCTTCATAGACTCACAGATATCAGAAATTAATGAAGATAGATTAGTGAAGAAATTATAGAAGATAAACTTAATGGTATAATAAAAAACTATTGCGAAGTGACTACTTAATTTATGACAAATTATGCAAATTGCTAAAAGGATAGGAGGAAAATAAAAAGAAACAATATAAATGGAGTATGAAAATACTGAAATGACAATTTATAGACAGGCATGGAAGAAATGATATGCTTCGCCAAGTCGTTGAACCCAAATAAACTGAGATGAAAACAACATAATGATGATGACTTAGTAGACTAAAATTGAAGATAGTTAAAACAGGGAGAAGTTAATGCAAATACTGTAGTCAGATTTCTAATGAATATTTTTAATTTGGTCCTTGACGGAACGGGACAGATGAACGGACTCATCAAAGTGATTGTCAACAATGATATTATAAATGAATAGAGTTACCTACACGACATTGTATCTTCAAAAACGGCACACTAACGCATACATGAAAAACTAAATATTGCAATAGCACACTACATCACGATTAGTCGCTAAAGTAGGATGATATCGCAAGTGAAAAAGAGACAAATATAGTCAAGGTGAGAATAATAAAAAATGTGGTCAATATATTGACCACATTTGAGCGCGTCACTTTCTGATCGCGTATAACGTATATATAACCTTTTTACTTATAATATCATTGATTGTCAACACAAGAAGCCCTTTTCGAGAGGAGAACTTGCTAATAGCTCATGCAACATGAAATAGCGCTGCAAATTCAAATTGTTACAGCGTTAACATTCTTTAAGAATTTGATGGTTATAAGATTTTAGGCACACTGATTTATCTTGAAAAACCTTATAATGGTTCATTCCACGCACTACAAAAGAAAAGTAAAGCCTAAGCTGATGCTAAAAAGATGAAATAGAGAAATGACATTCGAGACATGGCCAGGTATGTAATTATAAAAATGCAGACAAGTGCGCAGTTCAATATGAAGAACAAAATTCTTTCTCTGAGAAAGAGAGTAGAGAATTAAAAACATCTAGAGTATAAATATTTAAGTTTTAAACAACCCATACGTTTTCGTAAAGTCTACAAAATAACTTCTTATCAGAAACCAATAGCGAGGGAAACATAAATCATGAAGTGTGCAGTAATAGCGATAAACCATACACGACAAAATTTGCCAAAGTTGCATTTAGCAGCAGACTTTTGTAGTGACCACAATTCTCTTTGTATCCGCGCATGTGTACCGACCTTTGCTCTAATAAAGATAAAACATTTGTTTACAAATCTAATGAGGAGTTTGTTGCCATTGTTTACAAACATGTTGTAACTAATTATGAAAGATAAACTGTTAACGTCAATGTACTAATATTTTGGTCACTCGTTAGCGGTAGTCAATTAAGTATAGAAGATTATGCTGTGTCTTCATAAGCTTCTTATTCTTTTGCTTGGCAATCGCTTGTTACTATGCTTATCAATGTCAGAAACCGCACAACTGATTTGTTGCTTTTTTTAATGTGAATAGTTGTTGCTAGCTTGAAAGACAGATTAATTTTGAGACCGATTGATGGCGTCACAGAAAGAATGAGCGGTTACTACTGTAGGTATATAGGTACTCGTATAGGACACAATCGGGTCAAAGAATCTGAATTGCTGTCATTAGGAAAGGGGCCTTGAATGCTCTAAAAAACTTCGTTGAAATAAGTTATAAGTCAGCGTCAGGTATCATCCTGACACATGCTGAGCTGAATACTCATTTAGTGCAATCCTGAGACACACACCGCACATTTTTTTTTTAATTATTGTGATGTTAGGTAACCTTCTTTTTTATTTGTGTTGTCTGTCACTGTTATAATTATTTAATTTTCTTGTTACTGTGTTTTCTTTTATGTAACTGTTTGCTTTTTTTTGTGTCTCTTTATACATATATATCTTTTATCTCAATAAATCTTTTATCTATCTATGTATCTCTATCTATAAGAAATGTACTCACCGACTTCATCAGCATTCACCAACTTAGAAGCGATTGATCGCAGAGAAGTGGCTCCAGCCGAGCTGAACATGTCCAGCACTGGGCCCAGGAAGTATATCGTCCTGGTAGGAGCGAGCGCGTAGACCACACTAGCGGCTATCCTACTGAGGCAGGCGATCACCCCGATGATGCTGTCTTCAATGTTCCATCTTTTGCTGAACAAATATATTGTTATGAAGGAACCTGTACAAAGAAATTGTGACATAGAATATAATGCCTTTTTATTTGGGAGCAAATGCTAATCTAGTAATAATATAAAAGAATGGGTCCCTAATCACATTACTAATCTGAAGCGTTTAGTCACACTAAAAACGGGCAATGGAAATATAGTTTCAGATGGTCCTGCCTATTTTATATCTACTCTGTGCGTCATAGAACGCAGGCAAATTTTTTTGGGTTATGGTATATCTCGCCCATAGAAAAACTGCAATGGCCTGCAGGCCAAATGTGCATGTTTAGATTCGCCAGGACCAGTTTAGTAGAGATGACCCATAAACCATTTTTTAAAAACAAAAGTCTATCTTCTCCGGATACTTTGGTGTCCATTCAAAATACTCATGTCTTAACATATTGAAATGTCTACCATGATTAGACTAAACAAAAGAAAATTTCCCAAACATATTGAGTAAAATATTATCAAATACGGATGGTATGGAAAAATACCTATCGTTTTTATTAAAACAGTCATTGTCACTGCCGTTGTACAGTATTTTCCCTACTTAATGCAATTTCTAACATAACACGTCCGATGACGTCACTGAATGTCGTTTTATTTTAAACAATATTTCATTATCAGATATAATGAGGTGATAAAGTTATATTTATCGTAAAACTGGTTCATGAGAAAATGGCTGCATCTATGTGGTACTTCAACAATGAAAGGTTAATAACTTAGTACGATCAAGAGTGTCCGGATAAGCGTTAGTGGACACACCAAACGATTTATTTCTTTAATAATCTTGTTTTAGACTTAATCAATAAAAAATAATAGGTTTCCAGAAGGAAAATAAAGTACATATTTTGTTTCTAAACATAACAACCTATTATTCTTTAGTTTTATTTATTTAGTTAGTATGTACATGGTTTGGTGTGTCCACTATGGGTATTCTTATACTTGATCGCCCTTATTTATAACCTACGCTATAAAATTTTCAATCCGAATCGAGATCAATTTTACAATTGAGTAACTATAAGTGTGGCTATTCGAAAATGATTACCTAGTTACATACGTGTCATTTCAGCTGCTCTGATAATTAAAATAGCGAGCTGCCCGAGCATACTTCGTACCGCCTCTTTTTCTCACCTTTTAAACCTTCCCTGGACTTTCAAGAAGCATTTAAAACCAAAATTAGCCAAATTGGTCCAGTGGTTCTCGAGTTTTAGCGAGAGTAACGAACAGCAATTGATTTTTAAATATAAGAAGATTTTTTGTTACTCACTGATCCTAGACTTAATTAAATTTCTACAAACCGTGTGTAATACTGTATTACTACGCTAAAATATCGGCTACTCAATGTCTGTTGTCTGTGATCTATTCTCTAAGATATGCCATGCCATTTCACTATCAGTTAATTGTAAGCATTTCTAATGTTTGTCTCATTTTGTTTACCAAGTTCAGACCTGTCACTGGGAAGATAGACTGGCGGTTGTTTTGAGGTCGAACCAGAGCTAGACAGAAGAAGACAAATTACTTGTAAAGCCACGTTTATATTGTGTAAGTACGCTTGATTTATTGTTATAATCGTAGTCTTATAAACAGCTGTTGAAAATCTAAACTAAAGCGCATTCCCGCTCTATCAAGGTATGGCGATTTCCACGCGTACACCGCTCGTCCGCGCGGTCGGGCGGAAACGACGAGAAATATGTTAATTTGGTGCTCATGCTCAGTGAGGGAGGCGGGTATACTATAGGCATGATATATTGCGTTTTTTTTTTTAAATAAATATTTATCGAAGGCATCAACGGATTTCATACAAACCAGTTGAACCTGATATCCGTTTCACCGTCCAGTCACGCAGAAGAACATTGAAAAATTACCTAAAACATCTTAGATTTTAGTAACCACCACCACTCTAAAAAGGCAACTACTATTTTTGCAGCAACTGGAAGAACCCAGCTGAATCACATTGCTAATATCAAGTGTACTCGCCCCGTGTCAACGAGGCTTATAACTGTCGTGTCAATGCTAGATACACAAGACAGACCACGTAGGCTTGTATAGGCTTTAACAGAATTAGAGATAATTCATATTGAGGACATTTCTGTGATTAGTTTTTTTCTGTGGTTTGCTATTTCAGCGCTACTGATAAGCATTTTTTTTTTCGAAATACTGTCTTTTTTTACATTTTACGGACGATTTACTTATTAAGGCACTTTGACTATGATATCGATTTTGTTTACTTTCTTGGTTTAACTTTTTGGCCGGAAAGAGTCTAGAAATAGATTTTCAGGTTAAGAGACTACGATTTCAGCACAATAAACTATGGTTGAATAATGAAAGTTCATATTTTGAAATAAGCGGGTCCAAAGTTTCCAAAATTCTCGAGGCTCGAGAACAAAAAATCTCGCAGTTTTTCTATCGACATTTTACATCGATTATTCAGTATTTTCTCCCCTATTTATTTATCGGATTTTCTCGTGTTTAATACGGTAGATGCGAGTGTGAAGTGTGAAATATGATTTACTAGGGGTGATTCGATAAGCGAGAAATACTGTTAACACTTTTTAATCTACTCGATAAACTTACTATTTTACACGTGGGTTTTTATGAAATAAGACTTTATGTTTTAAACTTCACTAACACTAGGACTACACACGATTTACCTGGATCATTAAACAAGAATTATAATTACTTATTTATATTTTTTCGAAGTTACTTAAAACATTGAAAAATGCGTCGTGATTTTACATAAAACTACAGAAATCATTATTATACTTATTATCAAATTAACGAAATATTTGTAATTTCTTATCTTCTGATTATATTTCTGAACATGTTTAGTGTATTATCACAGACATTACATAACTACATAATATATTAGCAATGATTTGTTTTTAAAATAAAGTTTTTTTTTTAAATTATAAACCAGTTGGCACTGACCGATTATCAAAAGCTACATAGGTCATTTTATTTACATAATTATTATAATATAACAAAGTTTCTGTCGTTTGTATCTTCCTTAATATGTAATCAATTTCTGTATGGAGACTTCTAAATGTAGATTATATTTATTATTTCTTTGACAATTTTACCACTGATTTCCTTAAAAAAATATATTGTAATCTTTTTGTCTTATAGAAGTCATTTATTTTATTGGGACTTAGAATTCGAATGTAAAAAATAAAATAAAGATCAGTCAGTATACACCCCAGTCTGACTTATCTATTCATAATCTCCAAATTTTTTGAATTAATTTAAGAAGCAAGCCGGATGCAGTTTTGTGACATTATTCTAATATTTTATTTGGACGAAAATAGATTTTTATTTATGACATACTTTACGAATTTCATTATTTATTTCAAGGCATCGCGCAGTTTCTACAAGGTCAAAGTAGTGTTGTAACAAACCGCAATAGATGATGTGGTAAAACATAGATTCGTTTTCAAGTTTAATTTATGTACCACTATACAATTAATGTCTAGTATTCTAAAGTTATTATTGTTTAATTATGGTAATATAACGTATAAAAATATTGATTTACGCGATACGCTTATACAATTTCTTCGTCTATTATATTTGTTTAGAAACATAATTATGTAAGATAGAGATAAATTAAATTTTTGAAACAACCAACACAATTAGTAACAATTGTTATTTTAAAGAAATACCCAACAACTTTTTTTGTTGTAACAATTATTGATAAGTACGACGTAATTTTCTTATCTATAAAACTACACAGTGACGTTACCTAGAAATATTTCAGAATTTCTGGAAATCGCACGCTGTCATAATATTTATATACACTTTATCAAGTAACATTTATATATAAATAATCTTTTCTACCGTGTAATTTTCCTAAAAAAAGATTGTTTTACGGTTTTTCTGCTGATTAAGTTTATTTGATTAATAACGAAAAAAATCTCTGCGTATTTGTTTTTGTATGTGGCAATGTGGAATTCTTGTTTGATCAGGTTGAGTTTGCTGATATATTGCGCAAGATTATAATTTAGTTTGATAAAATAATTTCCACGAGCCAAAGTAGCAAATAAATCTTAGACAGTTGTGTGTGAAATAAAACTGGTATAGAGTTTTTTAACGGATTTTATACAAAATTTAGTTTTTTTTGTTGTTGTGCTAATCTCTGTTAAAAACTTTACCTTTTAGGAGTTAATTTTATAAATGAATAAAATCATTTACCTATTAGAAAACTATACTACTTAATTGTCGATAATCATGCCGGAATTCTAGCAAATGACATGTGTTTACATATATTATTGTTGCCATGACAACTAAGGCAAGAGTCGAGAAATGGACTCAAGTCACTCTCTGAAAGTGTCAAAATCTGTACAACACAATATACAATAAATAAATAAAACATGTACAAAAATACATGGTCATTGTGTTTTCTCAACGATTGGTCATCTATCTCCATGCATCAGGCAGTACAAAGATATATGGACAGTGTGTGCAACAGATTTATTGCCTTTCCGTATCGACCTGTATCTATCGCTCGTCTCACTAGGATTCATAGTCACCCTATAACGTTTAGATGTCATCTGTCATTAATTGTACGACGGAACCCAAGGTGACTTGAGACAAAATTTAAAGATGAAACGTCTAAATTTTTTATCCCAATGTTTGCAAGGTATTATCAGTAATTTAGTATGTGTAATATAAATAAAATAATGTTCTTGGTTACATTATCATACTAATTCAACGTTACAATTCCTACAGTTTCCATTTTTTTCTATAATTTTTATTTTCCCGAGGCATGAATTCTTTACATCTTTAACAATTTACTTTATTTCTGATTACCACCAAAGTAGAAATGATCTTTAGAGTTATTGAAATAAGTTAACACTTCGATTGCAGTATTTGGCAAGCCTATTGAAATAACAGACCGCACATGTTGTTGCTCTCAACCGTAAATTAATGAGAACACGGAACGTCACTAGCTACGTTCTCGATGACGTTTTGACAGATGACGTTGTTGACAGCTACATTTTTTTTTCTTATTACTTAGCGAACCTCATCAATTTGAGCAATATTCTGTAATATTTACTACGAGTATAAGCATAGTGATTGATTGATATTTATTTGCTTGCTGCGTTTGTTGGAAAAAACAAACCATTGGAAAATATTTTTGTTTCGACGAATGTTATCCAGACAGCACTTTGTTTATTTATCTCTTAGCTTTATTATTTGTGTACTAAGCACGTGTTATTTGTTTTTTTAACAAAATATAAGTATTATATTACTAAACCGCTAAATTGTATCAAAATATTTTGACTTTGACTTGCGAAACTTGACTTATACATTCATTTGTATCTTGTAGACAAACACTGTTAATAATAATATCATTTTTAATCTCTCTCTCTACTCTACAAGTTATGGCATGTATTATCTTAACAAGATAGCAAAACGGCTGTCTGTGTCTACCTATTTACTAAAGTAGCTGTAAACGTATAATTCTTCTAAGTAGACAAAGACTTACTTGTTCTCAGTAATATGTTCAAACTTATAATCCCAAAAGGAAGTCGAAAGCGTAAAAGGGGGGTATCATTTCTCTAAAAAACAGTAAAAATACACCTTGATACTTCTAAAAGAATACTGATGGAAACAATGAGCTATTATAACTACGTATAGAGACGACACCGCGTATCACCACTGTGTTCCATCCAGGATGAGTGTGCGCGCCTAGAGCACGCCACAGAGCTGTCAAACAATTGAATGAACTTGCGCGCGTGCTGTCATACGTAGTCATAATAGCTCAATGGATGGAAAACCATCGCTGGGAATCGAACCCAAAAATACTTTCGCTATAAAATTTTAATTGACACAGTTAAACAATAATTTGACACAGTATGTGTCATTATATCAGTTTAAATATCATCACAGCCTCCATTTTCAGTGGAGAATAGAGTCATGTTTATATTTTTATTTTATAGTAATAAAAACTGAACTTACCAACACTCCCAACGAGGACGGAGTAAGTGAGGAATAAGCTGTAGTCTACCTCGGTGAACTTGTACCTGTACCGAGTGAACCAGTACGTCATCTGCGCCTCACCTTTATCCCAAACGAAACAGGTATTAGTCAATCGGCCAGCGAGGGACGGCAATCTGTAAACATCACCTGTAAAAGGCTCTGTTCTAGCCGTTTTCGAGGAAATTTGGAGGAAAATAGGAGGAGAATGGTGAAGTTAGGGGGATAAACATATAAATCTTTGAGGAATCGTGGAGATTTTGGGGTAAATAGACAAAAATATTGGGAGACACGTGTGTAATCTGGAAGAATAAGGTAAAAGATAAAAATGTTATTTGGGGGAAACATTGGAACATCGAAGGTGCAAACTTGAGAGACTTAAAAGGGAAATTGTTGACCAAAAAAAATGGGGAAACAAGTTTAGTGAATTTCGGGCAAAGCAGAAAAATATAACTTTTTGCACTACATGAAGAAGTTGGGGTAGCAATTTTATTATGGCATGTTAATATGTTGATTGATTTATTGTTAGTAATCTATATATATAAAAATGAAACCCGTTTTCCGTTGTCACGACATAACATGAAAACGGCTTGACCGATTCGGATAATTATTTTTTTGTTGTGTTTGTAACCATCGGGACCGGGTTTTAGACCGGGTCCTCCACCCGTGCGAAGCCGGGACGGGCCGCTAGTATTAAATAAAAGTGACAAATGGAAAGCATGCATCTAATGTTAATTAAGAAATGTAATGTGTGTATGAAAATGTAAGCATTATGCATAAGCATAATGTTAACTTTAAAAATCATTAGAAGTATGAAAACAAAATATAAAAACAATATAAACATATGGAAATCTTTACGATTCAAATATTATATCACGTTTTGCTATTAAATAATAACCAAATCTAAAAATAAATTTACTATGACGACACGTAATAGAACTGTCACGGTCACTTAAATTTTCTCTCTTTCTCTTTTCTTGCAAATACCGTATCAATTGAATAAGTATTATTTCATGTCACCTGATAAGAACTTATGGCTAAAAATATTACTTTAACATACTACTATTACTACCTAGTAAAAAAATATCGAAAGTCTTATAGGACTGACATAACAGAGAGTTCAGCAAAAGATTTCCGTAATTCACCGTTTAGCGTACTTTTTTTAGCGTGGTAAATCATCAAATGAGTCCGGGTAGGGCACGTGTTGCATCAAATAAATGGGATAAATGCAGTAAGACGATGATGATCATGTAAAAAATAGTTTAAAAAAAAAGTAAAAATAAAGGCCGAATTTGAATTGAGATTGAATCTTGATTTCAGGCGTTAAGGTGGAAATAATAAGAGCTAAGTAATTCTATTTTTCCAATCTTTGTAGGTTTTGACCTGCAGTAAAACTGTGATTGTGAATCGATTTAATATTATTTTTATTTCTAAAATATTTTATTCATCTAAGATTTTATAGTCTTCATTTTATTACACGCGTAGTAAGTAATAAATTTACAAATCATATTGTTCTTTATAACAATGAGTCAGTGTAGCATTACTAACATACAATTTTAAAAGCGATTGTTCGTTATTAAAATTAATCGATTATTTAATCGAATCATATGTAATAATATTATACCAACGCTTATTATAAAACCATTTTTAATTGCCTAAGTAATAGTGTACATAATTTTTATCTATGTAACCGATTCAATGGAACAGCAGGACATAAGTTGTTAGTTGCTATAATTTTATGACAGTGTCAATATTAAATAAATACTTAGTAGTATTAACATAGAGAATAGATTCCCTAGTAATCCATTCCTTTTCGTTCGATTCCTATGTATAATAAGTGAACATGTCCAAGAAAATATTTGCATTTGAATGGCGCTAACTCACACTTTGACACATACACTAAATAAAATCTAAAAATGTACTTCAAAAGATTGTGGCGCATTTTAAACTTGACACACGTCACGTCATTCTCGCGAGTCCCTATATAGTTAGCTCATATATCTCTGACATTGCACCATTTTTTTTATATATGGAAGTGGTAAAATCATCAAGTGAGTCCTCCCACCCCGGGCAGGGCGGAAAGGACTGTCACACTTGTACTGACTAAAATCCACGGTGTTCTTCAATAGCCCTTTATGTTCCGGAGTCACGGTGATGGAATAAGTCCCACGACAGTCACATTGCACCATGCAATCGATTTGGTAGTCCCTACTACCGACTTCATGTTCTATTATATACTCAATATTATGTACAAATGAAATAAACAGCCAACAAGGTTTAAAGTACAACATACGAAAGCTCTCGAGGGTTACTTACTAAGCATAAGTGAAAATAAAGCTTAGTAAGTGAAACATATTATAGGTGTCGACTTGAGGACAAGATAACAAAGACGCTATATTACCAGTTTGCACGTATAGAGAGGATTAAATTAATCCCTTTCCGGGATTATTCTCGACCGTTGTCATACAAGCAGCCTGTGGGTAGTTACAGTAAGGGACAGTATTAGCTCTTTATGTCTGTAGTATATAGCTAACATAATCTAACCTAGTTACAAGGGCTTATAAATATTTATTGTTTTTGTTTCATCTTGTTTGTACATCTGTGACAGCTGTGGGGTTTGCTATTAATTAGATGTCTTCCAAAAACCCCAAATTGTCCTTATCACACTATAGGGAGAGGCCGATAAACGAGCGTAATTTTTGAGTCGTGAGTCGCAGAATTTCGGTCGCTTTCATACATAACAAAAGACGCGTCGTAAAATTTCCTATAAAAGCGACCGATATTCGACTCACGGCTAACAAATTACGCTCGTTTGGCCCCACCCTTAATAGCAGTAAAATCAAATATTCTGTTGCTCTAGATATATAAAATATAATAGTTTTACAATAATTTTAAACTCCTAAAACACGATTAATCTTTATGCATTTCAGCATGGAAGAATGATTTCTTTCATACCCCTTTAAAATAACTGATTTATTTGAACTGATATTTATCAAATTCAAAAAAATGAATTCGTGCAATGCTAGCCAGAAAATAGCCATTAACCTCTTAGAAAAATATTATGGGGTTACCCAAAAATGAAATGTAAGATGTTGATAGCAAGATTCAGATTAAATGATTACTAATCGGACTCAGAACAACTTAGTCTTTGCCTAAGGCTTTGAAAGATAGGATTAGCAGAAAACTTTTAGGATTATGCAACCTGAACTACTAGAGATTATTTTAAAGCCTTTCTCGAGATACTTTCTGTAAGGAGATAAGAGCAGACCGCCGTGTAAATAGGTTTAGGCGCCGGTTGGATTATATTTTTGAGAAGGTACTTCTTGCCTTGGATGGAGTCTAAGGTACTATCAGATTCGTACTGATTAAAATATAAAAAAAATCTACGGTCATGGACTGTTCCGCGACCCAACTTTTAGTTTTACGCAAAGTTAGATATCCGTTATTATCACATCTTTGGTATTTAGAGAATATACTGTTTTACACATAATGAACAAGTTTTTTACTGCGTCTCGTTGCCCGCGTGAAGTACGGTAATTAAAGCACGGGAACGTCTGATCAGGATAAAAAATATTATATTCGTTAATCTAGGTTATAAACTCTATTATATTATACATCAAAATCCATTCAGTATTTCTTGTGTGAAAGAGTAACATTCTTCCTTCCGTCAAGACGACAGAGAGAGAAAATATAACCAATAGAAGACTAATACCACTATATATAATTATATTTTTTTCATATTTATTTAGAAGCCTCTATTTTTTATTTACATCTAAGCAATGTGGGTCATTTATACCGCTGGTCGTCTCCAAAAGAAGTTGTTACATCCACGCAATTATTGCGTAAAGCAATCTTCTAGTTTTTATTATTGTAAAATATTTATGCTTCGTCTATTTTTGGTTCTAACTTGAAATAAAAACAACTGATTAGTTATTTGGGACGTGGCACTGTTCCATTATTTTTCATTGTACTTATGTCAATTTATCTTTGGGTCAAACTAAATTATCATTGTTATTGTGATTTTTGAGGTTAACTTAAGGTTTCCGTAGCCAAAATTGGCGTACACCACGATAAGAATAATATTTACGTGTAGCAAAAACTACAAAAAAAATTTGTTACCCTGCACTAAATGTGTCTACTGTGTCGTGTGCGCAAGCTGAGACAGCCAGTTCCGGAACAAATATTTGTAGATCATACAAACATTTGTTCCATGTAGGGGGAGTATTACAACGTCTTAAAACCAGGCTTGTTCCAGTCAGTGAACGAGATGCCGCTAGACGACTTGTATAGCTCTGTCACTTTCACTCGCCGGAATAAGCCTGGTTTTAAGATGTTGTAATACCCCCCCAGGACAGTTCCGTGCAGGAATCAACCGGACATATGGCGCAGTCGATCAAATAATTATGGCCACTGCGCCAACCGTGTCGTAATTTGTCCGGATCTTACATAGTGAGACAAACAAAAAAAAAAAGGCACAAACGCGTCTCACGCTAAAGTATCTACATCATGAATCTTTGTGTCTTCTACAAACAACACATCAAATATATTTGGGAGGCATCGTCTCAAAATCACCTGACCAACTCTAGTTCGGGTGGTTTCGGTCCTGTTCTCCATCTCAGTTTGGTAGTTTTATGACTTTTATTTCTAAAAATATAATATAAGTATCTTACAAAGTAATAAGTATTTTAGCTTTTTGTATATAACAAAAGTAAAAGGATAATGATATTGCGTAAAATTACGATATATCATTGGTTAACGTTTCAAAATCTGTATTATTTTAGGACAACAAAAGGTTCCCATTATAATTTTATTAAGGTTAGTTCTTTGCCGTATGAAAGATGTAATTTCAAAATCTTATTAAACATGCGAAATTTTGTTTAGATGCATGTAATTTAATCAGGCTGAATGAATTTGGTTGAAATTCGTAGAGATCGATAGGACATCTTTACACAATTTCTGAACTCCAAGCGAGCGAAACGTAGCGAAGCTGTGGATTTTCTATAATTTAAGTATCTACGCAATTGCAATTCTTGATTTTATTCCTAAATTCAAGAGTTGCAATAATTCATAATTCAAATAAGATTGATGATTGATTCCTGTACATATATTACTATTAGGTTTTTATTTATAGTTTGTAAATTAAATTTTTAGCATTGCTTATTAAAATAAAATTTCCCATTTATCTGAAATCAATATCATAGACATCTGTATTGTTCTTATTTGTGGAAGCTGGGCTTTCAAATCAGTTCTCGTTAAATTGAATTTTAAAAATATCAAAATGTTTTTATCATTTTTCTGAGAACAGATTTTATTAATAAACTTGTTTGTAAATGAATTCATTGTCACGTGTACTTTTTTATATTTACACAAAAAAAAAGTTATTTTTAATTAATCGCTTGTGTCAACTTCGAATTATTTATTATATCCAATAGGAATTAATTGATTGTTTTGATGCATATTTATGATGTGAAAAACCAGACGTATTTCTCATTTATAAATTTATAGCTGTTAGTAAGTTTTCTGATTGACTTAAATTTTCACAAAAAAATATATTTATAATTTTTATAATTTGTCATTATTCTTTATCAACCTTGCTTAAATTTTAAGGTATAGGTTTATGTAAGTATATTTATTGTATGGAATATTATTTGCCTAAGAGATTTTTTTTTGGAAAATATTTCCAAACTTAAAAAATCTAAACAAATTATTTTCGCAGATAGTGGATGATCACTAATTTATATGAATACGAGTATTGTTTTAACTAATCAGAAAAATAAATTGAAATATACTAAAAAGATGGAAAAAATATCATCAATTTACATAATTTCGTACGTGTCACGTAGGTGTAATACTTACGTGAGCGACGTGAATTTGCTCAAAATCTATGAAATGTTACCGTTGTTGTTATGTAGATAAGCCACGAACCGTTTAACGAATACGACTTTCTCATATGCTGGCTTGTTATCTATTTGATTTTGTTCGCGTATTAAACGCCTTATCTTCTACAAAATAAGTATTTTTTTATTTATAAATGGAAGAAACTGTATTTCTAAACTTGAAACAATGGAATACTTTAAGTTGAATCTTGAGTGATCTTTTGTTTAAAATTTCTTTATTATTAGACAGATTTGCACGTCTTACAATTTTTTTTTACTGGTGATATAGCAAAAATGACTGTTGAAAAACTGAAGCTTTCACCCTGTCAAACACAACGCGACAAAAATCTCCCGTACCTTACGACTTTAAAGGTATATAGGCGACTATCACAATAGTAATTCGAAGATAGGCACTCGTCAACGAATAAATAATAGAGTCGTAAGGTATGGACTTTTTTTACAGTGATAAAATCATCAAATGTAAAATCTACGGTGTCCTCAATAGCCCTTTAAGTTCCGGGGTCACAGTAATTAATAAGTCTCGCCTCTTTGTCAATGTTCGACACCTGACTGTGAATATGAACAATCAGCACATCATATTCTTTGGGAGTGTATTCTTTGGCAGAACGAACGCAATATTATGTTGGATACTGTTCAGACTACATCCGGAGTCATTTATTATTCGGACCTTGTGGAAACTCGAACAAACTACCGTGCGTTCAAGCGTTTCTGCCATACCTATTATTGGAATCAAATATAGCAGCTCACAATTTAGGACCCATTAATATTAGTAGTCATTTTTACCCGTGGTGCTAGGCAACTGGGCTTCTCCCAGTTGTAATATCCCTTTGTGCCTATTGGCCTTGTTTTGTTTTGTCTCCTGCTTGCATGGAGGGAAGTGGAAACATATTTTTTCCTACTCCTCCACTATTATTTTCTGATTAATTTCGTTGCAGGATCCAAGACAGGTAAATTCGCTCTCCGGGACACGTCGAGCTTCATTGTCTCGGCGCTTTTCTGGTGGTTGCCACTGTTGATTCTGGCTTTCAGGAGTTGCAGTGGTTTGGGAATAGTGTGGTGGGATTGTCCCAAAAAAAAAAAAAAAGTCTCGCGACCCCGGCAGGAAGGGTATGCTCTTAGGAATCGAAATGAGTAAGATAGGATTTTTTAGCTGACAAACTCTTCCGCTTCTCCAAGCTTGGCTAAGGATGAAATTAAAAAGATAAGAATATAGTAGAATGAATAATTGCCCTTTTTTCAATTTATTCTCATGTTAAATTAAGTTACCTAAACCTGAAACTTTCAGAGAATTCCACGCCAACAATGCATTTGAAATGAATTAGTAGGTATACCACAGTCAGTAAATTAGCCAACCATTCTGATACAAATCATTGTCATGTTAGCAGTTAAGTACAGCATTAGCATTTATATTGTTAAATCCGCGTTTCCACTAGGGTACCTAGATGTTGCCGGACATTTATCCCGAGATATACGTTCCACAGTGTCGTCTACGTCGCATGCGATTTCTACGGATCGCGCGACATGTCGCAAGTAGACACTGTTCACAGCAGATTTGCGGCACCTAGGGATTTCATCCCAGGGGGCCGATTCTCGGTTTTAGAGATGGTGTCGAATTCGACAAAAAAAAATTACTAAATTCTAACGTTAGCCTTCGACAAATGGCCAATTTGACATATCAACTTTTAAAATTTGTCAAAAAATTACGTCATTAGAAATTTTTGTCGAGTTCGACACCATCTCTAGAGTCGGCCCCCTGATGTCCTCAGTTCTCTGCGCCACACACATTAACAAAATTAAAGTTCGCAAGTAAATAATAATTTTAATTAATATACTGTAGAAACTAAATTATTAATATCTTATTACTTAAATTATTAATCTGAAGAACTAACTTGTTATGAAACATCAAAGTTCGTGTTTCATCGTTTATCTCAATTAGGTTCGGTCGTTGACTTCTGAACATTAATTTGTTGTGAAAAAATCTTGACTTAATAACTATTTATTTATTTAAATTGCATGTATATTAATATATTATTTAAAATATTGATATTCAGATGCATCTGGTGCGATTGGAAGCCGACCCCATTATAGTATATAGATAGGTACCGTATATTAGTTGTCAAACGGCAAAATCAGTGTTTTATATTATGATCTTCGGGCTTCGGCCATCATATTTACAACCTCATCTTCTCATTTATTTATTTTATTTTAAAGGCCTTTTCCAACAATACTCATCTAAAGTTGTAAAAGTTTATTCCAATTTTACAAAACTCAAAGGAATTCATTGTATTTATTTTCGTGAAGAGTTTAAAACCTATTATACCACCATATTGTCTGAGACAAATAAGATTACGTCTTCGTAAATTGATATAAATGTTACAACAGTACGACGCTAACGAGTGCATCCACCCTTACGAAATATACAGGGTGAATTAAGAAAAAAGTTGCAAAATGACAACATTTTCTTTAAAGATGTCAATGGCATTTTCTTGCTTTGGTCAAAGCCGATATTGCTGCATTTTCTAGGAATTTAAATCGGATGAAACAGAACAAGATACAAAAAAAAACTTCTTTTGCAAAATTAAAACATTGCAGAAACCTTCAAAAGTAAAAAATAATTAAATACAGTATTATTGTTGAAAAAAACATGAAGCGTTAGTTTATGTTTTGCAATTATATATCTGGCGACACCCTGTATATACAAGAGGGTAAATTCTGTTTAGTCACAACCAAAGGAGTGGAGTTATTAACTTATCTAAGAGTGTATCTTCATGTAGCTTCACAAAGATGTGGAATTAGAACGAATCTCGAGCCAAAATAAATGTATCTTGAGTTAGAACAACTTATAAAGATAGGGTTGTATTTTTACATCAGTACGTTTAGCACGAGTTTTCAGTATTTGAGACGTAAAGTAAACTGGAACTTTGACAATTTCAAATTGACAATTTTAAAGGAAAAAATTAGTTCCTGCTTCGCACACCAGAGGCGCTGTTCCATTTTTTCATACAAGAAACGCTGTAAATACTGGAAAGACTCTGTAAAGTAAAATAGTGAAAACGCGTGCTAAGGGTACAGAAGCAGGAATAGAAATAAAATGCGAAACAAAACTGGTTTCTAAGAGGCAGTGGCCTTCAGGTACATTAAATAGCTATAACGTACACTAGTTAAATAAAAATTAAGTAATAGGTATGTGTTAATCGTAATTCAAATTTTCTGTGTATAAAATTTCACCAAAATCATTTTAGTTAATTTGTGAAAGAATTATAAACATCCATTTTACCTATACAAACTTTTGCAAATTATTTATTTCAATAGTACCTATTCCATCGAAGAGGCATTAAGCACAGATTTTTGTGGATAACTTGACCAAAAAAATAAATGAACATCAAAAAAGAGCCAAAGTCTCCTAGTACAGTCTTTTCGTACCTTTTACAGATTCAGATATCCCTCTGTTGGCCAATACAATTTATCTAGAGCTTAGATATCTATAATTTTTTTTGGTCATTATGATAATGACCACAAAAAATTATAGATTTATCTAGTTACCAAAAAACTATATACCTAAGGATATGAATTTACATATTTATACAATTTGATTGTTGAAATAATTGGTAGGTCATCTAATTTTTTTTTTTTTTTATAGTAGATATCATTGTAATTATACCGCAAAGTATAGCATTAATCTAGTTTCCAAAAGGAATCAAAATATTTTTACAAAATACATGATTATTTCGTAAAAATAATTGGTTAAAAGTTTATAATCATTTGAATTGTAAATTTTATAAAAAAATATCATAAAAACCTGCATAAATTAACAAAGGAGTTGAAATGAGGTCGAGATATAATTTGAAACAAAATGAGTAACGGAAAATACGTAAAGCTTATAATTATAATTTTATCTAACTACCAGTGTGTAACGTATGTTTTTACACCCGCCTGTTATTACAGAAAAATGTAAAATATGAATAACACAATGATACCTAGTAGTCCAATAGGTACCCCCATTGAAATCGTTAATGATGAAACGCTACCGTCACAAACGATATTGTGTCGTTAACTGTAGCTACGTTATACGTACGTACCAACGACGATATGTTACTAGACTCCGCATTCACGATCTAAGGAACGAAAACTATTCTGTCAACTCGCTGAGGAACTACGTAAGCGAGGGGGACGGGGTATTGCGTTGTGATTGGCTAACTCAATGTGTGTTCTATCTCAAGGTATGTTTACGGCTCACAGGAGTGGTCGATATAAGACGGATATAAGACTTTTTTGCCTAATGTGTTAACAGACATCGGTCGCCTGTTATAAGGAGTCTAGTAATATATCGTCGTTGGTACGTACCTACGTACGTATTATGACGACCAATGACCACTCAGCATCTTTTATTGGGGTAGCTTACTGCATGAAAAAAATGAAAATCTGTTTAGTCCGTCATAAGCGTTGTATCTTTCTCATTTTTGGTTTTCTAACCAAAAGAAAAAAATCGAGTCAATTATTTTTTGATAACCTATCTTTCAAACTAATTATTAGTTTTGAGTAAAATACTCTGTCACGGACATAAGAACGAAAATCAATATTAGCTAAAGATCACTTCAAAACTTGATTCATTAATCATTTAATTCAAACTAAAAGTTGTTATAGACATAAAATGTTAATCTTATCTTACTACAACATATTATAAATAAGAAGCTCTGTGGGGATGTATGGATGGATATATATAACGAATTTAGATGGAATTTGGCTCACAGATAGTTTATGACCTGGACTATACATATATACATACATATATTATGATATGTTTTTGTAACGGACTTGCCTTGTAATAATTACCGAACATCACGCAGGCCAAGTCGCGAGCGTAGACTAGTAATATTAATTACAAATTAGTAAAGTTGTTTAGAACTGTACCTATTTATATACTCGTCAAAACAAAATAGGGGCCACTTATTAAATTGCACTTTAATCAAGTATCACTCTTATTCTGTGTACATAATAGATGGTAAATACCTTGTTATAGTTTCTTTCAAGTATTAATATTGTTTCTACTGCATAATTGGAAATTCATAACTTTTTTTTAATGAGATATTTGAGATTTCTTAGAATTTACGGTTTGGTGTTTTTTATTTTTCAAACTTCTAACGGAGTTTTCTTCAAGTTATACAGCAAGTGGGCTATAACTATTGTTTAATCTCATAATGCCATTTATTCGGAGACATATGGATGCAAAAACAACCACTTGGGGTGTTACCTTAATCCAGGGGGGACATAGCCGGAACAGGTAGGTCTTATGGTGGAATATTCGCAACCAGTGGTTCAAAAAGTATGAGACTGGTCTCAAAAGACGTGTAATATCACCAGACGCCGTGATCCAGGAAGAAAGTAAGTAAGTAAAGCCTAAGAAGACCAATAAGTTTGATTAACCGCGCGAATAGAGCGAAAATCTACCGCGCGGACCGTACAAACTCCATTGCGTTGATCTACAGGCACCCTTATAATTGACTAGACTGTTCCAAATCGACTCCATGAAGACTAACAATACTCAAGAAGATGCTTGGTTCTCCTCCAGTTAACTGGAGCGTATGGTGCAGATCGTAAAACATTTGCAAAGAGAAAATTACTTAACTGTTTTGAATGGGCTTCATTGCTTTTTATTTATGACTGCAGGCTTATTTTTTTTTTAACAAAGTAATGAATCAGTCATTAGAGTGTAGAAAAGATCTAAACAACAGGTTTCAGATCCTTGCACTCTTGAAACAGACTGTTCCGATGAGATCTGAATTATGTTCTGGGGCGGTTGTCTCTTTCACGCAAAACTGAGCTCGCACTTCGTAATAACGTTACTGTAACTGTTCAAAATTGCGTAGCGAATGTGGTGCAACTCCACATTATCCCATTCGCACAGCAACGAGTACTTGAGTTCATCTTCAAGCAGGATAATGGTCGAGCGGACACGACGCGACTAACAGTGCACACATTCGCTGACGTTCGAATTACGATGTTACAGTGGCTACTCAAGATTTTTACCTAAGTTTTATTCAGCAGTTAAAAGATGAGATGAAGAGGAGTGCAAAAGAAAGTAAAATTCCCATCAACACCCAGCTGGATCACATTAATTGTCTGAAAACCCTCTGGTAGAGAATCCCAAAAAAAATGTTTGATATTTAATCCTGAACATTCCACCTCCATTAAAATAAGTAGCACAGAGAGAACAGAGTTAAAAGAGAAGCTTTAAAGAACACTTTGGAACATTAAAGACGTTATTTTTTCGATTTTTTGATGTTTTGTGTAAGTTGATACATTCCTGCAATTCCCCACTTTTCATTCAATTTCGTTTAATTTAACGATTGATTGGAATACAAACTTAATTTTTGTGTATTTCCAAGTAAAATCGTTAATATTAATCAGATTCAGTCATTATAACCAGTAATATTTAAATATTATTTAATAAATCGACAAAAATCAGTTGGCCCTTATTTTCTTTTGAGTAGTATATAATAAATTAAGCTGTAATAGTTAGGTGACTGACTAAAGTTTGTTTAATCTTCTCTCCGAAGCTTGATGTTTCTGCACTAAGCTACTTTTTTCTTTCTAACTTTACTTTCTAAGTTAAAGAGTTTTGGTACCGAAGTTAAGTGTAAGATAAGTGATTTGGTACCTTAATTCTAAACTCAAATCAATTTGAAATTTATGTTTTCGTATATTTGCTATATACTCAAATCTAGTCAGAATAGGTAGCTATGCTAACTGACAAATGTCACGTAAAATTAAATTATATTCTTAGTGAAATTTTTATACATTTATGTGAAAAAAACTGATCAGGCATTGAATTTAAAAAAGAGGCTGTTCTAAGAATCATGAATCTGCATCTTCTCATGGCGCACCTAAGCAGGCAGCCACATATTTTGTTGTTTTTTTATGTCCAGTTTCCATCCATCAACGGTCTTTAGGTAACGTCAAGAAGAAGAAACCAGTACTGAATTTTAAAGTGCAAAACAGCAGGAGGAATTCAGTATATATCAGCTTTAAAAACAATTAATAATGGAAGGAATACGGGTAGGTATGCGGCTCATTGTCATGCTAGAGGCGTACCATAAGCAATAAGGAACGCCGAGATATGACAGGGAATAGATATCGTGAAAAATCGTAAGGTAAAATTATGGCTTGAAAAATGTTTCATTTATCTTATTGGTGGTTGTAAATAACAAATCTTCTTAATTATTCACCTGTCTTTTTTTCATTTTAAAAGAATTTCATAAAAATATTTTGAAATGTCTTTCATAATCAGATGCTAATAGTATGTTTCAGAATATTTTAAAATTAAACATTATAAGTTCAAGCTCTCGTTCGAAACCTTATTTTATTAATATCTCGAGTTCACCTTCTAAAATCTTAAAAAAAAGCGATATTGAGTTCGTTTGTTATTCTTTCACACCTAAATCACTGAACTGATTTTCATGAAATTCGCGGGAATCTGAAGGCAGCAATCGGCCATATTTTTTAACATAAAATTAGGGGTTGCCCAACTTAACTTAACTTGCCTTAACTACAATGTTTTATTTTATGTTCTACATTAGAAAAATTTGAAGCAAATTGGAGAAATGGCATTTCCCTCTTTTTAACTTTCTGAAGTTGCATGGAACAACAACAAGAAATGACAAATATGAACGCGAATGAAGTCGTGGGTATCAGACTATCAGCTATCATAAATTATTATTAATGTAATGTCAATAAAGATCATAATATTATAATTCTATTTAATACACGTGTAAACAGCAAAGTTCGTCAGAAATGTAAAATTTTGATTAAGAATTTTAAATTTTAATTTATTAGACCGTTGCCGAACAGAAGAATTCATTGAAAAAATTAAATAATGTGCATATCTTGAAGAATTGGCTAAGCAGTATATCTGGAAATCAACTTTTAATTGTGAATACCTACATGGTCACACACTTTTTAAATAGAAAATTAATATTTAAAAGCTTTTTTGTAAATATCATTGGAGAAACATGTTTTCTTATATTAATTAAGTGTCAAGGATTTTATCAAGAATACCTGCTTCTTAGTATATACCAGTATACAGATTATTATTACAGAAAAAAAAAACAGATTTTCGGTTTCCAAGGTTACCGAGGTAATTATTTCTCATATTTTTGGTCACATGACAAGCATTGTAAACAAACATTGATGTCAATTTTCATGTCTCCTGTTGTCACTAACGAACAATGATAATTCTACTTTTTTTTTTTTTAGCAATTTGATGAGTAAAAATTATAGACAAAATGGAACGTGGGAAAATTGTTTGATACTGTTAGCAAATGAAAAAAAAATCTGCAGTGTTGGAGTATAATAAAATGGGAAGTAACTATTTTTACAGATTTTTTATTATTATTAACATTTATGCAACAGGAATTGGTTTGCACAATTGACAACTTTGCACACGGAGTGCTGTGTCATTTTAATTGATTCAAATTACTAGTTTTAAATAAATGAAGATTAAGATATATTTTTTCTCTAATTAAGTTTAAAATACCTTTAAGAATGAAATAGAAAAAAAAACTGTATTTAAACATAAGTAAATTTTAAATAAAGTCATAATATCGATTATCTCTTTTCTTTTTACTTTTGATGCAGTTTTCATTAAATACCAAAAGGACAATCAATCTTTATACCTAGCATCTAAGTTTACGTCTTTTTTTCTTCATACTTAGATAATAGTAATTAAAATTGCTTCACATAATTAAAATACCTGTTAGCCCATAGAAACATAAGTTTTCCTCTGAGTCATTCTGGTAGATAAAGCCTAGAAGTATGAATGGAAAATAATTAGCTACAATAACTGGGTATAACTATAAAATGATGGGCGATAAAAGGCGACAATATACGACAGAGATGAAGACAAAGTGAAAAAAAAATTACCAAAAATTACCCTAGACCAGACTAAATATCTGATATATACCTCCTTTCGTATTTTTACTTTTTCTGTCTGTGATGAATTAGTGACTCTGTCATAAGAAAAATATAGATTAACAATTTAAATTGCGTTTTGATTAAATATCTAATAATATCAAACCCACCTTAAATAGAAATGAAATGTTGATAAAAGACTTAAGTATTATAAAGCTGATCATAAGTTGTAGAATTTATACCACATTATATATCTATATATATAAAAATGAAACCCGTTTTCCGTTGTCACGACATAACATGAAAACGGCTTGCCCGATTTGGCTGATTTTTTTTTGTTGTGTTTGTAACCATCGGGACCGGGTTTTAGACCGGGTCTTTCACCCGTGCGAAGCCGGGACGGGCCGCTAGTTACAAATAAACTTTGTCACGTGTCTCGGCTAGCTCATGTTTTTAGATTTCGACAGTATTGCACATAATTGTCACTTTTCAACCCTTTTTTTTATTACGTGGTAAAATCATCAAATGAGTCCTCCCACCCCGGGCAGGGCGGGAGGGACTGTCAAACTTGTACTGACTAAAATACACGGTGTCCTTCGGGTTACTTTACGGGTTACTTTTCAACCCTAGGGACGTTGGACGAATCAAGTCTGTTGCGAGATGCAATAACAATCAATTAAACCTCTTAAAATTGACATTATAAATAACATTTTAGCGAAGTCAAACATTCCGAAAACGAAATAGATTTTGTCGCAGAAAAGAATTTAATGCAAAATTTGCCATTTAGAAAAACCAGTTCCTCTAAAAATAATACGGACTTTGTGATCTAGGCTTACTTACCTACGTTTCTATTATAGTCTGACACGTTTTCTACTCGTTTTATTTGATCTAAGTATATTGAATTTAATCTGTAAACACGGCTACACATCAAGCTACACAAAGCCAGTATTAGCTGACCGTTTATTGTGTGTAAAATCGTATAAAGCGAGACCAAGCCAAACTGGTTTTGTATGCTTGATATGTAGCCGTGTGTACATATTAGGAAGGTAGTAGTATCGGATACCCTTTTCACTTTGAAAATTCCATTTTGCATCACTTGAAAATAGGCAACATCTACTCGTAGAATTTAAAAAAAACACTTAATAAATGTAACTGTGTGTTTTGTTTAAATTAACGACTTTACTCTTTTAAACTGTGCGCACTTCTGTCAAAAAAGGTGTTTTTACTACGAAACGAAACAAGAAACTATCAAATAGTTAAGGAGTTGTCTTTAACACGTTTTCGTTTTCCCTAACATGACCCATAAAATAAAAAATAAAGTAAGACAAAATTAGATAACCATTAAACTGAATTTAACGATACGGAATCCTGCTTATTGGAAGGTGATCTTCATTTGTTTCTATATCCGAGCACCAACCGTTATGGTATCTTTTTCTCTATTTATAAAAACGTTGCGATGTCAAATATTTATCGGAGACATTAAATTTATTTTAACATAAATCACGTTTATATTTAAATCGTTTGTTATAAATCTTGTTATGATAACAGCTGACTGAAATTGATTTCGAGAATTTTGCTGTTGTATAAATTTACATCATAATATTCACGCTAACATAAATGTGGATTAATCTTATCCGGTCCTCTGGTTTGATGGGATGGGATGGGATGGAATATTATGTCATCGAGCCCGCTAGTGTCAGGATCGACGCGTTACTGGGTAGCCCCTTCGTACACAAGGCGACCCAAGTTTCCGATACCTCTACTTCGGTATCCAAGCGTCTATTGGAACAGAATACTAAGTCCCTTCGTACTCAAAGCGGCGCAAGTCTCCGATACCTTACGACTTTGGTATCCAAGCGACTATCGGAATACAAATCCATAGAGGTTCGAACAAAGGCACGCGTCAATGGATACCAAAGTCGTAAGGTATCGGAGAGTTACGAAGGGGCGTAGATAGGACTGGATTTTGAGTTGGTCCCATCCATCCCGTTGCCCAATGTTCATACGATTTAATTTCAATATTACCATATTGAAATTAAATCGTATGAACATTGGGACTTTCAACTGTCATACCTGACAGTTGAAAGTCCTAAATACCGCAACTATAACCGCATACATGGGGTTTTAGATGTGACATCTGTAATGGATTAAGTAAAGTTTCAAAATCATTTACAATATTAAGTAATATTTATTATCAGTATTCTTTTTTAACTACCTACATATTAACTTCAACCCCAAGAGGGTTGAGTTGGGCATGCGGACGGCGAGTAAAGGGCAACTCGCTGTCCGACCATGGGCCATGCCCGGTTCGACGGCGCGTCGTGTTCCACGCGCGCCTCAAAGAGCGTCAGCAAAATGACGGGGCCCTCAAAGAGAGCCAAAGCCTGCTGTGGCCACGGGAATTATTTCTATCACCGTGACTCCGGAACATAAAGGGCTATTGAAGGACAGGATTTTAGTCAGTACAAGTCTGACAGTTCATTCCGCCCTGCCCGGCGTGGGAGGACTAATTTGATGATTTTACCAGGCAAAAAAAAAGGGTTGAGTTACAACTAAGTCAAGGTGGTGTTTATTTTTTGTTTGGCTTCTATTTCTAAGCTACAAATTTTATCAAAAGAACTAGTCTACCAATATTTACTAAAACAGTAGGTATTCTTTCAAGTTCTATAAAAGATAAATCTATTTACAAAATATAAATAAATAACATTTTGTTCGAAATCTAGTCATTGACCTTAGCAAGAAATCTGTAAACTTATTGATGAAATGCATACCATTTTCGATTATTACGAATTGATTTTGTTTCTATGCTGAGTCACTTAAATTAAGAGGATAGTATAGCGGCTGCCATTTCAAAAAATAGGTATTTAGAAAAACTCGTGCTGTCACTCGCGCGTTGAATCCGACCCCCGATTGTACGATAGATAGCACGCGACTGATTGCAAGTATTTCTATATGAAATTTGTCTCTCGGGAAAAAACGTTTTTCACATACTAAATCACGACCAATCTCTTAGATTTTGGCGTCAATCGTTTCAGCATATTTTTTATTAGGTTTGTAGATTTTGGTGTTTTTAAAATACAAAGAATTTACTTCAATGAAGATTTTGTCATAAAAATAGTAGGCAACTTTTAGGCGCCTGTAGCTTTCAAACTATTATAAATATTGAAAAAAAGAAAGCCTATAAACCTAGTTCTTTACTGTGTCAGAAGCATCCTAAAAAATCATTGAGATAGGATAACATTTAGGGGCAGGAAAACGTTTTCTCTTTTAGTATGGACGAGCGCTTGGTAGACGATTGTCTTAAAAAGTCGAGCTATGTGTAGAAGTTTTTCAGGACTTCTGTAACACAACTTTTTCAGTTTAAAGGCATTTGAATATTAACTATAAGTCTAACCTTGATAAGATCACATTGTTTTCAACTTGACACGTCACCCAATAACAGTTCTTGAACTTCGTCAAATTATGTTGATTATGTTTAATTTTATTCATGAAATTCAGCTCTAATGATCTTACGCTACATTGATTCTGATTTTCAGCAATGCAGGCACTTAACGATGCATTTTTATTGTTTTCTATCTTTGCGTCACGAGTTTTCACTATTTTATTTTACAGAGTTTTTCCAGTATTTACAGCGTTTCTTGTATGAAAATATGGAACAGCGCCTCTGGTGTGCGAAGAAGGAACCAATTTTTTCCTTGAAAATTGTCAATTTGAAGTCGTCAAAGTTCCAGTTTACTTTACGTCTCAAATATTGAAAACTCGTGCTGACGGTACTGAGGCAACGAAAGTGTAGGTATTTCTCTACTGCCTTAAATTCACTCAAAGACCACGCCAACCCTTGACATCTTGTATAATATGTCCATTATTATGATCTGAGTTTTTAATGAAGAAAAGTTTTTTAATATTTTTACCCCAAATGGGATATTCTGAGGGTTGACATTTGGGATTTTGAAGTATTTATGATTTTAAAGAAAAAATATATACAGGGTGCATTTCTTGAAATCACCCATACTAGACTTTATTTGCAACAATTTTAACACTGGTAACATGCGGTCCGAATAGACTGGTTTTGGAGTTTAATTTTTCAATTCTTTAAGCGCTTAAAGATAGAAAACAACGACGGTTACCAATATAAATTCATACTTTTCTGATAGAATATGAATTACTAAACCTAGTGAACACCCCGTCTCCCGTCATTATGCTGACGCTCTTTGAGGCGCGCTTGGAACACGACGCGCCGTCGACCCGGGGCGGGCAGAAGCTAGTGTGATTATCTTAAGGTGACATAAAAAAATGGCCGGACGTGGAAACGGATATGGCACTTGGCATGTAACTTATCTGATTTGCTAATGTATAATTTTGTTTGCTAAAAATTAGTAATTTTAAGCAAACAAAATTATCTACAACCATAATCAATAACAAATATTTCCGTGAACTATTAGATATTTATATATTTATATAATTATATATATAAAAAATTAACAAGTTTTGTCACGAGCACAAACATAAATAATTAATTAACGCCTTCTGAAGGTGACGGAGATTTCCTACATATAAAAAATAGTTATTATGACTTTGGTTGGAAACCCTCAAAAAGTTGTAAAAAATGGTTCAGGTAACAGTTAAGTTGTAAGTAATTAGTAAACAGGTAAATGTAACACTCCGTTTTATACACCTACCTTAACATTTTTGCTGGGATTTATCCGGACTGAATTTTATATGCTTGCCTCTCGCAAAAAGTAATGTATACCAGAAGATTTTGTTTGTTTGAACGCGCTTATCTCTGGAACTACTGGTTTGAATTGAAAAAATCTTTTGGTGTTGCATAGACCACTTTTCAACAAAAAAAAAATAGGATCCGTATAAAGAATAGTAAAGGTGCCATTAGTTCAGGTGCATTTTCAGCGGGTGCCCAATGTAATATATCCTCGTTGCACGCACTTTGCAACAGGATACAAATTACAAACGGTCATTTTGAAAAGTCATTGTGAAATGTCATTTTCAAGTTCAAGAAATATCTTGCAAGAATTCCACGTTTCAGTTTTTCATTATCTGTAACTTACACAATTTTGTGATTTGGTGACATAAAGAAAAACCAAGAACCGAAAGTGGTATGTTTTAAGCAATACTTATGGATTATTTAATAATAAAACTTTGTGCAAGTTAACGTTACATAACTTTACAGTAATTTGAAACGACAACTATTTACATAATAAGTTTGTTCAAAACTACTAACACTTTTGTTAAAGTCAAAACGTGTGCAATGTACACACGATAATCGAAAACCACCGTACAATGTACAATAAACCACAAAAAGTTTCATCAAACTGAAAGAAAAAAAAAAGTCTTAACTGCGCGACTGTACCAGCTATTCTTGTCGACTGTTTCGTTATGGATCGGTATTTGCAATAACAAGAGAAAGAGAAAATTTACATTCGGCAATAAAATCACAATAAAAAACCAAGCAATCCAAGCACATATGGTGAATTTTATTTCATGTCGCGATAGTAATATTTGAACATTCCTTGCGAAACAGGCATTGACCTATACATTCAATTTTTAGGAATTAGAGAAAAAGATTCTATTTTCGATGATTTTGAATTGGTTTTAGTAATGCATTTAGTATTCCTACGTCATTATTGTAATGTTAAATGTTTTACTAATTACATTTGTTAGAAAAGAGATTAGTTCAAATTTAAAATGCTTACCTAATACTGGCCCAACGATGAACATGTAAGCTAACATGATCAGTGCTATTTGTATTCTACGCGAACCTTCGCGCACTTTGAACGCCACATTCACAGTCGCCACTAAGTCTTTCACAGAAAGCACTGTTAATATACTTGGTGTCTTATCGCTGTCTACTTCTTTCGTCTTTATTGTCTTCTCTTTAAGTCTTAAGACGATGTAAACAAACCCAACCAGGTACAACGCACACGCTATGGAGAAAACACCGTAATAACCGAATCGACGGATCATAATCCCACTTAGCGCCAATCCTATGGGTCTACTAAGAGTTATTATTGCAGTAACAATCCCTAAACGGAAAGTCCTTTCAGATTCACTAGTGATGTCAGTGATGTAACTGTAGACGGCCATGGTCATGGCGACGCGTCCACCTGCCAGCGCTGGCGGTAGACCCTCCATTAACGCTGTCTCATTCATCCCAACTTGAAGGAAGAATACCGTGCTCAGTATGATCCCAATGGCAGATATAAACTTCCCTAGAATTGGTAGCACCATAAAAGCTTTCCTGTTTCCTGTTCGATCGCTCCATGCTCCCAAAAAAAGTGTTAGTATTCCCGGCAGACCCGTCTGCAGCGGAAAACTCCAAGCGGTCATCGATGCGACCATGGTCTGTACATTCTTCTCTTGTTCCGTGTAATTGTGAGTGCGTCCCTGCATTATATGAGAGCAGGTTCGCTCGTCGTATTGTAGATTTACTAGACATGATTTCTCTAAGCACAAATTCTGGACTGCTAACCCTGCGAGTACACTCGGCAGCAAGTAACAAACAACAAAAGGTTCCACTGTTATTTTCGATCTAAAAGCCCAGGACTCCTTCAGGAACTGTTTCAGTCTTTTGCTCAACTTCGTTTCTGTTTTCTTGAGCTCGGTGCCGTATTGTATGTTGCACTTGCATGGTTCCACACTCACGATCTTTTCTCCGGGCACTTCGACCCGCAACGTCATTTTGACAACAGATTACCACTATATTGTTCATTTGTTTTATAACATAATTTAAATGAAAATAATTTTGTGTAAATTGCGAGGTACTGTTTGAGTAAAAATAAACGTAGTGCTATTTTTTATTAAATTTCTTTTTTTTTCTTATCACAGGGGCGCGCGATTTTGTCTAACGGGGGCGAGCGTTCGGTTGCGCGTGCGACGGTTGATTGCATGTGCGCGGCGGCTGGTGCGCGCGAGTCTAGTTTTGTTACTGCCTATCAGCTGGCCGTTGGTACAGTTTAATTTGTACTTTATTATGTTATCACGTGGCTGCGCTGGGCTACTGCTCGCATGTTTTCAAACATCGATTTATAATTGTAATTGACCATATGCGACATTTTATACTAATCGAGTAGAAACCGTAAAATATTCCATAAAGGTTCATTAGAGAAGGTAACGGATATTAAAACATAATTAAAATTTCTCCGAATTAAATATTAAGGAGAGTATTATATCGCCAGAATAAGATAGAGATAGACAGACACAGAGAAATAGCACACATACACTAAGAGAAATATTTATTTTTTCTAATGCAGCCTTACTTTTTGTTGACGCATAAACTGAGTCAGATATGATCAAGAGAGGATGTACGATGATGCTTTAGCTTACTTCCCATAATGAAATGGTTACTCATTATTATTCAAGATGATTAACTTTTAGGAAAAATACTTAATCAGACAACTTTACTGATTTGATACTGAAATCTGAATATCAACCTCAAGTGCTATTAAAATACCCAGGTTACCGTGGCCCCGGAACGTAAAGGGCATCCGAAGGAACATGGATTTTAGTGAGTAAGAGTATGACAGTCCCTTCCGCCCCACCCAGGGGAGGACTCATTTGGTGATTTTACCACCTAAAAAAAAAAAGAAAAAGTGCGATTAAAATAAGGTCATTTCCAAAGACATTTCCAATTAATTTTAAAACGAAGTATAATGCGATATTCTAGAACAAAACAATTGAAAATAAAATAGGGTACCATTTTGGTTATTGCGTCTTACCAAATTATATGGCGCTATAGCTGTTGAGTTGTTATTTACATAATTTTAAATAAATAAATAGGTATTTATTCAACTAAGCTAATAATAGCAATATTTTATTTATAGATACAGATTGCTTCTCTGTGCTTTTAGACAAAATAATAGTTCTTGCATTCTAGAAATAGATTTTACGACTTTTTATTTATTTTTATTCTTAGATTAGACGTTGAGACATAAACGTCTGTTCTTTCCAAATTTGTTGAGGACATCTTTTCGTCTCACTGGATGTTTCTGAATCCCAAAAGCTTGCTAAATCCCTTAAAGTTGAAAGGGTTGAATTTATGTATATTTTTGTGATATGACGATTATGAGAGTCGTCGTTTATATTAGGTATATAACTATCCAAAAATTTCTGATTAATTTTGTTAACCTTCGATTTGTAATTATTTTAATTTGGGTCAATTTGGGTCTAAATTTTATTTTAATACCTTTTACGAACATGTAGGGCAGAGTTGCAAAATCGTTGCCACCTTGAGACAAAAATACTGTGTGTGATTGTTCGTTCAATTATAAAATATGGTCATTGTCAAAGGCATCTCATTTGTTCAATAGTATACACATTACGCAACTTTTGTCAGTCCTCTTGACCGACTTATGGGAAAAATTGGAGCAAATGTATTACGTGCTATACTTAATGTCATTAACAGATTTGATGACTGCTTATTGTACAATTAGAGTATCTAATGGAAATATATAAGAAAATTATTGATAATTTTTACTCACGACTGTTTATTTTTATAATTTGTAAGTCCTGAAAACTTAAGAGATCACCTTAAAATTATAAGTTAAATTAAAAAGTACTAACTTCACTTTAAAAAGTCGTTTTTTTTAAAGACTGGACCTATTTTAATGAACTTCGCATGTATTGGCATGAATGCGTCTTAATAGTTATTAGATTTTTTTATATACGTTTCATTTGCTTAAAAAGTAACTAATAGTTTATAATAATTCCAATTATCTTTTTATAACTAGACATTTCTAAAATGTTATATTGTTATAAATGCGTTTTAGACTTATGTATGTAATTTGCATATGAGATATTTTTTTTTTAATATTTTACCAAAGGCTTGTTTACCAATTCGCCATTAAAATAGCAGCCGGTAATTTAAGAATAGTAGGAGAAATAGATTCTTTATATGCAAAGTCCTGGCATTAAGCTAGATCAGGGAAGATTGGAAGCTGACCTCTATAATGCTGTGAAATTGACAAGAATCGACGGGAAGCTAATATCTTCCCCTTTATGATAAGTAATTAGGTAGGTATATTACGCATTACTACAATCAGCCATCCAGGATTCAAGTTACGGTTATATCATGACAACCATGAAGTGTATTCAAAATAAAGTCGTCTATGCTTATAACAAAGTAATTGTGTGTTTATTTATACCTGTAACCTTAGCACGAGTTTTCACTCTTTTACTTTACAGCAACTTTCCAGTATTTACAGCGTTTCTGTATGAAAAAATGGAACAGCGCCTCTGGTGTGCAAAGAAGGAACTATTTTTTTCCTTGAAAATTGTCACTTTGAAATTGTCAAAGTTCCAGTTTACTTTACGTCTTAAATACTGAAAACTCGTGCTGAGGGTACTGTACCCTTAGCACGAGTTTTCAGTATATGAAACGTAAACTTCAACTTTGACACTTTCAAATTGACAATTCAAAGAAAAAAAATTACTTTACGTTTTACTTTACGTCTCAAATACTGAAAACTCGTAGTGAGGGTACTGGTTCATTAATGTTGATAGTGCTCAGTTTGACTTTGAATTTTTTTCCCGGTCGTTGTGCAAAGAGTGTCAACATCTCATTCAAGTTGTCGTTGTGAAAAGTTATTAGAAAAATTCAAAAGCAATTTTCACATGAAATAGCGGTCTCTACAATTGGGATAACCTATATTGCCCGAGGTTACCTTCATAAAGATACAGGTCGGCACTGAGAGGAGGTCTTCCACGAAGGACACCTGGCACCTGCGAAAAATTTTGACAGGAGCCTTATGTATGTCGATTACATTCACAGGTGCCATTGTCAGCAGGTGCGTTTCGTGGAATACCTCATCGATGCGGGCAAAAGCACGTGCTGTCTTTCGGGTGGAGGAATTGAGCCAATAGGTCAAAAGTCCTGCCGCGGGATCTTCTGTAAAGATAACTGAAAGAACAGAAAAATTTAAAATTGATGTTGGACACACAGTAGAAAAAAAACGACAGTAATAGTCCAACAGGCCATTCCACTCCGCCTAGAGCTGCAGAACACTCACGATAATAATTATAAAACCTAAAAAAAAATTGAAAAAAAGAGCTGTCTTGTTGTTACAAACGAGACAGTATTAATAAAATGGAATATTAATTCGCACACGTTTTTAAACTCGTGTTTAAACTTAATACTAGTTGCATGGATGGATCTTCAAGGTCAACACCACAGTTTTCCGGGTACAACGGGTAGTAGCTATACATGCCTTATTTCCTTCGTGGCTCGTAACGTTGGTCCAGGCTCACGAATCATCGTGACCCTGGACCAACAATAAAGGGCTATTGAAGGATACCGTAGGTTTAAGTCAGTACGAGTCTGACAGTCCCTCCCGCTTTGCCCAGGGAGGGAGGACTCATTTGATGATTTTACCACGATAAAAAAAGCTTTTAGTCCTGGTCGCCATTTCTAGATCTTTTTCAGTCGTTACAGGTAGTCAGTGAGCCAAAATGCTGACTACCAATCTTGTCAAGGGGTATCGTAGACCCAGTAGGAACTTAACTGGATTGTGGAAGCAGTGGTTCCTTATAAAATACTAGCGGCCCGTCCCGGCTTCGCACGGGTGGAGGACCCGGTCTAAAATTTGAGATTTAAAATATCCTATCACTCAAGTTGGATCGAACTGCACATGATGTGCGAATTTTATTATAATCGGTTAAGTGGTTTAGGAGTCTATTGAGGACAAACATTGTGACACGAGATTTATATATATTAAGATTAGTAGGTATAATCCCAACAATATAAAAAATTACAAAAGGACTTTCGGAAGTGTCGGTGACTTTGTTTTTTATATCAATGACTTTTTTATCACCAAATTCCGAACGAAAACTTATTTTACATTTTGTGTGATGATTTAGAAGTGTATTATTTTTTCAGAAAAGTTTTTTACATTAACATTTAGCGAATGACACGTTTTTGAGAACTGGACATTAGAACTGGTTAATACGTAGGATTGCATCTAAATACCCATAATCTTGTTTTTGCTTATTTTTATATAAGTTTAATTTTAAGGTAAACATAAGCCATTTTCGAAAAATAATATAGGTAGGTACTAGTTTTTTTAGAGTTTTGCATTTTTTAATTTGCTATTATTCACTTTGGGACATACCAAGAAAAGTAGTGAATAAATTAATGACTAGGATTATTGTTGACAGATTATAGTAAGTATATAATAATATAATAATAATAATATTCCACAACTATCACACAACGCCATCTAGTCCCAAGCTAAGCAGAGCTTGTGTTATGGGTACTAGACAACTGATAAACATACTTATATATTTCTAAATACATACATATTATAGATAAATTACACCCAGACACAGAACAAATGATCGTGCTCATCACACAAACATTTGTCCTGGGTGGGAATCGAACCCACGACCTCCGGCATAGCAGTCAGGGTCACTAACCACTAGACCAACAGGCCAGTCAAAAAGTACATAATTATGATTCATTACTGACAAACCAAATAATAATTTTCTACTCTTAAATATTTACGGTCTTAAGATACTCAGACCAAATAATTTATCTTTTAATTACTTAATCACAACATTATTATAATTACCGTTATTCAGCATTCATTAGCTGCCGTTGTACTGGTTTTGATTCTTCTAACGCGTTACCACGATGTTTTTGCATTTCTACGCTGTCAATCGGACATAATTAAGTGCTATACAAAAGTTGCTCAAACGGGACATACCTCTTTCTTTCACAGAATGCAAGTCCGTATTATCGTTTGTTGTTGTCGTTAAGTAATAAAACGGTTTATTCCGCGTTCAACCCCCAAGATTTTCTACCCTCTTCCACGTTCGACCCCTAAACGTTTCCACATTCGACCACCGCGTTGGCTATGGTTTTTAAAAAAACTACGTTTTTTCGTCCACGAACCTCGGTTTGTCCATCTAGCCAGTTGTAAACAAATTTGAAAGAACCATTAAAAATTTCTTGCACAAACTCGACCATTCACGTAGGCCCTAAATGTTGCCAACTGCAAAAAAAAACAATAACGGGCAAACGTATCAAGATCATGGCAATAATGTAAGTAAGTACTATTTCTTGTAATGTAATCTCATGATATTGCAAACCACATGCTTTAAGTACGTGATTTCAGAAATAAGTAAATTAGTTTTTTCTGGGCTAGTCACGTATTTCTGGGCCCTACCTTTGGATCCTTGAGTTGAGGCCGCAGTAGAAAGTGGGCACAACCTTCTACTAAATACGAGTGGTCCAATGACCTGATGGAGAATGCCAGCCATTGTTAATGTACATGAATGGTACATACAACAAAGAATGTAAAAAATGGGGTATAATAGTGCCGTTTTGCTGTTATCCGAAAACGTTTTAGTGAGGCCATTCAAGAGTTTTGTTGTTTGTGGTGTTGGAAAAGTAAGTTCTTCATCAACATCAGCATATAATGTTCCCGCTGGGTCACAGGCCTCTTGTTTGTAAGAAGGAGAGGCTCATAATCTACCACGAGGGCCAAGTGTGGGTTGGTAGATGTCACAACGAGTCTTCGAATTTTTTGGTTCCAGAAAAATAAATAAAAAATGTGTTTAAAAAAAAAAAGCTAAATACTCATCTTACTAATGCGAAATAGTAGATTTTACAACAAGTGCACAAAACAAACCATTTTTATCCGAGATTTTTAGCAGCTCGAGCCAAAGGCGAGAGCTGATAGTAATATCGAGGATAAAAATGGTTTTGTGGACGAGTTATAAACTCTGCTTTTCACTTCGATTGCGAGGAAATTAAACAGTAGTATAATATAACATTTCTTTAATTAAAATTCAAAGTAAAATTAGAACAGTTTTGAATACTGAACGAAATTGTTTTCGGCATATTAATGATATTTTTCTGAATTTGTTTTCTTTTTATATTTTATTTTCATCTTTTTTTTTCTTCACTGGATATTTTTAACAATTTAAGCAAATTGAAGAAATTAATAAATGCACGAAAAAAGAGCAAGAGCTGTTTCCCGACGCTTTATTTTTTTTAAATCATACGACATTGATGCAGACCTATACAGCCTACTATTACTTTAATTTTGTAATAATAATTTTCTTAAATCAACTAACCTACCGTATTTGAACTAAAATTTTAATATCTATTATATCATAAAAACACATAAGGCAAATAAATTAAAGTAAATATTATATAATAACAAATTCTATCTATGAACTACTCTTTGCCTTAAGGCCCTTCTATTCGGCGGGCGCGAGGGAAAAATAGGTATTGAAGCGCTACTCACACAGCGATAGACGCGGTCGACCCACTCACACACACATCTTTGAACGCATAGAGTGTTCAAGTAGCAGTAAGCGCGTACCCAACAAATTAATATTTCTATCTTCTATAATAATTTCGTGCAGGGCTACGGTAGACTCGATCGAAAGCTAGCCTGAATAATAAAACATTAAAAAATAGAGATTTCGAGTCGACAACATATATACGCAAAATTCGGATTGTCGAGTATTTTGTAAAATTGTAATGATTTTCTTACAAGACAGATCGCAGCCGCCATTTTTGACATCGATTACCATGTTGAGAAGTTTTTATTTTTTCTCTTTATTTTCGGCCAGTGTCATGTGGTGTATTATGTAGTTCTAAACCTCCTTAGAAAAACTTATAAAATGTAACTCCCCCTGCCTCGACACGTTTAGTGCGGCAGGAAGAGCTCCGGCGCGATCTCAGGACGATAATATAGAGATTTCGAGTCGACAACATATATCCGCAAAATTCGGATTGTCGAGTATTTTGTAAAATTGTAATGGTTTTCTTATAAGACAGATCGCAGCCGCCATTTTTGACATCGGTTATCATGTTGAGAAGTTTTTATTTTTTCTCTTTATTTTCGGCCAGTGTCATGTGGTGTATTATGTAGTTACTAAACCTCCTTAGAAAAACCTATAAACTAAAACCCCCCTGCCTCGACAAGTTTAGTGCGGCGGGAAGAGCTCCGGCGATCTCAGGGCGATAATATGGAGGGAGCGACTGTCGCAACAAAGGTCCGGGCACGCCGCGATGGCGGCGTTAAGACCCCGGGTAAGGTTGGAGGAGTGCCTAGATAGGCATCGCGTCTTGACTTACCACCTGACGCAGATCCTCACCGGACACGGAAGTTCCGGGTGTGGAGGTACCTGAAGAAACACCTGGGTGTCACCACTGTGTGGATCGCCCGGAGGCGGACACAGTGGAGCATACGGTGCAGGATTGCACCTCACGACCCAGCCGCAGTCCGGCCAACAGGCGCGGGCGTGCGGGCGGCGACTAATGGGCAACTCGCTCTCTGATCATGGAACATGCCCGGGTCGACGGCCCGTTGTGTTCCACGCGCGCCTCAAAGACTGTCAGCACAATGACGGGGCCCACCTTTGTGGGCCAAAGCCTGCCGCGGTCGTGGGACTTATGAGTTACCGTGACACCTACATTTAGATGTGTATTATGTATGACACACGTTTCACCCGAGCGAAGCCGGGTTTTCATCCAGTTGAAATATATATTTATCTAAACTTGTTTTGTTTGGTTGACGGCTAATCTAAGGAGCTAGTTGGAATTCAAAAATTCTTTTTGCGATGGGTGATAGTTTTTGCTATCATGCAATTTAAAAAAAAACAGGTGCAAGCAATTTTCGACTTTATGGACATTAATGCAAACACCGGATTTTAATAAAGGAGCAATGTTAGCTAACGAGAATATGAGGAAAACAAACTAAATTTTAAATGTCAATAAAGTCGAAAATCGCGTGAACCTTTTTTTTTTACTTGCTTTCGTTGAGTAAGTTTAAAAAACAGGTTCAAGTAATTTTCGACCTTATTGACATTTACGCAAACACCGGATTTTAATGAGGATCAATGTTAGCTAACGAGAATGTGAGAAAAACAAACTAAATTCTAAACGTCAATAACGTCGATATCGCTTGAACCTGTTTTTTTTTAACTTGCCGTTAGCAAAAAGTATCATCCATCACAAAAAAAAAAAATTCAATTCCAACTACCTGTACAAACATGCAACTACAAATTTTTACAATGTACAATTTTGTTTTATTTTCAATTTTTGATTTCCAACCACTGTGCGCACCTCGCACATTAGTCTTGTGTATGTACATGCCACTTAGCCGCGTAATTTTTTGGTAAAAAGCGACGTGCTCTCACCTTGAAATCCTGCGGACGACTGAGCTCTGAGATTCGATCTCGAACCAATGCCGGATAAAATATTCCGCCATAGTAAAATGTATGGAGATTTTCGGCCTCAAAATTCAGTTACTTTACGAATTTTTTACGCGAAAAATATACAATGTTTTGAAAAACAGACACATGTAGACAGTACACCGGTCTTTGTTCTCTTTATTTATGTATAATATTAATTAGTTTTCTGCTTATTTACGCCAAAGTTATGGAAATACGGCAGTGCTTTTTACGCGTTTTTAGTGATTTTCAATATTTTTTTTTAACAATTCCAGCCGGGTTTATCCTCAATCCGATATTTGTAGACCCTGGAGGAACTCTTAAGCTACCCAGACCTTTTTTTTCGTGGCTATTGTTTTAAGTTTTATACATAAACTTATGGAAATGCCATAACACTTTTTGCTAGTACCGATCCTTAATATAATACATTTATGAGTAGATACGTTAACGCCCTTGTGCACAAAATTCGATTTTGTGCAGCCTATACCCTGCACAAAGAAGCACTTTCAGAGCAAGAGAAGTGAAAATAATATTTTTATGTTTTTTTTCCTAAATCTTTCTTGTCGCTGATTGACCGCATCTTCCCGCTCTGAGTGGAGTGAAAAATACTATTAGACTAGACTTAATAAAAACCAACCGGTTCCTGCAGACCTTTTAAGATGGACCCACTACCATGAGAGTTTAGTTTTGTATTAAAATTTTCAGTATAAGTAGAAGTACCTAGGATGGCCGAATTAGAAAAAAATGCATTCCGTATTCATTCTTCAAATAAACTTTAACTGTACTAAATATCATACTATTCCGTCCGCCTAGTGGTTGTAAAACAGGTACAAAAGTTTTAATTCCCGATTATATCTATCTACACTAATATTATAAAATAAAAAGGAAAGATTTGTTTGTACTGAATAAAAATTTTAAAATTAACTAGACCGATTTCATAGTACTTTAACTGCTTTGGTACTGAGTGTCATAGGCTGCCTTGCCGCAATAAAGGGTGGTGAGCGGGTGCTGGCAAAAGCTATCTGATTCTAATATCAAGATTTTAATTTAAATCTGCGCTAGTTTTACCTTATTTCTTGAAACCTTTGTTCAAAAGTAGAAACCTCCAAAAAGCCAGTCCCTTTAATACAAAACTTCTTGATAAAACTTTCGAGCTTTGACATGCAGGTAACGCCTTTCAAAGTTCTAGGTGTGAACGCAAACAGAACGCTTACTGATTGCTATAAATATTATTAAATGTTCTTAAACATACGTATAAAAATCTAATTTCATGGTGTCTCCTCTGAAATAGCTCAGTCGCTCTAAAATAGCTCAAATATTTATGGTATTTATGTAGGTAGCATAAAGTGGTTTTTACTTTCTAACGATCCGGTGGTTCTTGGGACTCTCTAAACAGGTTACCGAGACCCTAGAACGTAAAGAGCAAATGAACGAACATTGTGAATTTTAGTCAGAGCAACTGACAGTCCCTTCCGCTCCACCCAGAGTGGGGTAGGTTTATATGACGATTTTAACAAAACCCCTCCTTATTTTTTACATAATAATTTTTGTCGCCCAGCGAAGTGGGCACGTCTAGTTAATTAAAATTATTCTTTTATTCTTAATTAGCTTCAATAAATGTCCTATCTTCCATTTAACAAAGAAGGTTATTTCCTCGAGAATAAAATATACATTCATTGTTTGCAAATAACTCCAATACTGTTTGATTGGCAGACAATAGGCCAGAACATAATATTTGAACTAGAAATGTCACAAAACTAGGTACTTAGTTATGCCACCGGAATCGGGAAAAACCGGCTTAATGGATTTACACGATGGAAAGTTTCGTTCATTACAAAGCAATGAATGACCATCATTATATCTTTCTATCATTGCAACAGACAACCTGACGCCCAGGGTTGGACAGAGGCAGCAAGGCTCGAATTGCTCCCCTAAAGCAAGGATTATGCGAGAGAGAGAGGACAGCGTCCTCCCTCCGCCCCAACCGCAGTGGTGTACGCCCACGGCGTCGGACGTCGCAAGACGATCTCCGGCCACCGTAGGTGCGGGCATGCGGACAGCGAGTACAAGTCTGACAGTCCCTCCCGCCCTGCCCGGGGTTGGAGGACTCATTTGATGATTTTACCTTTAGAAGTTTTCAAAACTAATTACAAACATTGAAACTCACAAACTTAAACGACCAGATCGAGAACAACTAGGTAGTTGTAGGTCATACAAATGTTTATTCCATGCGGGCATCGAACCCGCGATACACTGCGCAGCAGTTGATATCTCAAATACTTTTTTAAACTATCACGGTTTGCTTCAAAACTTACAGGATATCTTTCGTGATTTACTATTTGTTTGAGTTCCCGATATTTCGATTTTGAGTTGACTCAAAATCGAAATATGCCCGCAATATGACCCGCAATCAAAATAAAGAAATATCGGGAACTCAAACAAATAGGAAATCACGGAAGATGTCCCGTAAGTGACATTTTAAGTTTAGTCAATATCTCAACCACTGCGCCAAACGTTTTTTTTTAAGTTTCTCTGTATCTCATTTTAAGAGTATCCGTTCTGATCCCCAAAAACTGATCCCCTAGAGTAAAAATATTTGACGGGGGATCGGTTTGGGGATCAGAGTGGAATAACTCCAATTTAACAACCTAAGAGGAAGCTAACATTAATCGAACTCATTTTGATTGATGGAACTCTTTTGTAACAACTAACTGGAACACAGTAAAAACTACTTGATGCCGGAGGCCTACCATCGCCAGCGTAATCGGTCAGTCGTCACTGGTTGGGAGACTGCTAAACTGCTTGGAACTGGATCCCACTCACCCCAAAAAAATGTTATGTTTAAGTCCAAGGGTAAGTAGATAAGTAGGCTTTTCTTATATTATTGCGTTCTGTACCAATATTCAGGTTTCAGGGAAATTTTCAGATCCCAGTGATGCCAACCTAACCTAATACAACGGTTGCCTGAAACGATACACCTTTTTTGTAACACCTCTTTGTATCGATCGCTAGAGTTTTAATTAGACTTAGGTCCGAGGTATTCGTGTTTCTGAAAAACAAAACCCTTAATTGCTTGGCAGACGGCCTAAAACCCAATAACATTTCCACTAACCTGTGAATCTATTTAAAATCTCCTGTTCTTTGCAAATACTAGACCAACAAGGCAGCTAAACAACTGCATTCAACAGGAAGCTAACTCGGCGTCAAAATCAGCGTTAACGAAACGCCTATTGCATTGCTGACATGAATCGGTCGCATGACGAATTTGTATCCGTTTGCAACAGGCGCATTGAGTTCATAATTTCATTTGTTACACTTCAATCTCATACATCATTTTGTTTTCCCTGTTTTGGTTCTATTGTATGAAACGTGTACAATAGATGTTCTATAGATAATTCTTTCACAATTTTAAATTGTGCGTTCTTGCCAAAAGCAAAGTGATCTTAGTTCTTTTAGCAACAAAGTTGCGGTTGTTTTATTGTTCTGAGACCACTGAATTGCAATGCTAAAATGACGTGTTAAATTACTGGCTTGATAATGAATTGGATAATATTAAAATTTACTTAGTTGCTTAAAGTTTTGACTAATTAAAAGTTAATTTATAATTATTTGTTGTTAGAGTTTCTATAAAAAACACAGTAATTATTTATAATAACACCTAAACTTGAAATGAAAATAAAATATATAATCAAAATATGATAATTATGTTGATTGTATTCCCTTCACATCGCAAAATACTAAGTGTTCTTTAAACGGGTACGAAATTAAGGTAAGAAAGTTGTAAACGAGGAAGTACCGTTACAAAATTCAATTGAAATACAAATAAAATAATATGATTATTATTTTCATTACACAATCATGAATTTACAAGTACACCTTTAGTCAAAAATACCCCTAATCTAAATTCAATTTGTCCCACCTCATATTTTAAAACTTCCATATTTCACATAAAATATTCAATGACATACCTAATATTTAAAATATCAAAAAAGAAAAATGTGGCTCAACTTTAATACATCTTGGTTCAAGGGCGTATCAAGTAGGATCTTCTTCAACTTGTGAGTATAATCAAGATACTTACAACCGTGATCATAAGAAACAAGTTTCCGTGATGATTTCGATGTCTTACGTCGAAGCAGCCAGTCGGCTTAAGTATTTACAAACAAACGGACTCGTTAGACGAAAACATTGTAAAATATCTATTCGTGAGTGACATGAAACAATCAAAATGAACGGGAAAAGTGAAAAAGGACTTGAACTTACTGAAACAAACAAAGAAAATCAAGAAAGTAACACAAACAGTGAGACGAAAAAAGAAAAACAACCAATAACTTGTGGACAACGAGTTGGAAAGTTTTTTAACTTCTTCACAGTAGAACCATTTCTACTGTGCTACGTGTTACCAATTGCCATATCAGGATTAGCAGTGCAAAAGCTTAACATAGAGAAAGCATGCCGCGCAGATCTGCACCTAAGTGAAGAAATATGTTTTAGAGCAGTGAACGGTGATATAAGTGAGAATGACACAATTGGTACAGAAGCCCAAACTAATGCTTCTATATTAGTAGCAGACATGACTGCTTGGCAGAGTCCTCTACAGAGCAGTCTTCCAGCCATTGTTATACTGAACGTAGGAGCGTGGAGTGACAAAACAGGCAACAGGAAAGCTTTGATGTTAATACCTGTTATCGGTGAAATTATATCCTCAATTGGTCTGCTACTAGCAACGTATTTCTTCCTAGAATGGCCTTTGTGGGCTACGGCGTTGATAGAAGCTTTACCGTCAGCCATGACAGGCGGCTATGCAATTGCTTTGATGGGTTCATACAGCTTCATAGCAGATCTTACAACTGTTGAATCAAGAACGTTCAGAATTGGCTTGGTTGGAATTATTGTGACATTAGGAATTCCGTTCGGTACATCGATAAGTGGAGTTTTAACAGAAGCAGTTGGTTATTATGGAATATTTAGTCTCAATCTAGCTTTGTACACCCTTGCCTTGATCTATATTTATTTCAAGATTGAGAACGTCAGAACTGTCAAGTTGGAAGGAACTAGAATCCAGAAACTGGTGGATTTTTTTCATCCCAGGAATGTGTGGGATACGATATCGCTAGTGTTCTTGTCTCGAGGAAAGCAGTTGATTCAAATAATTTTAATTATTTGTGCCCACATCGTAATCATGGGACCGGTTTTTGGTAAGGTTTATTTTACACTTCCAATGTTTAGCAACAAGTTTTATCTTACGCACTCTAAATAATTTACCAAAATTACCAATAGAGAAAAAATCATTCCATGATTGGTTTCCGCGGCCTAGTTTCATCATTTCTCGTTCTTTCTACTGTATATTCTATAATACACTTTCAATGGAAGAAATTAAACAATTACCAACAACAACAAAATAGCTGCTAAACTTTCTGCTAAAATTCAACACTAAGTTCTATACTTAGCTCACCCTTCTGACTTGTAAATGAAGACGTTTTCGTCTATTTGTGATTTCAAGAGATAATTTATTCCAAAATGAAGTTTGTTCAAAACAAAATACAGAAATCCATCTCATACTGACTGATTTTGATTGTCTAAACACGGAATTGGTGAATTAAAATGTTTCCTAATTGTCCCAATTGTCTTAATAAACGGAATATTCCAATTAAATCTTCCCTTGATTAATAGTAATTTGATTTTTTCAGGTGAGGCTTCCGTTCTGTTTTTATATATGCTGACAAAATTCAATATGGACGTCGTAGACTTCAGTTTATTTAGCACGTACTCCATTTTAATGGGCACTGCAGGTATGATAATCTTGTATATAATAATTTAATTTAAATGCAGTAGAATTTATATGTATACAAGCTTGGTGACGTAAAAGTTAAATCGTTATGTTTATGGTGATAGACAATCGGTATGTAGTAGTCGGTAAATAAATTATTAGCTTCTGTATTCCTGTGGAAATGAAACACGTAAACAGTAGTAGTCTGCTTTCAGTTTCTTTATTAAGAAATACATCAAAAGTGCCATAAAAAGAGATAATCAGCAAGTTTCTCAACGAACGATAAACCAGTGACGTCACATAAATGTAGTTTTTTGTAGCGCTCTTCGAAGCCGAATATCTATTTTCTAAGGTCAATGTCCACTATTTAGTTCCGGTATACATATGCGGCAACGATTATAGTAAAACTCTAATAGCACCATAATAATAATGCGCATTTCACTAACACTTGCACACTCCTAAGTAATTATAATTATTGTATCTACAATAATTATAATTACTTTTATGAAAATATCATCAATACTAAAATAACGATAATAAACTTTAAGAAAATTTCATTGGCTCCTATTATTACAATTGACAATAATTGGCATCTGCCGAACTCCATTTAGAGGTCATTGACGTTTTCAGTCTTATCGTGTTCACCGTACACTATAACACCTTTTTTATCGTGGTAAAATCATAAAATGAGCCCTTCCATTCAGGTCAGAGCAGGAGGGACTTTCAGACTTGTACCGACTAAAATCCACAGTGTCCTTCAACACCTCTTTACGTTCCAGGGTCACAGTACTCTTTAGTCCAGCGGGCTTTGGCCCTCTAAACCCCTTTTATAGAAGCCCCGTCATCACACTTTAACACCTACACACAAATTAGATATTAAATAGATATTGTCTACTTAGCCCGTACGTACACAAGGCGATGCAAGTCTCCGATACCTTGCGACTTCGGTATCCAGGCGACTAATGCAATATAAATCCATAGAGGTTCGTAAATAGGCACGCGCCAATGGATGCCAAAATCGTAAGGTATCGGAGACTTGCGTCGCCTTGTGTACGAAGTGACTTAATCCTGAGTATCATCAGTCTTTATTATTACGCGGTTAGACCAAAGTTGAAATCTAATTTGAACAAAATAATAAGCAAAAAGTTCAATCATGATGTTATTGTATTTAAATTGTTTCAAGTGCCCTCAGGCCTTTATTAACTCGGCTGTATAAAACTTGTCCTGAAATAATAACGATTTTACCTTATTCAATATGATGCGTAGCTTTTAAAAAATAATAACCCTTAGAAAATAGAAGCGAAAGTTATTTTTAACTTTTTTTATTATTTTTTAGTTTAATATTAGCGTTTTGTGTTCAGTGACATTATTAAGGCAACCTTTAACCTCATTTTATTAATTTTGTGATATTACTTAGTAATTTTTGAAGAACTTGTTGCCAAATTATAACGTCTGTAAGTACAAGATTAAAGAAAGTTGTCGAAATCAGTCTGTCTGCCCACTGGTCTCTCTCAGGCTGTCTGTTTGTTGTCTGATTGACAGTTTAAAATTTTACTGATGATGTATGTCTGTTGCTGCTAATTTTTTTTTGCAGCTACATCATTAAAAAAATCGTCAAAATACGAGGTACAGGTACCATTTTAATAAAAAAAACAGACAAAAATCATGTCTGGGGAGATCCCTTTTTAATTATTAAATTGGTACTCATCCTAGCATTTAGACGCTTCCTTTTTTTAATAATAGGAAACGGCGCTAGGATTTTTTTATTTTTCTTACAGAAGAATAAAATGAATTTATACATAATTTAAATTACCTTGATTTAGTAAGCATCTCAGGAGGACAATGAATGTTAACTTTCAAGTTTCAACATCCAACTCAAGAATAGGCCGATGACTTTTGCCAATTCGAAACTTTTTACCATACTTGGAAACTGTGGGTGTTAGACAGTTCATTTCTATTTCTGATTAACAACACAAAGTAGCTTAAGCTACTAAGTTTTAATTTGATAATTTAAAAGTAATATTTAGGAAACTTAATGATACCTTAACCAGCTGATCCCACTGCTGGGACACAGGCATCTTTTCTGCGAGGAAATGCGGATACGGATTCATGATTTATAGAAACATTCTTCGAAATTTTGGTTCCTGTGCTTTGACGAGTCGGTTCCATCTTAATGTTTTAGAGCAGTAGTTATAAAAAAAATTATTATACTAAATAAAAAACCTACTTTGTTGCGGACTCACAACCAGCTATATAGTCAGGTTCGTCATTAATAGGCTACCATCGTTCTATACCCATAGCCATTATTTGAAATTTAGAAAAAAAAGAAATACCAGGAATATCTCTGTACCCGCCTTTTATTACATGCTTCTTAAACGTACCCGACGAAGGTTGTACCCTCGGATATTTCCTTCAGGGATAACAATACCCATACCATGAGTTGTCATTACGATTCTCGATCATCGATATCGACCGCGTATGGCGCTCTCATTGGCCCGCTCCAAGGTTGTATGAACTCTCAACCAAAGAGAGCTCCAAACGCGGTCGATGTGTATGAGCGAGTATCGTAATGACAACTCATGGTATAGGCTCAGATGATGATGATGTGACGTCACGTTTTTAATTACCTACGTTAATTCTCTCTATTACAGGATCAGCAGTAGCCGTCACCCTCTTCAGCAAGAAGCTAAAAATGCACGACAGTTTAATCGGCATGATAGCCACAGCATGCAAGACAGTGTCTGGATACGTGTATGGGTTAGCTCCTACAAAAGACTGGTTGTTCACTGCACCAGCGTTCGACTTCTTTGGAAACTCTGGTGCCATTGCCATCAGGTCGCTTGGTACTAAGGTTGTGAAGCAGGATCAAGTTGGTGAGTTTTATTGCTTTTTACAGGTCTGATTCAAATTTTTCAAATTCAAATTCAAATCATTTATTGTGGATCATAGGTACATAAGATGTTGTGTTGGGTACAGGTAAAATCTGCTATGTCCCGCCGTTTAGGCATACAAAATTCATAATATTTAATAATTTATAAATTGTCATGCAATACATATATTAAGATTAAATTGATATTATTATAATGTCAGATTACAAAGCCTAATATATTATGTAGAATATAAATAATAATAAATATTAATAATTAAAATTCTGAATTAAAAAAAAAACAAACAAAATTAAAAAACATGAAACAATTACACAATGTCACTTAATAGTTTAATAGAATTAATTACTAATTAGTTTGTTGTAACAATCTGGCTGTTTCAGTGTCTTGTCATTTAAAAATTCTGTGACTGAGTAGTAACATTTGCTTATCAATAATTCGTTGAGTTTTTTTTTAAATGTTCTAATATCGCTTATAGATCTGAAAGGCGGCGGAAGATTGTTATAGATACGTGGTCCCATACAAAATATACTTTGGTGCAATAATTTGGTTTTACTGGGCACTGTTTGCACCATTTCCCCGTGTCTGGCCCTAGTGTAAAATTTAAATAAATTCGGGTGTGATTTTACAAACACAGCAGTTTCATGTATGTATAAACAGGGAAGAGTTAGTAACTTTAAATTTCTAAAATATGGCCTACATGAATCCGTTTGGCATATATTGCACATCGCTCTAATACAGCGCTTTTGAGCTCTAAAAGCACGCTCTTTCTCCACAGAGTTTCCCCAGAAAATTAATCCGTAACGTATTATTGAAGCTGCATATCCATGATAGGCAGTTAGCAAAGCAGACTGGTTGACAGTGGGTCTTAATCTGTATAGAGCATAAGCGCTCTGACTGAGTCTTTTACAAACATAATCTATATGGGACTTCCAATTTATTTTACCATCAATATAAAGACCCAGAAATTTGGTTACTTCGACTTCCTCGATGCTTGTTTGAGAATGGTTAATATTTAAATTAGTATCAGGATTTACTCGCTGTCTAAAATTCATAAGTTTAGTTTTATCCAGGTTTATTTGTAGGTCATTTTCATCGAGCCACCCCATAATAGTTGTAAGGGTATTATTGATGTCAAATTTTAACTCATTTCTGTCTTTTCCAGTAAATAATATAGTACTATCGTCAGCAAATAAGGTCATATGGTAAGTTGTAACTGTTGGCATGTCATTTATAAATATCAGAAAAAATTGAGGGCCTAAAATAGTGCCTTGAGGGACACCACAGAGAAGATTTCTAATTTCAGAAACCACTGTTTCTTCAGTTCTTGAAATTCGGGATACACTTTTTAATTCTACCATCTGTTTTCTGTCACTAAGATATGATTTGATTAATTTGTATACGTTACCTCTTACGCCAAATGCATATAATTTATTCAAAAGTATTTTATGGTTAACTCTATCAAATGCTTTTGACATGTCCATGTACAACGCTATGGCAGCCGACCTAGTATCCATATTTAGAAGGACTTTATGTAAAAAATCAAAGATAGCTGTATTAACGGATTTATTTTTTCTGAATCCGTATTGACAAGGGGTAAACATGTTGTTTTTCTCAAAATATGGGTAGAGGCAATTATAGATTTTCTTTTCGAATATTTTTGAGAATATGGTTATCAAAGCAACTGGTCTGTAGTTATTTGGAGAATATTTGTTGCCTTTTTTGTGTATCGGTTTCACCACGGTCAATTTTAATTTCTTTGGAAAAATACCATGTTCTATACACAGGTTTATAATATAACTTAAAGGAGCAGCAATTAGAGTGGCTACATCCTTTACGATCTTTGTAGTGACACCGTCATAACCTACGCTATTTGTGTTTCTTAGTGAAGTTATAATTTGAATAATGTCAGGAGGATTCGATGGTGTCAAAAATATTGATTTAGTATTAAATGTCAAGTTAGAAGAATGAGATCCTTTTGAGTCAGAATGATAAGTATTAATAGGATTCTTAACAATGTCAACAAAATAGTCATTAAACGTATTTGCCATAGTCTTTGGATCAGTAATTACCTCGTCATTAATTATAAGTTTTTCGATCTTCTCTTTAGGCTTGTTACATTTAGTGTTATTTATTACATTCCACGTTGCCTTGGATTTATTATCAGCAGTATTTATATAATAATTGTTTTGGGACCTTTTTGTCAGAGAAATGATTGATTTATATTTTTTAGCGTATACCCTAAACTTTGCTTTATTTTCATTGTTTGGATTTTTCCTGTATTTCCAGAGAAGTTCACGTTTACGTTTACTGCACAGTCTTATTCCTTTAGATATCCATTTACAGATTTTCAGTTACAGAGAACCTGAATAATTAATGCCATGTTCGCTGTGGGCTACCACAGATATAATGTGAGCAGGTTTGCCTATAGCGGGTATTTAGGAAAGTAGATCATACCTTAACCAGCTGATTCCACAGCTGGGACACAGGCATCTTCTCTGCTTATTGTTTTACTTTAGTTAATACTGACGGCCTGTTCAGGCTTTGCTCCCCCTCCCCAAATAGCTTATGACAGTCCGTATGACAGTCTGTATAGTTCCATTTATCTCAGTAAAAAAACTCGTAAAAATCTGTTCAGTCGTTTTGATACACACTTTCATCTTAATATATATAAATCTCGTGTCACAATGTTTGTCTTCAATGGACTCCTAAACCACTTAACCGATTATAATAAAATTCGCACACCATGTGCAGTTCGATCCAACTTGAGAGATAGGATAGTTTAAATCTCAAATTTTAGACCGGGTCCTCCACCCGTGCGAAGCCGGGACGGACCGCTAGTATTCCTATAATTATGTAGATGGATTGTATGGTCACCCAAAAATCTAAGTATTTCTTAAAAAGTCTTGTCAACAGTAATCATTGTACTGCTTTATTCTTTGGATGATTGGGTTTGCGACGAATAAAGATTTTCTTCTCAAGAATCGTATTTCAAAATAAATGTAATAAAGGTATGACAATGTCCCTTGGGAGTGATACATCTTACAAAGTTAGGACGATAATAAGGTGTTGAAGTTATTTAAAAGTTACACAACTATTACAGAAAATATAATTCAAACTAATTTATACTCAAAATTGAACATCAATTTTCCACTTATTTGAGTCTATTTTGATCCCTAGAGCTTGAAAATTTGACTCAAAGATAATCAAAAGGTATTTGTTTAATCTAAATATCAGACGAATTGTGAAGATTTGATACTCAACGTGAATCCTTAGAAGACAAATGATTTTAAAAGCCTTTTGAGTTCAAATAGTTTTCGTAAAAAGCTAAGGCTTTCTCTTAAATTCAAAAGCTCATGAAAAATTGAACATTTTATTGTAATAACTTTGCTAAGTTTTGCATGTTTGTTTTAAATATTTATTTGGTTTTTACTAGATTTTTCTCGCGACGATGCTCGCGTGAAGTTTGGTTATTTATTATCCCACGGCTACGACATATCATCATCATCATCAGCCTATAACGTTCCCACTGCTGGGACACAGGGCTCCTCTCTTGTGAGAGGGAGTGGGCCATAATCCACCACGCGGGCCCAGTGCGGGTTGGCAGAATGTCACATGTCTTCGAATTTGATGGTTCTAGTCTAGGACATGCCGGTTTCCTCACGATGTTTTCCTTCACCGTTTTGAGAGCAGTGGTGATGAAATAAATTACACAAAGTAATGCGCCAAGCTGGGTTCGAACCCACGACCTACAACTCGTAAGTCGGGACCGATACCACTGGGCCACCACTGCTCCACACACGACATATAGGGGTAAAAAATATCCTATGTATTAATCCAGTTTATATAAGCTATCTGTGATCTAAACTAAACATACAAAAACGTAAACTTATAAAATCTGTTGAATAGTTTTGCATGAAAGAGTAACAAACATCTATACCTCTACACTTCCTATCTTTTGTAATTAATAACGTTTTTTATAGAACATTGCCACACTCAAGGAATTACTTCTTGCATTGTGAATACAATTATAATACAGACATCTAAACTCATGAACACAAACAATGAAATCAGGAAAAAAAGTGAGTATTCCACTAATATTCACGCACATTTTTTTTTCATAAGAATTCTTACCATTACAATAACCAAGTTAATATTGCCGATATGACAAACATGGAAGTTAAAGATAAAAATAATGTGTTATTTTTATCATCACAAAAACTAATGATATCACAACAACTTGTATAAAAACTTTTGTGGAATGCAAAGCGTGGGCTGTAATTAATTTAAATGAAAAGTGGTCAAGTGTGAGTGTTGTAGGCGTAAAGTTGGGTTCCTTACATTCAGCACTCATATCAAATGTTAAAATTCAGTCATAGTTAAAAACCCGGCAAGGACTGCCTTGTTAGTCTAGTGGTTCCAATAGGGACTGCTGAACATGAGGTTCCGGGTTTGATTCCAGGGAGTTATTGTGTTTTTTGGTCACAGACTCCAATCTAATCCCTATTAAAACATAGATCCCGAAATGTGGATGTACGTCTCTTCTCTACCTTATCCTTCGCATATTACAGGCATGACGATTATGTTTAAAGCCGTGAATATTCTTTTAATTTATGAACAAAATGGTATTTTTAACGGGGTTTTCTTACAAAAACAGAGTTGTAAAGCTATATGGAAATAAAACCACTAGGAAATAAGGATTCTTAAAAATCGAAGAAGATTATGTTTTTGTGATACGCTGATGTCAGTTTCAAGGTGTGCGGCATTATTATTATAATCATCATCAACCACAACCGCTAACCGGATTCTATATAAAATATCAAGCAAAACATAAAAAAAAAACATATAATTATGTTTGGGGATCTTGTTATATATCATTGGTTTTAAATGTTAGCTGAACTTGGTTTTCTTTTCTTATAATATAATATTGTGAATTTTCTATTGTTGTTAGTACAGTTACGAGCAATAACATGTATACACTTAACAAAATTCAAACCCGATTTTCTCATGAAATACTGGTTTCTACTTTGATTTAAGACTTGTTTTGTAATAGCATAGCTTCCAAAATAGAAGGTTCATGAAAACGCAAAACGTAAATCGTTATGTAAGGAGTAAATTGCTTTTGAATTCTGCTGATTGTATACATGTTATTGCTCGTGACTGTACAACTATTTCAACATTTTCACAGCGTCATTTGTGATTGATATAAGTAAGAGTAGTTTTGCAGTTACACTTTTTTTTTACAAAGTGTTCAACATAATTATGTTTAACATTTTGTGGTACGACAGTACCTACCTTTTCTAATAGTAAATAACCATTACCGATCCAAGATAAGAGTGTTAAAACTAACGGGGACCCCTTTAAAGGACTAATGAGGTAGCGAGATTGTCTCATCGGTTATTCTTGAAACAGACATTATCGATCAAAGTCTAATAAGGACAAAAATTAGTAAAAATCGAAAAGGCTTGGACTAAAATCAGTTGGTTGGATTAAAATCTTTGGACAGTTAAATTCTTACCAAAGACATTTAGCATCATCATCATATCAGCCGCAAAGCCTATAGACTTCCAATTGGACGGGTTGGAAGTGGCTTGTATCCAGCGTGATCCTGCGGTCTTCATAAGATCGTCTGTCCACCTTGTGGGTGGACGTCCTACGCTGCACTTGCCTGTGCGTGGTCTCCCTTCGAGCCTTACGGAGCCATCAGACAATAAGAAAAAAAAATAACAAAAATACTCAAACGTTAATAACATTAAGTTGTACCAACCTTTTAAAAAGCTAATACCGAGATAGGTGTCCTCCACCCGTCTCTTTAGAGTTTGTCCCGAATTCCTGCTCTTACAAAGCGTGGCGGACATTGCATGTCAGCTTTAGTGAGAGAATTTAACCTTTGCACTGCTGAATAAATTGCATTTCCCAGCTACGTTGCTCTTGTCTAGAATTTAATAGGAAAGTAGATACCTTATATTATAAAATACCTGAATCGCACATTGTGGGGAAATGGCATGTCCTAAAACAGGAATTATAAAATCATGTTTAATCTGTCAATCTTTACTTGGCTAGTTTATTCTAATGGATTTTCCATATAATCCATTAGAATAAACTAGCAAAGTAATGCAAATGGAGGATTATTTGTAAACAAAAAATTGGTGGTTCAGACAGAACGGAATATCATAGATTTTCCATATAATCCATTAGAATAAACTAGCAAAGTAATGGCAAATGCAGGATTATTTGTAAACAAAAAATTGGTGGTTCATACAGAACGGAATATCAATGTCATCATATTACAACACCTGATATTTTTTCGACCTTCCCATAAACGGTTACTAATGTTTTACAATCAACCCTGTAAGGAGGTTTGGTATACATAGACTTCTATTCTGCGTTCATAAAAAAAAAGTTATAACGAAAAAAAAAAAGAACCAAAAGATGCATCGCTTCTTTAAATGGGAGCCACACTAACGGGAAAATCTGTGAAATATCGCGATAGTAGCGTTTCCCGTAAGTGTATCCCGAGTATTAGTGATGCGGTTACATGCATTTGGTAATCGAATCAGATCAAATGAAAGCATTTATTTCAAGTAGGCCAGTTATAGCACTTTTGAATTATCAAAAGACAAAAACAGTTCAAAAATAGTTATGTTGCTACAGTCCCAGTCACAAGACATCAGTCCCGGTCACAGTCATCGACATCGTTATAGTTAACAAAACGTAATGATCAATGTGTTATTACAGCAGTAGGGCCATTTATCACAGGCTTGTTCGATCTCTATAATAATTTAGAAATGCTGAGAATCACCCCCAACATCGAAAACTGCTTAATCACTGATGTTATCCAGCCATAAAATAAATCAATTAAAGCGAGTCTGTTCATTGCTTTTTGCAATTAACTAATTGGTTATTTGTCTATCTTGTCGCCTGAATGAATCTTGTATAGCAAAGGAATTGATAGGAATAAAAGTATTTTTTTTTATTTACGGGATAAAATCATCAAATGAGTCCTCCCGCTCCGGGCAGGGTGGGAGGGATTGTTAGACTTGTACTGACTAAAATCCACGGTGTCCTTCAATAGCCCTTTATGTTCCGGGGTCACGGTGATGGAATAAGTCCCGCGACCTAGGAATAATAGTTGGAAAATAACTCATTACTGTCGAGTTTGTAACTACTGCAATAGTTACGATGTTCTAGGCAACTGTGATTCGGGAATTTAAGAACATGTTTATTGAACCCCCTGGACCGCATATAAACTAAACCCGAACTTTTCATCTGTGTAGACTTCGAGTAAAGGGGGTAAAATAATGTATTGTTTAAAAAATGAAAAATCTACTCTGTATTATTTTTTATTGTTTCTTTACGTCGATACTCAATACGTTTTGTCAGTCGAATTTGTAGTCACCGTTTAAGATTGAGCACGCACAACCTAAAAAAGCACGCACACACACATTTCATTTCAGTTTCAGTGCGTTCAGCAAATTAAGTTTTTAAAATCAGTCACAGAAAAACGTGTGTGCATGCTTATAAAACTATATTGTGTTTTTAGTTTGCGGTTTCAGACTGTGTGCTTAAACCTTAGCCTTGAAACTGAAATTAAAATCAGAAAATAATGTAGAACTAAATTATACAGTTTCTTTTTTGCAAATGTCCGATTTTTGATATAAAATTCTAAAATATCAAAGATCTAGTTATATCTTAGGTCCATTTATTCTAGGCACAACACATTTTCTTCCTTTCTACTGAATAATCAATAATTTTCTTTTTCAGGAAAAATGTGTTCATTGATTGGATTCATAGAAACGTTGATACCAGTGATCTACATCCCGATATACAGCAAGCTGTTCTCCAACACTATAGAAACATTTCCTGGAGCGACATACATACTGGGCGGCACTATGACCATACCAGCCTTCCTGATATTTATGTAAGTTTTTTGTTTCAATTTGTAGTTGTGTTATATGTTTACTAGTCTTTCAAAAACAAAAGTAGCTTAACCTCTTAACCGCCAGACTTCATATCAACTGTCGTGCCCCCCACGCTAGGCTACGAATCGGTGAAATACAAGTTCCTATATTTCTGCTCATCTTAAGCTCTGATTTGCAAATTTTTATGGTGTACAATAAAAAGTATTATATCTGTCTATCTACATAAACAAAGAGTTAAAGATTAGATGCAATAAAATCAAACAAAAATCGTGAATATTCTCTGTCGGATATATCCGACTCTGGCGTAATGGGCCCGAAAATATTTATCGGATATATCCGCACGACGTTGGCGGTTAAAAGGTTGAAGGTCGAGATTTAAGAAATGAAAAGCTTAGCGTGCTCACGCAGAGAAGCTAAATATTGTTAAGGCTTTGAAATAATGATATAATTTATTTGTTTCGGGAGGTCCTAGGAGAAACTGGGTGTGAAAGAATCATGAACTAAGACTATTAACGTTCTTTAATAATTTATATTTTTCTTTAACAATTTATATCTAATCAAAGCTTTAAGACACTACCGTTGGCTAACCCCTGCTGGGTTAAGGGACATGTCGCCCCATCGCGCATCGCTTGGATGAGACCCGAAACTGGAGTGTAATACGAGGAATAAAAACTTTCGAATCACCAATCCGCACTGGGCCCGCGTGGTGGATTATGGCCCACTCCCTCTCACAAGAGAGGAGGCCTGTGTCCCAGCAGTGGGAACGTTATAGGCTGATGATGATGATGATGTCAAAAAAAAAGAAGCGATGCTGGACACTCTATGTTACCTTAATTAAACAGAAAATAGTAAATAATGAATGACTACTAAATAAAAACTCTAAAATCTCATTAAAATACCATAATGACAGTAATGTGTCTACCAGACACCACAAGGCTTTAAATCCATAAAGTAGAGTACTTCAAATGTTTAGCAAAAACCGATTGATTGCTCGTGGAAAAACTCAAAGGCTCAAAAAGGTCGAGGTTGTTTCCAATCACGTAATCAGTATTATACATGATGGAATTCTGCTCTACGCGGTCTGAGAGACCGTCGCGTCGGTCAACGACAATGTTCGATTAAAATTGCTCACGTCACGTCAATCGAAATTGATCACGTTATTCGGTCAAAGGCTTTATCTCATGGACGATAGTGAATTTCTAATATAAGTGCATGTGTAAGGATGTAAAGGTTAGGTATTTAAAAAAAAACGTTGCCCCGCGTTGCCCCACACTAGGATTTTCTCGTGTGTCGTGGATGCGTTTACAAACATGTAAACTCACATACACAAACGCCCAACCCGAAGCAAATACTTGTAGGTCATACAAATATTTGTTCCGTGCGGAATCGAATCCGCTAAACGCAGCGCAGCAGTCCGATTGCTCAGTCACTGCGCTAACTGTGCCGTCAAAGTTATGTGCTACTGTTGACGGCATTTTTAAAACTTCAAGTTTAAGCAATGCTTGCGTATGGGTTACCATCAATTGCTTATCCTGCTGTGAAAGCTCGTAAAACCGTTGATTGGTCAGTTGTTGATTTCTCACAATCGCATGGGTGGAAGTCTGAATGTTTGACAATCAGTCTGACCAAGGAATATTTCTTTTACCCAGTAATTGGGTGTAACGGAGGCAGGACTTATTAGCATGAATTTTGATTTGATGTCATTAGTTCCTCGATCGTACACTAGCGGTGCTTTTTCCATTTTCCATACAATAAACGCAGTAAAAATTTCAAGTATCTACGTTGTAAATAAAATACAGAAATCCAGTGCTATGGCTTCTAAAATCTCGTGATAGGCCTACAGATAGGTATTTTTGTACAAGATAATTATGTTTTCGACTTTTCGTTGACGGATACTCATACTACCTATTTTACATGTCATGTTTTTTGCATGCCATTCTATTTTATAAATAACTTACTAGTACATCAATATAATTATGAAACACCTGTTAGTTTAGCTTCATAAATTAACCCTAATAGAAAATTGATCCAAAGCCTGCCGGGGTCACGGGAGTGTCTTTACTTGTAGCCGTGACCCTGGAACGTTAAGGGCTATTGAAGAATCATCGTGGATTTTAGACAGTACAAGTCTGATGGTCCCTCCTGCTCTTTTCCCTGGGTAGAAGGACTCATTTGATGATTTTACCACGTTAAAAAAATAGAAAATTGCAGGCCCAAAAGTCCAATGTGAGTCCTCAGCAAAATTGTTATCGGAAATAATAGGTTTTAATAGTTTATTGCCGAGCCATAAATTCGATAAGATTTTATTATTTGATGACATTTTTTAGGGTCTTAATTGATTACCGACCAGTGAATCTATTGGAAATATGAGACTGATAGAGATTTTAATTACTACATTTTTTTCTAATTTTCAGAGCTATCTACGTAATGTACAGGCGGCAGCAAAGAGACATTGTAAAGGACCCGGTTGCGAAGGAGGCGCACGCGCACGACAATGACGTCACAGCGTTATAGTTTGTGCTGGACCTTATTATATTCTTGGTGACTGTAGTAAAGCTAGCAAGAACTTATTGCCATAATAGGTGATTATAGATGTTTCACATATGTCTATCTATGAAACTTATTGATAGTTTATTTTATAGTGTACATTTTAGAAAGAGAATGTATCGGAATTATTAGTCTTCCATTTCAAAATTCATAATTAAACGAGCAGGCATATGGTGAAGCTTATTGTTGACGTAGAAGTTTAGAAGACAAAGTGATATAAATAAACAATATTCCACAACTATCACACGACGTCATTTAGTCCCAAGCTAAGCAGAGCTTGTATTATGGGTATTAGACAACAGATAAACATACTTATATTTTTCTAAATACATAACTATTTTTTTTTTTACGTGGTAAAATCATCAAATGAGGCCTCCCACCCCGGGCAGGGCGGGAGGGACTGTCAGACTTGTACTGACTAAAATCCACGGTGTCCTTCAATAGCCCTTTATGTTCCGGGGTCACGGTGATGGTATAAGACCCGCGACCCCGGAAATACATAACTATTACAGATAAATTACATCATTCACAGAACAAATGATCGTGCTCATCACACAAATATTTGTCCTGGGTGGGAATCGAACCCACGACCTCCGGCATAGCAGTCAGGGTCACTAACTACTACACCAACAGGCCTGCTAGATGCTTCCACTTTTGTTGTGAAAGCCATGGGTTTGTAAATTTCTTTACCGGTTTTTATACTTCCCGATCATTATAATCTGGACTTCTTAAAAAATCTTGTTAATTAGTTTTTTCTAAGCAAGCGAGTTTCATACTAACCCAAATCATTGCTTCTCACCCGAGTAGCAGCTAAGGCTGAGGCTACATTAGAAAGCGATTTGCGATGCGACTGGAAGAGCGAAACAGGTTACACGTGGTATCGCTGATGTACAATGGAGCCATTTACGTGAGCATTAATTTATTTGTTTTAATCGCTCATGTGTCGCTGATCGCGTCGCGGCCTAGTGTAGCTTCAGCCTAAGTGCAAGCACACATTTGTTGGGTATATGCCAATTTGCTATAATTGAAATCCATCTTGTCATGATCAGTACAGCAGTCCAAAGTTAGACATTGTTAATTGAATTAACTGATATATTACTACTAAGTAACTAACATAACTTAGACAAACCACTGAATTACGATTCTATATGGAAAATGTTGTGTTTGTGATAATTATTGTGATTGACAGGCCTGTTGGTCTAGTAGTTAGTGACCCTAATATGCCGGGGGTCGTGGGTTCGATTCCCACCCAGGGCAAATGTTTGTGTGATGAACATGATCATTTGTTCTGTGTATGGGTGTAATTTGTCTATAATATGTATGTATTTAGAAATATATAAGTATGTTTATCAGTTGTCTAGTACCCGGAACACCAGCTCTGCTTAGCTTGGGACTAGATGGCGTTGTGTGATAGTTGTGGAATATTATTATTATTATAGAAAACCTTTTTTTTAAGAATAAGATTAAAATATGTATAAGAATGTTTGTTGCCATATTTCATGGTTCGTGATAATAACAGGTTTTTAAAACCTGAGAGATTATTTTAATATAAAATAAGAATAAATATGTGCTAATTTGATTTATTTACTTTTTATTTTAGTTTTAAACCCGTTGATGTATGTCACGTGTATCCTACACGTGGTGCATTAATTTTCTATGTTGTTTTAACACACAAAACAAGTTTTGAAAAAAAAAGTAAAATACAGCTTATGTCTAGTATTTCACGACTGCGTTAAAAAATGAACAAAAACGCGGGAATCTGGTATTTGGCCTAGAATTAATAATTCGAAGACATTTGTGACTTGTTGGTCTTGTGGTCGCAAATCCAGCCTTTTATGAATAGGGTTACTACATAAATAAATAAATTGAAATTTTGTGTAGTCTGTCAGTAAGAGTACCTATTTAAAAATAATGAACACGTATATTATTTTACTAATCAATCATTATTGACATAGACGCTTAGAAATGAGAAATAGAAGTGGGGGCTTGTAACGCCATAACGCCTGCAAAATTATACCTACGACCGAGTGACGTTGTGTGATTTTTAGAGGCGTATCTTCGTTAATTGTGATTTATGTAACAATAGTAAAATAGCCTATTGATTGACTGGCCTGTTGGTCTTTTTTTTTTTATCGTGGTAAAATCATCAAATGAGTCCTCCCACCCCAGGCAGGGCGGGAAGGACTGTCAGACTTGTACTGACTAAAATCCACGGTGTCCTTCGATAGCCCTTTATGTTCCGGGGTCACGGTGATGGAAATAAGTCCCGCGACCTCGGCAGGCTTTGGCCCTCTGTGAGGAGGCCCCGTCATTTTGCTGACGCTCTTTGAGGCGCGCGTAGAACACGACGCGCCGTCGACCCGGGCATGGTCCATGGTCGGACATCGAGTTGCCCTTTACTCGCTGTCTGCATGCCCGCGCCTACGGTGGCCGGAGGTCGACTGCTGACGTCCGACGCCGTGGGCGTCTACCACTGCGGTTGGGGTGGAGGGAGGACGCTGTCCTCTCCCTCTCGCGGCCCGCCTCCTCCTTCACGAGCATTACTGCTTCGCAGAAGGAGGCAACCGCTTCCCACTCCGTCTCGCCCCGCAGCATGGCCTCGACCAATGCTGGGCGCGAGAGGTCTCCGCCTATCGCCTCCCTGAGGACACGTCGGTGCTCTGCCCAAGCTGGGCAGTCTTGCACCGTATGCTCTACGGTGTCCTCCGGGCGATCTTCACAGTGGTGACACCCAGGCGTATCCTCCCTCCCTATCCAACACAGGTACCTCCCGAAACTTCCGTGTCCGGTGAGGACCTGCGTCATCCGATAGGTCAGGACGCCGTGACGTCTCTCCAGCCACTCCTCAAAGAGGGGTCTTACCGCCGCGATAGCGGCGTGCCCGGGCCTGTTGGTCTAGTGGTTAGTGACCCTGACTGCTATACCGGGATCGTGGGTTCGATTCCCACCCAGGACACATGTTTGTTTGATGAGCATGATCATTTGTTCTGTGTCTGTGGGTGTCATTTATCTATAATATGTATGTATTTAGAAATTTATAAGTATGTTTATCGGTTGTCTAGTACCCATAAAACAAGCTCTGCTTAGCTTAGGCAGATGGCGTTGTGTGATAGTTGTGGAATATTATTATATTATTATCTCAGCACTTACATTAAAGGTTTTTCTCAAGGAATCAATAGCACTGACATCTCATGTTCTTTTTCCCTATAAAGATATGAATGTCCTTGTATTCGCCAGTGTGTCACCACAATCACCTAAGTGTTACGTGACATTGCATTCGGTCCGTTGCCAAAACAAGCAATTCAAATAGAAATATGGAGCTGCAGCGTGTACTGGGTGTATGACAAAGTATTATGTAGTTAGGTATCGAAGGTTTCATGATTTGAGTGGAGAAAAACATCGTGAATAAACCTGATTATCTTAGAACTACGAAGACATGACATTTGAGAAAAATAAAACTGTGGTGTACCAATAATACATTATCATCGGCTTAGCGTTTTTTTTTTTTAAGTTTTGATGGGTTTGCTCTTGATCTTAGTCTAGGTCAGGAATTACTAAGTAAAGGTCGTCGATGGAGTGAGCTTACCCAGAAGAAGCCTGTTCACTCTAACTTTAAAGAGATTAGGGTTCGCGTGAGGAAACACAGACGCAGGCAGAGAGTTCCACTCCGCTACTACTACGAACGAATTGGTGGAACAGCAATAAGGTGAGGATGGTAGTTTGTCTTGCGTCTAGATGTGCGATGTAGAAGGGGGCTGTCCCTGCTGGCTGTCTGAAGAGAGTTTTCTATCTTCGGCGGTCGGCTTCCAGCCGAATCTAATGCAGCTCAGTATTATATTTTACATGGAGTGGACAGCATATCTGAAGTTCACAGCCCAGAATCTGACATACTCGCACAAACGTCGAGCTTCATTGTCTTGGTGCTTTTCCGGTGGTTGCCACTGTTGATTCCGGTTTTCAGGAGTTACAGTGGTTGGAAATAGTCTGGTAGATTTGTCCCAAAAAAAAATCTCGTATACAACCTCTTGGTGAGACTGGTTTTCAGACTTTGTTTCGGCTCTCGAACATGCCAGCTTCCTCACGATGTTTTTCTTTATCTTTTTGAGAGTAAAGAATAATGCGCTTGGCTGCGTTTGAATCCACGACCTGTAACTATAGACCATTTTACGAATTTCACTGTGTTTGTACTCAAAAGAGGCCCTTTTAGATCCTAGGGCCTCCAGCATATAAAATGCGGCCCTGGTCACACGTATTGTCAGTAGCCAGTAATATGGGAACTCGCACACTTAAGGCAAACTTAACACAATACAGCGCCAACAGGATGCCATTTGTTAAAGGCCGCTGGCAAATGACGTCCTGGGGGGTTATTATAACGTCTTAAAAACAGGCTTAATCCGGCGAGTGAAAGTGACAGAGCTATACAAGTCGTCTAGCGCCATCTTCATCACTCACTGGAACAAGCCTGGTTTTATGACGTTGTAATACCCTCCCTGATGGCGCTTGCGCTACGTTACTGTTGTATTAAGTATGCCTAAAAAGTGCATGTCCCCATTATACTTCGAGTCTCCGTCTTATACAGTGTTCCCCTACACATAACATGCAATCAGAGTACCTTAATATAACTAAAATCATGCAACTCAAATGGACACACAACCAAAGGCACCTCGATGTGTTCTGTCCTAGGCTAACATGGGGGCCTGGGGGATAGTATTACAGAGTGCTATTTCAATGAGGCTGTTTGTATCATCTTCAAGACGCCCAAGATGATATCTCGAATGTCGCCTAGGAGAACACCCAGTATTAAATTTTTTTATGACATTTCTTTATTTTGTATGAGCACAGGTGTAAAGTTATCTCGATAGGTGGTACCTAAGTATTATGACTTCGTTACAAGTGAGCAATGTTGCACAAAGTTCTAATAGCAATTATTTGTGATACGTATTTTTGTGCTACGTAATAATCGACAGGCTAAATATTTTTTGTTGATACAAAATGATTTTGTCAGCAATTAATGTAGTTATTATTTAAAAAAAAACCTGCATGTGAAATTCAGAAAATAAATTCATTTACAAACCCAGTATGTCTTTAGCAATACTTTATGTATTTAATTAATCATCATTGCTATCAAAAGTACAAAGGAAAACATTGTGAACATGTTCCAGAACCAAACATTTTGAAGAATAATAAATGACATATACCAACCTACACTACAGGTGATTACAGCTGACGTTCTCTCGCTGAGACACAGGTCTCACTGAGACACCTCCTCGCCTGTGTCTCAGCAGTGCGAACATTATACACTGACTTTGCGTTAAGTCTTTTCTTATTATAAGCTTATATTCTGAATAAAGTGTTTACTTATTTTCTTACATTCTTATTATTTAAGTAACCTAACGAACCATTAGCTAATTATCATTTAAGAAACACTTAAAAGAACATAAAGTCGTTAAAAACATCGCCTCAATACACATAAAACTCAGCTATAGTACCTTAATCTACTTATCTGTACTAGTTTGAATGCATCCTTAATGGCTGCCACGAGGCGACACTTAATGCCCTGCGTACAAATTAGAAACATTTATTTTTAACGAAGCTAATTTCTATTGCTAACTGCTAGAAAAAAAAAGGTTATAATATCATAGATCTTAGCAGTGGTGACACCCAAGAGTTTTTTCCTTTCCTATCCGACACAGGAACCTCCCGAAACTTCCGGATCTGGAGAGGACCTGTATCAAGTGGACGGTGAGGACACCGGGCCGTGAAGCATATCCTGTCACTCCTCAAAGAGGGGAATATCTCCACAAAAACTTGGGGTTGCGAATGTAGTGAGTAGTAACTTGGTAATAATACCTAATCTTGAATTTTCATTATATGTAAATTAAGTCCTTGTAGATACTTTACATTCAGTACATGAATAATAGTAACCATACTTTTTTTTTTTGCGTTGTAAAATCATATGAGTCCTCCCACCCCTGCTGTCAGACTTGTACTGACTAAAATCCACGGTGTCCTTCAATAGCCCTCTATGTTCCGGGGTCACGGTGATGGAATAAGTCCCGCGACCGCGGCAGGCTTTGGCCCTCTGAGAGGGGGCCCCGTCATTGTGCTGTCGCTCTTTGAGGCACGAGTGGAACACCGTGACCCGGGCATGGTCCATGTTCGAGCAGCGAGTTGCCCTTTACTCGCTGCCCGCATGCCCGCGCCTACTACGGTGGCCGGAGATCGTCTTGCGACGTCCGACGCCGTGGGCGTGCACCACTGCGGTTGGGGCGGAGGGAGGACGCTGTCCTCTCTCTCTCGCGGCCCGCCACCTCCTTCACGAGCATTACTGCTTCGCAGAAGGCGGCGACCGCTTTCATAAATTAAGTCCTTGTAGATACTTTACATTCAGTACATGAATAACAGTAACCATCCTGATATCTGAAACTTGATAATTAACTAGATGCCGACAAGTAGGTTCTGAGCTGGCAGTGGCTGAATGAAAAAAGCAGGAGATCGAGCTTTATGGTGCTCTAGCTGGCTGGAGAGCCTATGTCCAGCAGTGGACTGTAATAGGCTCAAATGATATCAATATTTTGTTAAAATGTGAACACCATGTACCTTTTTGCTATTTTCTTTATTTTTTTATTTCTTATTATTTAATTTTTTAATCATGTTTAGTTTAGATTTTCAAGGTACATCGCTTTTACATTATTAATTTCAATCTTTTTTTTTTAACCTATATTGTCCCACTGCTGGGCAAAGGTGGGAAATGATGAAATGATGATGATGAAATTAAAAAAAATAAAAAAAAATGATCAAATCTTATTTCAAATGATGTAAAACATTTTTAAAAAGAGTAAGTATAGAGTTTCTTGCCCATTCTACTTCATACAACCTACCTTTGCGAATGGGTGTAGAATCAATCCCATCCCATCCCATTTCCTTAATTTTAATTCGACGTTTAAAGTGCCTCTTTGATGGCCTAATTGAAATAAATGATTTGACTTTGACTTTGACGGATACGAATCCCAGTCGGATTGTGAAGGAAAGTGATCCAAACTTGATGAATTCGTATTCTAAGTTTAACTTAAGTTGGTTAAGTTTTACTTAGATACTTACCAACTATGAGTGTTGCTGCATACATTCCACAGACTTAGCACAGATGTCGAGTGGGATAATTATAATAATTTAACGTTTCCTCACACTATATCTGATGTTAGTTGCGTCTTAGTTTACCGACTCTACCAGTATTTTTTTAAATTGCATTGAAAACTATTTCTCTATTAATCTATCAATATTAATAAATAATGCCGGTGTACTAAAATAGTGATGAGCAAATTTTTAAACAAAACTTTATTGAAACAAAAAACCCTTGAATTTTCGGGAGGGGTGTTACGCACCCTACCACATTTCCAAAGACTTTTCAAATTGCCTATTTTGAGGGTTTAATTCCCGTCAACTTTATGAAAACACGTGTCCCTTATGAGTAAGTATCAAGCATATTCGAGATTTAGTAGGAATTCGTTTTTTTTTTGTGTAGACGGTGTGTCACACAATGACACTCAAACACAATCTACCAATTTACTGATCTTGCTGACGCCTGAAATAATTCTCACAGCAACACACACAAAACAAAATAAAAACAAAAGACAGACAAAATGTGCATCAGCCACCAATAATAATACCCTAATAATACAAGTAACGATTCAGTCCTCGGCCTTGATCTCATTTGTGAATTATTATTTTACTTTTATTGCAGTCCCGAGTGACAAATGCAATCAGACGCGACTGATTCGGGTCCTTTACAAGGCCAAGAATTGGAACAAAGTTACATATTTTCTATACGTACGTGTACATAGTGATATAATATTATACTATATTACTAGCCTGTATTGTCCCACTACTGGTCAAAGGTGTCACTCTATAATCGCGGGACTAACCGAATTACTATGATCCTGGAACGTAAAGGGCTATTGAAGGACACCGTGGATTTTAGTCAATACGAGTCTGAGTCCCACCCGCTCTGCCCTGGATGGGAGAACTGATTTGATGATTTTACTACGATAAAAAAATGTCTCACTACATTCCTTTGAACGATCACGGGTGAGTATTAGTCAACAGTGGGTGCGTTTACAATCATGAAACATCACATAGACTATGTTGTGTTTATGCTACAGTCACAGTCATAGCGCAACGTCGAGTCTCTGCCAACGAAGAAACACGGGTACTTGCTGAAGCCGCATTCAAGAGAGTCTGTGTCAACTGGAAGATATTTACTCCAAGGCGTATCATCACCAATTCCAAGATTGCTAGTTAATAGGGCTCGGTGGTTCTGAGACCGGCCGTAGACCCCATCAATCTTTTCCTCTATCACTGCGTCTCGGAGCAAGATTTGTTGGTGCTCCAAAACTCTAATACGGATTTGCGTCCCCACGTCCTAGTACTAAATATAGACGGCCCTAGCGTCCTTTTAAGGACGTTAGTGACCTTGCGTCCATATCCCATGGCATCGACCCAGTCAAAATAAACGGTGTCTCGCCGGATATTGTGCGATATCCACGTCTATGGACCGTCCCGTCATCATTCGTTGTGGTTTGCGCAATAGATCGGTACCCCGAATGTGATGTCACAGGCATAAGAGCTGCGTAGAGGCTCATTATTCTTTTCACTCTTATGTAGGGCAAGGTCTAACCTAAATTAGTTCTGGGTGTCTAATGCCCGCATTTTTGGTAAGGGCCCTCGTCTCCCGGTTCGACGGCGCGTCGTGTTCCAGGCGCGCCTCAAAGGGCGTCAGCAAAAATGACGGGGCCCCCTCTGAGCGAGCCAAAGCCTGTCGGGGTCACGGGACTTATTTCCATTACTGAGACCCCGAAACATAAGGGGCTATTGAAGGACACCGTGGATTTTAGTCAGTACAAGTCTGACAGTCCCTCCCATCCTGCCCGAGGTGGGAGGACTCATTCGATGATTTTACCACGATAAAAAAAGGCTAACTTTGGCTGAACTAGTCTGGCCTAATGGCCAAATACATTCCCGCTACGACTAGTGACGGTGTGCTCTGCGCAGACTGATACGGGTTCGGTTTCAGCACGGAAAAATATATTGCCCACTGGTAGTTGTTCTGGGTCTAGTTGTTACAAACATTTAAACTCGCATGCCACCTGTAACAGTAAGTTTAAATGTTTGTAAACGTACCCACGATAGATACAGCAAAAAAATCTAGTCTGGCATTTTTTTTCATATCTTAAAAATTTGGAAGGTTTTCCAAAGATCTGCAAAGTATTGTACTTAATCTTTAGAAGTTTTAGAAGTAGTATTACTGGTACGTTATCTAAACATAACATGCCAACTTTAATCCCAGAAAGGTAGATAAGGCAGAAGTGTACGGCAGACGATCTCCGGCCACCGTAGGCGCGGGCATGCGGACAGCGAGTAAAGGGCAACTCGCTGTCCGACCATGGACCATGCCCGGGTCGACGGCGCGTCGTGTTCCACGCGCGCCTCAAAGAGCTGTCAGCAAAATGACGAGGCCCCCTCACAGAGGGCCAATGCCTGCCAGGGTCTTAGCGGGACTTATTTCCATCACCGTGACCCCGGAACATAAAGGGCTATTGAAGGACACCGTAGATTTTACTCCTCCCGCCCTGACCGGGGTGGGAGGACTCATTTGATGACTTTACCACGCAAAAAAAAAAAGGGCAGAAGTGTAGAAGAGCAGACCTACATTCCACAGCCACCTGTGGCTGATGGAAAAAGACTGAAAAAGACAAAAGACTCATCCCCTGTGATGAGTATCTTAATTCTGTTTATTGTTTTCAAAGACCGGACAAATCCTGTCTTTGGGCGACTCTAAAATAATTCCTGATGGACAACACGCCATTGTTGCTTTTACGTTAAACATTGCTATTGTAATTTTATTCCATTACGCTAGTATAAAAGGAAAAAAGGAACCAGCTAAAGATTTGTTTTCTCTTAATGGAAAATAGTGAAGATGAAATGTTACAAGATTAAGCTTTTTGAAAGACAATGTCTTGTCTGTACCAATAAAGATGTATATAAGGAAATCTGTCTCCCGCTTCATTTCCTGAAGTTTTATTATTTATCCTGCTCAATATATTCAAGTAGGTACTTATGTTTCCGGCGTCGTAGTCCAAATGTTACAAGAAACTTATCCATCATCGTGTAAATCCAGGTTATAAGCTAATTATGTACAGTAAAAACCAAGGCAAATTATTCTAACAAAATCTTTTTTTTTCAACAACATTATATTTCACACTCAAAGTTTTTCAAATGAACTTAGCAAAATTGGTACTGATTAATTTTGCTATTGTAAATGTTATTGGTGTTTAGTTAGTTTAACTACTGATAAAACAACTCACCTTAAAGAGGATTATTAAAGTAAATGATGCAGTGACGTCTCTCAATGGAAGAAGAGAACGTAAATTTGATAAGGACTGTTAATAATAATGATGATGCTATCGATCTATTTAACATCAGTATTTAAATCGAAACCGGTTTTTTATTTTAATTAATGTGTCTGGCCATCATGCATGTGTTACGCAATGAATAAGTATCAGTTTTTTTCTCCAACTTGTTTTTAAAATACTATGTTGCCAATCTCTTCGATTGGTGTTCAAAAATACAATCGAAGGCGACTGATATCTTTTAAAGTTATAAAAATAAAATACGACCACCATTATGTGGACTTTCACCCCGAATGTTATGATTATTTTGAAGAAACCTTTTAAGAGATATTATTTTTAAAGTTATGTAAATAAGGCAATATAAAATATGACAGTAATGAGATTTATTCATGGGAGAAACCCTTATAAGACACATTTAAGTTAATATTAGAAAATCGTCGGTCACGCTGACGACTACGATGAGTCGTTAGGTTAAAAAATTCTTCATAAGCCGTCGAAATAGCTGGTTTAATCCTAAATTACTCTCACCAAGATGGATATTGAATAATAAAAAGGTGAACAACCTCAAGTTTACGTCACTACTACACTAACAACATTTGTGACTAGATAAGTCAACATTTCTTAATGGGAGATTTGACTAATGCGGTCTCTATCTACAATTTGTCTGCTAAAATAAAAATAAATAATACTTTTGCTGTACAAGTGTTGTTTGAACAGTTGTTACGATTACACTAACTGTTGTTTAAGCGTCAGAGCCGTGAAGCTATCGGAACAATGTTGGTTGATGCGTAACTCAAGGTACAAGATAAATGAGCTACATATTTATTAAAAGTGGTGTCGTCGACAGTGAGACCTGTGTTATCGTATCGGGCGAGATGCGAGCGACTCGTATGCGCCGACGCACTCTCATATCGCGCTTAATTTTACAACCTGACATTTACTGCTCAGGTTTTTGGAAACTACAGACGAATAACCACGGATTAAATGTATAGTCACCTTCGGGTGCCGGAGTCGTACAGTGCAGTGTGTGATATAAAACGTGAGCCGGAGAACTTTTACTGACTCTCACTTTTCTGGCGCCAAGTGAACATGATCACGAGCACAGAAAACATCAGCAGTGTCAACGAGCTCACCAGATCAAACATTCGTCTCACGGGCTCGCAACATTGTACGACATGGAAGGAGCAATCAAAAAATATAATAAAATACGTCAAAAGTATTTTCCGCGAGACCACCGTCGAGCCTTGTTTGTTTATTTACATGCTGTGCACCGCTATATCTTCGCTAGCTGTAATGAACATGCACCTGGATAAAGCCTGCAAGGTTAATTTGAATTACGGATCGGAAATTTGCGACAGGATTTCGAGAAGAAATACGTCTGGCCTCGATGAGGAGGACAAGGAAATCCAGTCATTAGTGGCAGGAGTGGTCGCGTGGAAGTTTCCCCTTCAGACTGCAATACCAGCTGTGATGGTGCTATTTGTAGGTGCATGGAGCGATAAGTACAAAAGAAGAAAAATATGCATATTGTTCCCATTTATTGGAGAGATTATTTGCAACATTGGACTGTTATTTGCTACTTATTTTTTTAACGAATTATCACTGACGGCGACGGCTTTGATCGAGGCGTTGCCAGCAGCGTTTACTGGTGGCTACATCATAATATTTATGGGAATGTTCAGTTTTATGGCCGATAGAACTACGATAGAAAATAGAACGTTCCGCCTGGGACTCGTAACGATATGTGTGACGGCGGGGACTCCCACGGGGACAGCTTTGAGTGGTATATTGTTACGTGCTATGGGGTACTATGGTGTATTTTCTTTACTGCTAGTGTTGTACACTTCATCATTTCTCTATGGTTTATTCAGACTCGAGGATGTACTGCCTCCTGATGAAGTGAAGAGTTATAATAATGTTCCTGAGAAGGTGAAAGAATGGAATGTGTTCAAGGAGGTGTTTGAACTTGTTGGGAACACTGTGATGGTGGCTGTGAAGCCTCGTGCTTATAGAGGCAGGACTCAGATTTTTTGTGTGTTGCTACTGTATCTGCTTATGGTGGGACCACTTTATGGTGAGTAACTATTGCTTCCTATTAACTTCCTTAACTTAAAAGAGTTTTTATTATAAGAATATAAAATATTAGCCTACGGTTAAGGCTCTTGCACTTCCTCATTATATCTAATGTTCTAAAAAAAAATACAGTTTTAGTTCAATTTAATAAAACTCTGTAAATAATTAATAAAACGCTGCAATAAAAATACTAAAGACTGCTCTTGTCACAATGAGACGTCGAAAGTGGGTCATTAACTCATTACTTCGTCTGGATTTGTTCTTGGCTCACAGTTAATAAATTTTCGTTAAGAGATGCGTACACATTGGCCGATGATGGCCCATGTTGGCCCTTTTGTCATCCTTTTGTTTTAAAATTTTAATACGTTGCTCACGCGCACGTTTTGCGTGCAATAAAGACGATAATTTGGTTATTACGATCTATGTTACTGCGTCTATAGTGGATAACAATTGACGGTAGACAAATAAAGTACATATTGTTGATTTTCTACAAGGAACAAACACTTTGTGGTTGATATTAATTTTAGTAACAAATTAATATTCTAACACAGTCGGTTCATATGACCGTGAACAATCGTAGATCGTGAGAAATGACCGAACGAACACTTCAACTAGTCATAAACGATTTTAGTACTTCTTAACATTAAAATTTATATTATTATAACGCTGATCGTATTAAATGTTGAACGTCAAAAGATTGTAACATTAATTTTCTATCACTGAATCAGAATTTCTATCTGAATTACAATTACCAAGAAACCTATATTTCGCACAGTTTTGTGACTAAAAAACATGACGCTTCCTTCGAAATTATCAAAAATTAGAACTTTGGCACAAAAATTTGGTTTTAAAAATTAAAAAAAACATCATTGTCGAACAGACCCGAAAAGTGACTGTAATTAATACGAATAATTATTGGTAAAACCTGTTTTTTGTTTGGCAACACTTTAACTGGTTATACGACCGAAGGACGCAAAAATACCCATTTGCAAACGTGAATAAGTCCCGAGAAATTTGACATTTCATACACAAAAAAAACAAACTTAAACCATTTAGGTACAATTATATCGTACAGTATTGAATCGAATATTGTTTATCCGTAAGGGTGCCTTTCCAGAGCTGTGCTATGCGGCTATGTTGCGAGGATATAAACGTCAAGCTACGAAATTATGTGACCGTTTCCACTGACGCTACGCTATGTAGCGGTACGAGTAAAATGTGCTATGAAGATGCGCCGTCGCAAAGTAGCTGAGCGAGAAAGACGAGCAGCTCAAGCTATGCGAAGTATAGTAGAGAATTCTACTCATAACAGGCATTCATAGCGCGCCTCCATAGCGCACATCCATAGCACGCATCCTCCCATATAAAAAATACATCTTAGTTGAATCCGTTTCCACCAGTCTTGCGCTATGTGCACCAAAAAATATGATTGGTGGATATAAAACGCATCTACAGCAACGTAGCATAGCACATCTTTGGTGGAAAAATAGCCTTAGTAAAGCACGCGGCCCGCTTCACTAGCCTACAATCTAGAAGCCAAGCCGGTAAATAACTGGCAAACCTTGACTCCATTGCTTTCCTGTTCACTTACTTCATCTGTTCGAAAAAAAATACGAAAATACCTAAGTACCGCTTAATTTACATATGTATTACATCGTGCGTAACTATGTCTTTATGTAGTGAGGATATGTTTTTCTATGGTCCCAGCAGGTCCATTTACATAGATAATTGTTGTAGAATGGCAATGTGAACTAATTTATTGTCTTTGATTCTTACTCTATGATAGTTGTCAATGCGAACCCCAAAAATTACTTATGGCAGCGAGCACCGTGTAGATGTGATGTGATGTGCAGTTATTACAATATAATAAAACTTCAAACTTATTATAGTCACTTATTTCCTTCCCTGGCCTTAGGGTTTGGGGGCCTGGGTTTTTTAATTAGGCGTTTTCCTTAACTTTGCCTATATTATTACTCCAAAGAATTTTGATTCTTATTAGCAAAGACTATCGAATAGTGCAATAATACAGGATGTGTTTATTTTTCCAAAATCAGCGGGTTCTAATCCTGGACAGAATCTTTGATTTTTCTAAAATCGGATGATTCATTTTTAGTTTTCGTCAAAATCGGCCTAGACACTTCTTTCATTGCTTTTCGATATTCCTCTTAGTTTCGGATATTCCACGCACAAATTCACCCTGAATACTGCACCCGTGCATAGCCGGCGCGAGTCGCTAGTTCAAAATGTAGTCATTTTAGGGTGAATTACTTGATCAGTAGTTAAACCATTTCTTAAATAGTATACCATTTTTTAAAACCAATTAAAAAATTGTGCAGTATTTTAGCAATACTTTCAACTAGCAACGGGCGCTTACTCGACGATATCTCACCTCGTCTTCCGCTTGCAACACTGTGTTGATTAATTGAGTATCGTTAAAAAATGTTGGTCAAGTGCAAGTAGAACTAGTGTATCGAGGGCCCCGTACCCATTTACGACTAACACTTTGTAGAGCAAAAAAGTATTCATTCGCAGTTCTGGGGTATCCCACTTTTATTTTCCAGAAACAGTTGCACTTTGCATTGTGAGCGTGTTTTGTTTTTGCAGAAATGTTTGCTAGCTTCATTTATTTAAATATACGTTAATACATTTTTTCCAGAATATTTTTTTATGAAAATATAATTATAAAATTTAAATAATGGTATATTTTATAAATAATATATACATATTATTATAATATATATATTTTTTTTTTTTTTTTTATTATTCCACAACTATCACACAACGCCATCTAGTCCCAAGCTAAGCAGAGCTTGTGTTATGGGTACTAGACAACTGATAAACATACTTATATATTTCTAAATACATACATATTATAGATAAATTACACCCAGACACAGAACAAATGATCATGCTCATCACACAAACATTTGTCCTGGGTGGGAATCGAACCCACGACCTCCGGCGTAGCAGTCAGGGTCACTAACCACTAGACCAACAGGCCAGTCAAATATACAATATATGTATATAATTTTTATATTATAAAATGTATTTTTAAACAATTTTGATATTTTTATATGTCAAAAGTTTAGTATGCAGGACCGATAAAATCACGAAATCACACCCACTTTCACCATCTTTTTTTAAGGCAACGAGTTTGTTGCGTAACAAAGGCATGGTAGAAGTGACGGATACATAAAATTTCTCAAATTATTATTAAGATGTTGTTGCATAAGTTTTAAGGAACGCACCATATTATTTTATTTGCAGTTCTGCAATAAAAAAGGGCTTTTTGTGAAAAATTCCAATTTGTAGCTGTTCGACGCTGGGTCAGCGCTGCACGCATTGTTATGTGCTGCGAAGGCAATAAATTATAACGTCATGCTTGTTAGAGGAGTTATCGCAAATGAATGATGAACAAGTCGGGAACATAATTCGATGGCATACGACGCGGTAGGTCAAGGAAAGAAATGGGTAGGGGCATGTCGCCGAGCTAGTCACGAAATCAAATGATTTCGTGACTAGCTCTATTTATACAGCTCTATTTCTTTAACACAATTCTCAACAGTCTTTCTTCCGATATATTTCTGTGAAATTGCACTGTAAGCCAGGAAGTATGAATTCACAATCAAGAAGCATCACTAAATAGTATAGACAATGCTCCGTTTCCAATCACCGCGAAGCACTAAAACTAAGTGGCTGATACTATTTGTCCTAGTTTACCTACATCCATAACACGTTGAATCACATCACTATCAACAGGACTCAATACTTTGACCTGGCCTTGATAAGACTTCTATTGGAGCTAAGGATGTAATCATGGTTAACATTTTCGCCACGTGCACTACAGTGTCAATTGTGACTCAAAGTACGGCTTTGACCAGCAAATGCACGTATATTGCGAAAGGTGTAATTGATGTTATCGGGGCACTAAGACCTAAAGATACAAGAACTTCATCACTGCTGAGTTCCAAAACATCAAATCAAAAACAAATAATTTATTACAAGTAGGCCTGTCACAAGCACTTTTGAATTGTCAAAAGACAAAAAATAAAATAGGTAATATAAACATAGTTATGCTCAACATCTGCCTAGCAAAGTCAGTGTCAAATTATTATTTATTTTAATTAGGCCATCACAGAGGCACTTTTAAACGTCGCTATTAAAATTAGCCTTTTCCCAATTATATTGGGGTCGGCTGCCAGTCAAACCAGATGCAGCTGGATATCAATTTTACATGGAGCGACTGCCTGTCGGACCTCCATAACCCAGTGACTGGGTAATACCATACCCCATGGTAAGACTGGTTGTCATACTTCTGACTAACAGTAACGACTGTCAAAAATCTACAAGGACAAAGGGCTTTACGTGCTTTCCTAGGCATGGAGGAAACTCGCTATGACAGATGGTCAACCATCCACAGACCATACCTCGGCAAGCGCGGCTTAACCCGGACGATCGGCCTGTGCGGCTGTAATTATTTAGCCACGAGCTCCAAAGACACCATGATGGTGTATTCCAGTTTCTATAGTTTCTGGGCCAATCATTCGAGTTTATGATAACAAGTGTCCGACTTTAGAATGCGATACACCCAAAAGAGAAGTCGACAAAAATGAAAGTTTACACAAATTCCTTATTTTGGTATACTCGTTTGTGTTTAAAAACTAAAATAAAAAAGCCTTTGCAGACAGCGTTCAGCCTCGGGTGGTAATGCATTCAATTGTTTCTGTCACAGTTACATGGTTAATTTTAAAATATTATAAATTACATATTGATAAAAAAATGTATTAGTCTTACTAAAGGGTATCGTTTAATCTGTACTGACTGAGTTGTGGAGGTCAGATAGACATAAGAACCGCTGCATTTAGCTGATCGCAAACATAATTGAGAAAAAATAGGGTAAATTAAGATGAAAAAGATTATATTATCATCATTATCAGCCTATAACATAGGTACCTACCTATTCCTGGCATCTTATTAAGAAAAATATAATGTAACAAAAAATATATATATATTGTACGATTACTCCAAAATTAAACATATCCTAGTAGAAAATTGCATCTGCTTACGTCATATAAAACCAATAACAAAACATTGAAGAAGCTTCGCAAATCGTATATTTATGTTATGCGGTAGTTTATTGTTCTATTTTTCACCATTATCTAAAGTAGAATCTTTAGTAATATTGTACATTATGGCAGCGAAATCGACGTTACCTGGTAAATACAGAAAGTAATAAATTCACATTTATTTTGTTCAAACAAGCAGCTTTAAATGCCAACGAATTTGCTCTTAATTTTTATTATTTGAGATGGGCTTTTGCAAAATATACAAATATTTTATTCTAGCTCAGAGGTGATAGACAAAGTCAACATGGATTCAACCCACCTTGAATAAGTCTTGTTCACTCTAACTTTGAAGAGATTATGGATTTATGGTGATATGCGTTCGGAAACACAGACGTAGGCAGTGAGTTACACTCTATATTTTGTAGTCTAGCCTTCTAGACTAGAATCATGCAAGATTTCATTATTAATAGGCGATACTCAAACCGAATTTATTTTTGTTTATTTTTGTGTCTTGTTACAACAAGACAAACGCAATAAAATAAATAAGATAAAACTAATAAAAAGAGTAAAATAAAAAACTTTTTTCAAAAAAAATTTAACCGCCTTCAAAAACAACCAATTTTTTTTTTGAAAAAATTTTTTTATTTTACTCTTTTTATTAGTTTTAATATTCAACCCAAATTCTTGGCAAGTACATCATTTTCTTACATGTGCACTAGAATTTTGTAATCCGTAGCACCGGTATTAACATCGTCCATGTTGTGTACATAAAAGAAAGTTCCAATAAAATTCCCTATCTCAAAAAATGCTGAACAGAGTTCGATGAAACTTACAGTATTCCCTAAGGTGAACGATCCTTAATACAACAAAAAAACAATTTTCAAAATCGGTCCACAATTGGCGAAGTAATCGCGTAACAAACACGCAAAAAGTAAAGATCATCATGTCATCCAAGTAGGCGAAATTAATAAAAATGCTCACAAAATAAAAAGTACTGAACCAAATTTGATGAAATTTTTATGGGACCACACTGCAAGTATCCTGCATCGAACAAAAAAATAATCACACTAATCGGACTAGAAACCTCGGAGTAATCGATGTACATACATAAAAAAAAAACAATAAAAAAAATAAAAAAACATACCGACCGAATTGAGAACCTCCTCCTTTTTTTGAAGTCGGTTAAAAAGGCAAAAGGCTAAATTGAAATAGGGTCACAGGTGGCAACCAATGAGGTATTAATATAATTTTTCTTTTCTTCGGCCGAAGTTGAGGCAGAAAAGTCCATCAATACTTATTGTATTGGTGGTTTGTTGTATTATCCTTAGTTTTATTTTATTTATTTATTTATTAGGTTAGTCAACAATTGTTTACACACATCTTCAACAATATCATTATGCTTGCATGTATAAGTGTAACAATTACTTACTGACTAACACCACATGTACAGTTTTGGTTTAACACATAATTATATAAAAATACATAATAAAATCTTTGCTTTTTGCCTATAATATTAACAATAAAATCATAAATTAAGACTACGAATTATAATCACGTAATTTGTAATAAAAAAATAAATTGAAAAATAAATAAGACATTTAAATTAGTAATTAAAAGACTACAATAAAAATTAATTAAACCTAAATATTTAACACAAACAAAAACTAAATTAGGTTACATTACATTACATTGGATATATCACGACTTGATTAATTATAATAATAATACCTTAATTTACATACAATTTCATTATTTATAATAACTTATTTTACCTCAATTTTTACATACAATCGTACAATTATTTATCAATAAGTAGGCTTTTGCAATTTATACTGGAGTAGTGGTCCCTAATTATTTTACGAAATTTACTCAATTTGTCATGGTGTATATCTATAAGATCACTACAATTGTTTAGTGTGTTACACAGACGTGCAATCGGAGAGTTTGCACCCAGAACCGTTCTACGTAGAGGAGGGTGTAGTGGAGTAATGGGGTTTCGTGGATATCGGGATGGGGCTCGAAACTTTATAAGTCTCAATAAATTAGGGCATTCCACTTTATTTCTGAGCAGTTTGTACAAAAACAAGGCATCAATGACATCTCTTCTAGTTGATAACGAGTCTATCTTGAAGTATTTCAAGCGAGTGTTGTAGGATGGCAGCTGTTTGCTTTTTCCTTTCGAAAAAGCGAGATGCCATAGAAACCGCCGCGTTAGTTTTCAATTAGATGTTGTCTAATAAGTCGTGAAAATTTGAGATTTAGAAGAACCATTGCAAACTTACAAGAAGTGCACAAATTGTAATCCTAGTTAGTACATTTCTATTAGGAATAGAGGGCGGTCTGAGTCTGTCAGTGGGATAGGCTCTTAACTCAAAATTTTCGCAACGTTAATACTTCAGGTGGGCCTGAAGTTTCAATATCGCAAATATTTCAAGAAATACAGTTATGCTACAAAAAAAATGTACATTACATGGTATATTTACATTAAACAATTAAGCAAAGTCTTTCAAAGACATCATTTGTACAAGACATGGTAAATAATGTCTGTTCTTTTTAAAAAACATTATAACAGAAGAATTCTTTGTTTCATATCATAAAAGAAATAATTATCTTGTGTCCTTTGCTGCTTGTAGAGGACAAGGTGTTCAACCGGAAAAATCCTCGCTCTCTTTTTCGTTGTCACAGAAAAAAATACTGTATTCCTTCTTAATCCCATCAATAAAACGAAATATTTTCGCTTTTTTAAAACTGATTCTGAGGAGTTTTTTTTATAACCTACGTCCAGCCTCATCTTGGATTTGATTACCTAAGTATTAAGACAGGGACTGTTTTTAAGGGTGTTAAAAACATCAAACAAGTTCTCACGCCTTGAGTGGAGCAGAAAGGTTTGTCAGACTAAGAGTAAAAACCACCCTGTTACTTGACATATTTCTACTAACAGGCTGTATTATTGAGGGTTATCATCATCATCAGCCTGTGTTCGTACGCTGATGAACATAGGCCTCTCCCAATGTGCACCACTGAGCCCTTTCTTGAACTTTCCTCATCCAATCTCCGGCAGCCTTTTTGTATGTAGGTCGTCGTACGCCCTAGCTATTGTGGGTACCTATCAGAAAATTCTCAGTAACTGCTCGGAATTTAAACTATTCGATCGATACGTTTATCTTCTATAACATGAAATTTTACAAATCTGTGAAATGTGTTCTCGTTACTACTATTACGTTATTGTACTGTTTAATCCCAAAGGAGTTAAAGGCGTATTATTATGGTACACACGGCTACACATCAAGCTATACAAAACCAGTATCAGCTGATGGTTTATTGAATGTAAAAATCGTACAAAGTGAGACCAAGACAAATTAGTTTTGTATAGCTTGATGTGTAGCCGTGTGTACATTGCTTTTCAATTCTAGCGCAAAACCCAGATAATTACTACGCGTAATAAGCATTAATAAGTAGATTAAATCATGCTATTATAAACCGTATTAACCAGGCAATTGGCTGTTAGGTAGCTCACAATGAAATTAGCGATTTCACAGCATTTGTGGCAAGTTAATTATTTGGCAATACAGTCGTCATTTGATTGTAGAGGGAATTTAATTCCTTCGTTGATTTAATCAGCTGTGTGATTGCGTTACGCATGTTTAATGGAAACGTAATTTATTTTGACAATTCAACAGTACTCATTGTGTTCTTTACGTTGTTGTGGTAACGAAGTTTGCATACTTATGCAGCAATGAATAAGGAACTTCCTTCATGATTCTTCGGATTAAGTGTGCCAAAATCCACCCCATTAGACATTTTTACAGCTAAAGTTTGCTAATGCATTGACAGAAACATCCACAATTGGATAGTTTCCCTATGAAATCTTCTTAAAATTGAAAATCCGCAAATTCTGGGAATTGTAAAAGCGTTGTAGTCATTTGTCGTCTTAGAATACGAGCGTCAGTTTCAGAAAATATTTCCAAAATAGGTTTTTTTTTCTGATAAATTTTGCAGTATGCATTACAATTTAATAAATGACCCTTATGAATTAAACATCCACTTCCAAATTTAGCCTTTCCTCCGTTAATGAAATGTCATGCCAACAGATTTCGCAGCGAATTTATAAGCAACGAAAACGGGGATTCTCCTTTTCAAGCCTCGTGACCATCAAGGCAGCAAATACGTCTTTATTTACTACAACATTGTTGATCGCATTTCCCCAACTTATCTCTATTTCCTTTATTTATTTACCCGTCTTTTCCTTGAGTGAAACAAAGATACAACTTATAATATAATATATCTTTTTCAGGTGATTCGCAAGTGGCGTATCTTTACGTGATTCGCAAATTTGGGTTCACGGAGGTTGAATACAGTGTTTATGGTACTATAAACATCGTCTTGGGTCTCTTTGGTAAGTACAATTAGCACTTTTTCTCGGCTTTCGAACTCAGGTAGATACTAAGGATGCTTGCTTAAAGACACAGGTCCTCAGTATAGGGAAGTTAGAATGGATCGGATTATAATAATTCTACCTATTCCACTTATGAGGAACTACGTACACACGGCTACACATCAAGCTATACAAAACCTCGGTCTCGCATCTTTATCTTGGTCTCGCATCGTACGATTTTTATACACAATGAATGGTCAGCTAATACTGGTTTTGCATAGCTTGATGTGTAGCCGTGTGTACATAGATAAGCAATCTGAGTCAAAATCCGTCCTGACCAAATGAGCACTAAATCGAACATTTCGGTAGACTTCTATTTGAATACATGTAAGATTCAAATTGTATTAACTCTGAGCATGGTTATCAAGCGACATCTTTAAGTGAAAGGCGACATTTCTAAGGGAGAAAAACATCGATTCAAGGAGGACAAAATAAAACGGGTGTATAAAAATAAACAAACTTAAAAAGCTTAAAAAGTCACGCTAAAGTGAACATTCCAGACCAGAAATCCTTTATCTTTATGCAAGCTCCCTTATGTATTACTACCTACATATTATAATGTGGTACGGTTTGGGTAAGACCGTCAGTCATAAAATTTTATCCTTGATTGGGTACTCCATTTTCTTTTATTTGACAACGGTTCAATTTTATAGGCTTATAAAATGTATAATTAAATGTGAAGACAAGTCGATGATATTTTTTTTTTGGAATTATCGATTAAATTTTAATGATTGATTGTATTAGTACAATAAATAAAAAAACACGATAAGTGGAAAAAGACCATTCAGCAACAAGGGATTTAGGTATACTCATTTGTATTTGTATTAATTTCAAAATAATTCCACCATGTGTTCTTGAGGTTCTTGTTAGACAGAAGAATATCAAAATGAGCCTGATAACCAGGGGAACGCGTATTTCCCTTTCCGTGTTCAACTGGCGACACCGATCTCGCGAAATCCACACGCTTTTGTTTTACTACGGAATCCTACGATCCCGTGTTCAATTCGCGTCAACTGAGCACGCCTTTGTGATCAAGTGGCGCTGGGTAAGGCTTCACAAAATCGTGTGCAGTTTTTAAGAGCGAGCGAAGCGAGCTCGGGATTTGCTGGCACCCCGACTCGGACAATTTAAGTTTGAAGAGGATGGCGGGGTCCTCTTCATGGTAATTTTTTTTTAAACCACCCAGAAGTAGGAGCCCCGCGAAGCGGGGCACCGTCGACCTTTTCATAACCCAGTTATATTTGTTTCGAATAGACAGGTTAAAAAACCGTATTCAATTCAATTACACACTGTTTTGTAAAACTTCTTTTAACGTTGCTTGATCGCTAAAGCGTGCTCAGTTGACGCGAATTGAACACGGGATCGTAGGATTCCGTAGTAAAACAAAAGCGTGTGGATTTCGCGAGACCGGTGTCGCTAGTTGAACACGGAAAGGGAAATACGCCAGGGGAACACCTTGAAAAATGTACCCATTCAAACAAAAGATGAATTTTCCAAAACACCCCTTTTCACCAACAGACGCTTTTGAGTAACTAGGCGCACATTCACCAACAGTTGAAATGAGGATAAATTTAAAACGTCCTCTTTTTTGTAGTTGGCTAAACGTGTTTATACGAAGCAATAGATTATGCTTAGATGGTTTAGTCATGTTGCTGAATTCAATGAAGGGGTGACTAACAAAAGGGTGAGAGTTTGATAGTACATTTTGCTCCGCCCAAGGTGGAAGGACTTACCTGATGAGTTATAAGCCCCTTAAAAAAGGGATCCTAGCAGGAGGCTTTGAGAAAAGAATAATAAGTGTATGAACAAAATTTAAATAGTATAAATATTATTGTAAACTACGTAAAATCGAATGCTGAATCTGCATTCCAAAAGGTCTTCAGGGTTACTCAAAAAGCATCACTACAAAAACATCGGTTTGTTTTTTACAAACCAGTCATATAATTATCTCGTACCTACAAAAACATGCACTTGTATAATTACTTTCGGTCAAAATAAAATCAGATAAATCGCTTATATTTGCATAATATTTGTTTGTCAGTAAAAAAGCAATGTGACCTTTCTATGGCAAGTGTTATTGCAGTAACATTTTATCTTTTACCATGAATTAAAACGCATCTTCGTTGCGTGCGCGCAGGCATAACGCCATCTTTATCAACCTAGGTCAAGGATTGCGGATCGCGATTCAGCCGTGCATTTATCACGCGACCGATTTCCCCCTATTTCGAAAATTAACTTTATTCCTATTTATATAAAGGTTTTAATTCTCTGCAACGGATGATGTTCATTAATTTACTAATTATTTTTATCAAAACGGGTTTGAAGTACTGAGCAGGTGATGTTCCACAAATTAATATTGATCATTATACTTTCAATGTTAAACCTAATTTTGGGTCGTTCACTGGGTACCTTTAATTGTGGCAGGTACTTAGGTAGGTAGATAAAGGTATTATAGATCCAGTTTTATTCGATTGGACTAAAATCAGCATTAAAGGTTTCTTATTTCTCGAATATATCACAACCACGGTTAATGCTACAACGCGTAGTGGTATCATTTTAAATTATCTACTATTTTAGTTTAGAACTAACTCTTTTGTTGCAGTTTTCCTGATTTTATTTTTTTATAGGTACTAGTGATACAATCAATCGTTAACACTAAACGATAAGTGGAGTTTCGTAGTATCGCAAGTATTTTCTGAAGCAAATACAAAAAAAGTGTTTTTCAGAATCGCTGTAGGTACCTTCCAAATTGCATATTTTTTATTTAATGCGGAAAGGTCGACCAAAGATAAACCTAGTATTTGTTCAATCATCAGAAAATAAATATTGTTGCGGAATAGGCGCGACGAAGTCTTAATGATAATGAGATTAAAAGTGCATATACTATACCTACTAGGCGATAAAATAATATGTTATAAACAACATTTTGTTTTATTTTTTATCTTTAATTGCGACTGCTCATTCTTTTTAGTTCTGGTTTTTTGTTCAAAAATTTAACCACTGTTATTAATGCATGAGTAACTTTCTGTACGTTAAATTTCTCCTTAAAATCCTAATATGGTTAGGTAAATAATGGAAAGATTTTCTTTAATTCATCACTGCTCCTTATTCATAATGGTGAAGGAAAACATCTTGAGGAAACAGTGAATGTCCTAGAACTAAAAATTTTAAGATTTGACATTTACCTGATGCATGCATGCATGATAATGGCTTGTGTTTCATATTATAGCCCTCCTCTACTAACTGTGCTAAGCTAATGCTATACGGATTGCTAGATAGATTTTATTAATTGATCAGAATATAAAGCTATTATTTTACATACTGACTTAGTAGGAGAACAGTGGGACGGGAACGTGAGGTATGATGAAAATCACACACTTAACGCTAACTTAAAACAATACTAAAGTAGCGCAAGCGCCAACAGGACGCCGTTTGTTAATGGCCACTTACAAATGACGTCCTGATGGCGCTTGCGCTACGTTAGTGTTGTGTTCATCATCAGCCTATAACGTTCCCACTGCTGGGACACAGGCCTCCTCTCTTGTGAGAGGGTGTGGGCCATAATCCACCACGTGGCCCAGTGCGGGTTGGCAGATGTCACATGTCTTCGAATTTGATGGTTCTAGGACATGCCGGTTTCCTCACGATGTTTTCCTTCGCAGTGGTGATGAAAGAAATAACACAAAGTAATGCGCCACGCTGGGTTCGAACCCACGACCTAAAACTCGTAAGTCGGGGCCGATACCACTGGGCCACCACTGCTCTCGTGTTGTGTTAATTAACCCTAAAGAGTGTAAGCCCCCTCCCCCACCTATTATACCTCGCGTCCCCGTCTTATACACTGTTCCCCTACGTATAATATAGCTAGAGGAGTACGCGAATGAAAACTAAGGACACTTGCACTGGAACCTAACAATAGTATGCGTTTCTCCCTGGTCTCACAACATAGTATGTCGCCTAGATAATATATCACGTACCTAGTTGTTATGCAATAGTTTGGTTTCCAAAGTCCGGAAATTCACGATATAACTCGTGATTTATATCTTGAATTTCTGTGAACTGTGTGCACTTGAAGGTTCCAATTGCAAGCGAATTCAGAAGTACGGTTTATAGTTTGAAATATTTCGTACGGAAACGCTGTTTCTGTTTTCAAATGATATTTCGAACTTAACATTATATTCTGATTTTATCACAGAAACTATGTTAGGTAGCTACTATTGAACAAGTTGTGAAAATGATTGAGTTTATTTCTTATTTCTTCCAAATTGACGGCACGGTTGGTGTAATGTTCCCACTACTGGGACACAGGCCTCTTTTCTGTGAGAGGGAGTGGGCCTGATCCACCACGCGGACCCAGTGGGGGTAATGTTCCCACTACTGGGACACAGGCCTCTTCTCTGTGAGAGGGAGTGGGCCTGATCCACCACGCGGACCCAGTGGGGGTTGTTAGATATCACAATGTTTGATGTTTCCTCACGATGTTTTCCTTCAACGTTTTAAGAGCAGTGGTGATGCAATAAATTACACAAAGTAATGCGCATGGCGGGGTTCGAAACCACGACCTACAATTCGTAAGTCGGGACCGATACCGCTCGGCTACTACTGCTCTGCTCACGCTCTTACGCCAAGATAAAATTATTTAAAAAATGCTCATGGGAGGACATCAAGGCAGGGTGGTGCTGCAAATAATGTATTAAAGGGTGTATTAAATTATGAATAGATCGAAATATATAAATACCCCCACAATAAGCCTAAAATATTCCCAGTGCTGGGGAACATAGGACTCTTCGCGTGGGATTATCAGTGCGAGTCGGTAGAGGTCTGGTATCCTTGAATTTTTCATTTCCCCTCTATATTTTCCAACACCTTTTGAGAGCCCACAATTAGGTATATAACCACGGTATTTATCTAGGTATCTAACAATATTTGAAAGTCAAATTTGAACCATTACCCTACTTGAAACACCAGCCCGACTAACCAATTTGAGCAACCGAGATTAAAACTGTTGCATTCGGAAACGTGGCGTAACTAATAATCCGCAGCATATTTGTATAGGTAGCTGTCTATTTATGTCACAAAATAAATTGATTTAGAGAAGGTCCACTATCGGAGGGATTAAATTAACTACCATATTTTAATAAATCAACAAATTATTGTTTGGTTTTGTGGCCAAAATCTTATAAGAAGATATGTATTTGACAGTGGCTACCAGAGGGGCCGTCAATTTTTAAAAGTTGCTATTTCAAATTCGCCATTTGTCGAAGGCTAACGTTTAATTAGACTTTAGAGTTCAGTATAATTTGCCGAAATAATGACGTCATTAGAAAATTTTGTCGAGTTCGACACCACCTTTAAAACCGAGAATTGCGAGAATTGTTTATCGAATTGATAATTCGTAATTTAGATTATCAAAAAAAATTATGTCCCGTATACTTTTATTTTGATATAAACCTAAGATTTGACTAAGTTACATTGCTTATCTATATATATAAAAATGAAACCCGTTTTCCGTTGTCACGACATAACATGAAAACGGCTTGACCGATTCGGATAATTATTTTTTTGTTGTGTTTGTAACCATCGGGACCGGGTTTTAGACCGGGTCCTCCACCCGTGCGAAGCCGGGAAGGGCCGCTAGTTTGCTTATAAAAATAACAACACGTTACGGCGAGCCGAACCGTCCGAAAATATTTTTTTAAAAGACGATAAGGACGTCACGATCCTTTAGTCCCGAGATTTGACGCTTTTATTTCAATATGTCAATGTTCATTTATTATAATAAACAAAAATATACGTGTCCATTATTTTACAATACTCTAATTGACGCACTAAACCAGATTTGCAATTTATTTTTTGCTGTTAACAAGCCTATTATAAGTGCACCTTCTGAATGTAACCGTGTCAACGCAGTACTGCATAATACATGAGATTCAGTCCAGCATACTGTTTATTTACTAGTCCTCGTATAAACAGGGTTGCAGAACACTGTTACGATAGCATTAGCAATTTTGTTCGCTGTAAGAACACAAAATAAATTACAGATGGATTTTCTGAAATAATAGACATTTTAGACCCTCTGCACTGAGCAGGGGTCAGTTTAACATGTTCAGCACGCGTAGCATGGCGATTCTATCTCTATTCTTCCAAGAAAAGACAAAGTTATTTCATCGTTATTTCTACACAAATCGACTGTTTTTTTGCACAAATATGACACTACTCTTAAACCATTAAAGTATAAAAACATATCTTTTCTATATTTTAAACATTGCTATGCTTTAACCGATAAAAATCTTTCACGTTCTGTCATTTTGTCTATTCTCCAGTCGACAAAACCCGTTTCTACAGCGCCATGCTACGCGTGCAGTAGTCACTCTAACGACCACTGCCACAGATCTCCAGTTACTGGGTACTTTCCCAGTAAGACAGTAAGACTCATAATAATTTATCTATTGTTGTGTCTTGTTTTCCCTGGCCTCTTTTGTAAGAGAGGCAGTGGGCCATAATCCACCTCGCAGGCCCTGTGGATCAGGATGCAGTGGTTAAATCAGTCGGATATAGAACCGCTACGTTCTCACGGCGATATTAATAGAATAATATGATAACCTGGTGACTCCCCGAGAATCTTTGAAAATAACACGTTTTGTTTACAGAATTATTAATTTTTCTTAACACACTTAGAGACATTTAGGCAATATCCTTAAATTAGCGGGTTATTCACCTAAAATCCGGTCATATGAATGCAAAAATCTTGAATAATAAACTGACTTACTCCATTTTTTTTGTTTTCAAATACTTATCGTAAAGAAGACACAAGATTACGGAACAGGACCTTAAATAATGTGAAATAAGGTTATAATTTGTGCGTTTTATTAGAGCCTGAAGGGAATGCGTTAGTCGAATGTCAAATAAACACGCAACTGAGGTATAAGTTCCTTAAAATGTGAGAATATTTTCGGGAATTTGCGTTGCCATGTTTTAATTAAGTAAAGATCAGTAACCAATGAGTCTATTTGTTAATGAGTTTGCTTTCCACAAAAATACTAAACTGAAAACCACCATGCAGGATAAATTCCTTGTTTTTTAGCGTGGTAAAATCATCAAATGCGTCCTTACCCAGGGCAGGGCAGGAGGGACTATCAGATTTGTACTGACTAAAATCCATGGTGTCCTTCAATAGCCTTTTACGCTCCGGGATGACAGTAGCTCGTTAGTCCCGCGACTCTGGCTGGCTTTAGCCCTTTGAGGGGCCCCGTCATTGTGCTGTCAACGCATGAGACGCGCGTAGATAACTTTATTCAATTTATTTTTCGAAAACAAAATTTAATACTAACCTTCTTTTCCAGGAACCGTTTTCTGCATATCGTTCCTCAGCAAAAGGATGAATGTGCAGGACAGTGCGATTGGCGCCCTAGCAGGATTGAGCAGGATAGCTAGCTGTTTCATGTTTGCGTTTGCGCCGACGAGACCATGGTTTTATTCAGCCCCTGTGCTGAACATCTTCAGCCATACTGGTCTGACTGCTGTGAGGTCTTTAGCCACTAAAAGTGTTCCTACTGAAGAAGTTGGTAAGACATTTTTTTTCACTAGATTCTATTTATAAGTATAAATGTGTCAGAAAGGTGTGGTCATTTTAAGGGACTGTTATGGACTGTAAACCTGAACAACTTTATTCAAAGGACCAACATCATCAACAGCAGTAATTTTTCTGACCTTTTTCCAATTTATTTGGCAAAGCAGGTCGTCTTCTTCCATCCCTAACTATAGAAAGAAAGAAAAGAATGAAGTACACTTTACATAACTATAATACCAAATCATCATCGCAGTTGTCATTCAGACAATCAATTTTGTTTTTTTAGGCTTCTCCTCCACATACAGCTATAATCGTGAATTGTTATAATTAGAGGCACAATACATTCGGGTCTTTTTTTTTTTTTTTTTTAGCGTGGTAAAATCATCAAATGAGACCTCCAACCCCGGGCAGGGTGGGAGGTACTGTCAGACTTGTACTGACTAAAATCCACGGTGTCCTTCAGTAGCCCTTTATGTTCCGGGGTCACGGTAATAGAAATAAGTCCCGCGACCCCGGCAGGCTTTGGCCCTCTGAGAGGGGGCCCCGTCATTTTGCTGACAGCTCTTTGAGGCGCGCGTGGAACACGACGCGCCGTCGACCCGGGCATGGTCCATGGTCGGACAGCGAGTTGCCCTTTACTCGCTGTCCGCATGCCCGCGATACATTCGGGTCTAGTGAGCGTTTTTGTATGCAAAACCTGATTAGTTTTTCGCGATTATACTTGTTGAAGTTCAGTTCAATGGATAATTGGATACCCTTAAAATAGATCCAACTCTACCATTTGTGTAGGCACATCAACCATTACACCTACCTCAATCTGTCAACCTTATCATAATTAGGAGAAGGTTAATGTTCGATTGGTAAAATATGACAGATTGAGGTATGTTGACCAGCTGGCGTCTGTGTAAACAAGTAGTTCTATAAAGACCAACTAGAAATAAATTTCAAAATTCGCAAACATTTTCTTTAGCTTTACATTTATGAGAACTATTAATAAGAGTAGTTCTAGTGCAGGTAAGCAGCTTACAACGCTATTGTTGCTCTATTGCATTTTCCAGAGCAGAAAATCATTTTCTTCTTCCTTGCACTGAAATTTTTCCTCCACAAACAAAAAACTGACTATGGTTAAGCAATTCTTATTCTCAACTGTACCCTTAGCACGAGTTTTCAGTATTTGAGACGTAAAGTAAACTGGAACTTTGACAATTTCAAATTGTCAATTTTTAAGGAAAAAATTAGTTCCTTCTCGCGTAGTTAAAAATAGTAGTTGAAAATTAGTTACAGCGTCTCTGGTATGCGACATCAGAGACTCTGTTCCATTTTTTCATACAAGAAACGCTGTAAATACTGGAAAGACGCTGTAAATTAAGAGTGAAAACTCGTACTAAGGGTACTGAACTGAATTTGAACCATTTGTCTTACTTCGTACTTCAGATGAAATTACTCAATCTCTAATAGTAACAAAAAATTCGTGGAGCAACTTTGATTGTTCTATTTATCTGAAAGCAAACCATCTTAAAGCGTTTACACAAAATAAATGACGAAAGAAATTGCTCAATAAAACGTTACGACTTGATAAGGCAAAATTTCCCGAAAAGGGCAAAAACAGCAGTTAATACAAGGGAGAAATGGCTATGCAAAGGATTAACACCTGTTGCTATCGCGTCTGAAGATTCATTTTTGCTTAAATTTTCTACGCGTTTCAGCGCACCTACTAAATTAATCAGGAGAAACGTGCAAATTATAAATTGTTTGTTTCGGTCCTCTTGGTGTTGCGAAGTTCGTCCTTACTTCAAAATTCATGAACATTAGTAGATCTTTATTTACAGATTTTCTTAGCATTTTCGGGTCAAGAACATGACGCTTGTTTACTTGCTGAGCATTTAAAATGATAAGCAAAAATTTGGCGATACTATAATGCTTTATTTTATGGCCTTCTTTATGCCCATCACAATCCAAAGTAAGATTTAGGCTTAATATTCTTATCATGTGACAACGTTTGCTTTTTTCTTTTCACAAGCATTTGTCTAAGAGACTAATTTATTCCTAATGTGAGTTTATTAAGTGATATCCATCTGCCAATATAAAAGCATCCAGATGTTTCGCAATCGTCTCAAGCGCTTTTAATAGGATTTAACCGTCTATGTCTCAGTTTAGCGTTTAAGCAAATACAGGCATGATTGTATGTTACGTTAAATACATAGAGAAAGTTACTATAATCAGTCTATAATGTTCTCACTGGACCACGGGCATTCCCTCTGTGAGAAGGAGTCGGCCATAATCCATTACGCAGGCCCATTGCGGTATCACATGTCTTCGAATTTCTGGTTCCAGGACATGCCGGTTTCCTTATATCGTTTTGAGAGTTTTTTTTTTGTTTTTGATTGGAACAAACCCACCACACAATTCCCAAACTACTGCAAGTCCTGAAAGACAGAATCAACAGTGGCAAAATATCAGAAAAGCGCCGAGACAATGATGCTCGACGTGTCATGGAGAATGAATTTGTCTGTCTTGGATCTTTCAATGAAATAATCAGAAAAGAATAGTGGAGGAGTTGGAAAAACGTTTCCACTTCCCTCCATGCAAGCAGTCGTCCTCGTTTTGGGAGTAGTAGGTGATGTAGTGATGAAATAAACTACACTAAGTTATGACCTTGGCGGTGCCGGAGCATTACCTCTGGGCGGCCACTGCTCACCCAGAAAGGACAGGATGTTAACCCTTCTTATCTTATTTGCAGCAAAGCTGAGTGCCCTCATCGGGGTGACAGAAGCAATAGCGCCATCGATATACATGCCGGCGACGAGCTACATCTATATGATGACCATCGATCACTTCCCTGGGGCCTTCTACATGTTCGATGCTACCTTGACTGTCGTTGCTTTAGGATTATTTGGGTGAGATATTATTTAATTTTCATTTTTTTTAACAGCCGCCATTTTACCTGAACTGTTACATGTTACATGGTTGGCGTGTCGCGGTTTGATTCTTGCACGGCGGGCTAAACAGTTTCGGGCCCCTGGATATTTCTGTATGTGAGTTTCGATGTCAGTAAACGCATCCACGATATTCTAGTGTGGGGCAACGATAGAAATAAGCCAATATTAATGGTATCAAGTCAAGTAAAAAAAATATGAGGTCAAGTCTAAATTCAACTCGCTAATCTGACTAGAATATGACCACGGATTATGCTCGTGTCGTGACGGTAATTATACTAGTGCGGCGGAAAATTCATAATCTCCATGTGTGCCTAATTTCATTAAAATCCTTGCTGATATTACTAAGATACTTAGATTTATGTAAAAAGATAATAAATGTAATACATATTTCTGATCGCCCAGATATGATGGTCGCACTACCAGTGCGACCATCATTGTTTATTTTTAGTTTGACTGTTGATTGTCTAAGCGAACCCTGGAACGGAAAGTTGGATATTTAGTCAGTAAGAGTCTGAAAGTCCTTTCTGCTCCACCCAGGGTGTGAGGACTTATTTGCTGATGGTCTTGAGTTTAAAAAGAAATGGTGATGCAGAGAAAAAAACTTGTTAGCATCCATATTAATAATATAACCTGCTTTTAAAATTTGTATGAAATGCCCTACGGCACACGTTCTTTACTATGGTGAAATATGACATTGATAGAATCAATTTATCAAAGTGATATTTTGAAAGAGGTGTTTGCATCGAAGTTTTCCTTATAAAGTACAATAAGTAGAAATGAAATCATGGTGAAATAGATTAAAATTTCTAGGTAAATAGATTAGAAATTAAGCAATGTTTGTAATGTCGTTAATATTATCTGTCTTTGGAAAAGAAAAACAAGTCCTAACATTTACAATTTGTTTGTAAATGCTAGGATTACCATCATTTTCTTTTATTTACTTGCCTAATGTAGCGTCTATTTCTAAACCAAATGTTACTTGAAGTTCAAATTTATCTTTAGATACAGTCACGTTGAAAAGGTGTTTGTCACCTGTTGGACTATTTTAATCTACTAATCTTAGAATCTGCGTCATAAAACCAATTTATAGAAGAATAGTCTTTTTAAAACGCAGGTATTAAAAAAAAATGGCACTTTATTGGGCGGTAATATGTCAGAGAACACAGTTTCTTAGATACCAAACTAGTAAGTAAGGTATTAGGGACTTCTGTAGCGTTGTTGACATACGCTGTGGCAATAATTGTCGTTCGCTGGACATTGTTCTTAATTATGCACAGTTAGCGCAGTGGCTGAGCGATGAGACTGCTGCGCTCCGTGTCGCGGGTTCGATATCCGCACGGAGCAAATATTTGTATGATCTACAAGTAGATGTTTTGGGTCTGGGCGTTTGTGTATGTGAGTTTATATGTTTGTGAACGCACCCACGATACAGGAGAAATATTCTAGTGTCCTCGCACCGTTTTATTAATGATTATGACACCTTTATCATTACTCATATAACAAAATAATATTATAATAATGCGAAAGTATTTGTTTTAAATCATTGAACCGATCATCCTATTACGCATATACTTTATTTAATGTACAGAAACGGGAAATTACAATAAAATTCATGTTGTGATATAAGATTACTCCATGTAAAATTTTTAACTAACGAAAGCGAAGCCACAGACAAAAGCTAGTTATTAATAAAAGAAAGAAACTAATCCTGACGAAGGTGTAACATACTTCGACTGTACAAATGTTGACATTGATGAAACCTTAAATCGTTCAGGTTCATTTTCAGGAGGGATCTATTTTCAGGATTTTATTTCGAGACGTGCCTGAAATAAAATCCACACAATAAATAGTACGTTCACACTGTTTGAGAAGACTATATTGAATCATTTTTATCAATTATCTTAAAACGAATAAAATCACTTTTACTTGAAATCTACAGGATGATTATTTTTAAACGTGAGGGGATATTTTTAAAAGAGAGGGCGACAGTACTCATAAATACGACTAATTTTCACTAAAAAACTATCTGCGCAACGACAACAGCTGTTTTTTTTTTAATAAATAGGTAATAAAAAGCTGTTCTCAACATTTTTTGAGTAATGCAACAACAAATGAATTTGGTCGGGTGTAATCTATAATCTATAATATGTATGTATTTAAAAATATATAAGTATGTTTATCAGTTGCTTAGCACCCATAACACAAGCTCTGCTTAGCTTGGGACTAGATGGCGTTGTGTGAGAGTTGTGAAAAAAAAAATAGAGCAGCTTTATATTCTATATGTCATGGTTGATCCCATATTGATAATAATTAAGATAAACAAATATGCATAAAACTGCGTGTTATTTTTTTTCATATTATGACCTAATTAAGTTAAATTGTCGCAATTGTGCAATGATAAACTACGACTCTTGCATCACTCTGTCATCCTCAAATATATAGGTACTTCATTTTTATTGCATCGATGTTGATAAGTAAAATAAAACAAAAACTTATCGATACTTCTATAATTACAACAATGTACTACTTATACTAATATCACTCGTTTATATAATTAACGCCACAAAACCCGGTTTGGCAGTTAGTCTGTCTGCTTGCCTTGCTTTCACCTAGACATATTATGTCTTATTAAATTGCCAAAAAATAAACCTAAAGAAAGATATTTATTTTTTGTGGGAAGAAATTACGTGCATACACAATGAAACACAATAGAACTGAATAAAATAGTTGATACCTGCAAATCCATCATATTTCCACTCAACATGATTTTATTCTAGTACCCAAGACACACCCTGTTTACATTTTATCATCTCGTGCGATGTCTTTGGCACCATTGCAACACATTATCTCCTTCCATTCTCCCCTATAGAGCGTCAAGGCTTATTTACTGCGTGGGCATGCGGACGGCGAGTAATGGGTGACTCGTCGTCCGATCATGGACCATGCCCGCCGCGACATGTTCCACACGCGCCTCACAGAGCTGTCAGAAGTCAGATGGAGCTCCCCTTAGAGGCCGAAGCCTGCCTCAGGTATCAGGTAACCTTGACCCTAGAAGGTAAACGGCTATTGAAGAATCATCGTGGATTTAAGTCAGTACAAATCTGACAGTATTAGTCCTACCCGTACTGTCAGACTAGTATGGACTCTTAGATGATGATTTTACCACGACAAAAAAGGCTTATTATTTATTTATTTTTTCTTTAAAATCATTTGTTTAGTCGACTCTTCAGGTGACCAGAGGGCTGGCCTATTCCTTGGCCAACGAATTAGCATTGCCATACAACGTGGCAGTGCCAGCGTTCTGGGCACTGTTCCCGTTGACAGCGATGTGGACGTATTCTTTGACGCCCTATGAATGTTTTCTCTTTTATTTATTTATTATTATTTTTCCTGAGAGCAGTGGTGGCCCAGTGGTATCGCTCCCGACTTATGAGTTGTAGGTCGTGGGTTCGAACCCAGCTTGGCGCATTACTTTGTGTAATTTATTTCATCACCACTACTCTCAAAACGGTGAAGGAAAACATCGTGAGGAAACCGGCATGTCCTAGAACCATCAAATTCGAAGACATGTGACATCTGCCAATCCGCACCGGGCCCGCGTGGTGGATTATGGCCCACTCCCTCTCATAAGAGAGGAGGCCTGTGTCCCAGCAGTGGGAACGTTATAGGCTGATAATGATGATAATGATGATTATTTTTCCTGTACATATTACTAGTAGGTTTTTATTTATGTTTATTTTGAATAAAATTTCTTTTTGTGACATCTACCTTCTTTTTGGACTTCTTCCTCTCCATCCATCAACATTCACGCTCTTCATAAAGCAGGCTTTTCACTCCGATGAAGCGATCCCATGGAATTATTTCTGAAATCCCGGCGAATGCTGCCACGTGCATGAACTAGTTTACCATAAACGCATTCACTCATTGATAACCTATCAAGTTCGGCTGTTGAGATAGTATTATCCATTCATGTTTTCGGATTCATAAACTGCGATTTATTCGTTTTCAGTTATGTAACTGCATGCGGGTAGATAAGGTTGGCATTTTTTTGTCGCACGAAAACATAACTGTGCCGTATGGTTAATGTTTGGTAAATATTATAGGGGTCGCTTTGTGACATGAGAGCAGTCTCGTGGCGCAGAGTCGATGGCCTCAACTTACAGGTTCAAACCCAGCCAGGTCTATAACTTCATGTAGGTCACCACTACTCTCGAAAACTTTGAAGATTGTAACATCTACCAACCCGCACTGGGCCCGGTAGGTGGATTACAGCTTACTACCTCTCATAGAGACGATCATTTGCATAAAATAACCACTGCTTGGTAGCATAAATGCTTTTTAATGAGTAAATTAGTAAATTCCCAGTAGTAGTGCTGGTAAGACTAAGTACTCGGTAAAATTACTGGAAACAGCCCTAATTATTTTCTTCGTAGATCAAATAGTTGCAAGCGCTAAAATTATAAATAGAATCTTGTGTTAGAATCCTTGGTAACTGTCCGTATTATTACGATTTCCTATCAGGAATTTTTTAGATCTCAATAACATTAATGTTACAAACTTTCACCACATTTTATATCCATTAAAAATCGGGTCAGCAAGTCCCTTTTACTATGTTTAAAGATAATTATATCTTAATGAGCTTGAAACTTTATACGAACTTGGAATTTGAAACTAGAAAAGCCAGATATTTTTATTATTTTATCTTAAAAGTAATTACTTTTTCAAAGTTCGTTAACATTATCAAAAAAATATTGAGGAACAGATAATATTGGACATATAATTTCGAAATGATAAATAATTACAATTAACTACCTATTCCATGGTTTTTAATATCTACCAAATAATTCATTATCATCATATCAGCCGTAAGACGTCCACTGCTGAACATAGGCCTCCCCTGTAAACTTCCAATAGGACCGATGGGAAGCGGCTTGCATCCAGCGTGATCCTGTGGTCTTCATAAGATCATCTGCCCATCTTGTTGGTGGAGGTCGACGACCAACCAATTACTTTGCACTATTCACTCGTACAATCTCTTATATAATCCTAATTTTTCCTTAATTTTTCTTTCACACCTGAACTGCAAAACCGATTTGACGAAAAGACTTCTTTTTATATAAAACTAAAAACAAAAACGATGGCAAAATATTGTATTAAACCGTTTTTTCCTCGGACATTTAGTTTTCAGTTACTTACAACTGAAAAATGTAATGGCTTGTGTTTTTTTCGTAATGTTTTAAATAAATGATTGTTTTTTTTTCAGGTTAATCTACATATTGGTGAGGCGAAGAATGAGAGTCGTGAAGGACCCCAGTAAAAAAGAAGAATTCGCAAGATCCAATGAAGTATCTCGATTTTAACTACTGTAATGTAAATTTAAATTAGCGTAAAACAAAATGTTGATCTGAATGAGGAAATAACAGAGATTTTATGTATGAAAATACCAGAAACTAAGTGCAAACATTCGATTTTAAGTTCTAATTTAAAATTCTTAAGGATTAAATTAGATTGTCGTCATGGTCATCTCAGCACGAACGATAAGGCAGTTACTATAACTGGAGGGTAAGACTAAAATTACAGGTCTTCTTTAGACTTGCCACCTAATACCTCTTTGAAGCAAAAATGGAAGAAAATAAAGTAAAGAAATGCATTTCTTGGCGTTGAAAATGCTATAGCTAGAACTTAAAAGAATTTAATTAATTTTATCGTCCCTCAAAATGGACTATAGAATAATGAATTTCCTTGAATGTGAGCACCCATTAATGGTATACAGGGTGTTTCTTTTAAATTGGCCAAAAGGGAGAAATCCGCATCCATAAGATAGTATATGGATGCGGAGAAAAACAGAGCCGAACGGCATTAAAAAAAATTGGTCAATTTCACTCATTTTTATGAACAACTCGCACTTGACCAAAAAAATAAAAACGCCAAAATTGTCAACATTAAAGTTTCCTAAGAAAGTTTTCTCGTATCTCTTATGGATAAAAATTTCTCCCTTTTGGCCCATTTAAAAGAAACACTCCGTATATTTCAACAGGTGAGAAGGCTAAGAAAGGCAAAGTTCAAAAAATGGAGTAGTTTGGAAATAAAAACGCTATTTTTGTTACTTTTTTGTTAAATTTGCTTTTTATATATAATCATTTTACAAATGGCTGGTTGCAAAAGATTTTTATTATTAGGTCTTTAAAAATTTCGAAGCCTCTTATATGTAGATTCCGAAAACTTAATTTCAACAGAACATAACTAATATCAAGTGAAATTAACGGAATATTTTCATGTTTTTTATTTAAGACACGTGCAGTGGCCACCGATCGCGATCATGAAAATCGTGCCGATTACATATCGGCAAAATTAATAATCGGCAAAATTACTTTTTAAGTTTTAATGTGAATGTTAGTGACTATAACAGTTTAAAATCTCATAAGTAATACTTAAGATTTTACACTTTTATAATAGTACCTACTTAATTAAAGAAATAATTTTAATTTGAAACAAACACATAAAAAAAAAACTGTTAAAAAAACAGTGCAGTGTGATAAAAACCTTTGTAAATACATAAACTTAGACTGTGCTATGTTTTATTTGTAAATTGTTATTATTAAACAATTAATTACAAAAGGAAATCTCTAAGAAATATACGTTTTGTTATCTTGCTTATGAGTATTATGTTTATTTAGATGAGAAGTTCAATGGTCTATTATCTGTTAGCAAATAGTATGAAGTTATGAGGATTAACTGATTAACAATAGTCTTGTCGAAATTATTTGACGTTATGTTCGAGTAAGGCTATGGGTACATAAAACAGCGAGGCGATTTACCGACACCATAGGTACAGGCTCGCGGACGGCAAGTGTCTACAGATACAGGACCAGCAGCGCTATTGGCTAACTTGATAGTCACTGAGACCAGCAGTTGTCAACTGAACTTGGATGGCTGGATACCTCTATATTTTATCGACTGTTATGAGGCCTCAATAGCAATAGAATAGTTGTTTTGGGAACATTTACAATAATCAGTTTCATTGCAAATGCAAAAGTCTAAATTTACTTTTTTACAGCTATTTGATGGTCACCAGAGCAAGTGATTATCATTTAAACTGTCAGCAGAGATACGCAATGGCCCCGCAGGCCTGGATGACATAATACACACACACGCGCCTTATGTCGCGGGGCTCCAAACTTATGTACCCAGTTTTCCAAGTTATTATTGTGTTTGACGGCACGGTTAGCGTAGCGTAGCGTAGCGTATCAACTGCTGCGCTGCGTGACGTGGGTTCGAACCCCGCAAGGACGAAATGTTTGCACACCTACAACTAAATTTTCTTGGTTTTCCGGGTGTTTGTGTTTGTAAACTAACATAATTTCTAAACGCACACACGTCACGATATTTTAAGCAAAATTTATAGTGTGAGGCAACGTTTTTTCATGAAGAAAGAAAGTATAGTGTCCTAAAACAATTGTTTCAGATGTCTTTTAGAAATTACTTATTTTTATTCTTTAAAGAAAAAGACTGGTCATCTGGTCATTTCAAAATTATGTTTATTTTATTCTAAAACATTGTCTCGACTCAAGTCTGCGCCCAGCCTTAGTGTTGCCAAGGAAACTGCGTGCAAATTCAACGAGCTCTTCAGTTTAGAATATTTATACGACATAATTACGTACGTTGTTACGTTAATCAAAGAGTTTGTCTAGTATTATACCTGCTGTAAATCCAATCTGGCAAGACCTGTTAAAGCTGTGGGGGCAGAATCGACCCATCTTGTACACAATGTGAGTGGTTACCCGACTATACTGGATGTTAGCTCCCCTTCCTTCCCTATCTATTGTACACAACTACTTGCACTCCAGGATTTAACCTAACCTAACCGGTACAAACCCACAACGGTACAAAAACTGCTTAGGTTTAAATAAGTCTTAAGGCACTCCCTCACCACCAGAGGGTCATGGCTATCCGGATGATCCGGGGATACCGCACGATCGCCGGCGAAGCGGCGAACCTGCTTGCCGGATTACTACCCTGGGATCTGGAGGCGACTGCCCTCCAGCACGTCTATGAGTGGCGTGTGGAGGCGCAGCGCCGGGGCGAGACCCCGCTGCCTCGAGAAGTCGAGGCGTGGCGGGAAGAGCTCCGGCGCGAGCTCAGGGTAGTATGGATTGGACGACTGTCGCAACCGACGGCCGGGCACGCCGCAATCGCGGCGGTAAGACCCCTCTTTGAGGAGTGGCTGGAGAGACGTCACGGCGTCCTGACCTATCGCATGACGCAGGTCCTCACCGGACACGGAAGTTTCGGGAGGTACCTGTGGCTGATGGGGAAGGAGGAAACGCCGGGGTGTCACCACTGCGAAGATCGCCCGGAGGACACAGTAGAGCATACGGTGCAAGACTGCCCAGCTTGGGCAGAGCACCGACGTGTCCTCACGGCGGCGATAGGCGGAGACCTCTCGCGCCCGGCATTGGTTTCGGCCATGCTGCGGAGCGAGACGGAGTGGGAAGCGGTCGCCGCCTTCTGCGAGGCAGTAATGCTCGTGAAGGAGGCGGCGGGCCGCGAGAGAGAGAGGACAGCGTCCTCCCTCCGCCCCAACCGCAGTGGTGTACGCCCACGGCGCCGTACGTCGCAAGACGATCTCCGGCCACCGTAGGCGCGGGCATGCGGACAGCGAGTAAAGGGCAACTCGCTGTCCGACCATGGACCATGCCCGGGTCGACGGCGCGTCGTGTTCCACGCGCGCCTCAAAGAGCTGTCAGCAAAATGACGGGGCCCCCTCTCAGAGGGCCAAAGCCTGCCGGGGTCGCGGGATTTATTTCTATTACCGTGACCCCGGAACATAAAGGGCTACTGAAGGACACCGTGGATTTTAGTCAGTACAAGTCTGACAGTACCTCCCGCCCTGCCCGGGGTTGGAGGTCTCATTTGATGATTTTACCACGATAAAAAAAAAAAAAAAAAAAAAAAAAGGCACTCCCTCACCAGGAGCTTTCGCGTGTAATGTAACATTATAGATTCGACTTTGAGCATTACATTACAATACTACCTCCCTCTGACGAGCATTCGCATACTGTGCGCATTGTGATGCTCGATTGTCTTCGGCCACTGATGCAATGTTCGGATCTGTAATGATACATTACAGACGAATGCTCGCGGTGATAGCGTTTTTAATCAAGCAAACAACAGTGATCTAAAGATAGCTACGTTCCTTCGTATAAGTTTAGTTTGTCAGACAGTATCTTATTGCCCCAGACAAAATTTTGCTTATGCACTCTTAAAGCAGAAGAATCTGTCTACAAAAAGAAGAAAATCTTTGGGAAAAGAAAATAAGGTTGATTAAAGACTGGAGATTTCTCATCAAAACATAATATTATTTTGAGAGTCACCCTGAGTCATGATGAAATACTGATTAAACAAAAGCACATCAAAATGTTTGATTTTTAGATGACGTCACCATTATACAATTGTTTTCCAGATTCAACAGAATTTACAATCATGGATTTATCTCACGAGACAGTTAGATAAGAACATGCATTACTCATTACTTCTAAACTTGTAAAATAATGCTTGTAAAAGTAATTTTGGGCCTGATATGCTGAAGGGTATTTGGTGGAACAGAGTGGTCTTTATTTTGTACGAGACTGACAATCTTTGCTACTCTACCCAGAGTGAGAGTCATTTGATAATTTTCAAAGGCAACCAAAAAAACGAAGGGGCTTAGAAAAAAGCCTGACAAGCAGCCTTACAAAGGGGTATCGTATCACCCAGCTACTGGGATGGACAGTCGCTCTACGTAAAACAATGATATTCAGCTGCACCTAGTTCGACTGGAAGCCTACCCGAACATAGTTAGGAAAAGGCCAGGCACATGGTTATTTATGTAATGTATCTATAAAAATAATACTCGTATGTATATTGATAAGCCAGCATCTAAATATAAACCTACGTTCAAATAAATTAAATCGATAATCGAACGAAAACATCAGTCAAAATAAATACGACTTGGGATTATCTAATGCTCTAAGCTGAATTCACTTCAAGAAAGGTGAAAAGTCATTTATTTAAAACATGCTTTCCCCAAGGTACTGTCACGTACATAAAGCTTAAACGAAAAACGCCAAGTATTTACTTACTACAACGTATTTAATCTTGATAATGACTGGTGACATTTAGAAACATGTCGTTCAGTTTTATTAACTGTACTTGTCGTAAAAAGTCTCTAATGTTGGCAGAGTACATTGAGGTGGCGGATTTTTATTTTTTATTTGACTTGTGACCTTATTGGTGATGTCTATCTGTTGATGGATTTATTTTTACAGCAACCTATTGTATAATTGACAAAGCAGGGAAATTAATTGTAAAGAAAATGGTGTTGTAAAGTAAAATCATGACTGGCTTTATTGTGTGCTAAGACTATCATCATTATTTTGCTCCTATTATTCCAATTAATTTAGGGTGTATCTTTTCGTGTAACTTTCATGACGTATAATTATTATTACTACAAATTAATGCAAATGCGAAAATTTGTGAGGATGTATGAATGGATGAGTGTTTATTCTCTTTCACACAAAATCTTATGAATGGAATTAGATGAAAGTTAGGTACACAGATAGTTTACATCCTGTATTAGATATCATAAGATTTGTTAAGGTATCAAGACATACTTTTCAAATAACACGCAGGTGAAGCTACTGAAAAAAGCTAGTATTCAGCATAAATATTTTGCTAGCCCAAATATTTTATCAAAGGAATACTGAGTAGACAACTAGACAGCATCAACAAAGAAGGTAAAATAACAATAATAGAGTTAGATAAAGAACACCCACATCAAAATGTACAATAAACTTTACTCCAAATCAAATTCATCTAAACGTTAAATATGTATTAACAGTCTATATTTAGTTTTCAATATGATTAAAATAGATTTTACGTCTGTTTGTTTGACCACCTGAAACAGGAATATTTAATAAATTTAATTTTTTAATATTTTATGTAAATTCTTTTGCACTATTGACTAGTTGGGGAATGAAATAGCTAATGCTAGATGGGGAACAAAGGTTCTCGAGTGGCGACCACGGACCGGAAAACGCAGCGTAGGTAGGCCTCCCACTAGGTGGACCAACGACATCGTGAGAGTCGCGGGCAACCGATGGATGCATGTGGCGAATTGTCGTTCGGCGTGGCGGTCTAAGGGGGAGGCCTATGTTCAGCAGTGGACGTCTTCCGGCTGATGATAATGATGATGATGATTGACTAGTTAACTTAAGTATCTGTAGTGGAAGCGCAATAAGTACTTAACAAATGCGAAAGTTAGGATGTTTAGATGGATGAATTCCTGGTTGGTGGCTGGTATTGGCCTATTTCACGAGACTTCCATCTACGACCACGAATCTCCTTGGCTAAGTCACGAACAAATATCAAACAGAAAATGATGTTCACTAATCTCTTCAGCCAGTTCGTGTAGGAGTTACAAAAGGTCACGTAACGACGATTCAATAAAATGTTCCAATAATTCTTCCTGAATACTGACAAACCCTATACGTCACATACAGATAAAGTTATTTATGATGTCACTAACCCCTATTTTCTCGACATTCACGCAAAAATGATAAGAGTCATCATAAAAGAAAATTCAGAAAAACCATTCGTTGTAATCTGGATATCGACATAAATTAGTATCTAGTAGGTTAGTATTAATTGTGGTCAGAATAGGGACGCGCTCGAGATACTGGGTCTTAAAAGGACACTTCGACACTGGAACGCAAAAGGCATGTGTGATAACAGGGTGATTAGTCAGAGTCTGATAAGCTCTAAGTAGACCGACAAGAATTTTTTTACATCAAAAAAAGTTTAGTATTAAAAGTCTTCAGCGATCTAGCTAAGATTAAAATATTCAAAGTAAGGAATTATGCAAGCTATTTTTAAAAGACCGAGGTTGTCAACAAAATGATCCTACATATTTTATTAGGTTCCACTTTCTTGGGTGCTTAGTTTTTATTTAGATAGATCTTAGAAGAACAGTAAGTACTTCATTTATTCTTTTAATACTTCAAAAATATCATGAAAAGTGCTTATTTGTTTGATCTGACTTGCTCTGCCTTCCTTTAAGTGCCGAAATAGATTCAAAAAATCTTGGATTCCACTGGAAATCTGAAAACAAACTCTTTTGTCTACAAAGTGCCTCTTTAAGTAGATTTTTATCGGGATGTTTATATTATAAGTGATGTTTATTACGACGTATTTTATGGCTTCAATTTTTACTGCGCGGTAAATGGGAAAATTCAAGTCGCGTAGGTGTTAGGGTCTGGTCGAACCTTCGCCTTTTAGATTAGGCTTCTCAATGCATTTTATGATCAACAATAAGAGTGAGATGGAAGAACTTCTAGAGGGATTTCTCACTAAATACTCTTTTGGGGTAATCTTTCATAGTATCACACTTGCTGACTTAGTAAGTTGAAGTGGCAGTGTGTTGACTACAACTCTCGTAGGACAGATAACCGCTAGGGTAAACGTATCCTTGAGGATAGACCGCGCCCGCCCCGGCCAGGTAGAGCGTCTACCTGTGAAAGGAAGTCGGCAGAGACTGGATAAGGAAAGCTCAAGACAGAGCTCAGTACCGCACATTGGGAGTGGCCTATACCCAACAGTGGACGAATACAGGCTGCTGATGATGATAACTATTTTGGGGGTTCATCTGTTAAATCCACCACAGAATACCTATAACCTGTGGTGACGACTGAGTGATCTCAAAGGCAATGATAGGCCTCACCAGGGTCGACGGGCTTGCGACCACCATCCTGTCGGAGTCTGGCGCCATGCAGTTTTTACTGTTGGTGCGCAGGAGTTACAGTTCCTTCTGGATGAGCTCGCTATTCCTTCCAAGAGCATTTCTCCTGCGGAAAATAAAAACAGCAAACACGATAAAATATAGGTCGACTAGCACCTTTTTCCAGACTGGCATGCTGGCTCAGTGGCACCGTCCTTTTTCCTGCACCCGTTTGTGGAGACTTTTGTCTAATGGTTGTGCGTGCGACTTTTATTTTATAAGATAAAAGTTATAAATCATGTATTAGAGTTAATAAAATTCTGGCTTTAGCAATAAAACAAATCTCGTTTAGACACTAGAAAGCATTAAAATTATCCAAGTTCAATAAAATATTTCACGTGTTTTAAAATTAAATGAAGCACACTGGAAAGCCGAAAAGTTTTTCAATAGCAGCGTCTGGTGCAGACATCCGGATACGAGAGAATCGAGCCAGAACATCGAGATTATATTTATTGGAAGCTTGCCTAAAGCAAATATAGCAAATTAGGTTTCAAACAAAAACTTGAAGGAAATAATGAATTTGTTAAACTTGTCCAAAGTAAATATTAACTTGGCTCGCGGGTCTTGTCGAATTAAAGTGATCCTGGAACGTAAAGGGCTATCGAAGGACACCGTGTATGCTGCCTAAATCAGTACGAGTCTAACATTAAGGGTGGGAGGACTCATTTGATGATTTTACCACGTAAAAAAAAAGTAAACATTAACTTTGTCTATTCTCTGTAGGTTGGCCATGCTACGCGTTCTGTCTTACTTGTTTCTATGAACCTTCCTTCTTACCATCTAGTAGCCTAAAAAAATAGATAAAAAATCGGTATTGATCCGTCCAGAAATCCACACACTTTTTTACGCCAAGTCGTATCATTTTGCTCTGTTTCTGCTAAATCTTCGTTTTAAAAGTAGTTCCTGTATAGCAGATCTTTCCCTTAGATTGAATTTAGAACGAAAATTAGTACCGCTGGACACAGGGTGGCTAAGGAATGTAACTACATGTCATTAGCATTTATAAAGTTCATTTAAAACGGGTTACTCTTGGAATTCACTTCAAGGAATGCTTTGTACTATTCGCATTTCTATTACAATTTTTTTTACAGTTCCCTGTCCTTAAGTATTTTAATGTTTTCTATCATTAAAAGACGTAAAAAAATACATACACAGTATATGCTCTTACAATGTTCTAAAAGCGACATATACTTAGTTCAGAAAGCTTGATTTGATTTAATCTGCGTTCCATCATTAGCCTATAAAAACTATGTTCCCAATGCTGGGAGACAGGCCTCCTTTCTGTGAGAGGGAGGAAATTTACGTTTATTCAATAGTTTCAACGCCAGTAATGCATAATAAAAACTCCCGACAAGTGTCAAATACTTTATTGAAATGCGTAAATTCATGCTGCAGTGTTTAGCATCGAGAGTTAGTTGACAACACAAAATATCGCATGCAAAGATTGTAAATGAGGTACTTAAGACACTTCATTATAGCCACAAATAGACCACACTTACTTTATAACCACACATAGACCACAGAGCACACATAATGGTCTAAGTGTGGTTACACTAGCGTATTGGATGACTTAACTACTTGAATGGACTTGTCTGCCTTGCCTACGGCTACTATGGCTGATGTAATCTAATAATGCGTACCATCGATACAAAAGATGAAAAAAAAAACCTTCGAAACATCAAACAAAATCTTTCATAACGGAAAAGTTGATTAAAAACTGTACGAGAACGTATAAGCCTATCTATTCCACAAAATTATTCATTTCAATTACTTTCGCATCAAAGAACCCTTCGAAGTTATTGGTATGAAAAATTAGTTTCCTTATAACATTTATTAAGGCTGAAGCTTCAGAGAATCCTGGATATTAAATTTATGACTGGATCTCAGGAGAGATAAGGTACGTATTATAAACGCATTACTCTCTTTCAGTGTAAGTCGGGTATGGAAAGAGTGATGCAATGACTTTTAACTTTGTTACGTTGTTATCGGACGCGCACTCTCAGTCGCTTATTTTTGTGAAATAAGGTGGCTTAGAACGTCTTAAATTGATAGTAGTTCCACTGTGGGACAGAGATACAGCTATACGAGTCGTCTAGCGCCGTCTTTTTCCCACACTGATTGATTTTCTCTCGGTTTAAGACGTAATTTTAGGCCTTAGGGTAACGTAGTACGCGCTGCTGGGGTTGTCGCAATATGACGTTATTGAGAACACAATGAAAATTCGTACGCGACCTAAACCAGGGTACCAGGGATTATAATTGAAAGTTTGTTACTCAATCACGCCAGGAGATGAAATAGGTATACCACATGTGCTACCATAGTATTATAATCCATAGATTTTTTTTTATTTATAACGCGGATAATACCTACTGCTGATAAAAGCTAGTTTATTATTATAATGTATATGTAACTAGCGGCCCGTCCCGGCTTCGCACGGGTGGAGGACCCGGTCTAAAACCCGGTCCCGATGGTTACAAACACAACAAAAAAATAATTATCCGAATCGGTCAAGCCGTTTTCATGTTATGTCGTGACAACGGAAACGGGTTTAATTTTTATAAATATACTAGCGGCCTGTCCCGGCTTCGCACGGGTGGAGGACCCGGTCTAAAACCCGGTCCCAATGGTTACAAACACAACAAAAAAATAATTATCCGAATCGGTCAAGCCGTTTTTATGTTATGTCGTGACAACGGAAAACGGGTTTCATTTTTATATATATAGATAGATAAATGTACAAAATAATTGTTGAAACTATAAATAAAGGCAATTTAAGGTTCATTCGTTTAGTTATAAAAAACAGAATGGAACAAAAGCATTGAAACTCTATTTTATTTAACAATATTTTCATATCAAAGGGTTTGTTTCGACGATTTATCGAGATAATATAGAACAGGTTATTTCAGATATATGAGTATCTGTACCAATTTTAAATAGCGAGATATTTTTTGCTTATTTTAATATTAGTATCAGACATAACGACTCATAAAACGCTGCACTGATTTTGGTGAACGTTGGTAGGAAGACAGATGGGTCTAAGAAGACGTGTAGAGCTCTGTTTTAGCTTCTCCATGACTGAATTGAGAAAAGTTGCTACACTACAACATGTTGAAATTAAAATAGATACAACTATTGACATAATCTATGGCCTTTATAGCTAATAGCCATTAGGATAATTTAGTTTGCATAGCTACAGCTGTCATTAAAAAATACTATATTAGAATTAAAATCTTTTTGTGTCGGATGGTCCATCTATCGAGGAAGGCATCACATCTCACTACGACCAAAAGAACCCGAACTGTGGATATATTTGCGGGATTCAGCAAGCTATTTATGCTAATCTCAAACTCGAATATTTCTATAATCAAAAACTTTTACTATACACCACAAATTCAAGTTTCGGCAAATTAAAAAGTATGTTGATAGATACTAAATTGTATTTTGACAGTTCCCTAGTCCGTTTCGACAAGCAATAAGTACCGCAGCGACCCGATTTCGGCTTGACAGGCGCTTAACGACGATTGATAGAATAATTTACTGGTTACTGGATACCGTGTACTGGTTTTACTGTGTAGATTGATGAGGTATTTTGATTTGTCATCTTGAAACTGAAAATCTGGGTAAAGTTGTTGAATGAATGAGAGTGAGTGAATGTTGATGGTCGATTTTTGAGTACGAATTCTAAGGTATTGCTCAGTAACAGTCTGTATAAAGAGTTTGGATTTGTGTCCATTTTTTTTTTGGGTCAAACATAACTGTTGAAAAATGAGTGTGCTATAGCACATCTCAGTCCACTTTCGGCATCTGACGACACGGTTAGTGCAGTGGCTAAGAGATTGGACTACTGCGCAGAGTGTCGTTTGAAAAATATTTGTATGACGTACAACTAGTTATTCCGAGTCTGGGTGTTTGTGTGTGAATTTCTATGTTTGTAAATGCACTCACGATACAGGAAAAAATCCTAGTGCAGGGCAACGTTTTTACAAAACGAACAAAAATGAGGCAAAATACAGGCGTGTTGTTTTAGGGTTCCATGAAAAAACGGAACCCTTAACAGTTTTGAATTCCAGAAAAACGGTCAGCAAACGCTTAATAAGCGCGTTATAAAAACGTTGTGTGAAAGGCGCGTTATAAAAACGTAGTATGAAAGCCGCGTTATAAAAACGTGGTGTGAAAGTCTCTGAGTAATCGAACGAGCTCGTACAAGTTCGTACAGGGGACGTAAGAGATTTGAAATCGCGTTTCCGTTCAATTTCGTCCATTAGCACCCTGTGCTTTGCCTCTACGAACCTGAATGCCTCTACAAGGGAACGCCTGATGACAATAATGATATTCGCACGAGTAGGCATCGGGAGTTTCACACATTCGCTTAAAAGCAATAAAAACTTATCTAAGGGCTGATTCTTTAGCAGTCAGATAACTTTTATCTGAGGAATAAAAATAGCGGTTTGACATTATTTTCTATAATAATATAATATAATAATAATAATATTCCACAACTATCACACAACGCCACCTAGTCCCAAGCTAAGCAGAGCTTGTGTTATGGGTACTAGACAACTGACAAACATACTTATATATTTCTAACTCTACATATATATTATAGATAAATTACATCCAGACACAGAACAAATGATGATGCTCATCACACAAACATTTTTTCCTGGGTGGGAATCAAATCCACGACCCCCGGCGTAGCAGTCGGGGTCACTAACCACTAGACCAACAGGCCAGTCATAGACAAGCTGTCATACCACCATTTTTATTCCTCAGATAAAAGTTAATATGTGACTATTGAAAATAAGCCGTAAGTATATTTTTAAGTTGTCTTATCATTGTATTTTATAATGCCAATTCGTTGTTTGAATGTCGTTATAGACTCAAACATTTGTTCCGTAAAGGAACTTAATACATGTGGCGGTTGGCGCAGTGGTGAGTTAAATATTTGACTTTTGCGCTAGTTATGTGTCGATTTCGGTAAGGAAAGACCCAAAAAAATATTTATTTATGATCTACAAGAAGTTGTTGATCTGTTTGTGACTTAAAGTGCCAGACGCACCCACAATACAGGATTAATTCCGGAAGCAGAGCAAAAAAAAAAAAAAACAATTAAACGTATTAACTACGAACGCGAGCTAAAGGTAAGGAATCTTTTATTCCGTGAGATTTTTAGTCCTTACTTAGTAACTAGTTAAGAATAATAAAAATGGTAAAGAAATAAAGGTTTTTATTTAAGGAAATTGAAACCAAATCCATCAAAACACGCCATTATTTAAAGAGCTATTCAGGATCATTTCCAAGTAATTAATTCCATGCTTTTTCTCCCTCACTCTTATTAAACTCAGCGAATAAGACAGCTAACCAAAATCGACTAGCAACTATTCGCCTGCAGAACAAAGTCCACTCAAACTGAGATCCTTCACTGTTTTGAACAGTCCTCACTTCTCAGAGCAAATACTCAACTCATTCAAGTATGAAACTTACAAACTTAAGCATAAAGTTCATGATCTATTGTATAGTATTGATGTCTACTTATATCATAGGTCTTACAACTTATCAGAGAAGTGAGGAACTTTGAAGATGTGGTACTAAATAGCCTCTACGTGGAACCAGTGTAACAGAGTGGGTATTGTACCTCCTCTATTGCTTTAACCTCTTTCCTTTTAAACCTGTTTATTGATGTTCTAAATTTGAATATTCATATTTCGAATTTATTCTGTCATTGAGTCACTTTCAACTCCGTTTACCACGGCAAGCAACGACGATATTTACTAGACTCCTAATAACAGGCGACCGATTTCTGTCAACACATTAGGCAAAAAAGTCTTATATCCGTCTCATTTCGACCACTCCTGTGAGCCGTAAACAAACCTTGAGACAGAACAGACCTTGAGTTAGCCAATCACAACGCAGTACCCCGTCCCCCTCGCTTACGTAGTACATCAGCGAGTTGATAGAATAGTTTTTGTTCCTTAATTCGTGCATGCGGAGTCTAGTAACATAATATCGTCGTTGACGGCAAGCGTTGCATCTGTACAAAATTATGTTATTTTTTTTAGACCATCCACACATAAGGAGCAGTGGTGGCTCAGTGGTATCGGTCCCGACTTACGAGTTGTAGGTCGTGGGTTCGAACCCCGCCAGGCGTATTATACTTTGTGTAATTTATTTCATCACCACTGCTCTCAAAACGGTGAATAAAAACATCGTCAGGAAACCGGCGTGTCCTAGAACCATCAAATTCGAAGACATGTGACATCTGCCAACCCGCACTGGGCCCGCGAGGTGGATTATGGCCCACTCCCTCTCACAAGAGAGGAGGCTTGTGTCCCAGCAGTGGGAACGTTATAGGCTGATGATGATGATCCACACTTAAAAGAATTCAACTTTGTCGAAATTTGTTAATGCAATTCTCTATAGTAGTCTACAACGAGCTCGTCGATGAGCTTGAAATAGATTTTCAACTTTACTCTCTAGAGCAAAAGTTAAAAATTCGTTAAACACAAATCGTCTTACGACAAATAGATAAACATCTGTTGAACGCTTGTCTAATAAAAGTGTAACTGCAAAACGATCTCTATATCAACGTGAAATGTCGTTTTGACGTTGTCAGTTTATCTAGACAACTGTACCCTTAGCACGAGTTTTCAGTATTTGAGACGTAAACTGGAACTTTGACAATTTCAAATTGACAATTTTCAAGGAAAAAATTAGTTCCTTCTTCGCACACCAGAGGCGCTGTTCCATTTTTTCATACAAGAAATGCTATAAATACTGGAAAGACGCTGTAAAGTAAAAGAGTGAAAACTTGTGCTAAAGGGTAATGTTCAACAGATGTCGACGAAAGTAATAATTTGTCTTCAATTTAAATTAAACTTTGTATTAAAAAGTTTAAATTTCAGTACCTATAATATATATCTTGCTCATGGGTTTAAAGTAACCCATTTTGTAGCGGACAAGGAATTATTTCAAACTAGGTTAAAAGTGTTATGGGAAGCTCTCATGTAGTGTAACGATGTTAGGAACTTGTAGCATGAAAGGAGCTTGCCTGGATTTAGCTTAGATGTAATTAATTAACAAGCTAGACTTGGGTTAGGATGTTGTATGTTATTTGAAAATTAAATGGTAGTGAAACTTTGTTTGAAATAACTATTAAAATTTATATGAGTACGAATAGAGTAACTCAAATTACTTAATTTGAGATACTCTATTCGTACTCATATTATATTTTAAACAGTTAATATTTCATTTTAAGATTACACTAAAACAAGTTAATATAAATTAAGGCATATTTATAGGCATTAAGTCCGCCTTTGTACTTCTATGTGCAAGAAGTTTAAATAAATATAAATTAAACTGAAATCATAATTTTTGGCGGACCTAATTGAAATAAAGTGACGCTTTGAATACTAGTGCAGGCCGCAGAAGGAATTTCGTTTGCAAAATATGAGGACCGCAATCTGTTTTGTGAAGTATGCAAATGGGTTCTAGGACTATCAACGTTTTATTGATCTGAGACCATAGTGCGGTTTTTTTTTGGACCAGGATATTTGCTGGTAACATCGAAAATACATATCTAGACAATCCTAAAAATATATTACAAGACTCAAAACTCGGTCCTCATATTTTGCATACGGATGCCTTCTGGGCGGCCTGGGGCCTTAGTCAAACAGCATTCGACAGTAAACGACAATCGTTATCTTTCATCAGTCACCAATACATTTTCAACTTTATACCCCTGCTCGTAAAGTTGAAAATCTATTGAAGTTCACAGATCAATTTCGTTTGTTTCGTTCGTTATCGATTAGCAGTTTCTAATAGATTTTCAACTTTATGCGCTGGGGTATAAAGTTGAAAATGTATTGGTGACTGATGAACGATAACGATTGTCGTTTACTGTCGAATGCTGTTTGACTAAGGCCCCTGGTCTATACGCGGCACGACTGAAATCCTTCTGACGCGGCGTTAGTATCTAAGTCATAACCACTATTGCATAAAAAATGTAGTAGCATTTTAGGCAGGATGTTCCTGGATAACTGGACGACTGCACTAGGTGTCGTCGCGTTGGTTCGATTCCCGTACGGAGTAAATATTTGTATCAGGAACTTATTCCAGTTCTGGCAGTTTAAGTTTGTAAAATAGCCACGATACAGGAAAAATCTTACTGTAGGTCGTCTCGTATATTTTAAGCACAGTTTTCTAGTTAGAAACCTCGTTCGGAGTTTCAAAACTTTTAATTAAGTAACATAAAGGTCGATAGCAGACATAATAATAGGCAGATAAAGTTCATTATTTCCTGCACAAAAGATAATTTTCTTACTGCACAGAAAAAATGAAGACCTAACTTTATTGCCGGGGATCGTTTTATACTACGTCATTTTATATCATAACTAGCAGGCGTGTGGGATAATTTCGAAATCCTAAATTCAACAAAAATAAAATTCTATCAACCCCAAAAACAACCCCCTATTTTAGAAAAAAATACAATTTAACATAATAAATTTTAATGTATATGTATATAATGTAGGTCGATAAAATTTTAAATATTACAAAATTAAATGAACTCAAATAATGTACATTGCGGAGCAGTGGTGGCCCAGTGGTGTCGGCCCCGACTTACGACTTGTAGGGCGCATTACTTTGTGGAATATATTTCATCACCACTGCTCTCAAAACGGTGAAGGAAAACATCGTGAGGAAACCGACATGTCCTAGATCAAAAAATTCAAAAACATCCACCAATCCGACATCCACCAATCCGCATTGGGCCCGCGTGGTGGATTACGGCCCACTCCCTCTCTCAGACCGGTGCAGCAGTCTCAGAGCAGTGGGAGCAATTATAGGCTGACGATGATAACATTGAGGTTCATGTAGTTTATTTTAAACTAGCGGCCCGTCCCGGCTTCGCACGGGTGGAGGACCCGGTCTAAAACCCGGTCCCGATGGTTACAAACACAACAAAAAAATAATTATCCGAATCGGTGAAGCCGTTTTCATGTTATGTCGTGACAACGGAAAAGGGGTTTCATTTTTATATATATAGATTAAATAAAACTTCACGGTAGCGCAAAAAAAGTACTATAAGGTATTTTTAAAACAAAAATCAGGAAGTTTATCTCACATATATAATTCTGGAATATTGTACACGAGAATTTATTGGACTAGTTGAAATCCAGGGATTTCAACTAGTCCAATAAATTCTGATAGGACGTGAAAAACATAAACCCAGTCCTCTTAATAAATAAATGCGACAAGCCGCAATAAATTTTCTGCAAGACAATAATATACATTTTCCGCCAGTGTGACTCGACGTCCGCCGCCGCCGTTGAACGCGACAGAGATGCAATATCCACCACCAACTTAGTTATCGTATCGATTCTGTACTTACTGCTTCCGATCGCTGCCCGCTTTGTATATATGTACAGTAGCTGAGCATATTGAAGTACTATATTGTTTAGCTTTACGAGTTTAACAGAGATAAAGGAACTTGTTGCATGTGGATGTTAGTTTAGTGATGCTAAAGTCGTAAGTAATTCTTACCGAAGATAGCCTTACTCGTCGATCCTGGCTATTATCAGTTATGTTTTAATCTATATACTAATATTATAAAGAGCTTTTGTTTGTTTTTATGTAGGGGTTAATATTTGGAAGTAAGGAACCGATTTTGATGATTAATAATCTATCTCGACCCGTATCCTGTTCGTTTGTTTTAAACAGCTGCTTTTGACTTGACGTGTTTAAGATTCGGGTAGGAAAATTCGGTCGTTGATTTGTTACAGAGCAAGATCGGAATCAAGATAGTAAACGAGATAGAATTATAATAGATTCCAGCATTAATAATGAAAATACTTATTGTAAATAAGTTCTTCTTGATCGGACGGCGAGCTACACATTACTCGCTGCTCTTCGGTATATACCTTCTGTCTTTACTTCGTACCTATAAAGTATCACAAATCATTAAGTTCGTGCCAGAAATAGCGAAACCATAATTATTATTGTTTTAATCGAAGTATCAACGAAAAGCGGCAAGTTCAATTTATTCTTGAGTAAGTTCCTTGGAGTGAAGAATTAATATTGAAAAACTTTGTTTTAAACTTTTCATCCAGTTTACTTAGGTTTTGAACTTTCTGTTGGAACGTGGTCTTTTAATAGCAGTTTTAAAAGTTTATTTTAGTAAGAATATTCGGTGAATAATAACAGGCATGTTCTACTTTGTCTCTAAAGTTTCTTGAGAAAGATTTTAATATATTCAGTGGTTGTTAACTGGTAGTCAGACTTTCGAACAGGGTATCATATTTTATTATACCAGTATTACCTAAGTTGGCGAAATCAACTAGACAGTCGCTCTAGGTAAAAAAATATATCCAATTGCACCCGATTTGTCTCGAAACAGACCCCAACATAGTTACAAATAAACTATACTGATAATAATGAATTGAGAAAGATTTTATCAACGTTTCTCCTTCCCTCTTTACCCATAGGATGATTTGGGACTTGACTTGAGCTGAGTCTGCGCTTTTAGAGATAATCAGTTATAGTTTCATATAATATGACAGAAACATCCTCGAGTCGAGAGTTTTCTTAAGGAATCATCTGTCATAAATTGAATAAGCAACTATTGTGTCTAAATATGACTTGTGGACTATGTGTTTTTGACCGTTGTCTTAACGACTGAGTTGATCTTAAGTCAATCTTAAGATAGATCTTGGAATACGTGTGACAAATAAAATATTAATACAAATAGCACGATGAGATCTTTCTACACACTTCTATCTTTAATTTTTCTTAAAGCTCCTACTATAAATTTAATACGCAGTAAGATTGTGTCTTCAAAATGAATATTGTTATACTTATGATCATTATTTCAGGCGTTCTTGTAAAATAATTGCTCAATCAACAACTCAATGAGGCTTGAATTTAATTTATGTTTCACAGCTACGAGAAACTTAATATTATTTGTTAATTATTACTAAATTATTTTGACAAAGTACATAATTAAAGGTGTAAATTAAACTTTATTATTATTTAGGTTTAATAGGTTAGTAAGGTATAGTGAGTTTGTCATGCTTTTCTGAGAAAACATCTCTGGTGCTACTTAATTCTAATATCGGGGAATTCGAGTTGAATCTGCTTAGAACTGGGTTGTTCCTGAGATCAACAAACAAAAGGTATAAGACAATAATAATAATATTCCATAACTATCACACAACGCCATCTAGTCTCAAGCTAAGCAGAGCTTGTGTAATGGGTACTAGACAACTGATAAACATACTTATATATTTCTAAATACATACATATTATAGATATATTACACCCAGACACATAACAAAAATGATCATACTCATCACACAAACATTTGTCTTGGGTGGGAATAGAACCCATGACCCCCAGCATAGCAAACAGGGTCACTAACCACTAGACCAACAGGTCAGTCAAGATGCTCCAATGTTTACGATGTCGATGACGATGACAATGGTTACACATACTGCATGATGCGCAGGGGCAATAGGGCATTACCACGTGCCAGGTCTAAAGGAACCTAACCAAACCTCAGGTTGCCCAAGAGTTGTTGGTGTCTTTGAAGTTGATGTCAGGGGGCATCCCGAGGTTCAGTTTGTTTAGGTTTTAAACATTTCCGGGATGGATCCGGGTTCCAGATTTTAGGAATTACATAGTACATTTCCTAGGAATTGTATACAATAACGTATTACATACTGTACCCCTTGCAGCACGGGGTACAGTAGTAGTGCACTCAGCACGAGTTTTCACTATTTTACTTTACAGTCTTTCCAGTATTTACAGCATTTCTGATAAGATAAAATGGAACAGCGCCTCTGGTATGCAAAGAAGAAACTATTTTTATCTTTGAAAATTGTCAATTTGAAATTGTCAAGTTCTAGTTTACTGTATGTCTCAAATGCTGACAATTCGTGCTAAGGGTACTGTCCCGTAGATCGCGGGACTTATTTTATCACCGTGACCCCGGAACATAAAGGGCTATTGAAGAACACCGTGGATTTTAGTCAGTACAAGTCTGACAGTCCTGCCCTGTCCGGGGTGGGAGGACTCATTTGATGATTTTACCACGTAAAAAAAGGGTACTGTTCTTATACATAAATATTTACCAGAAGTGAAGCTACATCTTTTCCTTCCGCACATCTCGCGAAGAAAATCTTATGACATACGAGTAGGTATTTAATTTTCCTCTGCCACAAGCTATTTCAATTTACGTTAAAAGATATGAGACGGAAATTACATTTCTTGGCAAAATAGTTTAGGAGTAAGGTACGTTTTTAAAACGTATCTAAAATGTTTATTGCACTTGCCTGCCGAAGTGCGGAACTGTCAAAGTAATATACAGTGGCTCTGGGACGGATAGGGCAACCCTATGAACAAACTAATAAAGAAATTCTAAGCTTTCTTCTTATATTTTTTTTGTTTTCAAATTAGTCTATTCAGTTTTCATTTAGTTTAATAAAAATTATAATTTAACGTTTTCATGGTAAATGTTGTGTATACCTATCATAGGCCTGCATACCACTAAGTTTATATTTTTGTTTTCTATTACTACAATGTATGTTTGGCTCTTGGTGTACCTTAAATAAATAAATACCTAAACATTTAGTCAGTAAGAGAAAGTGTATGACAGTAGGGCAGGAGTTACCTTCTGCTCCATCCAGGTCGGGAATAAAAACAAAATTCGATTTAGAACTGCAAGGGAATAAATTTATTTCTAAATGCATCGGGTTGATCATCAAATTTCTATAAAAATCCTCGTAAAACGTTCTTTCATTCTATCTTCATGCCCAACAATTTCACACTCAGCAAAACGTTTTTTTTATTATTATTATTCCACAACTATCACACAACGCCATCTAGTCCCAAGCTAAGCAGAGCTTGTGTTATGGGTACTAGACAACTGATAAACATACTTATATATTTCTAAATACATGCATATTATAGATAAATTACACACACAATTACACATAATTAAATCACAATTGTGTCTAAAAATGTACCTATTTGTTACAAGACATATCGGCGAAATTATAATCGAATATCGAACAAATCCCGCTTTTCAAATATTGAAGCCAAAGGATATTGAACTTTGATCACTGATCAAATCAGAAGTCACGTTTGACCGATTTCCCGAAGAGCAATACAAATAAAGAACTCCAAATAATAAATGCTGAAGAGCTTTACGTACCCTATTTCTGAATATCGTCAACTTGAAGAACATAAATCATAACTAGAGGGCCCGTTAAAACTGGCTTTTTTTTTTAGCGTGGTAAAGTCCTCAAATGAGTCCTCCAACCCCGGGCAGGGCGGGAGGGACTGTCAGACTTGTACTGACTAAAATACACGGTGTCCTTCAATAGCCCTTTATGTTCCGGGGTCACGGTGATGGAAATAAGTCCCGCGACCCCGGCAGGCTTTGACCCTATTTGCTGACAGCTCTTTGAGGCGCGCGTGGAACACGACGCGCCATCGACCCGGGCATGGTCCATGTTCGGACAGCGAGTTGCCCTTTACTCGCTGTCCGCATGCCCGCGGTTAAAACTGGCTTGGGTGCTTATATCAGCCACGGTGGCGTCCGTTTCTTTTTTAAACGACTTTAAAAAGGAACTGCATGTGGTCTACCATGAGCGTGAGTAGTTCAACTGTGGGAACGAGATGGTGCTAGACGACTCGTATAGCTCTGTCGCTTTCCATTTTTCTCGCTATTTTTAAGATGTCATGGCATGCCACTAGATTCTAAAGAATGATTTTTTATCGCGCGGGTCCGTCCATCTGAGCGGGTATAGTCGACGAACTAGCCTCTTGAAGACTTATTTAGAAAATTCTTCTTTTATTAATACTACTTGTAATGGTGTTATTGTTACAAAACAAGACAGATTAATAAAAAAATCACTACTAAAAATCGATACAAACAGTCTCAAATAATTTATTTCGGAACTTGGTGGAATAGAAAAGTCTGCATTTTAATAGAGACTTTGATTTTTACGGTGCTAAGTCACCTAATTACAAAAGAAAATTATTATAGCCCCGTTGGGTCTTGCACTAAACAATTTTCGTTGTTTTAGGCCAAGAGCAAACCCATAAAAAAAAATAAACAAAAGAAAAAAACTTTTTTTGTATCTAAATAAAAAAAAGTAGAGAGTGATTGTAAGGGATGGCATGCATCCTCCTCGGTCCTCACAATTTGTCTACAACAAGCAATGATTAATGATCGCCATGACAACGCACGGGAAGCGCGGGCTTTCAGCTTTTCACGGCTTATTACATTTTTTATCTGGTGTAACGAGCTAGAGCAAGTACTGAGTGAGTTATAAAAATAGAAAGGTATATTATATACTAGTTATAAATGACTCGGCAAATAAAAATGAGCGAACGCCCTAAACCTCGAAGTTTTTGATTATTAATTCTCTCTTCCAAGACCTGGAAAACCCCATCCTTTTACATCTGGCGACCGTGAGAGTGATTTTGGAAGGAAATATGGAGAAGGCAATCAAGTTACGAGGCGTGCTGAGAGGCCAGTTTACCAAAAAGGTGAGCGGTTTCGATGCACTAATGGCGTCGTCACAAGAAGAATCCATTCAAGAAAACGAATTATTTCTGACAATAGAAGCCGCGTATCGTGGACTTAAAGAAATATTTGGAAGAATTGAGCTATTGGATGGAAAAATTAACGATATGGTGCTCGCGGACTCAGATGACGAAGCCCTTGAAAAGGAGTGTGAGGAGGCGGACAAGTATAGAAGCACGTGGTTCAAAATCGAATCAAAATACGAATATTTAAAAACAAAATTAATGCCTAGTGATACAAAAAGCTACGCAGATAAACAAAAATTAAAATTACCAACTTTGGAAATACCAAAATTCGACGGAAATTTGAAAACGTGGCTACCTTTTTGGGGAAAATTTCGAAAAATAGATGCTGACAAAAATCTGGACCCAGAAGATAAATTTGTGTACCTGTTACAATCAATAACTGCTGACACTGAAGCAAGACAGTTGGTAGAAAGTTATCCTATTACGGCTGACAACTATTCTAAATGTGTTCAGCATTTAAAATCCAGGTATGCAAGAGAAGATCTCCAGACGCAGCTGTATGTAAGAGAATTATTGTCGCTTATAATTAATAGAGATGAAAATGCAAGCCTAACCTACCTATTCGACAACATAAGTGCTCAGTTGCGCGCATTAGAAACGCTGGGAGTAACAAAGAAAAATGCCGCTTTTATTGTGCCAATGATTGAGTCGGCGATACCGGAGGAAACACTGAAAGCCTGGCAAAGGACAGGCAGTCATAATAATGACATGGAATTGGAATTAAATAACTTACTTAATTTTCTACAAATAGAAGTCGAAAATAATCAAAGAATAAAAATGGCTCGTGGAAATTCAATTTTTAAACAAACAAATACAGAGAAAGAAGTCCCACAAACTGCAAGCTGTTTAGTATCCACAGAGAAAAAAGAAACATACAAGAATACATGCATTTGGTGTGACAAAGACAACCATTGCAGCGTTGAATGTTACAAAGCACATAAACTGTCATTGGCTGAAAGAAGAGATACAGTAAACAAGAAAAGAGCATGCACTATATGTCTTAAGAAAGGGCATTTATATAAAAACTGCAAGTCATCTATCAAATGCTTGATATGTATGAAGAGACATTCAACAATTCTCTGTGCATCACAACCACAAAAGACAGCTAAGAACAACGAAGAAAAGGAATATAAAGAGGCATGCACTACTACAACTGCTCATGCACAAAGTGCTAAAAGTGTAACCTTACTACAAACAGTTATCGTGAACATAGAACACAGGGGGAAAACAATACCTGTAAGGACACTTTTCGATAGCGGCTCCCAACGTAGTTACATCAAAGATGAGGTTGTGAAAGAGCTACAGTTACCAGCAATAAAAGAAGAAGTTCTTACCCATTCATTGTTTGGCGGTGTGCAGACCAACTCTAAGTGTCACAAAGTGTACAACATCAAGATCAACAGTCTGGACAGTAGCTACTCTACAGTGATTGCGGCCCTAAGCCAAAATGTTTTATGTGATAATGTACCTAAGTTTGACTCCCCTAATTTGCATAATTTACTAAGTCAAAACCATATTACCCTGACAGATTTAGGTGAAAATATCCAGGAAATAGGTCTTTTAATAGGGTCAGACTACCTAGGGTTGTTCCTAACAGGAAAAATTATTCATCTACAACAAAATGGGCTGGTTGCTGTCCACACTAAACTGGGCTGGACTCTGCAGGGAAAATTGGTCAGTACAAATATAAATAACACAACAACAACTTTATTTTGCAGTGACAATAATAATAACAATTTAGCAGGTTACTGGTCACTAGAGACATTGGGAATACAGGATCCTGTGGAGATGAAGTCAAAGGAGACAGCTGCAAATGAGGTGATGGCATCCTTTGAGGAGTCCATAAAAAGGGATGAAAACAACAGGTATGAAGTAAAACTTCCATTTAAAACTGGTCATGAAGATTTATTACCAAATTATAATACTGCAAAGAGACGGCTTGATGCAACTACTCAAAAAATTATTTCTAGTGGTCAATTTACAAAATATCATGAAGTACTCAAAGAGTGGCATAGGCTGGGTATTATAGAGAGAGTACCAGACTCTGAAATTGAACATAACAAAGGTCATTACCTACCACATAGGGCTGTTATAAAGGAGTCAAGTCTAACCTCTTCATTAAGGCCAGTTTTTGATGCCTCAGCGAAGGACCGCAATGGTTTATGTTTGAATGCCTGTTTGGAAAAAGGTATTAACCTGATAGATCTTATCCCTAATTTATTAATTGGATTTCGAACAGGAGCCATAGGAGTGACAGCTGATATTCAAAAGGCATTTCTTCAAATCAGCTTACCCCCTGAAGATAGAAATTATTTAAAATTCTTATGGTGGGAAAATGAAAGTCTCCAAAATGTAATAACTTATAGACATTGTCGTGTTGTGTTTGGACTTACTTCAAGTCCGTTTTTATTAGCAGCTACACTCAGGCATCATCTTAAATACACAAGTGGTCTAAATGCAGAGCTACTTAAGAGATCATGGTACGTAGATAATTGTCTCACAAGTTTGGATACTGAGAAGGAAGTTTTAAACTTTATTGAAGAATCTAAACAGATAATGCAGTCTGCCCAGTTCAATCTACGTATGTGGGTGACATCTCCTTTGAAAATAAATGAAACGGGTAAAAATATAATATCTATTTTAGGCCTCAATTGGGACACATTGTCTGATAAATTATTCTGTAACTCGGCGAACTTACCCAGCATCAAAGACATTAAAAAAGTAACAAAATACCGAGAAGATTAACAGCAGTAAAGATAAAAGAGGTTAACCTAAGTCTTCACTTATTTTGTGATGCTAGTAAGGATGGTTATGCAGCATGTGTATTTCTCAGGGCTGAAAGTGACTGCAAGGTGACAGTTCAGTTAATACTTGCAAAATCACGAGTAACACCACCAAAAAATATAAGTATACCAAGGTTAGAGTTATTAGCTGCATTGATAGGTTCTCGGTTGTTATCTCAAGTAAGAGAGAATGCACATTTTAAAGATTGTACTACATACTGCTGGACAGATTCCAGTGTCGTATTATGTTGGATTAAAAGACAGTTACATCTCAACAACTTTGTAGGCAATAGAGTAAAAGAAATTAAAAAGCACACTGAAGTCAGTAATTGGTTGCACATTCCAGGAACGGAGAACTGGGCAGATTTAGCGTCCAGAGGTTGCACGGCGAAAATGCTTTTCGAATGTTGCTGGTGGGAAGGCCCAAAATGGCTGCGTCTTGCTCCAGAGGAATGGCCACACTCCGAAATTGTTGTTGACGAAAGAGAAGTACAAGCTGAAACTAGAAAAACCGTATGTAATGCACAAGTTTCTTCTAATGATAATTCACTGAACAGAATTTTAAATTATTTCTCTAAATACACAAAAGTAGTCAGAACAGTTGCATGGATATTAAGATATACATATAACCTAAAACATGCAAATTACAAGAGGAAAGGAGAAATTACATATGCTGAGTATGGAAACGCTGAAAAGAAAATAATAAATTTGATACAAGAAGAAAGTCAAGAATACTTTAATAAAAATGGTAGAAATATAAGTAAATATGTTGATGAGGAAGGGTTAATAAGAATAAAGACTAAACTTACCTTATCAGATTTCCCAGAGAACACAAAGGCACCTTACCTTTTACCAGCAAAGAATCATGTCGTAAAGATGATGGTGAGACAACGCCACGAACAGCTGCAGCATGCTGGTACGGACCAGCTTATTGTAGACCTACGCGAGAGATTCTGGATCATCGGAGTAAGACGCCTTGTCAAATCGGTGATTTCTAGCTGTGTAATTTGTAAGAGATACAACTCGAAACCAGAACAGGCGCCCACCGCTCCACTACCTCCTGAGCGATTAATCAGTTCCGCTCCTTTTCAAAATACTGGAGTAGATCTAGCTGGTCCACTTTTATTACGCAGTGGTGAAAAATGTTGGATTGTTTTGTATACTTGTGCGGTATACAGGGCCGTACATCTTGAATTGACACGTTCTTTGTCCACAGAGGCATTTGTCATGACATTACGGAGATTCATAGCGCGGCGTGGTCGTGTCGAAATAATGATGTCAGATCAAGGTACAAATTTTTACGGTACTAAATCTTTGCTTTCTGCTGTAGATTGGGAGCAGGTGCAGCGTGATTCAACCGTACGTCGCATTCAATGGAAAATGAATGCACCTACTGCGGCTTGGTGGGGAGGATTTTGGGAAAGACTTATAAGAATATTAAAGGATTTACTGCGCCGGATTATAGGTAAAGCATCATTAAATTATGACGAGCTGGAGACAATACTCTGTGAGTGTGAAGCGGTGATGAATGGTCGGCCTTTAACATATGTTAATGACGATAAAGGTGATTGTTTGGAACCATTGACGCCAGCACATTTTATATTGCCAGCTACTCAACCTGTGACTGAAGTAAGTGATCTTGATTTAATTGATAGTAGGAGTATGAACAGCAGACTTAAGTTTATACAGGAGGTTCGTAACCAGTTTAAGAAGAGATTTAAGGCAGAATATCTAACGTTACTGATTCAAAAAGGTAAGGAAACTCAAAGTAATTTAAAGGAAGGTGACATAGTTTTGATAGAAACACCAGAGAAAAGAATCAGGTGGCCATTAGGCATTGTTCAAAAATTAATTGTAGGAAGGGATGGAATAGAAAGAACCGCAGAGGTAAGAACTTCAACAGGATCTAAAATTAGACCAATTCAACGCTTGTATAATCTAGAAATTTCAAGTAACAATATTCCAATACCCACAACAACTCCTAGGATAGTTTCGCCTGATCAAGTAGAACCTATTGGTAAACCATCCATGAATTCTAAAATATCAACATCAGATGAGGTAAACAAGGAAAATTTTGCAAAGCCCTCCATGCCCCCACGATTTACACGAAGTGGTAGACAGGTAAAAATTCCAAGTAAATACAATATTTACTGAAGTTATAAAATAGCTGTCAGTGGTTGAATGGTTTTTAGTTGACAAAAAGTTTCAAATAATTATATAGTAAGTATAATAAGTTGTGTGTGTAGTAATAATAAGTTGCTATACTTAAGTGAAGTAGTTATACGATTATGTATGTAGTTAAAAACAGGAAAAGTAGTTGTTAAACTTAAGTGATATTTTCAAAATTGTGTTAGAATTAAGAAATATGGCATTTATTGTTAATCAAAGAGTTTATTTTTCGTTTTCATGTTTTAAATGCTTTCACATTGTTAGTGTATAATGAAACTGTATGTACACTTTAAAATTTCGTGAATTGCTGATGTTATGTGTATAAGTGTATTTTTAAATGCCTTTTCAACTGATTAAAAAAAAAAAAAAAAAGGTAATTTAATTCTTTTTTATGTTTACGCCATCTAGCGGCAAGTAACTTAAGTCATTTCTATTGTTTTGGTGTTTGTGTAGCTACATCTTGTTGGTACTTTTATTTCATGTTTATGTGATTATTTTATAAGTACCTATTTGTTTTTCTCGTTTCTTTGTGTTGGAGGATGTTGTGAAACCACCTTATATTAATTTAAAAGTTGCAACACAAGTTCATAGAGAAATAATGTTTTGTATTTTTTCTTGGTAGCAACACTGCACTGTTCTTGTAAAAAACTAGTTATAAATGACTCGGCAAATAAAAATGAGCGAACGCCCTAAACCTCGAAGTTTTTGATTATTAATTCTCTCTTCCAAGACCTGGAAAACCCCATCCTTTTACAACACTAGCTTTTGCCCGCGACTTCATACGCGCAAAACGTTTTTTTTGTTCCTGTGGGAATTTCGGGATAAAAACAATCCTATGTCCATTCTCGGCACTCAAACTAACTTTGTACCAAATTTCATCCAAATTGGTTTAGTGGTTTAAGCGTGAAAAAGTAACAGACAGATTGACTTTTGCATTTATAATATTAGTAGGTAGGGATAGTAGGGATGTTGTCAAAAAGCTCGAATATTATGTGATTTAAAAAGCAATGAAAAGTGTAATGAAACTTCACATTTTCAGCACAAAGAAAAAGTTTTCCTTTTTTGTTGTTTTTGTACTACCTTTTATTTATTTTTTCTAACCTATATTTTTATTACGCGTAGTCCAACATGCACTTACCGGTTTTTAGAAAACATTAACTTTTTTTTTACTGCCCAACGGTTATTCATTTCATAAAAGTCCCAGTTCCATCTACGCACGCCACATCTTGGGCTTAAATTTTGCTTCTTTTGCTTGAGAGCAAAAGCAAACACATTAAAAAAAAAAACTTATAGGGCCTTAAGAGTTCATTCTGTTGTAAAAAACAATCCCTGCACCATGATAAATACATTTTAAATGGTTTCTATGAATTTAATAACAATTATTATGAGTTGCGAGTCTCTTTAGCTAAACTTTAATACATATCACACTTGTCAGTCAAAAAAGCTTTTTTAAAAAAAATGTAACCGCCTTCAAAACCAAACACTAAAAAAGAGTAAAATAACCTATAAAATAACTTTTCTTTCGGAAGTCGGCGGTTTTTTTTTTTCATTGTCTTTTTTGCCACCGACTTCCGAAAGAAATAGTATATTTTGCAACGATTGAATAAAGAGCGGATTTAAAGCGAGGGCCATTATATGAATCAAGAGCAAGCGAAGGATTTTAATGACTGAATCACGACCGCAGGGAGTGATTCAGGCCCTCGATTTAAATCCGTTTTATTCAAGAGTTGCAAACGATACTTTATACCATGACTACGAGAAAAAGAAAGATTTGAGCGATAAAAGATATTCAACGAAACAAAATAAAGTTTTTTTTAATACCTAAGTCTGCTCCACACATACGTGGGTGCGAAGTAGTAAAATCGCTCGGTCACTGCGCCAACAAGCTGACGTTAAAATCGGAGCAATGGTTTGAATTAAGGGTAATTTTCATATTAGCAAGGGGGTTGTCCAGCATCGCGGTCGATGTCGAATGTACTAAAGTGTTCTAAATTCAAACACCAAAACAGTGCGTAAAAGACTACTTTTACGCACTGTTTTCCGTGAGTAAAAGTAGCTTTTTCGAGGGGGAATGGTATAAAGTTATTTATGATATTAATATGAAAATTACCCTTAATTCAAACCATTGCTCCGATTTTAACGTCAGCTTGTTGGCGCAGTGACCGAGCGATTGGACTACTTCGCACCCACGTGTGTGTGGAGCAGACTTAGGTATTAAAAAAAAACTTTATTTTGTTTCGTTGAATATCTTTTATCGCTCAAATCTTTCTTTTTCTCGTAGTCATGGTATAAAGTATCGTTTGCAACTCTTGAATAAAACGGATTTAAATCGAGGGCCTGAATCACTCGCGTCGCTCAGGATTTAAATACTTGAATCACTCGCTTCGCTCGTGATTCAATCATCATGAATCACTCCCTACGGTCGTGATTCAGTCATTAAAATCCTTCGCTTGCTCTTGATTCATATAATGGCCCTCGCTTTAAATCCGCTCTTTATTCAATCGTTGCAAAATATACTATTTGTAGGTTATTTTACTCTTTTTTAGTGTTTGGTTTTGAAGGCGGTTACATTTTTTTTAAAAAAGCTTTTATTTTACTCTTTTTAGTTTAAATATTCAACCCAAATTCTTGTCAAATAGGTACATAATTTTCTTACATGTACACTAGAATTTTGTAATCCGTAGCACCGGTAATAACATCGCTCATGTACAAAATTAGCTAATAAAATTCCCTATCTCAAAAACTACTGAACCGATTTTGATGAAACTTGCAGTGTTCCCTCAGTTGAACGATACCTAGTATAACAAAAAAAGGATGACTTAAATCGGACTTGTAGTTCCGGAGATAAGCGAACACAAACTAAATCAGTCGATGCCTACTCCTTACAGTTAAGGAGTTGTACCTTCCATCATCAGCTCAGCTACATGAGATTATGATTACCATACGCAAATACTTAAATTACTTCATAATATTTGCGAAAAACCTATAAAATATATAAAATTTGAGGGTTGCCCTCGATTTCTCCAGGATCTGATCATCAGATCTTGACTTGGTGAATATGGGACCACTCCGAAAGCATCTCCTTTCGAATAAAAAAAGAATTTTGAAAATCGGTCTACAATCGCCGGAGTAATCGCGTAACAAACAAACAAAAAAAAAAAAAAACATACCGTTGAATTGATAACCTCCTTCTTTTTGAAGTCGGTTAAAAAAGGGGTAACTGAAAAAATCTATGATTCTAAAAAACAAAATATAGTGCTAATGAATTTTATTTATCTGTCTTATTGCCACAAAAATTACGTGTTTTTTATGTTTTTAATGAGGTCATCTGGCATGTCAGATGTTTCATCTTTCAAATAGAAAAGGAAATTTAATTTCCGTTATCTTAGAGATACCATTTTTTGACTTAATAGATGTTCAACGCAAAGGAGTAATTCCTGAGAATTTTGTGACAGATTTCATTATTATATTCCAACGAAATGTTACATCTGTACTGTTTTCTACGTATTTTATTTTCTTAGTAAGCCCGGTTTGTTTTCATATCCGGAATTTAAATTAAAAATACATGAAGATACTGAGATTTAAATAAAACCTTTGTATTTTAATTCGAGAGGTGTCTTTTAGAGGAATTTTAGTTTAGTTTCGAGAACCAAATTTTCAACTGTATAAAGTGCCTACCGCCATAATCTAGCTCACTACCAAACGTCCAGATTCATTCAGCCGTTTTGGCGTATTTCATCATCATCATCATCATCTCAGCCATAGGACGTCCATTGCTGAACATAGGCCTCCCCTTTTGATCGCCACAAGTACCGGATGGAAGCGACCTGCATTCAGCGTCTTCCGGCGACCTTCATAAGGTCGTCTGTCCACCTTGTTGGTGGACGTCCTACGCTGCGCTTGCTAGCCCCATCTGCCATCCGCTCTGCGAGCAATATGGCCTGCCCATTGCCACTTCAGCTTGCTAATCCGGTGGGCTATATCGGTGACTTTAGTTCGTCTACGGATCTCCTCATTTCGGATTCGATCACGCAGAGAAACACCGAGCATAGCCCTCTCCATAGCTCGCTGAGCGACTTTGAGCTTTGAGATGAGGCCGATAGTGAAAGACCACGTTTCGGTGCCGTAACTCATCACTGGTAACACACATTGGTTGAAGACTTTCGTCTTGAGGCACTGAGGTATATCGGACGAAAAGACACTGCGTAGATTCCCGAACGCTGCCCAACCGAGTTGGATTCGGCGGCTGACCTCTTTCTCGAAGTTGGATCTACCTAATTGGACGTATTTACGTACAAGCAAACATTCACTTTTCGCATTTCTACTAATACTTATATTATGCGAAAACTGAATGTGTGCCATATTACAGAAATGCCAAAATAATAATCACCTTGCCGTTTCAAAAATGAACCTGAGAATCTTATTGAAATCGAAAATTAATAAACATGAATACTACGTACGTCATCAGTCCCCTGTCAGGTACAATTATGGACGCTACTACGCCCGACCGCTTCCGACTTCTCACGAAGATAACCGAACACACAGCGTAACTGGCGTAACTACTTACAGTGGTTTCATAACTCGTCGACCATACATTTGATAAGACCTGCTGCTCGATCACAAGATTTCAGTACCCTTAGCACGAGTTTTCAGTATTCGAGACGTAAAGTAAACTGGAACTTCGACAATTTCAATAGTTCCTTCTTCGCACACCAGAGGCGCTGTTCCATTTTTTCATACAAGAAACGCTGTAAAAATACTGGAAAGACGCTGTAAAGTTAGAGTGAGACCTTGTGCTAGGGGTACTAAGCTCTAATCACGACTTTTCAGTATTTTCCTTTACAGCGTTTCTTGTAAAGATAAATGGAACAGCGCCTCCGGTGTACGAAGAAGGAACTAATTTTTTCCTCGAATTTAATGTCAAAGTTCCAGTTTACTTTGCGTCACAAAAACTGAAAACTCATGATACGGCCTCTGAAACTGTGGCTTATGCCATTTTGTTCACCTGGGTGAACAAAGCAGACAACTTTGGTGTCTTCAATTCACCTCGGAAGTCCACAAGATCTTAGAAGAAAAGTCGTCTTTGTTCACCCAGGTGATATAAATTTCCTATGTGAACCATTTGTTCACCTTGGAAAAATATCACCAATAACACCGAGTAAGTCCACTCAATATTACTGACCCGTTGGTCGTAATGTGACTGGTTGGTTGGTAATGTGACTGGCCCGTTGGTCTAGTGGTTAGTGACCCTGACTGCTATGCCGGGGGTCGTGGGTTCGATTCTCACCCAGGACAAAAGTTTGTGTGATGAGCACGATCATTTGTTCTGTGTCTGGGTGTAATTTATCTATAATATGTATGTATTTAGAAATATATAAGTATGTTTATCAGCTGTCTAGTACCCATAACACAAGCTCTGCTTAGCTTGGGACTAGATGGCGTTGTGTGATAGTCGTGGAATATTATTATTATTATTTGGTATACTTTTATGTATCTCGGCTTTATTACCGGATTTGCAGGATAGCACGAGCCGAAGCCAAGTTCTACCCTAAGATGTTAGTGTCAAATGATGAGTTTCTGTGTGTGTCTAAATCTGTTTGTATGGAGGCTGGAGGTTGTGTGTGTGAAGTGGAAACTACAGAGTCATTTTCATTTTGTAAAAAATTTCTGACAATCCTGCAAGTATTCAGGATTGCGGCTTTCTGAAGACTTTGGTATGTATATGGTGGTAAATCAAGTGTTCTTAAGGACTGGTGGAGCTGTTTAGGAATAATGCCTGTAGTTGATAACACGATAGGGACAATTGTGACATTGGTAAGACACCACATTCGGCTGATTTCAATTTTGAGATCTGTATATTTCGAAAGTTTTTCTGCTATTGTGTTTTGTAGGTTGTGGGTGTTTGGTACAGCGATGTCTATGATTTGCGCGGTTTTGTTAAGTTTATTTAATAAGGTGATGTCTGGTCTGTTAAAGTGTGTAGTTTTATCGGTGAGAATTGCTCGGTCGAAGTACATTTTATGAGTGGCGTTTTCAAGAACAAGTTTAGGCTGGTACTTATAGTAAGGAATTGGTGGTGTGGAGATTAAATTAAATTTGATTGCCAATTTTTGATGTATTATGTTTGCTATTTGGTCGTGCCTGTGTTTATAATCGGTCTGGACTATTGCTTTACACGCGCCTGTGATGTGCTGAATAGTTTCGGAAGAACTATTGCATCGCCTACATCTGTCAACGGTTTGAGGAACTCGCATTATGTGTTTCTGGTAATTGCGAGTTTCTATTACCTGATCCTGAATCGCTATCATGAACCCTTCGGTCTCAGGGAACAGTTCTCCACGCCGTAACCACTCGTTCGACGCTAATCTGTCGACGTTAGGAAGGTTAAGGTCGTGTCGGTGCCTGCCATGCAATGCCTTTTGGGTCCATTCTGCGATTTTAGTCTGTCGGTCAGTCTGTTGTTCGTTATTCTGTGTTGTCCTATCATACATGTTTAAAGGCGTAAGTTTTTTGTCGGTATGCACTATTGCTTTATGAAGGGTTGAAGTCAAACTTTTGTTTTCAAAATATGCTCTTAATGTTGTTATTTGCTTGTTATGTAGGTTAGTGATATCTATTATTCCCCTCCCGCCATCGTTCCTTGGCAGTGTGAGTCTCTGTACACATGACCTAGGGTGGTGTCTCCTGTATTTAGTGAGAGAGGTGTTGATAATCCGTTGTAAGTTTTTGAGGTCACTTTTGTTCCATTTAATAATGCCAAAGGAGTAGTTGAGAATTGGAATAGCGTAGGTGTTTATAGCTTTAATTGTGTTTTTTGCGTTTAATTGCGTATTAAATATTGTGTTTAATCTATGCTTGAATTCTGTCGTTAGTTTACTTTTTATTTCCTTATGCATAATCTGCTTAGCCTGTATATACCCTAGATATTTGTATGTCCCGGTTTCGTCTAATGAGTCTATTGTTGCACCTGTTTGCATTTGATATGAATGTGTGTATGTTTTTCCTGCTTTAATCGAATTAATTTTACATTTGTCGATCCCAAACTCCATAGCTATATCGTTTGAGATTTTTTCTGTTACATCAGCTAGTTCGTATAATTCATCAGGGGAAGTTGCATACAATTTGATGTCATCCATATATAGGAGATGGTTTATTTTGAATTGTCTTTGGTCAGTCAGTATGTCAGTAATTGTGTCTCTATAAAGAAGCTGATAGCCGGGTTTCAAGGAATTTAATTTGTTAGAGAGGGGGTTTAAAGCTAGACAGAACCATAGTGGGCTGAGTGAGTCTCCTTGGAATATTCCTCTCTGGATTTTAATAGGTTCTGTTTCAACTATTCCTGTCGGTGTGTTCAATTGCAGCCGCGTTTTCCACTTTCCTAAAATATTACTTAAAAAAATTATAAGCTGTGGATGTATTTTATATATTTTGAGAACTTTGATAAGCCATGAGTGGGGTACAGAATCGTATGCTTTTCTGTAATCTATATACATTGTGTGTAAATCCATCTTGGTACGTTGAACTTGTCTGTGTATTACGGCGTCTATAGTCAACTGTTCTTTACATCCTTGGCTTAGCTTTTTACACCCCTTCTGTTCTTCTGTTAACACCTTTTGTGTTTCAAGATGTTTATAAATCAAATGAGTAATACATGAGGTCATAATTTTATATATAGTTTGTAAACATGTAATTGGTCTATACTTTGCCGGATTTAATGCGTCACGAGGGTCTTTTGGCAGCATATATGTCTTTCCTTCGGTGATGTAAGGGGGAATCGTTGTTGGGTCTTTTATAAAATTGTTAATATGGTTAAAGAGGTGTGGGTGTGTATGTGTAAATTTTTTGTACCAGTAGTTGTGTATGTTATCTGACCCAGGCGCTTTCCAGTTGTGTAGTTTTTTAAGGACATCGTGAAAAGTTCCTACTTCAACCTGGTCAAAAATCATTTCTGCGGTGTTTGTTTGCGTCGCTTCCTCTTCTTTAATCCACTCTGCTTCAGAGTTATGGCTGACAGGATTTTCCCAAATTCCAGCCCAAAATTGCTGTAACTGTTCTGTGGTTGGAAATATTGTTTGTGAATTATGTGTTGTTTGATTTGTTGTTGATATTTTTAGTGTCCTGTAAAATTGTTTTTCATTCTTCTTGAACTGAGTATTTTGGGTTTGACGAAGTGTGCATTTATTGTATCGGCTTAATCTACTTTTTACTACTGTGAGTTTCTGCTTAAGAGTATCTAGAAAATGTTCAAGTTGTGTGTTAGGTGGTTCGTGTGTTGTATGTATTTTGTAGTCTTTTAGTATTGTCTCCACTGCCTTATTTAATTTCCTACTTCTATGGCCTTGAATATAATGAGTTAACCTTCCTATTTTGGCTCTATAAACCTCTATTTTCTTCTCTAATCTTTTCTGCCATTTAGGTTTGTGAACTTGATGGAGTCTGCTTCCGTTTTCAGGAGGTGTGTGTGAGATTTTACTACCATTGGCTTTAGCGGCTGTCCATGCAGCGCAATATATTATTGTCTGCAGCTTATGGAAATCTGTGTCACTAGTGACTTTGTCCGGCAAAATTACTTTATCAATATAATTAACAATATTCGCTAACCTTTTCGACGTCTTCTGTTTAGGTATGTAATTTCTTTCTGTAGGGTGAATGTCCATGTAGTATTGTAGTGTTTGCGTGAATATTTCATCGATTTCGGGGTTTCTTTCTAGGCTTGTGTGTTGCGTACTAATATGTATAGGGTGATCTGAATTTAAGTTATCTACGTTCGTCCTTTCTTCTATATGCTCCATTTGTGAATGTTCTATTTGTGTGGGTTCTATATATTCTAAGTCTGTGTTTAACGTATTTGTATTTGAAATTGTATGTAAAAGTAAATCTGTATTCCCTACCTCTGTGTTTGAGCTTATGTTGATAACTTGCCTTTGAAAAGACTCCGTTTCAACTAATTCTTTCTGAACAATGGATTTTAATAACTGTAGTCGGGTTTCTGAAATCATACTATTATTTACTATTACTCTTTTTTGATCTGATATGCGCTGTTCCGATAAATGTGACAAATGGGGATAAGATTCTATGAATTTTTCTTTTAAACTTTTCCGCCACACTGTCATGTCCGTTTCCATTTTTGTTACCATAAAATAACATCTCATAAGCGTTTCGTTGAGTTCGTTGGACCATTTCATTCTTCGTTTAGGTTCTGATAGTGAGTGTGTTTGTGAGTCTATCTGAGTTGAAATCAATTCCGGTGGTGTCTGTAATTGCAAATCATTGTTTTGTGTTTGTAATTGGTTGCTTACTTCAAGCCTAATTGTATCTAGTGTATTAGGAGGTAATAACTTTCTGGAAACTATAGCTCTTCTTTGATCTCCAATTCTTTGTTTGGAGACTTGCATGTCTGGAAATTTTTGCGTGAATTGTTGATGTAATGTTGTTAAATATGCTTTTGTGTCTGATTCTAAGTTTGTGATAATGAGGTAGTTACGCCAAATGAATTCATTCATTTCTTTACTCCATTTTTTCCGCGTAATATTTGTGACAGTAGCGGGTGACGGATTAATGACCAAATTAGCCTCCGACACATCATCTACTGCCGTTGATGATATTCTTGATGATGATCGTGATAAATATGAAGGTGGTGATGATACGATTGATGAAAAGATGGACTTTGGTGAAGACGATAACGAAACCGATGATGTTTCTTCATCAACAGAAGGCATATTTGCCTGAATATATTTTTTTGTTTTCGACCTTGTTAACATATTATTCCCACGAGTAGCTAGGGACTAACAAAGTCGACCACAGCAGAGCCCTGCGTTCACTGTGGTAAGGGTGAATAAAACTGGAGGTCCCCAGGTATCCAGAGTTGGCACACTTGCGACTAGCCTCTCCTCTAGCCATGCAGCCCTCGGCGTGTGCGACCTTGGCTTGGATTGTATCTCTTTTAGTCTGGCCCCTCACCCTAGACGTACTCCAGCAAAGTAAACTAAGCCGGAATAGACCTAGGGCTCAGAGCACGCAAGCCCCACCACGACGTCAACGTAGAGATACAGCGGTGGGGTTATTATTATTATTATTATATCGCTGGCCCCGGGCAATAAAGCGGTAATATCAAAAATCGATTTTTACAGGAGAAATAAAAGAAGCTAATTTGTTTATAGTGCAGCGTACAGTGATCCAAAACAGGCGTTCAAAATGTCAAATGAAAGCTAATTTTTTTACCAATTTAATCTTTTAAAAATAATTGTAATTGTATAAATATTTAATGAAATAATTGAAAAAATGTATAATACAAATTATAGACGATATTGTTTCAATTGCAACATCATTAATGACTTTATAAACACACCGACCACTGAGATTCAGGACTGTAAGAATATAATACGACGTATTTTCCGCTTTAGATCTCGAGCGTACCAGCCGATTACCACCTTCTTCAGGGAAATTTTATAGCCAAAGCTTAGCTGTATCATCCACTAATCGCTATTTTAGAATCCTATTAATGAATCATATTTTTATGTAACCATTGTAACAGACTGACTTTAAGATGTGATTTATTTTTATTTTTAACCATTTTAGACAGTATTTTATGAAATTAATATTTTTTTTAGTGTTTCTACCAACTAATTTTTGTTTTATTACATTTTAAATGATAATGACATTGTTTAAAAAAAACCTTTCAAATCACATATTTTTTATTAAATATTAAACATTGGAAAAAAACACAAAAACACTTAAAAAAGAAAAAATACTATGCTACCTTAATTTGAATAAAATCACAATTTTTTTTTATTAAATATTAAATTTTGGAAACAAACAAAAAACACTTAAAAAAGAAAAAATACTATGCTACCTTTATTTGAATAAAATCACAATTTTTTGTATTAAATATTAAACTTTGGAAACAAACACAAAAAAACCTTAAAAAAGAAAAAATACTATTCTACCTTAATTTGAATAAAATCACAATTTTAATTAGCTGTTATACTTTGGAAACAAAAATAAAATGGTCAAAACCTTAAAAAGAAAAAAAATATTATGCTACTTTAATTTGAATCTTCGCTTTCAATATCGATTTCTACTTCAGAGTTCACAGCACAATGCAAATTGTTATAAAATGTATGATAATGTTTCGGGATTGCTTCAGTTTTGCAGAGACTCATCAAATCATCGTAAAGTGGTTTTGGTAAAGCGATTGGCTCACTGTACAAATTTCTCAGTTCATCTCCTGAAACATCAGTCACTGGAGTCTTTTTGGGTCTTCCTCTTGAAGATCTGGTGTTTGATGCAGTATTTAAAGAAATATATTCATCATCAAAGTTATACTTTAAATAAATAACATCTGGATGCGCTCGAGTAATCTTGATTTCGTGAATCTTTGTCCACATAACTTTTTCATTAGTTTGGTCTGCCCGCAACCAGTGTCTTTTGTCCATTATCTCCTTTAAATCGAAGAAATTATGTTGTTCCATTTCCTTAAGATGAAATTTTTCACCATTGATCTTGGCATTCATGATTACGCCATACATTTGATCAGGAGTATAAATCGTGTGGTTCTTTTTTGCGCGTTCGATAAGAGAATGCATCGAATCTCCTTCAGACTGGCTATGGCCAGTTTCAAAGTACCTATGTATTATGTTAACTCCATACTTTTTGGACAAATATAGGTAAAGAGCAAAGATAATCCTATTTTTATTCTGCCCAGCACAACCATCAGAATAAAATATAAAATTCTTGATACCGCGTTGGCTCTCAGTTTCAATGAAATTTAGGACGCAACTGCCAATTTCATTAGCACCCCTTTTGGCCACTTGATAGTGCCAAAGATAGCAGTAACCTCGTCCACTTAATGAGTTGTAAATCGTAAAGTTATAAATAGGATACTTTCGCTTGTAATGAAAGATTCCTACCTCTGATTGAGGAATCGTCAGGACTTTTTCCAGATCATAAATAGCGACGACAGTAGTTGTAGAATCGACTTCTATTTTATCTTTAGTTTTGAGTTCACGAACACGTTCCTTGTTTCTAATGTGCTTTGTGTAAACTTCTTGGAGTTGGTCTTTTCTTTCACCATCAGCTTGACGATACAATGTACATTGGCCGCACATATCTTTTTTAGGTCTGTGAAAAGAATAATTGAATTTTGTATTAAACACAGTTTCATACTGTCGTTTTGTGGCCATCTTTACATCAATTGGATAATTTGCACTCTTAAACCATTCATCAGAATACAGCCTGTACATTTTGGAGATGTTCAGTGTTTCTTCTAAGTATAACTTCTTAGTATCTCTTCGGACATAATGTGATTCTTTTACTGGAAATTGTTTTATATGTGCAATAACACTTTGCTCGGTTGTAACACTCATTTTCCGTGGTCTATTTTCATGCTGACCCCTGTTATCTTTGACATGTTCAGATTTCCCTTTCTCTATTGCTGTGTAAACTGTTTTTTCGCTAATGCTAAGGGTATTCAAAAAAAATTTTTTGCAAACGTCAATTGATTCTGTTCCATTTATCTTGAAAAAATAGCTAATAGTTTGTGTCCTGTTTTTGGTTCTAACTAGTTGCATTTTTTTAATATCTTTAGTTTTCACATGTCGTAAGATATAGTGCCACTGATCCTCGTGATCACTAAGTTTCCAAAATTCGTCGAATATAGCCTGCCGAGAGACTTGAGAAATCTGTTCACCGCATTTTTTGTTACATTTACAGGCGTCCTTCATAGTTTTAGAATCAAACTTTTTTTTCGTATTACTACCAGTATAAGCTTGGCCTGAATTTTTTTGTTTTTTATTCTTAATTTTTTCCCAGTTTTCTTCGTGTCGCCTTTTTTTTCTAGTTAGTTCTTTGGTGGTTGATGGTACATCAGATACGGATGGAACACTTTCTGTCGTTGTAGTTTGGTTGCAATCATTAGATTCGACGTTAACATTTTCTATCGTTGTAGATTGATTTTCAACTAAGAAATCTGCATCCAAGTTTATAGTATTATTGCAACCATTAGATTCAACGGCAGTTTTTTCACATTGTAAAATCAAAATATGCGAATTGTCATCATTATCGACCGGTGTTGTGTATAAAATATTTTGGTCTATTGTGAAATCTTGGCGTAAGGTTTCCAGTGTTGTGTATTGTATATTTTCTTCTTGGGGTGTAGCTTCGCACGTTTCTGGTACTTGTAGTACCAATGTGGCTTGTGGCATCGTTGTGTCAGTTAGTGTTGTAAGGTCTGTCGATTCACACACATTATAATATTCTATAGACCGAGTGTCACGATTCTCTTTAAATCTGCGCTTCTGGTGACGAGGTGTGCCAAATACTAAAGTTGGAGAAGCTACAAAGTCAACATTATCGAATATAGCAGACTCGTATGAAATAGTAGAAGGGGATTGCAATAAATGTGATTGTAAATCGAAATTGGGAGACAGACATTGTAAAGTTGGGCTATGAGTTCCAGTGAGGTTTACGTCTTCCACACTCTTCGAAATGGTGACTTCTTTTGTTTTTTCATAATCACCGTTACAGGGAAGATTTATGGCATCTAAAACAAAACAAAACCTATTAAAATATCAAAGCTGTCGTAAAACAACATAAGTTAGTGACAACATTTTTAATATTCATTTTATAAGCTTATACAGTATGTTAATTAACGAAGGGCGTTCCCGTTAACGCAAAATAGTATAGCGTCCATACATGCTAAAAAAATATTAACATTAAAAAATTCGCGAAAAAAAAATCAGCTGTGGTACTATTTATGTTCGCATAACTCGTCAAAATGTAGGGAACAGCTGATTTTTTACTTTTTGAAGTGAAAACTTCTTTAGCGGCGTTGTACACTTTTTCTGTAATGGGTAAAAAATTTAAAACTCGCGTCAGGGTCACGTGACCAAAACTCGCGTCAGGGTCACGTGACCCTGATCGAAAATGAGTAAGACGTCATTCAAATTAAAAATAAAACATAGTAACAAAAAAGTTTTCACTTCTACCGGCACTCCTGGAGTGCAACCTTTTTTTTTATTTTTTTTGCTAGTATACATATACCTATCGTCTTGTTTCTATTAGTTGAATACATTTACCTCTTTTAAACTCTCTCTTTATGTTGATTATAATTATTCTTGTAAAACCTACCTACCTATGTAGGTAGGTAGGTAGGTATTACAAGAATAATTATCATACCTAATCATCTTACTGATTAATCACTTACCGTCAACCATGGATAACATTCTTCTTGCTCGAGATTTTGCTGGTAATGGTCTTGCCATTTTAAAAAAAAACACACAATTTATAGATCTAAGGATTATTAAGTTTAGTATAGGTATTTACTCGTAATATTCAAAACCACTTAATCGCACTAAAAGAACATTATTAGCGCAAGACGTCACACGCTGCACTGACACCGCCCGCCGAATTGAGTTATTATTTGTATCAATTGTTTACCTAAACATGATGCTAGAAAGCATGCGGTAATCATTTATGCGTAGGAGTGAAAGGGATGGCGTTCAGCGTAACACGACAGTACGGCGCCGGGTTTACAACAAATTTCCGGGAAGAAAGGCGTAATAGCTTGTACAGAATAAAATCTCTCGTGATTACTTCGTATTAAATGTTTACAGTTTATTGTTAAGATACGATTATTTCCAAAAACGCGGTTAAATTTATTACTGTTACTCTTTGTTTAGAAATGTAGTGTAAAGATGTTCACCGGTTTTTTGTGTTATGTTTCATAGAGTAATGCAATAATACATTTTTAGTCGTAAGAGAATTTTCCGTGCAATAAAGCTGTTATTGTCATTCATTCTAAAGAAATATTAATTAAAAAAAATAGAAAAAAATAAGGGCGATAGACTGATACTCAGAGAAGCCAAAAATCAAATAACATTAAAAAGGGCGTAACCGGCGTTTACCGCTATATTGCCCGGGGCCAGCGATATTACGGTTTTTGACGGCACGTGTGGCGCAGTGGCTGAACAATTGGATTGCTGTGAAGCGTATCGCGAGTTCGATCCCCGCATGGACTAAATATTTGTATGATGTGTTTGTGTATTGTGAGTATCTATGTTTTTAAACGCACCCACGATACAGGAGAAATTCCTAGTGTCAACTTTTTTTTTAAGAAAAACAAAAGAAGAATATTCTGTGTACAAAATAAGAAATAACTCAGGATGCCTTTCTCGTTTGTTAAATTGCGTTAGTGTGGGAAAATCATCTGTATCCCTGAAGGTGAATTAGTCAGGAGGAGATAAATCACTTGGCGCGTTGATGAGTGCTCGGTTGAGACCAAGGGAAACATTTGTCAGAGTCACAGCCATTGAACTGTTCCTTCCGAAGTAAACAAGAATGTTCTAGAGTTTTGTAGTCTTTTTGCTGGCTTATTTTCTATAATATTATGTATGTGTACTCTTAGTAAGTGCTGTGTTATACAGTTTACTTCATAGTTTTTTAGAACGTGATAATAATATTTTTTGTCCAAAGAATTAGTTAATACCAATTGATCGACATTGTGAATTGTCTTTATTATTTCTGGCTTTAAATTGTATTGTATAGAACCATCTCGCCAGGGCCACCCATCTTTGTCTTTAGTAAAATTGGTTCAGAGGTTTAAGTATGAAAGAGTAAACAAACTCACTTTTGCAATGATAATATTAGTGGGATTTTAAAACACAACTATGATTGGTTGAAAATAGTAGTTATTTCTCCATAAAATATTCACGCTTACACAAACAAAACTGACCAAAATAAAAACAATTTATTATTACAAGGAAACTATTAAAAGCGTAGGTTTTCACCTACGCTTCTCTATTTTTAAACTGATAAATGATCACGTCGATTAAATGCATTTCCCAATTCAGAATTTCAGAGCAAAATATAATATTGTGAGAGCGTTCGTTTAAATAATGAACAGTATTCTATAAATATCTGTCGATTTTCCATTTTCAATACATTTTACATTTACTAAATTGAACCAGCGTTCGAATATTAATAATGACTCGGTAACCTAGAGTAAGGTTGATATTTTGAGTCACTGCCTCAACTCAAGTCGAGCTCGACACGCCCCAACCTATTACTAGCAGTTGCAGTTTGTTATCATTGACTCCTTACTTACACTTAAGACTCTGGATTTCTTAAGGGATCATCGAACAAAGAATACCTATGCACCAATTGCAGCTAAGAATACGAATTGATGAGCTTTTTGATGACGATTGCGTTGCTATGACGACAGACTCTAGGTGAGCAAATGATAATCAATGTTGAAGCCCACATTTAAGACTCTTACCGCTTTACTACAAAAAGATAAACAAGTGTTGAACGCTTGTCTAAAAAAGTGTAATTGCAAAAGGATTCTTATATCAAGGAGAAAAATGTCGTTTTGAAATTGTCAATTTATTTAGACAAGTGTTCAACGGGTGTTTAATTTTTTTGTGGTAAGACGGATAAGCTTTGAGCTTACCGCCTTGTTTATCAAGTACATAGTTACAATAGCTAATTGCCGATTAAAGACAAGATCTAGGTCGACGAAAGTGTTATTAGGTTTTCCTCCAGGGAATGGTACGGATGCACGGCAGCCTGTTGATAGCAATGGTTTCGCGCTATAGATAGAAAGAAAGATAGAAACAAAATACGTTTATTGGCACTTTCTACATATATTTCTATGTTGCAGGGGTCTTAAATAAAACCAGGCGAAGCTTGAGAGTTTTAGGTAAATCCTTGGCTAACCCTGCTAAACATCTTTGTCCCTAAATAAAAAATAAACCCTTAGGGAAGTGGTTCTAGAACCCAGCGTAATGATCTTTTAGCCCGTTATAAAATTTAGATCGAGTCCATAATTGTAACAAGCCAAACTCAGCCAGATATAGTCGAAAACAAAAGATCGTATAACATGTTATAGCCAGTCTATCAATGCATTTAAATGTTGAGATCTACCAAAATGAGATGGTAATTAGGTTTTTGTACACATTAAAACAGAACAAAGTAATAAAAAGACGAATTAATTAATGATAAAAGCTGGTAATGCTATTGTGGATTCGCGCTAGTGGTAATCAAAAATATTATTATCTACCTGTACGTGTACATTATGTGTGTGATCATTTTGGGTAGTATCTCGTATCGTAACTATCCAAATCGATCCAGCCATTTTGCGGGATTATCAAACATACAAAGACTGGCCTGTTGGTCTAGTGGTTAGTGACCCTGACTGCTATGCCGGGGGTCGTGGGCTCGATTCCCACGCAGGACAAATGTTTGTGTAATGAGCATGATCATTTGTTCTGTGTCTGGATGTAATTTATCTATAATATGTATGTATTTAGAAATATATAAGTATGTTTTCACACTACTTGCTCGTAAATGTCATATTATATGTCAGGCAAACCTACTGTAAAGCATGACATTATTCCCCCTCATTCGAACCGGGAATAATATATGTACTGAATTTCATTATTCCCGTGGGAATAATGTGATTTGGATTTGGAACCTCAAAGAAAACCGTATGAAAACTTTCACCAAGGAGTCGTATCAGTAATGGCGGCCGCTGGCAGCAACAGCTGATCGCTTACAGTGGTGCCAACTTCACGTTCGAAGGTTGTCGTACCACATCAAATTTCAAAAATCGATTTTTTTTCCTCGCAGTAGGTGTGAAAAGCAGAGTACGCTCCTCGGGAGTAAAGCTGCCTTGTCTTGGGCTGACTTGAATCCCTCGCTACACTAAGGATTCTTAACTTAATTCCCTCGTTTCACTCGGGAATTAATACTTGAACCTCCTCGCTGCGCTACGGAGGTTCACCCCAGAATCCTTAGTGTCGTTTCGGGATTCAATACGCCCGTGACGTAAGGCAATGCTTTACTCCCTTGGTGCGTAATCTACTATTATCACCCTCATCATCATCTAGTACCCATAACACAAGCTCTGCTTAGCTTGGGACTAGATGGCGTTGTGTGATAGTTGTGGAATATAAAAAAAAAAAACTAACATTTTAAAAATGTTTTTTTTTTCATGTTTTTAGTAGTGGTAGTGGGATTTCTTAGTCTCCAATAACATCATCATCACCAATTCCACAATAAAAATACTGTACATACTAGAACAGGTTCGAAGAAAAGATTCCAAACTTTTCAGTTCTAATGCAACCGATTCAACATAATCACGTTCCCGGCAAGCAGCGTTAAATTGACGCCTAGACAGACACTCTAAGATCCAATATATTATGTGGTGAGTGCATCAAAATTCAATCAGAAGGTTCAGCTGAAAACAAAAAATAGATCGATCGAATCGAATCTCTGTGACCTCGGCCAAGATCATCATATTTTGCAAACGTACTTCAAAGTGGGTACTTTTACGGGCGGCGAGTAAAAATCAAACCCGCTGCCCGACCATGGACCATGCCCGGGTCGACGGGGCGTTGTGTTCCACGTGCGCCTCAAAGAGCGTCAGCATAATGACGCCCCCCCCCCCCCCTCTAAATATAAAAAAAATGTAAATTATATTAACCACAGTTATGGCCACTGGTCTAAAATAAAGATTAACTTTATCAACTACGAGCACCGAAATAAATAGATTTTCAACTGAGTGCGTCAAGTTGATAATCCACTAAAGTCAAACCGTAGCTTCAGCGCTGCTACGGCGCTGATTCTTTACAGAATAGAACTACATGCCCACATGTTCTTCTGCCCTTTCCTACCGAATGCCTGTTTCGTCGGAGACGATTTAAAATTGAGGTCAATTACGTGCGGAGTCCCCAACCAATAATAGCTTGTAGCGAAACCAATACGGGTTAATATTTGTCCTATGGCGCTCTTGACCCTATGGGGGAGATTTGGGTCCAAACGAACTCTTGTTTGAAGGATCTGGACAATCGTGAGCAGGTTCACAAAGAAAAGAAAAGGGAGTAAAAAGGAATTTGATGACGTTGGAAAAATTAGGAACAGGGTGAGTTTTGACCAGTACGACTCTCCTCTCAGGCCCTTCCGCACCAACCAAAGTGGGCGGACTAATTTGACGTTATCGCATACTTAAAAGAGCTTGTAGCTGAGCGGGGTGGATCTTTTTCTCGGTTGGTCTCTGGATGGGTGACCAAACCATCACTTAGGGGTGCTCTCCATGCCTCAGAATGCACGTCAAGCCAATGTACTAAGCTGTCATTCCCAGATCTATAGTACATATCTATCTACATCTATCTATATGTATCTATCTAAAAGTTTATACTATTTTTATTGAAAGTCTACTAGTCTACTGAGTGTTATCGTTTATAGTTTGCCCACCGTATTAGTTGTCTCTAAAAATGTCCCTCATTTACGATTTATCATTTGTATCAATAGTCTGTGTAGAATGCGTTGAAGAAATAAAGGTTCACTGCTCGTTCCCCGTAGGTGATAGCGTTACAATATGTAGCTTATATGTTGACCCGACTTCTTAATAATAGTCGCGCCAAATTTAAAATCCATGCAGTATTTTTTTTGAGTTTTTCACGGACATACTCGTACATACAGACAAAATTTAAAAAAGACAAAAAAATGGTTTTTAGACACACAGATCACACCCCAAGTATTCTTAGAAAAAATATTCAATGTACAGTTTTGATTTTCCTACCATTTTATTATATGTGTAGATGAGATCAGTCACGTAGCCTACTATACGTATCAATATTTATGACGTTACTAATGGATCATAAAACTTTTATTATAATTTGTCAACAAAGTCGTATAATAATATTCGTGTCGTAAGTTTCATTGAATCTAGTTTTCATCTGTAATTAATATTTTTTGCAAATCATCAACATCATTATCAGCCGGAAGACGTCCACTGATGAACATAGGCCTCCCCTTTAGACCGTCACGTAAACGATAATTCGCCACTTGCATCCATCGGTTGCGCGCGACTCTCACGATGTCGTCAAAAAAGTAACAAAAATTTGGAGAAAAATTAGAAATTCATAATACGTAGTTAGTAGTTACTTGTACTATTTATTCTGTGCTAGCAGTCCGGTAATAGGCTAGGCCTCTCTTGAGCAGTCAGTGTACGCCTGTTGTCTGGGTCAGGCAGTCTGACCGCCTGAAGCATCTTGACTACTCTAGTGCTTCTGTGTATATATGTAGAAGACTGTAGTCGGTACTGACACCGTAAGTGTAAACCAACATAATTATGTATTAAAGAAAAACCTGAGCTGTTCTCTAGGATTTCCGAAGATTACCTTTTTTTTAGCTTGGTCGTCAAGGGAACCTTTTTTAATTACTCCGGTCTCTTAAGTGCGTCTTGAAATATAGACAAACGGCCAGTACAACTACTTACAGGTCTTAATTTTTGGTTTCATACGGAAACAAAGCCGTCACAGTAGTTGATGCCTCTGCAACTACGCCAACCATGCCCTAATCATTGATCTGGATATTTTTTTTCCGACATCATAAAGCGAAAGCAGAGAGCAGCAACGTGGGTTCTAACCTAGCCAGGCGCATTACTTAGTGTAATTTATTTCATCACCACTGCTCTCAAAACGGTGAAGGAAAACATCGTGAGGAAACCAGCATGTCCTAGAACCAAAAATTCTAAGATATATTGTGACATCTACCTATCCGTACTGGGCTCATGTGGGTGGATTATGGCTCACTTCCATCTCACAGAGAGGAGGCCTGTGTCCCAGCAGTGGGAACTGGCTGATTCCGTCAAATATCACGGTAAAGAGCAGTTGATGTAAATCTGTTAATCTTCATTCTATTTATTGATGAAAAAACTGCACATTACGAACCATTTTATATATTGTAAAAATGTTGATTTAGCTTTTCTTTGAGTTTTTTCCGGATTTATTTGGGTCAAGTATTACAAATTAGGGTTGTACGACACTCTGGGAGTTGACGCGGCGGCTCTATGTCGTAGGCATTTCTTATAAATAGCCTTTGGGTGGAATGACTACAGACTAGTACAGACTATGTACCTATATCTCACATCGTAATAGCAATATTGAAAGATGAAGGCGAATACCCACAAAGACGTTTTAAATACTGTGTAGTAGTCGACTGAAGTTTGGACTAACGGAAAAATTGCCATATTTTTACGAGATCATACACAAAATTTTGGAAGCCAGGCTAGCCATATAATACCTATGTTATATAAAGCTTTCAATTTTCGGTATTGGATCTGTCCCCTAAATATTAACCTTAGTTAAACCAAAAACTATTTCTCAGTTCGATTTGCTCATAATAATAGTAACACACCCAAATCCTCAAAAAGCGACCTCTTTTTTACGTGGTAACATCATCAAATGAGTTTTCCCATCCAGGGCAGGGCGAGAGGCACTGTCAGACTCGCACTGACTAAATCACACAGTGTCTTCAATAGCCCTTCACGTTCCAGGGTCACGGTAATTCGATAAATCTCGCGACCAACAGCGATCGCTTAGAATAAAAACTTTATTCAACCCTTTGACAGCGACATACCGCTTCGCTACCGCGTCGTAATTACAGGCAATCATAGTAACTAACTTCACTATCGAAGCATGTCCCCGAAGCACTTAGTTTGCTACTTGATCAACAAGTTTGTGCCTCCTATAGTGCAACTGCATTATACACAACGGTTGAGCTATGGAGGATCCTCTAGAGCTTTGCCTTTAGAAAGTACACATAGTTGAGCTATTGTTTGATTCGCACAAAATGGGCGATTCGACACTATTACAGCTTGGCAAATTAGAGTAGAAAACTGGAAGTCGCCTCGCTCTCGCTACCAAACACTTTGAATGGTTTGTTTTCACTTATTGCTTTAGTTGTATGGCACAATAATAAATCTAACAAACCTGCGTTCTTTGTTAATATCAAGTAAGCACTAAGCAGTTTATGATTCCCCCACAGTTGGGAAACTTGCCTCCTTTCTATGACAAGTTGTGAATCTTCGAATCCACCACGTGGGATTAGTGTGTGATTGATGCCCTCTACATGCAAAATGAGGCTTATTTTGACACAGCAAGCACACACCAATACAGCAATACTGCTAATGACGTAAGCTTATTGTTCACACCTGCCTAATACCAGCGTATAAGCACATATCAAAGATTTTAAAACGTTGTCAGCAGACAAAAATATTAGTTCCGTTTCAAGACGTTCTGGCCAAGCTATATATTACTATATATCGTCGTTGTTTGCGGTACTACATTGCGGTATTTCCTTGTTCGACTGAATTCTCCATAAGTGATCCGTAATGTAACGCAAATCGCATGCTATTTGTTGCATCATGTAAATGAGGCTTCAGCGGTTACAAAAAACACGTCGTGTGACCAAACTGTCAAATTTTACCAATCGAATAGAAACCTTCCACTATAGTAGTGAAAAGGTTGAAAATCTTAAAGAAGGAATTTTTTTTAGGTGGTAAAATCATCAAATGCGTCCGGGCCCGGAACGTAAACGTTCCGGGGCCGCGGTATCCTGGGTTAAGAAAAAACCCGCGACCCCAGCAGGATGAAAAACGATGATTTAAGAACGTTTTCTTCGACTGTATTTTTGAAACACCGCCACGTATTTATTCATTTACTTCGTATGACGGTAATTAAGTAAACATAAACATTAGCAAAAAAAACGATTAGATCAAACAAACTATTTAGCAAATCTATCTATTTAGCTATCGATTTAGAAAGGCATTGAAAAGACCATTACAAAACAAAAGAAACTCAATAAAAAAGGCTTTCTTATCGCTCTTAAGCGACATGGAACCCCAAAATACCATTCATTAGTTGTTTTGAGTAAGAAGTATAAACAGTAATAGGACGCCATTATTCACCAGTTCAGTTTTAGAGATCCCCCACACTAGCGTCTTTCGAGCGTCGTCGTCGTGCCAGAACAACGTCGTGACAACAACACAATGCAATCATTGCGTTGTGTTGTGATTGTTTCGCGGACGCTGGCACGACGACGACGCTCGAAAGACGCTAGTGTGGGGGATCTCTAAGTGTTTGAAATATCAGGTAGTGACACCGATTTCTTTCAAACCACATTTAAGAAGTATATCATTTAAGAAGTATTCAAGATTGTGATAAATTATACATCGTCGTTCATATTTCTAAACGAATTAAGCACATCAGATAGTTTTTCCAGCTAAAATAGAGTCAGCGTTATACTTAATTGGAGTAACTTCATAAATACATCTATCAAGTAAGTGTTTACAAAATATTTTTATGTCGAATAACTTGTGCACTCATTTTTGGCCGAAACTTGTATTATTATAACTTTCATTTATTATGCAAGTACAGACCCCAGCAGGTCAACGTACGGTAATCTGTCAAATTTAACCAATCATAGATTAACCTTCCACTATTGTGATAAGGTTGAAAATCAATTAAAGATATTTGACAGGTTCAGGTAGGTTGATGTGCTGGTGTCTGTACCTGAGACCCCGTATTTTCTGTAAAAAGTTAAAATTAACCAGAAAAAACGTTATTTTATGGTGCTGATTTTGAGCATTGCCTTGTAACAAAACATCGAGCATTCGCCGTTTTTTATTATACTGAACAAAGAACAGAGCCAAGCATTTTCACGATCTTTCAAGCGAACGCTTAGCCGCTGCAGATGGTCAGAACGGTTGTTAGAATGCTCGCTAAAACGCTCTTGTTTGTTTATCTGTAATGTAACATTCACAGGAATGCTCATTACAATTGAATTCTCAAGTTTATCAACACTTACACGGATCAATATGTAAATGTACGCTTTAGGGCGTCACATACGGCTAAGATACTGTTATATTTTATCTTAAAATGTTATATTATTAATATAATATATATTAGGCCACAGACGACGACGCATTTTGTTTCTTAAGATATAATGGTAAGATATATTTTAAATCTTACGATAAATTCTATCGCTCTCTATCTTAAGATACGAAAATATGAAATACATATATAATTATTATCTTCGTCGTGTGTGATGGTCCTTTGAATTGTATGGCGAGCGTCAGGGTATCTTAAAATATTATAATAACTTAGCGGTGTGGGACACGCTTTACGCTTTATATATTGCTTCATGTATAAGCCTTATGACAATATTCTACTAAGTACTAAGTAATTATAGAGAATAATTTAAACTACACTAAAAACTGTGACGTATAACTTTTTTTTTTCCATTTCAGATAAACATAATCAGAAGACAAACGAAACGCCATGATTTTCTATAAAATAGGGACTTACGTTCTACGAGTCATTCTAACCTTCGTTTTAACAAATTTATTGATCTGTGCATGGATACAAAAATATGATTTGGACAAAGACAAGAAATTTGACATGGACCGCTATCAGACTTTATTACATTGTATAGTTTTTCAAAAGTTGTACCCCTTTGTACGGTTTTAGTATTTATATTAATGTAACTAAACATGCACCTCATAGTTTTATATGGAAAATAAAAGCTTGATATTTTGATTTTAATTTTATATTTTGGTAAACACTCGTCGCTTATTCATATATTCCAATGAAACGATACCTTTTATCATCTTCTTGGGTGGTAAAACTTGAAAAATTTATCCTGTATACACGCCATTGGTTTACTGGCCTAAAGGGTACCGTGACCCGTTACCGAAGCAGTCATTGTCTTGAAGATTGATCAGTTTTTTTTTTGTTTTTTTTTTTTATTTTTTCCTAGTCGTGTATGATAAAAAATTCAGTCTGAATAGAGGTAAACAAAAAACATATTTTAAACACGGTGTGTTTGTTTTTAAATAATTTTTGGAACTGTCTCCCCTCCTCGACTCTTATTGTGATAAACTGAAATAAATTGAAACCAAAATCCGAGCGAGTTATACATACAGATTTTTTTTATTATTTTATATCTTATCATAAAACATTCTATAAAACCCACACTGATTGGTAGAAATATACTTAATTTACAGGAAAGTGTTTATACTGATCAAACACAAAATAATAAAATGGATCAGTGTCAGGCCATCACGATGATAAAACTTGGCTATCTATACTAAATAATAAAATACTGAATCGATTTATAAAAACATTTTTTAGTTGCGTGTAATATACATACATAAAATTATATGACTGCATTGTTCCTGAATGCTAGAAACTAGGAGGACATGTATTTATAACTATATTAATATTGTAACGCTAAAGAGTTTGTTTGGTTAAACGCGCCAATCTCAGGAATCTCTACTACTATAAACTGATAAAAATATTTAAGTGTCGGATTGTCTATTTATCAAGGACGGTTTTGGCGGGTGTAACCGCGTGGAACCAAATTAACACAAAGAATAATTTTTATCCCAGTATAACGATTATGTGGATAATTCGAGTTACAGGTGTGCGAAGCCGCGGACAACAGCTTGTTATGCATATACTCGTCATCATCTGCCTAGCCTTTTCCCAACTATATTGGGGTTGGCTTCCAGTCAAACCAGATACAGCTGGATATCAGTATTTTACATGGAGCGACTGCCTGTCGGACCTCCACAACCCAGTAACTGGGTAATACCATACCCCATAGTAAGACTGGTTATCGGACTTTAGAGCTTCTGACTAACAGTAACGACTGTCAAAGATCTACAAATGACAGCCGGGAGGGACCAACGGCTTTACGTGCTTTCCGAGGCACGGAGGAAACTCGCTACGACAGATGGTCACCCATCCACGGATCAACCTCGGCAAGCGCGGCTTAACCCGGTGGATCGGCCTGTGCGGCTGTAATTATTTAGCTACCAGACCGTCAGAGTTATGCTTATACTCGTAGACCACTACAATTGTTAGACTACCACAATTGTTCTCTAAAGAGTCGGAAAAAGTAACAGGGTGGGCGGGCTACTTGATGCGAGACGGTGGCTCAAGGGCGAAAACTTCACACGGGTGAAGACGCGGGCAGAAGCTAGTATTCCGTAATACAGTTGGCTGTTTGCCAATGCTTACGTGCCATTATCCTACTCATTTTTTATGACCGTTAAAACTTCGCCATGATATAAAATATAAATAAATAAAAACATTACCCTCATTTTTATACCCACACAGCTACAGAAGGGTTATTTTTTTTTTTAATTTTACCTTTTTTATCGTAGTAAAATCTTCAAATGGTTCCGCCTAGGACTGGACAAGAGGGACTCAGACTCTTACTAACTAAAATCGACGATATTCTTTTAATAGCCCTTTACGTTCCAGTATCACGGTTACCCGATAAGACAGTCCCGCATCAGACCCGATTGCTGACATTGCTTACAGCCCTTTGAGGCGCACTTGAAACACGACGCACTTTCGAGTAGAAAAATGATACCTGCCTTTGCCTTGACTGTTTTTGGGTTACTGTTTTGAAAGATATCATAAGTATTTTTTTTATTATTTCTTTCTTCCCTCTTATACCTACATACGATCTAAAAATACAGTCAAAATAATCGGTTCGGTATGTATATTATTACACGTAAGACTTCTTCTCTTCAAGGCAGGGCTGTATTTTACATTGGGAAATCATTAAGTTACTTATCCTTTCCTATTGGTAACCTTTTTTCTTTTAATAAGTTGTTATTAACTCAGCCTATTACAGTTCATACATACATACCTCTCTCCATACATACATACACCTCTCATACCTCAGACATAGACCTGGACATAGACCTCTCTCAGGCCACAAGTTTTACCGTGATACAGTCAGCATCAAAAGTTGCTGACCACATTCAGATTTTCAAAATCGCTGTACACCTTATAATTACGTATTATCACGATGCAACTTTTGATGCTGACTGTACCACAAAAACTTCTAAACGTCTATTCATTTGTCTAATAGAATGTCAAATTATGACTGAATTATGGTGCGTTTTGCAGTCACATTTTTTTTGAACAAGTATTCAACAGATCTCTAAGTCTATTTTTTTTTAGTAAGGCTGTATAAGTTTATCATAAAAATTGATTTTTCACGCTTCAAACGTTTTTTTGGGATAACCAACTTACGCGGACCCAAAAGATGATCTTTATAAGAAACAAAATCGGACGGCATTGAAAAAAAATGCACACAGCTATCTAACTCAGTTAATGGACAGCTCACATTTGACCAAAAAAGAGGAGAGGAGACTTGTGTCGCCATGTTTACGGAGGAACTAACAAGACTGAAAGGCGTGAACAGATGCTCTTCAGTTCCATATTTATTTACTTCGCAAACAATGTTCACAATGAATGTCCCGAATTTCTGAACATCGGTAAATATTGTTACCATGTGTGTTCACCTCGTTTCCGTAAGCTTCTTGGAAGAAATAAAAATGATATATCCTATAATATGATAATACTGAGATTTGTCCGTACATTTTCAACTTTTTGGAGCTCTATCCGCACGTATAGCGCAGTGGCAGAGCGATTGGACTGCTGCGTTGCGTGTCGCGTGTTTGATTCCCGCACTGAGTTGAATAATCTAAGTACAATTAATAGTTGTTTCGGGTCTGGGCGTTTGTTTGTAAATATGTTTATAGATTCTGCAACGATTCGCCGACGACCGGTTCACCATTCGACGTTTCAATCGTCCTGTCGGCGAATAGTCCTTAGGTGAAAAGTTCTATCGCTGAACCGGCATAAATGAATCGTCGTATCAGCGAAAAGTCCAAAGATGAAAGAGTCTATCGGTGAAACATCCATAAGTGAATCGTCCTGTCGACGAAACGTCCAATGGTGAACCGGTCGTCGGTGAATCGTTGCAGAATCATGTTTACAAACGCACATACAGGAGATTTTTTTAGTCTAGGGAAAAGTTTTTTTTTTAATTAAAAGAAGCAAACATTCAAAGATGGCGGATGTTTATGCAATTTTAAACATGTACTCTAAAACGATGCAAGTTCTCTTTAAATACAAAATTACAACGATGACTAGCAAAAGATTATTAGTTTCCTTGGCATTGTAAAAAGATTCACCCAATCTTAGTACACACTTATGTACACTAAGCGCGCGAGTTGAATGCAGAGCTTAGGAATGCGGTAGTGCTGTTGACAAGGATGGCAAAGTACGACACTGCAGGCGCGTGAGGTGGGCGTGCGGGTAGCGGGGGGCTCTTCACCTCAGACCCCGACTGCATTCAACTCGCGCGCTATCTGTACCTACCACATCTAGGAATCGAAGAAACGCGTTCCAATTAATTAGTGTAGCACTCTTTCCAATAAGAGCTCAAAAGCATTAGCTGCTCACTACAGCCTTAATTAATTTACTAATTAATCGGATAAATCCCAAGCTGGCATGACGATCTAAAGATATGACTTTATCTCAGCTACCGTCCAGTTTGCATCATCAAGTAAACTGTAAGTATACAGGAAAATCACTTAAATAACACATTTATCTTATAGTATGAATGGAACAAGCCTTAAGGCTGTGACAAAAGGGGGAAAATAATGTTCCATAGTAGGTATTTCCATTTGAGTAACTATTTTCAGGGCACCTATACTACGAGCAACTATTTATTCCCAATTGAGCACCTCCCTTACGGGAATACCTCGTTCCTGTGCACGACGCACCTTTTTACAGTTTTATTCTTTTGGTATATTTTTGTACAGTGTTTTTTTTATATTTCGAATGTTATTTTTATTTGATAGTTTTTGTTCCTTTTTGGCATTATTAAAAAATGAGTCTTCGACCGAGCACCATCGCCGTCTTTTTCTTGACGTTAAAACAGTCCCAGTGTCCAGCAGTGGTGATATTATAGGTTCAGTCCGCTTTAGTTCCATTGGGCTGAAAGTTACAATTTTGTTTTATTTTGTTTATATGGCGTTTTCTCACTATCTTGCCTGATATTAAGTGAAGATGTAGATGGTCGACGTTGAAGCAAGCTTGTCTAGGTGTAACCTAGACACTCTAGACTTTAAAACCCAAAGATTATTGTTGTCAAGAAACACAGGTAGGAAATTTCAGTTCTTAGCTGTGTGCACAATAAAAGTATTGGCGAAACGCGTCGTATATACAATGTGTCCCAGAGATAAGTGACCGCCCGGCGTTTTTGAGTATTTGTACAAAATTATTAATAATTACTTTTATATTTTTGTTACTTAGCGGCTTTACTGATTGCTTAGTAGTAGTTAGTAGACCATAGCTTAAATTACCGGTTGCGGGAAGAAAACTTCACAGTGGCTGTTGGGTGGGTAAGGAGTACAGTACCCTAGCACGAGTGTTCACTATTTTACTTTACAGAGTTTTTCCAGTATTTACAGCGTTTCTTGTATGAAAATATGGAACAGCGCCTCTGGTGTGCGAAGAAGGAACCAATTTTTTCTTTGAAAATTGTCAATTTGAAGTCGTCAAAGTTCCAGTTTACTTTAAGTCTCAAGTACAGAAAACTCGTGCTGACGGTACAGGTCTTATTCAAAAGATTGTAATTGTTTGGTGCAAGTTTGAAATAGTAACAAACAGTCACGCGTCTTTACAAAAAAAAAAGAAAAAAAAACATTAATTAAAACTAAAGCCGCTAAAGTAACAAATATAAATTAAATTATTAATAGTTTTGTACAAATATTCAAAAAACGCCGGGCGGTCAGTTATCCCTGGGATACATTGTATTATACGTACCGGAGGGATGTCCACCATGGGGACCACCCCCATGAGGTTCAAGATGGAAAGGGCCAAGTGTAATCAAGTTGTGCAGTTCAATCACTCATAGTCAGTTAAAACAAAAATCTAATTTTATTTGTCTATCCTAGGTAGAACAGTCAGTCTTTCACAGAGCGGTTCAAATCATCTCGCCATCTTCATTTGGGCCTTTCTTGTGAAATCATCAAACAAGTCCTCCTCCTCAGGGCAGGACCGGAGGGACTGTCAGACTTGTACTGACTAAAATTCACAGTGATCCTTCAAAAGCCCTTTTCGATCAAGGTTACCTACTTGATGAGACAATCCTGCCACCCCGGCAGGCTTTGGCCCTCTAAGATGGGCCTGCCACGACGTCTGGTGATGATAATTGGAATATATAAAATAACCTTACTCGATTTATACGCAGAAGTTCGTGTTGCTTTTCGGCCAACCTCGTTGCCTTTGTCGTAATTGAGTTGTAAGGTGTAGGAAATTCAAAATATGATGCTGAAGCGATAATACCTCTGGATGCTCATGTTTACTCATATTTGCATGACCGTTTTCAAAGTGCCTATTTTATTCAAACCATTTTTTTATTTTTTGCTGAAAAACGACTAACGGCTTACAAATATTTAAACGAGAGAGTTTTATGTGTTGTTTATTCTTTCACAATATTTGGAAAACGGTATCTATTTAGGGTTCCATATCCAAATGGCAAAAGACCCTTGGTATTTTATCCATAATTTGATCATTGGTCGAAAAATACAAACATATTCTTATGGCCGATAAAATCAATAGTAATGTGCGTAAAATATTAATTCGGACTACGGAACTTTATGCATGAATCGACGCTCACTGGTTTCGGTTTGTCAGTAGGTTTATTTCTCAATGAAAAAGCGCGCTTTAAATCAATGTTTATGACGCATAGTTACTCTATTTTTCTTAGCAGTAAATATTTAGGTTATAGTATCTAAACTTCCTGCGAAAAACAATAATTTTCATATTCTTTTTATGAAGACAAATACCTATCGGAGGCTCTAACACGAATTTTACGTTTCACGAATTCGACCGTACTTCATACTTGATGTATCTACGATAACAATTGAATCGAAAAAAAGTGCCTCAACACGCACGAGGTTTTAATTTCATCGGCCAAAGTTCACGTCTACGTCATAAAAATGTGAAAACTCGTACTCGGGCCACTGTTTGACAGTAGATAGGTATTTGTGTCTATAAAGTAAAAAACCATAACCTCAATTTTGAAAATAGCGTTGTAAATTAAAATTTACGTGGGTTATCGTGGGACATACTTTGCAGTAGGTAATAAAATGTCACTCACACTCACTAAAATATACACCTACACGTTTGAATGTTCCATTAGTTGTAGCAAATATATTAGCCCTAAATTATAAATCCAAGCTAAAGCAAAATTAAATGTTGGTCTGTCTGCTAGCTTTAAGGTGTATTCACACACATCAGTGCCTGACCGGTGACGTCGCTGACAGATCACGTGCCGGATACTGACCGAGATGATAGCAAAGCGACTATGGGAACAAGGTACAAGGAGTAAAGAAACATTTTTGATTTAAACTGGGCCGGTGATGTGACGTGACGGTGACTGATATGTGTATGTAAATGCACCTTTAGTCGCACCTAAATTGCTGAACGGATTTCGATGGTAATTTTTATTTATCCCAGGGGTACGTTTCCGTTCCCGGAACTGTTTTAAAAAGGCACAGCAACCCTGGAACGTAATGGGCAACCGAACGAACTGGATAGATTTTTATACATTAAAATTCTCACTCACCCGAGTTGGGCGGACTCATTTGTTTATAATATTTTACTACCCAAATAGAAAGATTTCAAGAAAGGTCGATTACCTTAGGTATCAGCAGTATCTATACTAGAAAATAATGGATTAATTTTATTCTACCGTTCTCCAAAAATGTCCACCACAACAAAATGCTACAAAAAATTGAGATGTTTTTACTCTCAAAAAATAAAACAACATTTCCGTAATGATCCTGGGTGTTGTCATCAACATTGCGGCTGTGCACGTGTCTTCAACAACCTCTTTGCTATCATCCCAACATCTTCGAGTTTGAGAAGAGGTCCTCCGGCCGCCTTGATCTCTCGAGGGTCACTCCCGCACTCCCGGTGTCAATAATAACGTCGCAGGAGTGCCAGACCTCTCAGCTCTTGGGAAAAATTGCGTATTTTAAGTGTCAGCTTTGTTATAAGCTTTGGGACGTGAAAAGTTTGATACTTTACACGTTTTGCCGATCTGTTTTGTTGATTGGATGTTATTTCCTGTCTTTCATTGCTGTGATTACATAGATAACAGGCGATATGGTTAAAAAGGCTCTAACTATAAAATAATCATAACAGGGTAATAAGACAAGGATGACACGCAAAATCGTGAAGCATTCCACATTTTTGGAAACTCAAAACAAATAATAAACATGGTAAATATCCCGTTTTAAAACTAAATAATAGTTAAAGTGACCATGTCAGTCTAAAAACTTATAGGGTAATAAGAATTGCGATAAAACTCACAAAAGACTATGAAAATTTGTCGACTTATCTAAAAACACTTTTGTTACATACGAGTAGGTATATCAGTATTTTATCTTTACAAAGTTTAAAAGGCTTGTAAAAATGTATGCCTTAAAAGGAAAATTTGATTGATAAGAAAAATATCTAGAAGGATAATCTAGAAATGCTTTTTAGATTCTCCGATAGTAATGTAAAAGTTACATAGGTAAGAGTTAAAAACACTTCTTTTTGGGAGATTAACGTAATAAGTAATACATAAGGAAGGAAAATAAACATTACATTACATTACATAATCATAGTAAAGAATATATAACATGTTATGGAAATATCTACAAACACACTTCACCGATCACTTCTAGAGGTATGATATCAAATTCTTTTGTAACGGGTTTGGGAAATATTTTGCGATCCGAAAATATTTACAAGAAAAATCGCCGGAAAAAATAAGGGGCGTGGATGAAGTTGTAGGTCGCCCAACGGACATTTTGATACAAGTGGGTGAAGCTTGTTATTGCATTTGAGGTGATAATGAGCCTAGAAAAGTAACAAATGCCCACGTGTGTACCTACAACGATTTTTACATTGAAAAATAAATTTTGTAGGCAGATTATCGCGGAGAATTCTTATACTGATACTGCTGGCTATTACAATTAATTGAAACGATGAATACGGGATCATATTGATTTGTTGATATTACCATATAATCAAAAAATCACCAAAGAATTAGTTTTCAATCACAAAATTAAATACAAAAAAAAAATTGTCATAACTTCATTTGAAAAAATAAGACAATACCTATTTCGTAAACAGCCTAATTCAATCAATCCTTAATGGATCCTGTCTAATTAAAACAAGGTGAATTTCACGCCAAAAGGGCAAACAACCACTGAATTTTCCCCTGCGGAGATAAGACAGTCTGCCTCAGTGCAACTCGAACACTGACGGGACGCGGGCGCGCGCACTTCGCTCCGACTAGACACGCACGTTACCGCAAAACTTGTAAACGTATCGCGAAATTAAATAACAAAACATATAACGACTAATACAAAGTGAACAGTGAGTGACAGTGATAATTCTTGTGTAGTTTCCTTCACAGCAAAAGCCACAAATATCGAAAATCTTAAGGTAACAATTGTTTCTGTAATTTTGTCTTATCCCACTATATGAAGCGTCGGACTATCGAATCAGTCTTGTTATCGAGTGACCCCGGCGTCAAGATGTTTGTTCAATTTATTAATACCTCGATTTATAGCCACATCTCTTTAGGACATGCGAAAATTTTGTTGAAAAAAAGTTCTAATCACTAGTCTAATCAAAAGAATGTAGATAATTCTATTTAGTTGGCATTGTGTGAAAACAATGGGATGTTTTAAGTGCTTACGGTAGTAGACGCCAGATTAGTAATAAAATAATTTGTATTGCTAACACACTCATAACATTTACCATTATCATTTTGATAACAATGTATAATAACAATTGATGACTAGATGACTGGATCTATCAATGAAAATTTTCTAGAATTAGCACGTACGCATCAAATGCTACGCATTAATTAATTTGATTCAACTTCTAATTACGGAACGAACGCGTTTCTATATAATATAGTAATTATACATCGTGGGGAAGTAAATAGAAGTGACAGATCCAATAAATTGTTTTCATATTTACGTCTACCCACAAATAAATATGACAAACTTGGGCAAATTGAGTCAAAGTTCGCGGGATACTTATTGAAAAGTTATTTTTGCTTACAAGATCAAACTACTTGATCTTAACTTTTATATAAGAAAGTTATGATGCTGGATTGAGTAGGATATAGTTAATGGAATTCTTTTGCAATGTAGGTTGATGGCTATTGGACTATATAGGACGTCCAAAATTAGCGGAAGATTAATATTTTTTTATCGTTAAGTATAAGTACCCCACATTAGGAATTACTCCTGTGTCGTGGGCGCGTTTAGAAACATAATTATTATGATCTTACATTGAAAAACGGCACCCGGAACAACTACTTGCATAGCATACAAATATTTGCTCCATGCGGGAATCGAACCCGCACCCGCACGCATCGCAGCAGTCCAATCGCTGAGCCACACTGCCAACTGTGTCGTCAATTAGCAGAAGATTTAATAATTATTTATTAAAAGATAACTGTCTTCCGAAGAACGATGACTAATGACAAAATTTTTGTGCCTTATTAGGTACCAAATATTTTCAAACATAGCCATCCCAAACCATTTCATCTGACTGACGTCTACAATCCAAAACCTTCGCCATTTTCGCTAAAAATGATGATTATAACAATAACCGCTCAAGGCCGTTCATTGTAACTTGTCTGAATAATTTGACAGAGCCATATTAGGTAAGCGACAAGTAAGGGATGATGAAGATGTTAAATCTAATGTTGTATTGACACTATGTAGCACTTGCCTTATAAGGGTGGGCAGGTAAATACGATTTTATGCTTCATTTTAAAAGATATTGCGTTGTAATGGCATATTGACGGTTTGAAATGGACATCCTTATTATTTTGAGTGCCGAATTATTCTAATTTAAGCTGGCTATTGGATACTGTAAATGTTAGTGATAAATATTTTAGGGTTGTAATGATTTAGGTGAATGGATAAGTTCCTCATCTTCTAAAGATAATGGCCAGATGCGTATGATTGGTGTTGTCAATGATGTCAATTAATTTTCATATGTTACTATATTCAGTTCAACTCCACTCCTTTAATTTGGGAGTTAATGTTTGTAAAACGTAATGGGCCTACACTTTTAAATATATTTTTTACAATCATCATTTCATTTCAATTAACTGCATACAAGTACAGTCAGCGCCAAAAGTCGATGAACAGAATCAACATTACAAAACACCTGTTCACAATAAAATGCCATAAGTTATAGTCGCAACTAGGAAACAAAATAGCCTGTACACCAGAAATTTACAAAAGTCGTTGAACACGAGTATTTCAAAAGTACATATGCATTAGTATTCCTAAAGTCGCTGACCACCATCAATCCAGAACATCATTGTATCAAAAGTCACTAAACAGCAGTAAAAATACAAAATTAGGTTAACAAAGTATATTTTTAATGTTGCCGTGTGTTATTAATATACTTTTGACCCTTATGTTGTTCAGCTACTTTTGGGACAGTGCTTGTTGACCATTCGATAGTGTTGCTAATATGGATCAAATTCTGGGAAGTAATCATATACGGCAAACTTAAGGAAATGGCTGATTTTTATGAAATTGCTATTTTTCCATGTTACTTTACATCTGATCTGATCACATGAGCCATAATTTTTTAGAAATTATAAAATTTCATTGTTTTCAATCAGACTTACTCACTCTCACTGTATTTGACGTTTCAACAATCCCACTGTACTTAGCAATACGACATTATTCAGTTGACCAAAAAATAGCATTCATATAAAGAAGAAAAGGTGACTTATGATTCAAAAACAGTCTTTGCTTTGAAAATAAATCAGTTTTTTTGTAATTATACGTTTTCCTTATGTTTGCCGTATATGATTACTTCCCAGAATTTGATCCATATTAGCAACACTATCGAATGGTGTAATAATACAGGGTGTGATTTTTTTTCCAAAATCAGCGGGTTCGATTCCTGGCCAGGATTAATGATTTTTACAAAATCCAATGATGCAGTTTTAGTTTTCGTCAAAATCGGCCTCGATACTCCTTTCAACGTTTTTCGATATTCCTCATAGTTTTGAAAGTAGACATCCACGCCCAGTTAAAAAAAACACCCTGTATACAGAGTGTTTCTTTTAAATGGGCCAAAAGGGGGAAATCCTTATCCATAAGAGATACGGGTTAACTTTCTTAGGAACCTTTAGCTCTTTTTTGATGTTGACAATTTTGGCGTTTTAACTTTTTTGGTCAAGTGTGAGTTGTCTACAAAAATGAGTGAAATAGGCCAATTTTTTTTTTAATGCCTATCGACTCTGTTTCATGTAAGGATCATTTCATTGTATCGGAAGAAAAAAATCGGGACGGCGGAAGTTGGTCAAATTTACCAAAATATTTTTTCATACAAATTGTATGAACGAAAAAAATACCAATTTTTTTATGATGTTTTTTGACTTAGTGTCATGTAAGGATCATTTCATTGTACGGGAAGGAAAATGTCTGGACAATGGAAGTTAGTCAAAAGTACAGTAATGTTTCTTCTTACAGCATAAAAACGTATTAGTAGTAGTCAGTATTTCATTAGATTTGACCCACTTCTGTTGCTCTCACATTTTCCTTCCGATACAATGAAATAATCCCTACATGAGACTTAGTCAAAACACATCATAAAAAAAAATTGGTAATTTTTTCGTTCATACAATTTGTATGAAAAAATATTTTGCTAAATTTGACCAACTTCCGCCGTCCCGATTTTTTTCCTCCGATACAATGAAATGATCCTTACATGAAATAGAGTCGACAGGCATTAAAAAAAAATTTGGCCTAAATCACTCATTTTTGTGGACAACTCACACTTGACCAAAAAAGTAAAAACGCCAAAATTGTCAACATCAAAAAAGAGCTGAAGGTTCCTAAGAAAGTTTTCCCGTATCTCTTATGGATCAGGATTTTTCCCTTTTGGCCAATTTAAAAGAAACACCCTGTAGATAGCACAATCAAAAAATCAAATGAAAATATTTAAGATATTATAATATAAATCTTAACATATTTTTGATTAAAAATTGGATGCTGAAAGTTGACAAAAAATCTTGAGTATTATCTCAAATTTTGAATCACCCGGTCGACTCAGCTGATGTGTCATGTGTCAAAATTTTGTCGTGCAGAGTGGTTAAGGTCAACAAGCACTGTCCCAAAAGTAGCTGAACAACATAAGGGTCAAAAGTATATTAACACACGGTAACATTAAAAGTATACTTTGTTAACCTAATTTTGTATTTTTACTACTGTTTAGTGACTTTCGATACAATGATGTTCAGTGACATTTGAATTGATGGTGTACAGCGACTTTAGGAATACTAGTGCACATGTACTTTTGAAATACTCGTGTTCAACGACTTTTGTAAATTTCTGGTGTACAGGCTATTTTGTTTCCTAGTTGCGACTATAACTTATGGCATTTTATTGTGAACAGGTGTTTTGTAATGTTGATTCTGTTCATCGACTTTTGGCGCTGACTGTACATAACACACAATTAATCATTGCCTGATATGATTTTGCTAATGTGGACTTTCATGTTTATTTTTCTTTATTTCCTTGCAACTCTCAAATAAAGTCTACGTTTTAGAATATTAGAAAACAAGAGGAAAACTTCAAACAGTATTCTAAACTTACCAAGGTACAGACGCCAGTCAGCATATCAACCTACCCGAATCTGTCAAATTTTACCAATCAAACATTTCTTACCTTCCACTAACCAATCGAACATTAACCTTCCACTATTGTGATAAGGTGGAAAATGTATTAAAGAAATTTAACAGATTGAAGTAGATTGATGTGCTGGCGTCTGTACAAGACTAGCGATAACTAGTTGTATCAGCACTGTTTACAAACTACTTCACTTATCAAATCATTTTATTAGAAATCTCTATCATTCTATTAAAACTTGATGTGCTCTACTAAAGATAGCAGCATGAGTAAGCAAGCGTAGGCTACACTACACCGTAAAAATGGCCGTAAAACTAGGGCTGTGCTCGTTAACCCGAGTACTTCCCTACGAATAAAGTTACTTATTGGAATAACCACACCTTACTTATATAGTGTCTCACTTTGTGGACGCGGCTTTATGGCCTCCTCAGATGTTGCTAATACTGGGGAGTGGATTGAAAATTGATATTAATACTCTTTAATGTTTGTTTTTTATTGTAATAGTCGTCTGTTAAGGTGATAAGTGTTTGGTGTGGGTTTTCTTTTATAGCTGTTACCGTTTTTGGTGTTTATTATTGATTTTTGCGTTTCTTTTTCTGTTTTGTGTGGATGATTTGCAAATAATTATGTTTCTTTTGAAATAATTTCCTAAGATTTTATAAACAGTTCACTGACCTATAATAAATTACACAATTCTTATATATTGGATGATTTGCACGAATTAAACTTGCATCTTGGATCTATTGATTCGCACATCATTAAAATTAATTTCATCTGAATGGCCTACAGAAAAATAATATTATTCAAAATGGTCGATTCATATATTTATGCCAGTTCAATTCGTGCGAATCACCCAATAATCCGATAGTTGTAGTGTAGAGTGTAGAAATAAGCGACAAATATTAATTTGAATCAGAAATTAGAGAAACTGTTATAAAATAAGCGGGTAGACGATCGTAAAATTAAAGATAGCTAGGTTTCCTCTCTCAGGAGCTCTGACCACCGGCAGAGCTTATCCTGTTTCCGATGCTGGTAACTGCATTGTTTTATATTTTTGCTATAATTTTTTGTAAAAATATTTAAAAAATGTAACAAATAAATAAAAAAAACAACGATTATTATGATGGCGAGAGCAGTTTCACACAACACCAGTTTGAAAAACATTGCACAAACATTTAAAAAATATATACCTACATTACAAGGCAAGTCATGCTCTTCAACTTGGTAATCTCAAAGAAATACCTTATGATTGATTAGGCTTGGTCGATATTTCAAAAACCCTCTTAATGGCTACGTTCAATATACATTTGCACCATCTGATTGAGAGTGCTTGATAATAATCTCAATGCGTATTAGTGTCAAGTTTGAAAGAAATAATTTTATATCGTTACTAAGATATTTACACATATATATTTTTTTGCATAACCACTGTTTTGAAGGGCAGATAGGCACTCGTTCTATATGTGCAATACTGATAGTTTCTTTTTATACGGTCCAATTTCCGGGTCGCTGGTAGTGTATGTATGACAAATTACAATAAAGATGTATGGATTATGAGGAAGTAAAGCAGTTCCCTAAATAGCTTGTCACGTGAAGAGTGGTCAAGGGACTGTCTTAACAGGTATCCGTAACGCTGAAACATAGTTATAGGTCTATTGAAGGAACAGCGTGGATTTTACTCATGACGAGTTTGAAGGTCCCTTCCACTCTACCTAGGATGGAGGGGCCCGTACTTAGGATGATATAACAAAGCTTAAATATGAAAAAGAGAATAGAAGAACGTGCTGCTTTGCACCTTTACCTTTGTATCATGGGACTTAGGCTATAGGATGATGATGTACAGGATGACAAAAGCAGAACCAATTTTTGTCTTGTAACATCAATCATAATGGAAAGATAAGCGCAGTTGTAGTTCGGACGTAACACCTTAAATTTACGAGTATTATGTCGTTGATTTGAATCTAGTCAGGCGCATTACTTTGTATAAATTCATGTCATTATTAATGCTCTCAAAATGGTGAAGGAAAACATCGTGAGATGTCCTACAACCAAAAATTCGGAAACATGTGACATCTTCCGATCCGTACTGGTCCCGCGTAGTGGTTTACCTACGGCCCACTTCTTTGTCATAGAGAGGAAGCATGTGTCCCAGTAGTGGGAATATTACAGGCTGATTGTGTATCGTATCAATCAAGACTCTTGCATCACACCCACGTGTTTCCACGCATACCTTTCGATATAAACAGATATAACGGCAACATAAGTGCATAAATACATATCGGCGCAACAATTTTAATGAGTTGACCACGCAAACGGCTGAACTGAGAAGAAACAAACAACAGCTGATTATACGCTATTATCACTACGATAGATGCGAGAATGGAAACTAGGAAATGAATCATAGGTAGCGTAGTGTCATAGACTGTAGTTATGCGTCTGTGTAGACCGAGATCGCCCTTTTCCTAAAAGATTCATATAAGAAATTTGATTTAAGCGAAATTCAATTGCATTTATTCTAGAATTAAAGGATTTGTCTTTCTGACTGTCTATGAGTGTCAGAGTTTAGCAGTCTAAGCAATTAGGTTAGGCTGGAAATCTTTGACTCATCTCAAGTCAAGCTCGAAACAATCTAACTCCGCTTAGTTAAACAGCTTTAATTTGTTTCTTTTATTTACATAAACACCCTTGACTTATGATTTTTCATAAGAATCTTATGTCAAAGGAAAATCCGCCAATTTCCGTTGCAACTTAATTGAAGTCTACAAGCGGTTGTCATGATGAAAGGGCTTTTTTACGTGGTAAAATCATCAAATGAGTCGTCGGGCAGGGCGGGAGGTAGGACTGTCAGACTTGTACTGACTAAAATCCACGGTATCCTCCAATAGCCCTTTATGTTCCGAGGTCACGATAATGAAAATAAGTCCTGCGACCAGGATGAAAGGGCTAGCTGTTTGATCACTAGTTAAGTAAGCTGAGCTGAGTAATTTACTTAAGAATGGCCTTAGAATAACCGTGTTAGTTTGAATTTGTGTACAGGTCGCCCTTGTCTTATCAAATAGACAGCAAAATTGATTTAAGCAAAAATCGTCTGTATTCAACCGAACATTAAAGGCTAAATCTGTTTGTCTGTACTTGCATGATGACCACTTAGACGGTTTACGTGATTCTATTTGATGTTATGTTCTTTGGATATGTTTTAGTCGTTTGGTCTGGTTATGTTAGGTTGTCTCTATTTACACGCGTTTCGGAGAGGGATATTATAAAATACTGTGCTGTAATAAAAACTACTGAAAATGCTGTTTTCATATTTAATTTTTGCTCATTATGGAAGATTTGTTAATTTAATCTCTGCCCACCTGCAGACAAGTTATTGTATATTACAATTTTGGTATTTTCAATGACATGCAAATAGCTGATTGGCTTCAATATAAAACGAAGTTAATTAATGAGTATGCAAATCGACAACTCTAATTTTATGTAGCAACTGTAAATTGCTTAACACGAATAGTGTGACAATTAGCACTGCAAAATGTTTGGAGGTGTCGATTTAAGAACTTAGTGCGAATCGCCAACAGAAAAAATAAAAATACAAATTTATTATATTTTAGCTAGCTCAATTCGTGCGAATCACCCAACAATCCTTTAAATTAAATGAAGACCACTTTGCAACGTAAACTAAGATAGACGGATTCAGTGAAAACCGGCGTACAAAGCCAAATAACATGATACTAACAAACATTTGGAACACAAACAAGGCACAAACATAGACATATTGTGATCCCAAAGTTTAGCCGTGTCGGCTGTTCCATATTGTTTGGAAGACCGGATACCTTTTGATCCGACATGAATAGACATGTTAGGGCTAACACGACTCTCCGTTGTTACTCAGAGTAAAATGAGTCATCATAAGTTTCTCTGTTAGGCATTCGTTAGTGTAAATTCTGATCTAAATATAGTTTGATATAGTATCTTTTCGCTTGTTTTACGATTCAGTTATGATAGCAGTTTTCAGTTAATCTTCTATGAAATGATTAACATTGAACAGATTTTCAGCTTTTTGTGGGTTTTTTTTTATGAGGACAGTTTTATTATCGGAGCACAGTTTTAATCAATCTAGGTAGGTAATAAACTAATAACTAATGTCTAAAAATTATTTTGTTTCATTTGTTCCTCGCATTGTTACTGAACTAAATTAAAAGTTTACCTCTGTTTACGCTAACTTTTTTATTTTAAAATTTGTGGGGTGGGATCACTAAGCTTTCAATGCAGGTTACCGGTAGTCTGTGGTATGTGGGTGGTAGAAGCGTAGGTTTCACATCATATGCAAATCAATAATGTACCTCAATAACAAATATAGCAGCTCACAACTTAAAACCCATTAATATTAGTAGTTAATTTTACCCGTGGTGCTAGGCAACTGGGCTTCTCCCAGTTGTAATGTCCCTTTGTACCTATTGGCTTTATTTTGTCCTGTCTCCTGCTTGCAAGGAGGGAAGTGGAAATATATTTTTCCTACTCCTCCACTATTCTTTTCTGATTAATTTCGTTGCAGGATCCATTACAGGTAAATTTATTCTCCGGGACACGTCGAGCTTCATTGTCTCGGCGCTTTTCTGGTGGTTGCCACTGTTGATTCTGGCTTTCAGGAGTTGCAGTGGTTTGGGAATAGTGTGGGGGGTTTGTCCCAAAAAATAAAAAATGTACCTCAATAGGTTACTGTGACATTAATTTCAGTATTCATGATTCTTCTCTTCGTACAAAGAAATATTCAACGCATGCACTCAAAATTCATACTAGCGACCAAATGACCAGAAAATGGGAAACACCCCAAATAATGCTGATTATAAGATTAACAGGAAAATAATCTTTCATCCCATTGGACATAAATTCGAATTCGATACGATCACATTCAATATAACAAAATGACTACAAGCTAGATTTATGTGACCGGACATGACAAACATACTCGACGATGCTATACATCAAAGTTCGACATTCCGGGCGCTTTTGCGGGGGATCTAAGTCCGCCATTTTTTTCGGTATGGCTGGACTTTGTCGAATTGATCGATTAATCGCTTTTAACTCGAAATTTCTTACACGGTTATATAATACAGGGATAAAAAGTATCCTTCTACTACTAAAAACTATCTTGGTTATAAACTATCTGAGTATTGTTCAGAAGATTTTATATGAAAGAGTAACAAACATTTATTGTCCAGCCATCCACAAGCTTGATATTAGTACCTAATTGCAACGTTTGTGTTGAAAATAGGTTTGTTTTCCTATTCATAAGAAATAATTAATTATGTTATATGCAAGTGTTGGAAGTAAGTGTCCTACAAGGGCATGAATTGACTTAAACAATGACATTCTTAAGATTTTAATAGATCTTAATGGTGTAATAATCGCGTGTCTTAATGACTGTATGTGAAGATGTGAACAGAAATGAGAGCAAATAACATCTTAGCTAGATAGCAGGTAATGCAGGGTAAAACGTAGATCTACAATTATGTATGTAAAATATATAAAATGCACCTGTATTAACGAAAAGTAGGCCGACGAAGAACCTTAAAATTTCGCATAGTTAAAGTTCATATTTTATGAAGAAAATGTGTAGTAGACGAATGCTTTTTAATACATAAAATATAAATAAATTATGATCGAATTCCGACCATTTGGCGACCGTACAAATATGGTGAAATTAAATATTAAATATGGTTAAATTAAATATTTAATAATTAATTTAATAATTACTTATTAAACGAATTCGTTTAATAAGTAACACAATGTCCCCTAAATAACTAATCTGCGCCTACTAACACTTTCATAACAACATAAAATGCTCTGCACTTGACAACGTTTAATTAATTAAACTACGGCTTATACTAACACTACACTTTATACCGTAATATTTAAGTGAAGTGACTGTTTAGATATCACTATCTTGTTGTGTTATAAAATCATTTAATAGGGTCTATACCACCATCGCGTACTGCTAAGGCCAGACTAACGGGAAATACAACAGTATTTCCCGAAAATTTGTAAAAAATTAACAAATTTTTAAAAAATTAACAAATTTTCGGGATAATGGACTTTGAATCTATACTTTAATATTAAAAGGCAGTAGAGTTTCTTTGGTTAAACTACTCTTAGGAACTACTAATTCGAATTGAAGTTTTTTTGTTTTTTTTGCATCATCAATTTCTTGAAAAAGGCTATTAGGAGCCGAACAGTGCAGTTGAAACCATGAAGAACAGCTATCAAATCAAAATCAAATTATTTATTTAAACTACGCCAACTACAGAAACTTTTGCATTGTCAAAAGACATTAAATAAAACTAGTATAATTATGTACTAGATACAAAAAAGCCACAAGACATAAAAAATGTGAAGGTAGGAACCTTCCTACCTTCACAGTTTATGTCTTGTGGCTTTTTTGTATCTAGTAGACGGGAGTATCTTTTTTGTTAGACGGAAAAAGAGTGTCCATGGAGGTACGGTACCGTACGACGTGATCCTACGGCAGGTACCGTAGGTGCCAATTCCAAAGCGTATCTCTCTATGGAGAAGAATGGACAAGAAACTCCATGGACACTCTTTTTCCGTCTAAACGTCAGGAAACGTCCATGATTGCAATAATTGACGGCATTTCCCGATTATGACCCCGGTATAAGTATATTATTATTTAGTATTTCTTGTCACTTCGGTGTATGAAAAAGATGGAGCTAAGATTTCTTTACAACTCCGTCTCTTTTCAATACAAAGAGGTCCCATTATAACCCCAAGAGCAAAGTTTATCTTTGTGTAGACTAAAAATATTCTTGGTCTTGACATTGCGATATTAAATAATATTTTGTGGGTCACAATACTGTGTCTTGTGTGATAATTTATTACTTTAATAGTGATAATACGAGTAATGTAAAAAAATATAATGTAATTATTGCATTTGGAACTGGAACTGATAATGGACCTTGATTAAATGTAAACAAACAAAATGAAAGATCATGCTATCGTTACTAATGCTTCATAAGTTGTAGTGTTAAATAAGAATTAATAATAGCATTGTGGAGATTTATTTTTGACAGACTAAGCTGTAATGAAATATTACGATGCTTCTGAAGTGAAGAAGAAAAAAAGATAGGGGACATCCACCAACTCCATAACAGCTATTGGTGAATAACTACCCAGATCTCATGTAGAGTTTAGGGCTTCTGAAATCTAATCTGAATCTGAAAAATAAGAAAACTCAAATTTTTCAGAAGCCCTAACATGATACACGCCATGAACTCATGACCAATTAAAATTATCATAATTATTATAATTTTAACTATAGCCAGCAAATGAATGGGGATGGATGGATCGGAACAATACCTACTCATTTAAAAAAATTACGACGATTATAAAAAAAATAAGGACAGGAAAACGAAGATACCTGTTGCCAGCGGGATAAATAAAATAAAAATGTGTTATTCCAGACTCTATCTCTTCAAAAATTCATTCATACATCTTTTGAAACATCCAAAATTTCAAACATTTTATAGTATTAGATTAGATCGTGCGGGTAAACCTTCGTGTATTTGGTGTAAATTATTGCTGCTGTAATGTGATAAATTAACGTTTAATTAACTTAAACAGTTACATATAGCAACACCATATAGTTAAAAACTACTTATATAGAGGTATTATCAACCAGGTATATACCTACTTGTTATCAAAACTAACCTACTTTAATACAATCGACAATTAAAATAGAAATTTAGCGCTAGACATAAAATTAGTACCTATCGTGTAATAGTATTCATTAATTAACATTTTAACTGTATTATTAACCATTTATTTGAACATGAACAATAGTGGAAAACAATTAAAGCGAGCTAAAATTATTACCTAATAATTAATGGGTAAAAACCTATTAATTATACCTTGTATTCCTATAGTCATTACCCGTGATCAGAAAATGTCTGTGTCACACTCTTTTCCTACTAAAAAACATTTTAGCTGTCTAAAAACACAAGTTAAATGAAAAATACCCTCACAGTCAAATATCTAAGTACTGACCTTCAAGAGCTGAACCAATATGTCTAAGAGCTATCGTTAGGAAACATGCTTTCGAATAAAAAAAAAATATCTAAATCAGTTCCCATTTAAGAGCTACGGAGCTGCGGTGCCACAGGCAGACACACATAGCGGTCAAACTTTAACGCCTCTCTACTTGACTCAGAGCCTAAAAAGCAAAACAAAGAATTGTGTCAAATATTTTAGTTTATAAGATAATTGAATTTTGTTGGCTTGCTGTACGCTCTGGTGCAAAAACTAATAATATAAGGCTGAAGAGTTTGTCTGTTTGATTTGAATTGATTTTTTTTTAAATTAAATAGTAATATAGAGAAAGGCTATAGCCTAGCTAGAGCTACTTATATATCATCATGCTAAGGCTAATAGGAGCGGAGCAACAATGAAGAATGCTTCAAAATCGGAGTGAAAAACGTTAGCCCAAAGTAACTATTCCACACGGACGAAGTCGCTGGCAAAAGCTAGTAAACAAATAAATGAGAAACAAGGACATGAAGTTGCTAAACCTGGCGAAAGAGGATGCAGAAAATTTCAGTAACTGGCGACGTATGATAGGAAAAGCCAACCCCGAATAACGGGATCTGGCGAGGCAGAAGAAGAAGAAATAAATAAGAAACATACACAAAAATCTCCACTTTCAAAATCACTACACAGATTCTTTCTTCGATATTAATCTACGTAACTAACTAACTATTAACGAAGCTACTTCATTTACAGTGTACGAAGGGTTATAAAACTCCTCAGAGGCTCTAGCATAAATTCTGCGTATTTTATCGCACTTCGTACTTGAAGTATAAAGACGGATTGTGTGGAAAATGGAAAAGTGCCTGTAGTGTATAAACAAGTAAATTTTTGTTTCCATGAAATTAAAGACGAAATTCGCGTTTCATCATCATCATCATCATCTCAGCCATAGGACGTCCACTGCTGAACATAGGCCTCCCCTTTTGATCTTCACATGTACCGGTTGGAAGCGACCTGCATCCAGCGTCTTCCGGCGACCTTCATAAGGTCGTTTACTTTACGATTAACGTTCAAGTTTACTTTACGTCACAAAAACGTGAAAATTTGTGCAATCGCCACAGATTGGCGCCCAGCCAGCCCAACCAATTATCTATTGGATACGCAAATTGCAGTGCCGACGTACTACATACTAACTAGTATATTGCCTGTTAAATAGACAAAGTAATTATAGAACAACTGAATCGTTAATATTTCAGCCTTACAACAACTATGTTGATATGATGTTGTTGCTAAACTATTGATACAATGTTGTGGAAATTCGACTGTAAGTAAATATCTACTTTAAGTTTAGTTAGAAATCGTTGCGGGACTGTCTTAAAAGGGCACAGTTGCCTGGAACGCGAAGAGCAACCGGAAGAACAGGGTGGAGGTTTAGAAAGAGTGTCTGACAGGCCGGAAGTCGTGACAGGGGAAAGGACTCACTAATTTAATGATAATATTCTTTGACTTTTCATACACTTTGTAAGTTTATTTTTTAATGAAAAAAAATAAATTAAAGAACTTGGTTTTTGTGACGGGGGTTTTTTAAATTTTTAATTTATTTTTTTATTTTATACTTTTTTATAGGTACATACTTATATATTTTTTTTGTTGCTAAGAGTACTCCCGATTAAGTCACCAATATACCTTCCAGTACGCTTTAATTTGATACTCAACTCGAGTATATTTGCAAACCCTCGGTTACCTTTCCCCACTTTCACCCCCACAACTTCTAAACGGCTCAACCGATTTTCATCAAACATGTCTAGAGAGAACACTCGCAGGTATGTCACCTTTCATACAAAAAAACTAAATTGAAATCGCTTCATCCGTTCGGGCTCTATGATGCCACAGACAGACAGACAGACAGACAGACCGACAAACAGACAGACACGTCAAACTTATAACACCCCTCTTTTTCCGTCGGGGGTTAAAAAAAGAGAGAAATCGTATTCGTTTCCATAAGACATTTACTCAATTTATTTATTTTATATCTTTGAGGAATACTGTTTGTTCTTTCACCAAAATTGGAGCCTGATTGCTAAAGGATACTTATTATTTTCGATTTAAACATCGCGACGTATATGATCTTATGGAAACAATATATACGCATATTGTTTTGCGTTTAAGTCACGCAAGTCTATAACAATTTTTCTGAAGGAGGAGACGGGCTGTGTGACGAAGATGACAGTGTCCTCCCTCCGCCGCAGCCGCAGTGTTAGACGCCCACGATGACGGACGTCGACCGTAGACGCGGGCATGCGGGCGGCGAGTAAGGGTCTACTCGCTGTCGGACCATGGACCATGCCCGGCTCGACATAACATTACCTATACGTCACACGATTATGCCCTCTAAGCCTTGGTATATTCTGTCTAAATTGTCTTGTCCCAGACTTTACACATGAACCCTGAAAATCCTTCATATAAATCTGGGTAATCGAATACGTGCCTAAAATGATGTTCGTCTATCATGAAAATGTGAAAAATTACACCTGTAAGAGTGTCAAAGAAAATTCATGTCTTTTCTTTTAAAGTTTTATCGATAAAAGTGTGATGGAAAACTGTTTTGATGGCGGTATGAACTACGAAGTAAATCACCACGAGTTATTTTCTTTAGAAAATCAAAATGTCAATGTGAAATCTTATTTTTCTATTAAGTGCCATTGTGAAAACATTTTTCAGCCAACAAAGGCGAAGTTGGTTGGGAAAAACTAGTAAGTTGAACTTAACTTTCAATATCAAAGTTCCAGTAATTTTCTATACGGTAAATATTCTCCGGTATACTATCTGCACCAGTTTTTCCAAGATTGTGGCGGGGATTAGAACTCCTGCGCACTGACTAAACAAACGTACTAAAAACTGTTTGCTGCCGGTCTCCGATAGGTTGGTAATCACTCAGTTGTCACCGCAGGATACTGGAAGCCCCCGTTACACGGGTGGGAAATTATTATGAGTTAGTCATGAATTATATTTTCCCTAACATTAAGATAGATATAAACAATAAACTATGAAGCCTCAACGAAATTGTACGTTTCCTTTCATCGGATATCAAAGTGTAATTTAAATGTATTTAAAAATCTTTTTAAGATAAATCATTCGTCATCATCAGCCTATAACGTTCTCACTGCTGGGACACAGGCCTCCTTGTGAGAGGGAGTGGGAAGAAACACTTCTTCAATGAGAAATGACTTCTATTTCATTCAAAACCTGGATAATATCTGTAAGCTAGCTGTGTCCCGTAGTTTCACCCTCGCTATTCGGCTCGTTTTGGTCATAGCGTGATGTTATATACCCTACACCCTTCTTCGATAAATACATTATCCGGCACAAAAATATTTTATCAATTCGAACCAGTAATTATTGAGATTATCATGTTTAAACAAGCCCTTCAGCTTTATAACATCAGTACCCGTAGCACGAGTTTTCACTCTTTTACTTTACAGCATCTTTCCAGTATTTACAGCGTTTCTTGTATGAAAAAATGGAACAGCGCCTCTGGTGTGCGAAGAAGAAACTATTTTTTTCCTTGAAAATTGTCAAAGATCCAGTTTACTTTACGTCTCAAACACTGAAAACTCGTGCTGAGGGTACAGTATAGATACAATAGATATATGTACAGTTGTACATAGAAACATTACAGTACATAGGATAGCCAGCCATAGTGATGCTTTGATCTATGGGCTTAAACTTGGTGGCTGTGCAGTATTAAATGCTCCGGCGAAGAGTTAAGCCCTCGATTTCAGTTGTCATTTCACTATACGATACGTTATGTAGTATCTGGGTCGGGAAGTTATGCGATAGATGTTTTGTTGAACATAATTATATAACAATAGCCAACTGTATTTCATCATCATCTTCATCCTAACATCATTCATTTTTGACAGGCCTGTTGGTCTAGTGGTTAGTGACCCTGACTGCTATGACGGGGGTCGTGGGTTCGATTCCCAGCCAGGACAAATGTTTGTGTGATGAGCATGATCATTTGTTCTTTGTCTGGGTGTAATTATGCGTGTATCAGTTGTCTAGTACTCATAACACAAGCTCTGCTTAGCTTGGGACTAGATCTAGATGGCGTTGTGTGATAGTTATGGAATATTATATTATTATTATTCTAAGTCGGGTATAGGTGCATAATGACGAGGCCCCCCCTCTCAGAGGGCTAAAGCCTGCCGGGGTCGCGGGTCTTATACCATCACCGTAACCCCGGAACATAAAGGGCTATTGAAGGACACCGTGGATTTAAGTCAGTACAAGTCCGACAGTCCCTCCCGCCCTGCCCGGGGTGGGAGGCCTCATTTGATGATTTTACCAGGATAAAAAAAAAGCCGGGTATAGGTCTTTTTGTCCCGCCACTGTGCCCACACTCGCTTCAGAAACTTTATAATCAAAACTTGAAGGAATATGCAATTTAGCTTTATAATGATAAGGTTTATTTTCAAATGAAGTATAACAGCTGAGCTGTTTCAAAAGTCTTAAGCCTTAGTCAAATCAGTTCAGGGAAGATCCCAGGCCTAATAGCTACGAGGCTATAAGCCTCTTTTTTCCGTCAACGAATTATTTTGTAAAGATTTTATCCGTATGAGGCTATTTTCTGGGCGCTGTTACGTCATCACCGAACTAAGCCGAATGGATCCCTTTGTCTATATTGCCACAGGATTTAGTCCCCCTCTTATGACGTCACTGACCAACTTTCCACCTCCTTGACTCATTAAATTAGGGCAAGTGTCCATTAAACGCGTCGTTGACATTGGTGCCCAATTTTGGGTGCTTAAATCACACATGTGTAATATAATAAGTGCGAATTTCAACAGTAAACTGTACCAAATCGGCATATTTTTGCTGCTTTTAAAAATCATAAGAACTTCCTACTTTATGGGGTTAAGAAAATATTTTTTATTAATTTATTTTACAGTACTGTTACTGTTACTGTAAGCCTATATCATCCCAATGCTGGGCAAAGGCCTAATACAGTAATTCAAAAAAATATGTTAAAAGTTTTAGATAAATCTCAGAAGTAAAAACATCAATAAAAAGGCGTTTTATGTATCGAAGATTAAAATACGTACAAGCGGGTAAACGGTTACCATTCGAATCTAGCCTTGATATCCGTGACGAGGAGCTCAAAGCTCTCTATTCCTATGTTCTATTTCATAAGTAGGTAAGAAATTAAACAATTTTAAACTATCACGGTTTGCCTCTAAACTGTACGCGATCATGGCTCTTGCAACCGCGTCGAAATATCGGGAACTCAAACAAATATTTAATCACGCAAGATATCCCGTAAGTGTCATTATAAGTTTAGGTAAAAATGTATGCAAACATAATATTGAGATTTCGATTATCTGTATATACTCAAATATTAAGGACATCATCTGATATGTTTCTAAGTACAAAACCACGCTCAATTTCATTGGTTAAATCACCGCTAAGTTATCTTCAGAGTAATTTCCTGATGGGATACACTGTCCCGACCATATAAGGAAAAAAGGGGAAATAAGAAACAGAATTAATCAGTAACGATGACGATGTATTTCCTGTAACCAGATAGGGTTGAAGTGGGGCGGGCAAAAACGCCTACTCATTAGACCGTGGTGCTTGAGGTAAATAAAATGTACCCACAATTTCTCCGCCGAAAATATTGAGTGAACACCGGCCATGTTTGTTTTTTATGTTTTTTTAATTTCTTTCAGCAACGTAACCGCGCTCAAGGTTTTATTCGGATACGTTTTCAAACATTTAAACGTTCATACATAGAGGGTCACAAACAGCTTGACACATTCATGTATTTGTTACATGAATATTTGAATACATATTTGTTCTTTACGGAAATCAAACCCGCGTTACACAGCGTAGCTACTCACCACTTTAACTACTGCGTTAACCGTCTCGTCTTAAATATTTGCATTCTCTCAATATTTTTACTAGAATTTTAGTAATAGTTATATTTGACGCCACCACGGTTGGTGCAGTGGTTGAGGGATCGACTGCTGCATGACGTGGGTTCGATCCTAGCACGGAAAAAGTATTTGTATGATATATTTTATTTGATATATATTTGGTAGTTGTGGGCGTTCGGGTGTTTGTAATGAGCTTCCATGTTTGTAAACGCACTCACGATACATGAGAAATTCCTAGAGTGGGGCAAAGTCTAAAGAAAAAAAACATTCGTTCCAGAAATAACCGCCCCTTACCTCACCCATACCTTCTTACAAAGAAACAAATTATACCTATTTATAGTATTATGTATTAGTACAGATAAGGTGCGTCACAAAAGTAACACAGTAGATGATTTCCATTTCAGACATATTCCTGTGTCCGAAATTTTCATGACATCAATACCTTCTCCAGTCCACCACAATTTGACGAGCCATCATAAAAATATACCACATGCAAAGTTCTGACGCAAACACAATATGTCAGACAGTTAGACCACAATGATTGATTACACCTAAAACAAGTTTCGATTGTTTTTCGATATTAATTCATTCTGTCTATTTTTCGACACCTATCGATACATCATGGTGAATCGAGAATCGAAAACCAATCGTTATAACTATGCCGTCATCAGAGATTTTAGTTTGATCAAAATATTGGTTCTAGATTGTCTTAATCGACAATAAGTTATTCCAAATGACTTTCGTTTTTATTGTTTACATATTAGAACTAATCGTTATAGATATTACCTATTGTGGAAGTTACATCATCTGTCTAGCCATTTCATAAGATGGACGCATAGAACCAAGAAGTATGAAATAATAGTGCCTTTTAAGACAATAAGCTATAAGCCAAGCATAACTGACGAAATTTTGCAGAAGGTTCATGCTCGATTGTTTTTTCTTAAAAAAAAAGAACTTGTTGTCCCACACTAGGAATTTCTCCTGAGTCGTGGGTGCGTTTACAAACATAGAAACTCACATCCACAGACACCCAAACCCGGTAAAACTATTTGTAGGATAAACAAATATTTGATCCGTGCTGGAAACGAATCCATGAAACGCTGCGCAGCAGTCCAGTCACTCAGCCACTGCGCTACCGCCCGTGCAGTCTGATGCTGTGCGATTGGGTAAGTAGGTTGATGTGCTGGCGTCTGTACATGCACCCCTGCCTAATTCTTTAAGAATACAGAAGGCAAACAATGAGCGAAAACGCTCTGTAGTCTTTAATTGATTTTTAACTTTATAATTATATGCTATAAAGTTGAAAATATATACTAGACTACGACACTAAAGAACAAAAACGCTCTGTAAAACATTTGTCCAGAGAGCAAGCATGATAAAGTCCAAGTTTATAAGAGGCAAAAACCATGTGTTCTGAAACAAAAACAAATCATTTCAGTTCCAGATGAAAAGTTAAGTCACAGAGGTTATTTACTCTGTAATCTGTGACCCTTTAAAGGGAGGTCTTATATATGTGTCAGCTTGCAAGGAAAACATTGTTTGTCCACTGTCATATAGGGGAAGTGTTGACTTACCCTATTCGAATGACATATTGCTTTAATACTTTTTGCACCCTAACCGTGGGCAAATTGTTATAGTTTTGTGAAACTGTTGACGTTGTTTTTCTGTTAAAGTTCCGAGATGTTTGCAATTAAAAGTATATAAAGGCAACATTGTAATGTAGTTTATAACGGCAATTTGATGCCTAGAAAAAGTGTTCACATATCCACAAAGGAATTTCTAAATAAAACCTACCTTACTCAATGGCAATAATTCTCCATTCAGTGTTTTATTTATTAACATCATATTTTCTCAAACCAAACGAATGTAAAATTGAACAAAGTAAACAAAATAATCTATGCATAATTTATACAGCTGAAGAGTTTGTTTCCTTGAACGCACTAATCTCAGGAACATACTGTATCGATGGGACAAAATATTTGTGTTGAATCGCCCATTCATCTAAAAAGGCTAAATTATAACAATTCGTCACGAGCGGAGAAATTGAGCAGCGGACCAAACCGCGGGAAAAGCTAGTATCAAACAAAACAAATGAATTCCACAAACATTTCCATACAGAGTTCGTCTGCCAAAACCTGAGCATAACCTTCCCAATATTACCCAATACTTAGTGAAATTTCTTCGGTTCCCGTGCCAAGTGCTCAGTTCTTCACAACAAAATCGATCGGGACAACATCGGACCCTGCATAGCTTTTAGGCCACTTCAAAAAGGTACTTTTTTGTTTGAACAATGAAGGATACATAATACGTATTTGTTCGGTTTGAATTTTATTTCTTTAGGGGTCCTTGTAGTAACTTGTGACGTAAACTGTACGTATATGTTTAAGAGATTTTTTTGTTTTTATTTAATTTAAAATAATCAAAGTCTTTGATCATAGTCGGTTTTTGCCATTTTTGCTAATTAGGCATTTTGTCCCCAAAACCCGGACGAAAAAGGTTTTGCTGGAAAATTCAACTTGTTTAATTTGGAAATTCGATCATCTATATTAGATGTGAGTTCCAGGAGTTTTAACTAAGATCACTGAAACTGGTAGATAGCTAAGTTCGGTAATAGTTACTAACCCTAATATTCAATGGATTTACATTCAACATTATTGGCTGGAATAACATTCGTGATGTTTCAAGGGACAAAAGGCGCTAGCAGGAGTGCGTGACTTATTTCTGTCTTATTGACATTTTTTACCGAAAACACCCTTGTGCGTGGTAAAACCATCAAATGAGTCCTCCCACCCCGGGCAGGGCGGGAGGGACTGTCAGACTTGTACTGACTAAAATCCACGGTGTCCTACAATAGCCCTTTATGTTCCGGGGTCACGGTGATGGAAATAAGTCCCGCGACCACCGAAAAGACCCTTAAGTAAATTCTAGGATTTTTTTAATCGGGTATTTAAAAAAATCCTAGAATACAATTGGAATACAATACCTGGAATACAATTTATTTTATAATATTCATTATTAAACATTACAATTTTTATCCTTAAATAATACAAATTCAAATTATGAATTAAATATTATAACGAAAACAAGTATTTTCAATCTAGAAATTGGTTTAATTGACGCATACGACTAGAGCTCGTACTAGCACCCACAGTTCGCTTTTCCGATTTTCTTTTGTTTTGCTTGGAGTATTTCGGAGTTTTCTTGATTTTACTGCTTGTGGGGAGCAAATGTGACATGAAAAAGGTTTAGAGAAAGCCCCATCATCAGCAGTAAGCAGTTTTGGATTGGATAAAGGATATTATCGGTTTTCAATTTTGTTTATTTAAAAATGCAAATGACAAATATAAATAAAATAACATAGTTTTGTACAATTAACACACGTTCTTAAATAATAGGTGTTTATTGTTTCTTCAAACAATTATCATACAACACAATAATAGAAGCGATAATATATTATTATGTAAAATTATACTTGTGATGTGGTTACATTAGTTTCTAAAATAAGAATATCATGACAAGCAACTACCTATTTTATATAGCTCTTAAGTTAGCTATTGATTTTTTTCAACAACAATCTCATTGATTTAGATAGGATAGAAAAATCTTAGATTTCAGGTCTTCAGACTCCTTATAGCAATATCACAATGGTTGCCAAATGATCAGGTTTATGTCATTGAGCTATTATTACTACGTATAGAGATGTCACCACGTATCACGACTATGTCCCCATCCAGGATGAGTGCGCGCGCCTATGTTCATTCAGTTGTTTGACAGCTCTGGGGCGTGCTCTAGGCGCGCCCACTCATCCTGGATGGGACACGGACACAGTGGTGATGCGTGGTGTGGTCTCTATACGTAGTAATAATAGTTTCAATGGTTTATGTACTTACCTAGAAATATTACTCAAGTTTCTCGCTTCAATATAAACTATGCAAAGAAAGTAAAGTTTATTAGTTCGATTGTTACAGAATACAGGCATTGTTCCAAACTACTGATCCAATCCCAAAAAAAATCCTCTAACTGATGGGAAGCAAACTTTACGGCTATTTTTAATACATTCCTGTAAGATAATTTCAAACTTTAACGTGAATAAAGCCGCGGGAAAAAGGTGGTCAAAAATGTATTAGAGTGTTGTAATTTATTTGAAATTTAAGAAAATAAGCAGGTAGAGACAGTATGACGAGAATTAGAAAATTGAGAAATGCTTCGCCAACCTCAAACCAATTAAAATAAAGGCAAGTGAAAGATGTTTTCAAGTAAATTGAAAACTGTAAATTTTTACATATTGTTATACATAAGATGATAGAAATCATCTTACAATTAATAGATCATGCGCAAGATTGTGAAGATTCACACTCTTGCTAGATTCTTCTCTACCACATAAAAGATACACTTTTTATCCAGAAAAGAGGTTTGCATAGGATAATTACCGAAGTTCACGCGGGCAACGTCATAGGCATAAGATAGTCTAGTCTGTCCTCTGCCAATAGCCGTCCACTGGTGAACGAAAGCCTCTCCCCAAAAAACGCCAAGTCCAGGGCAGTACCCGTCCATCCACTGCCAGCCACCTTCTTCAAATCATCGATTAATCGTGGAGCAGGGCATTCCATACAACGTTTGCCCTTTCAAACTACTGCATAACACACCTTTACCCGTTTTTATCCACTTTAGCCCATCGTACATACTGTATAACGCACCATTACTCGTTTTTATCTACATTTGCCCTTCCTACCTACTGTATAACGTACCTATGAAATGATAATTCCTATAGATACCTGCAGGTACCCAATGTTCCTCTTAGTACCTGCAGGTACTTACAGGTACATTACCGACTCATCAGGCGTTCGACCGGCACATCAGCCATGCGTAATGATCGCAGCAATATCCGCTTTCTGTCGGTGTATGCTTTGATATAGGTAGGTACATAACGATCTGCGTAGTAATGGTGATCGTACGTAATGTCGGACAGGGTTGCTAGAGCAAGTACGAAATTTCCTCGAAGATTCTTTATGTTTTCCCCCAAAATAGATACGTATGATAGATACGTTGTGATAATTTTCTTTTTCACATGCCACTGTAAATTAACAAATCAGGGTATAAATCTATTTATTAAAGAAATGGATGAGCCACGGGCCTACCCGTATTTATACTCGTATTTAGGAATTTTGTGTATATTATTATTATAGCACCTGTTGCACAATTCTGTTACAAGATATGTAATTTAACTTGCGATGTAGACGTATTCTTCGACGCCCTATGAATGTTTTTTCTTTTTTATTTATTCATTATTTATTTTCCTTGTAAATATTATTAGTAGGTTTTTATTTATAGTTTGTAAATTAAATTGTATGGCAATTCCTTTAATAAAACGTCCCATATTTAACTTAGATTGACGAATTCAGGCATATCTGGTACACCCCAGATTTTTGAATAATTTACTACTTTTGATTTAAATATGTACAAATATCTGTGAGAGTAAATAAATAAATAAAGTAGAGACAGGATACCTGTTCCAAATCTGCAGGAGGGTGACATTTCTTCCTACTATTCTTTCCCAAGAAAAATTATTTTCCCCAAAAAATGGGAAAAAATATCTCCTATCTACTATCGTGCACATCTATGCTATCCATGCATTTGTGTTTGCTATTGTAGCCTATACAACGGGAAATGTACGTTACAAAATGGACATTTACGAACCATTTCAAAGGGTCCTTTGTCTTTTTGATACATTTAGCATTTATAGGGTTTTAATCAATGATGACAATGAACGGCTGTCATTGTCCATCCCGATGAGTTTCTGTGCTGAAAATTGTTGCTGATAGGTAATTATTTTCTGTATATCAGGATTTTCATGGGTTAATTACTTTTTGAAGCTTATAAGTTCTACATAAGCTGGAACATCCTATCGTCTATATAATATACACTTTCACCATCTCTCTAAAATTATATTTTGTGGAAAATTTCATAATGGGAGATACAACGATTCAATCTTTTCGTTAACCGTCAGTGAATGTAAGATAGAATAGAATCATAACGTCGCCTGTCGTAAAATTAAAACCAAAAGTAAAAATTCCATTAATAATTCTCAGTAGTCTTACAGTAATAATATAAGTCAATTTCGTCAAAAACTAACTTATGTATAAGTAAAATAAGTATTTAAAATGGAACGTTTATATTTGAATCTTTGTAGTAAGATTCAAATATAAACGTTCCATTTTAAAACAGAAAGATATTAAAAGTATGCTCCAAAAAGTTTTAATATCATTTCCAAAATTCGGTTTTCTTCAGAAGTATTTTCGTCGCGTTCACTGAAATGTAAGGAAAAAGGAATGAAGAGTTATTGCAGTACTGAGCGACGCCCACTGGGTAACAAATTTTATTTAAAAGTTTTACAAAGGAATGGTAGTAATAATGCACGATCCAGTCTGGACTGATTTTGGTTTAAGATTGGGTCTGTATCAACTTATTCATTGGAAAATTCGTGAGGAGCTCGTTGTCCCTCGTGGCTAAATAATTACAGTGGCACAGGCCGATCTTCCGGGTTAAGCCGCGCTTGCCTAGGTTGGTCTGTAGATGGGTGACCATCTTTCATAGCGAGTTTCCTCCGTGCCTTGGAAAGCACGTAAAGCCTTTGGTCCCGGCTGTCATTTGTAGATCTTTGACAGTCATTACTGTTAGTCAGAAGCTCTAAAGTCTGACAACCAGTCTTACCATGGGGTATATGGTATTACCCAGTTACGGGTTGTGGAGATCCGACAGGCAGTCGCTGCATGTAAAATACTGATATCCAGCTGAATCTGGTTCGACCGGAAGCCGACCCCAATATAGTTGGGAAAAGGCTAGGCAGATGATGAGGAAAATTCGTGTAGTGAAAGTGCGAAACAGGAAAAATAGTGTTAATTATATTTATCAGGATACAATTCACATTATGTTTCCTCTTCGCGTTGTTCAGGATATCTTAGTTAGATATCCTGAGAAAAGAACATTTCTTATTTCTTTTAACAAAACTCGGGTCTAAAATAACCTCAAAACAGTTTTATTTCAAGAAAATAAGGTATAAAATTAACCACACAAACTGTAAAAAGAAAAATGTTCTCTATTTACCGGCTTGTCTGCTACAATAAAGATGCAATTTGATAAAATAATTTCCTAAGAATAACCTAGGAATGAGCTATTTTAAACCTAAGTTTCTTATAAAATAGAAATCTCTTAGCTTTACTTAGTTTTATAGAAGTAAAAGGAAGACACTGTTGCACTGCATACTAATTTCTGTAATAAATTTTAGCCATATAAAAAGACTGTCCATGGAGTTTCATACCCGTTCTTCTCTATAGACATCTACTACTTGGAATGGGCATCTACGGTACTTCCACAGTTTTGACTGTAGCACAATAATTTTGTAGTGTTTAATTGTATTTTATTTGTCTTTGACGTTTCAAAAGTGCCTGTAACTGGCCAACTTGAAATAAAATTCTTTGATTTTGATTTTTTATCTACAATGCACTGCCTGGGTTAACGCCCTTCAATACGACACCCAGTTCTTTTAATTCGGGATCAAAAATAAAACAAACCAGACCATTAATTTCTCACTCTTACATGCTAGAAGACAGAAGGTCCCTTGGTTTATTCCACTTTGTTCAGCTGGGTGAACAAAGCGGACAACTTGGACATCCTTGTGTGCCATGGCGCCTTGGTACCCCGTATAGTGTAGTACGTACAGAGGGGTATCGTGAGATGCTTCTGTTGAAGACACTCCGTATCGAATTCGCGTTGATCCAAGATTCTATGTATGCTCAAGATCCACCACACAAGATCCACCAGAAAGAAAAAGATACATAGTCTTTTTAAACACTCTTGCAGCTAGAAAACCAGATTCACAATTTGATGGAGTTTTCATTGTAACCTGATATTAACTAGCTGGAGTGACGGCACAAAATATTGAAAAAGGCGCGTGCGCCGCGTAATGAAAAATTTGGAAAACTCTGCTTTAAGGAAATGCCTTTTCTTGTTAAGTTTAAATAACTCCAAGTTTTCTCTCTATGTTTTTTCCTTTACTGAAATTGGAAAAGATTTTTTTTATAGTAATCAGATTTTTTGCCAAACATACAGGGATTGTAGGTATTTTTTTTTATTAAGGTGACTTATTATTAGAAGTAGGTAAATTATGTAGGTAATTAAATTTACATATCACAGCAGTGTATTAAGTGTTCAAACGGTTTATTAATAAAGGGTATGACTAGGCATGCATAAATTAATAGCAGAAATTCCTAACTAACCTACTAATTAAAGGGATATATGTAGTGTGAGCCTTAACTAAAAGGACTTAATTAATTTTAAATTAATTACCTCTAAAGATATAATCTTAATTTCAGTCATTTTGTAATCTTAATTACATCGTCCTTTTAATCAATTAGGTACTATGCTGTCAAAAAAAAATTAAACTATTAAAAGGTAACAATAAACCATAATGTCTCAAGAAACAAGATGGTAATCTTTTAACCGACTTCCAACGATTTCTAGCTTTCAATAGGAGGAGGTTACCAATATAGATGTTTTTAATTTCATTGTTAATCTATCTATCTATCTATATATAAAATAAAAATGGATCGCTAAATGTGTTGCTAAGCCCATAACTTGAAAACAGCTGGACCAATTCGGCTAATTCTTTTTTTGTTGTGTTTGTAACCATCGAGACCGGGTTTTAGACCGGGTCTTCGATCCGTGCGAAGCCAGGACGGGTCGCTAGTTTATTATGAAAACGAGAAACACAAATCTAAATTCCTAATTATACAACAATTATCTTAGAGCCGTAAACAGAGTTCATTAAGCCTCGTAATCAAAGCAACCCGATTGTCCGAGAAACCACAACTGTCCCGTTAATTTGTCACTTTCGCTTGGTGGCGGGACTGACGGGACTGGCGGTCCCGAATGAGGTTGTCACGAATGTCACGCCTGTAGAGACCGCCGATTTTCCGAACAAATGAGTGACGTAATTATCATAATCGCTTTTGTGTATTCGTTTGGATTAAAATGAGCAGTTATTAAGTGCTTACGTAGCGTAGGTTTGTAGAACACATTGATTTTTTTAAAAAGACGAAGCAAAGTCGGTAACAAAACCTTCTTATCGACTTACGACAGTATTTCTTTTATGAAATTGATATTTTTCATTTCATAGTCAGTTACGAATATGATTTAACACTAGTATTTTCATCTAAAATCTATTCTGTTTTATCAGTTCAAGTAAAAATAATCTTCTCCTCCTGCGTAAAACTACAGGTAGACTATTTGCGTACCAGCTAGTATCTCCTTTAATACTTAATACAAAAATCTTCGTAAAAAAAATGCCTTAAGTGACTCAACTGCCGGTCGCGGGACTCACGAATTACCCTGACCCCGAAACGTAAAGGGATATTGAAGGACACAGTGGATTTTACTCAGTCTGGTACGAGTCTGACAATCCCTCCTGCTCTGCCTATATGGGTTGTTTGATGATCATACCTCACTAAAAAAAAGCGACTCAACTGCCCAACCGCCCCATGTGTCGTAGAAAAACTAGTAATAGACAGACACAGTTTATGAAAAAAGAAAAGAATATTCTCATTCTATCCATAATTTCTTATGAATATAAGGAGAATTCAATAATTACCGCATACACATTTACAATTCACAACGCACACTCACAGCAAACACTCACATACATCCATACAACTTTACTCGGCCATTAGGTAGGTAGTGAAACGCCAAATATTTGCAGAACCCCAATAAACCTTGACATAATGTAAACAAGACATGTGACGTCACCGGAAAGTGTTCGCCTTGATTTACAGACGGTGTCAAAGCCATAACGCGAAAAACATCCCCATTATTTTAACGTATGTACACACGGCCACACATCAAAACAAGCAGTACCAGTTTAGGCTGACTGAAACCGGCTATGGGTAGCTTTATGTGTACCACTGTGTACAGTGACAACGTCCACAATATACCTGTGTGTAGCCACTTTTTCGCTGTGATGTGGATGTGGCGTATATAGTTGGGGTACTTGTGTAACAAGCCTAAGATTATAAAAATACTGATACTGATACTGTTAGCCTACATCATCCCACTGCTGGGCAAAGGCCTCTCCCCATGATCTCCAGTTTTCACGATCCAGGGCCAAAGTGGTGCACTGGTCATTGGTTTATCAAGAAAATTCTAAAAATATCTTTACAAAATAATGTTACAGTAAACACAAATTCTTTTTGTTCTTAATAGGTCCCGAGAGAAGCCAAGCCGGGTCGCCGTAGCAGTACTATTTTTACGCATTTTTTTAAAAAATTGACGCTGTAAGGTTATTTTAAAACTTAATTAAATGACAACACACATTTTAAAAATTTTGTTGTTACTATGTCCTGCATTTTGATTGGAAAATCCCTTGGGATACGCAACATGTTTTCGTGATAAATCTATCGAAAATGCGTAAACAACAAATTTAATGTTTCGGTGAGGTAAACCGTAAGTTTCCACGTATTATTTTTACATAATTTACTCAATCGTAATTTGAGTGATTTTTATCAACAACCATTTATATCATCAATCAATTAGAACACGAACTAAATGACGGGTTTTCATGCCCAAAAATAATGTTACAGTGATTGATGTGATATTTATCGGTTTTTCTGGTTTAAGGGGGTTAAACTCTTTTTAACTACTTTTGGTTACTAGGGGTACCTGACAGCTTAACAAAATATGGGGCACTTTGTAAAAAAAAATGGTATGGTTCCCCTTCCGCTACACTCAGAGTGAATCCTTCATTTGAAGATTGGAAAATGCATTGGAAATCTAAGAAAAATGTGAAAGTACTGGTAAATGCTTGTAGTGCCTCATTTTTTGCTGTGTGAGTTTCTAAACGTTTAAATATCCAAAACCCACGATGCAAGAGAAATTCCTAGAGTTTAACGTTCTTTATAAAGATAAAAAAAGTCATAAAAATTAAAACAAGTAATTGTTTTGGAGAAATCATCATCATCATCATCAGCCCATAACGTTCCCACTGCTGGGACACAGGCCTCCTCTCTTGTGAGAGGGAGTGGGCCATAATCCAACACGCGGGCCCAGTGCGGATTGGCAGATGTCACATGTCTTCGAATTTGATGGTTCTAGAACATGCCGGTTTTCTCACAATGTTTTCCTTCACCGTTTTGAGAGCAGCGGTGATGAAATAAATTACACAAAGTAATGCGCCAAGCTGGGTTCGAACCCACGACCTACAACTCGTAAGTCGGGACCGATACCACTGGGCCACCACTGCTCGAGAGCTTTGGAGAAATACGCGATACAATTTTGCTATCTTGCTTTGAGTCAGCCTTAATTCGTACCAAAGCTTACGTCCGTATTTAAACGCAGACAACATGGAAACAACAATGTCAAACGTTTATAAAAAGTCTAATATAAATTCGCTTAACACGAAACAATAAAGACCATATTGCCGATGTGTCCGCCAAAATAATTGATCAAATGTTCTTTGAAAGCACTAGGAACATTGAGGAAATAATTGACAGAGGCCAAACGTGGTATCTAGTACGCATAATAGGTTATTAATGATTCCCTCTGCACACGCATTTATTACCTTACTATCCACGTTAATAATAAATGAGGCATTTAGTCACAAATGTATGTCGGCCATTGTTTTAAGATAAAATGTAGAAACCGGATCTGATGAAAGCCTTAATTTTTGGTCTATTCATATGCCAGTTTCCACCAGTGCACAATTACCAAAATCTTCTTAATTCTGACAAATATAATCTTCTCAAAAAAACGCTTAGTAAAATCACAAAAAATTATGCAACATACTGTTTAAATTATTATTTTAAGTAGCTCAATTAACTTTGCTAACTGTCGAGGCTTAGAAATGGCTGATCGTTTGAATTTTAAATTTTGTATTTTTAGCTGAAAGCCACCCAAAAACCATAAACTAAAATAAAATTATATTGAGTGTCGCTGCCCGTCAGTTATGTCGCTCATATTGTAATGTGTGAAGTACGGTCTCTGTTTAATAATTTACTCCTGTACCTACGAATGACGCGACGCACGTATTTATGGCGGCTGCCAATTGACCAGCTTATTGTTATTGTATTCACTTATTATTTACTGTCGGAATATCAATTGCTGGTCTCATTCAATGTATTGTACCAGTTTTATAATATAGTAGTATTAGATCTGTAATGAGGTTGTTTGTTTTGAGTCATATTTCAAGGAGAGTAATATTCGTAAATGAGATGTAAGTACTAGGGTCACAGATGTACAAGGAGGCAATTTTAATAATTTTGTGTCAAGGCCTCTTTATTATTGGGTTCACTTTTGTGTGATAGATGATTTTGCTTGTGATACCTAGATGATGCCGGTTTGAACTAGGTCTAACCTCGGTACTTGCTGGCAACCCGACTCAGATAATTCAGGTTAGAACAGACAGCGGCATCCTCTAGGTGTTTTTTTTTAAACCACGCAGAAGTAGTAGCCCAGCTAAGCGGGTCTCCGTCGACTTGCTCCTGTGGAGAAAGGATACTAGGTTTAACCGCACTTCGGGTATTAGTCATAATATTATCATCTATCAAAATCCAATGAATAGAATATAGGCTAGAACTAGTGAAAACCAACTCTTTTTTCCCTTCCAGTTTTATAAAACAACGTAAACAGTAATTACCGCAAACTTCGTTAGACGAACCGACAGACAGGGGCAAAATTAAAGAAACTTTTATATATCAAATTAAGTAAATAAAAGTGAACAATGTTTAAGCCACGACTTCACTCAAGTTATTTTAACTTTGGGTACTTAAACATGGACGGACGTGTCTGCAGATGTCAGTTTACTAACATTTCACTTAAATATTCACTTAGATACTGAAAGTTGGTACTAAGTTTAGAAAAGTTCATTTTGCTTTTTATTTTTACCACAGCTCTGGAAATTGTTCTGGGTTTTAATTAAGCGTAAACATTAAATAGAGGTTTTCCTTCAACCATTTATGTATTTATACCTAATTAAAACAATTTTTTTATTATTACTCTCTCCCACCGTGGATGAAGGTAATTTAATCATTAATTCGCCAGTTTTGTGGTCGAAAATTGACACGGAAAGTATTTCCGCGATAAAAATAGGGCAGAATAGTGGTCATTAAATAATAGGAAAAATATCTAGTGTTACCAATCCTACAAGTGCATTATATGAGGGTGTAGAAGGCTCGACTGCAACCTCCAATACTCCAATCCTGCAATCCAAACCTGAATTTTTGAAAATAGTTCATGTTTTTCATAGTATTTTATTGTTTTATTGCTTTCCGCAAAGTAACGCCTGATTCCATGTAATTGATAAGTTGATCAGGAAAAGATTGTGTGTTATTTCGGAAGCTTATTTCGTCTTTTGTTTTATTTTATTTTACTTATAGATATGATGCACTCTGGAATTGGATATTGAGTTCGGGATTCATACTAGCTAACGTTTTTCCGTATAGCTAGCAGTCTACGAAAAGATTTCCCTGCACAATAAGTTTCAGTTTTTTTCTATGATTAAAAATATCTTTAAAAACTAAAATTATTTTACAAATCTTTTAACTTAACTAGCTAAAAAGGGTCAATGAATGTATGAATAATAGATTCCTACGTATAAATCCATAACATAAATTATTATTTAAAATCCTATGTCCCCTAGATGGGGCAGAGGGTGTCCACAGTTGTCTTCCATCGCGATCTGTCTTGAGCTTCACGCTTCACCTCGCTCCACGTCAATCCAATACATGACATATAGCACATAAAAAGTACATATAGTAAATGCTCGAGGCACCAACAGTAGGAAGGCACACGATTGCCTCTCGAACGAATATCACATAACCTATAACAATACAGTGTTCCAAGAATGAAAATGGAACAGCCTGTAGCGATACTTACTTCTGACATGACAAAAACTGATGTTCCAATTTTTTGTATGACTTTTACTTGTCGGTGTCGTGTAATATTCCAGCTAGCTGTCATAAATATCAAGATATTGCATTTTTAGTAAGAAATATGCATCGCTTTTTTTTTAAAAGAAAGATTTTGAAGTAAATGTACCCAAAATTGTAGGTACATTACCTACAATTTTGGGTACATTTATGTAAGAACCTGAAAGAACTAGAATTTAGTTTGAAATACTGAACCTGACAGTATTTCAAACTAAATTCTAGTTTTATCAGGTTCCTACATTTACCCATCAATTAAAGAAATTTTCAACACATTTGCTCGTAAAATGCATTTACAGAACCTGTATACAGTGTTCGAAAGTTAAAAATTACGGACCATACAACGCAGCGTGCGGTAAAATAGGTACTCTCACCTAAGTACCTATTTTACCGCACGCCCCCTTGTATAGCAGCGTGCGTTTTCTTTACGGTTTTTTTTTTTAATTTCCAAAAAAAAAAAGAATTCCACCAAAGAGTTTCACATTATGAGAATAAACAACCTGACTGATCGAACCTCCTTGGAAGCGCTTTTGCTCAACTCACGTTGACTCACTTTAATACTAAAGAGTAAATGAGACGAAAGATGTACCTAGTTCTAATTTTCACCACGTGCATGTGGCGCCATTTTCAAAGTCGCGCCATTTTCATATTAGGAACTTCAAAATTGTTGCGACTAATCTGAGTTCGAGCGAGGAATCTGATATTAATATGGAAAAATGTGTTGAAAAACATTGTATGACACACGTGCAGAAATTGGTTTTTACAAACTCGTGACTACGGTACGCCCTCGGCTCCGCTCGGGCGTACGTTCGTCTACTCGTTTGTAAAAACCAACTTACCGCACTAGTATCTTAAATAACTATATAGCAACTTTGTTTTGGTTTTATTGTCTTTAATAACGAGTATATTCAATTAGTAATAGAATTACCAACTTCAACTAACTTATTCACGAACCATTTAAAAGTAATTAAGTAAATACATTATGACAATTTAGATCGTTTACATAATCTAATCAACAAGATATACCTAAATTAAATATTTATTAAATATTTGATATGATAGTGATGACTTTATTACAATGCTAAATTATTTTTTATTTAACTGATTAATATCCCCAAAGAATCTCAACCTGTCCAATTTGGTCCACATTTCCCATACTCTATACCTATAGCAATTAAATATAACAGGCTAAATCTAAGTATAATCCTATAATGTATAATCCAATGGGAGTGAAACAGTAACCGAATACACTCGAACGAAACCGCGGTTATAAAATGTACCTATAGAGGTTTCGTTTCGTTCGAGTCGGATCTGTCAAGTATAGACTTGACAGATCCGACAGGCAGTATGCTTTGTACATCCGTATATCAACGATCGAAATAGACATAAAAACTGATAAAGTTCTCCACAATACCTTTTGTATTTTCACATCAACAGATTGAATGCCCTACACTTACCTAGATCATCAGTACTTGTCTTGAACAGAGCCTAACAATTCATTATTGAAAACAGATTTAAGTCTACGTTTTCTTTAAGTTTTTTTATTTCTGTGGAGACTAAATTGATAGATCTGTGTTTAATTTAAAGGTTGTTTTTGTTAAAAGTGACATTTTTGATAAAAAAACTTTGAATATAGTATAATCATTCGCTTAGCTTCTGCCTGCGACTGCATGTGCGTGAAATTTTGGCCCTTGAACAATTGCGTCGCGTCCCATGCGCCCGCGCAGTTTTTCCGACTCGCTAGGTAACTAAACACTGAGGAATAAAATGAACTCCTAACAGAAAAAAATGAATGAGATCCTCAATCCGGAGTATAAGTTTAACACCGAAAGTTACAAACAAACAATATCATTAATGTATAGAAACATTAAAAATGGACTGGCCTGTTGGTCTAGTGGTTAGTGAACCTGACTGTTATGCCGGAGGTCGTGGGTTTGATTCCCACCCAGGACAAATGTTTGTGTGATGAGCATGATCATTTGTTCTGTGTCTGGGTGTAATATGTATATCTATAATATGTATGTATTTAGAAATATATAAGTATGTTTATCAGTTGTCTAGTACCCATAACACAAGCTCTGCTTAGCTTGGGACTAGATGGCGTTGTGTGATAGTTGTGAACATATTATTATTATATTATTAAAAGAAAACATTCTCTCAAGTTTCAGTTTCAATAATTATAGGAACATTAAATACCTATCTATCTACCTACTTATTTTATTCACAACTCTCAACGACTGACATTTTAAAATCAACCCACTACGAGATCAAATAAATATTTCAACCAGCTATTAAACCCACATTGTTAGTTCAACCAGGTATAAGAGAAAAAACGAGTAGATCAAAGAAATATTTTTACGACTGAAAACTATTTAATGCCTCAGATTAGACAGCTGATATACTTGGCGAAGCGTTAAGTACCACAGGAATTTATTACCAAGTGGAACAAAGGTAGGATATGACGTCAGCTTTTAAATGTTTTTTGATCTTTATACCTGGTCTATCTGAAAATATCACGAGCTTTTCATCATGAGCCTATAATTCTTCCCAATGCTGGGTCACAGGACTCCACTCTGTGAGAGGGTGTAGGCCATAATCCACCAAACGTACCCAGTGCGGTTTAGTAGATGCTACCTACATGACTTTGAATTTTGTTTCTAGTACACTCGGCAACACATCAAGCTATACAAAACCACTTTAACGTGATCTTGCTTCCTATTATCTAGTCACACGTTCAACGATCAGCTAATTCTGGTTATGCATAACTTGATGTGAAGCCGTGTGTACATGCCAGTTTCCTTACTATGTTTTCGTTCACCGTTTTGAGAGCAGTGATTTAGAAATAAATTACAAAAAGTAATGAGCCTGGCTAGGTTCGAACCCACGACCTACCTGATACCACTGAGCCACCACTGCTCAGCAAGCTTTTACTATGAATACAAAATAATATCAGAGAAACCCGATGCTTAGTCAAAGTAAATAATAGACAAATGTCCGGGTTGGGGTAGTACTTGAGCGGTTGTTTGCTGCGCTGCGTGTCGCGGGTTAGATTCCCATACAGAACAAATATTACAATGATCTATAAAATAGTTTTAAATATGCAACAACTATTTTAAATGTTTTAATTTAGTTTAAATATTACTAATGTAACTAAGTAGTTTAAATGTTTGTAAAAGCACCCACCCATTTTAAGATAGTCATTAAGTTTTGTTTTTCATAAAAACATTTTTTTGTTTACATTTAAGTATTTTTTTTTTAGTAAGAAATATAAGGCTTTTTTATTTTATTTATTTAAAAGCACCCACAAATTCAATATGCAAATTCCTAGTAAGTGACAACGTTTCTTTTTCAAAATATTTTATTTTATCTCTTCAGTGTCAAAATCAGGATGTCTTAAAAAGCCACCAAAGTAGTAATTTCTTCACAAAATTTCAAATAAATCGAATAATATGTGAACCTTTTGGCAAGTAGGAAATGAGCTTATGATCGTCGAACGACTCTAAACTGTAAGCGGTTGCGTCATTACGTAAAAGCCAAGAAGTCCAAGCGAGTAAAGGGCAACTCGCCGTCCGACCATGGACCATGCCCGGGTCGACGGTGCGTCTTGTTCCACGCGCGCCTCAAAGAGCGTCAGCATAATGACGAGGCCCCCTCTCAGAGGGCTAAAGCCTGCCGGGGTCGCGGGACTTATACCATCACCTCACGGTGAACCCCGGAACATAAAGGGCTACTGTAGGACACCGTGGATTTTAGTCAGTACAAGTCTGACAGTCCCTCCCGCCCTGCCCGGGGTTCCCAGGACTCATCTGATGATTTTACCACGTAAAAAAAAAGTTAAGTTATTATATTTTTTAGTTAAATTATTATATTTTCACGCGATAAAAACTTTCTGGATTTGATAAATATCAGAAGAAGATAAACTAAATAAAAGGTGACTATTGAAGGGGTGTTTTTACAAAAACAGCCTTCACCTTTACGAAAAAACTTTCTAAATTAACAAGCCTTTCTGATTTTTTGTGGTACTTTTCCTTTTTAAACTAAAGATTTTATCGTCGCCATTAAGATTCATATCGTGTTATATTCAGAACTTAGGGTTTACACGTAAAAAACGTGCTGAGAAAACAAAACGTACTTTTTCACTATCTTTAAACCTTTAGTTACTCGTACAAAATAATGATAAAGGCTTTGTATGAACGCGGGTGGATTTTAGTCAGTAAGAGTCTGAAAGACCCTTCCGTCCTACCCAGGGCGGGAGGACTCATTAGATGATTTTACCACCAAAAAAAAGGTACGGTGAAAACTAGCTAATAATACAACATAATATTAAAAAAAAAAACTTAAATTCTAAGAAGGTGCTTTTGAACGGGGTACTTTTTAGTCAATCAAGGTTGACAATGTCTTCCGCTCCACCCAGAGAACTAATTTGAAGATTTTTCAACGTAAAAAGGTTTTAACGTAGACAGAAAACTGCTCTATTTTACGTTCAGTATTTTAACCTAGCTTACAACGGACAAACAAGGAAAATATCGCACAACGTAAATGCTTAGAAAAATAGAGGTGTTTTCTAGAGCTAAAAATATTATGAAAGCTAGAGGAAAACCGACTTTAAAGCTTACAAGTTTTAAACTCGATTGTCCTGCATTTTGTAACTATTGTTTTTTTGTTTTCATTTTGCCCCACACCAGGAATTTATCTAACCTGCGTCATGAGTGCGTTTACAAACAAATATTATAAACTCACATATACAAACCCTTAGACCCGGAACAACTACTTGTAGATCATACAAATGTGGCTTACTTTACTCTACGGAGTAAAATATGTATCTATGAGCAAGAACACATTAATGGTCGTGTCAAAAAATCTGCCCAGTTGACATCAGTTCTTGTAAAAATCGATGCTCTGTTGATTCTGGAGTTTCAACACTTTTACACTCCAGAGCATATTCAACAACAAATCTCCACTTAGGTAGCTTTCTTGGGGTGCTAAGACAAGAAACCTCCAAGTGCGCTCGTGGACTGGAGTTCCCTCTCGGATATGTCCGGGGGGAAGACCAGTTTTTCGGGCCGGTGCACCCTGGGATGCGGGCAAAATCTCTTTCTTAGGCACTATGTGCCTAAGAGGTCTCTTTGCCCGTATGTGAATAGCCTGTCGTGTGGACGCTCCAACGCGTGTCCCTCTGATCAGCAGAGGGCACAGCGGTGGAGCGGGCTTGCGGACGGTGAGTAATGGGTAGCTCGCCGTCCGACCGAGTACCAAGCCCGGGTCGGTGGCGCGTCGTGTTTCGCGCCAAATGTCTGCTGGGGTCGCGGGTTTTTTCTTAACCCAGGATTTTTTTTTTTTTGGGACAAACCCACCACACTATTTCCAAACCACTGCAACTCCTGAAAGCCAGAATCAACAGTGGCAACCACCAGAAAAGCGCCGAGACAATGAAGCTCGACGTGTCCCGGAGAATGAATTTACCTGTCTTGGATCCTGCAACGAAATTAATCAGAAAAGAATAGTGGAGGAGTAGGAAAAATATAATCTTAACCCAGGATACCGCGGCCCTGAAACGTAAAGGGCATCCGAAGGAACACGGGTGGATTTTAGTCAGTAAGAGTCTGACAGTCCCTTCCGCCCCACCCAGGGCGGGAGGACTCATTTGATGATTTTACCACCTATAAAAAAAAAGCATCTTTCTTACTTCGATCTACATGTAAATGGGATTGATTTAAAGATTTCCAAGTCAGACATGACAGCTCATTCCCAAGTGGTAACTTTTGTCAGATGAAACACGTGGATTTGTGTAAACCAGTATTATAAACAAAGAAAACAAACAGCCAGAAGCCCTAACAAGACTTTTCACGTGTATTGTGACGTAAAGTAAACGAAAACTTTGCCGTTCATTTGATGGAAAAAAGTTGTTACTGGGTCGTATGCTTTTTTTTTTACATGTTAAAATCATCAAATGAGTCCTCCCACCCCAGGCAGGGCGGAAGGGACTGTCAAACTTGTACTGACTAAAATCCACGGAGTCCTTCAATAGCCCTTTATGTTCTGGGGTCACGGTGATAGAATAAGCCCCGCGACCACTGGTTCGTATGCTAGAAGCGCATCGCTCATTTTTCATACAATATACGCCTTAAATACTTCAACTAAAATCCAGAAATCTTGTAACAAAGCCTCAGATATTCACAAGAGCACACGGATTACTAACCGCATCTCATTGTAAGTTTGTCAAGTAAATAAAGCCTAAACTACCAAACACAGTTTCGACAACTCAGACTTTGACTTGGCAACAAATGTTTGGCTAGATGCCACCCAGTGTACCCCAATGACCTTCACCGCTCGGCGAATAACACCCAATTGATTAGTGCCCAATTCATATCAACACAGACATATTTTATTGCTCCCAAACCGATCAAAACAAAATTTGATGATCTTCTAGATTTTTCTGACGGCTACGGAGCGGACGGTACGAAGTACCCCAAATGGTAAATTGGGACTTAAGTAGTCTCTAAGACTCCATTTTTCTCTATCTGTTTGTCTGTCTGTCTTTCACCAGGCTGTATCTCAGGAACCGTGGTAGTTAGACAGTTGAAATTTTCACAGATGATGTACCTGTTTGGTGTTGCCGCTACAACAGCAAATACTAAAGAATACATCAAATGTGTTTTTTACCGTTTTTTTATACGAAACCCTTCATGCGCAAGTCCAACTCGCACTTGGCCGGTTTTTTAGCTCTACTTTCCGCCATGCGTTATTCATGCCCTGGATGTAAACCTAATTTGTATGTTAACTACTGTTTTACTAACATATTCAGGTTTAATCACGATCTGAACCAAATTTGATTTTTGCGCTATCGTCTAAAATAGGTATCAATTTGCATAGTAACGTCAACACGTATGGTTCAGGGTGACTCGTTCGAATTCAACTTTTTGAACTCAAAAATGTGGTATGAAAGAATCATGAGCTTACCTATGTATTTGGTATCAGATCGTAATGCGGACGATATTACCTCATGCATTTTTGTAGACTACTTTTTAGGTTAGAAATCTATCAATAACTGCATTTTAATTTAAGTTTACTACTATTTTATGTTATTCCGTGCCAGGAAAATGCGCGCCAAAAATAATATTCGAAAAACAAAACAGAAATATTTGATCTGCGATGTGGCACAGTAATTTATCGGATCTATTCGATTTCGGAGAATAAACTTGATCAATCATCATCCATCAAAAATAATTAGGTATTTCCTTCTCAGTTTTATGTCTTCATACACACCTGTTGGTTTTCTTACGTCTTATAATAACATAATATTACGTTTTTTTCATGGAGGCTTATGTTCCACTTTGATCAAATTTTTATTCAGTTTCTTCAATTTTTTTTCCTTCTTGAAATATACATTTATTAGGCAACGCGCACACCAGAGTAGAAACGATTCTATCCTTCGAAGAAAACGGTTTTTATCGTGTCATAACAGTTTCATCAACACCTACTCGTACGACTTTTATGATTATGAAATTTCATATTTTCAAGTTTTACGCTTTATTATAAGTAGTATAATTATAGTTTTCAAAGAAAATGAGGATAAAATATATATAAACTTATTTGAAAATGACGAATTTACGACTTGTTATCTTTCTGTGATATAAACTGGGTACTGTCGCTGCGGTCAGTAATTGCGGCAGAGGATGGCTGCCAATACGGTCACGGTCGCCGAAATTATATTTTTACTGAAGTCTGAACATGCTCTAATTAGATTACACGGGCACATAAACCACACTATATGTATTCTTCGATAATTAGCTGTGCTTATACATTATGGTCCCTGTAATATACCTTCCATTGTAAAAGAAGTACCATCAACTGCCATAATATCTTATCCCACTCGACTGCACAAAAACCTTTTTAAGGACGCCCCAATTTGTGGTGTTCACTCACCCAAAGAAAATATAATAAGAGGCTGAATCCTTGAACTTCGCGCCAAATCATATGGGGGAGGTATTATTTACAATACGAAAATGATTGCTGGCTTCGCTGTATCATACTTTCAACTGAATTTGGTGATGTAAAAAGGCTATTGACCTAATTTTTTTCTGTTGTAGCTGGCTGGTTGTATTTATAAATAGAATGTAGGTAAACAAAGACCTATACAGTATATAGGCCTCTTTTGTTTTTAAGATTTACACTTTTTTTTTTACGTGGTTAAATCATCAGATGAGTCTTCCCACCCCTTACTCTCAGACTTGTACTGACTAAAATCCACGGTGTCCTTCAATAGCCCTTTATGTTCCGGGGTCACGGTGATGGTATAAGTCCCGCGACCCCGGCAAGCTTTAGCTCTCTGAGAGGCCTCGTCATTATGCTGATGTTCTTTGAGGCGCGCGTGGAACATGATGATCTAAACTTTAACGAAATAATCATGCCTTCAACAGTCCTCTTCTGGACAAAGACCTCTGTAATTACATGCCACCTTAGTTCAATTCTCGGCAAATCTCATCCAGTTGCTAACAGAATCCTTGCAGAGATTGTCACTCAGCTTTGCACAATGCGTTCCATCTTACGCTTGCTGCTTCACTGTGTCCTCTGGAGAGCTCTTAGAACAATGGTTACTAGATGTTCGACGTCCATTAGACGTCCTATTATTACTTTAGCTTGCTTAGTCGAGTTTTAGACAACTTTGGTTCTTTCCTGATTGATACAATCCTGATCCCACTTCTGGAATTTGTATTAAACATTTTATTTTTAATTTAAGTTAGTACGAAAGGCTTGTGGCTCTTCTATAATTTTTTTAAAAAAACTGGGATTTATTTTCTTCAAGTTCATCATTTTACGCAAATCAAATCCGAACCCTTGAAATACCCTCGTATATCACTCGCTGAGCGAGCTGTCAATTGAAAGTGACAGAAGCGTCACTTCCCGCGCTTTGGAACACCGAGCGATTCGATATTTAATTGCCACGAGTTTATTTAGTGGAAAGAATATTAATAAGTAACTAATATAGTAAATATCAACACTACATGGAACAAACGCGACCAAGATCGCAATTTAAAAGCTTACTTATTTCGGTTAGTATAATTTATTCTAATGTGCTAAATTCATTTGTTTTCCATGATAAGCCGTCCCGATGATCCCAGGTGACATTTTGCCAATTTTAATCCTACTGTAACGCATGGATTTTTTTAGAGTGGTAAAATCATTAAATGAGTCCTCCCCACCCAGGGCAGAGCGGGACTGTCAAGACTGACTAAAATCCACGGTGTCCTTTAATAGTCCTTTACGTTCCGGGGTCCGGTAATTCGTTAGTCCTGCAACCGTCCTACTGTAACACATAGATCAAACCTCATTGCACTGCCTGCCCGCACCCCTTTAAAACTAGAAGTATTCGACATTGGGCACCCGCTGTAATGGCAACTTTTCTATTCCACATACGGCTCCTGTCTTTTTTCAGGGGTGCCCAAAGTGGAATAAATCGAAACAAGTCACAAATAGACATGGTATGGTTCACCGCAAATTTTCGAAGTGTTAACTCCATTTGCCCTTTAGCATATTTGTTGTAACAGTACAGGGGTGGGAAGGGATAACCTTTAATTAACGTCATATTCATCATAATAGAAGGTGTTAATTGAAAGATCCTTCGCGGAAACCCCAACAGAGCATAAAATTAGGCGAATTATAGAATTCTGACTATCTTCTCTTTTATTTGTTGTAGATCACGTTTTAGGACGAAAATATTATCTTGCAAACGATCAAAAAGGTGGTTTCAAAGTAATATAGCTTAATTAGTAAATCATTTTGAAAAATAAAAAGAAGTGCTTTCATACAACTTTCAAGTATTTATAACTAGTATTTATGGTTGTGTAACAATTTTGGTGTACAATAAAGTATATTCTATTTAAAAAAACGAACTAGCAAGCGCATCGTCCACCAACAAGGTGGTCAGACGACCATATAAAGGTCGCCGGAAGACGTTGGATGCAGGTCGCTTCCAACTGGTATTTGTGAAGATCTTAAGGGGAGGCCTATGTTTAGCAATGTACGTCCTATGGCTGAGATGATGATAAAGAAAAAAAAATGCAAGTCGAAAGTAGACTGTTTACACTGGACCCCCACTGCTCTCTAAAGACGTATTAAGATGACCCTCTAAATCGAGATAAGAACAGAAGATGTGACAGAAGTTGATGATGATGATGATGATGATGAATTCTAAGTATTCTCGAGAATAAACCCTGCTGTGTAGTTCTAGGAACTTTGTTTGTCTGCTATCCCCATCGTAAATTCTCTTTATTAAGTTGAAAAGTTTCTAAAATCTTCTTTATGGAGTAAAGTGCCTTCCTCTGCACTCTCTAGAGAATACATTTATATACAAAGTATCTTTTCCTGTGCGTTGTTTGTTTGTCAGTCAGTAACGGGACTGTTTTAAATTTATTTTCATTCTGTCTGGTATGACTATGAGCACATAGGTTGATATACAATATACATTATCTTTGTGTGTTGATGGTCAACTATTTACATTTTATAAATATGTTGAATTTGTTTTGATACTGGGTACAATTTACTAATATTTCAGCCGTTCGTGAGTTTTTGGCAATTCACACATTTAGTCATTCCTTTTTTATTCATAATATAGAAAAAATAAACATGGGCATGTTTATTTATCCAATATCATTATGGGCATAATGACATTGGATACATAATGAAAAACCTTAAGTAAAATAATAGGGATTTTCCTCTTTTTTTTTAATGTCTTCCAAAATAACGCACAAAACCTTCTCTCAATTTCGCATTGGTTCCAATTTGGTTCCTTTTATACTAATTCCTAAGGAAGAGTCGAAATTTAGGTGAAAAATATAAATTATTAATTTATTAAAACTTCATGCACTTTGTACAAAGGCAGACTTAATGCCATAGGCATTCTCTACCAGTCTACCTTAGGGTGATGAAGAGAAAAATTAATGATCTAGACTTATAGAGTAACTAGGTACGGCATAGTAGTGATATTATAAAGCAAATATATCCACTCTTTTACTACATTGTGTCGCTATAGGCGGAAAACCCATCAAAAGCTGATAGCAGCCGGATCAATACTCGATGACCACATACATCAATGACAGCTTGGCTTTACAGTTTTCAATATAAATAGGTGTTTAAAGTGATATATTGCTGGCCCGCCTATCGCCATTAACAGTGCAATTTTATTTTTAAAACTATGCTCTATGAAGTTTAGCAATCAAACTGAATTTATTTATGTGGTAATAAATAACAATTATGAATTAGAAAGGTTAATATTAATAGTTTATGTAAGGCTCTTTGGAGTGTAAGTTTTCTAAATTTTAATTATTATTTTTTAAGAAAATAAGCAACTTATGAATCTAGTAGTAAATTTTATAAATCATCAGACTGTTATTCGTCCATGCCAAACAAAAACGAACAAAGAAGAATAAAATATAAGAAAATTAAGAATTCTTAAAGAAAAACAAGGAGGGCGCAATTTATTATTCAAACGCTCCCGAATCTCGGAACATTAAAACAATATTGACATAAAGCCGGACTTTTCTGGCTTATTCTGGTTCCGTACAACACTACAGAGTAGGTCGGTCACCGCTGGTGACATAAATAGTACTAGAGATGTACTGACAAGTCAAAAAATGCGTGACTAATCGAATTAAAATTATACGGACATAGTTCCAAACGTTATTGTGATCTTCAAATCCACTTTGTTCCTTCAATTGGCCTTTTAATTAAAGGCCAATTGGAGGAACAAAGTGGATTTTTAGTCAGTCGATAAGAAACCTTCTCTTTTAATTTTTTGTTTTACCAGCTTTACGGTTAGTTAAATAAATACAAATCGGCAGTAACAACTCTTTCGACGAAATACTTCAAAAATTTATTTTTTTATATGGAAAAATAATTTTAACTCTTAGAAACTTTCAGAAAAATCAATTTGGAATTTCCATGACCTCACGATGGATGACAAGTAATAAATGTTGTATGATGTAGTTAATGTAACTAAGCTATGCTTAAAATCCTGTGTACATTGATGATCTTCCGCCGTTGCCGTTGCAGCCATAGAATTAGAAATATTGTAAAACCGTTTTTTGTAACAATTTTGGTGTACAATAAAGTGTATTCTATTTATCTATGTATCTTCCCTGAAGTTGATACTAAAAGTAAAAACAGTGTTGGTCTAAATGTAACACCCCAACCTACAATTTCACGCACTATGTAACATTTAAAACATGAATGCCTTACAAAGGTATTTGTAAACAAAATTATAATTAACATTAAACAGAAAAGCCTCAACATTTTCACGGCATGCGGTTTGGATTTAAAAAAAATCATACGTTGCTCTGAAAATTATCTGTGGCATTTTGTGGTCGGCAAAAGCCACAGCTTTTATGAATTTAATAATATTGCTTGTTGGTTTACCTGTTTTTCTGATAATGTAGATTATATTAAATTAAAATTGTTCTATCGTCGGATATCTAGACTCAGTGGAAGTTACTAGCCTGTTGCATATTCCATCAATTTACACCAAGCGTTCCGCACGCAAAATACACGCATTTGACGTGGAGTTGCAGATACTGCTCGTTATGCAATACAATACACCAAGCGTTTCCAAACGTTTTTCAAAATGTGCACAGCAAAGGAGTGAGACTATCTATCCGAGTCTGTGTTTCTAAACGCATACAACCCTAATCTCTTCAGTTTTCAAAACGCGACTAACATTTTTTGGGCCAAAAACATTGCGGTTTTAAATGCGTTGGGCGTCGCTCGAAATAATTTCGGCCAGGGCTGCATTTTTGTGTTTAGGGATAATTATTGAAGAAGTATTGAGCAAGTTTTCAGTGTACCTCAAGCACTTTCGAAAAAATTCGCGGAGCTCCCCAACTATAGAATTGATAAACCATTCAAGCGTGAATGTAATCATCATCATCTGCCTAGCCTTTTCCCAACTATATTGGGGTCGGCTTCCAGTCGAACCAGATTCAGCTGGTAATCAGTATTTTACATGGAGCGACTGCCTGCCGGACCTCCACAACCCAGTAACTGGGTAATACCATACCCCATGGTAAGACTGGTTGTCAGACTTTAGAGCTTCTGACTAACAGTAACAACTGTCAAAGATCTACAAATGACAGCCGGGACCAACGGCTTTACGTGCTTTCCGAGGCACGGAGGAAACTCGCTATGAAAGATGGTCACCCATCCACAGACCAACCTAGGCAAGCGCGGCTTAACCCGGAAGATCGGCCTGTGCGGCTGTAATTATTTCGCCACGAGCTCCTCCGCGTGAATATGACCAAGTAAACATAAGTAAACAAAAACTATCCATAAATCCATCATCGCAGCATACTCATATAAATCAAAGTCACTTAAGTCTGTCTGTACGCCCATAACTCTCAAACGACTGCAGTAAATTGGAAAATTCTTTTGTTATTTTATTCTGTACTGTCATGAATATAAAAGTATGAAATAGAAGTATGAATGTCTGAAAGTATGGAAGAAAATTTTCGGAAATACCACCGGATAAATAAGTAAAAAAAATTGATTTGCATTTTTGATTGATTGAATAGAATTAGATTTATTGAATTGCAGCCGGGACGCGTACTAATTTATAAAATTAGTAAGAATGGTAAGATTTTTCAAATGTTAAACGAAAACACATGACACTAGAAACGCCTTTTACTCACGTGACGGAAGTTTCTACTAAATCGCTAACGATGCGTTAATAGATTGTTTACTATAGTCCTCGCCATTTAAGTGTGGAATAAAGGTCATTGATCCTAGTAACGCATCGTTAGAATTCCATTATACCATCGTTCGAATTTCGAAATAAAATGTAAGGTCACGGTCGCTCCTTACCACGATTTGTTTATTTTGATCGTGTTACGACACTTTCTTTACATTTTTTCGAATTGTTTTGAAATATTGGAATACATTGGTACACGGGGGTCAACGAATTTTATTCCACACTTGTCTGGCTCAAACTATAAAAGTAGTATTACATGCACTGACAGTGGTTTGGTGCACCTCGTTTCGTAATAAGTAATTGCATACTTTATTTTAATAATTATGTTCTCTTTTTGTTACAGGTAAAAATTGGGAATATTTAATTCAAAACGAACAATTTCAACAAAATTACACGTTACTAATGCAGTCAGGTAAATATAAAAAAATATGTTTTACATTCGTTACAAAGCTTATATCAATAAAAAATTTCACAGGCATAAAAAAATGTAAACTCTGCAAAGGTTGGTAAGGGTATATATTTCAGCTCGGAAAATTCTCAAAAACATCGAATAATAATAATCTAGTCGAATGTATCCCGCATTGGTACAGGTGAATTCAGTGTTAGTTGCTGTATCAGTGCAAAATCTGTCAAAATAATAGTGAATTATACAGTGTCGATCATAAGGTTCCTTTTCGATCGCAACTATTAGAAATAAAATAACAAAGCAAAAACTTTTAATTTTTTTATGAAAATATTTTGTTTCGTGTTTTTAGCTTGTTAGTTGGAAAAGTTATAATTTTATTAATATCTAACTTTAAACGAATATTAATTTGACTACCATTTTGTTCCCAGTTTGTTTAATAAAATTTATAGTTGACAACTTTTATATTGAAATTAATATTATTTTATTACGACGCAACGGCGACGTTTATTTATTTTTTTAAAAGTTCTACGAGTACAATATTCAATAAAAAACACTAAAATAGGCCTTCGTCTTAGAAAAAGCGGTACAAGTTACCGATTTTCCTTTATATTTTTTTTACTATTGGTTCTACGAGTAATAGTTTCAGGGAAATTAATTTGCAATAAAATAAGTCTATTTTTTTATTATTATGCCAATTTGCCTTTATTACAGTATTTGTTTGATCGACTGAATATATTGTCCATTAATAATAATAGTCCGCATTGTAGTCAAACATGCATGCAAACTCGCATGCAATTTCTTGCAACGTGTAAATCAGCCTTTAAATTGCGTTTTCTGACGAATAAACGGTAAGCCTAAACAAGAAATAACATTACAATATACTAATAAAAGATTAAGCAAATACGGATGACAAAATGTCAACCTATTTTCACTGAAGCCCGACAAGCAGGTCGTGACCCGGAAGCAGGTCAAAAATAACAAACTAACAGAAGCCAAAAATGACTAATATCTCGTTAATAAGCCACTGATCGTTCGTCTGACGTGCTAACTATAATAACATTGTTTGTTGGGGATATTTCCCCATTTTCGGGGAAAAAAATGTTCGTTGAAATTTTTTCGGGAACTGCAGTAATCTTTTTGACGGACATTTTTCCAAGAATTTCAGATTATTGTAGAGCTTGTAAAATATTACAGAACACATTTAATCAAACACCCACATACTCAAAAATCGAAGCTTAGCTCAAATAGCTAATAGTCCAGTCATTAAAGCCAAAACCCGAAAATAATTAGTAACTTGCTGAAATTTTAAGGGGTTCTTAAAGAAGGTAAAATTACTTACCGGGTGATTTTGCAGCGTTCTGGGGTGTACGGAAAGGGTTGAAAAGGGGTGAAAAGTGTTTTTTCGTTAATAACATTGCCAAAAAAATTAGTAACACGCTGCAAATTTGGAATTAGGTTGTTCTTACCGTTTTGTAACGTGTATCAAATTTGCAGCGTTTTGCAACATACGGAACATTGTTTATTTTTAAAAAACAATGCAATTTGTTAATAACAAGGGTAAAGAAATTAGTAACACGCTGCAAATTTGGAATTAAGTTGTTCTTACCGGTCTGTAACGTGTATCAAATTTGCAGCGTTTTGCAACATACGGAACATTGCGCAGTCCGCATGTCCCGCTTTACTCGCTGTCCGCATGCCCGAAAATAACTCATTTGGGGAAATTAAGAAACTCTATCTAGCAACCCTTTTTTTTTTTTTTTTTTTTTTTTTTTTACGTGGTAAAATCATCAAATGAGACCTCTCACCCCGGGCAGGGCGAGAGGTACTGTCAGACTTGTACTGACTAAAATCCACGGTGTTCTTCAGTAGCCCTTTATGTTCCGGGGTCACGGTGATGGTATGAGTCCCGCAACCCCGGCAGGCTTTGGCCCTCTGAGAGGGGGCCCCGTCATTTGCTGACAGCTCTTTGAGGCGCGCGTGGAACACGACGCGCCGTCGACCCGGGCATGGTCCATGGTCGGGCGGCGAGTTGCCCTTTACTCGCCGCCCGCATGCCCGCGCCTACGGTGGCCGGAGATCGTCTTGCGACGTCCGACGCCGTGGGCGTCCACCACCGCGGGTGGGGCGGAGGGAGGACCTTGTCCTCTCTCTCACGCGGCCCGCCTCCTCCTTCGCGAGCATGACTGCTTCGCAGAAGGAGGCGACCGCTTCCCACTCCGTCTCGCCCCGCAGCATGGCCGCGACCAGTGCTGGGCGCGAGAGGTCTCCGCCTATCGCCGCCGTGAGGACACGTCGGTGCTCCGCCCAAGCGGGGCAATCCTGCACCGTATGCTCGACTGTGTCCTCCGGGCGATCTACGCAGTGGTGACACCCAGGCGTTTCTTCCTTTCTCATAAGACACAGGTACCTCCCGAAACATCCGTGTCCGGTGAGGACCTGCGTCAAGCGGAAGCTTAGGACGCCGTGACGTCTCTCCAGCCACTCCTCAAAGAGGGGTCTTATCGCCGCTATTGCGGCGTGCCCGGCCGTCGGTCGCGACAGTCGTGCCCTCCATACTGCCCTGAGATCGCGCCGGAGCTCTTCCCGCCGCGCCTCGACTTCTCGAGCAACCCTAGTGCTAATGTGGAAGTCACGAGCGCATTCCAACACTTTCGGTTTCGGCTATACTCATCTTTGCATTCTCCAGCGCTTTATTGCGCTTAATGCGGTTTTCATATTTTCGCTTTATTGTTATAGCACTGTTTCTGACGTCATAAAATGCAGTTAAGAGAATAACTTTACTGTATTTGTTTACGTAGACTCAATATACTTAAATGTGTTTATCTGTTTATCATTTTATATAGATTTTTATGGTTTTGATTTGTTACTGTTTTCTAGGTTGGTTCTCAAGTGTATGCATAAATAAGATTTTCGACGATGATTTTGCTTTTTGGGAAAATATAGAGAGAAATATCAGACTAAACAAGAAAAAGACTTTTCCTCATACTAAGAGTTGCGTCGTGGGTGCGTTTATAGACATTCAAACAAGTACTTATAGGTCGTACAAATATTTATACCGTGCGGGACTTACTTACTTATAATAAGTAAGTAGCCAGCTAAAGTAAAGTAGCTTGTTTTGCCACTGCACCAACCATGCTGTCAAAGTCAGTAAGTCAGCTGGGGTCGCGGGACTGTCTAAACAGGTAATGACCCTGAAACATGACCCTGAAACGTAAAAGGCTATTGAAGGAACAACGTGGATTTCAGTCAGTGCGAGTCTGACAGTCTCTTACACTCCACCATGGGCTCAGGGCTCATTGGATGATTATACCACGCTAAAAAAAGTTGGGTATCAGTGTTTTATTTATGCAGCATCTGCTTACCTGGCTTCAAAGTTACAAGGGTACCTACCTGGCTAAAACCAAAAGATGTTCATCTACACTTAATTCAACAATCAGTTTGACTGGCCTGTTGGTCTAGTGGTTAGTGACCCTGACTGCTATGCCGGGGGTCGTGGGTTCGATTCCCACTCGGGAAAAATATTTGTGTGATGAGCATTATCATTTACTCTGTGTCTGGGTGTAATTTATCTATAATATGTATTTATTTTGCTGGCCTGTTGGTCTAGTGGTTAGTTACCCTGACTGCTATGCCGGGGGTCGTGGGTTCGATTCCCACCCAGGACAAATGTTTGTGTGATGAGCATGACCATTTTTTCTGTGTCTGGGTGTAATTTATCTATAATATGTATGCATTTAGAAATATATAAGTATGTTTATCAGTTGTCTAGTACCCATAACACAAGCTCTGCTTAGCTTGGGACATGATGGCGTTGTGTGATTGTTGTGGAACCCGTGACCCTGGAACGTAAATGCCTGTTGAAGAACACCGTGGATTTTAGTAAGTACGAGTCTGACAGACCGTCCCTCTTGAAGCTGTTACCAAGTTAAAAAAAAGTCACCAATCAGTCGGTAGTAAGACTCCTGTTTTATGAAACTGTCTGCTTCCTCTGACCCAGACACGACCTTATCAATTTTATTACAACCGTCTGATGGCTTAGCCCAGTCTAGCCAATATTACGTTACATCATGCCTGTAATCCCTTAACGGTTAGTTAGAGGGGTACCTAGTAGTATACTCACATTTTTGCCAGTTTTTATAGGCTTTATTTTATTTATTTTCGTTTGTAAAAAGAAAAAGTAAAATGCACATAACAAATGAGCAATATTGGCTGTCATAAGTTTGAGCGTACTGCCATCAGTCTACTACTAGGTAACCACTAAATATTCCAAAAATAATATTTTATTTTTCTATGTTCAAAATTTAACAAGACTAAGAGAAAAATGAAACAGAAACTGCCAAAAACCAATTGTTGCATTTGCTAGGATTTAATTTATATTGAGGACTAGAATAAAACCTAGGATCAGATAGAAATTCAAATTTCCTAGCTGCACATAAATCTACAATTCCTAGTACCTATAAAATAAATAAAAAATAACATTTACATTCCATTCCATTGCAATCAGTCATAAAAAACGTCTGCATCTCCCCTAGGCATAACTTAAAAAATATATTTCTGTCATGTCACTTTTTATTACGGCAGTATGCAAATTTTCCAACGCCAGTTTTACTCGAGTTTTCTGAATGCATTACTGAACGGCACTGGCGTTTAATCCCGTTACAAAGCGAGAAAAATATGAGTCTCGCAGAACTGTCTGGTAATGTTTTTTTTTTTCACTACTTTATTTGAGATCTCTGTTTGAGTTTTGCGTTTAGTGTTTTTATTTCATTGATCTAGTCAATAACAGTGCGACTGACTCTGAGCATGAGGTCCCGAGTACAATTCACAAAGTTCAAGCAATGTTTTTGTGTTATTCCAATAGAATGTTCTTTTTTTTTTAGGTGGTAAAATCATCAAATGAGTCCTCCCGACCTGGGTGGGGCGGAAGGGACTGTCAGACTCTTACCGACTAAAATCCACCCGTGTTCCTTCGGATGCCCTTTACGTTCCGGGGCCGCGGTATCCTGGGTTAAGAAAAAACCCGCGATCCCAACAGGCATTTGGCGCGAAACACGGCGCGCCACCGACCCGGGCTTGGTCCTCGGTCGGACGGCGAACTACCCATTACTCACCGTCCGCAAGCCCGCTCCGCCACTGTGCCCTCTGCTGATCAGAGGGACATGCGTTGGAGCGTCCACACGACAGGCTATTTGCATACGGGCAAAGAGACCCCTTAGGCACACAGTGCCTAAGGAAGAGTTTTTGCCCGCATCCCAGGGTGCACCGGCCCGAAAAACTGGTCTTCACCCCGGACGTATCCGAGAGGGAACTCCAGTCCACGGGCGCACGTGGAGGTTTCCTGTCTTAGCACCCCTCCTGTCTTAGACCCTCAATAGAATGTTCTTAGTAACAGACAGCCACGGAGTCTGGATGTCCGGTTGATGGCAATAGACTTGCCCCTTTCTTTTTTTCACCGTAGAATGTTTCCTCCCGTCCAGGATGAGATTGGGAAGTCTAAAATCCACGATGATCCTTCAATACTCCTTTATGTTTCAAGATCACACATCCCTTTGGCTTCCTAGGAACATAACGCGCCGTCGACCTGGGAAGCTTGCCTCTTATATACTCGTAACTGCTGTGAGTGTAGGTACTATTAGGCACCCTTCAGACTAACGCATCAGAGATTACAGGCGTCATGGTATTTCGTGCCAGTCAGATATTTTTAATGTTGCATTTTTATAGTAGGAACTTCTGTTGCATTCGATAATGGCTTTTACGTTCCTTTTGCACCACTCTAGTTAAGAGCTGTCAAGCGCCGATCAAGAACACAAAGGTAACTAAATATTCTTAAAATCCTATTTTTTATTACATTATGTTTAAAACGATTATAAGATTTATCAAAAAGTTTTACTCCTGATCACACAACTCGCCTTCACAAAATCGCAATCGAGTTTAATCTTTCCGCAGCTTATTTTACCCCTCGCATCACCTTTTTTAAAATCACAATAGGTAATCTTTAATCTCAATACGATAAGACAAGTTCTATTGGAACGCTGCTATTAGAAGAAAAAATCTGTTAAAATACCATTAAGTAGGAAACTTCTATCAAATCATTTTCAAGTCAAGCAGACGTTGAGTGACAAGATAATACCGGTTAACCTAAGGAAACCATTTATCTCAGTACTGTCACTAAGTACTCTCGTGGGTAGATAAGCCAAAGATATCTACGCTTTGTTTTACTTTCATTTATAGATAAACCAGGCTGATATATATACTTAGTCATAATCAGCTAATTATATTATAAACTAGTCTTCGGTTAACTGTCTAAGGGCTAGTTGTTTGATCAATATCTGAAAGAAATCGGTAACTACAGCAGTTTTTATTCGATTGTTCACCACTAGGTTGCATTCGGCGCTAGAGCTCACAAACTTAGATTATACTTAGTCATTGGGCCAACAGGGGAGGCCTATGTTCAGCAGTGGACGTCCTATGGCTGAGATGATGATGATTGGGCCAACAGCATAGATGAGTCACAAAATCAGAACTACCGTAAAACGGACTTATCAATTTGAAGAAGGAAAAGATTTGTTTTAATATTGACAGTAATATTAAAAATGGCACAGGACAACGCCTGGCCAGTCAGCCAGTAATGGAATTAAATTAAAAATGTATTTCTTCGTCTGATTACGATATAAATACAGTAATTTAGAAAGCATGTTTCTATCGATGTCTTGTCTATATAATTATACTTATTATTAGAGATAATTACATAGACAAAACAATTCAATACTCGTAATACAGTTCTAACACAAAGCGATTAAAATTAGGAGTCGCTAACGCGTACCATTGTCACGCAATATCCTAATTTTAGTAAGAGGTAAATAAATTATTAGATAAATGTCATTAGGTATTTATTATGTATAAAGGACTAGCTTCTGCTTGTGGAAATTATTTCTCGGCAACACTGGAAAGTTTTATATACGTATATCTGTAATTTATGTCCGCCGCTTCGCCCGCGTTTTTTTCGAAAATTATCCCACGGAAAGTGAAAACCATGATAAATGCCCATACGCATATGTTTTGGGCATGCGGACAGCGAGTAAAGGGCAACTCGCTGTCCGACCATGGACCATGCCCGGGTCGACGGCGCGTCGTGTTCCACGCGCGCCTCAAAGAGCTGTCAGCAAAATGACGGGGCCCCCTCTCAGAGAGCCAAGCCTGCCGGGGTCGCGGGGCTTATTTCTATTACCGTGACCCCGGAACATAAAGGGCTACTGAAGGACACCGTGGATTTTAGTCAGTACAAGTCTGACAGTACCTCCCGCCCTGCCCGGGGTTGGAGGTCTCATTTGATGATTTTACCACGCTAAAAAAAAAAAACGCACATGTTTTGTAATTTGATTGTAATTTGTCCTGACTTGATTGATTAATTGAATCTACTCCTCATCCATCCAAACAAAAATTCTAAATGTCACGTTTACAAAAGAAGTAAGATTGAAGTGTGTTTATAACCGAATCATCCACTCACATTCAAAATGTCGCAGTTACAAGAAGAATGATTGAAGTGTGTAACCGAAAAAGTTCAACAACCTAGTTTCAGATATACCAAAGCGACCAATACTTATATCATAATACGAACGCCAAACAGACTTATTAAAGGCTAACGGAAAGGTACGGGCGGATGAAAGGGACAATAGATATCTCGGTCCGTAGGTTATTACGACCTTTTTATATACTCGTTTACAAGTCAACACGACGTGAGGAGATGATCCGACAAATAGACGACATGAATTGGATAGAGATAGACATTTTCAATATTGGAATATAATATTGTAACTTAATTTATTTGCTATAGCCGTGTCTCGTTTCCTCCGTGACTCAGAAAGCACGTACAGCTGTTGAGCAAGGCTGTAATTTGTAGATCTTTGACAGTCATTGTCAGTTGCTCTAAAAGTCCTACAACCAGTCTTACCATGGGGTATCGTGTTACCCAGTTACTGTCTGTGGAGGACTGACAGGCAGTCGCTCTATGTAAAATACAGATATTCAGCTGCATCTGATTGGACTGGAAGCTAACCCCATTATAGTTGGGAAAAGGCTAGGCAAATGATTATTTGCTATGACCTCAATTTAGCCCAAAAGCAAAGATCAAGACTAAGATGGTGTGAGCTCATCCAGACTCCTCTAAAATAAAGTAAAAACTAATTGGCTAAACTCCGACAAGTATGGTGATCACGTCAATTTAAATGTAGCCTGCGGTGGTCCGTAGTAGGTGGACTCCACCCACCCTTTTTTTTTAGTGTAAAAATCATCGACAACTGCCACCTCCGCAGGCGCAGGCTTGTGAACGGCCAGTAATGGGTCCGTCCGATCAAGGATCACGCCAAAATCGAAGGCCCATCATGTTCCACGCCTCAAAAAGTTAAACGCTGAGGGAGCCGGGATTGTCTTAAAAGACACAGTAGCCATTAAAGAAACGGTGCAGGATTGCCCCGCTTGGGCGGAGCACTGACGTGTCCTCACGGCGGCGATAGGCGGAGACCTCTCGCGCCCAGCACTGGTCGCGGCCATGCTGCGGGGCGAGACGGAGTGGGAAGCGGTCGCCTCCTTCTGCGAAGCAGTCATGCTCGCGAAGGAGGAGGCGGTCCGCGTGAGAGAGAGGACAAGGTCCTCCCTTCGCCCCACCCGCGGTGATGGACGCCCACGGCGTCGGACGTCGCAAGACGATCTCCGGCCACCGTAGGCGCGGGCATGCGGGCGGCGAGTAAAGGACAACTCGCCGCCCGACCATGGACCATGCCCGGGTCGACGGCGCGTCGTGTTCCACGCGCGCCTCAAAGAGCGACAGCATAATGACGAGGCCTCTCAGAGGGCTAAAGCCTGCCGGGGTCGCGGGTCTTATACCATCACCGTGACCCCGGAACATAAAGGGCTATTGAAGGACACCGTGGATTTTAGTCAGTACAAGTCTGACAGTACCTCTCGCCCTGCCCGGGGTGGGAGGTCTCATTTGATGATTTTACCAAGTAAAAAAAAAAAAAAAAGCCATTAAAGAACCCACTAAAGAAAGTACATCAATAGAACTTGCGACGTTAACGCACTAAGGCGTACCTTTCAACGAGCTAGTCAAACAAACATGTGTCAAATTCTCCTGTTTACATGCTGTTAAAGAAAGTAGGTAGGCGGGGCAAATGACTGAGTGATTTATGTATAACAGAGGCTTTTTCCTCAATTCATTTTATATACAACAAAAGATTTGGACAGATTGTACACACCATAAATATATTTTGACTATGAAAATAGGTCTAAACATCGCTTTTTTATGTCGTGAAGTAATTGAGTAAACGCAATCGAATTCAAGGTTAATTCTAAATCCAAATATTATGTATTAAGGTATGTTTTAAGCCGATCCTTGAACTAACCACATTGTGTGTAACCATAATGTGACCAGTAAAAAAAGTGGACCAACTGGTGCATTTCCAGGGTTATCGTACCGCCACAACTTCTAAACTCCGAGCTGCAACTGAGAAATTCTAACAGAAACATCAAATTGCCCGACTCAGAAATCGAACTCAGAACCCGCTTAATAGTTGCACCTGATGAGACCAACGGGCCGTTAAAACATAATAGACGAACAGACGTAGTTTAAATCGCTAGTATAAGTAGCGTATCGACCGACCATAACAGTAAGCTTTTTAATATCTCTGCAGGGACACATTTACTGCCAGTTTCATCTATCTTAACTGTCAAGCCATTTTAAAGCTTTAAGAGCTTTCTGTGAAATCTATCAACAAAGTTAATGTCTTTTTCTGCTCTGTCGTCTACTTCCACAATTCTTTACACATAACAATAGTGTAAAATAATATTTCAAGTTTTCACAAACGGGAGGTTTTCTATACTTATTTGCTTTTTTATTTTATTATATTGCAGAAGAGTGAGTTTAGTTGAACGCGTTAATATCAGGAATTATTGGTTCGAATTTGGAATTTCTCTTGTACCGTTGATGCGTTTACAAAGATAGGAACTCACATACACAAATACCCAGACTAGGAACAACTACTTATAGATCATAAAAATAATTTGTCAGTCGATCACAAAGCCACTACGCCAACATTGTTTACATTTTTATCATTTGATTATATTATAGTTGTGCATCAAACCATTGGTCCCGGAATAACCCCATACACTTACAAACACGAACTCTAAACAACAATAAGTATACATTTAATTAAGTGTCACGTGGTTTACATAAAAACGGTAAAAAAAAACTTAGTCTACGTAACTGTTGAGGAAACCTCTTACAAAATAATACACAGAAAATAACCCACTACCACACTAAGTCCAAAACATAATCATCTTTAATGCCTAGCTCAGACCACACAAGTCTCTGAGGACAGAAGATATGCAAGCATTATAAACTAAAGTGGTTAACGTACTTTAGTAATAGGCTCCTCTCAATCGAAGTGAAACTCTATTATAATGGCTTGTAATAGGTCTAATCCCAACCTCGACCAAGTAGTGGTATCTGTTGCTAATAAGATAAGAGCGGGATGCAATATGTTGATTAATTATGACGGGCTTATGTCCGCTTGAAAAGCCGGGTTTACACGTGGTCAGTGATAAGTCGAGTGGTTTCGCAGATTTTTACTGTCATTATGGTGCAGTTTCATTGGTCGTTATCTCGTTCGAGTGACGAACAACCAGTGAAAGTCACAAGTCGATATGTGTTCGTTACACGGTCTGCGGTGATTCCCCGCATGCTTATACCGATCGTGTTATCGACCAATAAAATTCATCGGTCAACATACAGCATGCGAGTCTGCCACTCTTGTCAATGAATGGCGACGAACATGGAGGTTTTCCTACACCCCGCACGCGGGCTATTGACTAATGAAAACGAGCTATCGACACCCCGAATGCGGGCCCTGTGGCATGCGTTCCAGAAATCTCTCGCACCCCGCATGCGGGCCCTAACAACTTATGAAAATATGCCATATACGATGTTCTTCTGTATGGTCGCATGCTATTGTCAACTGCGTAATCTATTTCAATGATCCACATCCTAGCGGTCTACCTATAACCTGCTGTAACGACTGACCGATCCCACAGGCAGTGGTAAGCCTCACCAGAATACCTTGGCTAGCAACCGAGATCCTTAAAAAAAACACTTGAAATTTCGTATTTATAATATTCGTTAGATTATAATAGATGTTAAAGCCTGTTCTACGGACATTAGGATATCTCAAAATGTGTCATTATGATCTTAGATTTTGAATTTACTCAGAAACACGACCTTGTATGAAAATTATTAAATCCTCCTGTCCTGAGCTTTTTCCTTGGCCATATACTTCTCGGTAACTTTTAGAGACTTTTTAGAACTTATACAACAGCATTTTAATTAAGACGTGTAAAATTACCTGCAGCATTATAAAAAAAAAAAAACAAATTAAGAGTCGTTTTAAAAGGAAAACGAGTGAACAGGTGGTTGGACGCCATTTTTTAAATAAAATTTGTACCTAAAGATGGAGAGAAAAGATTTTGCTCGTTCATTTTTTTTTCTTAATTTATACGGGTCTTAATGCCGTGCCTGCATATTTTTGACTAAACCTAGTGAAACATTAGCAACTAAAAGGAAAATCTTTTACATGAATTTTGTATATTTTTGCTCGTGTTCATTAACGTTAAGCAACGTATAAATTAGGAATTTGTGGCTAATAACCTCTCTCACAACCGCTCCACAGTTTGATATTTAAGGTTAAACCGCGCTTGCCGAGGTTGGACTGCGGATGGGTGACTGTCTACCACAGCAATTTTCTTCCATGCCTCGGAAAGCATGTATAGGCATTGCTCCCGGCTGTCATCATTATATTTTTGGCTGTCGTTATTGTAGGAGCTCGAAATTCTGAGAATCAGTCTTACCAAATTAATGTAAACACCCAGTTAATTGCTTTTGGTTCTCTCATAGGCCTGATCACAAATTTTCAGTATTTTATTTACAATGTACTTGAATTATTAACGACGTTTATTGTATGGAAAATTGAAAAGCCATCACTAGTGTGCGAATGAGATGGTCGCGGGACTTATTTCATTACCGTGACCCCGGAACATAAAGGGCTATTGAAGGACACCGTGGAATTTAGTCAGTACAAGTCTGACTGTCTCTCCCGCCCTGCCCGGGGTGGGAGGACTCATTTGATGCTTTTACCATGTAAAAAAAAAAGTGTGCGAATGAGATACTTTTTTTTCAACCAAAACATCATAATTCCAATTCACGTCCCAAAAATGTGAAAAATTATATTGGGCATCTGATAAACGCATCTACATGTACGCGGGGCGGGCGGCGACGGCTTTCATGCATAAAATCTAAAGCCAAGGGCAAGTCCCCTTGAAAACTGTAGCGCAGTACCGGGATGGTCCCGCCGCAAAACTCGTAGCAGAGTCGTAACACGTGGAAGATTGACACGAGTTCCTGAAATGTAAACAGGTATAAAGCTCGTTAATAAAACCACCCACACGAGGCCTAATCTTGCAAACGAACACTTCAATACACTATCACAGAATCAACACATTAGTATAATTAATACTCCACCTTTTACATCACTACGATTCCTCCTATCAAACAAAGGTCGGATTACTAAACAGATATACCGCTAATTGGTTTATTAGGTGACCACTTAGTGACGCCGAAAATATTAGATATCTATTAATTCATTAAGTAGTTAATCTGCTAAGAAGCTTCCTAGAGTCTTGATTGTGACGCACCCTGTGTAAGACTATCACTTACGTTTTGTCAATACGCCTACAGCAAAATTCATTACACGTTTGGCAAATAAATTATCGCCTTTTGTTTTTTTTTGTGTCGGTAAAATCATCAAATAAGTCACTAACCGAGTGTAAGTTTCTTCGAAATCGTTCCACTTGTAATGGTTCCAAATTTAAATTAACAATTAAACAGATATACAAACACTCGATCGTGGAAACCTAACAAATCATTGACATTAAACTTGGCTTTGAATCAATCATGACTGAAAATCATTAAACCTTACCGGGTTGGACTGTGACAGCCTAGCCGATAATGCATTTGCAGTATTAATCCAGAGGAACGCAGGTTCCTCCTTTCTGTATGCTCGACGTCGATTAGATTTTTGTTTCTGTAAAAAAAGCATTCGAAATCATCATCACCAACCTGTTGAAACTCTTTATATGATATATTATGCTTTTATTCTGCAACGAATTTCAAGAGGATTAACAACATATTTATACCACCTTTGTCTAAGGCCCTCAGGTCATATCAGTGAACGTTGTATCATATAAATTGTCCACAATATACTTGTCTCGTGAGGACATATCATGAGAACCGTATGGTTCTGTCGCTAATTAAGAACCGCACCCTCGCCGGAAATAAAGCCAATCCAAAAGGCAAGCCCAAATTGAACACCCGACCGTTTCCTGCCCCAAATGAGATTTTCGGCTGGCAAACAGCTACCGGTTACACCGTTTGAACTTGAAGATAAACTGACATTTAGCTGCCCCAACTCAGATAAGTTTCAAATATCTTGTTTTGGGAAATTGAACCTTATTTACTTCATTGAGATAAGGAGATATTTATGATTTTAGTTTCAGTTGTTTGTTCTTTTATCGGATTTGATTTTGAAGGTCTTCTTTGTATCGATTACAGTTATGCCTACTGCCAAACATATGAAATATAGTCCGAAGACCTAGTTTTATTACTTCGAAAAGTATAATTATCTACGTACTACGAAAGTACTTGTACATTATTGGGAATTTTATGATGAAAATATCTTTGGTATAACTGACGACAAGTCTCAAACATTTTCTCTCTTTGCACTTAGCAATCTCACACAAAAAGCGGTTGCCACTAACCTGTTGCATACTTTATGAACACAACTTGAACCCCCCACAATGATGAAACAGTCGTTAAACTATGTCAATACATACAATTTTACCACGTACAACAAAAATAATACTCAATACCTTCCCCCGTGAGTTATAAAAGTCGAAAGAAGTAAACGGGGTCAGTCCACCCCACACGGTAGGGTTAACAACCTGTCACCATGTCCCTACTCATACTCTAATACTACAAAAGCTACGTGACAACACCTTGATTGTTTAGAGCCTCGCTTAATGTTCCTGGAGGCTTAAGGTACCAGCCCACCTGATTAGACGCGACAGGAAGATTAACAAGTAATCGGGACACACAGCTTGTGTCAACACGTTCTATTAGGGCTATATCTTAGAGGCACACCCAGTTCCCCAGTGAATAACTGACTTAAGGCGCGGTCTGGATATCTATTCGACCACCGCACCGTCCTTAGGGTGGTCACACACGGCAAGTCTGTGCAGCCGCAGCACAATCGCAATGCTGTCGCAGTGCATTACCATTGTCCACGTAAAGATGCCATCAATATATCGACCTCTGTAAAGAGATAGACTAGTTTCGGCTTTGGAAAAGTTATCTTTGTCACACGAAGCCCTTAACCAATCAGAACAAACGACAAACCGGCGACAAACGGAACATAAGTATTGCAAATGCTGCAAAGGGTACAAAGGTACCTTTCAAAATGGCATTATTTATGGCTACCACCCACCTGTAATTAAAATTGTCTAGGTGACTAACACAATTTAACATCGCTACAGTCACCACTGCCAAAAGTAACGATGCAGTCGTGAATCTACAACTACCGCTATGCATTCTCAGGTTATAAACTACCCAAGAAATTAAGAAATAAAGAAAGAAAAAACCTTTATTGACACATGCCATAACCAAAGCACGGGCACAACGGGCATTTTTTTTTTTTTTTATCGTGGTAAAATCGTCATAATATGAGACCTCCCACCCCGGGCAAGGCGGGAGGGACTGTCAGACTTACTGATGAAGAGATGAGATGCTGTACTGACTAAAATCCACGGTGACCTTCAATAGCCCTTTATGTTCCGGGGTCACGGTGATGGTATGAGTCCCGCGACCGGGCACAACGGGCATACACCCAAATTACTATTCTTCATTGCGACTAGAACATCGATACAGACGCGACGCATGACCGCTATAGTTTCGCATTTTGCCAAAAGTAGACGCACGTCTACAAAACGCGCGACTGTATCGGTGCTGAATGTGTGGCCGCCCTTAGATACACTGGCGTATATCGAAACCACAGTTTCAATCTTAAAAGTAATCTGACAAAGAAAGAGATTTTATTTTCCCGTAACTGGTCATATGTCGCCTAAATTGGAATTACGTGATCGAGTTCCATGGCAATGATCGTGTTTTATGTCGGCTGTAACTCACGCGCCATATAATTGAGTATATAAGTTATCATTTACACGACTTAGGAGCGGTGTTTGAACCCTTGGGGGGTTGAAATACGTGTATACTTCTTTTGATTGCAGTGCCAAGGTCGGCAACTTGTGTTAAAGGAAAGTTTTAAAGACATTTTCTTGCCGTAACTTTGTTATTAGCTAAAAGTTCCCATAAGACTCTGATGTACGACTAGTAGAAAGTTTATCAGAGTACATAAATTATGTTGTATAAAGCTTCAGGAACTAAATTATGAAATAAGAACCATTATTTTCAGTCTCGGACTTTTTCTGTATTTTCACTCAGACCCGAAACTACTACTTGTAGACATTTTTTATTAGCGTGGTAAAATCATCAAAATGTGGTGGTTGATCTAGGGAATGTCAGTCTCGTACTGACCCCTGCCCTGGGTAGGAGGATTTATTTGATGACTACTACATAAAAAAACAACTCGTCTTAGGTGAAAGTTATAAATAAGTTTCACAAAATTACTGGAAGTCCGATTTCAGATTGAAATTGTTTTCCACCAAGAAATGCAGTAAATTTCAAATATTATGATCGGAATTGATCAGTTCCAAGGAGTTCGGGATCAAAAGCAGTTCTTCGTCTATCATACACATACTTGCATACCAACTTCGAATACCCAACGTACTTGACAAAAGGACGACGTTCATAGTTTCCTAGACCTTCCCAACTTTATTCAACTATGTTCTGTGAATGCCTGAATCTGTATTACATGTAGATTAGAATTCGTCTGATTCAAACTCTCAGGGATTTTTAAGGTATTTAACTGGTAGATCAGACGCCAGCACATCAACTTACCTTAATCTGTCAAATTGCTTTATTTTCAACCTTATCTTACCTTACCTTACCTTATATTAACCTTCCACTATTAGTGGAAAGTTAATATTCGATTGGTAATATTTGACAGATTCGGGTAGGTTGATTGAATTCTTTTTTTTTCATAAACGAGCTTACCAGCCTAAGATTTTGTCAGAACTGTGACAGGTGATAATAAGTTCGCAGTATCGTCCAGACTAACTCATTAGTGAGTGCACACCATACAATGAAAATATGAATCAGTATCAAAGTTTGTCTGTGAAAAGTGTTTTTTTTTATCTGTACAGGTTACCTTATATTTAAACTTCAGTATCTGAAAATATATAATTACGTATATTTTCAGACAGTTGTATCTGAAATAAAAATAGTTCTCTCAAAATCTGCAATGTAAATTGTCGGAATTTTACAATATTACGTACGGAATTTTCGATTGAAACATTTTCCTTCAGCGCATTGGTTTACTCATTATACAGTTTTTGAATTAAAACAAACTCATTAATTATTTTACCATACTATTTAATACGATACTTGTTATTTTAATAAAGCACTCTGAAAATGTTACAAACATTTCGAGAGTATTTTATTGGGGCATAAAGCTGTTGTAAATATTTATCCATTCGTAGTTGTGGTTATTTTTATATTATAGATCGGTATTAGTGTTTCATTCCATCTTAATCAGCGTATACTGTTCCCACTGCTGGGACACAGGCCTCCTTTCTGTGGAGGAAGAGGGCTGAAATGCACCATACGGGCCTTAGCGATACTTAAATAAATTACATACTTTGTGTAAGATAAACCCTGGTTCACCACTAGACCATCGCTGTTCTTATTTCATTCAAATGTTTTCTACTGGTTAGAACTTCATTGGTGTAATTAGCGTTGCCAGGCGTCCGGATAAAGCTGGACACAGTCAGGCTTTTTAGTTGCGTGTACGGCCAAATTAGACCGTGTCCGGCCAGTCCGGCTTTTTAGTTTCTATATAGGCATGATTTGGTTTCCTCTCCGCTCAACTCACTTTGTATGACTAGCGCAAGCGAATGACTAGCACAAGCCGCGTTCACTTTCGTTTTTGCACGGCAAGAGGAATCGTTTAGTCGAACCGAACCTTCCTTTAGTTTTGAAAATTGGTCGCGTTTTACGACAAAAAGTTTAATTGTTAAGGGTGTCTAGTTTTCACCTAAATATCCGGCTAAATTGACTGGTCTGTCCGACTTTTCGGTCTTAAGACTTGGCACTCTAGGTGTAGTTATATAGGCGTGACTACCAAGTATGAAATCCCATGTTTACAGGGGATGGCCCTGTGAATATTGCTGAGAAATACCTGATAGAATGGTGATAATAATAATATTCCACAACTATCACACAAAGCTATCTAGTCCCAAGCTAAGCAGAGCTTGTGTTATGGGTACTAGACAACTGATAAACATACTTATATATTTCTAAATACATACATAAATTATAGATAAATTACACCCAGACACAGAACAAATGATCATGCTTATAACACAAACATTTGTCCTGGGTGGGAATCAAACCCACGACCATAGCAGTCAGGGTCACTAACCACTAGACCAACAGGCCAGTCAATGATGCCCAGTTGTTGACAACAGGTTCACCCCCCATTACAAGGGACTTAAACAAAGCCGATAAAATGCTGCTGTACGACTAGTACATACATAATTACAAGTAACTCCGGGGAAAAAGTGATGTTTTAGAAAACCACATTCCTTTATCACGAAGAAAAGTTATCATGTTCTTTGATGGTTTTTAATGTAGGTAGTAAACTTAAATACGTCATAAATATCTGATACTAAAGAGTGAAGGTAGAGCGGTACTCGTATTTATATCAATATTTTACTCACTGCATTTTATGGTCTTCGGGTGGTGAGACGATTCCGTAGTTTGAAAACCTGTATAAAATGCACTCCTCATCTCTGTTTAATAGATTAAAGTTACACTATTTTTTAATTTCTAAGACCTAAGTAACCTTCCTCAGTCTGTCAAATTTTACTAATCGAACATTAACCTTCAGCTGTTGTGATAAGGTTGAAAATCATGTATGAAATTTGGCAGATTGAGGTAGGTTGTTACGACGACTGCATATAAAAAGAAAAAGCTAGAGTAGGTACCTAAACAAGCAGAAGCCTAACCAAGAACTAAAAATGTCTGAGAAAGTCAATTAGGTAGATGATTGTGTTATGACCATAGACATAGATCATGGATCAAGCATTTTCTACCTTAAATTGTCACATTCTCTAATAAAAATTTAATAAACCCCCGACACAAAAACCAATTTAAAAAGTAAAAAATAACAAAAATACGTCGCGTTGGAGGTCTTGCTCCAAATTATTTACCATCTCCTGTTTTTTGCAGTCCCCCAACGCGACGTATTTTTGTTATTTTTTACTTTTTAAATTGGTTTTTGTGTCGGGGTTTATTAAATTTTTAATTTTACACTCTTTATAGGTACAAACTTATATCATTTTATGTTGCTAAGAGTACTCCCGACTAAGTCATCAATATTCCCTTTCAATACGCTTTCATTTGATACCCAACTCGAGTATATTTGCAGACCCTCGGTTACCTTTCCCCACTTTCACCCCCACAACTTCTAAACGGCTCAACCGATTTTCATCAAACATGTCTAAGAACACTCGCAGATAAGTCACCTTTCATACAAAAAAAAACTAAATTTAAATCGCTTCATCCGTTCGGGCTCTATGATGCCACAGACAGACAGACAGACAGACAGACAGACAGACCGACAGACAGACAAACACGTCAAACTTATAACACCCCTCTTTTTCCGTTCGGGGTTAAAAATAGAGAAAAAACATACATGAACCCTTGAAAACATAACTCTCCTTTTTTGGTGTAACAATCATAAAATAGGACTATCTCTTTCCTGTAAGGCATAGATGATGTCTATGGTACTTTGAAGGGAAGAGAAAGATACTGCCACGGTAGTGAAATATTTGTTTTTCTCTTCGAAAGTATGGCAACTCTATTTCACGTTTTGATCTATGGTTATAACGCGTTCTACTCTTGAGATATAATATCATGGCCGTAATTACAATACTGTCGCAGCCAGATTGATAGATTGATGGTTGTAGTAATTTGGACTGGAGCCAATATTCTAGAATGATGTAATAATCGGTAAACAAATAAATTATAATGTCAGATTCAATCAGAGCTCTGCTCGGGGTAAAGTTTTTAATCTGAATTTAACATTTAAGATTTATCTGGGTAGGTATTCTTATTCATTACAGTAATAAATAACCTCTGATGAGGAACTGAGGCCAGCAGGTCAACCTAACCGAATCTCTTAACTTTTACTAATCAAACATTACAGTCAAATGCAGTTGGAAAAAGCGTCGCGTTTTAAAAGCGCTGACGTGTCAACAGATACATGGGAATGCATTTGTGCTATTTCGACGTTTTTTAACGTGCGAAAAAAAAGCGCTCGTGCGAAAGGCGTCTTAGTAAAACGTTGCAGCGGCAACGTTTGATACATTTTATTTCACACCTCTAGTAACATTTTCCTGTACTTGACATGATTTGAATCGAGTTCGTGCAGGAAGGAGGTTGTTAGCTCCACTCGTATATTTTATTCGAATGATTACTATGAGGCCATTGTTTGCTTGTTGTGCTATGCCGGTGTGAATCATTTGTACTAAGCAGTTGTAGTTTGGAAAGAGTTTTATATCACACTGGGGCACAAACGCGTCTTTGCCCGCGTGGAGTTTCATTATGGGATTATACTAGGTATTGAGATCAAGAATATCTTATGTTCTAGTTTAGGTTAAGTATAAGGTAACTGTGTACCAAAGTTCTGCTGTGTAGTTTTTGCGTGAATGAGTAGCAAACATCCATCCATCAATGGATGTTTGAAAGAAAGTTTATTTAAGGATAAATTCCTCACAATTTCAAAAACTTTCTTATTTAGGTATCAGTTAGGTAAATAGGTTTATTTTCTCAGTCTTCACTTTCTAAATATTTAATAATTCATTTATCAGTACCAAATCATCATAAATGGAGGTTTTTAAATAGGTTAAAGTAATTTTTAATTTGAAATTCAAACATTCAACTAAAAACCCCATCGCGCATAGTATAGCACTCTCGGTGATGACAGCGACTTGGCCCTCTCTTCCAAATAGGTTGTAAAAAAAAACATTTGTAATAAAAACTACATTTACTTAAAAGCATCCTCACAAGTTACACTCTAAGTTAGTGACACTTTTAAAATGTAAGAGAAACAAGTTAGTCATTTAAAAAACTATGTTTTTTTTTTAAAGAACTACCTATGTTTTTTTTTAAAAAAACAAGCTTTGACTAAAAAAAAATTACGATAGACAAAGTACTCGTCAAGACGAATCAGACGTGTCTTAACTCGATAAGTTTGCGGCGTTTCATTACAAAGTTAGATTTCCTATGGCCACCTTTCAACTCCATCATCAGACCAGCTAAATGTCATCATAATAATGCATTGTCACGCGATAGGTATACGTGCTACATTTCAGCTCAATCAGAAACCGGGAAGTGGATCTTTAACTTGCAAGATTTGATTACAGACAACAGGACAGGAAATGAAAGTAAATAAAAGCTTGTAAAAAACACCATTCTGCCGTTCGTGCAGTCAAAATTCCATTATGATACCGAACTCGAAGATTCGTCGCAGGGCCTGGGTCCTCTTAATAGCAGGTTTTGACGGCACGGTTTGCGCAGTGGTTGAGCGATTGGACTCCTGCGCTGCATGTCGTGGGTTCGATTTTATTTGTATGATCTACAAGTAGTTGTTTTGGGGTTGGGGCGTTTGTGTATGTGAGTTTATGTTTGTAAACACACCCACACACATACGGAGAAATTCCTAGCGTAGAGCAACGTTTTTAATAAAAGAAAAGAAAGGGTCGGCAACGCACCTGCAGACCAGGGCAGTGTCGCTTTGCCTGCCTCCTCCTCCACCTCGCTCCGAATCAGCTTTTCAGGCAGCACTACGTAATGCACTGCAGTCCGAATCTTTCGGTTGTTAAGTCGCTTTTTTTTCTTTTTATAGCGTGGAAAAATCATCAAATGTGTCCTCCTACCCAGAGCAAGGCAAGAGAGACAGTCGTCAGACTTAAATCGTCGTTGTACTGACTAAAAGCTACGGTGTCCTTTAATAGCCCTTTACGTTCCGCGGTTACGGTTGCTGTTTAGTCCCGCCACCCCGGCAGGTTTAGGGCCTCTAAAGTGGGGCCCATTGTGCTGACACTCTTTCAGGCACGCGTGGAACACAATACTCCGTCGCACTAGGCATGGTCAATGGTCCAACAGCGAGTCGCCCATTTACTAACCGCCCATTTGCCCGCGCCTACGGTGGTTGGAGATCGTCTTGCGATGTCAGTCGCCGTGGGCGTCTACCACTTCGGCTTGTGTGGACGCTTAAAAAAATATGTTTACTACACCATGAATCTGGGATATTTTTCAAAGATTATATTATCGCTGTGGCATCAAAAGGCAAACAGACTAAAGTTAACGACAAAGGCAAAACAACTTGAATTGCCAAGTTGAATGAAGTTCGCTATATTGTTTTGTTTACTCCTAAGATGGAATGAGTTCGTTCTAATGTTACGTGCTTTGAAAACAGGAAAGTTTTGTTTACAATGTGCCTAGCGGCGTTGCTCACAGACATACTTTTGTAATTATAATTATGATTTAGTATAAAGCTAACAAAATATTTAAAAAGACAATAAGTATACACTCTGTGATTTGAATGAAATAACTTACTTCATAATATAACAAGTAAAAACAAAAATGGGTTACCCAGGGTTGTGGAGGTCACATAGGCAGGCGCTCCATGTAAAATACTGATATTCAGCGGTATCTGGTTCAACTGGGAGCCGACTACGACGGCAACGCCTACATTTTATTTATATTTGTTACAATGCATTATTTTTTAAATAATGAAACACCATAAGGGGCATGATTGGCCAGATTTTGTTAGATAGCCTATATTTCTGCGCAAGGAAATAATTTATTGTAATTATTTCTTTAGAGAAGCAAAAAGTAATTACACTTAGTATTATTAACTTCAAAGCTTTTTCTCTTTGTGTTTCATTGTTATGTGGAACAAGGCATAAAGTTTCCATCCTCGATTAATTTATTGATAAGAGAGAAACCTCGAACTAGCACTTTTAGCATACCAATTTTATGTCTATACTACCAAGAATAGAGAAAGTTATTTCTTTTCAATTTGACTTAGATTCGAGTGAATAGATTACTTCTAGACAAACGTGCTTCACCGCCACCACATTAGTGCTTAGCACCCGTCGAGATAGTGGGCAAACGCCACACTTAAAATAAAGTATTGATTTTTGTTTTTGGGTGATTTTTCAAAAACCGCTGGTTCTATTTCGATGGAATAATTTAGGAAGTATTCCTTTTCCAACATAAAAATATATTTTTTAAAGTGGTTTGCAAGCGATGGAGTTGCGAAGATATATAATTATGTAATAAAATTGCCGTGTAGAATAATATTATAAGTACTTGTTATTTTCCACAGTGTTTACGCGAGCAACTGAAAGCAAGATTAAGTTGGTAGAAAATCTGCATGAAAAACAAAAGTATGCTTCAGACTTGAGCATACTTGATGAATCTGGAATAATAATTAAGCAAATAATTATAATTACGGTAACCTATGTGTTGCACGGGCATACGGCCGGCGAGTAATGGGCGACTCGCTGTCCAACCATGGATCATGCCCGGGTCGACGGCATGTTGTGTTCCAAGCGCGCCTCAAAGAGTGTCAGTATTATGAGGGGGCCCCTTTACAGAGGGCCAAAGCCTGCCGGGGTCGCGTGACTAACGAATTACCGTGACCCCGGAACGTAAAGCGCTATTGAAAGACACCGTCGATTTTGACAGTACGAGTTTAACAGTCCCGCCCGCTCTGCCGTGGGTAGGAGGACTCATTTGATGATTACACCACGATAAAAAATATAACTATGTGTCAGAATACCCATTGTATTGTCCGCTAACTGAATTGTGCAGGTCAACCCAATGCAATCGATTGGACTGGAAGCTACACCCAATGTTTTTGGGAAAAGGCTGGGACGCTATGCAAATAATAATTGTAATCATGTTTGATTTATATACTATTTATATTCGGTATATAAAACAAATTTAACTCTATACCTATCATGTAAACATTGCTATAAAGGCCTTACGTTGATTCTCCAATTTTCAGAAAAAGTTATTTCTGCATATTTATTATAAATATTGTGTAAGCTCTCATATTTTCATAGTAAGAGAATTATTTGTAAATTCTCTTCCAGGAAAATTTCACAAACCCGATTTTCCACAAAAAACAACGATATTATAATTCTTTTTTCAAAAATTCTCTGCTAAAGTTGCCAGTCACGGTAATTAAATAGTCAGTTTACGGCATACGCTTGCTTCACGGTTCGTTTACGGCATTTACACAGTATCGGTTGCAAGTTGCAGCACATACAGTAACTACCAAAGTGAAGTTTGACTTGACTGGCCTGTTGGTCTAATGTTTAGTGACCCTGACTGCTATGCCGGAGGTCGAAGGTTCGATTCCCACCGAGGACAAATGTTTGTGTGATGAGCTTGATCATTTGTTCTGAGTCTAGGTGTAATTTATCTATATATATAAAAATGAAAGCCGTTTTCCGTTGTCACGACATAACATGAAAACGGCTTGACCGATTCGGATAATTATTTTTTTGTTGTGTTTGTAACCATCGGGACCGGGTTTTAGACCGGGTCCTCCACCCGTGCGAAGCCGGGACGGGCCGCTAGTCTATAATATGTATGTATTCAGAAATATATAAGTATGTTTATCAGTTGTCTAGTACCCATAACACAGGCTTTGCTTAGCTTGGGTCTAGATGGCGTTGTGTGATAGTTAGAAAAAAAAAGTGTTACGGCCGATGAACAAGGTATAGGTTTGAAAGTCAAGTGTCCGTTACATATATACCATTTTGGTAATCAATTATACTTGTATGAGACATTCACAAGAGTCGTTTTAGTCAACCTGAATGCAGTGCGACGAAAAAAGTCTAAATGAAAATTGGACTAGTTGTTTACTAGGTGTTACTTGTCGCAGCTGTGGGCAATTAGCCCCATAACGAAAATAATCAAGTCGATCGAAATGAAAAAGTAGTAGGCAATCAAAATCCTAATTTGGGATATATTTCAGTTCTACGCGAGTAAAAGATTGTTTTAACGTGTTAAAATCATCAAACGAGTACTCCCCAACCAGAGCGGGACGAGAGCTACTGTCAGACTCGTAGATATTGACTTAAATTCTCGATGTTATTCAAAAGGTGTTAACTTTCCAGGGACATGGTTAACTGATAAAACAGTCGCACAACCCCCCGACAAGCTCTGACCCTCTTTAGTTAAGAAAATGCTACGTCTCTTGGACACTAGCCCACTACTATCATCTGCACACGTAGTATGATACCATAGAAATGGAGTTTGTCGACAAAAGAATAGATAAAATGACAGAGAGTTGAAAGATATCTATCGTCCTAAGCATTCGAATATTTAAAAAGAAGTTTTACATTCTTCAGTCGTCTATAGGTTGTAATAATGCGCATATTCAACTTTCTATCGTTAATTTCTATAAGATAATGAAAAGAGTGTCTTGAAAAATATTTTTCTTTTTAACTACCAATGTAGAAGGGCTCTTCTTAGAGACAATGAAGCCTTAAAACAAAACAAAATCATAAAGCAAATAGAAAAAAAAGACTGACAGTTTTATGAGCAAAAAAATAATAATGGCTGAAGTTTTATGCCTACTTAGAGTACTTTTTTATATCGTAAGGTCCGCGGCGACAAAAATATTGTTTCACAGCCACCATTAAGAAACAACAAAGTCAAAAACATTGTTTACTTGATAAACTACGGTTGTTTCTTATTTACTAACACAGAGTAAATAGGTACTGTGTTACGTACTCAATTTACGACTACATAGAGTTTCTTTTTTATTGCTGTTCATTAACCGTGCTAATATACAACCTAAGTTTGTGTTTACCCAAAATCTTATGGATCTTTTATGCGACCATGGGAGAAGAAAAACTGCGATAAAGCCATATTGAAACGTCATGAAACCATTTCTAACACTTGCACGCTCTGAAATAAAAAATAATCATACGAATATTATTATATTATTGTTAGAAGAAAGTAAAAACAATAATTATTAAGTATTGAAAATTATTTTCACAATGTGTTTTACTTTTTAAGAGTTAGCTGTCAGATAAGGGTCATTGACGTTTTCACTCTTATCGTATTAGCATAGACCATCATCATTGTAGTCTACATAACGTTGCTTGAACTCGCGAAAAGCTGTTGTCGATATTTTAGAAACATTAAAAAATCTTGATTGTATAATGGATACAGCCTTGTAATTTTTTTTGTCGAAGCCGTCAACCACAAGGCACTGTGGTGCAATGGTGTAATACTTCAAAAGTTTTGACAGCTGTCAACAACAAGCGGCAAAGGCAACAAAAAGTTCAGCCTACTCGTCTCATTATTAGTATCTTATTTAGCCAGAGACTAGGAGAAGATCTATCAAAACATTATGCTGCAACTGTTTACAAGTTTACAATATCAGATATGCAGCCGACTGTCGAACAGATCTAAACATCTCGTCAGATTCTTGGAGAAGAGCCAAGCCCACCATTGTACCGGAGATCCCTAGAAATAGGTACATCAACATTAAATAGTTTTATTGTGATCCAATAGATTTCGTTGAGTCAGTTATTATTGGGCTATTTTGAAAGAACGCCTTGATCTCGACTTTGTTTGGTTTGAAGAGTAACTATTTTTATATTAGAAGCGTCATTTGGTTAACAGAAGTGGTAGATGAAGACATTCTAATGACATCTATTAACGATAACGGAACTGGAACGAAAAAAAGAAAGTTTTGTACGAATGCAAGCCCAGTTTGCGGTGATGCGACCATAGAACAGAAATTACCATAGGCAACAAAACTATTTCTTAGAAAAAAAAACAAAAGGATATTTAATATCCTTGGAAGCAGGCTAGTGGGACGAATAATGTTATAGTAAAACAATTTAAACATCGTAAACATCTGTATCTTTTGAATAATTCGTAAACTAATGAGTTGTCATTACCATGGAAAACTTCAGTTTCCCTCCATGCTTTCATATCACAAAGAAAATGCATTATATTGTAATAATCTGTACAAGTTTCACGTCAAAACTTCACATTGTGTACGAACCTGAATAGAATCCCAGCCGCGGTTTAAATTCTCAACAAAAGACCCGGTGGCATCGCCTCGTTCACATTATATCCTATTGAAAACTACGTATTATATAAATTGTCTTTTGTTAAAATATGTTCTGGAATAACGTGACGTGAAAAACTTTGCTGTGGCGAATGGTTCTGAAAATTTTGGAACCGAGAACGTGGCCTCTTTTGTTCTGCATGTGTATTCTATCGTATCTATGGTAGAACGTCCTCAAACTCGCTCCGCCTTACCATTAAAACATTATCAACTGTTGAACGCATCGACGATATATTACTAGACTCCGCATGCACGATCTAAGGAACAAAAACTATTCTGTCAACTCGCTGAGGTACTACGTAAGCGAGGGTGACGGGGTGCTGCGTTGTGATTGGCTAACTCAAGGTCTGTTCTGTCTCAAGTTATGTTTACGTCTCACAGGAGTGGTCGAAGTAAGACTGATAAAGATTTTTTGCCTAATGTGTTGACAGACATTGGTCGCCTGTTATTATGAGTCTAGTAATATATCGTCGTTGGTTGAACGCTTGTCTAAAAACTCAACTGCAAAATAACTCTTAAATCAAAGAGAAATGTTGTTTTAACGTTGACAGTTTTTTAAACAAGTGTTCAATAATTGTTTATCTATCTTGAGATAAGACGGTCTTAGTCTAATTCGTTAAGTCGACGACAAAACTACTGTTTTTCTTAGATAGATTTTCGACTTTATAATCAATTACATAGAGTTCAAAACTTTTAAGGACAAACTGTAGTAGACGCTGAAGCCGCGCTGATCTTTAGAAAATAGCAACACAGAGACGGCTGATAGTAATTGACTGGAAGTTGCCAAGAATCGAGTGGAGTAGTTCATGAATGCAGAAGCATTCGTCCAACAGTGGACTACTGTGTGCAGTGGATGGATGGGTACTGCCCAGAACCGCGATGTTTGGCGTTTTTTGGGGGAGGCTTACGTCCAGCAGTGGACGGCAATTGGTTGAAGAGAGAGATACTTCATGATGTATGGGAACTTGCAGTTATTACAATCCATATAAATCTCTTTCGCAAATTGTCACAATAAAGTTTGCTGTAAACATTTATGAACCCAAAATAAGAAAAGACTAATTCCTAGAGCTTTAAATCATTAATCTACATCAATCTGCCAAATCTCTTTAATACATTTTCTTTCAAATTTAATTTTATATTGTACAATAAAAAGAAGCAGCAAATCTTATTATGACATAATATTTCTTAACTTTATGCCCCTGTATCTATCTCTTTTCTTGACGTCTTATGTATAATCTGTTTTCCTTTTCAGGTGCAGCGAGTTTTCTAACATGGCAACATAGGTAAGTTATCTTTCGCATAACTCTGAGTGCATTGTCTGGCACCATCTTTGTCTTATTTTATCTTACTCATGCCTCCCCTAGGTATATTTCCCTGTTATCGCACGCTTCACAGTTTTCGGGAAATATGGAAAAAAACAGCGTTTCTTGATTATGTTCAGAGTGAAAGTATTAATATGGTGGTTAAAACGCTGAAATTTTAAGCTTATAACATTCTAAACCCTCCATAATTAGTACGATAAAAAGATTATCGCTTATTGGTCCAAAACCACTAATTGCAGCCTCGCTAAAAGTAAAAGTTATTCATTTACACGTATATACATTAAATATCTTTCGTAAACCAAATGTATGGTCGCGGAACTTGTGGAAATAAGTAGTAGATAATCACCGTGACCCCGGAACATAAAGGGCTATTGAAGCACACCGGATTTTAGTAAGTACAAGTCTGACAGTCCCTCGTGCCCTGCTCGGGGTGGGGGGACTCATTTGATGATTTTACCACGATAAAATAAAATGTTTAAAAATCGAATCGGAATCGGGCTTTAACCCGCAATATAACGTGAACAGAACATCAATCAACCCAGTTCTACACCGATGTTGTATACCTCGAGGCACAAGGCAGAGGCACACTAATATAATAAGCCTGAGAACCCATCTAAAGGTCAATCGGACAGTGTGCTCTCAGACTGCATCGACTCTATCAACATAGTACATCCAGTGTAAGTGGTTTACCGCCGATATTGAATAACCACTTTGTATAATAACATTGCACTTTCGGAACGGCCATTGTACTTTGACCTCTCGTAGTAGCGCTGGTAACAAAGAGAAAAAAAACACCAATGTGTCAAACTGAATGCATTCACACCTAGTTCATTATTTAACCGTGTATCTATTTAAAGTGGGCTCAATGATTTTGAGTTGATTGAATGTGTTTTATTGGAAAAAGCAAGAGATAAAAATAGGGATTCCTTAACTGTTTGAGAAATGTGACATGATATCTAAAATATAATATCGAATCGCAGCAGAAAAAAATACTTACTGCGTGGTTTTCGTTTATTTATTTTAATGAAAATTTCTTACAATTTACTATAGACAATTCAAGCCGCGATACGTTTATTTAACGTTTTCAAATCATTTTTGACTGGCCTGTTGGTCTAGTGGTTAGTGACCCTGACTGCTATGCCGTGGGTCGTGGGTTCGATTACCACCCAGGACAAATGTTTGTGTGATGAGCATGATCATTTGTTCTGTGTCTGGGTGTAATTTATCTATAATATGTATGTATTTAGAAATATACAAGTATGTTTATCAATTGTCTAGTACCCATAACACAAGCTCTGCTTAGCTTGGGACTAGATGGCGTTGTGTGATAGTTGTGGAATATTATAATATTATTTTCTTGTTCCTTAAAAAAATATACAATCAATCCACTTTTGGATCTGATAGTTTATTGTGTCTCATTATACTTTTCTTAAGTTGAAAATCTTAATACTGACATTAGTTCAATACATCAAATCATTATTTTCTTACAAATCACGATTCTCAATCTTTTGATCACGATTTACTCTAAATATCCATCACTAGAGCTCATGCTATTCGACCTCGCATCAATCAGTAGGTATATAACAATAAATCGTGGTATTATTCCTAATCCACACACTATAGGTATTTCAATTGAAGCTACAAATTAATGAGAAGATTACCAGTTAAGCTCAGTATATTAGCAATACATATTACAGTTTAGAGATTCACGGTATTTGCATTTGTATCGGTATTTTGGATACTCAATATGGGCTTCCCTCTAAAATTCCTGGCTAATTTTCAGAAATCCTTTATGATGTTTTCATTTGAATTTACTAATGACGTCATTACGGACTATATTTATGTCGATACGGTCTGTTTATTTTAATACCGGTACTTTCTTTTTCATTTTTTGTCAACGCGAAATACCGAAGAATCGAATCATGTTGTACCTATACTAAAAATATCGGGTCGTACTACATAGTTTGTGCTAGAATCCATTCGTAGAAATTAGGCCGTAGATTAATTCAAGAGTTCCCAAAACTTTTTTCGCGGCTTCCAACCGGTATATATGTGGAGATCTAAAGGGGAAGCCTATGTTCAGCAGTCGATCTCCTATGGCTGAGATGATGAGATGGATTTACACAGAATCAATCCCAATAATGCTCCAAAGTGTACGGTGCACCAGGACGTGCCACAAAATTTGGAAACCCCCTTTTAGTGGAAGTAATATTATAAAATGAGGCCTCCCATCCTGGTATCATATCATCTAGTATCCTGCTAAGATAGTCCCACGATCCGAGTTTAGAAACTCCTGGATTAACCCAATAACTCCTTGGTACAGATAACAGCGCCTCTTGTTGGGAACGAGCGCATTTGCACTTATCTAATGGGAGATCTTTGATATTAATTGCGCACATTAATATTGTAAGACTAGACAAGTGCCTAATTGGCTAGTATTATTGCGGTTGATAAACACATAGTTGTACGTCTGTAATTACAGCTTAGATGCAAAATTACGTGTTAGGTATGTTGTATTCTTCATCTATCTATACTAATATTATAAAGCTGAAGAGTTTGTTTGTTTGTTTGTTTGTTTGAACGCGCTAATCTCAGGATCTACTGGTTGGAATTGAAAAATTCTTTTTGTGTTGGATAGTCCATTTATCGAGGAAGGCTATAGGCTATATAACATCACGCTATCACCTATAGGAGCGGAGCAGTAATGAGAACTGTTTCAAAATCGGGAAAATGTATTCCTTTTTTAGAGCTTCCGTTGCGTGCGCTGCGTAAACGGTTAGAGTTTCGCAAAAATTATGTACTACGGAATTATTCCTCATAAAATTTACTCAAATAAAGTCCGCGAGAGCATATATCTATCTTTAAAGGTTAAGTCACTATAACCATTTTTATGGAAACCAAATTTGTTTTTAAGTAATGCATTATTTGCGAAGGTGTTTTCATTAACATGATATTAATCCTTATCCGTATAAATACGTTAATCATCACAAGCATTTCATTTTGAACGAAATTGCCCTTTACATCATTTGATTTCAATGAATATCTTAGGAGATATCACAGTTTCAAAATAATACCGCGACAAAATAATGACGGGCTGGGTAATATGTCACAATTGCGTCTATAAAATCCCTCTTTAGGCTGGTCAATATCGACATCCAACATTGCAAACGCGCAATGTAACTACCATTTTGTTATAATTTGCAACCCTGAAAACCCTGTGCTGTCAATTCAGTAGTTTTTGCGTGTGTATCTCATGAACCGTGATAGCTATAGATTTGAAATTTTCACAGGTGATGTACTTCTGTTGCTGCTATAACAAAACATACTAAAAGCCAGAATACAATAAATATTACGGGGGGCTCTCATTGGTCGCGGGACTTATTTCATTACCGTGACCCCGGAACATAAAGGGCTATTGAAGGACACCATGGATTTTAGTCAGTACAAGTCTGACAGTCCCTCCCAGCCAGGGGCGGGAGGACTCATGTCATGATTTTACCTCGTAAAAAAAAGGGGCCCCCCTTTTTTTTACGTCCCTTACAAAAAACGTGATTTTGTTGCTGGTTTTTGTAGATGTTATGAAGTAATGTAATGTTTCGGAGGCTGTTTCTCACGAAAAGTTTAAATTTTCACAGATGATGTGTGTCTATTGCCGCTATACAACAACCTATAAAAGAATCGTAGTTACATGCGCGTTTGCAATGTTTGGTTTTTTATGTGGATATTGACCGGCCTACTTTGAGGATCGTTTGGAAAGGCTACGGGCTGCGTCCTCACCTTCAGTCTGACGCAGTCCTACCGGTTTTCGTTTCGGGAGGTACCTCAAGATTCAGTGGCATGTAAGGGGAATGAATGAAGACATCATCTACCTCTCGCCCCAGCCACAACTGAAGATGCCCGCGACGTCGGAAATCGCGCTCTTCAAGGGAACTGATGGAGACGGGACCATAGGACCAAACGCCTAACATGACGCGGGTGAAACCGCGGGCAGAAGCTAGTTATATAATATAAACAGTCTGTAGTAGAAGCGTAGGTGATACTAATCATCACGTAATTTAAAATAATATGTGGGAGTTCTTTCTTTAACAAATAAAATTTTAACTGTTACAAATTCAAAGGTTATTAAAACGTTATCAATCATTAACTATAAAGCTATTCATTTAGGTTTTTGAATTAAGAGAATCAGCATTTGGAGTGTCAAAATATTATAACAATTATTGTTCTTGCGACCAGACACGCAAAGGTAAATAATTATTCCGTAAAGGCAGTGGTCCAAAGGGTGACGATGAACGAGCAACGAGTAGAACTTAAAACTAAAAAAGAGTTGGCGATCAGCGGGAAGCGAGTGTAGTTTCGATAGTTTTGTCGCCGGGCTATAAACGAGTGTGTAATTGCGATGAGCGATTACTCGCGGCGCCACTCGCCCGCGGTCGCTCAGTCCTCTGTAAAGAAATGATCTAGCGAGCCGAGCGAGCATCACTGAATGAGTATCGCTGAGCGATTTTATTTTTGAAATCGAAACTAGTAATACGAGTCGTCACCGGCAGTGTGAACAGTCATAGAGCAACTATTAATATATGCATCTCTTTCGTTTACACGAAATGTACATTTATTGTGCGTTTCTTGAGAGAGAAAATCGCCGAAAGTTACTCGTTTTCTCGCCGCCGCGCCGCCCGGTCGGATCACTGCCTTAGACTCCGATTTCCAGTCTAATAGTAACTCCAAAATAGTTGGGAAAAGGCTTGTCAAACATTTTTTATTAAATACGTCATAGAATCTAATGCCACAAGTTATCGCCGTATCAAAGTAAAATAAATGTTCCCAATACGGCAATTTATTAGGACACACTTGAAAACAATTTGGTACAGATAACGTTATCAGTCTGATTCTAATACATACTAGTAGACTACGATGTACTAGATCTATTGATTGATAAAATACAACTGAATCATTTAACCGTTTGCATAGAGTTTCAGTGAAAAATAGCCCTTTAGTCATTACCAAAGGGAGTTAGTTTTCTCTGAAGTTGACTGTACAAACTAGCAGAGTTTAAATATTTGTAAACCCACACACGATACACGAGAAATTCCTATGCGGGACAAAGTTGTAACTATACAAAACAAAATAATGATTATCTAATAGTAAAATAAAATATATTAATAAAAAAATAAAAATATTAATTATAATAAATAGAAATTTCCTTGAAAATTATTGACATTTGATGTCCCCAAGCACTGACTTAGACTTGGCTTTGGGTTAGTAAAGACTATTTATCCGGGGCACGCCGCTATTGCGGTGGTAAGGCCCGTCATGGAGGCGTGGATCGGCAGGAGGCACGGCGCTCTCACCTTCTGACTGACGCAGATACTTTCCGGACACGGTTGCTTCGGAAAGTATCTGCATCGCATAGGTCGGGAGCAGACGCCCGTGTGCCACCACTGCAACAGTTGCCCGGAAGACACGGCGCAGCACACGCTCGAGGACTGCTCAGCGTGGGCAACGCAGCGCCGTGATCTGATCGCGGCGATCGGCGGGAGCGACCTCTCGCTTCCAGCCGTCGTTGAGGCCATGGTCGGAGGCGAGATGGCGTAGGTAGGGGCCGTCGCCTTCTGCGAGGAGGTAATGCTCGCGAAGGAGACGGCGGAGAGGGAGAGGGAGAGAACATCCATCCCTCTCAGCTCCCGCAGCAGATGCACCGGGCGCCAATGGGCGCAAACCGATCTGCGTCCTCCATGAGAGTTAGCCTGCGGGCGGCCGATTTGGGGCAGTCAGCCGCCCGACCAGACACAGGCCCGAGTTGGCGGTGACGTGTCCTTCGTCACTTGAAGAGAGGTGCGGCCGTTCTTTAGCGGCCGCACCGAGGAGTGGGACCCGGCAATGTAGCCGGGTCAAGGCCTGCCGGGGAGCGGTGAATGCGCAAATGGACCCCCGGCTAAAGGCAGTAGAGGACACCGTGTGGTTTTAGTCAGTCGAGTCTGACATGCCCCTCCGTCTTCCCCAGGCGGAGGAAGTCCATGAGGATTTCCACACGTTAAAAAAAAAAGACTTATTATTTATCCAGGTTTTCGTTTCCATCAATTTGGTTTTATTGATTTTGTTCTTGTTAATTTTTAAAAAACAAGTCTCCGCCATTTTTCTTCCTAAAATGCAACCCTCAGCCCTCAAGTTTTCATACACTTCCTTGCAAATTAAGTATTCATATACTAAAAGAGCTTTGAGACCCGCTTACAAAGGCTTAGCGTGAACATGAGGTGAAAACATAAGAAACGTAAATTAAAAATGTGTTAAATGTGTTTTTCATTTATATAATTAAGGACTTAGTTCCAGAATTTTACGTCTAAGGATGACCTTATTCATGTTCTTAACATTTTTATGTTGTATTTTCGATTCGATCGATTCCATTTAAGTCGCGCATTTTTACGAAGGCTCCGCTAACCGCGATTATCCGAAGATCTTGAGCGAACTCAGCTCAGCGGTTATTAATTAAAAAATAATTAACTGGTTCGCTGATGAGGCGAATGAGGCGAATATGAAGTTTAATCATTAAACCTTGAGATAACGAATGTTCCTTTAGATAAATTCTGCGATACTGCTTTAAAATGTGAATTTTCTTGAAAATTTTCAGCGCTCATATGAAAATTCAAATTCGCTGACGGAAAATGCGAGATTCCAATTTCAGTGGGAATTCATTTTAGCGAGCGAGCTTGGGTAAATACTAAGCTATGGACCGCTGCGTTTGGTACTTTTGGTGATTTTCCTACTATAATCCGTATTCACTTTAAATACATTAAAATAAGAGTGAGTGGTTACGTTTAGAGCATAAATAATCAAAGGGGACGGTAGCTGCACTCTATAGTGGCTGATGGTGCTATTTTTGAGGATGGTAGTGAGACCAAATTTAAATGGAACGCGTCTTATAATTCATGAAAATATTTATCAAACGGGTTTGAGAACTTACGCTTTTGGGCCTTTTATATAGCCGTCTGAGTCCCACTGCTGGACAAAGGCCTCCCCCATAATCATTATAGTGCTCTTTTCTAGTACCACTTCAACCCAGCCTAGTCTAGAGAGTAAATACTTGTATGTACCGTTTACACATACCTACACGCTTTTACACAAATTGAATCATACAAAATTAAATGGAGCCTCTGTCAACATTTCAGAAGACACGATGACCTCTTCGTTTGATTCCTATGTAGAAGAACAAGTGAACAAGTCCATGGGAAACATTTAAATGTGTGAGTGGCGCTCACTCACACATCGATAACAAATTGGTTTTACAAAAAAACGTTAGTTTTGGTTTTGTACATGAAATCTGGACATTTTATGATCTAAGATTTTAGGTTATATTACTGCAGTGATTCGTAGTCCTTAGTAATTTGTAGGTGAAGGTTCGTGAGGAAATCGTTAGGTCCTAAACTACAAATTTTAAAACTACCAATCTGTGTTATGCCCGTGTAGCATGGGTGTCTCGCTGTCCGACCGAGCGGGGTCCCTCTTCAGAGGGCCAAAGCCTGCCGGAGTCGCGGGACTAACGAATTACCTTTATGACATCGTGGATTAGTCAGTATGAGTCTGACAGTCCCTCCCGCTCTGCCCTGAGTGGGAGGAGTCATTTGATTATTTTACCACGTTAAAAAAATATAAAATGCCCGTGTAGCAGATTCAGAGAGTGCATTCCATCTTAAACAGACAGGCCCCTCCTGTCTCTTAGTAGTGAGAATACTCGTATTACAGGTTATTATATTATTATTAAAAACAATGATCTAATAATATTTTCAAATTAATTTAGCGAGCTGTGTGTACTTGAACAAAGTGAACGGTTGATGCTGAATGAAAAATGGTGAGACACTAAAATTAATTAAAGAAGCTCACAAACAAACATACTAAACTTTTTGGGCAGAAGAATAAAAAAAAACAAGAAACAAAAACAACGGGACACGCTCTTCGCTGCTGAAATGAAAAACGTGTGCCTGTCTTTATTGCTTTTCCATGCATATATTTCACTGAAAGCATGAAATTTCAGTGAAAATAACGGTGTTTTCTTAATTGCAACACTCTTTGTTTTAACCATCCGCAGGCAACAATGTCGATTACAAAATTTACAATTTCACCAGTAAGACTGTGTTATTTAAAGCGATTATCCTTTAGCATGTTTTGGCAGAATCTCGAATGTTCCAAATAGATATAAATTTAACGATGTCAGAAGCAGTCCTAAGGTTTCTCTTTGTGCCGGATGTTCACTGAATTCCGTTGCCAAATTGAAATAAAAATATGCCAGATATGATGTTGGAAAGCCGTAATGTGTACTTTCGTTCGTATTATGTTTCGCGCCATGCGTGGTTTTAAATCTGAATTCTATGCGTTCGGAAAATGTATTTGAAATTGGAATGATTTATTTTGAGGTATTTACTTTTTTGATTGAATACAATCGTTTTACGTAGTCCTAGTCATTGGCCTTAAATGTTTGAAAGCCTTTCATAACAAGAATCAATTGTAACAAGTAATTCATAACATTATTCCTTTTCCTATCTGACGGGGGATCTGAGGGCGAAAGCTTGCCGTGGTCGCGGGAATGTCTCATCGGGTAACCACGACTGTGGATTATATCCACGGTGATCCTTCAATAGCCCATTACGAACGCCGCTGTTAGACTTGTATGGGTAGGAGGTCTCATTCGACGATTTTACCACGATAAAAAGGCCTACATTACCATTATTCTTCTGTAATATAGTTCTGATTCAGAATGTCCCTTCTCTAAAACGTTCGTCTTGTCCATTTCCCGAAATGTCCTGAAATGTATGAGGAACACTGAGTAAGTTTTCTCGATAATTTATTGAAAAGAGTGGTACCTCCGACCTGATGAGTACCAGCATAAATAAACAACGATTGATGATGGGTGCTCTGAAAGGCAAATTCATCAAATAATATTCTGTTAATTCCTTCATTATAAAAATAAGTATAAAATAACATAATCAAACGGCCCTTTTTCTTCTCCAAAAGTCACAAGTGCATTGTACCGAAAGTAAATGAATATTCGAGAAAACTTTGAAGCTATTTTATTACATGACGCTGACAGATTATAATTATAAGACTCTGTGGGCTTATTGTTATCCAGATCGTAGATATTAAAATCAATCGATTTATCATTTTGAAAGACAATGGATTTAAATAATTTTATCATCTGAATTGTGTCAAAAGTATCAGTTAAGGCTTCTATAATTAAGCCGCGTTCGCGTTCATATTTTCTGAGATATAAATCGCTTAATACCGCACGAAAACTGAAAAAGCAACTAAAACGACTCCAATAATACAGTAACGTAAAAGTACATAAAGAAGTTGTTTTTATTATAGAGCTTTCAAAATATTCGAAAAATATTTAACATATTTTTAAATATTAAAGGTGGGTAATTAAATAATTTCATGCATTCCGAGCTACGGAGCCACGGACATGCAATGGAAATCAGCGAAAATTTATGAAGTTCTTGTAAGTACTGTAACGTCATGCGATTATTTATGAAGCTTTTAGATAAAAAGCTAATGTTATAAGTTCAAACATAGAGAGTCGGAAGAACTGACAAGGTTTTTCTCATGAAATAGTAGTTCTTCTAAGAATAATTAGCAAGATTTAATTACTATCACGCCTCTTGTTTATCCACGATCCTTATTAAACCTAAGTACTCGTCGTAATGAAATAAGACAGATATTAGAATTAAATTAGTCAACGACCCTTCATGATATATGTACACAGCACAAATACAGAAATCAAACGAACCACATTGATGAAGGCGACAGTACAAATACAGCCTAACCGCACAACCGCCAATCAGAGCTCTTGAAACCGCACCGAAGTGACATCTAATGAAACTCGCATTCGTTCACACTCCAGGTAACTGATGACAGCTCAGTAATACGATCCGACGAAACAGCTTTTGTAATTACGCGACTCGAAGCAATATGGAGTGACTTTGGAGAGTCGGAAATATGACAAAAAAATTGTCTTGGAACATGTGATATAGGAATGTGTCACATTATTATATCATCATCTGTGCAGCCTTTTCCCAACTACGTTAGTGTACTTTTTCCAGTACAGTTCGTGTCATATTGTTTTAGTGTTTGTTTTGTTACTAGTTCGAAAAAACTTGAATGATCCTTAAATAAGAAGGATACAAAACGAGGAGATACCTATTTATACGTCGTATTAAGGCTGTCTTCGGTAAAAAATGTCAATTTTCATGTAGTAATTTAACTTGAAAAAACCGCGATTTTATGTAAATCGACATTTTTTACCGAAAACCCCCTTAAGCAATTTGGGGAGCATGCCGCTAGTCCCATTCATTCCTCCCTTTAATTTTTTTGTTTTTGGGGATAAAACTTTAAGGATATGATGTCTTTGAGGATAAGTGGAGTGGTAGTCACTCGACAATAATCACTTATAACATTTTACCTTAGCAACCGAGCCAAAGATACATTTTTCTCAAAAATTTCAACAAACTCTCACAAGACATTTTTAAATTCAATTAAGTCAGACTCCACTGCAATAAGCGAGCGGTGAATATCATTATTTCTAATAATAGAGCTGAGTGTAAGTAATGCAGTACAGAAATTTAATTTACCCTGAAGTTGAGAGCAGTCGGTTCGCTGCGCGCTGTGGCGGATCATCCCTTACCTTTTATAATATAAAATGCATTTTCTTTCTCTTAAAATGTGTTGCACGGAATGTCTACCTTTGAAGTCGTACATATTCTTGGAAATTAGTTACTATCTATGTAGCGTTGATGTCTTGTGTTATTTTTGGTCTGAATTTAGCATTTTTGGTTAAACCACTCGGTTGGTTTAGTTCGAACTTAATTTTTTTTGTCTTTCTCACTTTTCATACTCAGACCTTTCCTCACCACATTGTCCTCACACCTTCTCAAAACTGTATATGCAGGAATACCGGCCCTGTAACGCAAAGGTTAGCCGAAGGAACAGAGTGGACTTTAATCAGTAAGTCTGACAGTCCCTTCCGCTCCACTCATGGCTAAAAATATCCTCGTTTCTGTCACCCTTCCGCATGACATGTCTCATGACCTTTATTGTACGTATAATGCCGTCTACACACTCGCCCAATGAACGCCTTCGCTGACCGTCCACACTGAGTTTGATTTAATGTTTTAATTCCTTTGATATTACTGCCATACTTCGTATCCAGATCGAAAGCCAGAAAGACCCATTTTTAACCGACTTCAAAAAGGAGGAGGTTCTCAATTCGGTCGGTATGTTTTTTTTTTTTTTTTTTATGTATGTACATCGATTACTCCTGGGTTTCTAGTCCGATTAGTATGATTCTTTTTTTGTTCGGTGCAGGATACTTGCAGTGTGGTCCCATAAAAATTTCATCAAATTTGGTTCAGTACTTTTTATTTTGTGAGCATTTTTATTAATTTCGCGTACTTAGATGACATGATTATCTTTACTTTTTGCGTGTTTGTTACGCGATTACTTCGCCAATTGTGGACCGATTTTCAAAATTGTACTAGGGATCGTTCACGTTAGGGAATACAGCAAGTTTCATCGAACTCTGTTCAGCATTTTTTGAGATAGGGAATTTTATTGGAACTTTCTTTTATGTACACAACATGGGCGATGTTAATACCGGTGCTACCGATTACAAAATTCTAGTGCACATGTAATGAAATTATGTATTTGCCAAGAATTTGGGTTGAATATTAAAACTAAAAAGAGTAAAATAAAAAACTTTTTTCAAAAAAAAATTAACCGCCTTCAAAAACAACCACAAAAAAGGGTAAAATAACCTACAAAATAACTTTTCTTTCGGAAGTCGGTGGCAAAAAGACATCGAAATAATAAAACAAAGCCAAAGGCGGTTAATTTTTTTTTGAAAAAAGTTTTTTATTTTACCTTCATTGGCCCGGTCTTCTTCTCCATGTCGCAGGCACAATAGTTCTTATAATTATTGCTTAAGGATGAAACTTCCTCATCTCGGTTACATATTTTTGGGCTAAGAAGGCAGGATCGGAGGTGGAGCATCGCTGGCGTCGCAGCTCCCCTTCACCCCGCTGCTGTTAGCCAGTTTCATATACAACGCAACGCAAGTCTCCGATACCTTACGACTTTGGTATCCATTGACGCGTACACGAGTACAAACCTCTACGGACTTGTAGTTCGATAATCGCCTGGATACCAAAGTCGTAAGCTACCGGAGACTTTCGTCGCGTTGTATACGAAAGGGCTTTCAATGAGGTTGCCCGGTGTGTACTCAGCATAACGACAGGAATCGATAATCCAACCTTCTCGAAGACAAGTCAACCGTATGTGACATTCAAATACCAATAATTCGCATGTCCTATGAACAATAATTCAATTTGAATAAATATATGAATATAGACGTTTTAGCTACGGATCAAAGGACACGACATATTACCATTTTTTCTTGTATTCCCTTTATGTTCGTAAATATGTAAATCTACGTACCTAGATGACTGTGTTACTTATGTAAATCAAATCATTTTTATTTTTTTGGAATTGTCCGTCTTTTAACACATGTTTTTATTAGCTAGGTTTTGTTTCGTAGTCACTCCAGTCTACTCCACTCAAAACTCACAGGATTCATTTGATAATGTTAAATATAAAAAAGTTTTTGTTTCGTAAAAATAGCTTGCCTATGGTAGGCGCCCTATATTATAGAAATATTTTGATTTTGAAAAGTAGATAGCAGATTTCTCAATTGGAATATCCAAAAAAAATGTGATTGTGTTGTGTATGTGACTGGACCAAAATTTTCAGGAACTTATTACTAAGGACCCTTGGCTGGAGGCCTTAGGGTCATTTAAGACATCCACAATAAAGTCCGGTTAAGCAGCTCACAACCTCCTTTAGGTTGATCTAAAAAAAAAATAAGCTTCCTTTTTACTACTTCAGTTCCAAGGCATTCGAAGATCAAAATGAGGTTTAACACCGAGATGCCATTCATAAAAAAGAAGAAATCCAAATTGAACTTAGCTATCATTTAACAAGACCAAAAATACTAAACAAAAAGGAAAAGTAATAACAGGTTGTTACTCTTCTGGCAGAAGACTAAAAATGGCTTTATAAAGCCTTTAGTTCAAGCAGGATGTTGTTGATATTCTTAGAATAGTCCCTAATCTAATAAAAGAATCCCCGTGCACATCTAAAGGACGTAAATAGAGTCTATTTTTATACAATAACTTGTAGTTACCCATCTCACACTATTCTCGCACTGTAGTAAATGAAAATGTATGTATGCGCGTACATTTTTATTTACTAGCGAGCAGAAGTTAAGTTTTCCAAAATAAACTGATTTGATTTCTGGCCAGGAATGATTTACAGTTATAATTTTTCAAGATCCAACGATGCTAAAAATTTTCGCCAAAATCGACCTCGAGATTCTTTTCCTTTTTCAATATTCGTCATAATTTCGGATATAGCCATCCACGACCAGTTTTAAATATACCCAACACTTTTTACACATAAATAATGCTCATCTCATGAATGCCCTTTCATTGTCATCCTACTAATATTATAAACGTGAAAGTTTGTATGTATGGATGCCTACTAATATTATAAACGTGAAAGTTTGTATTTATGGATGTATGGATGTTTGTTACTCTTTCACGCAAAAACTACTGAACGGATTTGGCTGAAATTTGGTACAAAGATAGTTTATAACCTGGATTAACACATAGGATAGGTTTTTATCCCGATTTTATGTTCCCGTGGGATAATTTTCGAGTAGTAGCGGGTGAAACCGCTGGCAGCAGCTAGTATTATTATAATTTTCACAGAGACCATCCATTGTCCCTTTGATACACCCTTTGACTTTTGAATTATAAACAATGTTTAATTTTAACGACACAAATCAGAAATCCATTCAATTCCATAAGCATTTGGGGTCGCGGAACTGTCTAATCAGGTAACCATGATCCTAGAACGTAAAGGACTCATTTAGTCCTTTACTTTCCAGGATCACGGTTACCGGTCACCAACAGGCTGACAATATGGTTGGGAGGACTCATTTGATGATTTTACCACGATATAAAACTTCCATGAGTACAACTAACGTACTCCACCCTCCCAGCTAGACACAAAAGCCAGCTAATTAGACAGATACCACAGTGCAGCCGCTTCGGAAGCGATTAATCGAGTAAAAAGCAATTACCGACGTCCTGACATCGCCTGCCCGCGCCAATTACGATCCCTTCTTTATGTAGCGAATTCCAATAAACATTTTAAAGGAATCCCGAGATGGTCTATTAGAACGAGGATTTTTTGTGAATAAACTGGAATATTTTTTTAAAGGTCCCTCTATTTAGGTGGCCTGCGGTTCCTATTACTAACGTTTTCTATCACAGAAGTGTATTTTTACTTTTGAACCATTGTAACTCCGAAAAATATTATTCAGATATTTTTTTAAACATGGGCTATGTTTACGGTTATAATCAACTTTTACTAAGAAAGCAACAATGAAAGATAAAAAAATGGCGTTCCATCTTTCGACGGAAATATATTTCATTTTGTTTGAAACACCTGTTTTTTTTTCTTGTGTGCCCGTTTTTAAAATAAGGGTAAATGTGTCTCTCTCTGTGAAACAAACGTGCTTTGTAATTTTTTGGTACGGGACCATTTTTGCGGGAATCGTTTGAATTACTGATAAACAAGCATCAATGTAAATCTCGGATCAAAATATGAACAATGTTCAATACAACTGTTTTACACAAATCCCAAGAATCAACTAATTAAATGCCATTGACAGTGGTCAATTTCAGAACGCTAATTCAATTGCTGTCAGTCGATAGCAATTTAATTAACGTTCTGAAATATCGGACATTACTGACATGCGGATTAGATATTAGAGCTCTTGTTTGGAAAGGCAATTTAGATAGAGTACGCGCCACAACCTGCGAAAAATGCGTGGTTCAAAATTTTTTAAATGAAATTTTATGCAATTTTTATTTTATTTCATTTATTTATTTTCTTGTAGTTTTTCGAGTTGTAATACAAACTTATAATTAAGCCCCAAAAAACCGTTGTAATGCTTTGACTGCGGGATCGGTGATTCTTTGTAAACACTTGTTTAGTCGTAAATTTTCTGACATAGATACCTATAGACAGTAAAAACTCATGAGTGGTGGCGCGCACTCTAAGTTTAATAATACGCTTATTTGCAACTGCCAGTTTCCAAAGTCCGACTCCATAATGTTCGATCTCGACTTTACCATTGCATATTATTTCGTAAACTTGACAACACGAACACACCATAAATAATGTGTAGATTCATGAAAATGTGTAACATTTATTTGGTAAAACGAAAGTCAGCAATAGAAAGGATTCAATTAAAGGTTAAGTTCACCGTCCGAATCGACGGTGCATTGTATTCCTTACATGCCTCAGGGAGCTGTCAGTAAACTCCCAGCGCCCGATAGGTCCAATACTAGCACGTTTTTTATAAATTCTCCCTAGGGAATAAATTTATACAGGACTCCGATATTTTTCGCCGATGGGGAATCCCGTCGGGCACACGGTTTGTTGCATAATAATTTACGATAAAACAACAATGCTTGCGCGACGCAAATAATAATTATTATTGTTGATATACCGCAATCAACATTGTTAATTAACAATTACGTGTTGAAGACCATGACAAATAAGTAAATTGTTGCACAAACAGATGGATTACGTTGTCTTCTGAGTATAACAATAAACAATATGGTCAGAGAGCTGACTAGTATTTTTTGGTAGATGTTTGAAACACGCTGCTTGTCTAAGGCTTCTCTAATAATAACCAAACACAAAATTGTAGTCCTGGCTGGGGGGGAAAAGCGGGAAGTAGTCAACCTGCAGCTGTTTAAAGGTACGATTTTTTGAATTTTAAAACGTTTGGTACCTACCTACACATTGTTTTTTTTTTCTAAAATATTTAAAGAATCAAAGGATGCTGCTAATGTCTTGGTGTTTGAAAGATACATCTAGGAAAAACGTTTAGTCAATTAAGACTTCTGGGCACGTTCTCAGTGGTTTTTTTGCTGTTCTTTGCTGTTTTCTTCGTTTTTTTATTATTTTAGGCTATTTCGTAATATTCCTTAAAGTCATTTATGTAGTTTGTAAATTATATATCTAAATGTTATATACTTACATACTCAAACAATGAAATACAACAAAGTTGGTGGTAACTTGAACCGTTCTACGTGGTAATTTGAACCATTGTATTGCAGAAATCAACAGCGAGTCTTGTATTATACGTATAATTATGTATAACAGACTAGTGTTTGAAAATGCACGTTCAAAGCGCATAATTTGCGCACGTAACCTGCCTTTGTGTAAGTGTATATAGTTTTGGGCGGAAATATAAATAATTTCGGAACAAAAAATGTCATGTTCTGCCAGGAACCTTAACCTCGTGGTAAGATCATCAAATGAATCCCCCCCCCCATACATATTCTCAGACTTGTGCTTATTAAAATTCACGGGGTCCTTCACTAGCCCTTTACGTTCCAGGGTCACGGTAATGATATAAGTCCCGCGACCATCTAACAAGCAGTCTTTCCGAAATATATCGTAAGTACAGTAGTCAGGACTCAGTTCTTTTATTCAGAGGGCCAAAGCCTGCCGGGGTCGCGAGACTTATTCCATTACCGTGACCCCAATATAGCAGAATTACCATTTATTATTTATTATTATAAAATACATTTATTATTATTATAAAAACATGGTAACAAGCATCTACAAATGAAGTAAAATATAAAATTAAATGTAATAAAACGGGCTTATTATGAATTATAAGGGCACCCTGAGGAAAAGCCCTTGATATAATTACGTTAAAGAGAGTTTCTTTGGCAATTAACACCCTCTAGTCTTCTTTGAGTGGACCTGCCACCTTTCAGCTGTCATACTTACAACTGAGCACTGATTTATATTTTCTGTTCTTAATAAAGATGTGCCGACTAAGTCGGTAAAGGTGATTGTTGGCCATATTTGTAGCTAGTCGGACAAAAGCGTGGACAAGGTTACGGTGATTTATAAGAAACTAGCTGTTGCCAGCGGCTTCACCCGCTACAACTCGAAAATTATCCCACGGGAACATAAAATCGGGATAAAACTATCCTATGTGTTAATCAAGGTTATAAACTATCTGTGTACCAAATTTTAGCCAAATCCGTTCAGTGGTTTTTGCGTGAAAGAGTAACAAACATCCATCCACACATACAACTCTGATGCCAGTATTCGACCACCGTTTTTCCTTGGTAGCAAAAGACTAGTCGGCCTTTTTTCTGCCCACTAGTCGGCCAGTCGGCCAAAGTCAAAGTCGACCCATCTCTATTTCTTGATGTTGCTTTATTTTGTTAGAAGTTTTGATGAAAAGATTTGATGATGCTGTGTAGGTAGACTAGGTACTATTTTATTACGCTTTTCTGTGAATTGACTTAGTTTAATTAAATAGAACTGAAAATTAAGACGTTCAAGAAGACCATCCACGGTTTTATTAAAAATATTGAAGCAGCGTAAAATTTTGTGAACTTTATTAAAACAATCATGTTTGTTAGTCGATTTTGTTTTGTAAACCGAACCTTCCTTCTACAAGCAACAATAGTAAAATCAGACCAAACACAAATCTATCTTATTAAGGAATTTCAGAATCTAAAATTATTCAGAAAGCGTAATAAACAACCAACTTCTCAATTTCTTATTTGTGAGAGAAAATTTATCAGAGGATACATAAATAAAATACGTAATCAGGGAACAAGACAAAGGAAAACTAAATAATTCATATCAAATACATAGGTCAAAATATAGTACAAATACTTTTTTGTAAAAGTAGATTGTAATGTTAGCTAGGAAAGAAATACAACGTTACATTTTCTAGTGGGGTATCCACTGAATTAATCATAGCAGATGAATGGATACCAAGGGCAGATTCCCTTGATTATTTATAACTTAAATTGAAAATCTTTTGGTCAAAAGAATATCCTACCTTTGATATTCATGTTTTGCTCTACAACAATGAAAATTGAATATGGAGTTTATATAAAAAAATGGAAGAAAATATTGTTAATATTAAATGGATTTTATTATTAAGGTAATTGATTTTCTTTTCGACTGTTTTATTTCTTATATTCGGGGATGTGCTTTAACCTAATGGATCACACATTATCACATATTTAACCCAGTGTATACACATTAATCATAATGTGATCAAAATCGCGGGTGATATCTAGTATGTCTATCTTTTATTTCTCATCCAATATTACTAAAATATCATCATCATCTACCTAGCCTTTTCCCAATTATATTAGGGTCAGTAACTGGATAATACCATTCCCCGTGATAAGACTTGTTGTCAGACTTTAGAGCTTCGACTATAACGACTGTCAAAGATCTACAAATGTCAGCCGGGACGGCTTTACGTGCTTTCCGAGGCACGGGGGAAACTCACTATGACAGATAGTCACCCATCCACAGACCAATCTCGGCTCGGCGACTTAACCTGGTAGATCGGCCTGTGCGGCTGTTATTATTTAGTCACTCAAAGTTACTAAATTTTACTATGGTCACGAAATTACTCCCCCTAATATGTTAATGAACCAAAACTGCTAATTATTCAAAAGATAAAGTCATTTTAACCCGGCAGAAAGATTATGCAAAATTTAATCAGAGTACGACGAACATGCCTGGAACATTAGCTTTTAGTAATTTAAAGGCAATCTTAAGTCTGAAGACTTAAGATTGCCTTTAAATTGAGATTGCCATTGAGAGCACCCTGAATATATCGAGGACTTTATTATATTAATTTTATTAAGAAAGTTGGTTTGTTATCCTAAAATTTTCTTATACTAAACAAGGAACAAGAATAAAACTGTGGTGACGACATGTTCCTACATCATGCGCATGTTTTTCTAACACTTGCATGACGTTAAATGAACTCTATCCATAACTATTCATGTAACATTTAAAAGGTAATTAAAAATCATATAATACAAAGTTCATTTTGCTAAGCGTAATTCACAAGTGGGACATGACAGAGGGTGTCATTTACGATTTCGATAATGACGATACAAGCAAATAGTTAATTAGGTTATTTGGGTTCACTGCTTATGGCTTCATAACTAGTTGAAAGAAACCGGCATTTAGCATTAAATTTTAAGGCAGCTCGCTGTCCGACCATGGACCATGTCCGGATCGACGGCGCGTCGTGTTCCACGCGCGCCTCAAAAAGCGGCAGCACAACGACGGGGCCCCCTCTCAGAGGGCCAAAGCCTGCCGGGGTCGCGGGACTTATTTCTATCACCGTGACCCCGGAACATAAAGGGCTACTGAAGGACACCGTGGGTTTTAGTCAGTACAAGTCTGACAGTCCCTCCCGTCCTGCCCGGGGTGGGACGACTCATTCGATGATTTTACCACGTAAAAAAAAGCATCGATTAGAACTTCTTTATAAAATGCGGTGGGAATGTCCTAAAAAGGTAATTATAAAAAGTCTACTTTATAAAAAATACCTACAGAAGAAAATCTTAACGTTCCTAAGTTATTTATTTTACTTGGCAACTAAATTCATTTTCCTTTTCCGCCGTTATTTCTCAACCTCATTTTAATGTTTCTTAAGAATTTAATAAAAACAATTTCCTTTGTAAAACATAACGTTTCCTTTCAAACTTTTGAAGGAAGCTGCAATGCTCATTTATTTATAATCTGTTCAGGAAGAAGATAATTAACTCTTTGAGGCAAAATGTTTTGCGTAAATCAAATTCCAATGGTTTGTCTATTTATGACGAGAGACCAAGTTATTAATTATATGTATTGGTGTTTCAATAGGAAATAATTATAGTGCAGTGTACTGTGTGTTATGTGTGTGTATTGTACAGTACTGTCCAACAATGGTACAATTTCAAAATTTAAAAAACTTTGAATTAACTCGAAATAATGACTTGTTGGATAGAAACTTCTTTTCGGCACTTAGACATTTAAGTACTTACTTCTGCTTTTATAAATTTCTTCAAGTCAAATGTGCCTTTTTTTTTTTTTTTTTTTTTTTTTTTTTTTTAGGTGGTAAAATCATCAAATGAGTCCTCCCGCCCTGGGTGGGGCGGAAGGGACTGTCAGACTCTTACTGACTAAAATCCACCCGTGTTCCTTCGGATGCCCTGTACGTTCCGGGGCCGCGGTAACCTGGGTTAAGAAAAAACCCGCGACCCCAGCAGGCATTTGGCGCGAAACACGACGCGCCACCAACCCGGGCTTGGTCCTCGGTCGGACGGCGAGCCACCCATTACTCACCGTCCGCAAGCCCGCTCCGCCGCTGTGCCCTCTGCTGATCAGAGGGACACGCGTTGGAGCGTCCACACGACAGGCTATTCGCATACGGGCAAAGAGACTCCTTAAAGAAGAGTTTTTGCCCGCATCCCAGGGTGCACCGGCCCGAAAAACTGGTCTTCCCCCCGGACGTATCCGAGAGGGAACTCCAGTCCACGGGCGCACGTGGAGGTTTCCTGCCTTAGCACCCCTCCTGCCTTAGCACCCCAAGTCAAATGTGCCTAACAATGACTTACTAATGGCGGACAATAATCAGATAATATAGTTACTCTTAATGAGACCGTAATCAGACACGACCAGGAAGAATAAACAGGGCCTCAAGTCCGGTAATAAAATAGTGTCAGAATGATCTATTATTAATTTTGACAATTTTGGTAAGCTACTAATATAATGGCGTCATTATGACTTTCGAATGGTCAACCACTGATACTCCATTGGCATAGAATGCTTAATGGGAGATAGAGATTTTTACTGACTGTAGAGAGTGGTCCAAATAAAGTAATCGGAGAATTATGAAGATAAAAATAGCATATCTACGCATTATTTCGATTTCAGACATCTCAATGTCCTGTCAAGAACAACCATTGCTAATCTACCTACATTTATCCATCTTTTCTTAGAAAGCCGACATTCATTTTTTTTTCTGTAATTGATAGGAGGAAAACAATTGGAATAGCTCTTAATGAAAATAATAGATACTTGTTTCTCAAGTAATTTGACATAATTCATCTGAAGAATAGGTAGGATGACGGTATCAATAAATTTCAATCAATATTTTCTTAGAAACGAAATGGTAAATTACAACCAATTTAATTAAAAATTTACAAAGAATATTTATTGTTTATATAATATTTATTTATTAATTTATTAGTTATTGTCCAATAAAGCGAACCAGACAGCAGCAGGTAAAATTATTAAAGTGTTCCTTCTTTGATAAAAACCGGGTTTTTATTAGAACTTAATTAAATGCATAGTCTCAGGGACAGTACCTAAGCTTCTACTGACAGAGCCAATCAAATTATTATCGGGTGAGAGAGCTCTATCGAGTCCTTTGTCCTTATCTTTCATAACTACGACGAGTAATTTTTAATTTCCTTACAATTAAATTGAAGGAAATTGTTGTTTTTTTTTCTGTAAAAGTCAATGTTCGTTTTGAGTCCTTGTCAAACTTCTTAAAACAATTTTAGTAGTTCCAGTAGTTCTTCAATGTTTTAGATATTAAAATGAAATAAAATAACCATTTAATTATTATAGGATTATAATCTACATTTCACAATGCGATTCTAGAAGTAAGTATTTTTATTTTAGCGTGGTAAAATCATCAAATGAGTCCTCCGTCCCCGGGCAGGGCGGGAGGGACTGTCAGACTTGTACTGACTAAAATCCACGGTATCCTTCAATAACACTCTATATGTACCGGGGTCACGGTGATGGAATAAGTCCCGCGACCCCGGCAGGCTTTGGCCCTCTGAGAGGGGCCCCGTCATTGTGCTGACGCTCTTTGAGGCGCGCGTGGAACACGACGCGCCGTGCCATGTTACATTTACTTACAGAAATATGTAATTAATTGCCGTCTTATATATTCTATAATATTAAGTACTTAAAAAAACTGCCCCCAAATCGGTTTCACCAGTATTTTTGTTTTTCAGCACTTGTCCCTTTGTTCAAAGCTATGCCTTCGTCTCGAAAAATATTAGGAAGAAAATATCAATATGTACTAAATAAGTAAGTACCAAAAATAAAGCTCTCAAAAGCAATTAGAACAAATTGAGCGATAGCGGAAAGTTATTAATTAAAACGTAATTAATTATATAAAAGACAATTACGGCTTCTAAATACTAAATTACATTTAAGACAAAGGGAAGTTACTTTACAAAAATTGTTAAATGTGTACTTATAATACAATTATTTGATTAACAGAAGTGTTCTTGGTACTTGGTTATAAATGAAAAAGATACTCAGAGTTTCAGAATGGATGGATGTTTTTTACTCTTTCAAACAAAAACTATACTTATGAACGGAATTAGTACATAAATGGTATAAAACCTGGATTAACACAGCACATCTGAACTGGGTCTATTTGGCGCAGCCGTGAGTCACACAATATGTAAGATTTAGTTGTAAGCTTCTTGTAAATATTTGTTCATTTTTTTTTGTTGTGTGTACTTATGGTATGTGTCAATAAACGTTTTTTCTTTCTTTCTTTATCCCGGTAAGAAGTTCCAGTAAGTAATTACTAAAAGCTGAACGCATAAGCTACTACATAGTCACAAGTATTACATCCATAAATCTTCCTAAAGTCACAAGAAAAAAACATGTCTTCTGAGTTTCAGAAGAAAAAAACATGTTGCGCCGTCCCCAAGTAAAATAGTAGGTATAAAGGAAGGAAGATGATGAATCTGCCTGAAGTCACATAGAAATTCAAATCACGATTAAAATGTAGATTCCCATTAGCACACACAAGAATAGACCTCCTTAAAAACAGTCCCCAGCACGTTCAAAAGATCTCAGCGCGAAGTTCCACATCTAATAAACATAAAGTGGCTCCCCCTCTTCAGAACACGCTTTCGATACATAACGACGATGCATTGTGCTTGAGAGTTGCTTCGTGTCCGATGAGCTACATAAATCAGCCGCTATAATATGCAGATCTACTAAATCCATATTACCCTACTACCCCAAGGATCTTGCTAAACTGGTCGGATTAATGTTCATCGTTAACCGTCTGAGTTTTGCACAGTCGAGGAAATCTTTTGATCCCTTTCCATCGCTAACATTTTTTATGATGGTAGAGAGATTCTACAGTTTTATATTGTTTCTGTATAATATGTATATATTTACAAATATATAAGTATGTTTATCAGTTGTCTAGTACACATAACACAAGCTCTGCTTAGCTTGGGACTAGATAGCGTTGTGTGATAGTTGTGGAATATTATTATTATCTCTTTATTCATTTTTTTACATTTTATTATTATTATGTTACAATTTGTTTTTGAGTTTATACACATTTTGCAAAATAGATTTGAAAAATATGAAAGAATTTCTGAAGGAAAACTTAAAAGATTTCTTGAAGATAAAATTAAATAAAAAATCTCGGGAGTGAAATCTTATTTTGTGCATAATAAAATCTAATCTTGTTTGTCAACCGTTTATTAGATGATTGCGTTCGGTATCAACTTCCGTTTTCACTTCGATGGCAGTTTCGACTGGTTATTTGAAATTCAGGAAACTTCGACTTTTGATTAATTTAGTTTATCTGTTATTCAAACGGACTTCGTTCCGCCATATTTGCTTGTAAAATGCATTTAATTTTAACAGGGAATAGTGTTCAGTTAAAGTCTGTTCGTTATAACGTTAAAATATTGTAGAACGAATATTGTATGGAATTATATTGGTTTTTCTTTTCATACTGAGTTAAAACAAAATTAATGGTAGATTTTTTTTATCATCATGTACCGCCTCTTCTAATAACTAAAATACTAAACTAAACGAAATTATTACTTAGCATCGTTAAATTCATCTTCAACGCTGTCAGCTGGTAATATGCCCAAGAGAGGCGGCGTTGCCTCTTTGTATGTCATTTATGCTTAGGCTATATCCAAGGTAAAAGCCAGGTCACGAGATTTGACAAGTATCCCGGTTTTAGCTTACGGGGCATATTTAAAACGATACCGTGGGATAACTTCTGACCACAACACGAGAGAAGAAAGTAAAGTGAAAATTCCACAAATATTACACAACGCCATCTAGTCCCAAACTAAGCAGAGCAAGTGTTATGTGTGGTTTTAAACAAATAAATACTATACATATACTATACGATAAATTACACCCAGACATAGAACAAAATTGATCGTGCTCATCACACAAATATTTGTCCTAGGTGGGAATCGAACCCACGAACTCTGGCATAGCAGTCAGGGTCACTAACAACTAGACCAACAGGCCTGTCATAAAAATTCACTCTGACGTACTCACTGCTTATGATAAAATTCGTGATAAGTTATTAAAGGAACTTTTTTCATCATACCTCCCCATCGTATAGGAATGGTTCCCATGATACATCTGCACCGGGCGTTCCCTGATAACACAATAAGCCTTTTATACCGACATCCGTATTCCGAACGCGAAAAACTTCCGATTTGGAGGGAAAAGCCTCTTTTATTTATTTATAGTTATGATATTTTATGTGTTATATTATTTTACTAGTATTTTGCCGCATCTTCGGTCGAATAGTGGTGGATTTTAAGCCGCGGGAACGTAGGTACTGCTGGGATAAAATTCATTTTTTTCTTTATTTGTATAAACATTTAAACTCGCATACACTAACAACTAGACCCAGATTATATCTACATATAGTAGTTCCAGGTCATGCAAATATTTGTTCCTGTAATCAAAGCCCTATAGTACAACAGTAGATCAATCAGCCCCTTGGGCATCCGTTTTGGGTCTTTAGATTCTTCCCCATTATGACATTATAATAAGATTTATGGTTATTATTTTGAGCATTCACTTGTATTCTAGCAAATGTTACAGTACAAAAAGCAAAGGAGAACATTTTCGCGAGCATTCTAGCGAGCTTTTTGCTGAGCTGACTGTCTGACATCTTAATTTTGACAATCACCGACAATCATAAAACGTTGGTAGCGATGTTTGGCTCTGTTCATACTTCTGCTGTATTAACTTTTTACTATTCGATATGACAAAATTATTGAAACTCAAATCTATTAACACCTTTAGAGACAGGAGCTGGTATAGATTTAGTGCCACAGCATCACTCTGCTGCTATTCAGTTGTGAACAGACAGACAAACAGAGTTCCTTCCATCCATATAATATTAGTGCGGACCTCATCTGTGCAAGTTCTCGCCTTCCCTACCTTACCTACGTGCTTACGTTTTTACCCTCATCAACTTGGTAGTGTTTTTATTCATGGAAAACCCTATTTGTGTAAGAAAAACTACATTACAAAGCCTAACTTATGTAAAAGTGAGTTTGTTAAGCTTTGAAGCTGAAAACTCTGTACCAGTGTTAATTAAGTACCTACTCAATTAGTTTGGACCCTTTTTTTACGTGGTAAAATCATCAAATGAGTCCTGTCAGACTTGACTGACGAAACTCCACGGTGTCCTTCGGTAGCCTTTTGTGTACCGGAGTCGCGGTGTACGTACACGCAACCCCGAAAAGGTAGTCGGGACCCTGGAGTCGAAAAATAAGCTACTTTATATTCACATATTTTAAGTTTTTTTGTGTCTGTACGTGCATAACTTCCGAACGGCTGTACCAAATTGGATAATTTGTTTGGTTGTATAAAAAACGGTTTTCGGATAATTCATCAAGCAGGTCGAACAGAACGCGTGCAAATCCAGGGCTGGCTGAAGCAGAGAATTGGGGAAAGCAAAGCTGCGAGCTTTAGTCTATAATATTCCGATTTCATTAAATATTCTATTCCATTTCTCTCGAATTAACATTAACTCGTTATTCTCGCATACCGACAATGCATATGATATGCTGTATGTGCATTATGATTGTATGCTATATACAGTCAAAAAGGTTGATACGTAGTCACATTGAAATTTTTTGCACAGCATTAGAAAACCATTTTAAAGTTGTCTGAATACTTATCTCTTTTCGTGACTGTATACTGTCTACATCAGACCTTATTATACGTCGATCTTACTAATTTAATTTAATTTTAGCTCTATTACAATTTTAATAATAAACTAGATGAACTAATTAGCTTTCAGTCCAAATTATCTAAAATTCGTAGACATGTAAAAGATTTTATATATTTTCACGGCTGGTAACTATTAGTCTTGGCTTTAATCTGAAGGGAATCACTGAATCATTCATTATTAATTCAGCATCAAGAGCGAGTACATTAACTTTATATCACGCCTATAATCCCAAAAGGATTCGGCAGAGATGTACATTATAGCACAGTCAGCTTCAGAGAAAACTCGACCTCTTTGGTAGTTATATCATTAACATAGGGGTGAGATTTCTCTGAAGCTTACCACTATACACCCACTTTTCAGCAGTTATATTCAAGTTCCATGTTACATGAAGCACATCTATTGGAATCAACTGGACCTATTCCAAAATATGTGTCCGAGGCGATAATAAATAACACTTTTTCTGTCCCGGTAACTAACCAAGGAACTTTTGGTCAGCAGATGCAAGTGTGACCGCTAGATCAACGTGGATCCAAAAATTAAGGTTTTTTGTTTTTTTTTTTTTGTAATTAGGCCTCCTCAGAGAACCGATAGTCATCTGACATGAATTTGGACCTATTAAATATGTTAATTACATAAACTACAGCTTTCCTGAAGATATTTCCTTCACAGCTGATATCAATGAAGTCCAAGATGAATTTAAAAAGTGCATACGCTTTGGCTTTGACACATTGGTACACACGGCTAACACATCAAGCTATACAAAACCAGTTTGTCTTGATCTCGCTTCATACGATTTTACACACAATGAACGGTCAGCTATTACTGGTTTTCATAGCTTGATGTGTAGCCGTGTGTACTTGCCTGGGTTTGAACTCACAATCTCATACAACATGAGAGGCGAGTTGTTAATTTCTGGACCAATCACTGAGTCAACATAAACTGCTTTATCCCATTTTGATGTTTCATAAGATCCTGATTTAGTCTGACGATAGACAGCTATTTCCTTCCCATTATTTTCCATTGAAATGTTAACAAAAAGCGGAAATGAAAATATGAGGTCGTTTTTCGATTTCCTGTTCTTTTTGTCATTGAATTGTAATTGAATTGGGTGTTCAAAAAAATTGGAAGCAACAAAAAAACTCACTCAATTTATTTCTAAATTTGAATTCAATGTTTGGACGGCAAGGTTGACGTACTGACCAAGCGATCGGCTACGGGCGGCGCTTCGTTTCACCTGTTCGATTCCCAATCTGTCTAAATACGTGTATTATCTTCAATAGTAGTATTTTCGGGTCTAGCTGTCTGTGTGCTTAAATCCTTAAATCTTTTTAAGCGCACCCTCCACAAAGAAGGGTGGTCAACGTTTAAATAAAAAAAGAAGACCAGATATCTCTCCCTAAGTTGGGCTTTATTTTTTAATCAAACATCACCATCCACATGTTTCTTGGAATATTAATGTTTTCTGGTGAGAGTTTTAGCCATAGAAATGCGTTTAATAAAATAAGACGTTAAAAAGTTAAACAAAAGAAAGAAAAAGAAGACAAAGACAGTGTAACGTACCCTGACGTACTACGGTTTTTTAGCATCAAACTATAGCAATAAATTACACACAAGAAGGTCATTAAAATCTATTGCCACTGCAACCCCACTAGAAAATTCTAACCCCATTCCACTAACTTTTCAAAACAAGCTTCAAACGTAGAAAAGGAAAACATATAATTTACTTGACAAATGTTCAGAATATTTTTTACACAGAAATGCGCACGGCGTTGGTAAATTAGCTCACAGTAGTCGGAGTAATTTACTTCGGACTGTCAATTTGGACGGCTCATGGTAATGACACTTACAAGGAAAAATGAAATGCAAAAATTGTAAAAAATACGGGATGTATTTTTCTGGTTACTAACAGACTACACTGTCAGTTTCTTATTTTGTTTGCAATGTACTGAAAATATTGTTATGTGATATGATATATGCATTTATCTTATATTTTGAATTGAATATTTGTGTCCCATTTTGATTTGTAACATCTTTACTATTGCTATCGGTTATATATAAGTCAGAGCGTGGTGTACTATAAGAGTATTTATAGTACACCACTGACTACCTCCTACCCTTCTTATCTAAATTCATACAGTCCATCCAAAGGTTGTCTGGAAGATATCGCTTTAAGCGATAAGACCGCCATTGTAACCATAGTTATAGCAATATTGTAAAGCAGTTGTTTTAAAATGTTTGGTGTACAATAAAGTTTTACTCTATCTATCTATAAGTCATTTCGTAAAATGTAACGGAAATGTATAAAATGGCAATGGAGCAGGATTGGTCAAATCAAATAGCGTCTCTATTTCTTTCTCTTTAACGACAATACGTCCTTCAAACTGCCTAATTCTCTTTACTTTGCCTTTTGATCTCCACATGTATAATAATCTAACTAAACAGAAGTTTTTTTTACTATAATTTCAACGATAAATTCACAACCTAGGAAAACACCTTTTATACAAAACATTACAATCACTTAAGAGTGAGTTTTCCAAGAAAAGCGCGGAACAGTACCCTTACGAACTGCAGCCGAGCGTTATTAAATCGACTTTGCAGCAAGAAGTCTTTCACAAAAGATCCTTTAAACAAGTGCGTCGTCATATACGTCTTGTGAGAATTTCAAGAATGAGGAAAATGTGCGATTTTGTACCTTATCTAGATGAGAGCATGATAGTCGAAATAATTTTTTTAATTTTAATTTCTTTTTTTTTTGTAATTTAGGGCAATCACATTTGGGGCAATCATACATGGAAGTGGCAAGCTTATGCAAGACCTATGTTTGTCCCATTGCTAGGGCAAAACATAATTATAAGTTTTTATGTTTGTAAGATTGTATGTACTAGTTAATATTCGAAGCTACTAATCAATCAGGATATTATAAAATGTACCTATTCCAAAAATAAATCATCAATATATTATGGGAATCTAATTTTGAGTATCATGCACGAGCAAAACCTAGTAGGTAATAATTAATAAACAAGTTATATGAAAACTCTGCACGTTAACGAGCCATCTCAAGAACTTCATTCATCTCATAATTAAGTGATGCTCCACCTAACTTATTATTCACTTAGTGAACTATTAAAAGTTAGTGCATGTTCTAACAAGTGAATAAGTCAAGCCAGCTCTAAACTACGAAGTTCTGGAGTGGCGTGGCTATAGACTATATAGACATGGAGTAGACTCGTAACTCAGGGGCTTATGGCTTACTATACACAGCCAGTCAGGTCGATGAAGTTATATATAGATAAAATTGATTTACAATATTTAGGCACAATTATTTTTTTGACAATAACAATAAAACTGTATCAACTAGAACAGTTTCAATGTTATTTTTACGACTGTGGTGTAAATCCAAACAAAACAAAGCCAAAGAGGTCCAATTTGGCCCTGGATTGAGGTAACTGGAACTCAGGGACTGTCAGACTTGTACTGACTAAAATCCACGGTGTCTTTCAGTAGCCCTTTGTGCTGGGCTTTGGCCCTCTAAGGGGGGGGAAGCCTCAAACAGTCTCAGCATTATGCTGAGACTGTTTGAGGCGCGCGTGGAACACAACGCGCCGTCGACCGGACATGGTCCATGGTCGAACAGCGAGTCGCCCATAACTCGCCACCCGCATGCCTTCTAGCTATATCTGCTTAGACTTGAATATCACCACAACATGAATAAGTAAATGACATTGCATTATAACATTAGGTATAAAATCCACTTGCCCTAGCCCAATTTATTTGGGTTGGCATGTTCTCCAAAACTCCTAGAAAAGGAAACCCTAATTTTAGGTATTCATAGAAAAGAACGATTCTAGTGAATTCATGAATAGCATTGTACTTACTTTGTGCCAAAAGTACCTACATTAATAATTTAGTACCTCATTATGAAATTATTTATTATGCAACAGAAGTCTTAGTAGTAATGACTGAAATTGCGGATGTACGTACAAACACTATTTATGTCTCCCGTTAGTTTTGACTGATTGTGTTTTCGAATAGGTAATGAGATTCGTTATTATCCTCATTATACATTACATCATTAGCATGTAGCGCTTTTTTGTCGTGGAGGTAAGCAAAAACTGCAAAAAATCGTTTGCTCCTTAATGATCCTTACCTGCCTTTGTTTAGAGGAAACTACCAATTACATTAAAAAAACCTATTTCTAAAAAGCGAAAAAAAAAATACTAATAAGCTAACAAAGAAATACCGGAACACGTGCCTGAAAAGCTTGCAATAAATTATAATTTTCATAACGCAGAACGTTAACATTCCGAAACTGTGCTTAGAATGAATGGAGCGGTATTATTTAAAAATATGTATAAAGTCAGTATAATCATTTTACGAACCAAGCCTGTATTCATTTCAAATTTATTTCATTTACAATTTATTGATAATTATTATAAACATGGTTGGATATTAGTGACTCGTTCACCACAGAAAAGATCTGGATGAAAGGTACCTCCGCAGATTGACATTATGATATTACTTTCCTAGGCGATAATTAACGAACTTTACACTGGCATTAGCTAGTATTCTATTACATTATGTATTTTATTCTATTATTCTACAGTGGCAAAGCTAGTAGGCGTCGCCCTAAAAGAACATAGGCTGATCTAATTAGAGAAGGCCCTTCTAAAAGGTCAAGTGTGTAATACTCAGAAGCATGTAGATGTGTGCCCAGATGTATGATGTGTGCTCAGATTTATTATGTGTGCCAGATGTGTGATGTGTGAAGTGTGAACGTGGACGAAGCGAAAGGAATAATTATGTGCGAATCGTAGCAGGTGGCGTTCCGAAGTTTAGGGCGGGGGAAGTGTTTTTTGGTTTTTCTAACAGAAACTCAGTATGTGGCGTCTGGACTTGTGCCTGGTAAATGTCAATAAGCCCAATGATATTGTAAAGTACTTTTAGTAACATTTTAATTAACTTGCTCACTAAGTAAAGGTCTCGCCACAACTTTTTACTGTTTCTCTTGCGCAGTTTTCTCCGGTCAATCTTGCATAGTAAAATATAAAGGTGCAGTGTCAACGTTAACACGGTTTTCATTATTTTTTTATTCCTTCTCGACTCCACCCCCGCTTCTAGCTAAGCACTGTCCATTGAAATACGATTATGTTTCAACCTCCAGCCTTAATAAAAAGTATAGGTAAGTAAAGTATCTTGCAAAAAGTTAGTGCATTATCAGCTATACTTCTCTTTAACCCTTCAAAAATTACAAACGTTGTGTTATTCATTTTATCCTCGAGTAATCCAATTACGCCACAGTATCCGGAACCTTTGCATTATCTAATATTTTTCACCTTAGCCTGACCGCTTGACCGCTCGGTAAACCTCGTTTTTACATGTCAGTGATCCTTTTCATGCTCACAGACCCTACATTGTAGATCCAAGGTTTGATTCCCTTACGAAAGGATTATCTTTACGCTTTCGTTGTCACAGGGTCTAAAACTGCGGGTTAACATCTACGGGTTGATTGTGTGTGAATAGAAATCTATTCACTCAATCTATTCTTCTAGGTTTCTCTTTCTGCAAAGTTTGCGGAGCGAAGACGAATTTTGCTTGAGTTGTATAACGTCTAGCCTCGATTTTATCTCAAATATTTTCTCTGGAATTCATTTTGAAAGAATGCATTTTAATCGTCACATTGTGTGAGCACAATCTAGTGAATAATATGAAAACGTTTGCAAAAGTCATCTTTAGTCTGAGAAAGAAACTTTTCGCTGTGTTGATACGAGTATTTCAAGTACGCAAAGTTCAATTCAATTTTACTTTGTTTTACTTGTTTAGAAATTTCGTAATTAACTTTGACAACAATAAGACAATATTCAGTCTGGTTGGAGTTTGTTGCCAATTACTTAAAATCCACAGCTTTCAAGATGTTAAGTTTTGGTACCAAACAAGCGTTATAAGAATAATAGCTACAGGATGAGTTTCATTTCATCCCCTTGACTTTCAAAGACTTTGTTTTCATAACATTATCTTTTGTTCCATCTCATAAGTTATCGAAATGGAATATATGTATACTCAGTATAATGAAGGGGTAAAGTTTGTTTGTTTCTAAGTTATGAAGTTATAAGGGGATAATCTTCGTAACTAGTGGTCCGATTCTGAAAGTTTTTTCTTTTCTAGAAGGCTACATTAACCCTGAAAGTTATAAGCCATATTTACGTAACATTTCAATAAAAAGGATTATCTCTAACCATAAAGCAACAAAAGTCAAGGACAAAAAAATGTTTATGAATATTTTTGTTCACATTTCAAAACTAGGTAATTTATTCTATAGCTGTTACAAATCATTTACGAAGCCTACCCAATTGATAACCCCTTGAAAATCAACATACTCGTAATTAGGCGGATTCTTGACAACGTCGATAAAAACTTATCTTACTAATGTTTTAAAAAGTGAGGATGAACCGATAGACAGAAGTTTGTAACTTATATGAAAGAGTAACAAACGAGGTACCGAATCGACGAATTCAGACAAAAGGTACCTACCCAAGGCTTAGTGTATAACCTAGGATAACACATACTTTCGAAACTTTTAAACAGGAATGACGTTTTTGTGGGAATAATTACCAAAATTATACAGTGAAAGAAATATAACACCTTGTAAAACTATACTAATTGGTCATACAAATCCATTTAGTGACACCATACCAACACACCAAATAAATTACATTTGTTTTAAAAATATTTGCTATATTAATGAGTTCCTACTTTAAATGCAAATTAATTTGAGTTGCCTATTTATAACATCAAAGGCTTCGTTTGTAAACGTTCGGATATTCAATAATCTATTTGCAATACGATCGGAATTCAGCTGTAATCGGATATTTTCGTATAATCATTTGATGCACGTATTGGATTTAATATAATAGTTACGTCATTGAGATTATTAATATTACTAACTGTTGCCAGCGACTCTGCTCGCTACAACACGAACATACTACCAAGGAGACTTGATATTTGATAATTTTGGTTAGTTTTAAAACGATGCTGATCTTTGGTACACATCTGTGTGCCTTTGATCCAAAACCTTACAGTAGTTTTTGTTTTTAAGAAAACAATCATCCAAGGCACGTTTGGTGCAGTGGCTGAGCAATTGGACTGTTGCGCTGTGTGTCGCGGGTTCGATTCCCGCACTTTTTTTTTGGCGTGGTAAAATCATCAAATGAGTCTTCCCACCCCGGGCAGGGCGGGAGGGGCTGTCAGACTTGTACTGACTAAAATCCACGGTGTCCTTCAATAGCCCTTTAAGTACCGGGGTCACGGTGATGGAATAAGTCCCGCGACCCCGGCAGGCTCGATTCCGCACTTAACAAATATTTGTATAAGTGATCTACTAGTAGTTGTTCCGGGTCTGGGTGTTTGTGTATGTGAGTTTCTATGTTTGTAAACGCACCCACGATACAGGAGAAACTCCTAGAGTGGAGCAACGTATTTAAAAAAAAAAAAGAAATGAAAACTATGCTCACAAACGTAAGTAATACGTAAGATTACAAAAATAGACACAATAAAATATAGATTAAACAATTTACTTTACATCTTAAAACCTTCAGTTGCTTGCAGACTAACTTTCAGAAACCTAACTACAATATTAATGTCCAATTTAATCAAGTTTAGTGGTTCTAAAAGAAGTCAAGCGTCAAATTAAAGTCTCCAGGTCGCCGTCTTTAATCAAGGTAAAAAAAAGACAAATTGTTCTAACTTATTTCGTAAATTAAAAACTTTATTCAGGTCCATGTTCCTTCAATCTTTGTCATTTATAAGGTATTTAATATAAAAGGAAAAATCCGTGCTGCCATCAATCCTGAAAATCCTACTGCGTGCCATGAATATCAATTTGAAATGTTACATTTATGCAAGATGATTTTATCACTTGAATATTAAAAAACTTTTTTCAAAAAAAATTTAACCGCCTTCAAAAACAACCACAAAAAAGGGTAAAATAACCTACAAAATAACTTTTCTTTCGGAAGTCGGTGGCTTTGTTTTATTATTTCGATGTCTTTTTGCCACCGACTTCCGAAAGAAAAGTTATTTTGTAGGTTATTTTACCCTTTTTTGTGGTTGTTTTTGAAGGCGGTTAAATTTTTTTTGAAAAAAGTTTTTTATTTTACTATTTTTAGTTTTAATATTCAACCCAAATTCTTGGCAAACACAACATTTTCTTACATGTACACTAGAATTTTGTAATCCGTAGCACCGGTATTAACATCGCCCATGTTTTGTACATAAAAGAAAGTTCCAATAAAATTCTCTATCTCAAAAAATGCTGAACAGAGTTCGATGAAACTTGCAGTATTCCCTAAGGTGAACGATCCCTAGTACAACAAAAAAACAATTTTGAAAATCGCTCCACAATTGGCGAAGTAATGGCGTAACAAACACGCAAAAAGTAAAGATCATCATGTCGTCCAAGTAGGCGAAATTAATAAAAATGCTCACAAAATAAAAAGTACTGAACCAAATTTGATGAAATTTTTATGGGACCACACTGCAAGTATCCTGCATCGAACAAAAAAAGAATCACACTAATCGGACTAGAAACCTCGGAGTAATCGATGTACAGTAGGCAATCAAAATTGCAGTGTCTCGTTATCAAAGAAATAGCTTAACGTTTAGTTTGACTTACGACCTTCTAATTTCGAGATACACAATAATCCATCAACATAATTTCAAGTAGAGTTCATAATTTCAACGATAAAATATGAGTCCAGCTAGCTCAGTGGTTAAGGCGTTTACATAATTGCGTTAATCGAAAGAGGTGCGAGTTCAAATAACGTGCAGCAGCTGTTTACTTTTTGTAGGTTAAATATTTTTACACACAGGCAGAAATGGCCTTGTTAGGAATTTCTGTGTGTTGTTGGTTAGTTAGAAAAAAAAATTGTTAATTTTTGTTTTAATAAACAAAACTAAATAATATATTACTTCTTTGAAAATAAACAATAAGCGTAAATATACAAAATAATAATAAATTAATAAGTTATTTATTAATAATATTGTCACGAATTCAACAATACTAAATGAAAATAAAAAAAAATGTCGTCTTTAAATTAAAGATTGATTTCAATGAAAACAAAAGAACGTAGCTAAGATTCGAACTCAAACCACATTGATCATGACCCCACGCTATCCGCACAGTCATGTTAGATCATTAGTAATGAAAGCAATGCAATGGTGACCATCAGTCTGTTTTTGTTAGTTAAAAATTTCCACTAGTTTCGTTAGTACTGCTTATTGTCATATTATTTCGTTTAAAATTTTTACCAATGATGATAATTTATCCTACAGGGCTTAGAATAAAAATGCATGTTTTGTAATTTAAAAATAATAATTTATTTTAGTTGTAATTATTGTAATTCTATGTTTTAGCTATAGTTATAAAACTGCTAAAATTATGAATATTCGAGCTGAATATAATGTTATATTATAGTTGTCGTAGTAAATCGTCGATACAATTTTTATTATTTAAACATAATTATGAAATTATTTAAATGGATCTTTGACGTAATAAAATAGTAAATAAGAGAATTTAAAAATTAAAAAAAATATGTGCTCTTCAAATTAATATAGGTGGTTTTAAGGGTACTTCGTTTTATTATGCGTCGCTAATTAGCAATTACAGGGTATTTTAATTGCGAACATCTTAGTATGTTATTTTCTATAAGAAAATTAATAAAACCGTATTTACTTTACCAAAAGAAATAATAAAGTTATCATTATTAAAGTCGTTTATTTTGAAATAATAAAGTTATCATTATAAAAGTCGTTTAGTATCAAGACACCGCGGCCCTGAAACGCAAAGGGCCAGTTGCCTTTTGCGTTCCAGTGCCGCAAAACCGAACAAGGCGAGCTTGGTATTCGGGTCACCCCGACTCGGACATGTTAGATTAGGCCCTGGAACGCAAAGGGGCAGTTGCTCTTTGCCTTCCTGGGCCGCGAGAGTAAGCGAAGTGAGCTCGGGGTTTGTGTCACCCTGACTCAGACCGATTAGGTTAGGTTAGGCCCTGGAATGCAAAGGGCTAGTGGACCTTTACGCTCAAGTGCCGCTATGTCCCGTTACTGTTCCAAAATAAACGCCTTTTAGCATGGCAGCCCTGGAACGAAAGGTCCAGTTGCCCTTTGCGTTCCAGTACTGCGGTATCAAAAATTATTGAGCTTATCAAGTTTCTTCCGTTCCACCAAGTTCAATTTAGAGAAAAAAAGTTATATACTATCAATAAAAAAATACCCTGTTACAAGATATTGAGGTAAGTTTAAGGATCGTTTTCTTTACGAAAAGATGTTTGAAACCCCTCAATTCTTAATCCTTAAATAATAAGTTATCAATAAAATGATGTTTACGTTTTCAGTCTATTTACAATAAATAAACAAAATTCATATCAAAAAAAGGTCCTCGAGAAAATCATAACTTTTTTTATTCCCATAAACGTAACGGTTTATAGCTGATATTCGATGATGTAAGCCTTCAATGTTGACTGCACGATAAACGGTTATTATTTTCGTGTTCAATTAAGTTGAATTAATTATTAATTTCGTGTTACACGGAAACCATTTTCCTTAGTATTCATTCGCTGACGTCCCTGTTTATTCTTAACAACTCATCTCATCATCATGCCATATCTCGTATCCCACAGACTCATAGTATTACGTCACTAGAACAAAACATAGAATACTATTATTATCTTTATGCAAAAACAGCTGTTGATCTATTTTATTATTAAGAAAAAACTGTAATATAATAGCACATACTAAGTATCAATCACTTTTCTTTTACTTTTAAACAAACTCTTTTGAATATGGAACCTTATTTATAAAAGAAAACTAACATGTCATGTGAAATAGTTAAAATTTAAATGTTAGTACTCACACTTAGTCCGGTTTCTTTTCTTATTTTGTTTTAAGTTTCATCCACATATTTTATGCAGGGCTATAATGTTCGCCCTTAATATTTATATAATTCCCATTGTTAATACTTCACTGCAAAACCATAACAGTGTTATACGTAAACAATCGTCACATAAAATAATCAGGAATCAACAACGTTCCATTATGAGACTCGAAACGAACTAACATAGTTTTGTCTACCTCACAAATAAAAATAATTTACGTTTGTCACTTTTGTTTCGTTTTCTGTGATCTACCTACAAAGCTTTATTATACTAAAATTATGATCATAACCACAGATATAGATAGACCATTATATCTGTGATTATAACGAACGACACGCAACACTAATGACTAATATTGGTAATTATAAAAAAAAAAAACAAATTATGTTATCAAATTCCTACTTAAAAAAGTATTAGTAATAACAAAAAGAATAAAGTAATTATTGAAAATTAAATTAAATAAAATAATAATTGGAAAAAAGGTGAGGATCGATCCATCGCCGCAGCGTACGAATCCTACGACTTTTACCACTGCGCCATCATTACTTGTAGAATGATGGTTGAAATTATGAAGTATATCATAAGTTAATTTGATTTGTATAGTATTAAAACAACTTATTACAAAAGGACGTAAGTCAAAGTGAAGCATCAGTCTATTGCCTTAAGAAGTTGATGCTGGATTTTTGAACCTGACTGTACATACATAAAAAAAAAAAAAAAAAAAAAAAAAAAACATACCGACCGAATTGAGAACCTCCTCCTTTTTTTGAAGTCGGTTAAAAAAAGATGGCATACACCGTATGTAAGTGCAGTACGTTAAGTCCTCATTTTTCATCACGACTGAAATCAATGACTTTTGTAAAGGGCTTGAAGTGATAATTAAAAGATTATAGATTTTATTTCACGTCGTGTGCATATCCGAATAAAAAAAAAAACAATTTTGATATTTTTTTTAATTGAGAAGAGTTTTGCTCTTGATACTGGTCAAAGGTCACTGAGACAAAGCTTATGATGTGTTGAGCTTACGCAGAAGAAGCCTGTTGACTCTATCTTTTGAATAATTCAGTTTGTATGCGTTCGGAAACACCGACGCAAGAAAGTGAGTTCCACTTCTTTGCCGTGAGCGTTACGAAAGAAGATTGAAAGTTTGGTGGAGTCGCAACTAAGTATAGATGATATTTTATCCGATGGTAGAAGGGGGGCAGTTTTCTTTTTTTCGAAGTATGTTATAAATAATTATCAATATGTGTTTCTCCGGTCTATCATAAACATTTTGGCAGGTTTAATGCTGCAATTTGCAATGTTGCAGTCACAAGGGAAATTGCATCATAACATGTATACGACAGCAATTTAAGCATGTAAGTAATCCAGAATAATTTGAAAATCTTAATACAACACGTACCCATACCATACATGTAAGGCTTAATAAAAATTCTCAGCGAGATACGAAAGACTCCCAAGTGGCCCATTGCACGCTCGTTTGTGACACTCAAATCAGCAGCCTTTAAAAATAGATGGTGATATTCAGAAATGTAACGCGAAATTTCAACATTTTGCTCTTTTGCCGACTCTCGCCCTTCGCGCCACTCGAGGTTAAGAGCCGCCCTTCTAGCGCCTGATTCAGCTGTATACAGCGAAAACACCGCTTCAAGCAAAACCTTCCGATCAAGTGTTGCTCTTATAAAAGTTTAATAAAGCAATCCCTTTGTCTATACGTACAACCACGATCGCCTCCGAAAGATTACATGCGTTCGTACATACTTTATCCCGCTCTTTAAGCTGTTATGACCGTTATAACTTTGATATAAGGGTGTGAATACTGTAAAGAGGTCGTTTAAAGCCCGGTCCGGCGTGAATATTTTATTCAGCGGTTTATAGCATTTATATGATTTTGGTCTGACCTCAGGGATTAGTGTGTTAACTTGACCCTATTAATTTATGTCGTGAAGGTATCTCGTTTCGAATTTAATGTTGGGAAATGTGTGAAAAGCTCGGTAATAATATGCAAAGGGATTGTTAAGAGAATTAGACAGTTTAGAATGTACAGCTATGAGAAATTAAATGGTATGAGCGTTTCAACTAAGGGTTGGGCGGTAGAACGGCCTTGGCGCCATATTTTAACTTCATGTACGCTTTTTTAATACTTTAACGCTCTGAAATATAGAATAATCGTATAATAATAAAACTGACGATCGTTTATACACGTGTAACGTTAAAAGAGCAGAACGTCTCGTGGGGTAACTCAGTACATGTTACTGAACAATGTTTGTTCTCAGACTTTTGGAAATTCGCAAAAAAAAAATTGGTTTTTCATACAAAATGAGAAATTGATCGAGCCCATCAGTACGAAAAATCAAGTTTTTTTTTTGCGAATTTCCAAAAGTCTTAGAACACAAATTGTTCAGTAACATGCACTGAGTTACCCCACGAGAGGTTTTGCGCTTTTAACGTTACACGTTGTATACATAATATAATAAACGATAATTATTGAAAATTAATTGCTCAAAACATTTCCGGGAAGCGTGCTTCACCATTAAAGAAAGACTAGCCATCAGGAGAGATAGTGGCTAAACAAAAACCTATACCCAAAAAAAAGAAAAACTTATTGAAGTGCTCTAGAAAATATATAATTTCTTAAAACAAAAGGCTCTTTCTTCTTAATCGTTTGTCTCGGTAATCCTTTGAAATGTAAATGAATAAAAGTTTTCATTTAAACATTATGCGAAAGAAAACGAGTTATTTTAAAAGAATGAGTAGGTATCTCCTATTGTTCAGGATAAAAAACGGATTTTTACTCTTTTCTAAATGGAAATCATTAGCCAAGAAGTAGGTTATTAGTTTAGTTTTACAAACTAGTGGTGGCCCAGTGGTTACTGTCCCGATTATCATTTCTACGTCACGGGCTCAAACTCAGTTAGGTCCAAAAAATGTAAGTTTTTTTTTCATTAGGTACCTCTCTCAAAATTTTGAAGAAAAACTTTATGTTAGGAAACCGGCATATCCTAGAACTCTGATATTAACACTGGGCTGCGTGCTGAATTACAACTGACTTCAACCGTCTATTCCCATGTGTGTGGGACTGGCTTTGTCCGACCCCGATTTTCCACACTGGCGACAAACCGGCAACACACAAAGAGGAGGCAGTGTCCCAGCAGTGGGAACATTGTGGGCTGATTATGTATGTTATGTTATTTGACTTCAGATACTTTGCCATTTCGTCGATTGATCCCGCTCAAATGGGACTCGCGGGTCCAATTGAACAAAGACCCTAGAAAATATCTGAAGTAGCATTTTTGAATTTGTCTATCTACTCGTACACACGGCTATGCTCAAGCTAAGCAAAACCGTCGAATATGCGGAAAATCATAAAAGACAGACCACGTTAAACTGGTTTTGAATAGCTTGATGTGTAACCGTGTGTACTACCATTATTATCGTCATCTAAAATTATACAGCATATAATATCGAATATGATTTGAAATGCGCTTTATCTAATAATACGATTATGTATCATGACAATGTAATATCCTTGCTAATAGCAATCGGTGTGTAATGGTTTCAATAATTGAATTATCTATTGAAGTGCGGAACTGAATGTACTAGACAGTATAAAGTAATCATATAATATTGTGGTATAGGTATTTATTGAGTAGTTGACTGCATTGATGGCGAATTGTTTTACGCAGTACATTAGATCTGTGAAAGAACAATACGAAGTTGTCAACTCATTTATTAATGTGGTATTTCACTACAATTTAATTTTTTTTTTTTTTGGAAGTCCACTTTTTCCAGAAAAACTTTAACTACATTTTTGAATCGTATGGTAAAGTGACGCACTAAGTCTTGTGATAAGTGGAAAAATAAATAAAGAAATTTTAATAATACTTCCAAAGAGGACTCACATTTATACCTACAGAACACTTAAAAATAATAACGGACAAGTAATACAAAGAAGTTACGAGTATGAAAAAAAAATAATCTGATCCTTGTTGTGGAATTAGTTTGATGTAAAAAAAATACGGTTCCTTAAGGTGAATGCTCCAACCAGCCCGCGAAATTCAAAAAATCTTGCGTTGTTTTTGAAATTTGCAGGTCATTGCTGGGTTTTAAGTTGATTAAAATATTATTCGCGGTTGTAAGACGTATGTAGTTACAGAATTATAAACATCAAAATCACCAATACAACCCTCCAAGTTCATAAAACCCAAGGAACAAAAAAAAACAGAAAAAGTCATTCCTAGGGCCGGAAAACGTCGACCGCCACGCCGAACGACAATTCGCCACTTGTGTAGTCGGTCCACCTAGTGCAGTGGTTCTTAACCTTTTAGTCATGAGGGACCATTTTACCAAATTTTTGTCTTGCCGGGGACCACCAGTTGGTTTTACTACATGAAGGATTCGTTGATAAAAAAAACAAGCACAATTTTATAATTAACACTCATTTATTTATTGTTTAGCAAAAAAGTAAAAGTTACAGATTTTAATTTAATGTGATTTTTGTGACTGCATACTCTTTACTGACTTCTGAATTCTTGGTTCAGTGCTATTCAAAGCTAAACGCATGTCGGCAGTAGCATCCAACCGATTTCGATGTTTGTTCGCGTCACGCCACATATTCGCACACGCTCAGGATGGCTTCGCGGACCACTTGGAATGCCTCCAGGGACCACTAGTGATCCGCGGACCACCGGTTAAGAACCACTGACTTAGTGGGACCTAGTGGGACGCTGCGTCAAAAAAATCCGTGAATAAAAGCTACAAATTCTTGAATAAAACTTCGATGAAGTAAACTTGTCAAATCAAAAGTGCATCCAGCAATATTGGAAGAACAAAGCCACGGTGTCGTGAACTATGCGCGGAACTTAGAGAAACTTTGAGAAACTTCGGAGAACTTGAACTATGGGTACTATGGGCAGATATTGTACAAGTTTTCACTGCTACCCTTTGTTCCCTGCCTACTGTACTGAGACAGACAGAAAAAGAATGGTATAAAAGATAAGGGACCTATATTAAATGTGTCGTGGGTGCGTTTATAAACAAATATGAGTTTATATGTTTGTAAACGCACCCACGACACAGGAGATTCACACACAAACGCCCAGATCCGGAACAACTACTTGTAGATCATAATAAATAAATATTTGCTCCGTGCGGGAATCGAACCCGCAACACGCAGCGTAGCAATCTAATCGGTCAGCCAGTGCACCAACCGTGCCGTCAACAACCACGCAACAAGTTTTAAAAAAAGCACTTGAAAAACGTTGTATTAAAAAATGGTAATGGTAATACCGTCAGTTATTTCGTCATGGTTTCGAATAATTTCAATGAAGTGATTGGAGTAGAGAAAGAGTGGAGTGATTCCATGCCTGTGTGTAGTAGGTATTTTTTTATCCTTAGATATTATCACATAAAACTTTAATCAAAATTATATTAATAATACAGTAAATACGTCAAATGAGTCAAAGGTGGACCGGGAGGAACTGTCTGTACTGACTAAAATCCATGTACCTTCTTTAGCCCTTTACGTTTCAGGATGTCGGTTATTTGATAAGACAGTTCCACGACCTTGGTAGGCGTTTGACCCTCAATAGTGGGCCCGTAAGATTGCAAGAGGTCTTTGAGTCATAAACAGTTATAACACCAATGCGATGTTAGTATACCCCAAAGATACACAGTCATCTAATATTCTAAACGAAACATATATTTTAAAAATATTTTTGGGGATTAATAAATTGTTGTATCGTTTTTTAATAATATAATGGCTAAAAACTTTTATAGCTAGATCCAGAGCTTAGTGATATCTTTACAGCATTATGCATCGCTGCGGCTCAAAGCCAATGCAAGCTCTGACGTCACGGCTATATAGATAAAAGGTATTCATATTGTAAACGATGACGGATGGTTAACTAATTAGGGCAACATTTTAGATACAGTCTATGGATTTTAACCGAGTTCAAGAAGGAGATTATGTATTTAGCTTTCTCTTTTGTTTTCTTTATAACTGACTTCAAAAAAAGGAGGTTGTTGATTACTTCTTGTAGAGGAAATTTACCTTTGGGCTCCAAATTCTATCAAGTCGTGGCAATAAGTAAACAAGATTTTATTATTTTGGTTTTTAAAGTCTGTATTTTTATTCTAAACTATTAATTAAATAATTAAAGCGCGGTTCATCATAATCTCGGCTCGGCTCCATTTGGTCAATAAAATGAAAATGTTTGACAATTTCTACCGGTAGGTCTTGAGATTAGCGCGTTCAACTTCAACCAAACAAAGTATTCAGCTCTATAATATTACTACAGATTTTATCGTTTTACAAAAGAAAACATAAAATTTGTTTTTTTATTCTCACCTCTACATAAACGTTTTGGAGATTAAAAGCGTCTTGTAAACTTTAACAAAATTATCAAAAGTTGAATGATCAATTACAAAGTTTTAAAAGAACTAACATAGACATAGCCCACAGGAATAAAAAAAATATATTTTGTGGATAAATTACTTTTCCCAAAGTTGAAATTAAGTTCACCAAGTACTAAGAAAAAAAGTTGACGCAAAAGACTTGAAACAAAAAAGGGTACTGGTGTTTCTTTATCTCTTATTTAGGGAAGGTTGTCACAGTTTTTCAAAGGCAAAGCTTCGTCTGAAATGGTGGCTAAATAATTATAATAACAAACGTTCGGGTCTTCGTTCTTTTTTTTTACATGGTAAAATCATCAAATGAGTCGCCCCGCCCCGGGCAGGCGTCTGTGTCGGACTGTCAGACTTGACTGACTAAAATCCACGGTGTCCTTCGGTAGCCTTTTGTGTACAGGAGTCGCGGTGTACGTATGTCCCGCGACCCCGGCAAGGCTATGACCCTCTATAGGGGGGCCCGTCAGCGTTCGGATCTTAAAATAAATAAACTTATTAAAATTAAGAGGATAAATTAAAAGTCTTCCAAAAATCAACTTTACTTGTCCGTTACAGTCCCAATACAGAGTTCTTTTGATAACAACAAATTGCTACATTGTCTGTTTTGTACACTTGGCAACGTTTAAATGCAAAACAGGATGATTGAAGGCGGAAACATATTATAAAAACGCGACGCGACCCGATGTAACGCGATGCGTGTTGAGTCGAATCAATAGTATTGTTTTCCGTAGACCAGAATCACACTATGAACATCCGACGCGACGACATGCCTGCACATTTGATTCGAGTCAACACGCATCACGTTTCATCGGGTCGCGTCGCGTTATAATAGTGTGATTTGACCGTAAAAGGTCACAAAGAAACAATCAAACTTAGTTTTAAAATAACTAAGTAATATTTAGGGAGATAATTTCGCAACCCTTAAACCCATGGTTCATTGAACTTTATTTCTCATGGCATTCCCTCCCTCGTTACACATAGGTACCTAAGATTACAAACTCATTATTTTCAAAAATTTCCTCTTCCCAAGCGAGTTCGCGTAACAAAGAGGATATATTTCATCCGGTCCCCGTGTGGACCGACCTAAAAAGTAGCCACCGTCGCCTATCTGAAGCTTACCGTATTTCTTAAAGAATATAAGTAGTGAAGTAACAACGTTAAATCATTTGCGACATTTTCTTTTCTCTTGTACCTAAAACTAGCAAGACTCATACACTGGTTCTTTTCAATTACTGACTAAAACCTTTGTCGAAGAGACAGTCGACGCGAATGAGATGCGAAGCGTTTTTTTGAAATATATGGAATTGTTTGAAGCCAGTCACATTGACTATCGGACCGCTTTTGTTTTTCAATGTGACTGGATTCAAACAATTCCATATATTAGAAAAAAACGCTTCGGATCGCCTTCGCTTCGCCTGTCTGTTTGATAAGGACTTTAAGGAGCATTCATACTCATCAGTCACCGTCTCGTCACGTCGCCGGCATGGTTTAAAATACAAAATGTTTCTACACTCCTATATGATATTTGTACCCACACGTCAGTCACCCGAATGTGATCTATCAGTCACGTCACTGGTCAGGCATATTTCTATACATGTTTCATTCGGTGACGTGACTGAGGTGTGTGAATGCACCTTTAAGGTACAGATTCGTATTACGAAAAGAAATAACATTAAGGTACAATTCTGAGACCGGTTTCCTCACTGCTGGTTTCTTACATCAAATTGATATAAATCCAGTTTATAATAAAACAGATAATGTCCGATTGTTCCGCTCGAAGTCGTAAATACGTCTTAACAATTTAAAAATCTACAGAAAAACAAAACCAGAGTAAAAAATAATACAATAACAGATTATTTCCCTCGTAATTTATTCAATGTCGTGTAAAGATGGAATGAACCAAAAGTTAATGGACTCCGTTCAGATCTTAACAAATAAAGCAGTCCTGTTGATGCGGTATTTCGAGGAGAAATGTGTCATTTTTTTGACTACTGACTTGTAATAAATAATAGCACAGCAATTTATGTATTTATTTTAATCTGTAATGAAACAGCGCTGTAATTTTGCAAAAAAAAAGCAATTACTGAATCTGATCACCGGATCGAGAAAATCACCGGAACCGGAAAATCCCCGGATCTAGTTCCGTTTTCCGGATTGCAATCCCTAGTAGTGTGCAACTTTTCCGCCACTGCCTTCGGAACCACACCTTAAATCTTGCATCCCTTTCATGTTTAATCTATTAACCTACTTATTTTACTGTCACACAATGTTTACAACTGTTTGTGTCATTCTTATTTTATGGCGGACATCAACTTTTACTGTAGGCACACTTGAGCATCGATAATTCGATACAGAGCCAGGTGGCTTTCGAATAGGGTGACTGTACCTAAATTACACGGATGGACAACCAATCTAATTTATTATCTTACCTGCGCGAATTTAAGAATCATTTTCAAATTGACTGTCCTTAGTTATTGAACTTTAGGTTCTGCTTGCCAATTTGACGACAACAATGAGAATTATTTTATCGTACTGGTACATAACTTTGAGATCTATAGTAACTACCCATAATTTTATTGTTACGCGATTATATACCTTAAATCTTCATGTTACTGGTTTTTTTTTTGGGCCAGAAAAATGAACCAGAGGCGCTACGACCCACGTGTTAGAAAATTTGTAGATTATAGTTGCAGCCAATGTCTTAGTCTATGCTAAGATTTTTTTACGTGTTAAAATCTTCCAATGAGTCCTCTCACCCAGGGCAGGACTGGAAGGACAGTCAGACTTGTATTGACTCAAATCCACGGTGTCCTTCACCCTTTAAGTTCTGGGGCAACGATTACCTGATAAGACAGTTCCACAGCCCGCCATGCCTTGGCCCTTTAAGGACCTGTCAGATACCTCAACTAAGATAACCTCAATGTTTTGTAATTATAGTCGAAATTATAGGCATGCTGCCAAAGCTCTTTTCGAAAAATCCTTTATCATTTCTCTCGTCCGGCTTACCACGTCTGTCTTTCACAACGATATTACAATGTCTATCAACTGTCATTCGCAAAACTTTGAATTTGGAATTCGTGAATTTTCGTTAGTTTGAAAACCATGTTCGTCCAAAATTCTAGATGTATCTTTTAAAATAAGAAAAAAGGCTTTGTTGATAATAATAAAAATTACGCCTTGATTTCCCAGTGGAGTTGTAAAATATCATGAATGGAATTTTGCCTTTATCCCAATTTATTTGAAGTTCATGAGAACATGTTTTCTTCTATTTTCTTTAACACTTGTTGTCGTCTCATCAGACACCTCCTTCAAAATGTCAAGTCTTTATTTTTTAAATGACAGAACCTGTTATAGTGTAACTTCAACATCACAGAAAAATTTCGAAATAGGTACTTTATTTATAAAATTAAAGAAGAATGGGCAGAAATGTATGGACCCCGTCCCTTTCCTTGTAACACTCCCATCCATATATCAAATGAAAGTACGTGAAAAGTGTATCATTTCAATGTATGACAGCAAACCTGCAAACTATAGGAGAAAAAAGTTATTGAGACTTTTATGTCAAAAGATGAATTTCGATTTTCAGAAGAAAACATTGCTCTTAGCTTTTTCTCATAATAATATGTGTATAGATCATGAGAAAGAGTAACATTGTTGACTTAGCGGCACCCACTTCTGACTCTTTAAAAGAAAATCATAGTACATAGTAGTAATAATTGTATGAAAATAATGAATTTAAACTAGATTGGGGCCTTAGAGGCTCAAAGCTGTGGTAGGGGGTACCACAGGCCCTACTTAGAAGAACATGGCCATAAGACCGTCACATGCCGCCACACGCCACACACAACCCACACACCAAAACGTTACTCAACTGACTAACGAGGAAGCAAAGGAGTAAAAAAAAACACCAGTGTACTATGGATGGTCGTTGAAGTCATTATTTGGTTTCCTTCATTAGGATCCGAAGTGCTAACAGTGTCTGAATACTGCCAACGCTTGTACCCATCGTTTCCATGTGAAAATCTATGAACATCGCCGTGTGGAGACACGTTCGTATAGAGTATATGGAAATATGAGGCACGACTATAATATCGCCGCGATTCTATCGATTGTGGAGATAGCGCCTTATTCTTTTTCAAAAACGCTATAATTAAATACTAAAACTGCCATTTTCAAAATCAATGTGTGCCATTATAAACTCTGTGAATCCCGGCCGATCTTCCATATACAAATTCTCGTAATAACATACTATGACGAATTCTGATTCGCAGTAAAGATAGCGAACACGTAATACATAGTTGACGCCTGTCTTCTACTTTCATAGTCGACAAACCCAATCGTTAAGGCACAGAACCGTGGACGAGCTGAAGGTAGTCCGAGAATCGGTTAAAGAAACTAGCAAGTTTTTATTTTTTTTTGCATATCATGTGACATTTTTTTTAATACAGTAATGTCAACGATGCATTAGCACACAGTATTGAGTATGGATTAATATAATTTAAGACATACATGACTTCTGCCTAACATTATGTATCGTCGGTATTTTGACATAAAAGTCTCAATAACTTTTTTCTCCCATGGTTTACAGGTTTGCTGTCATACAATGAAATGATCCACTTTCCAAGTGCTTTCATTTGATATATAGATGGAAGTGTTACAAGGGGTGGGACGTTTTGTCCATCCTTCTTTATGAAAATAGCTATTTTTAAAGAGAACTTAAAATCGGTCAAATTTAACTGTAAAATAAATCTTTAAAATTGTTTCAGTCGTTTAGAAAAGTAAGAAAAATATGAAATTCCGTACAGCGTCCACGCTATTAGAATTTTTTACTCAAGACCATCCATCACTCCTTTTGTTACTGAATTCGTCGTAGAACGCATAAACATTAATTTGACGATTCGTGCGACCTATTGCAATTCCGGCATGATCAACTTCTTTATGTTTAAATTGTTTTCCCTGAATGTTTTTTTCCTAGATATGCGCCATTAATTTTCAATTCACTTATCAATCATATTTTTGTTTCAGGTAAGCTAACTTTTCAGCACGGCAGCCACGGTAAGTTTTGTTATAACCAGTTATGCTTATCAAAAAATGACACAGTGTATATTCAAATTTTTACATCATAATTTAAACAGGCTTCTTGATCCAAATATTCGCTCACATTTTATGTAAAAAATAATCAAGCTACTGATTTTTTATGGCAACCTATCAAATCCTTTGCCGTCATAAAAATGTTGTACCCTTTACATCTGTAACCCTCATAAACACTCATAAAATATTTACTTAATATTTACAAAAACTACCCTTCTCTTTGTTACAACGGCCTAAAGCCGGAAAACTGTAACATGAAATTCTGTAAGTTGTATCTCAAAAAAAAAATCAATAGAGATGCCGCGGACGGACGGCTCCTCCATTTTATACGAGGACAAAGCAAACACAGAATAAAAGTTTGTTTAAAATGTTAAAATAATTTTGTCAAAATATCCCAGCGGTAAATAATTTATAGTGAGACAAATTGTGCACTTTTAAGGTTCCGTACCCAAAGTACCGACAGAACCATAAAAAAACAAATGGACCGCCATCGCCAGCAGAACCATAAAATTAGTTCTGCTGGCTGGTAGACACATGAGATTTTCACAATGTAAGTATTCGTTACTGTTGTCGCTTCAGATAAAATAAAATAAATAAACTTATCGAATGTACATCGCATAGAACAATGTTTTTATCGGTCTTTTATAAAAAAAAATACTAGCTGCCCAACCTGCTTTTGTACCAAACCGATAACTTGTGTTAACAATAACGAACATTAACAAAAACAGAATTATCCAATATGGCAATATGGAGGAACACCCAAATACTCCGAAATATTTTATTCCGAATTTCGATATTTTGATTTTCAAAATTCTGAATATCATTTTATTATTTATACCTAAAAATCACAACGTCTATTATTAAAAATCACGGAATTTATTTTACTGAAAGTCGTAAATCCGATTTGTTCGTTTTCCAATTTTCACATATTCGAAAGATGTAATTAATGCTCGATTGTTTCTCGTTCCGAAAAACGATATTCCGATTTTCAATACCCCGGATAAACTGACGCTATTCTACGAAGTCTGTAACAGAAACAAATCCTTGCAAACCGACTCCACGTGGTTTTGTCTACCCTACCCCTACAGTGTTCAAGCCTGCGTAGGCTCCTTCGATCTACCTAGATATTATGGTGATCAGCAATTAAGGGTTGATTTTTCAATAACTTTAATTTGAGGAATAAAAATAGCGATTTGACATATTTTCTATAGATAATCTGTCAAACTGCCATTTTATTCCTCAGATAAAAGCTATAAATGACTATTGAATCAGCCCTAAAGATGTAACAGCAAGCGAAGCAAGCTCAGGATTTCGAGCACCCCGACTTGAATAGGTTAGGTTCGAAGGGTCAGGGAACGAATATTGATATTTCGGAATTATGAAAATAGGAATAATGATCAGTCGGAATTGGTATAATAGCTATTCGGAATTATGATAATTATAAAAATCGGTATTTTGAAATTTGTATTATCGTAGTGTACGCCGAATTCGGTGCAGTCATTCAGAATAATGCTCGTAAGGAGACTTTGTTTTATTTTTTGTAAAGTTCTAATGTTAAATATTGCAATACAGAACCAGTCGTGCGCAAGTCCGACTCGCCGTAGGCTTGTTTCAGAAGCCGAAGTTACTTTGTAAACATGGAATTTAAAGGTTCATGTTAAACACAAGGGGTTAAGGTTGGGTCAAACGTAATTTCCGTACCTTAAACTGATCCCTTTAACCATCAAAAGCATTGGATAGGTTAACAATTATTTGTTCTTTATAATTGAGAACCGCCCGCTTCGGCCAGTCTGCAACATGGACAGACGCCAGCACATCGACCTACCTCAATCTGTCTAGATTTTCGACCACATCACTATATCTATATAGTGGAAGGTTAATGTTCGATTGGTGAAATTTGACAGATTCGGGTAGGTAGATCTGCTGGCGTCTGTACCTAAACATTAGATGTCATGCCTTATACGCATTACGATCCAGGCTTATAATTATGTTTCAAAAATTGTAATTTTCGGCAGAACGGACTTTGGCAGTCATAGTTTTCAGTTCCACTGTTATTGAGTTTGAATTTTTGTAATCACATCCATCATCTGCCTAGCCTTTTCCCAACTATATTGGGGTCGGCTTTCAGTCAAACCAGATTCAGCTGGATATCAGTATTTTATGTAATCACACCCACGATACATAAATCTTGGAGGCATTTTTTTCACCTAGTTATGCCTTCAATTGACTCATGTTCGTGAATAGTTAGTGTTTTTTTTATAAAATAGTTAATTTCGAGAAAGCATTGCCTAGTGTAAAATTAAATGAATACAGTATTAGTATAGAATAATAATTTAAATTCACGTGGGAATTACACCTAAAATTACAACTCTGAACCTAATATCTTTAGGTACCGGTAAGGAAATTTTCTGGCTCAGAATTTATGGGGCATGTGTTTAAGGTAATTTATAGGCATACGCTATGTATAATGCATGACCGAGGTAAGAGGCCGGAGTCATATTATGAGGTTATTGTATAAAGAAGCAGTGTAATTTGCAATACAGAATAATTTTGTTGACTTTTTGCTACTTTTGGCAAATCTAGGCACTGAATTCTGTATAATCTTGAATACCCGATGAGTTACCAACATAACCCTATTACTATCTAGCTTCTGCTGTCCGTCTGTCTGTCAGCGGATTGTATTCCATGTTCCGAAATGGGTATTTTCATAGAATATGTATTTCTGTTACCGCTATAACAACAGATAAGTGATACAGAACCCGCCATACGCCATACCGACTTACACTTCGCTGTTTTTTTTTATTAGCCACGACTGACCTGTTCTTAATGAAATAGTCATTCACCTTTATATTTAACAACACTTTTCGCGTTTCATTTCAAACCATTTTTTGCAAAAAGCACAATTATTAGTTTACCTTAATTTATTAGTCATCCCTAGATTTGAATAAAGTCTTAAAAGTTATTCAGTATTTTATGTAAAACGAGTATTTTTAGTTTAAAATCTTAAGACAAGGGTCACTAATTTTTAAATTTACATAATCAAAGCAGAATTCTACCAAGTTTAAATATACATAAACATTATTAACCTCCCTAAAACTTCTCAATATTGTATCTGTTAGGTTATTTAGCAGCCAATGCAACGCATTTTGAATTTATAATTATCATTCGCAATGGAAATTGGCAATTGTTCTGGATTAAAATCTACATTGGACTATTTGAATTTTGAAAGTTTCGTGTTCTGTTTATGGGATTAGCCTGCTTACATAAATTATTTATATAAATTGTTAATTCTAGAATTATGTGGCCTTATCACAAGATTTCTATAGATTATTTACAGCGTACTTGAAGTATTTACTGCGTTTTTTGTACGGAAAAATGCCAGCAATGAGGAACAAATTTTTCCTTCATATTAACTTCAAAGTTCTAGTTTACGTCATAAAAGCGAAAAATCTCATGATAGGGCCTCCTCGTTTTACAATTTTACGTGAAATATGGAAAAATATCCATCCATCCTACATGTTAAAATAGGATTCAAATAAAGGCAGCGTCAATAAACTTCATGGAATTAAGAAACTGTGGGTTTACTCTAAAAATGAAAACCTAAAATGTAATCTGAAAAAGATTTGCTCTTTACTTCAAAACCAATTTAAAATTACCAACTTGAAAGACGTAGGAGAAATGAGCAAGTATGTAGTTACAAGTTAATAATTTATATTGTAAACTTGCGCAATGTTCTGGCACCGGTGCGGGGCACAGTCGGGAGGGAGATGTGTTCCCACGAATTCGATCATGTTGAAAAGATGAAACGCCGAGAAGAGACGCCCTTTTTTTTCACGTGGTAAAATCATCAAATGAGTCGTCCCACCCCGGGCAGGGCGGGAGGGACTGTCAGACTTGGCTGACTAAAATCCACGGTGTCCTTCGGTAGCCCTTTGTGTACCGGAGACGCGGTATACGTATGTCCCGCAACCCCGGCAAGGAGAAGAGACGCCCTAGGAAGACTGACCTTATTGGTGAAATGTTTCAGAAACGTCTGATGCTTGTAATCGCAATCGACATGCTTGTGATCTAGGTGTATGAATTTCAATGTCATCATCATCATTTCAGCATATTGCAGTTCACTGCTGGACATAGACCTCACCTAGGGAGCGCCACAGCGCACGATCTACCTCTTTTTTCATCCAACCACTGCCAGCGACCTTCTTCAGGTTATCGCTCCATCTTGCCGGGTGTCCCACCCTACGTTTGCCTACACGAGGTCTATATTCGAGAACCTTCCTTCTCCACTCTTTGTCGATTCTGCGGCAGATATGACCAGCCCACTGCCATTTAATTTAATGTAACTTTGGTCTTATCGGGTAAGATTTTAGACATTACAATTTAAGTCGTAAATACTTTAAGTACGAAGTATGCTCAAATACGTAGAATTCGTAGAGGCCCATCCCTTAAACTGAAAACTTTAATACCCCTTTGAATTGCTAGTATGAACATGAAGTCTTGGAATCGGTTCTAAGGCCGGGATGATGTTCATTAGGCTTTCCTGGAAGCTGGATTTGTACCTGAGTAATGGGAATAGTTTCTAATCAAACTATAAATGCGAAAGTTTGAAAGTATTGATAGATTTATGATGTCTGAATCACATCGGAATTCGGAACAGATTTTATGACGAACATAGATATCTTCTTACTTCTTTGTATTGAGTTCGCGTGGGATAATTTTTGAGTGACACGCGAGCGAAGCCGAGTAGCAGGCAACAGCTAGTATTATTAAGGTGAAATTTTTGGGCAGATGGATGGATATTTGTCACTCAATAACGTCAGAAAGGAGTTACGGTTATTGATTATATTTGATGGTACAGAGATAGGTTACACAATCCGGAATAACACAAAGGGTAGAGACCGTTTATTCCGGTATTACAGTTCTTTAACATAATTTTCGAAGTATACGTGAGGAATCCTGGCAACATCATAAGATATTATAAAAGATAATTTTATCTTGACATGACCTCAATCCTGACCTCGTATGACACGGTTAAAATTAAACTCCGGCTAAGTCTTACCTGCGAAGAAACTCACTCGACTAAAAAATTGGAAATTTATCTTTCTTGTCATTTTACGCCCCAATTTACCATGATGCTGATAATAACATGATGGTAGGAGCATGTGGGATGTAGGCAGATGTTTGAACGTCATTATAAATGACCTTTCTTTCGTATTATTTTAGGCGTCAGAAACCCACATTGATGTATTTTTACATCCAGACGCCCAGGGCTAAGTTACTGTAAGGATCCTCCGTTACTTTTAAAATTTGAAACGGGTAGAGCACTTGAAGATAGACTGTTGCCCTAATTTATTAAAGAAAATACGTGGTATTTTTGCAGACGGTTATTTTTAAATCGGTCGGTCGAAATTGGTTTTCTTCATATTGGTGCAGCTACGTAAGGGAAACGTTAGAAGATAAATGGCAATCCAATAATACATGATTTAAGCATACATTATGTAAGATAAATCAAAATTAAAATCACTCCTCTCTGTGGGATAGTGAGCCATAATCCATCCATCACATGGGCCCAGTAAGGGCTGATAGATGTGATATGTCTTCGAATTTTTGGTTCTAGAACATGCCGGTTTCCTCACGATGTTTTGCTTCACCGTTTTGAGAACAATGTGAATGAAATAAATTACACAAAGTAATGCGCCTGACTGGATTCGAACCCACGATCTGCCATTAGTAAGTCCAGGTCGATACCATAAATTAATCGGGGATAAACATCTATTCACCTCTCTCTGAACCAAATTTCATCAAGATCCATTCAGCCGTTCTGAAGCGATTGAGTTACAAAATGTATCCATCTATCCTAAAAAGTTTCGCTTGTATAATATTAGTAAGATATTAGCTTCCCTTTATGTTGAGAAAAATATATTAGAAGGTAAATTTCCTTATTGTTCCACGAGGCAAACTTACTCGCTTCTACATTATTAGATTATTGTGATGCTTCCATTGAAAAGTAACTTTGTTAAGGGCGGAATTTTAATAGACTAAAAATCACGGTGGGTCTATGCGTAAAATCGTATGTACGTCATAAAGAAATGAACATAAGTATCTAAGGACTCATAAAGAAATATGGCAAATCAAGAGATCATTAATAACAAAAAGAAAAAATAAGTTTTCGCAAAAACCGACTTTTCCTCAACTCATTCTTTTTTGAAGTCGGTTAAAAAAACTTAAGCCTTTAATTTATCTTAAACAATCGAAACGTTATAAGTTTATAACTTTTACTCAATATTTGAACAATGAAATTATTGAAGATTCCACCCACTCAACGCAATACATTAATTTTCAACACTGCCGGAAGTTTTCCTAAGTAAATGTTGAATATTTCTAAGTATGCATTGAAAAGTCTACCATAATAAAGCATATAATAGAGTTCTTATTTTAAATATTTTGGGTGTGAGTCGAATCTGAGTAATAAATACTTATACAGTCCTTCATTCAGGAACATCAAAAAAGTGTTCGATCATACTACCGCTTGATGGAAACTGATCCCTATTCTCGTTTACATAAAGTTTTCGCTGGAAGCTAGGAAAACGTGGAAGGACTGTAATAAGAACAGGCTTTGAAAAGTAAGTGCCGTAATCTTAAATTGCCATTAAACCGTCCCCCCTAATAAAGAACACGAGGAAATGTTCAAATAAGTAATTTCGTTTCGTCAGAACCACAGATAAAAAATGTCCCTAAATTAAATTATATGGCTACTTACAATTACAAAGATCCATTTTTATGTTTCCTCCAATTACTTTTTTCTTTCTTTTTAGAATGTAAAATTAACTTTTACAATCATTTTCTTGTAGAAATAAAAATGAATTTATAACGATATTTCTTCTTACGTCAGAAAACACTCAAGAACTAGCTGAAGCGTTAGTTTTACGACCATTGTATAAAAGTAGTTTTATACCGGTTTTGTCTAAAAATAATCCAATAAATGACGCATGTAAAACATACTTTACTAGGCACCTCAACAGAAACCGGTAATAGACAGTAATACTATACAAAACAATGAAGGTATAAAAAAATATAATTAACGTCCTGTTAACATTCCTATAGATTCCCATTAAGACAAGATGTTCGAGAAAAATCTATGTACAGACAGCTACGAAACTAAATACGTCACTCCTTTTCCAAGAAATGTTATTATTACTAGGAATGGAAAGCCCACAATACTCTCTACCCGAAGCTACAATGCTGCGGTCGGATAAATATTAACATTGTACCTCGAAATGTCTGCCTGTAAATTCCCAACTAAAATTTGAGGTAATTTTGGTATTAAGTCGGTTACCTAACCAAACAGGTACGGCTTGTATGAGAAAGATGTAGACATATTTAGGGATATGTGGTATTTCTACAGTTAACGACTTCTTTTAGCCTTCATCTATGTGAATGTGACACGATACGAGTTCATACGAGCCGACCCATACGCAGGTTTGGAAAAAAGCTAGACGGATGGTCAGTTGACGGGCCCCCACTAGAGGGCCAAAGCCAGCCGGGGTTGTGGGACTACCTTATTAGGTAACCGTGAACGTTCAACGTAGAGGGCTTCGAATCAATCTTCGTGGTATGCGTGTAGGTCTGTTCACCATCATTTTCTGGGTAATATTATCTTCTCCACTTTTCCCTGTCTTTTTTGTTTTAGCTGCAAAATATAACTTGACGTCATTGTTGGCATAGTGGCTTAGCAAATGAATGGTGTGTCGTGGACGTGTCAAGTAAATATTTGTATGGGCTACAGGTAGTTGTTCCGGGTCTGGCTGTTTATGTAAGTAACCAATATCGCCATCTCGTAGATATGTGTTGCTAATCTAATATCTAATCCTACTTATATTTTAAATGTGAAAGTGTGCATGTTTAAATGAAAAAAAAATATCCAGGCTTGGATGCAGGATGCAACATTCATAACATGATAATTTTTCCTCACTTTCCTGCATGCGTGTTTATACATGAGGGTCGAGTATGAGACTCGTCCTGCTTGTCCTGTGTACGCAGCCATTCTCAGCATAGCACTAGTGGAAACGGATTCAAATAAGATATTTTGTATGGAAGGATGCGTGCTATTTTTGTGTGCAATGACTACGTGCTATGGATGCATGCAATGGCTGCGTGCTATGGCTGCGAGCTATGGGTCGTCTGACCGAATATCGTTACATCGCATAGCTCGAGCTGCGCATCTTCCTAGCGCGACTACTTTGAGTTGGTGCATAGCACATCTTAATCGCACCGCTACATATCGTAGCGTTAGTGGAAGCAATCAAACAGTTTCGTAGCTCAGCTTTTACATTCTCGCAGGACTGCTACATAGCACATATCTTGTGGAAAGGCACTCTAAGTATCCGTTACTAGAAACCAAACACATTGTATAGGTTAAGTATACATAAGCTAGAAACTAGTAACATACCTAGGTGTATTTCAAGCAAATATTTGACGGACAACATTAAAGTTAGTTCAAGAATATTACTACTTCGCTAATATTATTTTGTAGGTTTAGAAGTTGGCCATTAGATTTTGAAGTTTAGCTTACTTACCGGAACTTTGGTCCATAACATAAGAAACCACTAGAACATACTAAAGAAATAAAATAAGAATATATCACACAAACTAAGGCACTATATGTTTTTATCAAATACAAAAAAAGACAATATTACTATTGTGTTTCTTTTTAAAAAATAGTTCCCTATTTATTGGGATATAGATATTTCTCGTAACTCTTGCAGGGCTGAACAAAATTCAAGATAAAGATAATTTAAATGCAATAGAATTCGTACAAATATTTTTATGACTGTACAGGGGATTGTATTCACAGTACCTACAATTTATGATGTAAAAAAGGTAATTTAATTAATTTATTTTAATTTTACCACGCTATAAGAAAACGGTAGGCATAATTTTCATAAAGGTATACTTTATATTTATATACTTTATATATTTATGTTTTATATTAGGTTTATTAATCTACCTTCTCACATCACATCACCTTAAACCAGCCCTCCCCAAAATATGTTGCGGTCACGTTTCAATCTAACTAAAACCGACAATATATAACATAGTATCATAACAGAGTATGTTTCGTCGGTTTTCTCACATATACCTATTCTGCGAAATCAAAATTCATCGAGATACCAGACCATGTGTTTCGGTGTTACATATTATACTGGTTCTTGGTATCTACCACTATGATATTTCGAGCATGAGCAGGGTTGGCAGGTCTTAAAATCAAAATCCGGACATTTGGGTAAAAAGTCCGAACGCTTTTTTTTTAAATTAAAGACAAGTTTTGGCTCAACTGAACAAGGTTGTCCGCGATGGTTCCGGATGTCCACCCCCTATTTGGCCACCACTGTGGACAGTGATACGAATTTTATTGACCTCTAATATTACCGTTGGCCCTTACTGGTGGAGAGCAAGACGGTTTTAAGCAGGAGTATTCTCTATGTCCACCACTGGTGGATAGTGATACATTTATTTGAGTTTCACTGTCCAGTGTCCACCACTAAACTGGGGTTGGCAAGAACCATTGCTGGCTATAGAGTCTTTGGTTCGATTCCCAGGTCGGAAAACCTAACAAAAGCGGGACCATCTGTTTTGGCAGGATTATTCCGCAACCAAAAAACCTGAGTCCGGCTTTATACGGACGCGACGCCAACAATAAGGATGGGTCATGTCTTACATGTCATCATAATTATATGTATGTATGTATGTTATATGTTGCCAACGTGTAAGACGTCAAGACACAGGACTGTCTTTGTTCTTGGGTGACGGATCCATCGTGTAAGCGTATCATATATCACATTATATCGCTATTCTATTGATATAATATTAAATTATTGGAAATGCGTCCGTCCATGTTTATCCAGAAAGACACGCTAATTATGTGAACAGGCAATAATAACAGATTTTCTTACGATTATTGATTTCATTAGCAAAAATATTTTATTAGTAATTCTCGGAAATAGTAGAAAATAAAAAAAAAACAGTTTTTTTCTTTTCATGCAAAACGGAATATGTGTTTTCCATTGACAATGTATGAAACCATTTTTTTTATCTGTCAGGGTTGTTTTCATAGTAAAAGTAATATACTTTCAGCCTATGAAAGGTTGGTAATGTTTTTAAAATATCCCTGGAAATTCAGACATGTGAGACATTTAAGACAAACGAACAGACAGGTTTTATTAAACATGGGTAACCGTTTCAGGAAACAGCCTTTCTTATATTTGTGTTATTTATGTCAATCAAATGTTTCTACTAATTAATAATTTACCAAACATACAAAATATACAATTTTAAAAAGAAATACCCTGTTTTGCTATGTATAGTATATTTATATTTTTTATTTGTATGAGTATTTTTTTAGTTACAACACTACCTACCTTTAAGAGATGTTACGACTATTCGCATCCGCTTTTGCATTCGCGTATGTCAATAATCAAACATTCATAACATCACTACTACCTAAATCAATATAAGACGTCATAAACAACTCACAAAAATATCAAAGATTAAAATTTTATCTCCAATTAAAAACTGGAATACTTTCAGCTGACCATTACGTGTGTCAGTCCATTACGTAATACTGATGCCCTCCTCCACCCACGCAGTGCGTAGGCAATGTGGATACATCAGCCGCAACCGAATAGACCTAGGTATATATCGCAATCACACAAGTTGATGGCATCGGTCAGTTGTTCACGGAATATTGCTTTTGTTTTCAGAAATTATTCTGTTACTATTGACCTGTATGGATCCTACTGTAATCACAGTCAGATACTCGACATTTTGACAACCAGGCTTACCATGGGTATCGTATTACCCAGTTACTGGGTTGTGGAGTAAAATACTGATATTCAGCTGCATCTGGTTTGACTGGAAGCCGATCGTAATATAATTAGGAAAAGGCCAGGCAGATAATGATTATTGACCTGTACGGATTGAATTGAGAACTTCTCCTTTTTTATGTCGATGTTAAATCAGTCTGGGTCTAAAAGATTTAAAAGTTGATAAAACAAAACTCAACAAAAATGACCATAAAATTATGTTTATTTTTGTGGTTATATTTTTGCAAAGAAAATACTGAAAAACTTACAATAAATACATTTAGCCCATTAAAAAAAGAAAATATTTATTTATTATTTATTTATTGATCAAAAGGTACATTTTAAAGTTTGTAAGGTACATACCGTCCAACAAAACTATACACATAGTTTGTCTGTTGGATCAAAATTATAACTATATACTTATTATCTGATCTAAATTTGCAATTACACATACAAGCTTATGTAGAATGGTAGTTTAGTTATATGTAAGATAATGTAAAGTTAAGGGAGTGTACTTAGAAGGTATTTTTTTAGATTTCTCTTAAATTTATTTTTCTTTTCTTCGTCTCTGATTTCGTCTGGTAAGCTGTTGAGTATGTAAGGGATACGCTTTTGTAACGTTCGGTCTCCATAGACATTATTTACTCTCGGTACTACGTATTTACCAGACGACATCGTTCGGGTGTTATATTTGTTACATACATTTATTAATAATGAATTATGCTCCTGATTTCCATGGTTATTAGTTGCAAATAAGTACTTATGTTTTATACTAACCGGTAATACTTTACAAATTTTATAAAGTTTATAATAATCTTTTTTATGTTTTTGTTTAGTTTTTTTATCCACTATTAGTTTTAGGAACCTAAGTTGTATATTTTCTAATTTTTCAATGTAAGATTTGAATGAAAGGCCATAGCAATCAAGAGCATAATCGATTATAGATTCCACCATACATGAGTATAGTATTTTTAGGGTACTGGTAGGGACACGATAACTTAGGTGGTAAAATTTACTTAGTATAGTTTTAAGTTTATTGCACAAGAAATCTATATGTTCTTTCCATGAGAAATGCTCGTCGACTTTAACTCCTAGATAAGTTACACAATTAGTTCTCTGGATAGGTTTGCAGCTACAATTGACACGGCTACCATGAAGGCAATCATAAGTATGAGTGTACAGAGGTAGAGGATTTTCTTTTAGTGGTAAGTGTGGTGAATGAATGATGATGTATTGTGTTTTTTCCGTATTTAATACTATGCCGTTATCATGAGACCATTTAACTACAGCGTCCACGTCTTGCTGCACTAGCCGACACGTTTCAGCGAGGTCCGTGCCGGCTCGCAAGGCGCAGAGGTCGTCCGCGAACATATGCGCCGAGCAATGCTGTAGCACATTACACAGACTATTTACATGCATTAAGTAGCATACGGGACCACTTCCTGAGCCCTGCGGTACCCCGCATTGGACCAGTTTTTCATCACTCAACGTGTCGCCTTCTTAACCCGGTAAGAGCGTGATGTGAGGTAGTCTCTGAATCATTCCTTCAGAGGCTTCTCCACACCACACTCTTCTAAAGATGTTATTAAGGTGTTTGTTTCTAATGTGTCAAAGGCTTTTTTGTAATCGAAAAATATTGCGACTATAAACTTCTTATCATTTTAATAGTTGTTAATCTCATTGGTAAAGTTGGACAGTAATGTATTAGTACTCTTTGTTTTTTGGAAACCGTGTTGTGATTTATTTATTATGTTATGTGTGCGTAAATAGGTACCAAGTTGATTTATTATGCATTTTTCTATAATTTTGTCAATGCTGGATAAAATTGCTATCGGTCTATAATTAGAGTATATCTTGCGGTTGCCTTTTTTATATATAGGACGTATTATTGCCTCTTTCAATTTTGCGGGAAATTTATGTTTTTCTACTGATAAATTAATTAACTTCGCTATAACAGGACTTATTTCGTTAGCTATTATTTTTAAATCTGAATAGACGGTTCAAAGAAAATAAGGCAATACCAATTTTCAAAACCTAACCTAGTATTCTAACCAGTTGAATTTACATGAACTTTAAAAAAACATCCCAATTTATTTTTCCCGATAGATCGTCAAAAAGTTCTGCTTCCATCACATAGTTCACCAGAAAATACAGATAAAAAAATAAAGTTCACCGTGCTCGCGGCCTGTTTTATGTGGTTTTAGTTCATCTGCTATTTAAAAGCGTGTACGTGGTTCAAAATATTCTCTGTTATATTTTTTAAACTTATGTATACTGATTATGCATTACAATAATTAGATGGAGAGTAAAACGGTTCTTTTTAAAAACTAAGGACTTGAAAGGTTGCATGAAATATCGTTTGGTGTACATGCTCAAAACTGCTATATTTTTTCTCGGTACTCACCTGAAATCATCAGCATTTTTTCAACTATATTTGGGTCGGCTTCCAGGCATGAAGGCATGTAGATGAATATGAGTATTTTACATAGAGCGACTGCCTATCGGACCTCCACAACCCAGTAACTGCGTAATACCCTTGGTAAGACTGGTTATCACTTTTGGCGATTGAAAAGAGTGTCCATGGAGTTTCTTGCTCATTCTGCTCCATAGAGATCTACGCTTTGGAATGAGCACCTACGGTACTTCACAGTTTTTATGTCATGTGACTGGGACTGTAGCACCATAACTATTTTTATATTACCTATTTCATTTTTTTTTTTGTCTTTTGACAATTCAAAAGTGCTTGTGACAAGCCTCCTTGAAATAAATTATTTGATTTGACTTCAAAAGTGTCTCTGTAAAAATGATATCATCATCTGATTTTTCCCAAAAATATTGGGGTCGGCTTTCATTAGAACCAGAAGCAACTGAGTATAATATACAACCTATTGCTCAGTTACTAACTGAGCAATACGACACCCCATAGTTCGGTTTATAGTTCCGGTTCTGGATCCAGTTGTTAAAATTTAGGGCTTCTTACTAACCGTAACGGCTGCCAAAGATCTAAAAATGACAACCGGGAGCAACGACTTTACGTGCTTTCCGAGGCACGAAAGAAACTCTCTATGACAGATGATCATACATTTACAGACCAGTCACGGCATGCGTGGCTTAACTCGGAAGATCGGCCAGTGCAAGTGTTATTTAGCCACGATCTCCTCTTTTCTTCATACAAACTATGACACAATTTATAAGATACATACGTCATACAATCCAACATTTGCAACCGCCTTTGAATGTAAAGATTAAAGAAAAAAAAAATCTTTCGTAATTCGTCCAAACAATAATACATTAATTCGTTATGTAATGTGATGTTGTGCAAACACATTGTCGGAAGTTAATGTTAAAAGGGAGCAACATGTTCACAAAATGATTGATTGACATGGCCAAACAATTAACTTTAAAAATAACTGAAATTAAAATGCTATATCTGTATGCAATGAAATTTTAACTATCGCGATGATGGACAATAGGGTATTTTACTGTATAAATAAATTAAAAATCTATTTAGTACATTGAAAAATAATCAATGAATATTGACAAAGATAAAACTCTTCCGAATTCGGGAGTGGGGGCTTGTGACATCATTACGCTTGTAAAATTGTAACGACCGAGTGACGTTTTGTGATTTTTAGAAGCTTTGTATCTTCGTCAATTTTGGTTTACGTGATAAAAGAAAAAAATACGCGTCTAATATGTTTATAAAATCTATATTTCGGACTAACATTTTTTTTTAATAAAATACCCTATTGTACGAACATTTAAAGTCCATGATCGCAATAATTATACATCATTTCTGTGTGGTCCCCGCATAAGTTTTATCTATAACCATAAAGTCAAATATTATAATTACAACAATATAACAGTTACTTAATTTTATTAAGCTAACAAATAATCTAACTCCGCTACTAAATTCAAAAACATTCCTTGTGAAACCGGTTCTAATAATTACTGTAACAAACTTATAAAGTTAGGTAGCATGTGCTGCCTGCAGCGTAACAACGTAACAGCGCTTCAGTGGCTCAGTTCCAACACGGTTAATGTTAACGAGAGATTTCATAGCTTTTGTGTGCGCCCGTCCGTACGTTCGTAGTACTGATAACATGGCTTCGACCAGTTCTTGTAGTTGCATGGTAAGCTTCAAAGGAAACTCACCCCTTTTGGTATTGACATCAATACCAAAGCCGGTGAGATTTCTCGAAAGCTGACTGCGCTAGCTCATGCCTGCGGCTTCGTTAGTCAGTTTGTTGATTTTACGACAAAATTGTACTATCCATGGTATAGTTAGCTGGTCGCGGGACTCATACCATCACCGTGACCCCGGAACATAAAGGGCTATTGAAGGACACCGTGGATTTTAGTCAGTACAAGTCTGACAATCCCTCCCGCCCTGCCCGGGGTGGGAGGCCTCATTTGGTGATTTTACCACGATAAAAAAAAATAGTATAGTTAGCTGCTTAGGGTAGCTTAAAGTTAGCTTTATGGTGTCATCAAACTGGCGGCGCCACCTATTAGGCTTAATACCTGGTAGGATTTCCGGACTGTGTACATACGGCACGGGGTACTTGATCACCTTGTTTAAAACCTTTACTTTACTTCAATTGATCTTTCAGTACGGAGGAAAAACCGCCAAATTTTGGATGGCTTCTAAAGCAGTCTAACAGTCATCTGACAGTGGTTTATCAAGTTGCTCCTACTGCCCTGTGTGGAACAGAAGGCGATGTGGGACTGGTGAGTATTGACACAAAACCCTCTTCGCTTTCCCTGTTTTCCGTTTCAAAAGCCACGATAACCTCTTAAGACATTAAGAAGACAGTTCATCCGTGACATGATGAGATGGCGCCTTCAACAGTGCCAAAACATCGAAAGCTCAAAAAAAAATAGTTGTAGTGACGATGTCAGTCTAAAAACTTGGGTGGGAGGACTCATTTGTTAATTTTACCACGATAAAAAAAAACGAACACTTCACAAAATTGCAAACTGCTCTTCATTGAAACTTCACAAAATGCTACAAAGTAATTATTAAAATTAAAACTGCTTTTCTGACCAAAAATGAATGGGAAAGTTAATTAGTTCATTATTTTAAATTGCCTATCAGGCTCAGTGCACTTTATTAATTGGTTGTTGTTGATAAAATGAATTTATTTATCTTGTGATCATGTGGTCGAGTAGTTTGGTGGTAGAGGTCGCAGGTCGCATGTGCGGCTAATGAACATCATAAGATGACGGGTTCGGTTTCCCGATTGGTATTTTTATTCGTTATGCTGATATAATCAGTTATTAAGCGTGTCGAAAGAGATCACATTACCCAAAAATTCATTTAAAAAGGCAGAGTTTCTCAATTTCATCATCATCATCATCATCCGGAAGACGTCCATTGCTGAACATAGGCCTTCCCCCTTAGACCGCCACGCCGAACGACAATTTGCCACTTGCATCCATCGGTTGCCCGCGACTCTCACGATGTCGTCGGTCCACCTAGTGGGAGGCCTACCTACGCTGCGTCTTCCGGTTCGTGGTCGCCACTCGAGAACCTTTCTTCCCCATCGGTTGTCAGTTCTACGAGCGATGTGGCCTGCCCATTGCCACTTCAAGTAGCAAATTTAAAGAGCTATGTCGGTGACTCTGGTTCTTCGCCGAATCGCTCAATTTGTCCGATCTCTGTTGTTTTTGTATCTTCTCCCCTGCCACTCTGCTGCTATTGGTCATATTCTGATGCTACCTGGACTATAACTTCCTGGATTAATGAACGATCCAACGCAAAAAGAATGTTGAAATTCGACCCAGTAGTTCCCGAGACTACTACTACAACTAAACAAACAAACTCTTTAGCTTGGTATGGTTGTTTTAGTGAGGATTTTCCGATCATAACTGGAAAGAGGAAAAGCTATTACACTACGTATACACGTATTATACGAGTACGTCTTATAAAAGCGGCACTGAATGGCCGTACTGCAAAGAAAGTAGTGATGTAGACCAACCCATTAATGTTCAGAGTCATAAGAATCTCAGGGGGAATCAAAACATCTGCTAATTCCGTGAAGAAAATGAGGGTGATTCATTCGCTCTTATAATATTAGTTCACCAACAGAAAGAAAACGGATAAGAAATACCAGAATTGGCATGATCTTTGGTTCAGTATAAACAAGGTTTGAGTGACGTTTAACGTCAAAGCACAAGATATTTAGAGCTACTCCAATTTTGAATATTTTTGCTAAGGTGTATAAACATGGTCGCGGGACTTATTTCCATCACCGTGACCCCGGAACGAAAAGGGCTATTGAAGAACACCATGGATTTTAGTCAGTATGAGTCTGACAGTCCCTCCCGCTCTGTCCAGGGTGGTAGGACTCGTTTGATGATTTTACCACGATAAAAAAGGTGTATGTAAGTTTGTTGGTGCATACAGTCTATGTAATATTAATTACTACTACTTGCTACGTTTTCCATAAGTTCATTACAAAAGCTTATACTTAGATTCGTTTTCTTTCCACAATGAATTTATTGTAGAAAGCAAAAGATCAAACGGTCGAACAAGATTAATTGGCATTAGCTCCGCTGGCTGGCGCACAACCGAATGGCTTACCGTTACAATTCGAATCTAAAATTTCCGTTCTGAAATTGAATATTCAAAGGGGATTCTGTTTCTAAACCATTTTTATATTTGTGTATCTACTGGTATCTCTACGCAGTAAGATTGAAATTGTAATGACGTCATATTGTGACGTCATAGACTATTACTTGCACCCTTTTGAATAATCATTTGAAAATACCGTAATCAAATTAATAACAATGATAATTATTATTGAAAATGAATTTGCAAACGCAATTTTTAAGTGACAGTCGACTGATGTTGCTTATTGAAGTTTTCATTCTTATCTTGTGCTAATCTTTCGTGAAAAGAATACTGTAGCCCTTCAACGCAGTCGCGGGACTTATTCCATCACCGAGACCCCGGAACACAAAGGACTATTGAAGGACACCACAACAGAATTTTAGTCAGTACAAGAAAAAAAAACGCCCTACAACGCAAAAGTAAACCTCAGGTGCTAGGGTTTTTTTGTCATTAAGATGTCTGATAGTCCAATTTAATCCACCCTATAATGTTTACATTGACAGACGCTGTTGTTTGGACTAAAGCCAGCTGTTTAATCAGTAGACTAAGTTGAAATAAGTTAAAATGTTTTTTTTTTCTCTTAATTAAAAAAGACTTATTCGTAAACTCGCCCGCAATTATCTCGCCCGCTCGGGCGAGTTGGCACCTTCCGATTTTACCTATTTTTGTTGTCGTCAACTCGCGACTGTCCGAAAATATGGTACAGTCATCTATAAAAGTGTTATTATAAATTAATATAGAAACCTACTTTATAGTATGAGGCGCTATAAGATTTGAGTTTCAATATTTGAAAACGTACCCACGATATAGGAGAAATCCCAAGCGTGGGGCAAAGACACAGGACAAACACCTTGTTATATATCTCGTATATTATATTAATTGTATTTTTGTAAAAACAGTGTAAAATACCTGTATACTATGAAGTACCTTTATTTTATTATTTAAATACCACCTTTTCATGTAAGCCTAGTACTTTTGTGATAAATAGATTTGAATGATCTCAAAACAACTCCTCCTCTAAGATGACCCACTGGCCCTCAATTAAACCTACTTTACACGTTTAGTGTCATAAAAGTGTGAAGAAGGTTTAATTAATTTAAATGTTAAAATAGAAACACTTTTGTAGACAACTGTAAATACGTCAGTTTTTCGCTTAGTCGGCGAGTTGACGACAACAAAAATAGGTAAAATCAGAAGGTGCCAACTCGCCCGAGCGGGCGAGATAATTGCAGGCGAGTTGACGAATAAGTCTTAAAAAATGTAGCATTTCAACTACTAGTTAACTATTAATCAAACAGTACTCAAACATTACTTAAAACTACATTCAAGGCATTTGATTGGTTGAAACTAGTTACTTGAGTTTTGATGTGCGTTCTGTAATACGGGCCATAGAGGCAGTCCAACATATTGTGTTGGAGTCAAAATTGGCACCTTATCTATAAATCGTTCCACAGACATTGTTAATATTTTAACTCGTGGGAGACATATTCATTTATTCAGCAATCATTGTGGAGAATGTATAATCATTATTATACATTCTCGGAAGACTGAAGAATCATTAATTTGGAGAATGTATAATAATACTCGGAAGAAGCATCATTAATTAATTAGCTTCCCGCAAATGATATTGGCTCAATATCACGTATCATTCGGAATAATTCAGAATTGCAAAACGTTTTCATGCATGCCTTAATTAATTATAAATTGGACAACACTTTGTTAACTATTTAACTTCGTTTCATTATGAAAATATCATAAATTCCGAATACAAAAGACTTTTACAAATGCTTTCTTTGATATTAAAATTCCAGGTGGCTTTAATCTGCGTCTCAAAGCTTAGTAACACCATTTTTAATGACAAATGATTTTGTCAGCTGTGACGTTATAATGAGTTTCTTTTTTATAATAATCAATTAACAGGAGAGGTTATATCGGGTGGTTCATAATAAAAAAAAATGTAAATATAGAGTGTCTCAGAGATTTTTTTTTTAGAAATGTGACATTTGTGACTAAATATCCTTGTTCAGATATCATTATTTTAAAAATAATCAAATGAATCACCCCCATCCTAAATTAAACCGAAGAGAATGTCTACAAACTAAACAAAACACTCTTCCTTCACATGCCCTTTACGTTCCATGGCCATAGTGTACCTTCAAGGCAGTCCAGCGACGCATATCCTCACAACTGCACAGATAATACTCTCCGTTTTTAACTACGACCATAAAACTCGATAAAATGTTTCCCCTTGGTTCCGTAGAAACAATAGCGTAGCAACAAGTACCAGGGCTACATAAAAGGTACGTAGGCAGTTATTTGTACGGCAGGAGACAGGTAGCACTAATGCAAAAGGCCGACATTGTTGTGGCGAATCGTGAATATTCCACCTGAATAACCGCCCTTCGGATACACGCGCCTATTTTTACCTTACAGCTGTTATATCTACATGGTTAGGTTGGTATATAATTGTTTTTATAGCGTGAAACTTTATGGAATATTTTATTTCATTTGCGTCGTTCTTTTTATTGCTGGCTGGTTTTTAGTTCTCATCCTAGAATAACAACTTATTTTATTAATTGACTTATTCAAACAAAAGAATAAGTCAATGAATAAACTACGTTTCTGTGACCTGTTAAGTAATTGGACAGTTTCATTTATTTCAACGACAGTTAAATTAGTAAAATAATTGTAGATCAGCTACTAATACCTTAATACTAATAAGTTGTCACTTTTGGATATCCCTAACTGCTCGCTGATAAGTGACATTAATTATCAGTAGATAACTTATGATGTTATGAGTAGGCTCAAGTCATTAGATCCGTCTAAAGGACCTTACCAGTATTATCAATTAAAAGGACTGCCCTTTGTGATTTTAGTATAATTTTTTTCTTTTTTGTAGTACTAAATAATATCTTAAATATGAAAAGTAGTCTAATAAACTATAACCTTCTCCAGGTCCCTTTCTGTCAAGTTTCATAACAATCAATTTAGTGGTTTCAGTGTGAAAAAAAATGTGCTCTTGGAGTAAAACTTTCTTCTAAACATTTTAAGATGTGTAAAGTTTTTCGTCGCGTTATAATTCAAAGATTTCATTCTGTATCTCCTTTTTTCTTCCGCAAACATTTAACGTCAAACACAACGAGCAATAAACAAGAAAAAAATAATAGACCTAACGTACTTCTCTCGTGAAAATTATGGCAGTTTTGTGGTTCGTTCAGCCATACGTTTCAAAAACACTTTGAACGCAAACCCGACACAATAGGACCGAAACAAAAGGTCTCGGGCAATATATTTCCACTGCTTAATATCAACAAGTTGGTTTGAATGGCCCTGGTATTTTTTAACAATGAAACTGTACGTAAAAAAATAGGATATAATATTTGTATGGTCCCACTTTGAAAATGCACAATGCTTTCCAGGCATCCTTTCGCAGTGCGCTTTGGGTAGCTTCATTTGATTACCGGACAAATTGGAGGGACTCAAAGGCTGAAACTGGACAAAGGGGTTATGACAAACAGCACTATGTAACCATAAAATATGCAAGTTTACATTTCGTGCTGAATTAGTAATGAGCCATGAATCTTACTGGGAATTTTCGAACCGGTTGAGCTATTAAGTTGTATGTCCACTTTTCATAATATAATATCTTCGGGATTTCGAAGAATCAACGTTACCATTTTACGTGGCAATACTACCAAGATTTCAGACACTTTTTTAATGCTCAATGCGGTCTCTGCTGTCTAAATAGCTTAGTGGCGCTTGTGCACTACACGGAGTTTTACTGACCGGCGGCAGTAAGATTTACATCAAATTTCATTGAGAATTCATTGAAATTCATTGACAGTTTTGTTATTGTAAGAATTCGGACTGCCGGACGGTACAATAAGCGCCTTAAGGGTGCTTGTCCACGAGAGATGTGCTACGTAGCTGCTGTGCTGCGAGGCTGTAAAAGCTGAGCTACGAATCTGTGTGACCGTTTCCACTGATGCTACGCTATGTAGCTGTGCGAGTAAGATTGTGCTATGAAGATGCGAACCTGCGCTACGAAGATGCGTAGCTGCGCTACGAAGAAAATGCGTAGCGCCGCTACGAAGATGCGCAGTTCGAACTATACAATGTATCGATAAGGGAAGACTACCCAAAGCACGCAGCCATAGCACGTAGCCGTATCACGCATCCTTCCATTTAAAAAACACATCTTAGTTGAATCCGTTTCCACCAGTGCTGTGATAGGTAAACCAATGAATATGACTGGTGGATATAACGTAGCATAGCGCATCTCTGGTGGAAAAGCAGCCTAAGTATTTAGATAAAGATAAAAATCTTTTGTTACTAGACAACGCACAGATCAAAATTATCCGTGCGTCTCTGGGTCGACGTCCTACTCATTTATATTTTATTATAATTTTATATTTTTTTAATGTTAACAAAGGTTAAGTTTTTCTTCATGTATTACTTCGATAACTAGAAAACCCAGCTCCCGTATATAAATCAGGTACTCGTGGTGAATCTAATTAATTTATGTAAATTGAGTTACTGATTTTATAATTCATTGTTGTTAAATCCCCTGGTTAAAACATCAATGGAGGTAGTTCGAGTTAGCTTACTAAAATTAGTTTAATTTATGAGAGAGTACTGTAAAAACGGTAAGTTTTGCTTTAGTTTACTGAGAATTTGTTAAAATGTTTTTAAAGAAAGGAATCAAAGTATGTCTAATATTGAAAAAATATTTTTGTATCTGTGGCAGCAAAACACAAAAGAATATCTACAAAATTACTAGTTTTCGGAATAGGAATAAAGCTGTGATGAGTTGTAAGTTCGTTAAAATTGATGCAGGAGTCTTTATTAACTTTATATCTATTTAGTATAAGAAAAAAAGTAAAATATATCAATAGATAAAATAAATAATTGAGAATTCAAAAAAGGTAATTTCTCAAAAATACAGGTTTCTTTTTTGCCGCAACAATACAGGAAAGTTTTCAAAAGCACGAAGCGAATAAAGGTGCATTGTGCATGCATTCGCATGCATCAGTCACGGCAGCGAATGAAACTTGTATGGAAATATGCGACCGCTGACGTCACTTATAGATCACACATGTGTGTGACTGGCCAGTGACTGACGTGTATGTATGAATGAATGCACCTTTAAACAAAAATGTTGAAAAAATACATAAGGACCCCAAAATGTATTCATAAAAAGAACAGGAACTTTTAGTCTATTCTTCTTTTACAGAGAATTTTCTTCTTCCACTCTCAACAGTCAAACATCACAGCATCATTTAAAAACTTATTTTTCTTTCATCTCATTCCTCACATAATTCACCCATGTTTCCTATTCTTACTTCTTCCACTCCATCCATTAAAACAAACTAAAAACCCGAAAATGAATTATATGATTTATTTGATTTAGTTATACTTTACAGTCCGAGCTTTTTTCGCCCTTGGGGCAGAAACCACAGAGCACCACCAGTTATAATCCTAACACTTCTGCTAAAATGTAATATTATATTCGCGAACTGTTTTCCAATTTAATGTGAACTTTGGAAGTGAACAGAGCCGCGGGCCTCACTTTTATTATACATGGTCTTTCCAGTAGAGAGATTCGATTTAAGTTTTACCTAGTTCTAAAAGATTAATGTGGTTCAAAATTTTGTTTCAAGGTTTTCCAATGAGTGTTATATGTTTTAGCCTAAATCACATTGCTTGAAACCTTTTATTTTTCGTTCGTTTAGGGCCCTTATTATAACATCTTAAAACCAAGCTGAGAAGAAAGCAGGAAGCAGGCCAAAGTGAAAAATAAGAAAAAACATTTATTTGGCGCAAAGGGACCACGATAGACACACACATTCAAAATAAAAAAAATAAGAAAGGAAAAAACAAAAAAGTAAAAAAAAAAGCGACAGAGCTATTATATAACGACAAGTTGTCTAGCCCCATATCTCGTTCACTCACTGGAACAAGCCTGGTTTTAAAACGCTTTAATACACCCCCTGGCCTTCTTGTTGCATAAAATACAATCATGTACCTAAGTTATATACAGGGTGAATTTTTCAACTGGGCGTGGATGGCTACTTTCGAAACTATGAGGAATATCGAAAAACGTTGAAAGGAGTCTCGAGACCGATTTTGACGAAAACTAAAACTGCATTATTGTATTTTAGAAAAATCAAAAATCCTGGCCAGGAATCGAACCCGCTGATTTTGGAAAAAAAATCACACCCTGTATTATTACACCGTTCGATAGTGTTGTTAATAAGGATCAAATTCTGGGAAGTAATCATATACGGCAGGACTCATTTGATGATTTTACCAAGATAAAAAAAAGGTTGACAAAACAACCTCCATGTGTAAATAATCGTTAAATAGTCAAAACAAATCCTTGAAAGTAAACGAGAAAATCTCAAGATTAATCCAACTTCACAAAGATTCGTCAACATTATTCTGAGCACGTCAAAATCTCATGATGATGTTTAAAAGTTCCCTCGATGGGATGCTTCGAACACAGACTCTTACTTTTTAAATAAATCCGACTACCAACTCGAAATAACATGGAAAAGTTTGCCTTTGAAACCAGAAAAATAAGTTTAATTTTGAGGATGTTTCCTAGGGTACGGTTTTTGATGCAAAATTTTTGTTTTTAAAAAGGACTCCGTACTAAGCTCCTGCCGTCTCGTGACGTCATTACGCTAGTAAAATTATAACGACCGAGTGACGTTTCAACGTTTTGTGATTTTTAGAATCGTTGTATCTTCGTCAATTTTGGTTTACGTGACAAAAGAAAAAATACGTGTCTAATATTTATTTTTTTGAGTAAGTTACCCTATTTTGAGGCACATGCACTGACGTATGGCGCGCTATGTAGCCTTGCATTCGGAATCCAGATAAGAAACTTTAATGTACACTAAACAGGATTCAAATTATTATATTTTTTAACTTTGCCCCGCTCTAGAAATTACTTCCCGTATCGTCGGTGCGTTCACAAACATAGAAACTCACATATACAAAACACCCAGACCCGTAACAATTACTTGCAGATCATCATCACCCGCCAGACGGTAGCGATATCTTCTAGAAGTTATCTGTGTCTCAAGTAAAATAGTTACGAAATACCACTTTTTTTTACGTGGTGTAATCATCAGGAGTCCTCCCACGCCGGGCAGACTCATACTGATTCACGGTGTCCTTCAATAGCCCTTTACGTTCCGGGGTCGAGGTAATTCGATAAGTCCCGCGACCGACGAAATACCACTTAATCCGCTTTCTCTTTTTTTATCCTGTTCAGTTTACGGAATTGAAAACAGGACCGTCTATGTTCACCGTGAGCGAACCTTCGACTGGGTACTAAAATAAATTTAGGACCAATAAAACGTACAATTGCTTTGATTTCTTTTTATGATGTCTACCACGCGCGTCATCCGACACTCTTACACGGTGAATATCCTGATTATCATCAGCAAGAACGTTAGCTTTTTAAATTCTCCCTTTAGTATGTTACATCGATTTTAACGAGTGGCGAAGTCAATGGAGTGGAATTTATTCAACTGTTTGTTTCTTAATGTGGTGATTACGTCGTCTTGGTGTTGGGTTTTATTGAAAAACACGATAATAGAGGGGACGCGAGAAACCAAAAATTGTCTAAAGGCTGGTAGTTATTTTTTTAATAAGCCCCATTTTTCGAGTATTGAAATATCCTACCGTCAGTTAGCCAGATTCGTTAGCAGTCAGAGTAGGGATGGGTTAATTTTTTTAAATCAATGACTGACAGTATCTATTAAGGTGGTTGCACATCGTCATCAGCACTGTCAGTATCCTACCTTCAATATTTCAGTAACATTTTCTAAAATGCGGAGAGTACGGCGTGAGAACGTACAATATACTCGTAGTACTAATAAAACAAAATATTTTTTCTGACTTGTATCTCATTTTATGAGGAGCTCGTGGCTAAATAATAACAGCCGCACAGGTCGATCTTCCGGGTTAAGCCGTGCTTGCCAAGGTTGGTCAGTGGATGGGGATAACGAATTTCCTCCATGCCTTTGAAAGCACGTAAAGCCGTTGGTCGAGGCTGTCATTTGTACCATCTTTGACAGTCGTTGCTGTTAGTCAGAAGCTCTAAAGTCTGACAACCAGCCTTACCGTGGGGTATGGTATTTCCAGTTACTGGGCCGTCTTAGTCCGACAGGCAGTCGCTCCATGTGAAATATCAGATCCAGCTGCATCTGGTTTGACTGGAAGCCAACCCCAATATAATTGGGAAAAGGCTAGGCAGATTATGATGACTTGGATCTCATTTTATCATAAGACCTTAAATGATGGTTTAGAGTCAAGTGTATTTTAAGAGAGAGTGTTTTTTTTTAACGAAAAAACGATGCATCTTTCGTTGTTTTACTCCTTTGTAAAATTGTGTTTTTCCGTTAAGTAACGGTTTCTCATTAAAGGTGCCAGTGTGCGAGGTTTCATACGATTTCATACAACGAATTCTACGACCACCTTTAGAAATGCAATTTTTAAAAGTCGATACTAAAAAAAAACAGCACGATAAAAATAAAATAGCAATGTTTGTGCACGAGTCACTGCTCGCGATGTTTTCTGTGCAAACAGCGGAATGCACACAGCACAGCCAATGGTTATGACTCGAACTGTTATGGCCACTAGCTATGGCATGTTTACATTGGTATGCAAAGTCACATGGAAGAAATGTAAGCTTGAAATAAGTTTACATTTTTGTAGGAGAATGCTATGAGTTTGTTGTTAAGTTTTCAATTTCTATACAGGGTTACTGGTTAAGTCGACCTATTCCCTTTGAGGGGTTAAAGTAGACCTCATGCTTGACTGATTTTACTATGGGAACCCCTATCCTAATCCTTACCGTTTTTGAGTTATTAGACTTTTTTCTTACAATAACCAGTTTATGACGCAGAGGTGGAATATTTTTGAAAAATGTTAAAAGTCTAATAACTCAAAAACGGTAAGGATTAGGATAGGGGTTCCCATAGTAAAATCAGTCAAAAATGATGTCTACTTTAACCCCACAAAGGGAATAGGTCGACTTAACCAGTAAACCTGTATATCATCATATCAGAGGACTAGAGTCTAAAGACTACTAGAGTCATGCTGATATAGGGACCTTATAGCCTCGTACAGGATCAAAATTGATTATTTTATTTTATCTATTATTTAAGTTTCTTTTACTTAATTTTTACATCTTTTTTTTTTAATTTCATTTTGTTGTTCTGCCCTGTATGAGTCCAATAAAACTTTTTCTTTCTTCTTTCTTTCTATTAGCATTTTAATGAGACACAGAGGCAGAACACAATCTCGATCAAAACTTCATCATCATCATCATCATCATATCAGCCGTAAGACGTCCGCTGCTGAACATAGGCCTCCCCTTTAGACTTCCAGTAGGACCGGTTGTAAGCGGCCTGCATTATATTGCATTATATTTTTATTTTTTATTTGCGCGTTTTAACACCTTATTTCCAAAAGAGCACAGAATCCAAAACCAGTGCTATGTGTATCCCGGTAGTACCTACAATATTACTAGAGCAACAGTTGAAATGAAAACGCAGCCCTGAAGCATAAAATATAAAGCACAATTAATTTTAACTTTAACAAAAAATAAAAATATAGCAAAGAACAAAAAAAATTATGACATAAATGAAAGCAAAAACAACAGGGCTGCAACAAGTAAAAGCCAAACAAATTGTTTTCCGCAAACGAAATTAATAAAGAATTGTTTAGTTACTTTATTTAATAATAGATACAAAAGAAAGGAAGTTGGACGTTGCAAATTAAATATACATGAGCAAGGTGGGAATAAAACAAATCAGATTTTACTAACAGTTCTCGCTCCAGCCTTAATTGAAATTAATTGAGCAAACAAAACGTTTCTTCTCGCAAAAATAATTAATTTGATTTAGGAAGTTCCACTGTATTTTTACAGAGTGTTTGGTTAAACGTTAGTAATATTTTAATTGCGCACATAATACTAAGCATCCCGTAAAGGCAACTCGCTGTCCGACCATGGACCATGCCCGGTTCGACGACGCGTTGTGTTCCACGAGCGCCTCAAAGGGCGTCAGCATAATGACGGGGCCCCCTTTAGAGGGCCAGAGCCTGCCGGGGTTGCGGGACACACGTATGTGACCACGACTCCGGTACACAAAGGGCCCCGAAGGACACCGTGTATTTTAGTCAGTACAAGTCTGACATTCCCTCCCGCCCTGCCCAGGGTGTGACGACTCCATTTGATGATTTTACCACGCAAAAAAATAGTATCCAGAAAAAAAAACAATGCTTCCCATAAATAAAAAAAGTCGGTAGATTTGTAAAAATTGGCTATGCAAACAGACAGACTGACAGCCTCTATGGAAAAATTGTATTCTTATAGGATCTTAAGGGTTCCATTCTTCTATAGAAGTTCAGAACTCTTTATAGGTAAAACATGTAAACAATGTTTATAACCTGTTTACAATAATGAGTACAAGGTTAAATTGTAACAGGTACATTAAACTAAACACCTCGAGCGGCTGAGCACTAGTTACGATCATTGCTTTGTTAATCACTCGCAGTAATGAAAGTGCTAACCAGCCTTAACGGAAAACTATTTCATTACTTACTTTTGCGATCAGAAGAAATTGTTTTTTTTTTTTTGCTCTAAGTTTCAACCTAGCTCATAAGCTATTTTAAGCTTAGCTCAAAGATAGAGCGAGCTAACTCAGAAGAAACTCCTAGAGGATGGTAGTTGCGTGACAAACGGCGCTAGTTATGCTTACCACCGCCAGTTGGCTTCTTTTGTTTTACTTGGTAAAATCATCAAATGAATCCTGCAACCCTGGGTAAAGCCCAGAAGGAACTGTCAGACTCCTACTGATTGAAATCCACGGTGTTCTTTCAATAGCCCTTTACGTTCGGGAGTCACCTGTTTAGACAGTCCCGTGACCTTTGGACAGACCCACCACTGGGATCAAAAATAAACATGTAAGAGAACTGTTCTATACTCGTAGTACTTTTTAAGTCTTGTATTCTGCACTCATGTTTTACAAAACAAACATCTTGAAACTTGTAACTCTTCAGAGATTCCAAACGTATTAGAAATTATCTAGAGAGATCATCGATAGCACCTTGTTGCTCTTATCGCTATTCCCGGATGGTTACTAAGATCCGATTATGCTTCCCCACTTTGAGAGGCAATCCGGAAAGCCGACATAATTAATGAAGAGAAATAGGTTTGCGCTAGATAGTTAGCTAGTGTAGTGAGCGCCTATGTTCATAGAATTGCAAGCGCAGAGTAGTGTTTGCAAACGGTTCATTTCAGGATTGCGACTGTTGTTTGTTGTTCTCATTATTTTAATGTTTCTCTGTTTATCTGACTGGATAGAAAAACTGATACGGTCTCGTAGGTTTTTTTCGAGTCGACGGTGTGTCGTATATTTCGCGCATCCAGGATTTCTCAGTAAAGGGTAATTAAAGGTACAGTTTGGTTTTCAGTCAGGACTCAGTCAAGTCTTTTCAGTCATGACTTTAGTGACTTCCGTTCTACATGGGCGGGTGGACTCATTTGATAGTGTACCAATCTAAAAAAAGGGTGTGATCGAGACCATAATGTACGACCTAACGATACGTCGGCCTTGCATACTTCGCTGCAGTGAACTTTCAAACTAGCGTACCTACATCGAGATCCTATACTTTAGAACTAACATACGTCGACATTTCAAACTTCGACATTCAGAGGCGGAGTCGACTTTATGATGTGAAAGAATAATCAGCATATTATATAAGAGACATTTTTTTTTTTTTTTGCTTGGTAAAATCATCAAATGAGACCTCCCATCCCGGGCAGGGCGAGAGGTACTGTCAGACTTGTACTGACTAAAATCCACGGTGTCCTTCAATAGCCCTTTATGTTCCGGGGTCACGGTGATGGTATAAGACCCGCGACCATATTTGAGACATGAGACATATTTTCAAATTACAAACAAGGCGCGCGTGGAACACGACGCGCCGTGCATGGTCCATGGTCGGGCAGCGAGTTGCCCTTTACTCGCTGCCCGCATGCCCGCGCCTACGGTAGAGATCGGCTTGCGACGTCCGACGCCGTAGGCGTCTATCACTGCGGTTGGGGCGGAGGGAGGACGCTGTCCTCTCTCTCTCGCGGCCCGCCACCTCCTTGACTAGCATTACTGCTTCGCAGAAGGTGGCGACCGCTTCCCACTCCGTCTCGCAACGCTGCATGGCCGCAACCAGTGCCGGGCGCGAGAGGTCTCCGCCTAAGTGAATCTAGCTTGCGGTAGGTAACTAGTGAGCAGCGTTCCCTTGCATCAAAGCCGAGCTTTGTGTAGGCATGGACTTGTTGCGGACGGCTCCGATGTCGGGATTGCAACAATTACGTTTGTGTACCTTGTTATTTACCAGGAGTTCAGATCAATATTGTAGGTTGGTAAGTACCGAAGCTAGAAGTGGCGAAGTGTGGGCGATTTGAGGGACTCTAATATAAATATTGACCTTAAAAAGTGCTTTAGGGCAGTTTATTTCGAATAAATCACTTTTGATTTGATTTAATGCAGGAGCGGAAGGTTTATTATATCTGTAGGTATTTTATTTACAACGTAATACTTGAAGTACTTATTTGTTGCGTTTTTTGTTTGGCAAAATGAAAAACCGCCTCTTGACGAGGAACTAATTTTTTCCTTCAAATTAACTTCAAAGTTCCAGTCAATGTCACAAAAACTGGAAAATTCATGATATTAAAAGTCATGAGCACAACCAAAGCGAGCGCCCTGAGCGGAACTATTCACGTAGGCTACCTGTTCAGTTTGGCGATTTGTTTGATACACAATTGCCAGCCCAAGTTTGTATTAAACTTGGCAGTGTATGGCTATCAGAAGTAAACTTGTCATGGACACTGATAGCTAAAGTTTCAGCGTTACAAACTTGACGATAAACTGGATTGTGTATGGCTGGCAATACGCCATGAAGTTTACTATAGGCCGCTAGTTTTTAGCTCGTGTATGGATAACATTAGATAAAGTTACTGAAAAACGTGCAAACGAGGGAATAGAAAATTCAGCTTGCAAGTGTGAGCTGCGATGGTCTAATTGGTAAGACGTCTGGAGTACTTATCCAGAAGACGCGGGTTCAAATCCTCAAAAATCATGCATTATTGCTTTTAAAAATTATTAACGTTAGATAAAACTTTGTAGTTTTATCTTTCTGGAACACTTTATAATATCAATTTTGTTTCTGTTCAATCTTTCGGTCGAAAATGTATATAATATGTCTGCGACATCAATATGTATTTTACTTAAGTAGTAATATTTAACTAAATACGCTATAAAATGAGATGAATCCAAGCTTGAAATGTAAAGTTCATTCTGTTTTGTGTGGGTAATAGGAGATTGGAGTCAATATGAAAACGATTTGTAACGTAAACCTTTGAATTTCAATTCTCGCCTTACCTTCTAAGGCGATTGTACAAGTCTGACAGTCCCTCCCGTCCTTCACTGGTTGGGAGGACACATTTGATGATGTTACCACATAAAAAAAGAGTTATAGTAATATTCACCCGTGGGATTCACCTCCTAGTGGCCTACCCCGGGAAACGGCACAAGAAGCCACATATAACCTGCGGTAATGGTTGAGGGATCCCAGTGGTGGGTCTGTCCAAAGGTCGCGGGACTGTCTAACCAGGTGACTCCCGAACGTAAAGGGCTATTGAAAGAACACCGTGGATTTCAGTCAGTAATAGGAGTCTGACAATTCCTACTGGGCTTTTTTTTTAAATGTCTACACATCTCGGGATCATGGGATCCCGCACTTTTGGAGGGCATGCCAGGAGCTGAAGCCATCTTGCAGAGGCCCATTACGCAATTTAAATGAAATGAGGCCCAAACCCTGTATACACTATGCCAGTATACCCAATGACAACCTCCGGTTGGAGTTGACCAATGGCTAAATATGGAAAAAAGACAGGGTTATGGCGCTTGGTGGGTTTTGGTGGACTTTATTATTATATTTAAGTTCAAGGATATAGGCAACAAGCATTTCACGATTGCCTTCAATTGAGCATAAATAAAGACTATGTTGATGCTGCTAAGAAATTGAAATCAGTAGACACTAAACAACAACACACAACAGAACAGTGCCTCATAAAACCTAGGCATTCAGCAATCACGCTTGCGACTACTAAACCAGATAACGTCCCAGAAGTGGGAACACACTGCTCCTATTGTTTGGAGGTTCGTGCCGGAGGCCGCAACAGGAGACAGCGACCGGAGACCGTGATAGGAGATCGCTACCGTAACTGTCTCCTGCCTGTGTCTCGCTCGCGAACTGCCGCTCACACATTGCCCATCACGCGGGCCCAGTGCCGGTTAGTAGATGTCACAGATAATTGTTTTCAGACATATTTTGGTTTTAGGTTACCTCACGTTGTCACGATGTATTACTTCACATGATTTTTCAGAGCAGTGGTGTTGAAATAACTTACGCAAAGTAATGCACGTCGGGGCTGTTACTTCTAGGCCACCACGGAATTAAGGCAGTCTTATTTAAAAATATTCAAATTATATTCGCCATATTCTCTCTGCGCGGTCCAAAGAGCCTTAAAACTGGCAAGAATCGCCGAAGTCATTCCGCTGAACATCTGCAAAAGTTTGATTATTTGAACTAATGAGGTTCGAAGTTACCGCGGCACGTACTTTTTAGACTCACGTACAGTAGGCAATCAAAATTGCTGTATCTCGCTATTAAAGAAATAGCTTAACGTTTAGTTTGACTTACGACCTTCTATTTTCGAGAGACACAATAATCCATCAACATAATTTCAAGTAGAGTTCATAATTTCAACGTTAAAATATGAGTCCAGCTAGCTCAGTGGTTTAGGCGTTTACACAAATGCGTTAATCGAAAGAGGTGCGAGTTCAAATATCACGCAGCGGCTGTTAGACTTTTTGTAGGTTTTTACTCGATTGTTTAATATGTTTACACACAGGCAGAAATGGCCTTGTTAGGAATTTTTGTGTGTGTTTTTGGTTAGCTGGTTAGTTAGTTAACTTAACAAATAAAAATTAACATAATCATTTAAATAATACTTAAAACAATAAATAATATATAACTTCTTTAAAAATAAACAATAAGCGTAAATATACAAAATAATAATAAATAAATAAGTTATTTATTAAAAATATTGTCACGAATTCAACGATACTAAATAAAAACAAAAAATGTCCTCTTTAAATTAAAGATTGATTTTAATGAAAACAAAACAACGTAACTAAGATTCGAACTCAAACCACATTGATCATGACCCCACGCTATCCGCACAATCATGTTAGATCATCTAATGAAGGCAATGCAATGGTCACCATCTGTTTTTGTTAGTTAAATATTTTCACAAGTTTCGTATGTGGTTTCGTTAGTGCTGCTTATTGTAATTTTATTTCGTTTTAATTTTTTGCCAATGATGATAATTTATTACCTACAGGGTTTAGAATAAAAATGCATGTTTTGTAATTAGCAATAATAATATATTTTAGTTGTAATTATTATAATTCTATGTTTTAGATAAAGTTATAAAACCGCTAAAATTATGAATATTCGAGCTGAATATAATGTGAAATAGTTGTAGTAAATCGTAGATGCAATTTTTATTATTTAAACAAAATTCTGAAATTATTTAAATGAATCTTTGACGTAACAAAACAGTAAATAAGAGAATTTAACAATTAAAAAATATCTTCTTAACATTAATATAAGTGGTTTTAAGGGTAACTTACGTTTTATTATGCGTAGCTAATTAGCAATTACAGGGTATTCTAATTGCGAACATCTTAGTATGTTATTTTCTATAAGAAAATTAATAAAACCGTATTTACTTTACCAAAAGAAATAATAAAGTTATCATTATTAAAGCCATTTATTTTAAAACAGTATCAAGACACCGCGGCCCTGAAACGCAAAGGGCCAGTTGCCTTTTGCGTTCCTGTGCCGCAAAACCGAGCAAGGCGAGCTCGGTATTCGGGTCGCCCCGACTCGGAAATGTTAGATTAGGCCCTGGAACGCAAATAGGAAGTTGCTCTTTGCCTTCCTGGGCCGCAAGAGTGAGCGAAGTGAGCTCGGGGTTTGGGTCACCCTGACTCAGACCGATTAGGTTAGGTTAGGCCCTGGAATGCAAAGGGCTAGTTGACCTTTACGCTCAAGAGCCGCTATGCCCCGTTACTGTTCCAAAATAAACGCCTTTTAGCATGGCAGCTCTGGAACACAAAGGGCCAGTTGCCCTTTGCTTTCCAGTACCGCGGTGCCAAAAATTATTGAGCTTATCAAGTTTCTTCCGTTCCACCAAGTTCAATTTAGCGAAAAAAAGTTATATATTATCAAATAAAAAATTACCAAACTGCATAAAAAATACCCTGATACAAGATATTGAGGTAAGTTTAAGGATCGTTTTCTTTACGAAAAGATGTTTGAAACCATACCTCAATTCTTAATCCTTAAATAATAAGTTACCAATAAAATGATGTTTACGTTTTCAGTCTATTTACAATAAATAAACAAAATTCATATAAAAAAAGGACCTCAAGAAAATCATAACTTTTTTTGGATTCCCATAAACGTAACAGTTTATAGGTGATATTCGATGATGTAAGCCTTCAATGTTGAGTGCACGATCAACGGTTATTATTTTCGTGTTGAATTAGTTACACGGAAACCATTTTCCTTCGTATTAATTCCCGGCGCTGCTCATCATCATGCCATATCTCAAATCCCACAGACTCATAGTATAAGATACGTCACTAGAACAAAACATAGAATACTATTATTATCTTTATGCAAAACAGCTGTTGATCTATTTTACTATTAAGAAAAACTGTAATATAATAGCACATACTAAGTATTAATCACTTTTCTTTTACTTTTAAAGAAACTCTTTTGAATAGGGAACCTTATTTATAAAAGAATATTAACATGTGAAATAGTTAAAATTTAAATGTTTATACTCACACTTAGTCCGGTTTCATTTCATATTTTGTTTTAAGTTTCATCCACATATTTTATGCAGGGCTATAATGTTCGCCCTTAATATTTATATAATTCCCATTGTTAATACTTCACTGCAAAACCATAACAGTGTTATACGTAAACAATCGTCACATAAAATAATCAGGAATCAACATCGTTCCATTATGAGACTCGAAACGAACTAACATAGTTTTGTCTACCTCACAAATAAAAATAATTTACGTTTGTCACTTTTGTTTCGTTTTCTGTGATCTACCTACAAAGCTTTATTATACTAAAATTATGATCATAACCACAGATATAGATAGACCATTATATCTGTGATTATAACGAACGACACGCAACACTAATGACTAATATTGGTAATTATAACAAAAAAACAAATTATGTTATCAAATTCCTACTTAAAAAAGTATTAGTAATAACAAAAAGAATAAAGTAATTATTGAAAATTAAATTAAATAAAATAATAATTGGAAAAAAGTGAGGATCGATCCATCGCCGCAGCAGCGTACGAATCCCACGACTTTTACCACTGCGCCATCATTACTTGTAGAATGACGGTTGAAATTATGAAGTATATCATAAGTTAATTTGATTTGTATAGTATTAAAACAACTTATTACAAAAGGACGTAAGTCAAAGTGAAGCATCAGTCTATTGCCTTAAGAAGTTGATGCTGGATTTTTGAACCTGACTGTACTTACCCTTCGCGGAATTTAAGTAATATTATGCTGTTCAGAAGTTTTCCCATAATTATGTTTGTGAAGAGCAAAAGGAAATTGGATGGCATTTCTAATTGCAGTTTCGTTTTGTAACCATGTTCTGTCATGGTACTGTCAACTAAGATTAAATAAGGAATGATTCATCGTCGTAATTTATAAGGATTGATGACACTTATCGTCTTAGTGAGAAAGTGATGATGCTCGTTCAATAATGGCGAAAATAAATTATGTGTTTCTTTTTGGTTTAGAAGACTCGCCTTGACACTGTTTTGGACATATTTTTTAGTTTTTTTATATGCATAATAAAAATAAATTAGACACAGACTAAAAACGAAGGCTTGTAAAAAGATCGTCACGTCACAAAAAGCGTTGACTTTTTGTTGAGAAGGTAATCATTGGCAAATTAACACATTATTCCGACATCAAACAAAAAAATTAAAACAAAAGCACAACGATAAAATAAAACAAATGAGCTTATGCAATCTTTTTTTCCTGTTTTTATTCCAATCTATTTACGCTAAGCATTTTCCTCCTTTGCAGGGCCGCCAACTGTAATCGGATTTGTTCGGCGTCCATTCAGGTAGTACCAACATTACCGCTAACTCGCAACGTCTTTGCAAGTTAGCTCCGGAGTTCTGAGCAACAGGTGACTCTCGTCTTTAGTATAGGTTTTACAGGAGAAAACATTTTTATTTCTTTTTTAAATTACGAACAAGGAGGTTCAGTATTACTTAAGTATTACAATCATTTGGAAATATAAGTACCTCAAAGTTTGTATGAAATGTCATTGGACTAACGAGTTGTAGTGTACATGTCATCGAACTGAGACATACTATTTTTTTATTTGTATCATCACTGTTAAGTCTCGCTTGCACAGATGGCGATCGTAGTATCTGTGCAAGCGGGACTCATAATATTTACGCGGGAGTGACAGAGACAGGTAATAATAGGTCAACGTACGAAATTCCTCCTGCTATCTGACCGGACTTTAGTCTCAAAATGGCGAAACACTTCGAAAATATGTAACCAACTAACCACAAAATTGTACTATCAACAGTAACTAGCCTTGGTTTTGATGTGAATGATCCATTCAACGATACGATTAAAACGATGATGATGACAACTCAGAGATGAAAAGTAAATGACCGGTAAATATCATCAAACGCGTTGATGATATTGACCATCAAAACACGAGGCGAACCCATGTCAATGTATCTTTGAAGTCCCACATACAAAGTGGTTTCAGACTTGTATATTTTCTGAATATTGTTTTAAACATCGCACTTCAAAATACTGTACGCGCGTACACGAGCTTATTGCGACGTGATAACTCCTTTAAAATGTCAGCTGACAGCTAAATTGATGACTCGCACTTACAAAAGTTGCGCACAAAGGCAACAGGCGCGCCTAACATGCATGCTTTTGCTAATATTGCTAAAATTCTTATATTTTAACACGGCAACGGAAGTATACGTAAACTACTACTATTTGTTGTTACAATACAGTACAGATTACCTACCAACAGAGATTTCATTATACACGCGCGCCTCACTTCTGTGTGACACTCACTCGTCCTTATACGCACCGAAAAAACGCTAATTTCACTAATCTGTAACCGCCCTTACAGTAACACGAGTATCTACCTACATATGAACCTACGTAGTCTTTTACCTTACCAAGTAAACAGCGGGCAACAAGAAAAACAAACAAGTCCCGTTTGATCTGACATTTCATTCTAACGTATTGGTTTAGAAATTGCACCAGTATAAATGTTCTGTAAACACCCTTTGACTGGCTCAAACAACTTACTGGGCTACTGGAAAACCCTCTATTTTTCCACCGCGGAAATATTACGGCAACAATAAGTTTAAAAGGTTCTTTAGTTAGCTTATATTTTGTACTAGCTTTTGCAAACAGCTTCGCTCTTGTTGTGCCATAAAACAGTATTTAATTCAAAGGCGCAAAATAAGTTTCATAGAAAATTCACCCTTCCGCGCTGTAATTAGGGTCTTGCTTTTTCTTGGAGTTTTATGTAAAAAATTAGCCTTCAACCGTTTCAGTCACTTTCGCATTAATAATATTAGCCAAGACTACCAGAGATGTACCAACTGGTCGGCCAACAGTCGGGGGTTAGTTGGCCAACAAGCGGTGGCTAGAAGACAGCGACTAGTCGGCCAATTATTCGACCAAGACTTGGACGACTGGGGCGATAGATATGAAATTGTAATTGAAATTGTGTATAAGTAATGTTGATATTTTTACTTGTAACCGGCCTTTTTCTTTTGTTATAAACAAATATAATTATTGTAAGTCTACTTCTTCCTTTGGTACGCAATAATTTAACTTTATTCGTTCTTTTTTACAATATTATAAGAAGTTTTACTGTGACCGCAAAACGGGTGCGTTCGAATGCATCTACGACGTACATGTTGCTAAAATGAAATTACCGATATCCTCAAAACTCCACATAAATGAGCCGACTAGTCGGCCTTTCTGCAGCGAACTTTTCTTGTAGACTTCCTTTTAAACTTATTCTACGAAACTGCAGCTGTTCAGGTTTATTTACTCCCGTTGTTTGTCACAGTCTAAGGTTTCCTCTGCTTTCATTAACCTTCTTCAATTACGGCTTAAAGCGTTCGCAGTGGGTTTGTAAACATTCTGCCTGAGTTATTTACAGCCATTTATTTGTACTATTAGTATAAATAGTTTGTACATAATGATATCGTCTTTGATTTCGATATTCACGGAGTTAATAGCTTTCGAAAGATGCCTGCGAGATTTTTTAAGTCTTGGCTTTGTGTGCTCTTATTACGTGGTAAAATCATCAAATGAGTCCTCCCACCCCGGGCAGGGCGGGAGACTTGTGCTGACTAAAATCCTCGGTGTCCTTCAATAGCATTTTATGTTCCCGGGTAACGGTAATGAAATAAGTCCCGCGACCTGCCTTTGTGTGCTTAATATAAATCTTAATTTTCCTTCATAGTAATGGTTGTTTAGCCTTTATTTAAGCTCATTACTATCCAATTATTTTCAAGAGTGACAAAGCAATTTAGCACAAAAGCAGTAATTATTTTTGATGAACAAAGTCTTTATCTTTCGATCAAGGTCTTCCTGCCTATAATTTTACTCTGGAAAGACGTTATTATTTGTGGTAATTGTTTTCTTATAAATGTGCCAAACTGCCTCGTGTTAATAATATATAATGCTATCAGTAAGCCCGGGCTACACAAGGCCAGTTTTTCAAGCTAGTGTCAATAAGCTGGTACTTCTGGCTTCGTGTACACAAAACTAGCTTAAATTCTAAGCTTAGAAATGAAACTAGTTTTCTCAACACTAATCCAGAAGTACCAGCTTGTTAGCTTACTGACACTAGCTTGCTTTCCTAACCTGAAAAACTAGCCTCGTGTAGCCCGGGCATTAAGGATTCAATTTAAGGCTTATTTTCAATTGTCAGATAACTTAATTACAAGAATAATTTTATCTGAGGAATAAAAAAGCGATTTTATTTTCTATACATAAATTACTTATATGGCCATATTAATTATGGATTAACCGCTATTTTATGATATGGACATTAACGGGTTGTTTAAATAAACCATTTAAAGCCTAAATCATACCGATGCCATAAATGTCTTATCGAAATAACAAAAGTAAGTTTTCAGCTTTAACGCTTGAATGGAATTGATCTAATTTTACAGCGCACAGGCTAACGATAATTTAGGCAGATCGTATGCCTGCCTAGCGATAGGCCAGCGGTCTGCGGTGCCTAATCGGACCCAGGCTACTCATTACTCTCCGTATTATCAAAGACTAGGCTCGGGTAGACAGCGCATCGTGTTCCACGATCGCCCCAAGGAGCTTTCAGCAAACAGACGGGACCCTATTCCAAGCCAGTCATAAAAGTACACCGTAAACCTGGAACAGAAAGGGCAACCAAAGGAGTAGATTTTTATTCAGTAAGAGCCTGACAGTCCCATCCATTTGACAGGCCTGTTGGTATAGTGGTTAGTGACCCTGACTGCTATGGTGGAGGCCGTGGGTTCGATTCCCACCCAGGACAAATGTTTGTGTGATGAGTACGATCATTTGTTCTGCGTTTGGGTGTAACTTATCTATAATATGTTATGTATTTAGAAATAAATAAGAATGTTTATCAGTTGTCTAGTACCCAAAACACAAGCTCTGCTTAGCTTGGGGTTAGATGGCGTTGTGTAATAGTTGTCCACCCAGGCTAGGAGGACACAGTTAATCAAAAAATGAATAAAAAAACTAGTTCACATGTTATATTATGCCTATAGTACCTACGCCACTTTATAAGAAGTTGAGCAAATTAATAACCGATTGATCAATCTAGATGTTTGATTGATAAGGATTGCATAATGTTACTACTAAAAGGGTCAGCCATCAATCCATATGATCGATGTATGACGGAGCAAGGAGCAATGTATGCAAGTAACAGATGTTGGTCATTAGGAGCTGTTTGTTCGGAATTGACTTCTTACAAGGTAATTTGTATGAACTAATATAGGTAATGTTCTGCTTATAACCTGGGGCCTAAGTCTACTAATTTAAAAACGTTACAATGGTCTCTCAACGGTGTGTTTTTGACAGTTTTTGTATGGCAAATCTGCCAAAAACTTACCATTGAGAGACCATTGTGACGTATATAAATTAGTAGACTTAGGCCCCTGCGATTACGATCACTTCGGCGGTAAACTTAAATAGATATCCCTCGATATCGCTGTCTTCTCAGGGGCCTTAGTCAAATAGCATACGACAGTAAACGACAATCGTTATCGTTCATCAGTCACCAATACATTTGCAACTTTAAACCCCAGCGCGTAAAGTTGAAAACCTATTAAAGTTCACAGATCGTTTTCGTTTGTTTCGTTCGTTATCGATTAGCAGTTTTTAATAGATTTTCAACTTTAAGCGCTGGGGTATAAAGTTGAAAATGTATTGGTGACTTATGAACGATAACGATTTTCGTTTACTGTCGTATGCTGTTTGACTAAGGCCCCTGAATCGCATTCTAAAGGCTGTGAGCATGGCTTTATGAAATATAATGAAGGTGACATTTTTCTTTTTTTTTTATTATTTATGCACATTAAATTGTTATAGTTTAGTTTTCTTTTTCACGCAAGTAGACACTTTTTAAACATTTTAAAATGTCTTTTAATTACAACTACTTACCACTATGAGAAGAAACAGACGAAACAAGCTCAGAAGTCACCGACTCTTTTGGAGTCCAGGTGACCTACCATGAATGCTTACAGCGTGAGTGTTTAGGCTGTGGGAAAGAGATGGCGCTAGACGACTTGAATTGCTATGTCTCTTTCCTAGACTCTAAACTGGATCGCGTTAAGAGATCGTAGTGAGGGTCCTGACTTTGTTTTTTTTTCAATTCAATTCAGTAGACTTTAAAGGAGTATGAGCCAGACTTGTGAAGAAAGAGCCATACAGATTTAAGAGGTCCTGTTCAGTCTGTGTAAGCATGTGTCACTGAACGTGTTGCTCAACTCAGAATTTAAAGAACTCAACAACCCTTTGTAGTAAATTCCTGGTGGTTCAACAAAGCAAATGGGTTTAAAACATCCCATGTCAGAACTCTATCAAAGAAAATTGAAAACAATGAACACGAGATAATCCACTCAGTTATTAGTTAGTTGGTTCTCTGTTCTCATAAAGTTATTATCGCCTTTGATCTTAATGAACTTGGTAAACCTTCCGTGCGGAAACTTCGTTCAGTTTACCCATAGAGTTGTCCCAATAGTCTGTTATCCTGGTAGCTTGTTACTTCCATATTTCAGTTTACTGTTTGTTGCGAATGTTTACCACATTGTGGTTTGACTACCCTCAAAGTTATAATATCTAGAATAGTTCAAGCTCAAAGAAAGGCCTGAATTCACATCAACTGTCATTAGAAAGTTTCTGAGGCGTAAAAGTTTTGGGGCCTAGACTTTAAGGTACTTTTTCACCAGAAATGTGCTATGCTACGTTGCTATGGATGCCTCTGATATCCGCAAATCATATTAGTTGTTTATTGGCAGCATAGCACTGGTTAAGAAGAGTAAACTACGTATGTTACGTTTTTTTTTATATGAAAAGATGCGTGTCATGTATGTAAGCTACACGTAGGCCCACATCTGTAGTGAACTTAGTCTTAGCATATTTATATTGAGCATCCCCTAAAAATAACTTTACATGCGATCCAATACGATTACTTATTCGTAGATATACTTTGCTTAGTCACACTCGTCTATAAGCAACTCAAACTTATGCTGATAAAGTTTATTTCCGGATAAAGCGTGACTATCCCAAGCTTGAACTAAGAGTAATTCACTCCATAGATTTAGGCCTCAGTGACTTACCGACTGAGGAAAATTCAAGACGTATACCCTTAATTTAAAGAAAAAAGATTCATAAAAGTCACGACCACACACTCATAAAGTTTAAGCCCTTAACGTACGAACTTGCTGACCGCAGGCGCAATTCAAAGTGCACTGGAACATAATGAAACGCTAACTACAATACAGTGAGGCTTCAAGTTTCATGACCAGCGGTTAGGAACTTTCCACATGCACGGCGAATGTCAATAGGGCCGCAGGGAGCTAACTTTAATAACTGCTCTACGTATATTTACATTGTGACATTTTGTTCCATATGAAATTGTTCGCGAACAATTTCGTGTGGTGGAAGTTTTAGAAATTGGTTTTATGAATAATTGTTTTTACCGTTAAAGATGGGAAAGGGTTGTGGTTTAAAATTTTAATATAGGAGCCCTAATCTGGACATGCGGTGACTCGCAGTCTGATCATGACCGGGTCTAAAAGTCCGCCTCAAAGACCTGTGGGCAGTCTGACGGGGCCCCTATTTTACGGGGGTAGATAGAGGGCCAAACACCTGCCGGGGTCGCGGGGCTGTCTAAACAAGTAACCATGACCCTTAAACCTAAAAGGCTATTGACGGAACACCGTGGATTTTAGTCAATACGTCAGTCTGACAAGGCCCCCTCCGCCTTGCATGACAACTCATTTAATGATGGCGATACGGAGAAACATCAGGTCATCTTGGAACAAAGTTGCCAATGGAGATGGCGATCTTACAGCAATGCCCAACAATTGGCTATCCAAAGAACAAGTTTTTGAACAGTAAAAACACGCTTAACCAATTTATTAATGCCGAACTATCCTGTAAAATTGTCTTGGAAAGGTATTTTGTATTCAATTGAAGATAATTACATAATGGAATAAAACCCAACAACAGTTTGCATTTACCCGAAGCTAATTATCTGAGTATTTAGTGCTCAACTTATCAGATCCTGGAATATTCGAGCGTATCCGTAATCCGATTAAGAGTTAAATGGAATGATCCCGTTTGTTGCTTCTGTAATATTGTTAGCGATTAATTAATATTATTGTATTCACGAGCTCAGTATTCCACTTATTTAATTTGTATTTCTTTTATATTTTTCTCAATAGTATTATATCCGGTATATGATATCTGCAAAATAGGTAGATATTGTTTGAGACACAATCTTCTAAAGCCACGTTTCCGAAATATCATAGAAATTATGAAATAATTAAGGGCAGGAAAAGGTCTGCCCCATGCCGAACGAGATGTGGGCATGTGGCCACGCAAAGCTCATGATTGGTGCCCTGAAACAGCGACGCAGGGTCGCGGTAGACCTCGAAGGAGATGGCGGGACGAGCTGGATGTCTTCCTTGAGAATTGGAAAGATGTAGCGCGAAGTCGTGAACATTGGAAGAAATGGAGGGAGGCCTTTGCACAGCAGTTGAAAAGTTCAGGATTTTTATTTGTAATTATTGCGATAGTCGCCTGGATAGCAACGCGTCGCAACGTCCTAAGATATCGGAGACTGACGTCGCCTTATGTACAAAAGGGATTAGTGATAAAGATTCAGTTAAAAGCTACAATGTTAGCTTCAAAAGTTTGACGCACAGAAATATATGACTACTGACAGGCAAGAGGCTTATCGGCAACGATGCACTAGTCGACTCAAAGCTTCAGAGCCTTGATAGCTTGATAGATTAGATTTTGTGGAGTGCGCTATGGAACTGTACAATTTGACTCCGCCTAGCCTAGCCCTTTCCATTATCGGACTTCAAGACGTATTACATTGCGCCTTCGATAAATACTAAGTACCCCACCCATACATTGTGTGTATGTTATGGCTACACATCAAGCTATACAAAACCAGTTTGTCTTGGTCTCGCTTTGTATGATCTTTCCACTCGACGTACGGTCAGCTAGTACTGATTTTGCTTAGCTTAATGTGTAGCCGTGTGTACAAAGTGATTTGCGAATGCTTTTATTGCGCGCACAGCTAAAGCGTGGAAATCTTTGCCGGGGTGTTTATTTCTTGATAGTTACAATCTTAGGGTATTTACGTCAAAAGTAATTAGGTTCCTTCTTGGCGAGTGTGCTTCACAGTCGACCACATCATAGCTTGTTTTAGGTGAGCGGTCAAACACGAGCCTATCTGGACTAAGATTGTAAATCTGAAGAGTTTGTTTCTTTGGTAATACAACGCGCTAAGCTCAAGATCTACTCGGTTTAATCGAACAATTATATTTGTTTTGCATAGATTATTTATTGAACAAGCTATACATAACATACGCTACGCCTAACTGAAGCCGAGCAGCGGGGATGAACCACGGGTAAAAGCTAGTCGTTAAATAAAAACAAATCGTTCGCCATGAACAAAATGTTTGACAAAAAAAAAAACAAGTATACCTAATATTCGCATCGCTCTCACCCATAACAATAGGCCTAAAAATGAGCGCAAAATGTAAAAAGGACGCTGTGGGAACAATAGATTTGAAAGTGAAAAATCAAAAGTCGTTTGCTGCGTATTCAAGCGTAATCGTTCCGTTTCGAACGCTTGTTTCGTTTTGAAACCGACATCGTGTCGGTCGGTTTCAGACGATTTTGTACTTTTAAACGCGGACGCGCGCTAACGTTCCGCTCGTGAATATTCATGCTGAAGTAATTCCTGAACGAACGGAAAGTATCGTGAATGTAATTTATTTTTCAATAGTTCTGCATCTCTAGGTTTTCCAATTTGCATAATTATAGCTTACGGCTTATGCTAAGTAGAAAACGATTTAATCTTATGTTCTCGCGTGAGTCATTAAATACCGTTAAGTGAATCATTACACTACTTTTTTCCTATTATCAGAACGAGTAACTTAAAAGATTCTTCAAGAATTATAACAATAAGTAAGTTAAGTTAAAATTGAATCATTGTCATGTTGGAGGGAACAAATCTGCCCATTGCCCTTTGTATCCACCATTTTCGTGATAATTCTCCTAAGTCAAATCACAAATCATTACAATTTCTGATTTAATTGCTATAAGGGAACCATTAAACTTATGACGGAAATACGAAACATCGCACGGAATTTGAAATTGTCTTTCAACAAGTTATATCCACTCGACCAACTGAAATTGATTTGTCTGCTTGTAAGTTTGGAAGTGGTCGAATATTTGACCCCTATAAGATACCTATCTACAGAGTAGAATTTTGAAATTGCAATTATTCGAGCATGCACCTTTATTGAACATTGTTTCTATAGGAAAACATTTTCAGCATTTACGATTTTATAAAGTGTAAAAAAAAATGAAATTCACTACCTAAGTCTGTGGTTCCTTTCTTCATAGTTTACTGTAAACAGACTCCTTCTCAGTAACCTCACTTCATCGTAGACTTTTTCTCTATCACCCCTTATCTATACTAGAGTCAATAGCAAACCCATCTCCTATTAAAAATATTAAAGCAGCAAAAAATTATGCAATTTCCTTTTTCTAATATTATTTTTTGTCCAAATAAGTTAAAAATAGTAGTAGTACTTAAATGCTCCAATAAACACTGTAACCAATTTTTTTTTACTAAAGTTGCAAAAAAAATGGTATACTTTTGGATTACTGGCTTGATATGCAAATATCAATATAGTACTTTAGGGGGAATGCTCCAGGAATGACTTTTTCTGTTTTTTTTTTGTTCCTAAGGTTTTATGAACTTGGCGGGATGTATTGGTGATTTTGATGATTATAATTCTGTAACTATACACGTCTTACAACCACGAATAATATTTTAATCAACATAAAACCTAGCAATAATCTGCGAATTGCAAAAAAACGCAAGAAATTTTGAATTTCGCGGACTGGTTGTAGCATTTACCTTAAGAAGCCAATTTGTAAAGTATCAGAAAAGGTTTTTCAAAAGTCTGCTAAATTCCAATCTGTATTTGAATACCTCAGAATCCTGGGATATTTCAATACGGAACAGTTAAGGATCCGAAGTATTTGTGGCTTGTTGCACGTATCTTTGGCTACAGATAGTCCCTATTTCGGGCACCGTTTTGCGACAATTTATTACGGTATTTCCTGACCGCTCTTGGAAAATATCCGTGGTATTTCCCTTGGATTTTTGTAAAATCCTTTAACAAACCCCCGCATCTTATCTTAGAATTCAACAAATAATAAAAAAAATAGTGTATGTATCAGAGTACTTGACAAACGCCATAATAGTGTTGACAGCGGAAAGGATATAAAACCGTGCGTCGTATTTTAAACTCCTGCGTGGAACGAAAAGTACTGTCATACTTGACTGACTAAAAGTCACCCTGTTTTGCGTTCCAATTTGGCGGTAAACTTGAAGTTTGAACAAAGATAACCAGGGGATCTCGAAATCCATACTTTGCAATAAGATAAAATTATCCAACTTATATGTATATTCTTTTCTACTCTATTGCTTAAGCAAGGAATCGGGTACTCCATTTTACGAATTTATTGTAATACATATTTTGATACTGCTAAAGTGGCCTTTCTAAATCAATTTGGTTAGGTTAATAAGAAGCTTGTTCAAAAAATCCATTTTTCTTTATTCTACTTAAAGGCCTTTTCTTTGTACTGTTTCATCTAAGATAAATTCAGTGTTTGTCTTCATGAAACGAAAAATAATGGTAGGAAGCAGCAATCTGTGACCAAAGAAATAAGATTAATAAAATTTGAATAACTACCAAATCTACCAGTTGGATTGAAAAAAGTATATTTGACAAGTTTTTCTTCTATTGTTACGTAAACCAACATTAACGAAGATACGGTACTTTTAAAATTGCCAATATATCACAAGCAAGTAAAAGTTTTAACTTGCTTGAAATAAAAGTCTAACTGACAGATTAAATACATTTGCAATTTATTTATGCTGTCTACCTCATCATCATCTGCCTAGCCTTTTCCCATTTATATTGGGGTCGGCTTCGTGTCAAACCAGATGCAGCTGGATATTAGTATTTTACATGAAGCGACTGCCTGTCTTCAGAACCCAGTAACTGGGTAATACCATACCCCATGGTAAGACTAGTTGTCAGAATTTACAGCTTTTGACAAACAGTAACGACTGTCAAAGATCCACAAATGACAGCCGGGACCAACGACTTTACGTGCTTTCCGAGACACGGAGGAAACTCGCTATGATGGTCCACCGACAAACCACGGCAAGCGCGGCTTAACCCGGAAGATCGGCCTATGCGGCTGTAATTATTTAGCCACGAGAACCCTCTGATGCTGTCTACCTACATGCCTATTATATACGTCACACATCCTACCTGATATTCCCCGTTTTTCTTAATCCTTCCGTTTATCCACCCCTTTTTGCACAATGTTTTTTGATTCAATTTCTATAGAAACATCTGAATTTCAGCTGTAACGTTTTAATTAACATTTCCCGGTTAAAATCATATTTAATGGAAAGTTCTACGGAACGGATCTCATCGAATATTCCGTGTAAGCTTATACTCCAAACATTGTGGGTAGTTGAAATATTTTAATCAGATTTCCCGATAAATATTATTGGTTTTACAAATTTTTCATGTGGGTATGTATTATAAACGCTAATGAAAGGAGATCTGCCGATGTCCTTGAAGAGGAAACTCGTCGATTTGCAAAAGACAAAGAGATACTGTAATACGAAAACAAGGCTATATATATTACTGCGAATAAGAAAAAATCAAGGCTTCTAAAAATTGGAAATCAAACATACGTATCCATTAAAAGAAGTCTCAGTGGCTCTATCTATGTAATTTTGATTGACAATTACTCGAAGATACTATTATATTGCGCTTGTCAAATTAATATCTAAAGTCTATTAAAATATATAAATTACCAGCTGTTGCCAGCTACTTCGCCCGTTACAAATCGGAAATTATCCCATGGGAACATAAAATTGGAATGAAAAAGTGGTATTCCAGATATATAGATAGATATAGATATCTGGTACCAAATTTCATCCAAAGCCGTTTAGTAGTTTTTGCGTAAAAGAGTCACAAACAAACATGCATACTCACAAACTTTCGCGTTTAAAACACACATTATTTGTTCTGGCCATTCAAACCTTTATAGAACTTCTTTATATCTGCATTATGAGAAAAAAAAAGCTATTTCAACATCTATACACGTTCCTACTCCAGACTAAACCTAGTCTAGCCCACAGCTTAGTCTATAAACAACCGTCCGCTTCCGCAGGCTTTGTATCTATTTTTATTCCCCGAACGCGTGTGGGACGTGTCCTCACGTATCTCGTATCTTTCCGCGCCAGTTGAGCTCGTTGCTAACGGCCACAGGATGATGGGCTTACGGCTAAACTCGATGCAATCTCCGTGCCGACTCAATGCAACTACGAGTACCCACTTATACAGGGTATCCTGGAAAGCGTACTTCCAATTCCCCCGTCGAATGCCGACTAGTCGATCAAAAGGTCTTTTCCAATATTTTTACTTCTGAGACAAAAGGTTAAATTTTTATGTTCTGACCACTTTTCGTATTCAGATCAGCAAAAAATACAAAATACATTGATTGAAATTAAATTACATTCACTAACTTAATTTTTTTTCATTCCAAAATTGCATTTGAGCCTAGGTCTCCTTGGGTCATTTTTACCCCTTCTACACTACGGTGTGAATGGCCCCAAAACAGTAATGTGTAATGTGTCTCGCACTGCGTGGCGAACCACTCGTCGTATGAAACGATAAAGGATACGAAAAAACTTGCCAAGACCTGGGAATGAGGGCTTAGGTCTTCTAACTTAGTCCTCCAAGGCAGTTATTTAGTACAATTAGAACCACAAAGACTTAAAAGTTACGATTAGTCAGATCCCAATTAATCTCACTGACCGTAAGATATACTTTTGCATAATTAACTATACCAAACTTTTGCAAGGCATTTGTGCCCGCTGTCAAGAAAATTCTTAATTAAAACACTGCCTAATGTATATTTTAAGAGTTCACAAAGTCTATTATAGTAAAGTTCAGTAAACATTAGTTCAGTCTATTTATAATGAAAAGGTAACGTCGTAATTTGAATTTAAAATAGTCTTTAAGATGCTTACCTTTACTGGTTCTATATTAAAGAAAAAGCTTTGAAGGTGACCCAGAAATTAAGATCATCTTATTCTCTTCAGATTTGGATTCCTTATCTAAGAAAGGATAACATTCCACTATGACACCGTGCATTTTGATTTTACCACGATAAAAAAAAACACCCCACTACGTAAACAGACACGGGCAAGTACCAATATGTCTCTCTCAATGCATTATGTTTCTACTTTCGTGCACCTGAGCCTTGACTAGAGACTGGTGGAGTACCCAGAGGCGGTTTTATTAACTCTGACGAGACTCTGAGAGGTTGGCCAAATCCTTACACAAACCTTTTTCAGAAAATGCACGACAATATCCAAAATAAGTTTTAAATAATCTAGTTATATTTCAGTACAGTAGTACACAATTCTCTTATCTAATCTTCTTACGTAACTTCCACATAATTGCTTCCAGCTCTTGAAGGTGTTGCCAACTTTCCGAATGCAGTCTTTTATTCCGTTTCAAGAAAGAAAAAGAACATGCTTGGAATATTCTGAAAGGCAAATTCCCTCCTTTGTTTATATTCAAACCAAAGTCTGGAAGCTAAAAAACTATAAAGACGGTTTCTCATAAACTTACAAACAAATACCAATTTACTAAATTCGTTCTTTGAAATTGCAATGAAGATGATGAGAAGGATATTTGCAGTTTACGTGAGTGCTCTAAAGATTCCGGACATTTTTGCATAATATATTTTTGCGTAAGTGTTGAAAGTTGGTGAATATTTTAGGTAGAACCTTTTTCATAATCATCAGCCTGAACATCCTTCCCTTAAGTAATGTAGAGTAATGGATACCTCGTCGTCCGATCAGGGACCAAGCCCGAGTCGACGTCTTCCACGCTCACCTCAAAAACCGGTCAGTAATCTGACGAGGCGACCATAGAAGGCCAAACGCCTGCCGGGGTCGCGGAACTTTTTAATCAGGCAACCGTGCTTCAGGAATGTATAAAAATGCAATAGGAGGAACATGATGGAGTTTAGTCAGCATGAGTCTGACAGTATCATCCGTTACACCAAGGGTGGGAAGGCAAAGATGAAACACCGCCAAAAAACAGAGGTCAGATAAAGCTAGCGTTGTACACACGGCTACACATCAAGCTATACAAAACCAGTTTTTCTTGGTCTCGCTTTACAATAAACGGTCAGCTAATACTGGTTTTTTATAGCTTGCTGTGTAGCCGTGTGTACTTACTCGTGACTGTTTTAAAGATAACAAGATGGTGTTCAGCAGATGCCAATTAGTAAATGTAATTTCTACGAAACACAACCAATTTGAGAAATAATTCGAACATGTTTGAGTGTGAGTTTAATTAAATCTAGTAGTCCATTATAGTCGTATAAACGAATAGCTTTGGACATTCTAGGTTCTATTTGTGACCTCCAATCTACACTAGGTCACATACAGTCAAAGGTACATAAATTGGCAATTACTACAGACATTGGTCTGGTCTACTAGTACGTACTTATTGAAGCAAAGTGGTTTAAATGATAACTAGCAGTCCCCAGGTTGTCGAAATTCGACCAAAATTCATGTAAATTTCAAGTTAAAAAGAAAATATTGGCTTTCAATCCTTTCTGCATATAATTTTAATTGAAATTTTCGTAAATTTATTAAAAATATTTTCATTTATGGTCTTTACTGATCCACGTATGTCCATATACATACAATGACATGATTGAAATTGTTCAACTTACTAAAAGCTTCAGTTAAAGTACTTACTTACGGTTCTTGTAAAAAAATGCTAAAGTGTTAACACGTGCCATCATTATAAGTTTATAACTGACCTGCCCTTTTAGTTCAGGTAGTGATAAGTGATGCAACTGTAATCTTAAGGTGGAATGAAAGGAGTTATTCCACTCTGATCCCCAAACCGATCCCCTTTCATATATTTTTACTTCTAGGGTATCAGTTTTTGGGGATCAGAGTGGAATAACTCAATGAAAGTACATTGCTTGATTAGGTATTATGTGTGCAGCGAGAAGATATCGAGGAATCGAGTTGACATTATTTTCAACTTGACACTTCTACGCGTTTTTGGAGGAGCTCGTGACTAAATAATTACAGCCGCGCAGGCCGATCTACCGTGTTACGCCGCCCATGCCGAGGTTAGTCTGTGGATGGGTGACCATCTGTCATAGCGAGTTTCCTCCGAGCCTCCGAAAGCACGTAAAGCCGTTGGTCCCGGCTGTCATTTGTAGATCTTTGAAAGTCGTTACTGTTAATCAGAAGCTCTAAAGTCCGACAACCAGTCTTACCCATGGGGTAATGTATTAACCAGTTACTGGTTTTGGGGTCCGACAGGCAGTCGCTCCATGTAAAATACTGATATCCAGCTGCATCTGGTTTGACTGGAAGCCGACCCAATATAGTTGGGAAAAGGCTAGGCAGATGATGACGCGTTCTTGATAAAAAGGGTCTTTAGAGACAGACAGACTAACAACAAAGCCTTCAAATGTTCCGTTTCTGTTTAAGGGTTTTAGGAAACGATAAAATGGACATAAATAATGGAAATGTGTTCAATAGACTGGCGGCGTTGCCACGTTGTAAAGTATTTACGTAGGATTTTATTGAAACCTGTTACATGATTGAAACCTATTGAAACTTGGATCACGCGTCGGCTTTAGTACACACGGCTACATATAAAGCTAAGCAAAACCAGTTAATCTTGGTCTCGGTTTACGGTACCTTTTCCCACAATTAACGATCAGCTTATACTGGTTTTGTATAGTGTAGCCGTGTGTACAAGATCCAATTTACTCCTAGTGGAGAGAACAGTCTAGTTGAGTCTTAGTCTTGCTGATATACCTTTTAATTGTAAAATCTTGTCTCGATTTTACTAGATTTATTATTACTAGCTTTTACGTTTTAGTTACAAAGTCTTACTAATAAGTGTGAAAGTTTTGTGTGCATGTTTGTTACTCTGTCATGCAGAAACTACTGAACGGATTTTGCTAATATTTTATACATTACTAGCGGCCCGTCCCGGCTTCGCACGGGTGGAGGACCCGGTCTAAAATTTGAGATTTAAACTATCCTATCTCTTAAGTTGGATCGAACTGCACATGGTGTGCGAATTTTATTATAATCGGTTAAGTGGTTTAGGAGTCCATTGAGGACAAACATTGTGACACGAGATTTATATATATTTAAGATTATCCACCCAATGCTGGATATAGGCCTCTCTTTGCTTGTGTCAAGCTCCACGATCTTGCGCCAGCCTCATCCAGGACACTCCTCCAATGGTAACATTGTCGTCTGCCCATCTCGCCGCTGGACGACTAATATCTTTTTCCATTCCTTGGACGCCACACATACGACGAATTAAGACATAGGACATGTTATCCCCATTTTATGTTCCCGCGGGTTAATTTTTGAGTAAAGCTGCTGGCCACAGCTGGCAGACATTAAAATATGAAAATCTAACAATCTGTTTGATAATCCTTTGCTAAAAATAACAGGAGTATTGCAACGGTTTTCTAACATAGTCTGAAAGTGAGATCAGATAGGCAATCAAATACAGAAAATAAATTTTCTGGTCAAGGCGACCCGCGGGCCCAATAGCGAAGATAAACTCGTATGGCTGTTAGTCCCTTCGTACACTAGGCGACGCAAGTCTCCGATACCTTACGACTTTGGTATCCAGGAGCATTACCACGAGCTCTTAACGCGATCCAGTTTAGGCTGTGGGAAAGAGACAGAGCTATACAAGTCGTCTAGCGCCATCTCTTTCACACAGCCTAATCACTCACGCTTTAAAAGTTCATGGTAGGCTACCAGGTGACTATCGCAATACAAATCCATGGAGGTTCGTACACAGGCAAGCGTCAATGTATACTAAAGTCGTAAGGTACAGTCAGCATCAAAAGTTGATGACCACATTTAGATTTTCAAAATCGCTATACACCGTATTATACCTAAATTGCTCAACATGACAAGCGCCAAAAATGAATGATTATCATAAAAGGGCATAAGTAGGTGTTAAAGTATCAAAAACAATAAAAAACATTCAATTGACTAGTGCACAGTCACAACTTCCGCATTCCAATCCTTTCTCCTAATCCCTCATTCTCCTTTCATTCATTTCCTTCCTTCCGCATTCATTCAATCCCTAAAATCACTCACTCACTCAAGAACTCGGTTAACAAATGGCGCGTGCGGTTCTCTGCCGGTTAAATTAATCTTATCTAACAAAACCTACCTACATAATTATAAAGACTATAAATCTGTGAAGTGTCTAATAAGGGACGTCCCTGGACTGTATTGGAGTGGCGCCACGAACAGTCGTCGTCTGCGAAGCCGTGAGTACCTCCCTTTCCATTCCAGTGTTTTACTTTTATCCCGTGATTGTGCACGACTCAGGTCGCCTATGGCCACAGTCCCAACGAAGGTTTTAATTCAACATCATAACCATACCATTTTGGCCTTTCGAGCCCGATTTATATAAATGTACCTATAACTTTAGTCGTAACATCACACGTGCGGCGTCCATATTTGCCATTTACACTTTTCACAGACAACACGATATTTATGTATGTATCATAATATTTTGAGTTATAACACGTAATAACTCATTAAACAAGCATCATATCATCATAACAAACAGTTTTGTAAAGTTTTCTCAACTTCGATACGAAGTTTGAAATCTTGAACCAGTTTTGACCGGTCCGCGTAGGTAGGTACTTAGTTCGTCAGTTCCAACTCCAACAGGAATTTTGAACATTTCGAACGTTGTTTTAAAGTGTAACATATAACACTAAAACATCATTTTATAACAATATCATTCGTTTCGCGTATTTTTCACGTAATTTTATTTGCATACGTAACATGTAACGTTGCAACAAATACTCTTTAACATAATAACATTCTGAGTTCTTTAGTTGTGGAATTTATAAATATCATATAATTTATAAATTACAGCATTGTTTTTCTTCATTAAAAAGGTCCTTCGAAACATTAATTTGATTTTAAATAGGATTTTAGACATAGTTATTTAGCAAACAGCTAATAGCGCCATCTAGTATCCAATAGCGTAACAAAACATAATCAATCTCGATCTTTCAGTCACCATTTCTACTCATTCGTCAGTGTTGTCAGCTCTGAATTATTACCATATTTAGAGAATTACTACTATTTGGTAGTTTTAACATAATTTTCGGTGAATGTTTGCTAGAATTACCGTCATAATATAACAAAATTTATATCTGTCAACACAAAACATATAATAATATATTTTTATCATAACATTAACATATTTAACTGAAGATTTTAGATTAAAACTTATTCATCATGAGTGAAGCTATGGCAGCTCATCATGAATCTAAGCGCAACATTGCGCACAAGCGTTTAACAGATGCTGTTGTTTGCGCTCGCAAATGCATCAATGATGCAAGCCTTCTACCGCGTTTAGAAACATGGGGATCGCGGGTAGATTCTCTTATGGAAGCATTTAATGATGCTCACATAAAACTTTTGTGTGAATATAAACAGCTTGATATCAGTGATGAACAAATGTTAAAACAAACATTGTATCAAGAACAAGCAGATGACATGTATTTTGAGGTATTAGAAATAATTCGTAAAGTCTTACCTAATCAGAAAGCAGATGTGTCAAAATGTCCCACATCCTCAATAGAAAACAGGAAACCTACAAAGTTGCCTGTGATAAAGCTACCTACTTTTTCAGGTCAGTTTAAAGATTTTCCTGGTTTTATTGATTTGTTTAACACATTAGTCCATGACAGGACAGATATATCAAAAGTTGAAAAATTCCAATATCTTATAAGTTCCCTTTCTGGGGAACCACTTAATCTTTTTAGAGCTTTTCCAATTTCTGAAGCTAATTATAATAGCGCTTATGAAGCACTTGTTAACAGATATAATAACAAGCGATATTTATCATTTTTATGTTGGGAACAAATATGCAACCTTAAACCAATAACCACACCGTCTGCCCAAAGCTTAAGAAATCTTCTGGACACATTTTCTGAAAACCTTTCAATGTTAGACTCATTGGGGTTGCCTACATCTAACTGGGATTTTGTTTTATTTCATTCTCTTATAGTCAAAATAGATAAACAGTCTCGTGAAGCTTTTGAACTTTCATGCAGTGGGTGTGAGTTTCCACGGTTTGACCAGTTGGAAACATTTTTAGTAGATAGATGTAATGCATTAGAGCGTTCATCCTTAACAAATATTTCAGTGGCGTTGCCTAATAATAACAAAAATAACACAAACTTAAATAATAACTCTAACAAAAATAAAAATAATTCAACAAATCAAACATCCACAATGCTTTTGGCTCAAACGCCTCAATCATCTAATTGCATCATTTGCAAAGAAAATCATTCTTTGTTTTCATGTGACAAGTTTGTTGCTAAAACACCTCAAGAGCGCTTTCAAATTGCAAAACAACATAAACTTTGTCTAAATTGTCTGCGTTCAAATCATAACACTTCTAAATGTGTATCAACTCATGCTTGTAAAACTTGTAAACAGCGTCATAACAGCCTATTACATTTTACAAAGGGTACCCAATCAAATCAAAGTAATAATTCAAATGAACAAAATTCATCACAAGGTGCTGTAAATCAGGCTAGCTCTTCTAATACCGTTACCCCGGTTACAACATTATCAAATATTAGCAGAGCAACTGCTGCTTCTTTTGTTTTGCTTGCCACAGTACAAGTGGAAATCAAGGATGGGCATAACTCTTATCATAGGGTAAGAGCCTTGTTGGATCCCGGAAGCCAAAGTCATATAATTACAAATTCTTGTGCACGGAGACTTGGTTTGAGTAGAGTCAAATGTAACACCCCAATGTCAGGAATAGGGGATGCTCCTGCTTTATCATGTAGTAAGGTCTTTCTTAATATTCGTCCTTTGGATAATTCCAATATATCATTTACAGCGGAAGCAGTGATTTTAGATAAAATTTGCAGTGATATGCCAACACATACAGTAGATATCAATGATTTCAAACATATATCAAATCTAAAGTTAGCTGATCCTGATTTTCATAAATCTCGCCCTATTGACATCTTAATTGGTGGAGAGATTTTCTCTCAGATTTTGTTACCAGGAAAAATTGATAGCAATAATCATACAGCAACAGCAATTAATACTGTATTTGGGTATGTTCTCATGGGCAGGACACAAGCAGCCAATCCCATTGAGTCTATTCCAGTATCAATTAATCATGTATCAATGGATGCCAATTTAGATATTGCAGTCCAAAAGTTTTGGGATACCGACAACATACCATCGGAACCAAAACAAGCAGCCTCTGCTGACGATATTCGTTGCGAGGACATTTACCAATCAACATGTAAGCGTGACGCTGACGGTCGTTATATCGTTCATTTACCATTTAGAGATTCATCATTACCATCATTCAACGATTCGTATACTGTTGCGCTTCGGCGATTTATTCAACTTGAAAAACGTCTTCATCAGAATCCAGATTTCGGAAAAGAGTACAAATCTCATATCCTGGAGTATCTGTCAAGTGGGCAGATGGAACCTGTCTCACCAAATGATTATCAATCATCTTCAGCATATTATATACCCCACCATGCAGTGTTAAAACCTAATAGCATCTCTACACGTTTGAGAGTTGTCTATGACGCCTCAGCTAAGGATAGACAGGGTCGATCTCTTAATGATACATTATTGACCGGCGCTAAATTGCAAGCAGATATCAATAACATCATTTTACGATTTCGCCTCCATGCAGTCGTATTATCAGCCGACGTACGTCAAATGTATCGTCAAATCATCATTACTCAAGGTCATCGGGATTATCAGCGTATATTATTTAGAAGTTCATCTGACGAATCAATTCAAGAATATAGAATCAACCGCGTAACATTTGGAGTGTCGTCCGCGCCATTTCTGGCCATACGTACCATGCATCAGCTGGCTCAAGACGAAGAGCACATCTATCCTGTTGCTGCAAAGGTGCTGCGCACCGATCTTTACGTTGATGATGTGGTCACCGGCTGCGATAACATCCAACAAGCAACTCGTTTGCAGCAAGAGTTAGTCAAAATCATGGCTGCCGGTGGTTTTGAGCTTAGGAAGTGGTCCAGCAACCATGCGGCTGTACTGCAAAACATTCCTGAAGAACATAAAATGGTACCAGATTTGACGTTTGACATTGACACCAACTTCATCAAGGTTCTTGGCCTTGCCTGGAATGCTCATCAAGATGTTTTTAATTATCAAGTTAATCAAATCCCACGCGGCTGTACCAAGCGGACAATGCTCTCTGAGCTTGCTCGTATCTATGATCCTATCGGTTTATTAACACCATTAACGTTTTTGGCAAAATTTCTTATTCAGCGTCTCTGGTTACTAGGGTCTTCTTGGGATGAACCTGTACCCGATGAAATTCATCAAGTTTGGACGAAGTATACGCATCAATTATCAAATCTCTCTCAATGACATATTCCCAGACGTATTACACATGATCAAGCAACGTCTTATCAAATTCATGGCTTTTGTGATGCTAGTGAAGCTGGTTATGCGGCCGTAGTCTTTCTTCGTTGTAGTATTTCTCAAGATCAATATCAAGTCCGTCTGGTGAGCGCAAGATCACGTGTTGCTCCCACCAAGCGTCGAACGCTGCCGAGACTCGAGCTCTGCGCTGCATCATTATTAGCAGATCTCATGAGTTACATCATAAACATATATTCTAACATTATCAACATTGACGGCGTGTTCGCATGGTCTGATTCCATGATAGCGCTAGCATGGATCAAATCAAACTCCACCAATTTTAAAGCTTATGTCGGTAATCGCATAGCAGGCATTCAGAGAAAATTACCAAATGCCACCTGGAAACATGTGCCAGGCAAGCAGAATCCAGCTGACTGCGCAAGTCGTGGCCTGTTACCAGACGAGCTCATCAGCCACACCCTCTGGTGGACCGGACCGGAGTGGTTATCATTAAATCACAATCAATGGCCTAACGAGCCATTAAATACAGACTCATGTTGCATCACAGAAAATGATGTAGCCTGTGAACAACGTGTTACAGTGCTCACAAACAGCTTAAACGATAGCAATCCTTTAGAAAATCTCATTAACAAATTTTCGTCATTACGTAAAATTCAACGTATTCTAGCATATTGTTTTAGATTCATTAAAGCTTTACGCAAAAACAAAGTAGTTAACCATTTAACAGAAGATGAGCTACACAACGCCCTCATGGTGCTTGTGAAACACGTACAACATATTGAATTTAAACACGAAATCAAACAATTATCAGCAGGAAAAGTTTTACCGAAACCTTTTAGGAAACTTAACCCATTTATAGATAATTCTGGTATTTTGCGGGTGGGGGGAAGGCTTTCTCGTTCTGATTTAGAATATGAAACAAAACATCCATCTTTGCTTCCTCGTAAACATCTTTTAACTCAGCGCATCATTGAATCAGTGCATAATGAAAACATGCATCCAGGATTACAAACACTTCACTATTTAATTCTTCAAAATTTTTGGATTTTGTCTCCAAGGCGGGCATTTCAACAAGTTTTATCAAATTGTTATAAATGTTTGCGTGTCAAGCCCACAGCATTTGAGCCTAAAATGGCAGATTTACCTAAACTCCGTGTCACTCAATTAAAAGCATTTCAAGCAGTTGGTTGCGATTATGCTGGTCCCTTTAATGTAACCCCCGTCAGAAGGCGTGGATCACGTGTTACGAAGGCGTACCTTTGTCTTTTTGTGTGCTTTGCCACAAAAGCGCTCCACTTGGAGCTAGCTTCTGATATGTCATCCGCATCATTCCTAGCGGCATTACGCAGATTCATCGCCCGGCGTGGTAGATGTAATGTTATTCACTCAGATTGCGGAACAAATTTTAAAGGCGCTCAATCGGAGTTGGCCAATATCATGAAGTCGGCGTGTGAGACCGAACATATATCATTTCATTTCAACCCTCCTGGGGCCCCCCATTTCGGAGGACTTTGGGAAGCAGGGGTTAAGTCTGTTAAGACCCATCTTTATCGTGTGATAGGTACACAGATACTTCTGAGAGCTCAATACTCTACTTGTACAGGTGGAATCCGTTTTAAATTCAAGACCTTTATGCTCTATTAGTTCGGATCCCAGTGATATCACGGCACTCACACCAGGCCATTTTTTGACGTTAGCACCACTAACAACACTACCAACACCAAATTATACAAATATACCAAGTAACCGTCTGACACGTTGGCAACTTTTGCAACAGATGCATCAGGACTTTTGGTCACGATGGCACTCGGAATACTTAACCCACTTGACGCAACGTTTAAAATGGAATGAATCCTCACGTAACGTTCACATCAACCAATTAGTCATTATTAAAGATGAATGTTATCATCCGTTACGATGGCGGCTTGGTAAGATAATAAAATTATATCCTGGTCGTGATGGAATTCCTCGTTCGGCCACGGTCAAAACTGCTCATGGTACTCTAGACAGACCTTTAGTAAAATTATGTCCTCTCCCTGATGGGCATAATTAAATTTTCACTTACTTTATATCATATTTTAATATTCTATTAACACACATCATACATCATATTATTTGCGTATCCATCAATCAACCACATCATTTATATATAATATCAGTTTTTGGTTTATATGGACGTAGCTTTATTGTAGAGTTCAGGCTCCATAATTTCGCCAGCAGGGGGGAAGAATGTTAAAGTATCAAAAACAATAAAAAACATTCAATTGACTAGTGCACAGTCACAACTTCCGCATTCCAATCCTTTCTCCTAATCCCTCATTCTCCTTTCATTCATTTCCTTCCTTCCGCATTCATTCAATCCCTAAAATCACTCACTCACTCACTCAAGAACTCGGTTAACAAATGGCGCGTGCGGTTCTCTGCCGGCTAAATTAATCTTATCTAACAAAACCTACCTACATAATTATAAAGACTATAAATCTGTGAAGTGTCTAATAAGGGACGTCCCTGGACTGTATTGGAGTGGCGCCACGAACAGTCGTCTTCTGCGAAGCCGTGAGTACCTCCCTTTCCATTCCAGTGTTTTACTTTTATCCCGTGATTGTGCACGACTCAGGTCGCCTATGGCCACAGTCCCAACGAAGGTTTTAATTCAACATCATAACCATACCAGTAGGTGATCATCACTTTTCAAAAGTCGCTAAACAAAGTTATAGTCAAAAAAAGCTTAACATTCTTCGTCTCTAAAGTTTCTGAACAAATATTTGACTAAAATAGCATACCATCGTTTATCTCTAAAGTCCCTGAACAAAATGAAATGTTTTTGGGTTTAAATGCGTGTGTATGTTTTTTCGGTAGGTATGTGTGTTTGGTATCTATATAAAGTAAGTAGACACATGCACATGTAAATCACAACAGCTTATTTTATTTTTAACAAAATTAAATTAAATGATTCGATAAATTAATACAGTTAATAACAATTACTTGTTTTTATTATTACGAATAACTGTCATCTAATATCTAGACAGTCAAGCAAAGTTCAGGCCTGCAGCTCACAGTGTGTAATATTACACGAACCATTTGGAGCCACTTTAGAGCTCTTCTTTACTCAAAAACTATTTCACCAAGACTTGTCACATTTGGCTCATATATTGAGTCGAGATACACGTGTTCCGAATTTTATAAACATGTCTCAAACGGGTATTTATTTATTAACGTCGAAAAATCGTCATTTGTATGAGTGACATATAGATCAAAAATATAATCCAGTTCCAGATGACCAAGAAAGTTTAAATTTGGCAGGCAGATAGGTAATTAGGTGAATACAAAGGAATAAACCAGAAACTGATAATTTTTTATCATCTTCTCTATATAAATATATAACAGAACAGGGTCGTAAGACTTGCCTACAGCCTAAACCGCTAAACATAGATACTTGAATTTTGGACAGTAGTCGCAGTCTACTAAGACGGGTTTTTGCGAAAATCCTCCTCAAAGGGGGTGAAAAGGGGTGAAAACTTTTGTATGAAAAATCTGAGGAATAAGATTTTTCATACAAAAGGTTTATACATTTGAAACTTGTCATGAATATAAAAATAAGTAAATCTAAAAGATTGTCGCTAGAAGTTTTTAAAACTACCCTTATTGGTGACCTAGACAATTATAAAATTTGTATAGGAAAATCATAACGCGCAGGCCGATCAATTAAATAATCAGTACTAATAATATATACTTGATCAGCTGGTGAAAAGGGGTATTCAGGTTTTAAGGGAAGCATACTACTGCATGCTTCGATAAAAGCAAAGCTTGACCTGTATATTCTTTCAATCAATTAAAGGATGCGTATTAATCTGTTTTCGTTGTTTTCCTATCTTATTCGTTCGGTTCAGAATCTAGAAACCATCTTTCTCTATTAGTATAGGTCATTGTTATTAATTTTCCCTAAAAATTAAGTGAAACTTAAGTCCTTTTGAAAACCTAAAATCAACTGACGTGACATAAATGATGAAATGAAAAATTAGAAATTAGAGCTAAGTTCTAATTTCACATTTATTTTCGTTTTTTAGAGAACTAATTCAATTCAATTCAATTCTTTATTGCATTCACATGTGTATTAAAAGTTCTTAAAATTAAAGTTAGATCACATGGACCCTGTCGGGCACAACAATTCAATAAAATGTCAGTAGTAGCATTAGAATAATCAATAGTAAACTATTAATTAATTTAAATAACACGATAATGTCACAGACAAAAAAAGATTTGAAATTAATAAGTCACAAAGAACAAAATAACGTCAATTACGTGTCATTTACATAATAATAAAACAATAAAAATAAATAATACATCAATAATTGTCAGTAAAATAATAATTACATTTTTTTAAATAAATAATATTCAAGTTTGGAATGTCAATCAACTAAAAATAAAACAAAATTAAATAAATAAGTAAGAAGTAAAAGTCAATCCATTATGTTGTCATCGTTAAAAAAATCATTCAATGAGTAATAACATTTTTTAATTAATAAGTTTCTGACTCGTTTTATAAATATTTTGTAATTTTCTTCCATTCTTATTTCATTAGGAATTTTGTTGTATATTTTTATTGATGTAACGTGAGGGCTAGTGCTGTGTAGTTTTAACTTTGATTGGGGTACTATTAGAGTGTTTTCAAATCTTGAACGGGGTGCATATCGACGAGCCTGGTCAGAGATTTTAACGTAAAAGGTTGGATTCTGTCTAACAAATTTACATGTTTCTTTAATATAACTGACTACGCAGAGCCATAAAATTAAAAATGTGCTTGTCAAAGTCAAAGTCAAATCATTTATTCCAATTAGGCCATCAAAGAGGCACTTTTGAACGTCGATTACTAAAATTAAAGAAAATAGGAAGGGGCAGGATTGATTCTACACCCATTCGCAAAGGTAGGTTGTATGAAGAAGAATGGGTAAGAAACTCCATACTTACTCTTTTTCAAAAATGTTTAACAATGTTTTGAAATCACAAATTAAAAAACTTGCCACTTGAACACCCACTTCTAACATTTCTCATTTAAACTATGAAAAAAAAAAACTAAATTATTTTGGAAAGTTAAATTTTAATTACATCTATTTTTATTGCATGATTTAGTTTGATTGGATTTATAACTCTGAAGATTTTTTAGTTTGCAGTTCAGCTTCTTCTGATAGTAGTAATAGTAGTTTACACGCTACGTATGCGAAACAAAGTAATGCTCAGTGACTTTTGTCATTTATGATGTTAAGTTAATTTTGGACGTTGCCGTTGCCTTGATTTCACTAGATGACTAAAACAAGCATTTTATATTGCTCAGTGACTTTTGTTATTTATGAAGTTAAGTTATTTTTGGACGTTGCCGTCATTACACTGAATAACCAAAACAAGCATTTTATATTGTTCAGTGACTTTTGTTAGTTATGAAGTTAAGTTATTTTTGGACGTTGCCGTCATTACACTGAATAACCAAAACAAGCATTTTATATTGTTCAGTGACTTTTGTAAAACTGAATGTTATGATGTTTTCGGATATTATAACGATCAGCAATTTTTGACAAAATGGCGTTCAGTGACCTTTGACAAGTAGTGTTCAGTTAATTTTTTTCTTTAATGATGTTCATTCAATACTGGCCCCTATCTTGTTGAGCGATTTATGGGTGATATAATGTACAGTAATTTTGAAAATCTGAATGTGGTCATCGACTTTTGATGCTGACTGTACCGGAGACTTGCGTCGCCTAGTGTACGAAGAGGCTTACTATTCAGCCACGAATTTCTTTACCCTATTTCGATCGCAATAAACCTTACACATATCTTACTAAGAAGTACATAATAGTACATACCCACATCATAGGTATTATGTAAGCTCAATTGGATACCAATTACATAGTAATTGATGAGCTACTGCTTTACGCTTGATTCAGCCTTGTATCTATATTAACCGGCTGAAACTATCGCTTGATTGAATTGCGTTAAGCGATTTAAGCGCTTTTTTATGAGGCACTTGTTTTTATTTAACACTTTGAGTAACAGCGTGATTTGTTAGCAAGTATTTTAAGTGGAGAGGGGTAATTTAATAAAAATGTCAACTTATATGAAATACATTGTTTTAAGCTCTCGCTGTTTAATACTAGCTTTAACTTAACTTACGGGATAATTATCTTCCTTGATTATTTACTATTTTGAGCTGCCGATATTTCAACGCTGTTGAAAGCACCATGATTACGGGTTGAATAGAGAATGCGGATGAATGAAAATAATTTGTTGGGAGCAGACAAATCTGTCTACGTAAATCTGTCCTGAAGTAAATCCACGGTGTTCTTAAAATAGTCCTTTAGGTTCCTGGATTGTGGTTTCCTAATAAAAGAGTCCCGCGACCCCGAAAGGCAAGGCAATTAGTTGAAAAGCATTCAATCATTTTGTTGGTTTAGTCCAACCAAAACAGACTAGCAGGTAAAGGAAAATAAATACAAAAAGTTGAAAAGTAAACATATTATGAATTCCAACTATAATGCGGGAAAGTTTTTGGCATTAGTAATTTTAGATTAATTCTAAATTGTGACTTTCTAATTTATGCATCATTTTTTATTATGAAAACAGGCTTCTTAGCATTTTACATGAATATTGAACATATATTTTATTTGAACATTTTATTTAAGTTTTTGTGTTTAGTTTCAGGTAATTCATGCTGATATTAACGAGTCTAGTCGAGCTACAGGTAACACAACAACAAACAATTCTGTCAGAACTACAAACACAAAATAGAAATACGATAAAAAAAGTCCAGCTTTCGTCTATCGCCTTTCCATAATAACATATAAACATAATATTTCATAAAATACTAATACGCTCAATTCCAACTAATATTTATAAAACTTTGTTTGATTTTTGTCGTCTTCAAACGATTGACTGAATAAAACTTTCATTGTTTCAGTCAAACTTCGTTTGTCATTCTTTGAATTACAACACTTTCAAATTATGGTTTTGGTCATATTTTTAATTTAAAGTTAAGCCAATTAGTCCATAATACTTTTAGTTTTCTATACCTTTCGAAAGTAGAACTTACTGTAAAAAAGACGCATTAATATTTATATTACGAAAGCACATTCGAAATAATATAACAAATCAGCCAGTTACTTTTTACTTCATTCACCTATTTTTCTTGTTTTTTTCAAACTAGGTACTAGAAAATCATAGCGCTCTTTTTGAATCACCGAAACACTCTTAATTTGAAATTTCTGAATTGTGTAATCGAAAGGAGATCGGACATTCTTGTATGGGCTCTGGCCGAAGTGGCGGCGGAGCATGACGTTTATTTTATTTGAAAGTTAGTTAACTAAGCTTACTTTTTTTGCATGGGTGCAGAAAAATCTATCCTGGGAAAAAAAAGTTATAGTGTATAAAAGAAACACGCTTTTATAGACCTATTTGCAAATATTTATTCAATTAAATCTAGTTATTTGTTATGTTTGCTATTATCTAACATCCATGATGACTCAGGCGTGTGGTATCTACTACGCCAACGTTAGAAATATGTAATTACTCCATTGTTAAATGGATTCTGGGTCAAGTGGCGTCTAAAGACGAACCTAAGTTCTGTTTTTGAGGAATGATTTAAAAGTGTTTAACCAACATTATAATATATGTCATCGTAATTACATAAACTAAAAACTTAACTATGGCATAGTGTGTCAAAATAAAAAAAAATAAAGCCTGAAATCATATTTTATTTTCAGCGAAAAGATTACAATAAGACTAATCACAGTAAGCATTTATTAGTGGTGCTGCTATTTTAAAGTTTGGCATTAAGTGGTTTAACGATTTCACATAATCTTGTCTCAAAAAAGTCTGTAGTCACGTTTGAAACGTCCAATTACAGCTTCGGCAACCCAACTGCAAATAGTGACTTTTCTCTTATGTTGTTTGAAAGTTCATTAGCTAGGCTTGCTTTTTTGTAGAAGTACAAAAAATCTATCCCGGGAAAATCAAGTTACCGCGCGTATACCTATTCATATACTTCAACAGTTAACGCAACATACATGACAGATCGTGCACGCCGGTGTCGCGGCGGTAAGATCCCTCTTTGAGGAGTGGCTGGAAAGGCGTCACGGCGTCCTGACCTACTGCATGACGCAGGACTTCACCGGAAACGGAAGTTTCGAGGGGTACCTGAGCTCTCGCGTCCTCGTATCTCGGAGAGGATAACGTCCACCTTACACCCCAGCCGCAGTGGTACACGCCCACGGCGACAGACGAGTAACCGGCGAGTAACAGGCGTCTCACTGTCCAATCATGGACCATGCCCGAGTCGACGGCGCGTTGTGTTTCACGCGCTCCTCAAGGAGTGCCGGGGTCGCGGGACTTACGAATTACTGTGATCCCGGAACGAAAATATAATATTGAAGGACAGCGTGGATTTTAGTCAGTGTACGAGTCTGAGTCTGTCGAGGCTGGAGTGTAAGGTGGACGTTATCCTCTCCAATACGCGTCCTGCCTCCTCCTTCGCTAACATGGCTGCTTTGCAGAAGAAGGCGACCGCTTCCCGATCCGTAACGCCCCGCGTTATGGTCTCGACCAATGCCGGACGCGAGAGCTCCCGCCTATCGCCGTCGTGAGAATACGGTGGTGCTCTGCCCAAGCAGGAGTCTTGCACTGTATGCTCCACCGTGTCGTCCGGGTGATCCTCTAAGTGGTGAAACTCGGGCGTTTCTTCCCTTCTTATACGACTCAGGTACCCCTCGAAACTTCCGTTTCCGGTGAAGACCTGCGTCATGCAGTAGGTCAGGACGCCGTGACGCCTTTCCAGCCACTCCTCAAAGAGGGATCTTACCGCCGCGACACCGGCGTGCACGATCTGTCATGTATGTTGCGTTAACTGTTGAAGTATATGAATAGGTATACGCGCGGTAACTTGATTTTCCCGGGATAGATTTTTTGTACTTCTACAAAAAAGCAAGCCTAGCTAATGAACTTTCAAACAACATAAGAGAAAAGTCACTATTTGCAGTTGGGTTGCCGAAGCTGTAATTGGACGTTTCAAACGTGACTACAGACTTTTTTGAGACAAGATTATGTGAAATCGTTAAACCACTTAATGCCAAACTTTAAAATAGCAGCACCACTAATAAATGCTTACTGTGATTAGTCTTATTGTAATCTTTTCGCTGAAAATAAAATATGATTTCAGGCTTTATTTTTTTTTATTTTGACACACTATGCCATAGTTAAGTTTTTAGTTTATGTAATTACGATGACATATATTATAATGTTGGTTAAACACTTTTAAATCATTCCTCAAAAACAGAACTTAGGTTCGTCTTTAGACGCCACTTGACCCAGAATCCATTTAACAATGGAGTAATTACATATTTCTAACGTTGGCGTAGTAGATACCACACGCCTGAGTCATCATGGATGTTAGATAATAGCAAACATAACAAATAACTAGATTTAATTGAATAAATATTTGCAAATTGGTCTATAAAAGCGTGTTTCTTTTATACACTATAACTTTTTTTTCCCAGGATAGATTTTTCTGCACCCATACAAAAAAAGTAAGCTTAGTTAATTAACTTTCAAATAAAATAAACGTCATGCTCCGCCACCACTTGGGCCACCCCCGCCCGATCTCCTTTAGTACTTAATTTAATTTTCGATTATGAATGGTTACTAATATTGGAGTAGTAGACCATGTTAATAGTATTTTAATGTATGTAATCGAATTCTCAAATCATTTCTTCTAATAGGTGCGATATTAATACGTTTCACAAGATTTCGACTTTGCGATTATGTTTTTCTGCTAACTAGAAGTCGGAGATTATCGCACTGTTACGTTTTACATGAACATTATGTATATCAAGTATAAGTATATGGGCCTTGATTTTTCCGTACATCAGCATTGAAATTAAACAAACTTTTTCAGGATTCAATCAGATATCACAGTCGACCCGTATTTATCACTTCTTTTAACTTAAAAAGGCGAAAATTATAACTGATATACTCGAGAAATCGTTCCGATTGCTGAATGTTCTGACCTAATTTCGCGAATGGACAACCAAAAGGGTGGCTCGTTAATGTGAATACATATCAGTTTCCATTACCGCACCCTTACCTCCGGCGTTACCTGCAAACATAACCAAAGTATGTAAATAGTTTGCAGTTACTAACTGAGTAACAGTACCCTTAGCACGAGTTTTCAGTATTTGAGACGTAAAGTAAACTGGAACTTTGACAATTTCAAATTGACAATGGAAAAAAATAGTTCCTTCTTCGCACACCAGAGGCGCTGTTTCAATTTTTCATACAAGAAACGCTGTATATACTGGAAAGTTTCTGTAAAGTAAAATAGTGAAAACTCGTGCTAGGGGTACAGGTACTTATTGGCAATAATTCCGACGTTTAGAAACAGGACCACATCGACTAATTTCAACATTCGCGGAACATTGTCTCTCAGGACGTCACTTATGGGTTCATTGCTAGTGGCTTCGCCCGCTTAAATTCGAAATCATTATTACAAGGGATCATTAAATCGGGATAAAAAATAGCTTAACTGTTAATCTAGGTTATGAACTGTCTGTTTTGAAGACTTCATCCTTAAACGTTCAGTAGTTTTGGCGTAAGAGAGTAACAAACAACCATGCAGTCATCCTTACAAACTTTCACGTTTATATTATTAGTAGAAGTAGGAGTAGGTACTTCAAGAAAATAACCCAGATTGTGAACAAATAATATTTCCATTTCAGACATCTCCAGACGCAAAACCAGTCGTCAAAATATCTTTGGATGTAAAGGCTGGCTCAAGTCCAGCCGCATAAAGCTTCAGTTTTGACTTTCATTTCACTTTCAACAAATGGAAAATGGAAATATAATAATAGCTTTGCTGACGTCTCCCGTTATGCAATATAATATTTCTCTTGAGATAGAAATCTTTGTTTAGTTTAAGCCCGCTTATATGAGGATTCATCAACGTAAATTATCTTTTGCTGGCCTGTTGCCACTTCATATTGATAGAAAGAAAGACAATACATTTATTCGACACAATCTAAGAAATACAACACGTTCACAAAAATTACATAAAAATAATGAAATAACAAAATAGTAACTATGTGCCTAGGGCTGTCATCATCTCATCATCTTCAGCCTATAATGTTCCCACTGCTGGGACACAGGCCTCCTCTCTGAGAGAGGGAGTGGGCCATAATCCACCACGCGGGCCCAGTGCGGATTGGCAGATGTCACATATCTTCGAATTTTTGGTTCTAGGACATGCCTGTTTCCTCACGATGTTTTCCTTCACAGTTTTGAGAGGAGTGGTGATGAAATAAATTACACAAAGAAATACGCCTGGCGGGGTTCGAACCACGACCTACGACCTACAACTAAGTCGGGACCGATACCACTGGGCCACCACTGCCTAGGGCTGTGATAGGCGACGAAAACTGGGCTGAATTTTGATGGCTCAAAAGTCAAGTTTTCGTCAATAAATTGCAAATGTAATTTAGTCAATCAGTTAACTAGTTTTTAAAAAGAATGGTTAAGTACTTTGCTTTGTTAAATCAGTCATTATTTACAATGAAAAAACGCATCAAAATTCGAGAATCGGGGCTCGTCTTGTCAGGAAAAATGACTCGACGGCGTGATGTATTGTGGATTTCAAATGCGTCCTATCTTCGTAACAAAATATTTTTTTTTGGATGTTCTAACTAACTGATGAAATATTAGATTTTTTTTGGTATGCACACCTATTCCTATACAAAAGAAATATCTGCATGAAGGACACGTTGTTCTGGATCTCGCCATAACAACGACGATATATTACTAGACTCTTAATAACAGGCGACCGATGTGAACACATTAGGCAAAAAAGTCTTATATCCGTCGTATTTCGACCACTCCTGTGAGCCGTAAACATACCTTGAGACGGAACATACCTTGAGTTTGCCAATCACAACGCAGTACTCCGTCCCCCTCGCTTACGTAGTACCTCAGCGAGTTGACAGAATAGTTTTTGTTCCTTAGATCGTGCATGCGGAGTCTAGTAATATATCGTCGTTGGGCCATAACGAGAAAAAAATAAAGGGAAACTAACGTTTTCCCAATAAAACTATTGATTTCTATCGGAACACTTGCTGTCCATTCATTATTATATGTAACTGTATAAATTGATTCCCTCCACAGTGTTTGACCACAGTACACTTTACACAGCAGATCGATCAGCCCGACAATTAAACCACAAGCCTAATTAAAACACAAACGAACACACACACAGCTATCCGTTGGATACAAAAACACTTTTCTATGTATAGAACACAACAGGTTGTTTTTGCTTATCGGATAGCGAAACGCGATAAAGCGACAATATCGTTTAAAAAGCTGTTTTCTCTACATTAGCCTAGTAAATTTATTCGAAAACAGCTCTTTTCCTAATAATTTCAACAGAAAAGAATTTATTGCAGTATTAGATATGATGAAATTAAAATATTTCTTACAAAATATCCGCCTTTTTACACCAACCTGAAAGATTCAAAATTCTTCTCAAAGAATTAAATTATTATTGCGGCTCTATAATTTGTACAAAGCGATCATTCAAATTTTCCCAAATTAATGTCTGTCAAGGATTCAAGATTGCGGAGGAATTTCATAAATTGTTACCAATTCCTTCAATTGCACTTTTCAATCTAAAAAAACATAGCTTCAAAAACACATCCTATTTCTTAACAGGCTGGGTTGCTTAACAGGTTAACAGCAGGATGAGTCTCACAAACTGTTCCGGAGAGGAGGAGTCACTTGATAATTCTCGCTCACAAACTTCGATATATAATCACTGTAGTGATCTGTGATCAACAACTGTCAATGTCATTAGTCTTGTCGAGAGTCGCACTTCCTGGTCAATACAAAATGGTCTACTGAATACGTTGTGTTATTAAGTTATAAATATCTCGCCCATCCGCCCTGCCAATCCTGAACAAACAATACAAAATTATAGATGGTGTCAGAAGATAAAGGAAACATCTAATATGTCGGAGGAAAAGGTAACAAACATATTTTTACAAAATAACCTCAAACCGTTAAATGTTCATGGCGACATAGTTTCAAATTGGAACAAGTGGAAACAAAAATTCCTTATATATTTCGAAGCAAATGACATAGAAAAGGCACCAAGAAGTAAGCAGGTCGCGATTTTATTAAATTGTATTGGAGATGACGGGCTCGAGATATATAACTCATTCGAAATTGACAAAGAAAAAGAAACTCTGAACTCAATCTTAAAAAAATTTGAAGAAAAGTTCTGTCCTCAGAGAAATATCACAGTAGAAAGATACAAATTTTTTACCAAATTTCAAGAAAACGAGACACTAGACGAATACATTACTATCTTGAACAACTTATCTAGCTCATGCGAATTCAAAGAACTAAAGGAACAATTAGTCAAAGATATGTTCATCATTGGAATAAAAAATACCCAGATTAAAGAAAGATTACTCCAAGAAAATTTCAGCACGATAATTGAAGCCATTCAATTTGCAAAAAATATGGAATTGTCACAAACCAGATCAAAATTACTTATTCAAAGTCAGTATCAAAGTCAAACAGAAGAACAAAATGTGAAGGCAATCACACACCAAAGTCGTACCTCAACAAGAAGTCCAAAGCTATACAGACACAATAAGTCAAGGTCAAGAAAAAGGAGTTCATCAAGAAATTCTAGCAGCAATTCTTTTTCAGCTTCCTCTTCCAGGGCAAAATCAATATGTGGTCGTTGTGGTCAACAACATAGATACAAATGTCCGGCTATAGGAAAAATTTGTGCAGTGTGTAAAAAACCTAACCATTTTGCTAAATTTTGCTTTCAAAATAAACAGACCAGTGGCAAAAATGACAATTAATTGAAAATATAGGGACTGCAAGACTGAAATGTACAATTGAAAATAAAATCACCACAGATATTTGTTTTGTTATTGTGATTTGTGAATGTTCAACAATTTTAGGTTGGAAAACTTGCGAGGAGTGTGGAATTGTAAAAAGATTGTTTGAATTGACTAACAGTGCAAGTAGTAATCAGGAACAAAGATGTTCCGGCTAGACTTCAAAGAATGATGATTTCTATACAGTGTTATGACCTCATGGTTTCATATAAAAAAGGTACAGAAATGTATATTTCTGATACGTTATCCAGAGCACCAATTTCAAATACAAATATAGAAAAATTTGATGAAAATGAATTAGAGTCTAATATTGATTGTCACATTAAATTGCTAACGTCAAATTTAGCCATAACAAAAGAAAAACTTGAAAAAATTTTATTTCATACAAATGCAGATTTAACACTTCAAAAACTTAAAGAATATTTTTTCAATGGTTGGCCTAATTCAAAACAGAATTGCGATCCTATTGTTTTACCATATTGGCACATTCACGACGAAATTCATGTAATTGACAATATTATTTTCAAAAACAAAAGTGTTATAATCCCAAAATCGTTAAGGTCAGAGATGCTCAACATTTTACACGAAGGTCATATGGGAATAGAAAGAACAAAAAGTAACGCACGCGGATTGATTTATTGGCCCAATATTAACCAAGATATAGAACAAAAAATTAGGCAATGTGAATCATGCATGATGTACTCTGCAAATAAACAAAAAGAAACATGTTTATCTCATGAAACGCCTATTCTTCCATGGCAAAAAGTAGCAACTGATTTATTTGAGTACAAAAATAAAAAGTATCTGTTAGTAGTTGATTATTATTCAAATTTTATTGAAATAGCTTGTCTTAACCAAGATCACAGAAGTAATACAGTCATAACGCACTTAAAATCAATTTTTGCACGTCATGGTATACCGATGCAACTGATCAGTGATGGCGGACCTCCATACAACTCAGCTGAATTCAAAAACTTTTTATATAGTTGGGATATTCAACATGTAGTTTCTAGTCCTCACTATCCACAGTCGAATGGCCTTGCAGAAATATCTGTAAAAACAATTAAAAACATTCTTAGAAAATGTGAACAGTCTAATACTGATATTTACATAGGTTTATTACAACACAGAACTACACAAAAAGGAAATTTAAGTTCCCCAGCAGAATTACTTATGTCAAGAAAGTTGAGAACTAAATTACCTACACACATTAAAAACCTTAAACCTAAAGTTGTCAAATTTTCAAGCCATTTTAATACTAAACAAGAAATAATTAATAAAAGAAAATGTCATTACAATAAGTCGGCTAGAGCTGAACAGGAATTTCAAAAAGACGACATAGTCTTTTTCAAGAAAAATCCAAAAAATGTCACATGGGAAAAAGGTACCATTTTGTCAAAAACTAATTTCCCCAGGTCATATTTAGTTAAAGACGAACAAGGTTCTGTCTATAGGAGAAATTCTCATCACATAAAACTGTTTAAGTCAAGTTTGTCAAAAAGTCAGTCAAATGAGAATAGTCAGTCAAATGAGAATAGTCAGTCAAATGAGAATAGTCAGTCAAAGTCAAGTGGTCAGACTAAAAGTCAATTGTCACATTCAAGTCAAAATAAGAATCTAACAAACAAATTGTTGATTCCAGTCTCCAAGTCAAGGTTCAACTACAGTAATAGTCACTCTAGTCAAAGTCATTGTAAAAGTCAGTCTTGTTTACCTAAACAGCTTAATGAGTCAAAGTCATATGAAAAATTTTATGTCAATATTAATCGATTTAATAATATGGAAAGTAATGTATCAGAAAGTCAAAATAGAACCTTAGGAAGTCAAAATGAGTCTTATGAAAGTGCAGTATCAGTGTCAGATAACTCAAGTGAGAACAAAAGTAACAATTCATTGTCAAGTCCAAAAGAAGGAAGTAGTAAGTTAGTTACAAATACCATGGACAAAAATAGTCAGACTAGTCAAGATAATTGTAATGTGATAAATAATAATTTAGTTGAAAATGAATTATGTAACAGTCAGCAGACAAATAAAGATAGTCAAATTGTCACTACTCAATCTCAAATGGAAGGTCCAAGTAATACTAACTACAAGCTTCAGTCACCTTATAGCCAAGGTACGTCAAGTCCTCTTGAAATTCAATCACCATTATTTGTACAAGTCGAGGAACAAACAAATGAAAACTTATTTTTGTCAGAAAATGAAAATAATTTAAGTAATGCAGAACAATTGCCAGAAATGTGTGATATGTATATTCCAAGTAATACTTCTTCAATTAAATATAGTTCAAGAGGAAGGAGATTGAAACCTCCTGACAAATTAAATTTATAAAAATGTTTTAATCTTAGTCTATTATGTTTGACAGAAAAAATTATAATAAATTGACATGTATATGTATATTAATTAGAATGAAACAAAATTTAATTAATTAAAATTTAATGTAACCAAATATTACAGGTATTATTGGCTTGCTTAAATTTAAGTTAAGTTTTAGTCAAGAATTAATATTTTAATTTTATAAAATTGTACTGGTCAAGAGATTGCTCCATGCACCTCCAATCTGGAAATAAATAAATATTTTAAAAATAATTTTCTTTAAAAGGGGGCATGTAGTGATCTGTGATCAACAACTGTCAATGTCATTAGTCTTGTCGAGAGTCGCACTTCCTGGTCAATACAAAATGGTCTACTGAATACGTTGTGTTATTAAGTTATAAATATCTCGCCCATCCGCCCTGCCAATCCTGAACAAACAATACAAAATTATAGAATCACAAAACAAAAACGTTGTATCCCTCTTGGAACATTAACACACCTATAAATAAACCGCTCACCTATCTCCTGCCACAGAAATATATACACACGCTCAAGTAAATAAATAAAACAAAGAAGTAGCCATGTCTTAATTCCTATTCTCGCCTTCAACAGAGAGATAGTACATTTATTACAAGATAATGTATCGTCTCGGGGCGCCTTTAGGTCGTAAATAACTTGGCTAACTGGCCATGTGAAATGTGGCTGACGTAAATGTCTCTGTAACTCTTACAACAAAAATGTAGTGTACCGAGTAATAATTTAATCATTTATGTCGTAAATCTTGTAATTTCGTAGCAGTTTATGATTTCAGTTCATGTGTAAAGGCAAAAACATGCTTAAGGCGTTCCCTCACCGGGAGCATTCGCGTGTAATGTAACATCAAAGTGCGCATTCTGATGCTCAATTGTTTTCCATCACTCACTAATGAAATGTTGGAATCTGTAACGTTACATTAAAGGTGAATGCTCGCGGTGAGGGAGCGCCCTTACATGTCGTGGAGTGTTCTGTACACTACACGCCACGACACGTAAATATACTTCGGCCTTAAGGGGGGAGTAAAAATTTAATGACAGCAAGCTTTTTTTAGCGTGGTTAAATCATCAAATGAGTCCTCCCACCCCACACTGTCAGACTTGTACTGACTGAAATCCACGGTGTCCTTCAATAGCCCTTTATGTTCCGGGGTCACGGTGATGGAATGAGACCCGCGACCCCGGCAGGAGCAAGCTTTAAAAATATGTTTTTTTTTTTGAGTGATATTTTTAATCAGAACAACAAGTTATATTTCAGATCTTCCAAATAGCTAGAGACTGTCAGTCTCTTCGGCTCCACAGAATGACTCATTTGTTAAATCCATCTCAATTCAAATCTATTCCAATGACAGCGCTGCGGTCGCTGTGGAGAATTCAGTGTTAATGACGTTTTCAAATTGGAGGCTGTAGTTTCAATTTTGCCCATCGGAACAGCTAAGCCCCTTCGAACACAACGCGACACAAGTCTCCGATACCTTACGACTTTGGAATCCAGGCGTCTATCGCCGGCACGGTTGGTGCAGTGGCTGAGCGATTGGACTGCTGCGCTACGGGTCGCGGGTTTAAATATTTGTACCTACAAATAGTTGTTCCGCTTCTGGATATTTATGTATCTGACTTTCTATGTTTGTAAACGGACCCACGACACAGGAGAAGTTCCTAGTGTGGGGAAATGTAAAAAAAAAATAATTACAAATCCATAGAGGTTCGTACATAGGCATGCGTCAAAGGATACCAAAGTAGAAAGACTTACGTCGCGTTGTGTCGTTCGGTGGCACTATAGTTGATAATTCATTATAGCTAAATATTGTATCAACAATAAGGAACACAAATATACAATCAAATGAACTCTTCTCTGTGTTTACATCTTTTTGAGGCAAACTGTACATAAACTTAGTAATAATTTAGCAGTTCATGTGATAAATCTTGTAATTTATGGTTTAAGTTCATGAGTAAGGAGACCGAAGAAATTATTTATATGATAGTTTGATTTTTTCCGAAAAACTGGGGCATGTAGATATTTATGGTAGGTAATATTAGATGTATGAAAAACATGTTTTTGCTTCTTTGATATATTCAAACGGATAAGCATCCATAGCCCAATATGTCGTTATTTACACTATTGGCGTATTTTAACTACATAAAACAATGTAAATAACGATATATTAAGCATATTATACTAGGTATTATGTTTCCATAACTGGGACTAAAACGTACTGCAAACGTATGGGAAGATACCCCAGAATTTAAATCTGAGACATACGGTGACATTTTTACGGTTTAAAAGTTAAAACCACTTTTCGTGTTCAGATAGGCAGCAAGTGCCTAGATATTTGTAGTAAATTAAATTGCAGACATCCTAATAACGACTTACGTATGAATTGCCGTAAGGTGACTCTCTTAACTCGCTGTCCGACCATGGACCATGCCGGGTCGACGGCGACGTCGCGTTGTGTTCCACGCGCTCCTCAAAGAGCTGTCAGCAAAATGACGGGGCCCCCTCTCAGAGGGCCAAAGCCGGGGTCGCGGGACTCATACCATCACCGTGACCCCGGAACATAAATGGCTATTGAAGAACACCGTGGATTTTAGTCAGTACAAGTCTGACAGTACCTACCTCCCGCCCGGCCCCGGGTGGAAGGACTCATTTGATGATTCTACCACGTAAAAAAAGGCGGAAACTGTCTTAAAACTAAAACACAACAGTTTAGGTAACAACAAAAAAATAAACTTTTTCAGCTAAAGGTAATTTATCTTTTACAAACCGCTACCTAATTAAAAATACCGAAGTTTCCTGTGTTTAATTTCAAAGTAGCTTTAGGTGGGGGCGAACTTAGACGGAGTTAGAATACTTAACAAAGAGTTATACAATTTACATAGAAGATACTTGAAAAAAGGCCTAGTGAAATAAAATATGCTACTCCCGAACTATGTTTCTATAGTTCTACGGGTTTCTGTGTTTGTACCCGCGATACAGGAGAAATGTGTGTTTAGACCTAAGTTGTATAAAAAAAAGTTTGGAACGATTTTCAGTCTTACGGACTGCTTCTAGTAACTTTATAACATTTAATCTCCAGACTACAACTGTTGGTCGCGGGACTTATCGAATTACCGTGACCCCGGAACGTAAAGGGCTGTTGAACGACACCGTGGATTTTAGTCAGTACAAGTCTGCCAGTCCGCTATCCTGGGTGAAAGGACTCATTTGATGGTTTTACCATGTAAAAAAAAGACTGAAACTGTTAAAAAACTACGAATTCCAAGATCCTGTATTAAAACATTTAGCCGTTGTACAAATGTACACTACCTACAAAACCTGCTTAATAAAATATCACTAAAACGGCAGCTTCCGCCATTTCAGATAACGTCTTTAAATAAAAAGTCTATAACAATCAATGATCAACGCCGGAGATTGTTCTTAATGGCCGTCGTCGCAGCGTTACGGTTAAAGTAGTAAATAAAGTTTTAAAAGCTTTTCATTGAGCGTGACTTGGAGTTTGTATCGAGAGGAATAATATTGAAGTTTAAAGAGTTATAATAACGAAACTTTTCGAGTTAGTAAAAGGTGTTGAGAAATGTATTAGGGTGACCCGCCTCGTGGAACAGTTAACTAGTATTTTGTCTTGTAGAGGTCTTAGCGCAAGATTTGCTTACTGCGTTTGGGGTCTATTGTATGAAAAATTCAAAAACGGGGAACTGATTTTGTTTTACATCAAATTAAAATCAAACTTATGCTAAAGTCATGCTAGAACCTCTGATCGGTAGCGGGACTTATCATATTACCGTGACCCTGGAATGTAAAGGGCTATTGATGGATCACCATGGATTTTAGTCAGTACAAGTCTTACAGACCCTCCCGCCCGGCCCGGGGTGGGACTCATTTGATGATTTATCACGCTATAAAAGAGCCTCTGATTCCAAAATCAGGATCTCGGCACAAAGCCAAGCGATTGTTCGTCTGTTCCCATTATCACAGGGCTGGAATTTTTTCTACCCAGAAAATAGTCATCATTGGAGTCTTAAAGTGCTGCATTGAACAATAACAAAATCAACTTTAATCAGTCTAAAACTGCTCAGACATGATCAAAGGTTTTTCTAATCTCAAATCCGTTTGTAAAGAACGTTAAAAAATACCTTTTAGTAAACAAAGAACCATATTATAAGATACTTACTGGGTGGACTTACTTTGAGTAATCCAGATTACTTCCCTCGAAGAAAATCCGTCAGATTATGAGAAGAGTTCGCCTGTTTTTATACCTACTTTACATCTATCCAAAAATATCCGAGACATGGCGATCTGAGAAGCGTCTAAGTATCCGCTAAAATGCTTATCTACTAGGCTATCATAAATATTAGGTGTTGGATACTTCGTGTATCAAAACGACTGTATTTATAAGTAAGTTTTAATCAATCGGAAATACTGAAAGATATTTCTTAATAATCAGTTTCTTTTAATAATCAGTTAGACATCAATTTTGTACTTTTTTCTGTTTTTTGTTTTTGGATACGTACAAAAATTGCTAAATTAATGAATTAACATTTATGATGATTGGCTTAAAAAATCCGTAAAGAGATATCTTTAACACAATTCATTTCAAAATCTATCAATTTATGAAACCATAAAGATTTTTTTTTTCGTTTGTTTATGTTATCTTTAAAACTATGAATCCAATTCCAAAAATGTTTGATTTGTAAGTCAAAAGCTTAGTCATCATCCAATATTGTGACAAAAGCCTCGGTTAAAAGTTAGTTTTAAAATAAGTAAATATCTCTTTTTAACACATTTTATCAGAATAAACAACTAATAAAAGAAAAAACATTGAAAAACTTCCTGAAACTTGTTATTATAAAACATCCCAAGAGCAATAGATTACTAGGCGCGCATAAAAGTGAGAAAGTCGGGGAAAATGGCGCTGTAGAAGATTGAAAAAGTAGTGCAATGTAACGAGCCATAGTTCTCCATAGCGCGTCCCTCTTGCCTGAATAGGTGGACAGATTGCCTGTCACGTAGACAACCAGTAAATGGACCTAGCTTCATAGATAGATGAGTCACGAACTGAAGGCATTTGAATGTAAATCAGTACTTTATTGTGAAGCTGTTATGTTGTGATCATGATTTGATTTTGGGTAAATAGATAGTTACATAAGTAAATGTATTGATGAATCTATATATATAAAAATGAAATCCGTTTTCCGTTGTCACGACATAACATGAAAACGGCTTGACCGATTCGGATAATTATTTTTTTGTTGTGTTTGTAACCATCGGGACCGGGTTTTAGACCGGGTCCTCCACCCGTGCGAAGCCGGGACGGGCTGCTAGTATATAATAATAATATTATAATAATATTTCACAACTATCACACAACGCCATCTAGTCCCAAGCTAAGCAAAGCTTGTGTTATGGGTACCAGACAACTGATAAAAATACTTATATATTTCTAAATACATACATATTATAGATAAATTACACCCAGGCACAGAACTAATGATCGTGCTCATCACACAAACATTTGTCCTGGGTGGGAATCGAACCCACGACCCCCGGCATAGCAGTCAGGGTCACTAACCACTAGACCAACAGGCCAGTCAAAGAATGTAAATAAGTGAACTCATTTTATCCAACGAAAGACTTCAGCAAAGAAAACAGGAGAATGATGATTTTTCTGGTGCGTGCCTACGGAAAGATTTGATTGTTTGTTTGCATTGAATAAGCTCCGAAACTACTGGACCCATTTCAAAAAAAAAACACCAGCTGATGGCTGCTTGGTGCTGAGTTGTTCCTGAGTTTGATTTGATATTCAATAAGGGGAAGGGGGTAAAATAAAGTTGGACCACACGATACCTTATTATTTAACAGATAGTATATTATCTGTTAAATAATAAGGAATCGTGTGGTCCAACTATATTTTTCGGGATAGAAACCCAAAATTTCGAATTCCAGTTAGGTTACATTCGTCACAATTATGTCTTGTAACTTAAAAAAAAACGTGAAAATCTAAGTACAAAAGACATTAATTAATCCCATTCAACTTGGTTCAAACATACTAATTGAGTTTGTGAACGAATGTGCTTCTACAGCTGCCGTCTTAGAATTTCTGAACGAAAACATAATTTGCTGTATTGTTTCTGAATTAAGTATTTAAACTTTCAAACTCTTGATAAACTTTAGTTTAATATTGTTTCGTTTCTTTTATAAAATACTTTTAACCTGTGAAATAAAATACTTATTTTAACAGATTCAGTGACATCTTAGCTGAACCTCTATGTTTTCTTAAAACCCTTTATACATAATACACCTACTTCACCTATTGTTTCATATCATTATAATTATGAATCAAACAACACAAAAAAAGCGTGAAAATTTACAAGATGTTGATGATGCATAGATAATTGCAACAATAAATTGCTTTCTATGTGTAGCAAAAAATTATGTTTACATAATATTCTCAAAAAACAAAACTATAAAATGAATTTAAAAAGTTAACTTTAAAAGAACTTTAATATTAAACAACTACCTAATTATTATTAAAAGCGCATGCAAACGAAAAGTTTTCACAAAGTGGTTTAAGTCAAAGTTAGTCTTCCACTGAGATTTTTGCAGTCCGGCGTCCGGACTCGGCACGGACGGGACACGGTCCGGATCGGTACGGTGTAGCGTGAATCATCCTTATAGCCCAAGACATATCCATTGAATGACATGACAAAAACCTAACCTTCCTAATTCGTCCAACATTTACGCTCACAAGAGTTTTAATAAAGCCTGAATTTCCCAGCACTAAACTAATACTGCTCCATTTTCTTCGTGAGAAAAGACATTTTAATTTAATTTGCTAACAAGAATTAATTACATAAGGTAGTATGATGCTAAGTGTCACGAAAATTAATTAAATTCACTGATACCGCGCAAACTTTATCAATTTATTGATTGACGTAATTAAATTCACTCCGTCACTGTTGAGTAACATGTTCAGCTAATGGAGACTACACACCAAAACCGCCGGCGCCGACTCGGCGACACAGCCCTCGGCAGTACTCGCTTCACAGATCACACGGTTCATAATGCTCGGTTCACACGTTACGAGTCGTGTCGAGACTCGCGCCTCGCTACGACTTGTAAAGAATTGTTCAATCTGCAAGTAGTTATTCCGCGTATGGGCATTTCTATATAATTATGTAAGTTTATATTATGTTTATAAATGCACCCACTATACAGGAGAATTCCCTAGTGTGATGTGGGAAAGAGTCTATTAAAAAAAGAATCATGCGACGCGTCTGATCCGTGAAGGACTGATCGCTCGTGCAAGCGGGGGCGGGCGCATTCTACAGTGCGACTCGGGATATCACATGCAGTGAGAAGCGAGCATAATAAAGAAAAATGTCGGGAATAATGTTGTGTTGTGCTTTGTATTTTTTTTTTTGCGTCAGAAAGTTGCACATCTTAAGCCACTTGCATACCGCTGTCAAATTTATTCGACTAGCAATTTTTTTATCAACTACAGAAAATTGCTAGTCGTTTGCAACGTCAATCGTAACATTTTGGTAAGGCACTTTAGAGACGAGCATACGTATGTTATACGGCTGGGCGGATCTGTAACTACGTGATAAATATTAATATCATGTCATAACTCCAGTAAATTCACATTTATCAAGTTTATGAGTTCTTAAACACATTATAAGATGAATAAAAAGAGGGTTCAACATAACATCACGCTTTTAATACCCAAAGTGTTAGGCATAGCTGTTTTTAAATTGTACCCCTATAGTTTAATAGAGTTGAGCGTGTTGCTATTAGCTGGGCATAAATCCGACGGCTGCCCGGGCTCAATCGAAGGCATACAACTCGTCAACATGACCTATAAGTCAAGGTCTACCGCTAGGTCACCACTGTTGCCTTGCATTCTCATAAACTCTTCACTAGGCCAGCTCAAAGTCAAACTGTTGTCACGAACGTGCCATCGAGTCTACAACAAGGGAGTCGAGTTTAAACTTTCAAGGAGCCGACTGAATTGGCACAATCTTAAGGTTGTGCTATTTCCTGCTAGCTTGACGTGCTTCCGTATCATCATCATCTCAGCCATTGGACGTCCACTGCAGAATATGGCCTGTGTTAACATAGGCCTCCTTTTAGATCTCCACAAATACCGGTTGGTGCTTCCGTACCGTATGCTACTGAAAAATACTAATAGAAAATCCAATAGTAATTTTTGCACGACCCAGGAATCAAAGGGCAGTAGCACTTGCGACCCCGAGACCGAATTGCGCCGAGGCATCGCGTTCACCGCGCCCCGACAGTGAAACGCGCTGTGTGATTTGCAGTGATATTACGCGTCGTATAAAGCCAGCTTTACAAAATGTATATAAATTTTTGCGATTCCTCTCTTGAGTAAATGTCGATATCTTCAAGTTCCAAGACAATGCCGTGTTCCTCACAGGCTCACAACAAATCTCTTCATCATTCTGAGAACAGTCATTATAAAATAATTTACGTACACAGTTAGTGGTCTGCCTTGGGCGTACAAACACATGTTAGCCTCTAAGTTATCAAACTTTGATAAATAATGAAACATGTGGGTATATTAATAGGTATACGCTTCTGCAAATAACCCTCTTGCGATTACAGACGTGATGTTTATGTATATGTTTATTATTTACCAGTCTAGACACAGCATGACTCGGCGACCAGCCAGCCACCCACGATCATATTTAATATGGGTCTTTATAAAATACACACGCCAAGAAAACTTCTCCTTTTGTGTTAATTTACGAGTACACAAAGAGAAAGTAATTTGGGGCTGTGATGTAGCACTCATGAAAATTCCTTGAAGTAAAAGTTGATATACTTAACACAGGCAACATTACGCCTGTAATCCCCGAAGGGTTAGGCCTTGTTTATGGACATGCGGAGCGGCAAGCGGCGGGGCGGGCCGGAAAATAATATACGATGATTTAAAGAGAGTTCAAGGAGAAGGCAACAATGACGAACAGTTGAAACACTTAGCCCCGTTCGCGCGCCGTCTAAAGCCCGGTTTCCATTGCAAACGGAGTGGACACATTAATGGCTTAGTGGGTGAAAAGAGTAAAAATGAGCTAGCTCTGGGAAAGTAAAAACTATTTGTTGGTGGTAATGCAAGTATGCTTAACGCTCTACGAGTCGTGTGTGCAAGGCCTTATTTAGTACTTATTTACCCTTATTTTATCACTTAGGTTTTAAGTCTCATGTGTAATAGATAGCGAGCCTATTGTCATCAGTCGAACAAAAAAACAGGCGCTGTGGTTCCTATGTACCGAAAACTGGAGGACGAACCTAATAAAACTTGCTAAACTACTGATTGGATCATTTTGAAATCCATGCGATGAAAACATTAATTAAAACTAGATTTCAATTGAACATAGGTACATTTTATAATTACAAAGTACGAAAGTTATTGAATTCCCAATGGCATACATTGAATTCCCGTTATTTGGAGCGTGTTGAATAAAAACTGAATGTACTGCGAGCAATTACAGTTGCTCTTATTTGAATATTTTCTTTTTTTACACATCTCGTTTGGACTGTTTCAGTTTCAATTTGAGATGATTGAATATACTTCATTTGCTCCTACTCAAATATTACTGTACAATATATCCGGTTTTGATCTGTACAAACTTAAAAGAGTGGGAGAGCTTGCTCAATTCTGTCAATAAAAATATTAAACACTAACTTCTGCCCGCGGTTTCACCCGCGTCATGATAGGCGTTTGGTTCTATAGTCCCGGTCCCGTCCCCATCAGTTCCCTTGAAGAGCGCGTGGAACATGAAGCGCTGTGATTCGGGTCGGCCGACGAGGTACCCATTACTCCCCGTCCACAAGCGGCTGGTATATGCCTCGCGATTTCCGACGTCGTGGGCATTTTCAGTGGTGGCCGGGGCGAGAGGTAGAGGATGTCTTTTCCCTCACGCATTCAGACTACTAAACATTCCCCTTACTTGCCACCGAATCTTGAGGTACCCCCCGAAACAACCGTGCCCGGGAAGACTGCGTCAGGTTGAAGGTGAAGACGTAGCCCGTAGCGCCTATCCAACCGCTCCTCAAAGAGGGATGTGGGGTCGAAACCCAACCACCAACCCCACTGTATGCTAGTTATATTAAAAAAAAGAAAAAGACTTCAGAGAAAACTCACCCCTCTTATATAGTGACATCACTAACAAAGAGGTGACATTTATCTGAAGCTTACCACACCAAACTACATGTATTGCTGAAACTGCATTTAAATCAATCCGGAGTCAATAAATCACAGTAATAACCTGTATCATCTGAAAACGTGTAATTGTTTCTCGTATGTGCGGTTACAAATGTCCGACATTGCTTTTGTTAAATACGTGCAAAGTAAGCTTTGTTTGCACCAATACGTGTATTTTACAAATGTTATGCAATGTTTTCGTTTTTCGAATGTTATTTTTGTAAGGTTTGTTTCGTTAGATATTTTCGTTACGGAATTTCTTGATTCATTCGCCGTATTCAGAGCCTCCGATAAAAGCTAATAGCTTAAAAATGATAATATAGTTTTTAAGTTCAGCCATTACAAATAAAAAAATCAAACAAATAATGGTTTAGATTGCTCATAGTTTGAGCATTTATCGGGCAAGTGCCCATCTCAAGCATCGGGTGCTTGTTTTATTGTTTAATTTAATTACGTAATTGCCTAACTGCGAATAATTGATTTTTAAATCAAACATAGTAAAAAATAGAAATATTTGATTTTTAATGATAATAGGCCCTTTTCCCAGCCGCATTGGCTAAACAAAAAAAAAAAACAATATAGGCTGCCAAGGCAAATAATATAACTCAGAACAGGTTGCTAAGTGCTAAATTTCTTTATTTTACGAAATTCGAATACATACGAGGTTCCAACAATGACATCTTGACATACGTCATACATGACGTCTTTTAATTTTCTACGTCTCAAACCATCTAAAGAAATAGTCCGATGACGTCTCTAAAATTTCATTCGCCTACGCCGTAGAGGTCGCGTAGCCGATTGCTACGAAACTATCGTAGAACAGTCCTCTTAGACGTTGTAACAATGTTGTGTGGAGGACTTTGTTTGTTGTTGTTCCGGGAATATAAACAACAAAGCCATGTTGTTAACTCGGTTTGCGTGGGATGGATAGACGCTGTCATTCACTCAAGACCTGCAAACTAACAATATACCTGTATTTTCACAAGAGTTATGTAGAATTGCACTATAGTATACACACGTATGACGGGGCCCCCCTAGAGGGCCTGCCGGGGTCGCGGGACTTATTTATTTACCCGGATCATAAAGGGCTATTGAAGGACACCTTGGATTTGAGTCAGTACGAATCTGACAGTCCCTCCCGCCCTGCCCGGGTAGGATGATTTTACACGTAAAAAAAATCGTATAAACACGTTATCATCCGTTATATAAACTCAAATTAATTTTATAACAGTGCAACAGAGGTATCAATAATTGAAATCTTTTTTTCTCCCTTTCTTATTTCTTCTTTCTTCCTTTTCTTTTTTTTCTTTCTCCTCGCGTGTCATTCTCTTTTCTTTATTCCTCCATTCTTTATTTCTTCTTTACTTCTTCTTTCTGTGTCGTATGAGTATGCAATCACCCTATCAGTGTCAGTGTCACACTCCTCAAGTGACTGGTGATGCAAAGAGGCATGCCTTAAAGTGTAGTAACATAAAACCCGAGCAAAACTGCGGGCTAAAGCTAGCATTTATATATAGTTTTAACGACTTCATAAATACTGCAGTTACGTTGTCGGCGTCACTGCGCGCTGTAGATAAGGGCGCATGACGTTTAATGTCAATAACCCCAGTTTAGTGCATTTTATGACCGTCTATCAGTACTGGAGGGTTTGTAGTGGCTCACGTAAAATATTATTATACTATTAATCCTTTAGGTCGTGGGTTCGAACTACTTTGTGTTATTTTTTCTTTACCACTGCTCTCAAAACCGGTGAAGGAAAACATCGTGAGGAAACTGTCATGTCCATGAACAAAAAATTCCAACCTGCACTGGGCCCGCGTGGTGGATTATGAGGTACTCCCTCCCTCTCACACAGAGAGACCTGTGTCTCAGCATTGGAAACATTTAGGCTGATGATGATTAATTCTAGACTTTATAATTTAAACGCGAATATAAGATTTATTATAAACCGCTGGGCCGTATTTGATGAATTTTGGTATCGAAATAGATGGGACGCTGAAGACGATTATAGGTTATAGAGAGGGGCAAAGACACTAGTAGAAGCTAATTTTGGATTAGAAAGATAGTTTCATAAACAATCACAAATATAAATTGTTAACATTTTTTTAAAGCAATTGAATCTTGTTTTCTCGTTTTGTTTCGCAAAAAAAAAACAATCTGTAAAAATGTATTCTTACAACGATGCAAATCCAGACGTAGGGGCTATAAAAAGACTGTAAATAATTTGGTTTCAATATTTATAAACGTGATTTATTCAGCTCACTGTCAAAACAAACAAATAAAAAACAAACTCAATAATAACGTTAGCTCATAAATCTTTTATGGAAAAGCATTGGCCTAAAAACCTCAGTTTGGTATGTAGTTTTTCATGAAAGTAGGATTACTAAGAGCTTCGGGCACTAAGCCGAATTAGTGATGAAGAGGAAATTAGTACCAAGAATATAAAAAGAGAAAGGGGAAACCGCTGTTGGGAAGAATTCGAACCCTTACTGATTGTCAATGTGTCAAAATGTGTCAAATCAAAAACCAGTGTGTGTTGCCAATGATTACATATGGCTCTGAAACGTGGTCTTTGACTGCTGGCCTTTTAGAGAAACTAAGAGTCACTCAACGAGCAATGGAAAGAGCTATGCTCGGAGTTTCTTTGCGAAATAAAATCCGGAACACGGATATTCGGCGAAGAACCAGAGTCACCGACATAGCTCGTAAAATTTGCAAGTTGAAGTGGCAATGGGCAGGCCACATCGCTCGTAGAACCGACAACCGATGGGGAAGAAAGATTCTCGAGTGGCGACCACGGACCGGAAAACGCAGCGTAGGTAGGCCTCCCACTAGGTGGACCGACGACATCGTGAGAGTCGCGGGCAACCGATGGATGCAAGTGGCGAATTGTCGTTCGGCGTGGCGGTCTAAGGGGGAGGCCTATGTTCAGCAGTGGACGTCTTCCGGCTGATGATGATGATGATGATGACTGATTGTCAATATAACTTGGTAAGAAAAAAAGATATAGGTGGTTGAAAAGATATCGCCAGGCCATTAGTCGACTCTACACGTGATCAGAGGGCTCGCCTAATCCCAGAGGCCTAGCTCAAAGAATCAATCAACATCGCCATACAACGTGGCAATGCTGTCAGCGTTCTCGGCACTGTTCCCGATGACAGCGATGTGAACGTATTTCTTTGACGTCGTTTGAATGTTGTCTTTTTCCACAATTCCTCTTCAGGTTTTGTATAATATTACTTTATATTCAGATAATAGATGGTAAAATAATACATAAAATTACAAATGTGATAGTGGAAACAGTATAAGCCTATTATCGGCCTATAGTGTTTCTACTGTTAGGACACTGGCCTCCTCTCTTCGAGAGAGAATGGACAGTTATCCACCACACAGGCCCAATGCGATTTGGTAGATATCACATGTCTCTCTCCGAATTCTGGTTGACGGATGTTTTCCTACGCCGTTTTGAAAGCAGTGGTGTTTAAATAACTTACACAAAGTAAAAGCGCTTGCCTGAGTTTGAACCCACGACCGCCGTAATAAGCCGCGTACAGACATCGCGAGGCGTGCGACACGAATGGTTCGTCTCGCATGCCTCAACCTGAGGCATACGATGGTACATTTATGCGTGCGTCCCGAACGAAACATGCTCAAGCTGAGCAAGCAAACCACCACGCACGGTGTTCGTGTTGACTTGCTGTGATATTTGACGCCACGCGTCTTCCCTTTTACATTTATTGTAATAATCAGAATGTATAGAGTCCCACAACACTCTATTAATTTCATAAAGTTGAACCAGCTCACGTAGTGACTCGGTATTGGCCTCCATGATGCATGCGCGCAACGCAAACAACACCTGTCCGTTCACACGGAGCGCACGGCTCGTACTGAGGCGGCGTTCGCAACGATCATATGGCGCGAATGCTCACTGTGAGCACACACGTCCACACAGCCCGAGGCATGCGAGACGAACCATTCGTGTCGCACGCCTCGCGATGTCTGTACGCGGCTTTAAATTCGCCGCCACTGCTCTTCGTTAATAAAATATGTTGACAGCTGTGGTTTAACCATCAATTAAGTTTATTACCATCAATACTTTGTATCTCATAAGTAGTCAAATTTTATTACTGCCAAGATTCCGTGTCAGGTACAGTCGAGTATACACGCAACCACTTGTAACAACCGCGCTCAAATCTACTCAACTGTACAGACGTGTGATAAATCAAATCATATCAACATCAAACAAGATTGTGACGTACTGTCGTGACCTACAAGTATTTATTTTTTCAAGGATAGTCAAATAAAAATAAAACCAATAAAAAGTGAGAATATTTCCACAGTTTGCCAACTTGCGAATGGCAATTTCCTTATAAATTGACGGAAACAAGACGAAATTCACGTCTTCGCTGTGAATTATTTATCTGTTGTTGGTTTAATATCGTATTGGTTATTATTCCCTTTGTAGCGATTCGTGCCAACGAATTCTCTCTTGAGAAATGAAATCTTGTTTAATATTTGATCGTTGGATCGTGATCTAATAACTCACTTTTCTTTCGCTTTTATTATGTATGTTTTTGACATGGAATAGATTCTCCAGTTCATTGAAACAAGACAAAAATCTATTTATTTACACATTCACGCCCCAAGAACGTGTTCAGAATAAATGATAATATGCCGAGCAACAAAAGATTCTTAGGCGTAAAAAGATTTATCGAACCGCTAACAGTTGCGTGACGTAAACTTAAAGTAAATATGCTTTTAAAACAAAAATACGTGAAACCGATTCGTATCCTTTAGCACTTAGGGTCATTTTTTAGCTAAAAGCTCAATGTTTTTCCATGGATCTGAACAAACAATGTTCAATTTTTGTTGACGTCGCGCGCTGTTGATAATTTTTATTTTTCTTTCTTTCTGACATCTATACTTTCATGAACCTGGTTCCGAGAAGCAGATAATAGGCCCCTGGAGGACATTATAGGTACAGCGGGCTCAATACAGGTGAAGAGGCAGACAAAATCTAATATAATTTAAATAACATTAATTTTAATTGAAACCACATGAAAGATGATGACACTAAACTAAAAGTCTATACCACCTTAGATCTAGCCATCGCTACTAGGAAATGCTTCTGCCTTACTCTTCGAGGTTAACATACTTAATAATGTTACGTTCATGATAAAACTCTAAACATTTAATATACCATCTCACTTAAATCCTTTATGAACTACAAGTACCTGAAGGAGGAAAACTAATTTCATTTACGAAAAATTTCATTTCCCCATAGGCCTTTAGAAAATTATTGGAAAAGGTCGGCAGTAAGTAAAACCGATTTTTTCAGTCCCTCGGGCATCATTTTGCTGGTTAAAACGAAATGTTGATTTTTACCGGTATCCGATACCATGCGTATTTTCATTTAAAAATGCGAGCCGATATTTTTTTTTACATTTAAAACTGCGTCCGTTGGGGTTTGTTATTTACTTTTTGTGTGATGAATCAAAAAGTTTTCTCGTTAAAATAACAGTAATGGAAAAAGACGGTTCCAATTCATTTATACATGTTACGAATTTATTGACAGACAGTTATGTTTTTTTTGGATTTTTCAGTCATTGATTTATTTTTCAACTTTTAGCAACAAAAAGCCTTTCGTTTTAAGTTAAAAAAAAAAATCTTAGTAAAAACACTGCTTGTAAAAAATAAGACATAATTTTGGTGGAGCACATGTTAGGTAGTATCCCAAGTTATTTTTTTTCCTTTTTCCTACATTCGTCTAATTAATTTAACGCGTGTAAAATGGCAATCAGAAAAATACTTGTCTTCAGAGAATTTAATTTGAGTAGGAAAACATTCTTGGCACTCAACTTACAACACTCACCAATCTAAGATGGTTTACTTTTATAATTAGACAAACAACAATCTGATGCTATCAAAGACTCTCGTAATTGGCAATGCTTTAATATTATTTTTATTGGACTAGGTTTTGCCAGCGTCTTCGTTCGTTCGTTCCGTCTTCAGCCGTTTCTATTTATTTCTGTACCAAAATTCAACATAATCAGTCTAGCGATTTTTTACATGGGATGACTTCCTGTCTGATTTTCACAACGTACTAATGTACTGGGTTGTGAAAATACGTTGAGTGGGTAATACGATAGCTCTTGGTCAGACTGGTTTACTTTCCGTAGTAGCAACTAGCATAGGTAAGCATAATCAACCTATAATGTAAGTATCCATTGCTGGGATCCTTCACGGTTTGCGTGTTACGTATACCAAACAGTAATCCGCAAGCTAAGCAGAAACCCACAGAACAATGAACAGACGTCTAACGCTGAGTTGGCATAAGGCGAAATATGAAACATGACGACAGCTCGGCAGCGCCGGGAACCGGGAAGGCGGCTCGCAACTCACTTTCAGTTCTAACATCGAACGATCGTCACCTCTATAGTAGTTTAAGATTATAAGTTAATTAAAATGTAATTTCTAATTAAAATAAGTGCCTGTACCTCGAGTCTCATTGCAACCTGTCTGCCCGACCGACATAATTTGCGCCTAAATAATTCGACAAAACAATAACAAACAGATAATAAACCTTAGTTATTGCTCAATGTTAAAGCCGCGGAAACCCCACGACATGTGTATACTAATAAATAAGTAAAACAAACAAACTTTATACACTCATTTAACTCTTTATAGACTCAATGATTTATACGGAGTTCCACGATACCTCGTTATCATGCGTAAATAAATACGATATAAATCAATCAGCTGGTATCACTTGTTAGAATTAAAAATGTAATCATGTATGTGTCAGTGAACTCTAAAAATAAAGCCTGTATAAGACAAGTAAACAAAAATAACCTACATAATGTCATCTGTAGTTTTGGGAGACACCAGTTGGAAGAAATGCGTTTTGAAGAGGTTATTGGCTGTAAAACCTGAACAAAATTCTCTTTTTTTGGGTTGGTAAAATTATCAAATTAGTTGTCCCGCTCAGTTGGACCAGAAAGGACGTTCTGACTTGACTAAGTAAATTATCCTTATCCTTTAGTTGCCCTTTAAACTCCAAGGTCACGATAACTACTTAAGATATTAGATAGATAGATAGATAGATCTTCTAAAGAGCCGATATCCTAGCCATAATAATTCTTAATTAACTAATCATCAATTCCAAATTGTAATCATTAAATACTCGTAGATCAGTATAGGGCACATGTTACTACCCTGTCACACTCCGCATTTAAAAGGCGGAACGTCTTTACCGCCTTTTAAGGTTTAATAAAGTAGATCATGGTCAACGCAGTCAAAAGCCTAACTGAAGTCGAGATAATCTACTAACGAAGAGATTTTCCGATTCTTGTTTGTATTGTGTTTACTCCCATTTCTTTTTTGAATAATTATTTACGTGCTTCTGTAATTTTATCTAACATTTTTCATTAAAACATGTCATGACGCTGTATTCTTAAAATAAAAAATCAGAACAGCAAAACACGAAAAGAATGCTTAATTGTCTTCCAAGGTGCTTATAAATCAAATTACTGTCCGTAATATCACTTCCTAAATCAAATTACAGTAAACAATTTTGCTTCCCTCTGTCCTGGCATTCCACTTCCGCTCCAAAGCGGCGCCATTGCCAGCACTATCCAAATTACACAATCTATGAAATGCTTTTAACCTTATTTAACTTTTACCGTCCATTATCTATGGACTGCAGATGAATAAAATTGAAATAATATGATTATTCATGAAATATGACTTAGGTTTTTAGAACATAAAGTGGAAATTCTGATGCACTATTTTTGTTTGCGCTGCGAGTAAAAGTGAACTTTATTTACCGTCATAAATGTTATGTTCAATAAAAATTCGTACTATCTAGCTTTATAGGGGCGATAACGATGTGTGGCAGGCATCTATGTAATGGTCATAAATGGCTAAAGATTTTTAGCCAAAACACCTATATTTTAGAAATGAGAATCTAACAGTTAGTAACAAAATGGACAGCTTACTTAAACCAAAAACTAGCAACTTAAGGGCTGATTATTCAATAGTCAGATAACTTTTATCTAAGAACAAAAATGTCGGTTTGACAGCTAATCTATAGAAAATATGGCAAATCGCTATTTTTATTCCTCAGATCAAAGAAATAGGCAGATAGAACGCTCAGAACACGCTAGTGTGTCCAGCAAAGCTAATATAAAAAAAAACGAATTACATTTCATATTGTTTTCTTTGCTTTTGAGAACTACTTTTATGATGTTTAAAGACACGAGATGGAATATTTTGGCTAACAACAATAACTGTTCCGTACTGTCGCTAGTTGATATTCGCTTTTGATTTTGTATTTGCTTTGACGGACACCACTCTCGCGTGTTCTGACCGTTATATCTGCCTATTTCTTTGACCTGAGTCTGACTATTGAAAAATCTGCCATTAGTTGTAAGTTTTGTACTAAGAACGTTTTCTAAAACTTAATCATAGGTTAGGCAGGCTAAAATTAAACCTTGGAGTAATGAAATATTCCACAAAATAAGGGTGTGTTGTTTGTTTAACCAAATAATTAAACAGAAGTTTAATAAGAATACTTCTTCATCTAAATATAGTCTCAATCAAGAACCAATAACATAATACTTATAATTATATGCTTCTAGTAATATCATATCATTTGCTGGTTAATGAACAGCGCAATTATTAGCATTTAGTTACAGCGTATTAAGTAACCGCCACACATAGAGATTTGCATAGCGCTAATCATCAGGTATTATGTTAGTTATAAATAACTTCGTAATGGCAACATCTCTTGTATCTTCGTGTATAAGTAAGTCTGGAATGTAATAGAACAATGTTGAGGTACGATAGCTTGGACATGCGGACGGCGAGTAAAGGGTGACTTGCCGTCCGATCATGAACCATGCTCAAAACGACGACGTCGTAATCAACCTTCGGCTTTATAGACTTCCAATTGGACTGGTTGGAAGGAGATGATATCCAGCGTGACCTTGTGGTCTTACTAAAATCGTCCGTCCACCTTGGGAGTGGACGTCTTAAGCTGCGCTTGATGGTGCGATGTCTCTATTCGACAACCTTAAGGCCCCATCGGCTATCAGTTCTGCGTGCTATATGGCCCACTCACTGCCATTTCAACTTGCTATTTACCCGACCATAGCTTGTTGGACTATCTTGAGCGTACTAATGAGACCTTTAGTAAGAGACCAACAGATCTTGCTCAAATTAATTCCTATGACTATCACTCTAAACTTACTAAATTACAGTTGTCTTTATTTGCATCAGTAATTGATGATGAAACATAAGTGCTATTTACCTGTTGACTGTAGTTAATTGACCGTAACATGTGTAGATTTCACATTCCTACATTTTTTAGTTACCTACTTATGTAGTATTTATCTTTATTGATAAATCTTTACAAAGAAAAATTAAAGCCGCGTTCGTCTGTCTGTACGCTCATAACTTCCGAACGACTGCACTGAATCGAGGCAGGCCACTAATATTGAAATATACCCATTTAAAGTTGGATTTTAATTATCATTATCACATTTTAACGAAAATTCTGATACTAATCACATTAGTAGGAACAATTTTCCAATGAAAATATAAATAAATACTACAAATAGGCTATATTTATAACATTCATGTGGGATCATTTCTGTCTATAACGAGAATAAAGCCATAGGTAAAAAGTATAATGTGATTACATGTTACTTTTTTTCTAACATGCCCATTATGCCCACACACATAAACAAATGTATAAACATTTTTGTAAATAAAACAGAAATAAGGGCGAACCTATCGCCTGGAAAACCTAATTACTTTTGGCCGACGATCGAACCCATGACCCAAATACCGCGACGGCATTTACTACCGCTGTCCAATAATGAACGCTACCCCACAATGTGGTCTGAATTATTTAATTAAACATCACTATCGCAAGTAACACACTGAATTACTGCAATCAAAACACCTGTCTCACATTTATACTTATGTTTAAGTGAAACAGTGATAATGCCACGTATCTGTTATCTGTAGCACGCTCCTTGAGTACTAACTGAGAACACATTACGACTGTATCAAATACTAACTCATATAACATGTGTACACAACTTATCTACAAGATAACATGACCAGAGGTGTCTCTTTGCAGGTTGCACGGACGACGAGGCTTAAATGGGGCGGAGGAAATTAAATTAAAAAACTAAAGTTCCTTGCACGATCCGCAAATACTCGCACAGACTGCCGATGTTTGCTCTCGGAACGTTATCACTTGATAAGTTGGAACACAAGCCGCGAGTAAACAACGTTATCATGGTAACGTTCTCAGCGGGGACTGGGAGGCGCTGCTCAGACTCCGCTCTGCTCCGTCGCGTCACTCGAGACACCTGAGGCCTGAGCCAGTTAGCCCACTAACCACGGATGGCGCGATGGGACTCGCACAAAGATAGACCGGTGACAGTGACTATTGATGTGACTAAGTGTTAATATAAGTGTAAATAACCAAAGAACAAACCAAAGCTGATTAGCTCAAATTCCTAGTCGAAAGAGATTTTTTAATCGCCAAGCTGGAGGACCTAACGACATTTGATACGGAGATCGTCGAGAATGTCAGTGAGGAGTGCGCGGCGAAGAACGAGGCGGTGCAGGAGGGATTCTGTCCCGCTTACTACGATGGGCTGCTGTGCTGGGACCCCACGCCGTGGAACACGCTGGCGGTGCAGCGCTGCTTCAGCGAGTTTCATGGCGTGCAGTACGACGACACACGTAAGTTATTGTGAATACCATATTTTTCCATTTTCATACCATTATGTCCGCACTTTTCTTTGTCATTATGTCCTTATTTTATCCACTTATTGGCGAAAGCAAACGTAGATTTCTGAGACGGGTCCTACGTCAGCAATGGACCTGGTTGCCCTAAATATAGATTTGAGACCACCAGTTATCCGCTCTAGAAACATGATTATGATATTAATGAGTTCATCCATCATTAATTACGCCGCCGCTTTTCATTATTATTATAAACAATGCGATCATATGGTGTTAGTAGATCTATTAGAGATTGTGTAGCAAATATCTCAGTTTTTCACTCTTGCAAAACGTCGTTATGAAGACTACTTCATAATCAAAATACTTTCTTCTAATCTTTCCATGTCTTATAATCATGTACCATTTGCGATAATCTTAGAATTTAAAAAAAATGGCATTTCTAAAAAAAACTCAAAAGCAGGTCATGTTTCCTTCAACCTGTGTTTATTTTCGTTTTCTATTTACCTATTTCTTAAGAGAATTATTCTTTGTTTAAACCTAAGTAAATTAGGTTCATTATTTGACCTTGAAGCACCTTAAATTTTTTGAAATACTGAGTACTATTACCAACATTGTAATCCTAAAAGCGGTTGGTGTAAAGTGTGGCTATAAGCGGTTGACGTAGCCGAGAGCCAATCACGTGACATGGCTGTCACTGAATTAAGATGCCGTAATAAATTACTGATAGCTCATCATAGTGTGCCTCTTAGAAAACATAAACAAACCAACACGCCTATAATCCCCCAAGGGTATGGCACCTAATAGTACACCCAAATTTTAGCCAAATACATTTAATGTAAACGTTAGCGCAGTGGCTAGGCGATTGGCTAATGCGCTACAAGTAGCGGGTTCACTTTACTCAAGAAATAAATACTTGAATGGCCTACAGCGAGGGTTTCACAACGTCTTAAAACCAGGCTTGTTCCAGTGAGAGAACGAGATGGCGCTAGACGAATTGTATAGCTCTGTCACTTTCACTCGCCGGAATAAGCCTAGTTTTAAGACGTTGCAATACCTCACCAGGTAGTCGTTTGGGTCAGAATCTTTGTATCTGTCGGTCTACAGCAGTAGTTTTATATATTTTGGAGTATATTTAAGTATATTCCATTCTATTCTTTAATTGCACTCACAAAGCAATTAGTCCTGGAGCGGGGCAATATTATAGATTTAGTGATCCAAGCAAAAGCAAGTCGTGCATTTCACAAGTAAATACAGTTGCGTTCCGAAATCAAATATCAACAAAAATACTTTGTGTCCGACACTAAAATAACAGCTTTACTTCCCAGCATTCTCCAATAACAGCTGTAAAACATTTTCAAAGAGCTATCTCGCTTGTCTAAAAAGAAAATGTTTTGAAAACAAAAGCGATAGACGTAACAACTGTTCCCGGTATTGTGAAAACCGATAGAATTGTTCCAGCGAGTGAAGTGTTAAATGCGACGATAATGACTACCGCGACTGAGAGCATCTCTATAAGATGTCTGTCTACGTTAGGAGTTCATACGGGTTCACTCAAACGGACTGAGAATTTCTTGAACATCTAAGCTGTATTTAGTTTAGTGTATGAACATGTAAACACGTCTTTACAAGATGTTGTGTTTATGTTTTGATCATTTATTTTTAATAAATAGAGTTGTTGATCATACCATAAACTGACATTTATGACTATGAGCTGTTTAGGCTGCTTTTTATTTTTTTAATAGCATATCTTGTGTCCCACTGCTGGGCAAGGCCTCCCCTTTCTCCTTCCAAACATCTCTATTTCGGGCAATTTCTGGATTTCTGGCCATGCCTGCCCCGCGAACATGATTAGATCGCCACACCACCTCCGCCGCGGTCGACCTCGACGGCGTTGTCCTCCCTCAGGCGTCCAGTGAGTGACGATGTTTGCCCACCACTCCGGGCGCATACGCTCAACGTGGCCTGCCCACTCCCACTTCAGCTTGGCTGTTTTTGCTCCTACATCAGCTACTTTGGTAATGGAGCGCAGGGTGGTGTTTCTGATTCGATCCGTTCGCTTTGCACTTATTATATTAGGCTGTTTATTAGGCTGTTTTACTTAAAATATTTAGGCCAACTATAAGACCAGCTCAATGACTCAGCTATAACTAAGAAGACAACTGAAAATCTTATTTATACATACAAAATCTTATTTATATCTTATTTATTTAATCAGCCCATAGTATTTTATAAATATTAAACGCATTAACGCATGCGTAGCAAATTTTCAAAGATTGTCTTCTAGAGAAAGAAGTAAGTAAGATCCTCAGTAGCTCGGTTGGAAATGAGCGTCGGATGTACTGAATCCAAAGGTCGCAGCCCATAGTGTCCCATAGCTGGGCATACAAATCTCCCTCCAGTCTTTCCAATTCTCAACTCTCTGCTACCGTGGTTCAGTCACTCGTGAAGCTGTCCAAGTCATCTCTCCAGTTTCGCTTAATTGAAAACTGAAAACGAACTTTCAAGGGTTTTTTGAGGTGTAAAAGTCATGTTCATTAAAACGCATTTTGAAAATCAAGAGGTAGTAGTGAAGTGTACATACGTACACATGCAAGTGCGCAGTGTGTATGGTGGATACCCGCTTAACGCAACGCCGAGCACGCTATGTATACTAGCCCTTAATCTCTTGATGGAACTAATATTTGAACAGTTGAAATCCATGTTCAATGCAATAAATAAATAATAGAGTCTGTGCGTGCCCTGGCAAAAGATTCACATAGAATAAAAAATATTATGTATGTATAAGCTGCTGCCCGCGACATCGCCTGCGTGAATGCGTTGAAGAAATAAAGGTACACTGCTCGTTCCCCGTAGGTGATAGCGTGATAATATGTAGTCTATATGTTGTCCCAACTTCTTAATAATATTCATGCCAAATTTTAAGTAAATCCAAGCAGTACTTTTTGAGTTTATCCCAGACAAACAGACAGACAAAAATTTTAAAAACTATTTTTTTTGACTTCGCTATCGATTGTAGATCAAATCCAAAGTATTCTTTAAAAAAATCAATGTACAGTTTTGACTTTCCCAACATATTATTATAAGTATGTATACCATTTTCATAAAAGAATACATTTCAATATTACATTTTCCTATTCAAATTCCTTAAGTAAATATTCATACTGCCTATATTAATTTATTAAACCGCTTTTACAAGACCAAAATTATTCCTAAAATTATATAACAATACATTCAAACAAAATATAAGAACCATTGTAATAAAATAAATAGCTTAGTAACTTAAATCCGTTTGCACCATAGATATAAGTAATATTTGGACAAGCAAGGATTTAGGAACGCCATGTGGCTAAAATCTAAAGTAATGCCGCTATTTATTTATTCAATCCATTCTGAACATTTTAGAAGTAATCCAGCATTGCAAAAGCAACCTGAATTTTAAAAGAATAAGCATCATTCTATTTTGATCAGATTTTTCAGTAACTCTTACCACAAAAAGATAAACATCTCTGTTGGACACTATTGTCTAAAAAACTGTCAACACCAAAACGACATTTTACGTTGTAATACGAGTAGTTTTGCAGTAAGGTGGTAAATGTTCACAATGTTTCCGTCACCCTAACAGAAAAAAAAATAGAGAATAATATATGAAAATTGTAAGAGATCTCGTATTTTTTTCGGACCTTTACGTCACACCCTTCGACAGTTAGTTAGGGTTACTACCCTAACGATAAAGGGTGTGTCTGTCTGTCAAATATTTGTGTACGCATCCACGGTACAGGAGAAATACCTAGTGACGAAAAAACAAAACAAGTTTTTTTTATTTATTTATTTATTCGGGTAAACTTGTTACACTGAAAAAGTATTCAATCTGCAAGAGAAAGAAAATATAAAAAGCATTTGTGATATTAAAAAGTGTAACCTCGCAGAAAATCCTTCCATCGCGTTTTGTGAATAATACCGTTCAAACAAGTCGTGAGAAAATCCGCTTGGTAATCGCTTAAATATTCTGAGAGAGAATGCATCAAGGTTGATTTTTTCCTTGATTGTGTAATATTACGTAACTATAGCTTATGCTCGCAGTGTTACCTAATTAAAAATCGGCAATTATTCCACAGAAATGTCGTACCGTGGTGGAAATATAAACATTTTCCGATTTTCTGTCTTACCACTGTAAAGTTAAACATCGGTTGAGCATTTAAGAGATGAGTTAAAGAAGAGCGAAAAAGAAAGTAAAATTCCCATCAACACCCAGCTGGATCTCATAAATTGTCTGAAAACTTGCTGGTAGAGGATCCCAAAAGAATGTTCGGTATTTAATCCAGACCATTCCACCTCCAATAAAATGAGCAGAACAGAGTTAAAAGAGAAGCTTTAAAGAATACTTTGCAACATTCAAGACGTTATTTTTTCGATTTTTCTGATGTTTTATGTAACTTAACACATTCTTGCATTTCTCCACTTTTCATTCGATTTCATTTAATTTAACGATTTATTGGATGTAACTTATAATCAGATTCAGTCATTATAACTAGTAATATTTAAATATTACTTATTTAATAAATCGATAAAAATCAGGTGGCCCTTATTTTGTTTTGAGTACTATATGTATATTTTTTTTTATTTTGTGCCACAGAGAACGCATCTCGGTTTTGCATGGACGGCGGCATATGGCGGAACTACTCGAACTACGCGAACTGTACGGAACGCATCGCCAACGTGTCGCCGACTGACGTCACGAGTCTCATCTACCTCGCTGGCTACTCGCTCAGCCTCGCTGTGCTCTCGCTCGCCGTGTTCGTCTTCCTTTATTTCAAGTAAGTGTTTGTTTAGACTACCTTGTTCTAGCGGATTCTCTCGCATCGCCCGTCCTCCTTGTAGCATTATGTCACTCAGGGCCGAATGCAGCTGTCTCTTGCTCATTTTTTTTAATCGGTCCTGTACTTCCAGAGATTAACTCCTACAAAAAAACAAAACAGATTTTACTTCTAATTAGTATATTTTTTTTTTCAACTTTGGTAAGATTGCTTTGCTTTTGAATCTAGTCTTGACACATTCAAGGATGTTTGGAAGCGATTAGTGCGAATTGGTAGAATGGTAGCAGTATGGACGGTATTGAGCAATAAGTGTATTTTAAAAGTCCTGTCTTCAAATATGGAGACGAGCTTAGCTAAAAAAAAAGACGTGTGTGAATCTACCAATCTAAATTCTTTATATCGCGATTCTTCGATCTTGCATCGCTTGTGCCGTCTCAGCGCAATGATTCGCGAACGCCACTTTTAAAACGCGTAAGAGACTTGCATTAATATATCTTCCTCTGAATGTTGGTAAAAGGACGCCACTTTCCGAACGTATTTAAAAAAAAACTCTTGACCCAGGTAGGAATCATTTTAGCGTAGTTATCTCCCGATATTTAGGTATTCTTATTGCTGAGATCAAAGCATATTAGAAAAACTTGTCTGAAAACGCCTGGAGCCAATATAATTGAGTCAGGTGCAATTACGCACATCGAACTAGTTTACCTTACTTTATTATTTCTTAAGGTCAAACAGCAGTTACACAACGTAATATAACATTGTGTAACACAATAACATTTTAAAACGTTGTATAACAGATAGTACTTTTCGTTCTAAAAAAATAATACTTCCAACAAATGTTACACAACATTCTCTAAAATAATAGAACCGGTCGCGGGACGAACTGGCTACCGTGACCCCGGAACGTAAAAGAGCTATTGAAAGACACCATGGGTTTTAGTCAGTACGAGTCTAACAGTCCCTCCCGCCTTGCCCTAGGTAGGTGGACTCATTTGTTGAGATCACCACGTAAAAAAAACATAATGGAACTCCTGTGTGAGAGACATCTTTAGAGTATGTCTATAGTGCTTTGTAAATACAACCGTCTTATTTATGTCTTAATAAATAATAAATGAAAACATTTCAGTTGTTAATAAATATCTTTTCATAACCTTTTACCTCGATTGTTTATAAGTACTTGATAAATTGTTATATTTTTTCGTATACACATCGTATATACGAAACAAATTGCGACACTCATGTCTGACAAAATGTCCTAGACAGTTCATTTGCAGACATTGAGTAATAAATTGTAAGACAACAAAGCGAGACAGTAAGTTTGAAAGCTTTCTCAACGAAGTACAAAAGATATTTAAGTATCTAATATTTCATGACATTCATGTTACATTACCTAGACTAACTTATGTACCCAATACAGAGCGACCCAGTTGCGCAGAAATTTAATGATTCCAATAAATTTTGAGATTTCGTGTCTTCGTTTTTAGGAGCCCGTACACAAAGGGTAAAACACCACCCTATTACTAGGATTCTGCCGTCCGTCTGTCTGTCTGTCAACCGTGATAGTTATACAGTTAAAATTTTCACAGATGATATATTTCTGTTACCGCTATAACAACAAATATTAAAAACTCCCATATAATAAAGATTTGTTTTGCTCGTTTATGCTCGATGTTGATATAGGCAAAAACTACCTGTTGTCGTTATCAGTACACGCTGTATATATTCACAGGATATTTAGTTGTATGTATATTCCAATAAAATAAATTATTACATTTAAATGGAACAAATATTCAACGCCCATAGAGCAGACTTTTTTTTTTGCAGTTTTCGTAGATAATGGTACGGAACCCTTCGTGTGCGAATCCAACTCGCACTTGTCCGGTTTTTTATCTTTACATACTCGTAGTATAAAATAAAGTCTATTATATCTGTATGTACGCGCATACGTTCCAAAATACGTTTTTTTATTAGACTCTTTACTGTCAGGATAAGATTTGAGAAAACACTGCTATTATTTGTTCAGACACGGTACTGGTGTTTACTTCAATGTACAACTTATATGAAACGACGTAATTTGTACAAAAATTAACCCATGGGGAGATAAAAACGTGTTCCCTCATTCAGAAAAAATTGTCTTAAATCTAGTCATTGTCGCGGGACTTACGAATTACCGTGTCTTAAATATCTAAAAGATTTGTTTCATTGTCGCGGAACCGGTGATCCCGGAACGTAAAGGGCTATTGAAGGACATCGTGGATTTTAGTCAGTATGACTCTGACTGCCTCTCCCGCTCTGCCCTGGTTGGGAAGACTCATTTGATGAATTTAACACGATAAAAAAAAATCTAGTCATTGTATGACATGTAGATTATCCGAGGGATAATATAGGAGAGATACCTAGTACAAATACAAGATGACACTTGATAACCAGGCTACTGAACTGAGATTAGACTGGGAGATATTCTATTATTTCCGGAATTATCAATCATACTTATCACAAAATCAGGCGCCTATTGATAATAGATAAAAAAATATAATCAATTCAGTAAAAGGTGATTCAACTTTCACACTCTACGCGTCTGGAATGCTCTTTTACTTTTGTACGAAATTAAAATTAAACCTATTAATTAATAAGAGGCAAGAATTAGTAGACGAATCAAAGTTGCTGTCATTGCCCATCAAACTAGTACGTTGAAGTGGCAGTGGGCAGGCCACATAGCACGCTAAACTGATGGCATATGGAAGCCGTAAAGTCGAATGGCCACTGGCAAACGCAGCTTAGGACTTCCACCCACAAGTTGGGCAGACGATTTGATGAAAACCATAGAATCGCGTTTCCTATTGGTTGGATAATCAATCTATTCCGATAGATTGATTATCCAACACAAAAAGGAATTGTTTAATTCGAAGCAGTATTTTCAGAAATTCTGTTTTATAATAACAGTTTCTATAGTTAAAAATCATCTGCCATCTTTATAAACATAAATTTATGAATTGGACACTATTTCAGTAGATTCAATAAGACTTATTTATCCTTTAAATCTACCGAAATTATGCCCGCTAAACTACGCAACTATTGGAAAAGGAGCCGTTTTTTACTTAGAGCTGTTGGATAGCAACTACCCGGCTACCCTACTAAATCCGTGCCAAAACATTAGTGTCCATTTTCACTAAGCGATGCCGTAATTTATGCCCAAATAGAAGAGAACTATGGGATTTTGAACACTCGGGTAAACTCTTAAGAGGAAACGACAAGGACTAGAGGATTGAAGAATAGGTATTTGTAAAATATATTGCCGTCGCGCAGTGCCGAACAAATGAATTACAGAGCACGCTAGAGGCAACTGCAGCTTGGACTGAAAATCGAAAATACCTATTAAATGAGTATAAAATCAATTATTCATAGTCCCCTAATTACTGCTCCAAAACTTAAACGAATTAACTACATTTTTCTTTAAAAAGTAAAAAAAGGGCTTTGGCTGTGTTTCTATGTTTTCCTTTTTTTATATAACTCGTCTAATTTGTTTTCTGGATATTAAAACACAGCGCAAATCTGGCCAATTTTGTAGGATTTTGAATGTTCATATCTCTTTTAATAATTAATTTATGGAAAAAAGGGAAAACAGAGACATGCCAATAGAGGCCATAGAATTTTTGTAAAAAAATTATTGCTCTACTGGCATTATCCAGGGAGCAAACAGGAGACTACGTTCGTATGGAAAAACAGCCCTTGTGTTTCCTCTTAAAGTTGAAATTCCGACAGTTACAAAACTCTCGATCATGAATCCAACAAGTAATACTCAAAATAAGCTCCATACGATAACCGTTAGAGGGAGCTGACTCAACAAAATGTCCGGACATTGACGATTATGTCTGTACATTTATGTAAATGTCCAGTGCCGGCTCATGAATAATTTCTTTGTTTCATGACGCTTCTGTATATTTACTTCAACGATAAAATAACGTGTCAAAGGATGGGTTCACTTACATTTTGTTTTTAACCCCCGACGGAAAAAGAGGGGTGTTATAAGTTTGACGTGTCTGTCTGTCTGTCTGTCGGTCTGTCTGTCTGTCTGTCTGTCTGTCTGTCTGTCTGTCTGTCTGTGGCATCATAGAGACCGAACGGATGAAGCGATTTCAAATTAGTTTTTTTTGTATGAAAGGTGACTTATCTGCGAGTGTTCTTAGACATGTTTGATGAAAATCGGTTGAGCCGTTTAGAAGTTGTGGGGGTGAAAGTGGGGAAAGGTAACCGAGGTTCTGCAAATATACTCGAGTTGGGTATCAAATGAAAGCGTATTGAAAGGGAATATTGATGACTTAGTCGGGAGTACTCTTAGCAACATAAAATGACATGAGTTTGTACCTATAAAAAGAGTAAAATAAAAAATAAATTAAAAATTTAATAAACCCCCGACACAAAAAAGCCAATTTAAAAAGTAAAAAATAACAAAAATACGTCGCGTTGGGGGACTGCAAAAAAACAGGAGATGATAAATAATTTGGAGCAGTCCCCCAACGCGACGTATTTTTGTTATTTTTTACTTTTTAAATTGGTTTTTGTGTCGGGGGTTTATTAAATTTTTAATTTATTTTTTATATTAGCAAAAGGAACAAAATTGTCCACCGACAGTTTCTGTTATCCTGTGAGACTGTTTTTTTTTTTTGCTTGTTAAAATCATCAAATGAGTCCGCCTACCCCGGGCAGGGCGGGAGGGACTGTCAGACTTGTACTGACTAAAATGCACGGTGTCCTTCAATAGCCCTTTATGTTCCGGGGTCACGGTGATGGAAATAAGTCCCGCGACCCGGCAGGCTTTGCCCTCTGTGAGCCCCCCCGTCCTTTTTCTGTTCTTTTTCCCCTCCCCGTCATTTTTCTGACGTTCTTTGAGGCGCGCGTGGAACACGACGCGCCGTCGGCCCGGCCATGGTCCATGGTCGGACAGCGAGTTGCCCTTTACTCGCTGTCGGCATGCCCGCGCTGTGAGACTGTTGTAGACTGTAGTAGAATCATCCAATGAATCCTCCCACTAAAATTCACGGTGTCCTTCAATAGCCGTTCATATTCCGGGGTCGCGATAATTCGTTAGTTCTGCCACCCCAGTTGACGGATAAGAGAGTAGACCCTACAAGTAAGGACCTACGAATCAGTATCCATCGGTCCTTGCTGTCATTTGCAAATATTTACCAGTCATTACATGCAATCAAAGCTCGTAAATCGGAGAACCAATTTTACCAAGATGTATCGTATTTACCAATTACCGACTTTAGGAGATTAGGTGGACAGTAGCTCCATGTTAAGTACTGGTATGGAGTTGCAAGCTGACCCCAACATAATTTGGAAAAGGTTAGGTTGATTATGAGTTACTAGTGTTATCCTTTTAAGTAGGTCAATTTAGTCAGATTAGATTGATTGTCTATTACCACACTTTTCACCTTATCTAATGGCCAGGCTAGGCCACCCACAAAATAAAACCATTAAATTAAAAAAAATATATACAACCTAAAGAGTTTTGTGGGTGGCCACCCACAAAATAAACCTTTAAATAAAAAAAAATGCAGCCTAAAGAGTTTGTTTCAATATTTAAAATAGCTACTGGCGAAGTACACTATTTAAATAAAAAAATAAGTATAATATTTATTTGTTTACATTTCAACATTAAAATTATATATTCATATGTTTGTACTGAGTCTCAGTTAAAACAAATGTGAACAGAATAAATAATCGTCAGAGGTTCAAACGCTTACCAACCTAGGATTAACCTCTAAGCACGAGACCCGTAGTTTCGGACTTAGTTACGGGCGAAAACGAGCCCGAACTAAGAATTAATTAAAAACATATTGCAATTTGACGCATGTCCGCGCCAAAATCATTTTTCTAATTTGCCGAGCGCCGCGTCAGGAGTACTTCATTCGTGGCTCAGCCTCTAAGTAGATATTGTCCGTTCGCAAATTTGATTTTAACGTTAGTTACGTTCATACATCCGTATCCGTACTCCTGTCTTCGTTGACGGATATATAAAGTAGACCCCCTGAACACTTCTAACGTATGAACACTGACTGAACACTTCTAATTTATTTACATAGAAAACCAAACCCTAGCGGCGTATGTTTGTCTTCTTAGTAGTGTGGCCAAAACCTATCATTACAAAGATCCTGTGCATAGGCACTGTGTACTGAAAGGCTAATCCCGGATTTCAGGGCAAGATCACCGAAATGCTTGAGATAAAATCGTAATTTGATATGGCTTCTTTAAATAAGGTCATGGAATCGATTCCGATTAGGAACCCGTATTTGCAGTAGATCGGTAACGGACATGATTTCTGTTTCACTTTGATTTTGGCCTGTGATAGGGGAAATACTTTTTGTTTTACTGCTAGGGGCACAACCCGCCTTCGCACTGTTTATGACGGTCGTGATTTTTTTTATTAGGTGTTAGTTTAATGTACACAAAGTATACATTAAACTTAATATTGTGAAGCCACATAGTAATAGCAATAGTAAATTTCATAAAAACAGAACTTAAGTTATGTTACAGTTAAGTGCTATGTTATGACATCAAAACCTGTTGTATAAAATGTAATATTTTGGTTACCCAGACAGATTTTTCCAATAGAGACAAGTTGAAAATAACGACCTTAAGATCTTAATGCCCAGAAGTCTTAACAAAAGAATAAATATTTTATTACTTCTGGGTAGACTCGCTCCGTCGTCGACTTTGTCTCTTTTGCCTCTGATCTAGACTAGAGTCAAGAAAACACCCATTTCAAATAAATAAAGCACAGTCAACTTCAGAGAAAACTCACCCCTTTGGTAATTAGGTCTCTAACAAAGAGGGTGACGTTTCTTTAATGCTTAGCTTAGGGGCAAGTGCTATACCTATGGACGCTTTTACCCGTGGACACCGTTAATTTATGGGAAAAGGAGCAGACCTAAAATTCTAATTGGAGCACAGTGAGCATTTGTCTATGGTTGACAGATTTGACGTAACGCCATCTTTTTCTCCGTGTTGTTTCCCCAGAATTAATGGTGTCCACAGGAAAAAGCGTCCATAGGCAAGTATTTTCGCAAATAGGTACATTATTTCGTTGTAAGTATAACCTATGGATTGTACGAATATTATACCCCCAAAAGCCTCACAAAAACTTGGAACCTTTCAAGCCTGATATCCAATAAAAGTCGAGTGCATTACATCACTGTCATATCGTTAGGTTGTCGGACAACCCTCGTAAGGGTTGTGAGACGCATTACCACAGTTTGGATCGACAGTTATTCATTATTATTATACTCCGAAAATGTATTACTTTATTTTATTCTACCATGGAAGGCGAAGGCTAAAACAAGTGGTTATTATTAGTCCGAAACTTGAAAGTCTTACAATCTGTCTTACCAACGTATCGCATTTCCCAGTTACTGGGTTGTGGAATGCCGATAGGCGGTGGCTTCATGTAAAATACTGATTATTACTCTAATCCATAGCTGAGAAGTGAGAGAAAGCAGTAACGTAGATGAAAATGGGTAGGAATCATCATCTTATAGTCCACTACTGGACACTGTGCTGGACTGGACTAGACTAGCTTCTCCAATTGCACGTCATCTGAATCAATCTACAGCTAGTCAACTACTCTCATCCAGCTACCAGTGATCCTGCGGAGATCGTTGCCTACCCTGGGGCTCTTAGAAAGAACAGAAATATCTCAAAAATTGTGAGTTAGGTCTACTCTCTTTAGTTTCAATTCATAAGTTCTGACAATACATAAGGAGTCGAGACAACTGTCCAATCATGCTGCCATAAAATGTTTGTACTAAACACTAATCTTATGTCCGTAGCTATGTGAAGAATATGTAACGCCCGTAACTTATGCCGTAACTACGGGTTTCGTGTTTGGATAGTAGTACCCCTGAGTTTAATCCTGACGAATGTCAATTATAATTTTACTATACGTAAAACAAATATAATTACTCTCTCTAGATAAAGCCAATGTTTATATTTGATAGCATTAAGCTGTCAAATACATAGAAATATTGAATCAAGTGCAGAAACCAATTTATTTGTAAATCATATTGTGATTATTATCTGTCAATAAGCTTTTATCATAAATATCGGAAAATGATACTACATTTATTATATATATATATATTTATCTAACCGTCAATATCTGTATTTATTCTTGACTTGTTGTGACTAGCTTAACTTTTTGCCTCGGTTTTGCTTGCGTGCAATTCGGATATTTTTCCAATTAGTTGCTTGCCACCATGCAATGCACTCTCTACGAAATCTTCTATCTCTTCATCGTCATTATTTCTGTTTGCTTTATTTTGGCAATTCGTGCATTACTTGTGGCTAAGTCCGAAAAAAAATGGTGGGTGTTCAAATATTTCGAAGTCAAAAACCCACCGGGGTTGCGGGACTTATCGAATTACCGTGAACCTAAAACGTAAACGGCTATTGAAGGACACCGTGGATTTAAGTCAGTACAAGTCTGACAGTCCCTCCCGCCCTGCCCTGAGTGCGAAAACTCACTCATTTTACCATGATAAAAAAAGCCAATACCCCTACTTATACATTATACCTACCTAGTTAGAAAAATAAAGTAATATTAAGTCTAACACAGTGGGCGAACCGGGCCAAGGGGGGAAACCCAGCTCGAACCAACGGGATCAACTAATTTAAAGTTAATGACTTAGAAATCATACGATTATTTATCATAATTTAAGTTTACGCAAATTTTAATATTATTTATGGGATTTATACACGATAAAATCAATATCAAACTACTTCCAGAAATGTAACATCAATATACGATTCAAAGAACATTTAATACATATATAAAAACTGACCTTTTAACTCTAAAATATACCCACACATTTTACTGATTATGACAAACAATTGAATGTCACATTTAAACAGCTTGTTTTGTCACATTGTTTGCACAAAATTGTGGTCCGTAATGATATCAATTTTACGCCCAACAGACAACGAATCGCGTTAGTACCTTTTACAATTTCATAAATTGAATTTCAAATGAACCGTCAATGAATTTCGTTTTATTCTTTCATTTTCTCAAATAATCTTTAACGGTTATCTTTTTATAAGACAATGTCTTTTTTTTGCTTCGTTACGAAAAGAGGCTTTCGTGCAGGTGAAAATTATATTTGATGTCGATATCAACTTGAAATAAAAATAAAGTTAATGTGCCTGTTAATTTAGTAAGTTGATGAACTCTTAGCGCAAATGTACAACAGGAAAATTAATTATAAGTAATTAATTTTCCTGCGAAAAATCAACAATTTTCTGTGGATAGAAATTGCGTTCTCTTCATTACACGATCGTTTAACATCTTATTATTATTTCTATAAATATTATATTTATACAATATTCTTAGAACCCGGTTTTATAGACAGGTTTAATCGAACGAAAAATTTAAGCATGGCAAGTGTAGTAAATTGGTAGACTTCACAATTTACCCTACATAAAAGTTTTCTAAACTCTTGGACATGAGCTTAACCTTGATATTAAAACCCGAAGTGCCTCTAATCGAAAGAAAATTATGCCAAATTATATTAAATGCTTTGAGTAAAAGACTTTGTAAATCGAGCGCAGCGCTGTCACAATTTAGCCACGAGCTCTTTATTCAAAAAATATCTGAATAACAGCTTCTTCTTACCATTGAGCTATTACTACTACGTATAGAGACGACACCACGTATCACCACTATGTCTCATCCAGGATGAGTGAGCGCACAAGTTCATTAAGTTGTTTGATAGCTCTGTGGCGTGCTCTAGGCGCGCGCACTCATCCTGGATGGGACACAGTGGTGATGCGTGGTGTCGTCTCTATACGTAGTAATAAAAGCTCAATGCTTCTTACAGAGAAGAGGCCTTGGAAATTATTTACTTAAATCATATAATATTAAATCGTATAATTTTTTTTATTTATTTATTTAATTTATTTATTTATTTAAGTCAGGCTTCAAGGCCCATATAATAAAATAGATACATAATTAGGAATACTGTCCTACTTTAATATGTATCCATACGTTTTTTTTACATTACTTTACGAATAATTAAAGTAATAGTATACTTGTACTCATAACAAATATGATAAAACAACTACCAACTATGTCTCCTCGTTACAAGTAAAGTCGGGTAAACAAATAAGGACATTGTTACAAAAAAAACACTGCTCATTTTTCCGTAACAATAAGAACTAAGATAAAGTTCTGAGACTCCTTTGTGGTTGTTTCTTTTTTATTTTACAACGTTATCTTTTGTTAGTATCGTGGGAAAATGAAAAATCTTATTTTATTATTTTTTGTATAAAAATATTTTGTTAAAAAGCTTACTTGAAATAGGGTTGTAAAATATTTTGGTAGATGGAGAAAAACAATTTCTCTTTGTTTTTATGTCATTTCCTTGGCGCGATTTTACGCCTAGAACATTGGATGTATTACTTAAACGAACTTTCAACGTTAATTTCATTTTAAAAAAATCCTATTTTATAATATCTTTTAGTTTTCATCCGCAACTCGAGCCTGAAGCATAATCGGTCCACAAAAATTCTCATTTACACAAAAATACGTAAATCATATTTTGGGACGTTTATGTGAGAGAAAAGCCTGAAAGGCGTTTAAGCTTATGAGATACAATGAAAGCTTAAATAATATATTATCTTAAAACATGTACATTTGTGGGATGTAGATGTCTAATGTGAGATCCATCGTTTTATGCTGGGTCGGAGTGGTAGATTACGGGCCACCTCTTCACGCAAAAATAAGATAAGTGTCCCAAAAATATTATAGGCTTATTAAATATATTTTTATTACTTTCCAAAATAAAAAAGTTTGTGAGGCTGTATAAACGGATTTAATCTCTTCGTCGGTCTTTTGAGAGGCCTGTCGTTTAAGGAATGCTGATGGTCATCATAATCTGTATCAATATCATGATAAGCAAAAACTTAGCATCCCTTTTTACTAAGATTAGCTACGGGGTCGAGGATTATACACATATTATTTGGATGCTTTTTCAAATCCATATGTGACCTTACGTTTACATATATCGTTGAATACCGCCCTTTAATGTGTCACTTTAAATTGTGTACAAATTCGGAACTATGTTTGTTTGTTACGCTTTAACGCCTAAATCTAAACTAATTGAAATTACTTTTACAAAGGTGGTGGATTATAACCCGTCCTCTTTCATTAACGTTTATAAACCTTGACATTATAGCGATATGAAGCTAAATAGTGAATACCACTTTTGGCAAGCGAACGAATGGTTATGGCCGTTAACTAACAACATACATTTGAACGATACGATCAAAGCATCATAACGTCTGATAGCGTACATACGTGATATAGCTGTTACGGACTGACCAAACTATTTTCATTTATGCCAAAATAGACTGATCTATTTTGGCTCAGTCAGCTGTTAAAGATTTAAATCTTTAGATGAGCCTTGCTATGCCACGACAAACATTTTTGTTGCTTGCGTTCTTTTTTTTGACAGTTTTTGTTTGAAGTGTATATTGATACATTAGCAACTTTCAAAAAACAAACAGTCCCTCCTGCTCTGCCCTGGATGGGAGGACCCATTGATCTGGTGTTTATTGATCTGCTGAGTGGTGATTTTTGTTATAACAGAATGTTCAGGCTTTGATTAAATTAAAACCTTCTTATTTTCCTTAGTCTTTTTTTTAATATTATAAGGCGAAAGTTGGTTTTTTTGCATGCCCAAACCACGGAACCGATCATTCTGAAATTATTAATAGTCCTAAGGTGTACATAAACGGACAGAGCAGATACCTTTCATCCCGAAAAAAGTACAGTTCCCGAGGAAAACAACAATAATTTTATTTAGATATTTTAATATAGTATATAATATAGAATTATAGACAACGACACGTGTCGGCGAACCACGAATGGATTGTCAAATTCTATTCTAAATTAATTCAAGCGAAAACATTGTTTACTTCTACGACGAGTTTGAACACGATTGACGTTGGCTTTTAGACTGTTTTTTTAGAAGATATTTATTTGGATAAAAAGACTCGTGATTATGCCAGACAGTTCTACGACAAAAAAAAAGAAAAGAGGTAAAGCGTTTTACTGTCACATTGCGGTTTTTCAATCACTGCTAGTGTTGGTAGTATTTTATTTTGTCTAGACGGGCTGTCACTCTCAGCTGATAGAACCGCTAACACATTTCATGGCGCGCAAATAAATCATTAAATCTTTGTCTTCAAATCTAAACTAATATAAGCAAATAAATTTTGCATGACATAGGTATCTTCAAATCTATACCAACATAATAAAATTGAAGAGTTTATTTGTTTGAGTGCACAAATGTCTGGGATTGGCAGTCGTATTAGACAAATTGTTTTTGCCTATAATGGCCGCCATTATTGAGTAAAGTTGTAAGCTAAATTACGCTATGATAGCCGAGCAAAACGTAAACACATACAAACCTTCTAGATTCGGCGTACAAAGCAAGCATGCTCACCACGCGGCATTTGCCATTACTTTAGTTCTTCTTATGCTGATTACACAGAAATCATTTTATTTCAAGTTGTACTTTACAACTAAAGTTGATTTCTGGAGTCTGTTAGCGTGAGCTTGTTTGAGTGTCTGGTAGACACTGCGGGTGCAAGTGGCCTAGCATGACGTCATATAGCGACAGTAATTCCAGTGTGGAAACGAGAAGGTGCTAGACAATTTGTATAGCTCTCTCTCCCAGACTGGACCAGCCTGGTCACCAGAAATGAACATCAACTTAAGTAATCTGTGGTGGATCTCTGTGGGACTACAACGTAATACAAGTTTCAAACTTAGTAATGGTTAGCTTCTCTGCAATTTGTCTCAACTTTTAACAAAGACTCCATTATAACTTTGTGCTCTCGCTATTTTTCCTCTTTACTGCATAGCTATCAAGTATTCCCAAATATAGTGGTGTTGCCTCTAAAAGGGATAAAGAGCATAAAAGCATGCTCTCAAACCAGTTCGGTAAACCAGAGCACTATTGCAGTAATAAAGCATAAATGCATTACTAACCTGCAAAGTGCAACTTTACATCGTAAAAACAGAATTGCAACGCTTTTAGTGTGTCTGTGTTGGCGTTTCATTTTTACATAATATATGAACTTTTTGGCCATGTTTTTGGAGAGTTATTGAATTATGTGTGTGATCTTCTTTAGCGTGTAGTTTTGGCGCTGATTCAGTTCCGTAAATTATGAGGAGCTCGTGGCTAAATAATTGCAGCCGCACAGATCGATCTACCGGATTAAACCGCGCTTGCCGAGGTTGGTCTGCGGATAGGTGACCATCTGACGTAACGAGTTTCCTCCGTGGCTCGGAAAGCTCGTAAACCCGTTGGCCCCGGCTGTCATTTGTAGATCTTTGACAGCCATAAGCGCTCCTGCACACGATGCCGCCATTAATGAATTAGGATAATGAAATAACTGGGAACGCGCGCGGTGGCGGCGCGGCGGCGGCGCGGTGGCGGTCTTCGCGCTACTCGTATGTACAGTGTAGTTGTGCGGCGCCGGTGCGGCGACGGCGCGGTGGCGGCATCGTGTGCAGGAGCGCTTAGAGTCAAACCACACGGGCGGCGCGGCGCCGCACCGTCAGAAGCTCTAAATTCTGACAACCAGTCTTACCACGGGGTATGATATTACCCAGTTACAGGGCTGTGGAGGTCCGATAGACAGTCGCTCCATGTAAAATCCTGATATCCAGCTGCATCTGGTTTGACTGGTAGCCGACCCCAATATAATTGGGAAAAGGCTAGGCAGATGATGATGACTTCTACTACTTCTTCAAATATAAAAAGGTACCGCGCTAGTCGATACCGGCCGCTTAACATATCTTTAAGCTCACAAATAAATGTATTTTCTTTCTTGCTTCAATATTATAAAAATGCACAGTTCACTTACGTAATGCACGGCCTGAGCGCATGGCGATGGCGACACGTGTCCGCACAACACAGCATTGAATCTAAAGTTGCATATAATATCGTTATCTCTCGCCTGTCGTGTCGGTTTACATACGACAGATTTGAAAAGATCGTAGATAACACTGACTGTATATGTCAAGTCTTAATGTTAAGAGCTTTAGAAATTACCTTTATAAATTAATGTTAAATGTAGGTCAAATAAAATAGCGTATTGTAGCCTCTAAAAGAGAGATTAAGGTGATTAGCACACTACACCGCAACAAATCAAATCAAATCAAAAGTATTTATTTCAAATAGACCAATAAAGCACTTATGAAATGTCAAAGACATAAAAAAAATAATTAAATACTACAAAGTTATGGCGCCACAGTCACAGACATAAAAACTGTGAAAGTACCGTAGATGCGTTCCAAGAATTAAATCTCTATGGAGAAGAACGGGCAAGAAACTCCATGGACACTCTTTTTAGATCGCCAAAAGTTATTACAAGATCTTTGTTACATCATTCATTTTGTGGCATGATGTAGGGACGTGGGAATGTGAGTTCTTGGTTTGCTTAAAAGTATCTCGCTAAATAATCAAAGTACTACTACTACTACTACTACTCTTTGCATTGAAAATAAGCGTAATACAACACATAGATGACACATAAACGCGCATACGTCGCCACGCGCATCGTGTCGCACCCTGCACTCTGTTTATTATTAGTCTATTTTACTCAAAAATAACTATTAGTCCGATAAACAGATGCAGAAAAATATGTTAACCGTATTTTTTTATTTATTTAAGGTCACTTTTTAAAATCACAGGCCATTAGTGCCGTATTTTATTCTTTTGTTTCGTAAACCAAAATTGACGATACAATGCTTCTAAAAATCGCAAAACGTCAATCGGTCGGTGTAATTAAACAAGCCTTGTAAAGCACAAGCCCCCACTCCTGAATTCTGAAGCGTTTTTATTTTTGTCAATATTCATTGATTTAAAATAACAAAATATATACGGTCGTTCATTATGTTTCAATACTTTAACTGATAGACTAAATGTTTCATTTTATTTATAAAAAAAAACATATAAAGAAACATATAATAACCCTATTGATTTTTGGCGTTACAACGGTGTAAGTGTCAGTGATTCAATAGAATAGAACCCATAGAATCGATTTAGTTCTCTGTATTTAACCTACAGCTAATGATAAACACCAAAGCACTAGGCAGTTAGCTCTATTCGGCTTAAATGAGGGTTAGCTACCGAAACTCTCCAACGCGAAACAATTAATACCTAGAGACTACTTAGAACCAATTTAGTGAAGCCGAAATCATGTAGTTCTAACGTTAGTACGAGGGTGTCATTACGGTGGCTGTATGTGACCGCTCATTGCATATTTATTCATAGTGACGGCTGGTTGGGGAAGTCACTATCCGCAGAGTTTGAGGGGTTAAAGTAATCTTTAACAACCGCAAAACGGGAACTAACTTTGTTGTAATCCAAATTGGAGCCTCAATTTAGTGAGTTATTGTAGTTTGAATGTTCCTACAAGATTTTAGTTCCTAATTCTTCTTTGTCGATTCTATATAACTTCTATCATTTATTGTAAAGGCTCGTTGGAACTGTAGTTTTAACCTGAGTCCAGAAAATAGCTCTTGTTAGATGTCGCTAGCGTTCACAAAAAATGGTGCTAATGATAAAAAAGAAATTGATATTTCAACTCCACAAATTACATTCTTTCTTCTTATCCTCATCATCATCAGCCGGTAAACGTCCACTGCTGAACAAAACCCACCAACCTAGACTGCCACGCCAGAACAACCCGCAACTTGCATTCAATGATTGATCACCTATTAGGAGACCTACCTACGTTACGTCTACCAGTACCCATACGATGAGTTGTCATTACGATACTCAATCATCGATATCGACCACGTTTGACGCTCTCATTGGCCCGCTCCAAGGTTGTATGAACTCTCAACCAAATAGAGCGCCAAACGCGGTCGATGCGTATGATCGAGTATCCATGGTATGGGCTCTGTTCGTGAGCGCCAGCTTTTCTTCCCCACCGGTTATCAGTTCTGCGAACAATGCAGCCGACCTATTACCACTTTAACTTTGCAAATAAGAGCTATCTCGATGACTGTAGTCTTATCCTGGGGAATCTAAACTTAACTTTGAGCTATATTTAGACCTTCAGCCCCCATTATATCTTAGTAAAGGTTGTCAAACGTCTTCATTATCAAGCCTTACAAATGATGCGGGTCTTGACTCAACTTTATCTCATCTTGGAACAAAGCCTTTTAGCAATTATAATTACGCTCGTATTTACTCAAAAGACGTCTGTGCCACGTACCTCGCCTTGTATGTACCACCTCAGGGCCGGCTGGGCCCTGGGCACTTAAGTACAATGGGGTACTGTGTTAGATACAAAAGCAAAGCAAGTGAATCGAATTCAGCAGACTGCCACAAATATTATACTTTAAGTTTTCTTTTGATGTTCATACAAAAATACACAGAAACTGCAGAGGAATCTATTTATTAATAGTTGATCTCTTAAAGTACCTACGAATTTAATTTGATTATTTGGTTGTGTTTCTGATAGCCCAATTTTTGAGGAAGATATAGACTATTCGACATTACGCAATAAACAAGCTCAACCGCTTTGTGCGGTGGATATGCTGATCCAAATAATTGTATAACATCTCTGTCCCTACCATATTCAATAAATAAATGTCTTTGTCTTTGAACAATTTTAGAAACGCACTGAGATAAGTTAGAATTTTTAGAAAGCCCCTTTTATAATGTTTACAGAAACTCGAGGCCTTTTAAAGATTGCGGGACCCTGGCCAGAGTACCCAATAAAAGATACAGCCCTGTACTACCTACGTACTAATGTTATCTTCTCATTTCCAGGGACCTACGGTGTTTGAGGAACACGATACATACCAACCTCATGTCCACGTATATACTGTCGGCTTGCAGTTGGGTGTTAAACTTAGCTTTACAAGTAAGTACTGGTTTTATTATCTTATCAATTGTGTCTGTGTATATTGGCTTACCAAGAGAATTAAGGTTGGACTTTGATTTATGCGACATATTCGTAGCATAATTATATTATTATGTACCTATAGTAAAAATACGTTGCACCATACAAGGAGGGTTCTTGTAGTTTTTCTTTAGCTGGGACCCACCTCATAGCGATCCAACCCGGGCAATGACCCATCAGACTTCATATTGTAACTTTCGGTGACGTCTGAGTGTCCCCAGTGGTGGTTAAGACCTCATCAGGTCCGGTTGGTTAACGCCCACCATACTGTCACAGTTCTGTGCCAAATAGTTTTTTTGTATTCTGTCGGTGCGCAGGAGTTCCATTTCCTTATAAGCTTTCGCTTCAGCTCAAGCCTCATGTGAGCTAGATGGAGGCGAAGAACAAAACTAATTTAAATAAATAGGTATATTTAAAAAAAAAACTAGGAATTATTCCTGTATCGTAGGTGCGTTTACAAACACTTATAATATATCACACATATAGTCCTTGAATAGGTATTCATATTAATTTATTTACATTCTACAAGGTGATAAAGCAGAGGTATAATTACTAAATAGTAAACCGATTGTTTATCGGTGTACTGTTTAGTATTTATTTATTTAATTACAGGTTATTTGTCCTATGTAATAGAAAGCTGACCTATTGCAAACATCTAGGAAAAAATCCAGACACAAACTGAGAAATTTCTGAACGAAAAACCCAATAACACTGTGGAATCGAACCTAGCAGTGGTGCTGGCAACCATTGGACATAAGAAGCAGTCTGCTACATTATCATGAACAACGTTGATGACGAAATTTTATCTATATGATTACATTTTTTATCCGTAGACAGTAGCTGTAAATATTGGATTAACAGAAACAGTGAGAATTAGGTTGGACTTTGATTTATGCCACATCGTACACCGTGGCCGTGGAACGCAAAGGGTAACTAAAGAAAAAGGGTGGATTTTTAGTTAAAGTACGCTATTTAATTGTAGTCAGTAAAATGACAAGTTCAACTGTCACTGATACAATGAAATTTAGTACATTTCTATAGTGAACAAATGTCATTTTACTGTCATTTTACTGACTACAATTAATAATCGTACTTTAGTAAGAGCCTGACAACCCCACTTGGGCGGAAAGACTGCTGATGATTTACAAGTGTCTGGCTATTTGTGTGTTTAAATATTTGTAAAAGCGACCACGCAATGAAAACAAAATATGCGTCCGATTTTCACCGAAAACTGGTTCAACAAAATACAGTAATTTTTATGTGTATGTTACATCAATAAATAATAAGTATGTGTTTACATAAAACAGTGGAAACAGGTCAATTACGATCTGCTAAGTATCTATCGACACAATTCCGTATAAAATAAAGAGGTCGTAATAATAAAAAGCCAGCCAAGTGTGCTAAACAATAAAATTAGTAAACTAGAATTCATTTCGAATATTAGCCGTTTGATATCATAGTTGAATAAACTATTCGTATACTCAACTGTTTGTTAACGAACTTTTATTTTGATGTAAAGAAAATATACCTTCTGAAGTGGTCTTCAATCTCAGCCGCCGTAAAAGCAAAAAACAAAGATTTTTAAAATACCTAAAAGTAAACGCCTATCACTAAATAAATATACTTAAGTAAAGTAAATAAAGACAAGTAAATAATTGAAGCCTGACTAATAATCTCTTAAAACGGGCAAACCCACATCACTGTTATAAACAATAAACACACTATACTATGCTCAAACTCTAATTAAATTAAATTCACCAGCAATTTCTATTTATTTTACACATTGCGGTTTTATCCTGTTTTAACCAGTCGCTTCTAAAATGCATTTCGAGACTGCGGTTTAGGACCGCACACTCAGTTGTTTTAGTTCACACGCTGCTCACCGCATGCGGGTTGAGCAATAGAAGGGCCGTTGCATACGGTACGACATTTGTACGCCACGTTATTGAATCATAGACAGGTGTTTATTGCATTGTATTCCTAAAGTGTTTTAATCGGGACGCATTGTGACGAAATTTTTAGAAAAAATCGTATCCTAGAAAATATAACTATCAAGAAAATATGACACAAGACGCGACGATGTGACATCCTCGGTTACTAAAAAAATTCTCGTCCTGCGCGTTCCTGTCTTCTCTTATTCCGCTGCCTACACAGTCGCTTCGCTAGCTAATTATATCAATTCATCAAACGAAAAAATAATTTTAACAACATTAGTTTCTCGCAACCACAACTGTGCGTAACGTCGCGTGCTTCCGTGATTTTGTGACAACACGTTTCATCTCGGCACATCCTTGTCCCAATGTCGCACCGTATGCAACGACCCTAAGTTTAGTCCCCTGACTCTCAAGTATATCAGCATACGGAGATAGGATATTATATAAAGTTGCTTGAAGTTCCTCTCGAGCTGATGCGGTTTCCGCTCCAACGTGTTCACATCAACTCTCGACAGTCAAAGAAAGTTTAATGCTATGCCTGGCAATTCTGGGAATCGAAAACTCTAGAACTTTCCCATTTCCCAATGTACACAAGCTGTATTACAACGTAAAGGCACTAACACATTTTCGTATCTAACATTTATTGGTCTACTTTGCAAGTTTCGCAATATAAACTAAATTATTCCCCAGACAACTGCTTAAATATGTAAATGAGTAATGTTAAGAATAGTGGCGAAATATACTGCTTGGCACGAGTACATACCGACACAATTTGTATGCATCAACAATTCATAAAAGAACTAGGAATACATACAAAAGTTGTTTGGAGGAAGTTGGTTACCAACAACGCCAACATTGTTTGGAATATTCTAGTACATTCGAGAAGGAAGTAATTAAAAATGAATTGTTTACCCTTGACGGCTAATGAACCAGTTGTGAATAAAAAGGTTGAAAGGGATTATAAAGTCTCATCTTTGATTGAAGCAACTACAAACGTTCAAGTCACCGTCGTTAATTTAAAATTTACTGCTATAAAAGATTTCGTTCACGTCTCAAGCGAGTCTTTGAACTTACATTTACTATCTAAGGTTCAAACGCGATCAAGAAAATGCACGCGAGTTGTTTCGTTCAGTTTATCTTGATGGAAAATTTTCATTTCAAAGAGAGCATGCGATGGAAATGTTTTGTAAATAACAAAAATATTGCATCACATTTTTATTTGCTATAAAATATCTTCACCGTAGAAACGGGTTTTTTCGACGTCAGAAAAGACAGATAGCACGTAGAAAAACTTTTACCGTTTTAAGCATGGAAATGTTTAAAATGTAGAAAAATGTGTATTTTCTATACAATAGATAGATAGATAGAATACACTTTATTGTACACCAAAATCGTTTTACTAATTCCGTTTAATATCTAATTCTATGGTTACAAAGGCGGTCTTATCGCTAACAGCGATATCTTCCAGACAACCGTATAATTATAGAAACATCCATGAATAATTTCTTTGTCTACTCTTGACAGAATAGACATAGAATTGGGCTACGCAAGCTAGTCTAATATTTACCGATTTAAAATGGACCAAGAAAAAAAATCCACATCATTGCATACCTGTCAGTAAACATATAAACATGCCATAACAATTTAGTTATTTCGTCTATGATGTATGTTGTATAAATAAAAATCTTCTCTTCTTTATGTCAAAACAGATCGACTCTAATGCTCTCTCCAAGGCTATCCATTATCCATCAAATGTTCCAGAACTAAATCTATCAATCAATCTGATCTTTTTCTGGTATACTTTATTACTCGAACGATCCAATTTCATTAGATTTGCTTCAAGAATATTTTCATGAAATAAGTATGTTTGACGTCACGGGTGAATCTCTCATAAATTTACATGCCGATACCGGTATTCTTTGAGTTGTTACACAGGATGATTTTTTTAAGTTTTACGGTATATGAAGGTCCGTATGCACAAAATATTTTTTTTTTGTTTACATATGAATGAATGTTAGGGAACACAATAGTAGGTAATTGACTAACAAATATTATTTCCTTTCCACATTCGCATAATGGAAAATCTAATATAGATGAAGATTGTCCTACTCAAATAAATCATGCTGTATAAAATAGAGCTCTACTTACATTACGGACTGACATGCGTTCCCCAAATAGAGTTATTGAAAGTTTTCTCGAATAAAAATATACCTATATGCGAACCTATAGCGAAGGGTTAGATTGTCGAGTATTTTCCTTTATACCGCAAATGGTGACGGATCAACTTGTATTCAGACCTTTTATACTTGAATTAGATTAAAGTAATCTACTTCAAGTATAAAACAAAACCGACGAATTAATTGAACGCCCTAATTAGATCCTAAAGGACACGCTCGAGAGAAGCCTTTGTCTCGGAACGGGACCGAAAAAAAAAGAAAATTTAATCCTAAACCAAGTAAATACTTAGGAAGCAAAAGTTCCTCTGTAATAAGGCATCATGCGAGGACAAGGGTCGCGAGTACGTGACAAGACAATGCTATTAATTAATCTCGATGAGAGCTCTTGGCGTTGACAACAGGCTTTTCATCCCTCACGAGGTAATTGAATCTGAAACAGCCCATACACCGAAGATAAAAAAAAATGGAAGCCACCATTTGTTTTTTGAGAGTCTTATGTTCAGAAATCGAGCTTTGATGTATTATTGCCAAAGCCAATGATGGATAAAAAGCTTGTATAAGCAAATGCGCATATTAAATTAAAGATTCGACTGTTGCCATTTTTCTACACGAAATAGGTAACTCCTTTAAAGTCAGTTGGTCGACAACCTCTTTTCATAAGAAAAAAAACTTTTGTGAACAAAACGGAGACAATTTTCCTGATGTTTTCGCCACTTCTCGCCAATTCTACAGAAAACAGGTGGAAAGACAAATCTTCCGTAGTTCGACAAATATTTGCTATGATAAAAATAATATTGACGTCGGCAAATGTCAAAGAAGACGAGGTCTCCGTATTCTACATGAATAATGAGATAAAAAAAAACTCTTATTATACTTTAGCTAGAACTTGAAAAGAAAATACCATATATTTTTTAAGGTACCTATTGTTATTCCCATTCAGAAGGTTTCACAGAATCGTGTTGCCTAGTTGATAGTATTATTGGTACTGCCAACTTAAAGAACCTGGCCCTGTAGCCATGTAACAAACGATAAATGCAAACGCTGAGTAGGCTTTAATAGATTTTAAACTTTATGTGCTTGGATATAACGTTGAAGATCTAGTGGAGATTGCTTACCGTTTTCAATCCTTCCTGTCGCTAACGCTCAGAAATCTTAAATAGATTTTCAACTTTAGGCTCTACGCTGCAAAGTTGAAAATCTATTGGAGAGTACCGGGCGTTTGCGATTGTCGTTTACGACTTGTTGTGACTTGGCTAGGGGCTGGTACTTTAATTGACTGGCAGCTGTATGCCACAGTAAGCCTCTTCGTACGCAAGGTGATGCAAGTCTCCGATACCTTACGACTTCGGTATCCAAACGACTTTCGCAATAAAAATCCATAGAGACTCGTACAGTCGGCCAAGAAAGTGGTGTACCACCCTAAGGTTGAATATTCTTGCAGATTCATAGGTGATAAAGATTAGTTTCGCTTGCAGATCGATCTGACAACTTCTATTGCTGTCTTTATCTGATTATTGATAACGACTATTACTGTTTGTAACGTGACAGCTGTTCTTAGTTTGAACTTGATGGAACCAATGACGTCGTAAAATCAACGGCGGGGGGCTGTAGATTTTGATGACAAAATTGTATCTACAAATTCAGAATTGTAATCAACAAGTTACATATAATTGTAAAGGCACAAGGCGAATCCACAAACCTACAATTTCTGTAAACTTGTAATTAAAATATCAATAAAAAACAAGCTAAAAATAGATTTATCCTTTTATTAAATTTCTACAATCAATTTTAAAATACTTATAACAAACAAAAACATAGCATATATAGTAATATTTAGAAGATATCGAAAATTTTTAAAAATTAGAAATGGGTGTAACCGCCGTTGGCCTCTATAACCTCTAAAAGACGAGACCTCATTGAACCAACAAGCCGTGAGCAAATATCGGTTCCCCGCATTTCCTCCCAAATATAATTACAGTGACTAATAAGAGCTTGTTTGGTTCTTTCATTTTGATGCGACCATCGTTGGACCATAAGGCCCCAAAGATTTTCTATCGGGTTGAGGTCCGGCGATCTTGAGGGCCACTGAATTACCCTTACGTCAGTGTGTGAACGAAACCAGGCTCTTACGATCCTCGCATTATGAATTGAACAATTATCTTGAACATAATCAAATTGTGGCACTTCGTTCTCCGGGTAAACATTACGGACTGTCGGTAGCATTGCATTCTGAAGCACGTCGATATAATTTACAGCCGTCGCTCGAGGAGGTAGAGAACACAATTCTCCTACACCATCCGCACTCATCCAGCCCCAAATATTTACGGAAATTCGACCTGATTCTCTATTTGGGATTACATGATCATCTTTATACCGTGTTGAATTATATCGCCAAAGGTGAAGACGTCCATGCTGACTGGAATTAAACGTTTTTTCATCACAAATCACTGTATTAGACCAATCAAACTCTAAGTGCTCTCTGGCGAAGTTCAGACGAGCAAGTCTGTGAGCATCCGTCAAATATATTTTCTTGGCGAAATGCCTGTGGTCCAACCCCATGTAATGTAGATGATTCCTTATTGTTTGGGCACTCACATCGAACATCTTCGCAAAATGTTTTGTGGGCTTAAAACCATTGATTTCATATTCCCGTCTCATGAATTCTCTATCGTTATTGGAGAGTGCAGGCCGGCGACCACTTCTTCTGTGATCCAACAAACTTCCCTCCTCTCCTTCACGACGAATCCAAAAGCGGACAGAACGCCTCGATATATTCAAATTCCGGGATATCGCACTGATACTGCTTCCCTCATTAAATTGGGCAATTATTTGTGCTCTTTCAGCAATGGTCATGTTGGCAGGCATTGAGATGATTTTATATGCAGTTGATTGAAAAATAACACGGAAAAAATATCGATTTTTTGCATATATTTGACAAAATGTCAATTGTCAGTTTTCTTTTTCAAATGGAATTCGGTTGTCTATTTAAATAGTTTTTATTACTTTTGTTTTAATTGCTTTGTAGAAACTAATGTCCTTTTCATTTAAGTATACTAAAGGTTAAAATGTCATATTGTACTTATATGTGACATACGACGTATGAATACTAAATACATAGGTTTACGTCATGATAATGTTGTCTCTTTCAGTAATATCTTTTTATAACGAACCTTGTTGTAATTTTCGATGACCGGGAAACTAAATCAAAACTGGTACACCACTTTCTTGGCTGACCGTACACAGGCACGCTTCAATAAAAAAACAAAACAAAAATAGCGACATGCATACAAGTACCTATAGGCCTACTATTAGCTACAAATCTACCAAATCCTTTGTAGAATCAGGCATAATGTTACGTAGTCCACAACCTCTATACATATTTAACCGACTTCAAAAAAAAAAGTAGGTTCTCAGTTCGACCTGTATGTATGTATGTATGTATGTTTGTCCGCGATTATCTCGAGTTTGGCTGGACGGATTTGGATGCGGTTTTCAGGAAAGTGTTCATTATATTCCGGAGAAGGTTTAAGTATATTACACTAATAGATATCCCGTGACGTTGCCCACGTGGATCCGTTTTTGCTTACTTGGATTGTACATTTTCAGAGACGATTGCATGTTTGTCCGCTATTATTTCGCGTTTGGCTGAACCGATTTTGATGCGGTTTTTAGAAAAGTGTTCGTTACATTCTGGAGAAGGTTTGAGTATATAACAATAATAGATACCTCGTGAAGTTGCCCACATAGATTCGTTTTTGTTGCTTACTATGATTGTAGATTTTCAAGGCGCCGATTGTATTATGAAGATTTTTGTTGAATATTTAAACTAAAAAAGGGAAAAATAAAAAACTTTTTTAAAAAAAGGGAACCGACTTCAAAACCAAACACAAAAAAAATGTGAAATAACTTTTCTTTCGGAAGTCGGTGGCCATAGTCAATGAAATAAAAACAAAGCCACCGACTTCCGAAAGAAAAGTTATTTCACATTTTTTTTGTGTTTGGTTTTGAAGTCGGTTCCCTTTTTTTAAAAAAGTTTTTTTAACAATTAAACTAGTATCAGATGGAGCAAACTAATGTGTTTTTTTACTTAAGGCCTGTCTCTGAAAAGAGGTTGTTAAAAGCGTACAGTTGAAGCAGCTTTTTTGTCGGCAGTTACAGAAGTCAGAAATAAGAGTAACATCTGAAAAAAACAGTAATCTACAAGATATGATGCTGTATTTGGTTTGGCCATAAAGAAGGATGGACAAAACGTCCCATCCCTTGTAACACTTCCATCTATATATCAAATGAAAGCACTTGAAAAGTGTATCATTTCATTGTATGACAGCAAACCATGGGAGAAAAAAGTTATTGAGACTTTTATGTCAAAATACCGACGATACATAATGTTAGGCAGTAGTCATGTATGTCTTAAATTATATTAATCCATACTCAATACTGTGTGCTAATGCATCGTTACATTTCTGTATTAAAAAAAAAGGCACATGATATGCAAAAAAAAAACTTGCTAGTTTCTTTAACCGATTCTCGGACTACCTTCAGCTCGTCCACGGTGCTGGTGCCTTAACGATTGGGTTTGTCGACGATGGAAGTAGAAGACAGCTATGTGTCAACTATGTGTTATTAAGTGTTCGCGATCTTTACTTCGAGTCAGAATTCGTCATAGTATGTTATTACGAGAATATGTATATGGATAATCGGCCGGAATTCACAGATTTTATAATGGAACACATTGATTTTGAAAATGTCAGTTGTAATATTTAATTATAGCGTTTTTGAAAAAGAATAAGGCGCTATCTCCACAATCGACAGAATCGCGGCGATATTATAGTCGTGCCACATATTTCCATATACTCTATATGAACGTGTCTTCACACGGCGATTTTCACATGGAAATGATTGGTACAAGCGTTGGCGTTGGTACGCATCATTACCATGACAAAAAGCTATTCAGACACTGTTAGCACTTCGTGTAGTGTAGTGTCCTAATGAAAGAAATCAACAAATGACTTCAACGACCATCCATAGTACACTGGTGATTTTTTTTGACTCCTTTGGATCGTTAGTCAGTTGAGTACCTAACGTTTTGGTTGTACATGTGACGGTCTTATAGCTATGTTCTTCTAAGTAGGGGCTGTGGTAGGGGATTGAGCCTCTAAAGCCCCAATCTAGTTTAAATTCATTATTTTCATACAATTATCACTACTAAGTACTATGATTTCCTTTAAAAGAGTCAGAAGTGGGTACCGCTAAGTCGACAATGTTACTCTTTCTCATGATCTGTACACATATTATCATGAGAAAAAGCTAAGAGCAATGTTTTCTTCTGGAAATCGAAATTCATCTTTTGACATAAAAGTCACAATAACTTTTTTCTCCTATAGTTTGCAGGTTTACTTTCATACAATGAAATGATACACTTTTCACGTACTTTCATTTGATATATGGATGGGAGTGTTACAAGGAAAGGGACGGGGTCCATACATTTCTGCCCATTCTTCTTTTCTATTGATATCACATAATATGAAAAAAATACAAAACACCTCGAATTTGCTACTTTTTATCAAAAGATTATAAAATGTTATCTACTGCTTTACAGTGCAAAAGGAAAATAATTATAGGGTTTGTTACCCTTGAAAAAAGTTTAGTATTTTAATGATAACTAATGAAAAATGCGTCCGATTAATGACTGCGTCTACGTCACTGTCACTAGCCATCAAAATTAGTAAAGGAGCCAATGCTCAAGGCCATTGGCGTGAATACAAGCCTTAAATACGAGACAAAATTTTATCTCGGAAAATGGAGTCGCCCTAGGAAATAACCCACTACTTTTTGTTACCGAGCTGCAGTTAACTGTCGGTAATTAATTGGACACTTAAAGCGAATAATGGCCAGTTTAAATCTCACATAAATGTGCTTAAATGCTGCCGGATTACACCTACAAGGTTCACGTTTTAAGCAACATGTTTTCGATTATTTTGACTCATGTTTTCTGAGGCTTTCATTTTATCATTATCTGCCTAGCCTTTTCAGAACTGTGTTGGGATTGGCTTTCTGCCGAAACAGATGCAGAATGTCAGTATTTTATATACGTACTAATATATACGAAATACTGCCATCTTATTTTTTGTAGGTGTACAGAAAAAGAAACTGATTGGTCGACTAACTAAGCAATCAACCCACAGCTGAAAGAGTTGGGTTTAGAAACATGGTACTGGGTTTACAAAAAAAGGATTTTAAGAAATTCAAAATTTATTAAAGAGGTTAAAAATTGATGTCAAATTGTATGAAAATGAAAAATATAAATTCCAACCACAGTTTGAATAAAAAACGCAAATCCTCAAGGAGTAAGTAACAGGCGAAAACTTGATAAAATGTCTTCCTCTATAGAAGATAAAATGTAGGTTTACAATTAGGACTGTTTCCAACGGAATTGCTATACCTTGCCTGTGTGATCCATCATAATGTATATCCAATCAGAATTTTATATGGTCTTCATAAAACTAACAAATACATATAAATTAAATTTGTCGAGACCCGACTCGTAAAGATAATGTAAATATTTTAAATGTATCGACATTTTACGAGACGAGGGTGAAAATTGCTGACACAATATTATGTGCCATTTTACATAAAACAATATCATGTTTTCATAAAAATATTGAATTATTACAACATCATTATTCAGGATTTTATAACACGTACTGATGTTTTTCTTGATACTAGTCAGTTTTTTGGGTTCCGTAGTCAACAAGAAACCCTTATTATTTATTTAAATTGGATATACTCTTGGCCTCAATCTAAACGAGAAGCAAAGATGAGGTCTAAGATGACGCCAGCTCACTCAAAAGGAACTGGAACTCTTGCGCACTTAAGGAACACAGTAAAAACTATTTGGCGTTGGACTCCGACAGGGTGTTGGTCACTAGCTAGGTGATCCTGGTGAGGCCTACCACTACCAATAGGATTGCTGAGCGGTTTCAGGTAGCCTGTGGTGCCGTCACCGCAGGTTATAGGTAGCCTGTGGAGCCGTCACCGCAGGTTACAGGTAGCCTCTAGTGCCGTCACCGCAGGTTATAGGTAACCTGTGGAGCCGTCACCGCAGATTACAGGTAGCCTGTAGTGCCGTCACCGCAGGTTATAGGTAGCCTGTGGAGCCGTCACCGCAGGTTACAGGTAGCCTGTAGTGCCGTCACCGCAGGTTATAGATAACCTGTAGTGCCGTCACCGCAGGTTATAGATAACCTGTGGAGCCGTCACTGCAGGTTACAGGTACCCTGTGGTGCCGTTGCCCGGGATTAACCGCTAGGAGCTGGATCCCACCCACTCTAAACTCTAAACACACTCACAGCAGCAGTAACGACGATGAACTAATATAATTTGTTTTGTTTCAGAACTGGTCTGACGAGGCCCAGCAAGATCAAACGTCGTGTATGATTCTGGTCATATGTATGCACTACTTTTACCTCACTAATTTCTTCTGGATGCTTGTGGAAGGTAAGAATACAATCAGTTTTATGGACGTACGACAACTTTTGAATACCCATAAACTTTCATCATGTCCGTCACATGATGAAACTTTAATTTAAGCCTATAAAGTTCCCACTGCTGGGATACAGGCCTCCACTCTGTGAGAGAAAGTGGGCTATTATTCACTACGCGGGCCCAGTTCTCGTTGGTAGATGTCACGTAATACATCTTCCAATTTTAGGTTCCAGGACGTGCCGGATTCTACACGATATTTTCCTTCACTGTTTTGAAAGCAGTGTTGATGAAATGAGGAAATATATTACAAAAAATAACATCTTACTGGGTTCGAATCCACGAACTTCAACTCGAAAATAAATACGCAATCCTAAAAATGGGTTCTCTCCGAAGGGTGATTCTACAATTCGTTTTTATTTTCTTACGGAATTCTTATGAAAATAAATGTACAAAAAATATTGTAGAGCAATCACAGAAAATATCAATCTCCGGTCTTCGACTTACCTTTGGATCAAATAATATAATGTTCTGATTTGATCGAAAGGTCAAACGATTCATAAATCCAATCATGACTATGTATAAATCCGCGATTTATATTCTGACACGATCAGCAGCACATAATAAAATAACTACTACATACAAAGAATTTAAACCGTTCAAACGGGATACCGTGACACTGGAACGTACGTGAATGGGCTATTGACGGAAAACCGTGGATTTCAGTCAGTACGAGTCTGACAGTCCTTTCTGCTCCACCCAGGCCAGGAGGACTCATTTGATAATTCAACAACACGTTAAAAGAAAAAGGGTACACCTGTCATATCACATAATTATCACGTTTTTAACCAAATCAAGCGCGATGTTTCAATTCGATATTATCATTATAGTATAAAATTGCCGAGGTCGCGGGACTGTCTCCCTAACCGTGACCCTGGAACGTAAAGGAATATTGAAGGATCACCGTGGATTAAAGTCAGTACATGTCTGACAGTCCCTCGGATCCAGTCCCGCACTGGGTGGGAGGAGTCATTTAGAGATTTTAACACGATAAAATAAGTAGTTTTGGGATATTTCGGAGTCACAAATTTTGCGTATGTTTGTTCTTTTTAGGGCTTTTTTTTCGGGGTTGATAAAATTTTTGTCGGATATTAATTTAGATTTTCAAAATGGTTTTCAGGAAGAAGGTGCCCGGGTGTAGAATTTCACAGAGGCAAAGTTCAAAATACGCGCGGACGAAGTGGCGGGCGAAATGCTAGTATAATATAAAACAAAGTCGCTTTCTGTCTGTTCCTATGTATGCTTAGATCTCTAAAACTACGCAACGGATTTTGATGCGGATTTTTTTAATAGATAGTGTGATTCAAGAGGAAGGTTAGGATGCACGAGTATATAATATGCATAATATAGTAGAGATTGCACCTGTGTGAAGCCAATAGCACAATAGCATTATTGCCTACTAACATAATATGGACTTGTACTTATGCTTGGTCTGAAATAAATATTTTTATTAAAATTCAAAATAATTAAAGAAGGTGGCATTTGAACACAATGACGATACATAATTTAACCAAATACATATTATATAACAGGTAGTTTATAAATAGGTTTGTTATCAGATATGCAGCAGTCGTCTGTTTATTTTGTACTTAGTGAGCCGTTTCAGGTTTACTCGAGTGCAATGGAGTCTTGGACTCTTGGCTAAACATTACAATTTCTTTATTTTTCTAAAATTCTCATATTAAATTGATGGAAAATAAAAATGATGGCAATGTTAAAGAACCACATTTTATTAATTTATAGTATCACCAACTGTTGCCTGCAGCGTCGCCCGCCAAAACTTGAAAATTATCCTTCGACAACTAACCACGTAATTAGGCGTTCTAAAATCTGCGGGAGGGACTATCAGACTTGTACTGACTAAAATCCACGGTGTCCTTCTATAGCCCTTTACGTTACGGGGTTACGCGGTAGTTCGTTAGTCCCGCGGCCCCGGCATTGGCAGCATAACGTAACTCCTGGTTACACAAAATATCATGCCTAGCGAATTGTAATTGAAACTTATTCATAATTTAATGTTTTTATTTTTTTTGTAGGTCTGTACCTGTATATGCTGGTGGTTGAAACATTCACCGCTGAGAATATTAAGCTGAAAGTGTACACCACCATTGGATGGGGTAAGTCAACCATAAATTGAGTATTAGCCTGTTGGCCCAAAGTTTTTATAAATTGTGTGAGGAATAATACGATCTTAGTTGATGATCCCAACTTTTTTCAATTGTCGTCTTTAATTTTCCATAATTTCTCATCTAGAACAGACTCCGTGTCCTAAACAAACCGATCAACCATACGTTCATCTATGTTCAACTATGGTTAGTCTTTAAAGAATTTTCAACTTAATGCTCTAATTGTAAAGTAGAAAATCTCTTGAGGACAGACTGTGGTGTAAGAGCCTTTAGCGAATAGTAGTAGTACTTAGTACTATTAGGATCTCGAAAGAGCCATCTGTCAGCGTGACCACACGTTCGGGATTGCCGAACAAAATGGCGATATTTTTTTCCAATTTTGTCAGTCGCATCTATGATTAGGAAACGTGTTATAACGATGTTGTCAATATCGGGAAAAAAACTATTGTACACACGGCTACACATCAAGCTATAGAAAACCAGTTAGTCTTGGACTCGCTTTATATGATCTTTCCGCACATTAAACGGTCAGCTTATAATAGTAATCATTCACTGAGTACCTACGTCTCTTATTGACTTGAATACCCTGGCGGTTGAGAGTATGTCATGCTCACTCAATTGTCTCGCTGATGGTGGCGCGTGTGTCGGATCGTTTAGCTCCCTTCAAAATGGTTGAGCTGAATGGTGCTGATACATGTGTCATGTTCGTGAACGGGCGCTGTCAGTTGGGACTGGTTATCACTTAGCTGCCATGGTCTATTTTAATAATTAATTACTTTATTTGAATTGTCTATTTTATATTTACTATGGACACTAATAAATTGCCACATCGTTCTCACATAATGTACCCACCATCTAATGATGAATGATGTAACCAAAGATCTGTAATAATTTTGGCGATTGAAAAAGAGTGTCCATGGAGTTTCTTGCTCATTCTTCTCCATAGAGATCTACGATTTGGAATGAGCACCTACGGTACTTTCACAGTTTTTATGTCTGTTACTGGGACTGTAGCACCATAACTATTTTTCGCACTAGTTTTATTTTTTGTCTTGACATTTCAAAAGTGCCTATATTTGACTTAGTTGAAATAAACGATTTGATTTGATTTGATAGTTTTACATAGCTTGATGTGTAGCCGTGTGTACCTACCAATCATAACTTTACCAATTGATACCAGAAATAACATTTTTTTACACAGTTACATCGTTATAAGTTTCCGTATTGAATTCTGTGTACAGAGACTGCAATGAATTGTTGATTCAATAAGCAATCTATTGGACAGTGTTTATTTTATAAAATGCACTTATTACTTTAATACTTGAACATTTTCCAAGGGAGATAAACTGTAGAACTATTTAGAAAAAGTAATAAGTAGCAAGTACAACAATAAAAAAATAATTTTAGCTGGGCAGGAAGCATCATCATCATCATCATGGCTAATTCGGAATACATATTCCGAAAAAATCTACCAAACGCAGCAATTATATTCCTGCTGGGACACGACAAGTGAATCTAAGATGGAACTTTGTAGACAAAGCTCCATCATACATTCACTTGTCGTAAATTAGGATGCTCACAGCATAAAAGGCCCAAAAAACGTCTGCGCATTGCATAATTTTCTCAATAAAGTGTCATTTTTATTTTGATCGGCAGGTGCGCCCGCTGTGTTTCTAATAATATGGGTGATATCGAGGTGCTTCGTCAACATCGTCTCTTCCAACGGGACGGATGGGGTAAGGAACTGTCTCTTATACTTCTATAACTTTACCACGTACAAGTATTATTGAGTTAAGATGATTTTTTGAGGAAAGAAAAATTTCAGATTGCCAGTGAGATTCGAACCCGCGTCTTCTGGATAGGTACTCCAGACGCCTTAACCAACTAGGCCATTGCAACCCATACTTCAAGCCGAAATCCTCTATTCCTCGTTTGAACGCTTTACAGTTAGTTTTAGTAGCGCGGCGCCATCTCTTGGATTAGTGTTTAACTAACTTCCGATGCGCATCGCATGCGTTAATGCGTTTTAAAAATAATTAATTATTGAGTTAAATATAAATGAAAATTATTATGTATAGTTTCTACAAAAACATGCCATGTCACATGTCAAAAGGAAAGCACTTTTTTAAACAAAATGAGTCGGTGTTTCTAGTCAGTAGTGCTGCAGATTATTTTGGATACTTTGAGATGAAATAAAATAATCCCTGTCAACTTCCTTAAGGGAGATTTTTTAGTAAACACAAAGCGATACAAATCTATACTTTGCTATATACAATTTATCCCAAATTGACGGCTTTGCATTACGTGTGTCGCAACAATATTATGTACCTATTTTGTTATAATAACACAAAATCCTAAATATAAAAGTACTTGGTTTAAAAACAAGAATAATAGGAGAAAAAAAAAGAGAACGCAATAAAAAAGAACAGAAATAGTTGACAAAATACTGTTGTGTGTGACTTCAGGTGTATTCTTAATTTAACTTTCATTTGCAGCTGGCCGCGACTGGGGAGGCCAAGATGTGCATTTGGATGCACGAGCACCAAGTAGACTGGATACACAAAGCACCAGCTCTTGCTGGACTCGCCCTAAATCTATTCTTCCTTATTAGGATTATGTGGGTGAGTAAATACTTTTTTTTTGGTTAAGGCCATAGAGTATAATCAATACTTCCCGACCGCGTGGCGGTAAGGACGGGGTTGTGTTTTTCATATGTATGCATGGATGTATGGGTGAACTAAAAAGATGGAAACTATATGTATGCAGTTAGAGGTTATTTAGATAGGTAGCCAAAGAAATCATTAAATGATTGGTAATTATATCGTCTAGGTTCATCTTTACAGCGTGGTGGGTAGGTCCCACTGCCATCACTGCTCAGAATCCAAGCAGTGGTTGTGAGCAAGACATTTTTGGTTTAAACAATATCGTGTCATGTTTGAAATAATTATGTATCTTTTCGTGTAGTAATAAGTTATATTTTGAGTCTCTCTATTGAAATGTGTAGCGTCTCAGTGTGAATTGACCCTATAGTTAGCTTTTTCACAAAGTCTGGTTTCGCTGTTAATTTTAGAGAAAAAAATAGCCGCGAATCTGCCATTCGCAGAAACTTTCCCGAAACGACAAATGATTAATTTTCCTCTTTACGAAACCCGATGTGATTTTTTCAGTGGGGTTAAATTAATTCGTAGAATGAACCGCTAAAAGTTAAACCTCCCTCGGGAAATTTGAATAGCGTATTAAGTACCAATCGAGACTTAATTGAAATAAATCGATGACATGAATCCTTTTTTATTTCGTCTCTCAAATTTGGTAGTATTTTTAAAAATAATGTATGTTTTACCTTTTGAACCAGACATGTTTTATCTACTCATGTTGTAACAATATTAAAAGTACTTTCAAGAATTTTAAATAATATTAATATTCTAAGTAAAGCAAAACATTATAAAAATAAAAAAAAAACCTTATATTCCGAAGCAGATTACAAAAAGAAAAAAAGTGTTAGTAACATTAAAAAGTACAGTGTTAGTATTTTACAATGATAAAAGTTACATTCTTAAAAATATTACGTTAAAGGTCTAATTATATTTTAATTTAATTATCTGCAGGGGCCCCTCTACGGGTGAAGGCCTCCTCCAAAGATAGCCAGTCCTCTCTAGATTGTGCAGCTTGGATCCAGTCAGAGCCAGCCACCTTTTTGAGCTCATCTTCCCACCTGGCAACGGGTCTGCCTCTCGTTCTTTTGCCTTGTGGACCTGCCCATGTGGTTACTCTTTTAGTCCATCTCTGGTCTTGTAGCCGCGCCACATGTCCAGCCCATTTCCATTTTAAAGATTGAGCGTGTACTAGTCCATCTCTTGCCTTAGTTGCGTGTCTTATTTTTGTGTGTCTTATCTTTTGTATTTTTCTTATATTTAACATACTGCGCTCTAGTCCTCGTTGGCATGAAATTATTTTTGCCCTTGTTTTATGGTTAAATGTCCACGTTTGGCAAGCATACGTTAGGCATGGTATAAGGCACGAGTTGAGTGCCTTAGTTTTGATTTCTATTGGCATGCTGCTTTTGAATATTTCTTTCAGAGCCCAGTATTTGTTCCACGTTAACTGTGTCCTGCGTTCGACTTCTTGGTTGTTATTTCTCTGGTCAAAGCTAATTTTTTTACCCAGGTATATGTATTCGTCTGTATATTTGAGTGGCTCGCTACCAACATATAGTGTTCTCTTCTTGCTGTTAGTCATCAACATTGTTTTGGACAGGTTCATTTCTAGTCCTACTATCTTACTGGCGTCATTGAGTGATTCCACCATGTACTGTAAATCTGTTCCTGTTTCTGATAAGAGGACCAAGTCGTCTGCAAATCGTAGGTGGCTTAGGTAAGTGTTTTCTATTCTGATACCTCGATCCTTCCAATTGAGTTCGCTGATAACTGACTCTAGTATTGCAATAAAAAGCAGTGGTGAGAGAGGATCGCCTTGTCTTACTCCTCTTTTGACTGGAAACCAAGGCCCAGCTGACTCCAGTTTTACTCTACTCTTGCTGTTGTTGTATATGCTCTTGATAACATCAATGTATTTCTTTTCTACGCCTTGTGTTGTAAGAGTTTCCCATATGCTTTTGTGCAACACGCAGTCAAACGCTTTTTGGTAATCGATATACGCAATGTATAATGGTCTATTTTTCTCGCGGAATTTTTCAATGAGAAGTTCTATTGTATGTGATCGATCGTTGAATATCCTTTTCTAAATCCCGCTTGCTCGATTGGTTGATGTGTTTCTAGTGTTGTGCTTATTCTCTGATTTATTACTGAGGAGAAGAGCTTGTAGATTGTAGGCAGCAGGCTTATTGGTCTGTAGTTCCCTATGTCTTTTGGGTTGCCTTTTTTGTAAATGAGGATAATATCGGATTTAGACCATTGGGTAGGTGTCACTCCAGTGTCCATAATAAGGTTGAATAGTTCAGTCAGGTGGACGATTAAAGTTGAAGAACTAGTTTTTAGTATTTCATTTGTGATGCCGTCAGAACCTGGGCTTTTTTGTGACTTTAGAGCTATCATTGCTCTAGTTACTTCGCGAGTTTCTATCGGAGATACAGGTGTATTGCTGTTGTTGTATCCTGGATCTTTAGGATCCATGTTAATCGTTTCTTTCGCAAAACATTATAAATCTCTTTTTACGAAAATTATGCGAATGAAGGCGAACGAAATTTGATTTTTGAATATTTAAAGTAGAAATTGTAAAACGCGCATTTTTTTTTAAATTGTACATCGCAGGTCAACCTTGTGGAGGTTGTGAGCTCTAAAGGCCTCCAAAAAAGGGCCCCCAAAAAGCCAATGTTTTTATTTCAAACTTAATAATGAACCACAGTCGGATTACGACCACTGGCAAATATAATTTCAGATTGTGTCAATTCAAAAGAATTGAGTCTGTAGAAAAATATAATTATTAGCTATTTAAATTCTCGAGATATTTTTACATGACTGTCCAGAGTCTTAAAATACTGAACATACAATGCCATTTGTATTTAACCATTACTAAAATTACTTGAGTAATCTATCCGACACAGTCAATTTAATCGAAACCAACTGAACTACACGATTTATTTTTAACTCTGTTCAATTTTCAACAGGTGTTAATCACAAAACTCCGGTCAGCGAACACCTTAGAGACGGAGCAGTATAGGAAAGCGACAAAAGCGCTCCTAGTCCTAATCCCACTGCTGGGCATCACAAATCTGCTGGTGCTGTGTGGACCGAGTGATGACTCCTGGTTCGCGCATGCCTTCGACTATGCGAGGGCGCTTATGTTGTCGACACAGGTATGGTATCATCTTTTGCTTAACTTTTACCAACTTAGTTGGGGTCGGTTTTTTGCCCAAATAGATGATGAGTACGACTACTAGTATGTACAGGTTTAATTTTTAACAGGGCGTGTATTGCTTTATGAGTATCCGAAACTATTAGGGAATATCTAAAAACATTGAAAGGAGTCTCGGGGCCGATTTTGATGAAAACTAAAACTGCATCATTCGATTTTAGAAAATTCAATAACATTGGACGTTTTTGGTTCGTATATCGTCCTTTATATAGTGCAATCATTGTAAAAAAGAAACTACATATGACATAGTGTTACAATGGCTTTATAAAGAGCCAATGCTATACATAAACGTGTCCAGCTTTGTTATTTTGTGAAGTTCATTGATTAAACAAGAATCAGTACAAAATTTATTCTCTATCAAATGGCTGCCTTCTTAAACAGATTCATGCTCTTTAAACATGTAAACTATTAGTAATAAAAATCTTTAGTACTTCTTCTACATGCCCAACAAAAGACAACAACACAAAATAATACTGGTTACACAACTATAAGGCTAAGCGTATGCTGAGACGCAGGCAATGCAGCACAGCACAGTGCAGGGCAGGCAGTTGAGGCAGACATGTGCCCCTCCGACGCGTGCTGCCACGCAACTGACATTCGCATCATAAACAAAGTTACCTAGCAACGAATGTATCCAGCATACACAATACACGCGTCGCGCAGGATTCTGTGCCGGCACTGCAACGAGACGCAGAGCAGGACAGACACACATGTCTGCGTGGTATGTGCCTGCGCCGCAGCGTACGTAGTTCAATGACGTTCCATGCTTTACAAAATCTACTCTGCTCTGCGCTGCGTGGACCTGCGTAACCTGCGTCTCAGCATACGCCTAGCCTTAAAGTTGGTATTGAAACTACTTCGTCGTCTTAAAAACTATTCCACTATTAAAATTTATTGCTTCTGACGATCACAAAATCCATTAAAGTTGCAGTTTAAAACTGCATGATACTTCTAATTATGTATTTATTCTAGTAGTAAAACTAAACTGAGGCCGAGATGTACAAACGTTACTTTGCACGACTTAGATATATTTCCACCTCAAAATTTCCTCCAGGATTTCTAAACTTGTGCGACGGAGAATAAACTAATTAACTCATGCACAGCAGGTGTACTTAATGCCTCAGGTATTCTTGCTGTGTAGGAGCATAGTAAATTAATGAAAGTTTATACAGTATTAGATGTCTTGAGCAGAAGTTTAGTAGAAAACTGGGGTGGCCTATACAAAATGGGTGATCCCCATCTGAAATAATGACAATGTCCTAAAAAAATTAATAGATATTTTCTTGATTTGTGTAGAATGTAGGTACGAAACTTGTTAAGTTAGGATAAGATCCATGTATATTCTGGCATTGTTTTTAATTTCATTGACTATGGCCACCGACTTAAGAAAGAAAACCTATTTTACACTTTTCTGTTTTTGGTTTTGAAGTCGGTACACTTTTAGTTTAAATAGTCAACAAAAATCTTCATCATCGGCATCTTTGAAAATCTAAAATCCTAGCAATTAACAAAAACGGATCCACACAGGTGACGTCACGGGTTATCCATTAGTTTTATATACTAAAACCTTTTCCAAACATACATACATACGATACACAGTACATACAAACATACATGCAGGTCGATCTGAGAACCTACTTTATTGAAGTCGGTTAAAAAAAAGAAATTCAAATATTACAAAAAGTTATCATTTAAGTAATCGTGCACAGAATAATAACATTGTTTTCAAAATTTTGCAACAGTTAAATTTTATAGTCAAGCATTTAATTAAGAAAGGTTTATAGATCTAGGCTATAGCAAAACCGGTACAAATGGTCTTGGGAAACCACAAGACCAATTCCAGGCTGCCGTTCTATGTTCCCCATTTATGTTTGCTTTGGAATTGCTTCAATTTGTCTTAGAAACATGGCGCCTCTTCAGTAACAATCAAACATAGACCTCAACTCAGGGCAAGTTCAGTGACGTAATGAAGTTTGTAACTTGCGGGCAAACCCCGTGTGTTCACGTTAAGTCATGCTTACCTTTCGATCTCGGGTGGATTAATGCCGGAGTAAAGTTTAGCGACTTCGATGTACGGTTTTAAGCACCAATATGTTTCACGATTCCACGAAAAGTTTTGGTATAGATTTATCAAAATTTTAATGCGATTATTACAACCTTATACAAAATCAATAGCAGTGCGTTAGTTTGGTGCCTGTTGGTCTAGTGGTTAGTGACCCTGACTACTATGCCGGAGGTCGTGGGTTCGATTCCCACCCAGTACAAATGTTTGTGTGATGAGCTCGAGCATTTGTTCTGTTTCTGGGTGTAATTTTTCTATAATATGTATGTATTTAAATACATATAAGTATGTGTATCAGTTGTCTAGTACCCATAACACAAGCTCTGCTTAGATGGCGTTGTGTGATAGTTGTGGCATATTGTTATTTTTATTATGGTCTCCTAAAAAACCCTAAATTATGTCGACCGATTTAGCAGACTTCTTTTGTGAAGTTTTTTTTTTCAAATAAATCGTATGAATATGATAATAAAAAGAATAAACTTAGCATAAATGCCAGATGGCAGCGCCAATTATGCCTTACCCTAATTTTTAGCTGCGGCTCGACGAGTTCCATACGCTCGATTACTTGACAAACATTTTATTTCATCACAATTTAATTCTTATTTTTTTGCAATAAGTCAATTAATTAGTAAATTAACCCCGTGAAAAACTGTGTATTTTAACATTGTAATTAAACCAGAGTTAGACAAATAAAAAACCAGAGAAAAAAAATTATCTATTTTTTTTTTTAAGTTGCAAAGTGTATACATATTTCTGCTTATGACTGTACCTTTACTATGTGCGAGCTAGTGCCACACAGTTAATCTATCCAATATCGAATCTAAACTTTAGTTTGAAAGTAAACATCACTAGTTTATCAAACCCTATTTAATTAAATTAATGATGTTGCTTTCAAACGAAGTATTTTGTAAGATCAAATGAAGTTGATTTCAGATCTTTTTGTATCTTATAGTCTGGCCATTAGTATAACTAATTCGAACGGCTTATATATAGTAGTAAATAAGGCATAGGTATTAGTTTAAAATTCTTAATTAATCACTGAACGCTTCGTGCGTTTTAAGAACTTGAGGAAAGAAACTTAATTCACTGTATAGTTTCAAAATATAACTACATTACGGGCCCATACTTTAATCTATTTGTCATGTACAATCGAGTGAAAAACATAAATTAATCTTCCCAGAGACAGGTAAAAAGTATAGGCCCTCAGCACTCTTTTACTTTCCAGTATTTACAGCGTTTCTTGTATGAAAAAATGGAACAACGCCCCTGGTGTGCAAAGAAGGAACTAATTTTTTCCTTGAAAATTGTCAATTTGAAATTGTCAAAGTTCCAGATTACTTTACGTCTCAAATACTGAAAACTCGTGCTAGGGGTACAAATCTGAACAAAGAAATTATTATATCTCTCAAGTATAAAAGCTAATCATCATCTGACTAACCCTTTACAAAATATATTGAGGTCGGCTTCCTGTTGAACCGGATGGAGGAATATAAGTATTATTATTTATTTACATGGAGTGACTGCCTATCTGACCTCCACAACCCAGTAATTGGGTAATACGATACCCCCTTTCAAAGACTAATTGTCAAACTTTCGAGTATACCAATACGATACCGCGGACAGGATTCGAGCCTGCGACCTTCGGATTCAGTACATCCAACGCTCATTTCCAACCGAGCCACCGAGAATCGTAACCGCCACGGTGAATTCTTCATTCCATTTCTAACGTCTCATGGTGACGTTTCTTTGAAAATTCGCTACGCATGTGATAATGCGTTTAATATTTAAAAAATATGAATACGATACCAATTTAAAAACTAGACTTTGGAACATTCTAGAATAAAAATATCTTTTTTAGGGTTTCACAGTAGCCTTGTTCTACTGCTTCATGAACACAGAAGTACGTCACGCGATCAGATACCACGTGGAGAGGTGGAAGACTGGAAGGACTATCGGAGGAGGCAGGCGGAGGGGGGCGTCCTACTCCAAAGACTGGTCCCCTCGATCACGGACGGAGAGCATACGGTAAGAGGAACTTGATACAAGTACAATGCATGTGGGTAACACACACACTGTTGGTATTAAAGGCTCTATACAACAAAACCAAGTAACCGCCGACATTGCCTCATCCACCGACGGCGACGTTATCTCAGCTACTTCGTATACAACGCGACAAACAAGTCTCCGATACATTACGACTTTGGTATCCAGGCGACTATCGCAATGCAATTCCTTTAAAGGTTAGTAACAGGCATGAATCAACGGATATCAAAGCCCTAAAGTTTCGGAATCTTGCGTCTCTTTGTCTACGAGGGGGCTACGTGTTTTAAAAAATCATGTCGGCTACCTTCTTAAGCGCCGCTGACTCCCTCAAAATTGCACTTCACAATATTAGCACTGGACAAAATTATGAAGAACTCAAGAACCTATTTTGGGATATATTTCTGTGAATTTTAAGCGAGATGGGCTAACAACCCCTCGTTTGCTTACCCGAGAAGATGATAATATAACCTCTTATAAAGAGCAGACTTTAAGAAATAGAAATAGTTCATTTCTCATTGAAGATATTTCTCTACCAAAGAGTGCTCATTTTGCAAAATACTAATTTTGAGAATGTTGTTTAAAAATATCTTTAGATGTGTACCTACATTTTTTGTCCAGTGTCCACACATTTAATCAAGTGCAAATTATGTCACGTGTCGCCTACAGCGAGCGGGGCGCAGTGAAGCTGTGGAGTAAAACAAAGTGACACATCTTGTACCGCCAACAAACTTTTAACTTGAAGCTGCCAAAATCAAAATGGCGGATACTAATGTCAGCGGGTCGCCGGCTTTGTTGTGTAGAGCCTACTAGTGCACGCAATAACTTCAACCCAAAATAAAATTACTAATTTTAAATTCTGGGAATAAATTAAACTTTCATCAAACATAGACAAAGGGTTTTATTGGTCACCATCCATTAAATTCGCCTCAGAACTTCATGGGACACCAAATTTCAATCAAATTAGGGCAACTTTTCAAAAACGTCCCTTCTAACTTTACGCTTGATTCACGGCCCGGTTGATAATCAGGTGAAGCGAAATAATTAGTAATTGGAATTATTAAGGAGGTACCTTCCAATTAAATTTAAACGGGCGTCAGATCTTTTTCTGGTTATCCTGAACTGGGTAGAAATACATTTTTTTTTTAATATTGCTGTTTAGTAGTTCTTTTTGGCCCTATGATATTTCAATTTTTTTTTATGGGATCTTTATAATATGAAATGTATCCAGAAAATCAGAAATTCTGGGTGAATTTCAACAAATACGATTTTTTTTATCATGTCGATGTACTTTTTCTATTATATATTTTGTTATAATTAAATGTTTTATGTAATCTTTAGGATATTAAATGTCTCCAAATTTAGGTATATTTAATATCCTAAAGAGTAAATAAAACCTGAAAAAATAACAAAAAAATATATAATTGAAACAGTACACCAATATAATAAAAAAATGGCGTTTGTTAAAATTCACCCTTCTGAATGATTTCACGTAACATTTCTAGTTATGTTTACCAGCTCCTCCACAATAAACTATATTGGATGCTACGTTTCAAGACTGACACTATACAACTTTTATACATGACATTTTCGACAGTGACAAACTATGCGTAGAAAAAGTATCAATAAAGATGGAAGTTCCACCAAAAAGTAGGTCTATTCCAAATACAACAAAAAACGGTTCGAAGTAACATACCCTTGCAAAAAAACGAAGTATCATTGTAGTCCGATAATGAAGTCCTGACTTGCAGAATACGTTGTAACTTCATTTCAAAACGAACGAAAGTCACGATTCAATACAACCCAAGTACCACTTTAAAGAATTTATGAAGAAATAAATTTATCGTAGTGCAGTATTCTAGAACTCTTAGCCGAGACAGGATAGAATAAACAACAAGTAAAATAGAGAAAACAATTTAAAATAGTGTCCTACTGCGAGACTGATTTAGTATCTTCTTTTGATTTGTTTTAAATAAATTTATTTTGTTGCTGGTGCAGCGCTAGTAAAAGATAAAATATTCATTGTGTACAACCTCAAAGAAATTGCCGTTTAAAATAGAAAGCTCTTGTAACGATTTCCTTGAATAAGCATTGGCTGGAAGTGCTGCACTTTATGAATATTTAAAAAAGGAATAACCGTGTACCGTTCTGAAATGATGGTTTGAACCAATAGTAGTCCTATAAAATTCACAGTCTTCTTTACAAAGCGCTTAACTGCACGCTTGTCCCCCAATAAATATGCATCCAATAACAGTTTTCCAAATCCATATTTGATCAGACCTTTTTATTTCCCAATAGACTCACAGTATGAAGAGGCCCACGGATTCTCTGGATACGAATTTCCTTACTGGAATGGACTTTATGCATTTAAGAAGATGTTCTAAGATATAATGTGGATTTGGATGGAATTTTTATTGTTTTATTTTTTGTTACGTATATTTTATTAATTTTTACAATAAATCAATGTTTAATCAGCTTTATTTATTGTTCTTTTTAATTTTAGTACCCTTTTTTGTTTTCTTCATTTTGGCGACGTAACATTTGGCATCTCACTACTAAGAGGGTGCGTTCAGAAAAATTGGCAACGTCGCAAATTGCAGTCGGAGCTGTTTTGGATGAAAAAGTTTATGACAGGTTTCCAAGTGCTTTTTTTTGCACCTAAAGCTGTAGGTAGTCAGAAAACTTTATAAGTTTTCTCAGTTCACAATAAAAATATCAATAAAAGAATTTTCCATTTTCATTTATTATCACAACAACAATATATTTGACAGCCATTTGCGGCGTTGCCAATTTTTAAGCACTCTCTTTAAAGTATTAAATGCTCATTACCACCTATTTAACATCATCGATTTAAATGCATGTAAAAATTAACTTGTAACTGGACGGTATAACATGAAATGCATGTTTTAGATGCTTTACCGTTATCAAACCAAGTGTTATTCCTAGATTACCTGCCGTAAGAGATGAGCGCACCTCTGGAACGCAAAGGGTAATTTATGAAACAAGGTGGTATTAATCTGAAGAGCTATAATTCATTTGATGACTTTTTATGCCAAAAAAACCGTAAAAGTTCTTAAGGAATAACACTTAGTTCGATGACCATAGGAAAACCTCTTTTCACTATCTCCGCAACTAATTTTAAAAGGTGCTAATAGATTTTATTTCCCAAGATACCTTTCGAATTTAATAACGTTTCTGAACGGATATACTTCAAAAGGGCTCACCTAAAAGGGTGAATTTCCATACCCATTGACAACAAAGTGCGAATGAACGGAAGGGGAGTGGAATAAATCTTGGTTTCCCGTACCCAAATAACCCAGCGTTCTTTATTGATGAATCCATTTGAAAACTTAAGCGTATTTATTATTGGTTCCTTTACTTCATACGTACGTAAAATTGATATGAGTACACGTTTCTAAATATACCACAGAATCATGGAAGTAGATACGGTTTGGGGGTTAAAAATACCCTGAAATTTTTGACCACTGTAATGACCCCTACCTATCTAAGGGTGTCTAGAAAGAGAAACTTTAGAAACGGTACTTTACTGAGGTATTCCAGCTAGGGCACCCGCTATCAATGGCACCTGAGCTACTGGTGCCTTATCTATTCGACATAAGGCTTCTGTCAAAATTTTTCGCAGGTGCCAGGTGCCCTAAGTGGAATACCTCACTTTACTTACCAAATACACAACAGAAGCATGGAAATGGCTAAGGGAGTTTGGGGGTTAAAATATCCCTCGTAATGTCTGACAACTGTATTGACACCAACTGTTCTATAATGATGCAGGGTGTCGGTAAAAACAGGTCTCTACTGTTCGGTACTGAACGGAGCAGGCAAGGCAAAATAGATCCATGTAATCTATACTTCTATACTAATATTATAAAGCTGAAGAGTTTGTTTGTTTGTTTGTTTGTTTGTTTGAACGCGCTAATCTCAGGATCTACTGGTTGGAATTGAAAAATTCTTTTTGTGTTGGATAGTCCATTTATCGAGGAAGGCTATAGGCTATATAACATCACGCTATCACATATAGGGGCGGAGCAGTAATGAGAAATGTTTCAAAATCGGGAAAATGTATTCCTTTTTTAGAGCTTCCGTTGCGTGCGCTGCGTAAACGGTTAGAGTTTCGCAAAAAATATGTACTACGGAATTATTCCTCATAAAATTTTCTAAAATAAAGTCCGCGAGAGCATATATCTATCTTTAAAGGTTAAGTCACTATAACCTTTTTTATGGGAACCAAATTTGTTTTAGAGTAATGCGTTATTTGCGAAGGTGTTTTCATTAACATTATATTAATCCTTATCCAAATAAATACGTTAATCATCACAAGCATTTAATTTTGAACGAAATTGCCCTTTACATCATTTGATTTCAATGAATATCTTAGGAGATATCACAGTTTCAAAATAATACCGCGACAAAATAATGACGGGCTGGGTAATATGTCACAATTGCGTCGATAAAATCCCTCTTTAGGCCGGTCAATATTGACATCAAACATTGCAAACGCGCATATAACTACCATTTTGTTATAATTTGCAACCCTGAAAACCCTGTGCTATATATATATATCAATTCAGTAGTTTTTGCGTGTGTATCTCATGAACCGTGATAGCTAGAGATTTGAAATTTTCACAGGTGATGTATATATTGCTGCTATAACAAAACATACTATAAACCAGAATACAATAAATATTAAGGGGGGCTCTCATTGACCGCGAAACTTATTTCATTACCGTGACCCCGGAACATAAAGAGCTATTGAAGGACACCATGGATTTTAGTCAGTACAAGTCTGACAGTCCCTCCCAGCCCGGAGTGGGAGGGCTCATTTGATGATTTTACCACGTAAAAAAGGGGGGCTCCCATAAAAAAAACGTGGTTTTGTTGCTGGTTTTTGTAGATGTTATAAAGTATGTAATGTTTCGGAGGCTGTTTCTCACGAACCGTGATAGTTAGATAGGTTACATTTTCACAGATGATGTGTGTCTATTGCCGCTGTAACAACAAATACTAAAAACTGGTTAAGTGCGATTTTGATTCGACATTGACATTGACAGAACAGGGTTATCAGGGTTGCAAACTTGGGTGTTAAATACTCTAAACTCTAAAGGGACCTAACAACATATAAAAGAATCGTAGTTACATGCGCGTGTGCAATGTTTGGTTTTTTTATATCGATATTGACCGGCCTACTTTAAGGATCGTTTGGAAAGGCTACGGGCTGCGTCCTCACCTTCAGTCTGACGCAGTCCTACCAGTTTTCGTTTTTTTCGTTTCGGGAGGTACCTCAAGATTCAGTGGCAATTAAGGGGAATGGTTAGCAGTCGGAATGCGTGAGGGAAAAGACATCCTCTACCTCTCGCCCCAGCCACCACTGAAGATACCCACGACGTCGGAAATAGTGCTCTTCAAGGGAACTGATGGAGACGGGACTATAGGACCAAACTCCTAACATGACGCGGGTGAAACCGCGGGCAGAAGCTAGTTATAAAATAATGAAGGGACCAAAGCCTGCCGGGGTTGCGGGACTCACAAATTACCGTGACCCCGGAACGTGAAGGGCTATTGAAGGACACGTGGATTTTAACCAGTACGAGTCTGACAGTCCCTTCCTCTCTGCCCTGGGTGTCTGGGAGGACTCGTAAAAAATGTTATTTTAATATAATTGACATGGGTTGAAACTTGCCTTTTTCTTTGCAAGTTTTACCCATACCGACCTGGTTCATTATGAAGTTATCCTTTTGTTGAATGTAAAAATTATAACTCTATTTTGTATACGGCTAAAGTACATAGAATTTCTCGTAAATACTGATTTTCGTATGCACTAAAAATCAACAAAAATCATCAAACACTCTTGACCTTTTAAGCTCGCTCACTTTTTAATTTTGAGAATACCTCCTGTGAAACAAATTCCTGTCTACGACCCCGAATATAATTTTATATTCTCGTTTCCAGGCAATTCGCTTTAGACAAATAATGGCTTGACTTTGTGAAAACAATACACAACAAAGTTTAATTTCAAAGTGGTTGCTGACAAACACAGTCGAACTTTTGCAATATTGTCCAAACATTGCAATTCCGACTCGCTTTGAAAACTTTAAAATAGCTGAAAGTTGTATAGCAAAACAAACAATCCATGTACAGACGCCAGCACATCAACCTACCCCAATTTGTTTGTTTTCTTCAATAGATTTTCAACTTTATCATATATAAAGGTTAACTTTATAATAAACGACAATCAATTTTTTTAGCGTGATAAAGTCTTCAAATGAGTCCTAACCCAGGGTAGGGGGGAGGGACTGTCAGACTCGTACTGACTAAAATCCACGGTGTCCTTCAATAGCCTTTTATTTTCCGGAGTCACGGTAATGAGATAAGTCTCACGACCCCGGCAGGCTTTGGCCCTCTAGAGGGGGGCCCCATCATTTTGCTGACCCTCTTTGAGGTGCGCGTGGAACACAACGCGCCATCGAACCGAGCATGGCCCATGGTCGGACGGCGAGTTGCCCATTACTAGCCGCCCGCATGCCCGCGTAGGTTGATACTCGATTGGAAAAATTTTAGAAATTGGGATGAATCCCTGGTAGAAACGAAGCTGACGAACAATATTTTTCACTGATGCAACATAGCTAAAACTTTACAAAATCGATAGCTTTTAATAAAATAATCAAGCTTATTTTGAATCCCCGGTGCAAAAGGGGGTATTATGCATATTTTGAATTGTTTATCTGTATCTATATGTCTTTGTTCCTAAACGAATGGAGCCATTTTGAAACTATTATTTTCAAAGCCAAATCCTGGTCCGTGTTCATTGACGGCTACTTGTGATCGGCAAATACGGCAGTTAATTGGTTCAAGATTACGACCTATCACGGCCACAATCGTGATCCCGATATTTAATTTCCAGAGAAAATTTATTGGGATAAAGGCGCTCCCTCACCGTGAGCTTTCACCTGTAATGTAACGTTACATTAATAAGACAATAGAGCATCAAATTGCGCACTTTTATTTTACATTAATTGCTCGCGGTGAGGCGTAACAGATTCTAACATTTCATCAGTGAGGAAAGACAACTTTGACTGGCCTGTTGGTCTAGTGGTTAGTGACCCTGACTGCTATGCCGGAGGTCCTGGGTTCGATTCCCACCCAGGACAAATGTTTGTGTGATGAGCATGATCATTTGTTCTGTGTCTGGATGTAATATATCTATAATATGTATGTATTTAGAAATATATAAGTAGGTATGTTTATCAGTTGTCTAGTACCCATAACACAAGCTCTGCTTAGCTTGGGACTAGATGGCGTTGTGTGATAGTTGTGGAATATTTATTTATTTATTTAATCGAGCATCACAATGCGCACCTTGTATCAAATCTGTACGAAACGTACGCGAATGCTCGTCAGTCAGGGAGGTAGTATTGTAATGTAATGCTCAAACTCGAATCGAGTCGAATGTTACATTACACACGAATTCTCGCGGTGAGGAGACGCCTTTTTTTTTTTTTTTTTTTTTATCGTGGTAAAATCATCAAATGAGACCTCCAACCCCGGGCAGGGCGGGAGGTACTGTCAGACTTGTACTGACTAAAATCCACGGTGTCCTTCAGTAGCCCTTTATGTTCCGGGGTCACGGTAATAGAAATAAATCCCGCGACCCCGGCAGGCTTTGGCCCTCTGAGAGATGGGCCCCGTCATTTTTGCTGACAGCTCTTTGAGGCGCGCGTGGAACACGACGCGCCGTCGACCCGGGCATGGTCCATGGTCGGACAGCGAGTTACCCTTTACTCGCTGTCCGCATGCCCGCGCCTACGGTGGCCGGAGATCGTCTTGCGACGTACGGCGCCGTGGGCGTACACCACTGCGGTTGGGGCGGAGGGAGGACGCTGTCCTCTCTCTCTCGCGGCCCACCGCCTCCTTCACGAGCATTACTGCCTCGCAGAAGGCGGCGACCGCTTCCCACTCCGTCTCGCTCCGCAGCATGGCCGAAACCAATGCCGGGCGCGAGAGGTCTCCGCCTATCGCCGCCGTGAGGACACGTCGGTGCTCTGCCCAAGCTGGGCAGTCTTGCACCGTATGCTCTACTGTGTCCTCCGGGCGATCTTCGCAGTGGTGACACCCCGGCGTTTCCTCCTTTCCCATCAGCCACAGGTACCTCCCGAAACTTCCGTGTCCGGTGAGGACCTGCGTCATGCGATAGGTCAGGACGCCGTGACGTCTCTCCAGCCACTCCTCAAAGAGGGGTCTTACCGCCGCGATTGCGGCGTGCCCGGCCGTCGGTTGCGACAGTCGTCCAATCCATACCACCCTGAGCTCGCGCCGGAGCTCTTCCCGCCACGCCTCGACTTCTCGAGGCAGCGGGGTCTCGCCCCGGCGCTGCGCCTCCACACGCCACTCATAGACGTGCTGGAGGGCAGTCGCCTCCAGATCCCAGGGTAGTAATCCGGCAAGCAGGTTGGCCGCTTCGCCGGCGATCGTGCGGTATCCCCGGATCATCCGGATAGCCATGACCCTCTGGCATGCGACCAACTTCAGTGGTCGCGTCCGGATGCTCAGGGCCCACACGGGGGCCCCATAGAGGGCCATGGACCGCACGATACCGGCGTACAGCCTACGGCAGGAGAGGAGACGCCTTAAGGTTCATTTTCTGAGCTAAGGCTGAGTTCACTCTGACAATAAAAATGAAATAAAAGTAAAACCGTAGTAATTGAAAGCTTATAAATAAAAGGTTCGTAGAAATTCACTTACTTCAGTAAATCAATTAGTTGATTTCCACGAAAAACCGCTGTTTCATTCGTCCATTAGACTTTTGAAGATTTCTAGAAAAATCTTTTCAATTAAAGAAAAGTACACACGCCAGCACATCAACCTGGATGTTTTTTCTGTTTTATATGAAAGTCAGATAACATGATTTTTTTTTAAATTAGATTTAAATGATATATTACCATTTTTAGGGTAGATTGTAATATAATCAACCATTTTTAAGAAAAAAAACATAGCTTCTTCTCTAAGAATAAGGAATTTCTCTTATATTATCATTGTGTAACGTTTACAAAAATTGAAGCTATTTTTTATTAAACCACGTAAATTATGTGCTGGGGTGTGTACATCATGTTTACCTAAGCATTTTTGTACATTTATGTAAATGATTTGTTTGGGTGTTTAAATCATAATATGCTAAACTCACGATAACAGTTTGCGCGTCCATGATCTGCGGTATGCGGATAAATAATTATATTAAACAAATTACGTAAAAAAATGTTTATCATCATCATCATCTGCCTAGCCTTTTCCCAATTATATCGGGGTCGGCTTCCAGTCAAACCAGATGCAGCTAAATATCGGTATTTTACATGGAGCGACTGCCTATCGGACCTCCACAACCCAGTAACTGGGTAATACCATACCCCGTGGTAAGACTGGTTGTCAGACTTAGCAGGACCGAATGTGTTATGTTTACATAAATAAATAATAAAAAATAAACTTTAAATCTTAATTTAATATAATTTCACTATAAAGCTTTTCAGTTATTTTACCTCTGACTTTGCATTCCTATCAAAATCAATGTAATATTAATAGAGCAACAAGTCTGTAAAAAAATGCGTTCATTTGCGTTAAAATAATGTTTATGCTGTTGGGTTCCTTCAGTCAATGGCGAAATAAATGTGAAAGGAACGTCGTTTTTTTGAAAATTAAAGGCTGGTTGTATGCATGGCATGAAAAGCTTTGTTTATTTGTGTGAAACCCTGTGTTTTTTATATCGCCTCGTGCCTTCCTATTTTCCTATCTGACCATAGACTATCAATTATTCTTTCAGAGCAATGAAACAAAAGAGATGTTTGATTAAACTAGTTTTATATAATGATTCTTAATTTCATATCGAAACATAAATTTTCCAGTTTCTGAATTGAGAATTTAAATTAGGAAAATCGTCATATTTCATTAGCATTAAATTTTTGAATTTCGAAGGAATCACCTTGCGAAGCTGCCTAAGTTTTGACAGTTAACTGGAAAAGACACTAATATTCACAGACTAGACTTTGACTTTTTAAAATAAACTTTAATTTGAAAACTAATAAAGTTCGTATTAACTTTTATATTATGTAAAAATAAGACTCATATTTCTATGAACCAGTTTTACTTAGCAAATTAAATTCATAGTACCGTCTGCGAATATTTTCCTTGGAGGAATTTATTACTATTCTAGCTTTGATCATGATATTTTTTTTGACATGTCTTTATCTCTCTTTTTTGGTTACTCTGCTAAATTATTATATATGTTTTTTTTTTATACTTATGTCTCTTATATAATTTAAACCTCATGGAATGTTCTAGATAAACTTTGTTAGAGATAATTTAAATATAAGCGTATATGCGCAGAGAGTGTTTGAATACGGATGTTAACAAGAGGCCCGTGGGGCAGGTTGTACAGCCACCCATCTAAGCGGGAGTCAGCTGCGTCGGAGACTACCACCACAACCCTGCTGGTGCCAAGAACATCACTACTGCCTCCTCTGGATGGCAGGCACCTTCATGCTGTAAGTATTGTGTTGTTGTTGATAGCAGTTTAGTTAAACGCGTTTAGATTACGATTATTACTTTTTAACCTGAGATCATTTTTTTTTCATATAAATGGGTTACAATTGGAAAAAAAAAATCGTTCATACAATTTGTATGAAAAATTATTTTTCGTTTGACCAACTTCTTCCGACCAAAAGATCCTTGCATGAAACAGACTTGAAAGAATTTAAAAATACAACAACGACAACTCACACTTGAATAAAAAAATAAATATGCCAATATTGTTAACTTCAAAAAAGAGCTAAAAGCTTCTAAGAAAGTGTTTCCCTTTCTCTTAAGGATGTAGAGGAACATGGATTTCTCCCTGTATGGGACGCACTCATAAGACAGACCCTGTACAAGTAGACGTTTCGTTTTCTTGAAACTCTACTGCAACCGCCCGCAACGGTGCAGACTGCGTGTAGTGATGATTCATAAAACAATATGAAAATTATTAAAGCGGACCTTGAATGCATCTAATACAATACAGAAATGACAAATGAGCATGTATGTAACTGCGCAGGATTACATCACAAGCGGCAGCGCGAGCGGCGACCAGTCCCCAGTGTGAGGCGGGGGGCGGGGGAGGTTGACGCGCCTGCGCACACTGCCCGAGGAGGACGCGCCCCCCGCAGCCGGCCCGTCCGCCCCCGCCTCTCCCGCCTCTTCGTCACCGCTCTGCCCCACCGACCACCAACAATGGCTTGTTACTGCTTCCACAACCATTTCGATCCTTCCCAATCCTAACTGTCATAATGGTTATCAGAAAACAGACCCTCTTGGATCTGATAAGTCATCAACCAATGGTCCGTTCTCCCTCACAAACCGACTAGACGCTATATCCCCAACCTCCCCCAACTCAACAAACTCAAGCCCTAAATATTTTGAATATTAAAACTGTACGCATTTAACGTTCCTGTAACACTATAGTAAAATAATTAATTAACATTATTATAATTATACAAAATATTTATTATGTGATGCATGAAAGGACTTAGTCATAACGTATGAAATACATTTATTAGCATAATAATTATTACTTAAATAAATAAATAAAAATAGAATTATTATTATTAATCACAAATAATTCGTGAAGATAACATTATAATTACCTATTTTAAAAATTAACGTAATTAGAAAGAACCCAATTGGTATGCTGAGTTCTTTTTTAGTAATTTAGAAATTTTATATTTATGTGTAATGCGATTAAATAAATATAACAAATCAAAAATAAAAAAACTTTTTGTACGTCTCTCACGTCATAATGTAAGCCAGTCTATAAAATGTTGCCAAAGCTAAAACGGCTTATAAATTTATATAGAGTTATGTAGATAGTAACACAATAATTTTACTATACATTTAAGTATTTAGATGTAAGGAAGAAATCGGGAAACAATGCGCTATTTGTATCATAAATTTTATATCATATCGTAAATTTTACATGCAAAGACGTTATTTTCTGTGTAATTACTATCCATAATGTGTCATCTATGTGAAACTTATGAGTGTTACATTACTACCAGTTTATATTACATTAGTCGTGAATTCAAAATTAAATAAAGCTAGATATGTATTGAGAACTAGTTATTATGTAAATCTGTATGAGTATTCGATGAACAACTTAATAAATGTATGAAACCCTGTATGATGTACGAGTACATGTAAATTCGAAAGAGATTAAATGTTTGTACAATTATCTGTAATAAAATTTGTGATCGTCTGTGTTTTATTTTTATTAAGATGACCTTTTAGTCACCCTTCTAGTTCCTTTTAGTCACCACGCATTAGAAATGTTAAATTAACAATTAAAATTAAACCATTTTCAGGTAGAATGGCCTAGTAAATCACGCTTGGCGACACCGACGTACTACTCCGTATTTTAAACGAGCAATAAAAGACACCTTAAAAAAAATGTTTACTTTCGCTCAGTTGTCTCATAGTTCACTTGGAGACGAGTGAGCGAAGCGAGCATACCAATAAGTACCTTGTGCACCTCGTTTCCCTTCTCTACCTCGTTTAGAGAGTCAGCTTGCTACAATCGTTTTAGTACGGAGAGGCTCGCTTCATTCTGTCATCACTGGAATAAGCACGCCCTGCTCGGTCGTGTAGTAAGTAAGCTCGCTTCGCTCGCTCTTCAAGAAACTGTCCTTACGATACATGTTGGCGAACCACACTGTCGGTTAAATACAGGTAAGTCATTTGTAGGACAAGCTTAGTTACACATAATAATGTCTGACAAAAATAAATAACTTGCCGTCTTACTACAAATAATTAGGACATCTGTTGAATACTTGTTTGAAAAACTGACAACGTCTAAAAGGCATTCGACGTTGATATAAGTAGGGTTGTTTTCCAGTTACACTTTTTTTTTGGAAAGGCGTTTAACAGAAGTTTATCTTTTGGTGGTACAACGGTTGATATTTAATATTTATCTGGCATACTCGTATTTATAAAGTAGTTCAGATTTAATAAACTGCCTTTCATCTCTAAATCTCAAGCACTGTTTACATTATAAAAAAGAAGATTAATGGAACTACTAGAATTAAGGCGGGTTTGGTAATGGATCCATTAGGAGTGACCAGCGTGAAATCTTCTAAATTATCCAGATAAGCTAGGTAGATACTTAGACCTACTTTCTTTCCTACAGAGGGCCTAATCTCTGCTTTACTCTTTTAATAAATAACTACTCATTCAGTTATTTAGTCCACTCCGTTTATAAAGATCGTAATATATATAATTTATAGGTATCTCTTTTTTCTTTCACTGCTGCAAAATGATTTAGCGTAACAGGACTAACATATTTTCAAAATGTTCTTATGGTTTTGCAATTGACTGGATTGGTTTTGCAATTGACTCGTTTGATTTTGCAATTGTAGTATTAAAAAAAATGTGGACGTTATCCCCGAAGGGTTAGGATTTGCAGGCACTGCGGGTGCGCTTTAGAGACGCCGTGCAACGAGTAGCTCATTATTATATTATTATTATTATATACTATATAAAGCTCGATTACCACTCACTGACTGACATAATTGTTCTCCCTGATGGTGAAGGGGAAGGTGGGTATATTTTGACAGATTCGTAAACAAGTGACTCTCGTGAGTATGGGAAAAATCCCAAACCTCCCCTTTTCGCCCCCACTCTCCCCCCTCCCCAACGTATCTCGGAAACTAAGAGACCTGTGTTTTGTTTTTTTATGGATTCGTATAGAAGGGGCTCGGAAAAGTAAAATCCATTTTTCAAAGTTCCCCCCTCTTGCCCCCCTTCTCCCCCCTTTAGGCGGATCTCGGAAGTTGACAGACTTAAAACAATTTTTTTTTCAGATTCATATCGAGGGGCCCAGAGTTGGTCAAAATCATTTTTCACAACTCCCCCCTCGCCCCCTCTTCACCCCTCCCCCCATCGTATCTCGGAAACTAAGAGACCCGAGTTTTATTTTTTTACGGATTCGTTTAGAGGAGGCTCGGAAAAGTAAAAACCATCATTCAAATTTCCCCCCCTTGCCCCCCTTCTCCCCCCTTTAGGCAGATCTCGGAAGTTGACAGACTTGCAACATTTTTTTTTCAGATTTATATCAAGGGGCCCAGAGTATGTCAAAATCATTTTTCAAAACTCACCCGTCTCCCCCCTCCTTCACCCCCCCCCCCCCCCATCGTATCTCGGGAAAACGAGGTAGCGGTAAAGCGAAGCGTAGCGTAGGGATAAGGACACGATAGCTTTCCGGTGGTAGGTAGGTCCTGAGTGGAGCGAACCTGCGAGACCGAGTGGAGCGAAGGGGGGAGGTGGCGAGCGAAGCGAGCCGGCGACCTCCGTAGCGTGACGAAGGTTGAGTGTGTGAAGCGTAACTCAGAGGTGACGACAAGCAAACTTACAAGTAACTTTCATGAGGAGGGCAAAAGTAAAAAGCCTCCACTTTTTGGCCTCCCCCCCCCCCCCCAATCATATCTCAGAAACTAAGAGACCCGTGTTTTGTTTTTTCACGGATTCGTATAGAGGAGGCTCGGAAAAGAAAAAACTATTTGTTTTCAACGTTCCCCTCTTGAACCCCTCCTCCCCCCTCCTTTATACGGATCTCAGAAGAGACTTGGAACTTTTTTTATCAAGGGGCCCAGAGTTGGTCAAAATCATTTTTCAAAACACGCTCTCTCCTCTCCTCATCCCTCCCTCCATCGACTCTCGGAAAAACTAGGCAACGGTAAAGCGAAGCGTAGCGTAGCGTAGGGATAAGGTCACGATAGCTTTTCGGTGGTAGGTATGGTCCTGAGTGGAGCGAACCTGCGAGACCGTGTGGAGTGAAGGGGGGAGGTGGCGAGCGAAGCGAGCCGGCGACCTCCGTAACGTAACGAAGGTTGAGTGGGTGAAGCGTAACGCCAGGGTTACGACAAGCAAACTTACAACCTGTAACTCTCATGAGGAGGGCAAAAGTATTTAGCCTCCCCCTCCCCCTGCCAATCGTATCACAGAAACTAAGAGACCCGTGTTCTGTTTTCTTACGGATCAGTATAAAGGAGGCTCGGAAAAATAAAAATGATTTTTCAAAATTGCCCCTTATTCCCTTCTTGTGATGGATAGTTTTTGTGTTTTCATCATGGGTGTCGTTTCCGTGGTTTTCGAGGGTGCTAAAACCGATGGCGAGGTCAAAATGCACTCTAAGATGGCGGCTGCAATAATTTTCGAATTGTTCAGCATGGAAGTCTTTTTCATAGTTTTCGAGGGTGATAAAGCCTATAGTGATGTCAAAATCAAAATCCAAAATGGCGGCTGCGATAAATCCAGAGTTTTCATCATGGGAGTCGTTTTCATGGTTTTCGTGGATGCTTAAGCCAATAGTGGGTTCAAAATCAAAATCCAAGACGGTGGCTGCAAAAAATTCAAAATTTTCATCATGGATGTCGGTTTCGTGGTTTTGGAGGGTGCTAAAGCCGATAGTGAGGTCAAAATCAAAATCCAAGATGGCGGCTGCAAAAAATTGTAAGTTTTCGTCATGGATGTCGTTTTCATGGTTTTCGAAGGTGCTAAAGCCGATAGTGAGGTCAAAATCAAAATCAAAGATGGCGGCTGCAAAAATTGTAAGTTTTCATCATGGATGTCGTTTTCATGGTTTTGGAGGGTGATAAAGCCGGTAGTGAGGTCAAAATCAAAATCCAAGATGGCGGCTGGGATAATTTTCGAATTGTTCACCATGGATGTCGTTTTCATGGTTTTGGAGGGTGATATAGCCGATAGTGAGGTCAAAATCGTAATCCAAAACGGCGAATGCAAAAAATTCAAAATTTTCATCATGGATGTCGTTTTCATGGTTTTCGAGGGTGCTAAAGCCGATAGTGAGGTCAAAATCAGAATCAAAGATGGCGGCTGCAATCATTTTCGAATCTTTCATCATGGGAGTCGTTTTAATGGTTTTCGAAGATGCTAAAGCCAATAGTGAGGTCAAAATCAAAATCCAAGACGGCGGCTGCAATTATTTTCGAATCTTTCATCATGGGAGTCGTTTTCATGGTTTTCGAGGATGCTAAAACCGATAGTGAGGTCAAAATCAAAATCCAAGACGGCGGCTGCAAAAAATTGTAAGTTTTCATTATGGATGTCGTTTTCATGGTTTTGGAGGGTGATAAAGCCGATAGTGAGGTCAAAATCAAAATCCAAGATGGCGGCTGCAATCATTTTCGAATCTTTCATCATGGGAGTCGTTTTCATGGTTTTCGAGGATGCTTAAGCCGATAGCGAGTTCAAAATGAAAATCCAAGACGGCGGCTGCAAACAATTCTAAGTTTTCATCATGGATGTCCTTTTCATGGTTTTTGAGGGTGCTAAAGCCGATAGTGAGGTCAAAATCAAAATCCAAGTTGGCGACTGCAAAAAATTCAAAGTTCATCATGGATGTCGTTTTCATGGTTTTCGGGGGTGCTAAAGCCGATAGTGAGGTCAAAATCAAAATCCAAGATGGCGGCTGCAAAAATTCTAAGTTTTCATCATGGATGTCGTTTTCATGGTTTTCGAGGGTGCTAAAGCCGATAGTGATGTCAAAATCAAAATCCATGTTGGCGACTGCAAAAAATTCAAAGTTCATCATGGATGTCGTTTTCATGGTTTTCGAGGGTGCTAAAGCCGATAGTGAGGTCAAAATCAAAATCCAAGATGGCGGCTGCAAAAATTCTAAGTTTTCATCATGGATGTCGTTTTCATGGTTTTCGAGGGTGCTAAAACCGATAGTGAGGTCAAAATCAAAATCCAAGATGGCGGCTGCAACAAATTCAAAGTTCATAATGGATGTCGTTTTCGAGGTTTTCGAGGGTGCTAAAGCCGATAGTGAGGTCAAAATCAAAATCCAAGATGGCGGCTGCAAAAATTCTAAGTTTTCATCATGGATGTCGTTTTCATGGTTTTCGAGGGTGCTAAAGCCGATAGTGAGGTCAAAATCAAAATCCAAGATGGCGGCTGCAAAAATTCTAAGTTTTCATCATGGATGTCGTTTTCAAGGTTTTCGAGGGTGCTAAAGCCGATAGTGAGGTCAAAATCAAAATCCAAGTTGGCGACTGCAAAAAATTCAAAGTTCATCATGGATGTCGTTTTCATGGTTTTCGGGGGTGCTAAAGCCGATAGTGAGGTCAAAATCAAAATCCAAGATGGCGGCTGCAAAAATTCTAAGTTTTCATCATGGATGTCGTTTTCATGGTTTTCGAGGGTGCTAAAGCCGATAGTGACGTCAAAATCAAAATCCAAGATGGCGGCTGCTATAATTTTTGAATTGTTAATCATGGGAGTCGTTTTCATGGTTTTCGAGGGTGCTAAAGCCGAAAGTGAAGTTAAAATCAAAATCCAAGATGGCGGCTGCAAAAAAATCAAAATTTTCATCATGGATGTCGTTTTCATGGTTTTCGAGGGTGCTAAAGCCGATAACATAGGTCTACAGCATTTTTGTGCACGGGTTCTACCTAAGTTATTTTTATTGTTTGTATATCTAGAAATAAGATTATGAACAAAAAAAAGTTCTGGATTTGCTTTTATGAGAAAAAAATGGGTAAATTAAAATCAATGAAAATACCTAAAAATTTACACAGAGATGAGTTATTATGAAGGAAACCATACATCTATTCATGTTATTTTTTAACAAAATGTGTTTTAAAATAAAGATAAATTATTTAAGAATATCATTTTTGGTTTTCCTGCTATTTTCAGTAGAAGTTTCTCTATAACCCCCCAATATAGTCTCCCATCATGTCCCTTTCAGTACTGGCCTTGGTAACATCTCTAAAATGCTTGTCAAATCTCAAATTGTCTTGATGGAAGCGTTCATCTTGTTCTTCCGTACAAGCTTCCATGTTAACTTTAATTTTATCCAAAAGAAAATGTAGCAAATGCATCTTTAGTGTGTCTTTAGAGACATTCCACTTTCGATGATGGATAAAATTCGCAGTTTGGTCAGTGATCAGCTCGTCATAACTTTCAGCCCTAGGGTTTACAATAAAACCATGAACTACTGCCTTAAAACTGTTCCTGGCTTCTTTCTCTTCAATGCTAAGTAACTTCAGGAAAATATCACAATTGTTTTTTCTTTTATTTGAGAGCCAACAGACACTCTATCTTTAATTTTCGCCTCTGAAAGCTTTGAAAAAAAAACTCTTAAAGCAAATATTTTTGATTTGTTATCACATTTTTTAAAGTAAATATGCTTGTATAATAAGAATATAATAAGTAAAACCCATGCTCAAAAAAAATTTTTTTTTTTGTCGACCGGTGTAATGAGGTCAAAATCAAAATCCAAGATGGCAACTGCAAAAAAAGCAAAATTTTCATCATGGATTTATGATCGCCCCCCTTCTCCCTTTAGTTGGATCTGGGAATTCATCAGACTTACAACATTTTTTTTCAGATTCATATTAAGGGGCCAAAATCACTTTTTCAAAACTCCCCCCTCTTCCCCTCTTCACCCGGCTCGGAAAAAAACATATTTTTTAAAGTTCCTCCTCTTGACTTCCTTCTCTCCCCCTTTAGGCGGATCTCAGAAGAGACTCGGAACATTTTTTTTTTCAGATTCGTATCAAGGGTCCCAGAGTATGTCAAAATCAGTTTTAATAATTCACCCAAACGGGGGGGCCGTTTACCCCTTCCCCCATCGTATCTAGGAAAAACTAGGTAGTGCTAAGGCGAAGCGTAGCGTAGGGATAAGGTCACACTTCACCCACTCACTCACCTCACTCACCACTTACGTACGTAGGTCGTCGGCTCGCTTCGCTCTGCCCCCTTTGCTCCACTTTATATCCTACGGGGTTTCAAAATCTTTTAGGTGCTCTAATAGATTTAAAATTCTTTTAACTCTTCAAAGTCATTCTCATTTTTGTCTCTTTTTTTAATTTTGTTTCTTTTTTTTACTGAATTAGTTTTATAATGTTTTAGGGGGTCCTGTTTTTCTTATTCTATTCTCAACAACTTCTCACACATGGTTTTATTAAAAAATGTTGATATGGGTATAGTTTTCGAGTGATTTGGAGGTGCTGATTTAGAATATGAAATGCTGTTTTTAAATTCAGTATTGCTATTTGCAGTTTGCTTTTCAGTAGAGGTAATGAATAGCAAATTCAAATATTGATTTCAAAAAGGTTTTATATCTGATATGGTCTACGTACTGGTCGATTCAATTCGGTGATGGGTACTCCTAACATTCTTTTGTTTTCTCATTAACTTACAACAGTTGTTGAATTCAGTCGATATTTAATTTCAATTAATTGATTTTCATCATGAAACGAGCGATAGTGATAAATATCCTGTTGCGTCCCGTCGTAGAGTCATTGAAAACTCTACACATTGTGTACTTGCTGGCATTGAGCTATTATTACTACGTATAGAGACGACACCACGCATCACCACTGTGTCCCATCCATGGTGAGACAACGCGCACAAGTTCATTCAGTTGTTCGACAGCTCTGTAGCGTGAAAAAGGCGTTGAACATAATTGTAAAACAAGCTTTCAAAAGTTGCAAAAATGTCTTCGGGCCTGCCACATTATTGCACAAATCATTTTTAGAAACAAATCGAAGAGCAAAGGAATAACTTTCCATAGGAAAGTGACTAGATATTTAATTATTTATGCATACAATTTTAAATCAGCGCCATATTGCCAAATTCGGAGCATTTGTTATAGACTAAAAAAATAAATAAGCAGTACCTTTGTACTTTTGTTTTAAGTATGTAATTTTCTGTAAATTCATTGTGTGTACATAAATAGTTAAATAAATAAAGATAAGACGTAGGTAGAATTGGCCGATGTTTCGTTTCATAGCAGAAAATTTAATTAGTATAGTCTATTAAACAACTAATATATACTTAGTAACATTTATTTGTATAACCGGCTATGTGCATACCGAGAGTCGGGACAGGGGCATAGTATGGTTCCGTTAGTTCCGATCACAAAATCGATCAGAATATTAATTCTTCATGTAAGCGGCAAAAGTTAACAAAGCTAATATTAAAAAAAAAATCGACTTTTATTGTTCATAAGGCAGTTTGCTTATTTTATTATTATGTTCTCTAGCAATACCCGATTCCATAGGTAGAATATAAAAAATGTCGCTTCTATGACGGTGACATCGAATCTATGACGAATCTTGGCCCGCGCACTCATCCTGGATGGGACACAGTGGTGATGCGTGGTGTCATCTCTATACGTAGTAACAATAGCTCAATGGTTGCTGGTAAGATTATTTTACCACAAAATATTTTAATCAAATTTTCTTAAACACATTTGCTCAGATTATCTTCTTTTAGAGACACAATTTTCGATTCCTGCCACTCATAAAATGCCCTACCTACCTATTTTAATCGTTTTAGCCTGTAGAAATGTATAATATTTCATATTAATGAACTTGGAAAAAATATATTGAATTCCAATTTTGTATTTCGCGCCCCGCCAAAACGCTCTGCATCTTAGTTTAAGTGTCTAAATACACTATGCCGAACGTACGCGACCGAAGCTCCGCGGCTGATTTTACGTTCCAACGTATTCGGCTGATATGACACACCATAAGAGCCGAACATACGCGGCAGAAATTCACTTGCGCAATTTTGTGTGTATATTCAGTGTTTCGAGAATTGTCGTGGGCCGGACAGACAAATGCAAAATAAAGTGATCCTGTTAGGGTTCCGTTATTACTTTTGAGGTGCGAAACCCACAAAATGGACTATTTTACAGTAATAGCAATTGCAGAGGCTTTAGCCGTCGGCAATCGAACCGAACTTCGGTCGCGTATAATGTGTGTTCTACAGAATACTTTGCCGCCGAATTTCCGCTGAACTTACGCCCGACTGTAGTTCGGCTGTACGCTTTAACGCAACGTAATTTCGGCATAATGTGTCGCCAGTAATTCAAATAGCATTGCAGGCGTAATCATGCCGAACTTCCGTCGCGCATCCTCGGCATAGTGTGTTTAGACACTAAGTACTACAAAAAACAAGTGCGAGTCGGACTCGCGCATAAAGGGTTTCCTACCATTATTTTTACAAAATTTGTCAAAACGCGCAAAAAAATAACCCGCCATTGCCATTATTGATATCGAGCAAAAAAGGGCAAAAAAAATCGTTTTTTGTATGGGATGAAATATATATTTTATTTTATATTGTTTTTAGTATTCGTTTGGTGGCAACAGAAGTACTTACTTACATAATTTATGATAATTTTAACTGTCTAGCTATCGCGGTTCTAGAGATACAGCCTGGTGGCAGACGGACAGACGGACGGACAGACGGATAGACAGCGAAGTCTTAGTGATAGGGTCCCATTTTATCCTTCGGGTAAAAAAGGCATTATTGTCTGAGCCATGATTTCCTGATATAGGCAGGCTATCGGAAGAATGGTTAGTTGACTTGCATTGCCGAATCATAGAAGAATGCCTACGTTTTATATCAAGTCTACAAAAACATAACTCTAATAATGCACTGAGGTCCGCTCCACTTCAAGAAGTTGAAATGAGCATTGAAGTCGCGCGTCAAAGTCGTCAGGATGAAACGATTGCCCAGCTCTTTTACGGGGAAATCATGAAAGGAAAATATAGTGGTGCTATTGCAATAGTAAGCACATTGGGGAACCCATCATTTTTCTTGACGTTTACCTGTAATCCCAAATGGCCTAAAATTCAACAATCCACTCGAAGCACCTATGTAAATCCTTCTGTGTGTGCTAGATTTTTTAATTTAAAGATAGCAGAATTATTAAGAGTTATCCGAGATGGTAATTGGTTTGGTAAATGTATTTATCTGATGCACGTAATAGAAAACAATTGACTGCTGGCCTTTTAGAGACTAAAAGTCACTCAACGAGCAATGGAAAGAGCTATGCTCGGAGTTTCTTTTTTTTTTTTGACCGCGCGCGATCCCAACGTCAAACAGCTGTCAGTGCATTTAGAAAATAAAAAATACGTTTATTTAAAACCAGGCACTGAAGTAGAAGCCGCGCTACAAGCTGGTTCGGACCTCATCATCTATTTTAACCGCCCCATAAGAGACGAATTTGACTCATTGACCTACTTGGACTTTTACAAACAGTACATTGTTCATAAACAAAAAATACGCAAAATTTTTGAAACATCAAATCATAAGTTTATTACTAAAAGACAAAAGATGAGCTTGTCGCGCGTCTATTTTGGGTCGCAACTAAAAGAGGCGAACCGTTTTAACTTAGAACTCTGTTTTAAAAAATCTCGTGTCGTAGTTACACGGATCTTAAATGTTTTGGTGGTCCCGATTGTAAATTGTCCAAAACACGACCCCGCGAGCTGCTTGCAGCTCGCGCAACGCCCAAATACTAGTCATAATATAAGAGCCAGAGTCGAGACGACCGACGGCGAGGGTCGCGACGACCGACGGCGTGTGCGAGTGTCTTCAACGCGCGCTTCAGGGACTTGTCAGCAAAACTCAAAAGACCTGTTAGGGCAAAATGTCTGCCGGCATTACAGGAAAGTATTCAATGATTACTGCGGCCCCTTAAAACAAAGAACACTTTTAGGAACATGGTTGGCTTTAGTTACTACGTAAGTGATAATTTGCTTAGTGAGAGGACTTCTTAGATAGTTCCCCAACCCAGAAACAAAAGTGTAACTACCGATAGCGTGCGAGTTGAATGCAGTCGGGGTCTGAGGTAAAGAGCGGGAGCACCTCCCCCCGCTACCCGCACGCCCCACCTCACGCGCCTGCAGTGTAGTACTTTGCCATCCTTGACAACAGCACTACCGCATTTCTAAGCTCTGCATTCAACTCGCGCGCTATCTGTACCTAGTAGCACATCCACTATTTACCAGTAATAAGTGCTAAGAAACGTGGCGTGCGATTGAAGAGGCCTATCTAGTCCAGCAGTGGAATGCTATAGGCTGATGATAATGACGATGAAGTGTTGTTTCACCAGTTTTTAGTCCCATGTAATGAGAGGCAAGCCTATTGCCATCAACCACTCATACCATACTCCTTGACAACTACTGAGAAATTCCAGGAAATCAAACTTAAGCCCCATACCATCCTGCCGGGGTCGCGGGACTTATTTCTATTACCATGACCCCGGAACATAAAGAGCTACTGAAGGACACCGTGGATTTTAGTCAGTACAAGTCTGACAGTACCTCCCGCCCTGCCCGGGGTTGGAGGTCTCATTTGATGATTTTAAAACGCTAAAAAAAAAAAAAAAAAGCCCCATACCACATTGTCGACTCGACACTGAACTAAAAAGTGAGACTAGTTAGTTAGTCTAGTGCCAAAGAATAGATCTCACGTTTTCAGTTTAGTCTGATATTAAATTCCTCACTGAACTACCTTTTACACACATCATTTTTCAGTAGCAACAAAGAAGAAGGACGACAACTTTATAATATTACGTGAATATCGTATATATTCACGTATTATAAAATTGAAGGACGACTACTTTATAATCGTATTACCTAGTTACAAAACTTTTGATCGCGGGACTTACCGAATTACCGTGATCCTGGAACGTAAAGAGCTATTGAAAGACACCGTGGATTTTAGTCAGTACGAGTCTGAAAATCCCTACCGCTCTGCCCTGGGAAGGACTGATTTGGTGATTTTACCACGATAAAAAATAAAATCACACGCGTTTATTCAAGTTCCCTACGCTACGCAGTTGCTACGAGCTACGAAACTGCTACGAAATCTTGTTTATCATAAAAAAAAGTCACAAAGTTTTATTCAAGTTCCCTACGCTACGTAGTTGCTACGAGCTACGAAACTGCTACGAAATCATGTTGACCGTAACACGGTGTTTAAGAGAAGTTGATTCTCGGTTTCAGGAGTTTTTTTCATTTGGAAATAGTCTTTTGGGTTGTTCTCAAAGAAAAAACATAGATTGAAAGCATTGTTAATTTCAGTTCAATAGTTTCGGAGATTACCACTACAAACTAGAGAAACTTATTTTTTTTTATATGTTGGCAGCATCATCAGACATAATGTAGGCAGATAATAGAGACTCGGAGCAAAAAGAAATAATAAATGCACAAAAATCAAATCATCTGAAAAAGTAACATATTATAACAGTTCCTAGAGCAACGGTTGAAAGGCAACTCGTCTTCGTCGTAAGGCTGTTCGATTGGATAACAGGACACTCGGTTCGGATGCACTCGGGTCTCGTGCCGCGCTGTCGTTTAGCAACCGTGCTGATGACCGTCTCCGACATAATCTTCTTATGTATAAAAATCAATTGCTGTTCGTTAGTCTGACTAAAACTCAAGAACGGCTGGGCCGATTTGGCTGATTTAGGTTTTATATTAATTTGTGGAAGTCCAGGGAAGGTTTAAAAGGTGAGTAAATAATAAAAAAAACTGAGGCTGTATGAAGTTTGCGGGGCCAATTAGTCTATATTATAAAAATCAATTGCTGTTCGTTAGTCTCGCTAAAACTCGAGAACCGCTGGACGGATTTGGCTAATTTATATTACAGTAGAATCCGTTTATTATGACCCCGCTTATAATGACCAACCGCTTATTATGACGTATTACACAGAGAAGTTTGGTTTTCATACAAAATTCTTTAAACAAAGTCGGATATAATGACTTCGCTATTAGAGACATGCCGCTTATTATGACCTATTTTTAATCAATTGTGTCCAGTTGATGCAGTTACTGATGTGATTCATAACAACTTCGACATTTTTCGGGACCGTCGTACCCGACGATGTTAGGTGCATGCATGTTTTTTTTGAGTTTCAGTGGGTAATAGATAGTTGAATTATCAGATAATATTGAATTAGTTCTATTTTTTCTCTCTATTAAAATAAATACTTACATACTTGTACGTTGTTTATTTTGTACAAAATGCTTTGTATGACGTCCGCTTAGTATGACGTGATTAATATTTCCCTTCGATGTCATAATAAACGGATTCAACTGTAATTTGTGGAAGTCCAGGGAAGGTTTAAAAGTTAAATTTATTCTGAGGCGGCACGAAGTTTGCCGGGTCAGCTAGTAATATATATTATTGTAGGTTTTTTTAAACGTGGAAACCAATTCAAATAAATCAATCTACGTTAATCGAGTGCCTATCTCCAACTATGTACTAGATACTCGAAACACCATAAAACCAATGGGATTAGGGAAAAGTAAACATAGTCCCTGTTTAATGGCCGTAGGCGGCAATAAAGTTAATCTTTTAATCTTAGTTTAGACGTTGATCCCGATTTACTTTTTACTTTAATGTTTTCGGTCTGTACTTGAAAATAATTGGAACCATTTCGGATTGATTGGACAACTAGTTTATGCCCGCAGATTCGAAAGTGGGAATTTCTCTAGGGATTCTACTACCGGGATAAAAAGTAAATAATATAAAATTATCCATGTGTCAATAACTCGTTCAGGAGCCTTACCGCGAGCTCTTAATGCGATCTAGTTTAGGAACATATACTGAAATGTCTTGCTATTGAATCGTTTTTAGTAAGTTCATGGTAGGCTTCCAGTGAAAGACTAGATAATGTCAATATCCAACCTCTTGCTTACGTAGTTAGTAGTATTTACAATAGTAGAACAATGATTGTGCTTTTTTTAACTGGCTATTACAAAACTAATAGCAAAATTGTGCACTTTGTTCGGTTGGTGACTTATTTTATGTTTGAGATAAGCTTTTCAGTGTAACGCAAAATATGTAGGCTTTAATCTAATTTGATGATTTTCAAAATCAAAGTCTTGAAAATCATATTATTGAAATCTTATATTTCCCTCATGAACCGTATAGATTAAACAAAAAGATTGCCAGTCACTACCCAATGTTGCCTGTTACAATTTCACCAATGTTGCCACCAAAATAAATCTTGAATCCTCAATAATCGAGTCCCCTCATTCGAAACTATTGCGTTAAATTGAACCAAAGTGACATATAGTGATATTGGTTGGTAAACGAATCTGTTGGACCGAAACCATCTAAATAACGAGTATCCCGTTAATTGTCACGTGAGAGGTGATTAATACCGCCATCAGCCCGTGTCCTTTTGAGGGCGAGCAGTGATACATTATTCAAGGCTGTGACTGATTGAAACAGACACTTGACACTTCATTTATCTCTGTTCAGTGTCACAGTGGTCAAATGTATTAGAGATTTTTAGTGGAAATTGATTAGATTTTGCACGCGGCTTTGCTGACGTTTTAGAGTTTTGACAACAATTCGTAGATAAGTAACGCCATCTATTATCACAAAAACGTTTTTATAATATGTATAAAAAATGCTATTGTTGTCCTGAAAAAAAAACCTCTTCTGGACACTAGACTAAGCTTTTTGTTTAACCTATGCACCTAAATTACTATTCACTTAAACACTGTGCTACGAAGCATGCTTTCGTAGCAGTTTCGTAGCTCGTAGCAACTGCGTAGCGCAGGCAACATGAATAAAAGTTTGTTGATTGTTTGATTTTAATTGTAGGTCTCATCCGAGGTTTTTAGATAAAAACGCGTCATCCTATCCTTATTTTTCAAAATTATTAAACACTATCCTTATTTTTCAAAATTATTAAACACTAGCTGTTGCCAGCAGCTTCACCCGCTACAACTCCAAAATTATCCCACCGGAACATAAAATCGGGATAAAAACTATCCTATGTGTTATTCCAGGTTATAAACTATCTGTGCACCAAATTTCAGCCAAATCCGTTCAGTAGTTTTTGCGTGAAAGAGTAACAAACATCCATCCACACATACAAACTTTCACGTTTATAATATTAGTAGGATATTAGTAGGATTTTGATGAATCTTCATAATTATAAGCGTCCTGCTTATACATTTAGGTCTAAAAAGTTAGTAGAAAACATTTTTGAAAAATTAGAGAGACAGCCTTCCCTGTGAATTAGACGGAAATATTGTTTTCATTCTGTGTATATGAAAATATTATTACATTAACGATATTCATAAACGATCAAGTGATCTTTTCTTTTAACTAGAAAACATTTAAAAAAAATGTACTCAATTGTAACACCTATCCTGTTTGCGTGTGTTAGATATATGTAGTATATAGACCCTATGTAATAAATAAATAATTAATAATATTAATACATTTAAAACAACGATCAACTGATTTCCGAACGAAAACAGTTGATGTTCAAATATTTATCGAATTAAATTAATGTTGCAAATAAATACTTACTGAATTTCTAAATTATCTAATTAAGTTTTAAAATAGTTCTACTGAACAGGATTTGTTTATTATTGCCTATTTTATTAATTATTTAGCTACAATGTTTTACGATCTGTGATTGGTTAATATTTGTTGGAAGTGGTACAATGCTAAGTTTATAAAAATAGACGTACCCTCACGTTGGTAGTCATTACGCTGCAACTGTTCAAAGAGTTAAGACGTGTCCGAAGTTGTGCTCTGTATAAATATGTAATGTGATATAATAATAGAGAATACTAGTGTGTGGTGCTGAAAGTTATACTTTGTGTCCTAATGTTCTGCAGTGAAAATGTAAGTTAATTGATATTTATTATAATGAGAATATTGTTGCTGTTAATTATATATTTTTATAATGTGTACTGATAAAATATGTTGCCGTGGAGTTTCTTTCTCCGTTCTTCTCCACGATGACCTATGGTTTGCGAACGGAGGTAGTTTGGTAATAAATACCTAGTCTTTATTTTGTGCTTTTCATTATAAACCCAATAATACATATACGAAAGTCCTTTGAGGTATTTAACATACAGAAAATAAATGACATTAACTATCCTGATAATCTAAAAACTTGACAATAAAGTTGTTATTAATATCAATAACACCAGAAATACACATTCTATTTATTACATAAACATCCTATTTCTAACACGTGCGTGAACGACGTTTTTCTTCAAATATTGTGCTCATTTAAAAAAATACCGAATTTATTGTATGAAATGTTAAACGTAAAACCAATTTAAAATTAATGCTCGTCACACTGGTCTTTACATTATTCAGACACATCGGAAAACCATAACGAAATTTTACGACTTGAGTAAAAAGTTTTTTTAATATAACTAGAGTACTTAAAATTAAAAGTAATACGAACTTTTAGAATTCCATATTTTAACACGGACAGACGAGCTGTAAAACGGACTTTAATATCATAAATAAAGTTTGAGTGCCAAAAACTGGATAACTTTTTAGAACCTTATGCTCGTCACTTTCTATCTTTTTGTCATTCGGCCTTATTACAAAAACTGAATAAACCTTGGTTTAAACCTGTATTAACAAGTCCAGGCTTATCTTCAGAACCATGGTTTAAATTTCTCCGTAACTTAGATAAAACGTAGACTTTACTACCGTCATTTGAACCATTGTCTTAACATTTAAATACGCCATGTGTACTAACAATTAAATCTAGCACGTTTTAATCCATTTTGTGTGAAAATAACACAAAAACAACAACACAATGAAAAAGTAGCTTTGAGAAACTTTGACACACCTTTGACAGCTACGACTGTTAGAACATGGTTTATCGCATAACCAAGATTTCAAATCAAATCAAATCAAAACGTTTATTTCAACTAGGCCATAACCGGCACTTTTGAATTGTCAAAAGACAAAATAAAACTAGTACAAAAATAGTTATGGTGCTACAGTCCCAGTCACAGACATAAAAACTGTGAAAGTACCGTAGGTGCTCATTCCAAATCGTAGATCTCTATGGAGAAGAACGAGCAAGAAACTCCATGGACACTCTTTTTCAATCGCCAAAATTATTACAGATCTTTGGTTACATCATTCATCATCAGATGGTAGGTACATTATGTGAGAACGATGTGGCAATTTATTAGTGTCCATAGTAAATATAAAATAGACAATTCAAAAATAAAGTAATTAATTATTAAAATAGACCATGGCAGCTAAGAGCTGACCAGTCCCAACTGACAGCGCCCGTTCACGAACATGACACATAATATCAGCACCATTCAGCTCAACCATTTTGAAGGGAACTAAATGATCCGACACACATGCCACCATCAGCGAGACTTTTGAGTGAGCATGACATACTCTCAACCGCCAGAGTCATTCAAGTCAATGAAAGACGTAGGTTTCTAGTCAAAGATAGCTCTGCAGTACATGGTACTCACACAATGCTGGCCATGACGCTATATAATACTAGACTGATTAACTCTATACAATGCAAAGTCTTCATCCTCTTCAAAATATTAATTAAGGGATAACCTACAAACGTCTATCTAGAAAAATCGTAAAAAAACTAAAGTAAGTAGGACAATAACGTCCGTTCATCAATATAAAATAAAACAAATACAAACACATAAAAATAAAACTAAATGACTTAATAAAGTCAAATAAAAATAAATAAACAATTACATGAAATCATATAACTAGTCCGGAAGATAAACCTAATATATCGAATCTATACAATGCAAAAATAGTTTCAGCTTTTACAATAATTTCACAAGCTAGTTTCCCCTATTGTTGTGGAGCAGGACCAGCATTAAGCCAAGCATCTTTATCAGCAATGTAATCCCCCAACTTATAATACGCTTTACTACATAGTGTGCGTTTAATGCAAGTTTTAAATTTCGTCTCATTCAGTTGGAGTATGTGGGGAGGTATTTTATTGTAACATTTTAAACAGTACCCCATGAAGGATGAGTCTACTTTGGCTAACCTGAAACCTGGTTGAACTAATTGGTCCCTAGTTCTAGTACTATAATTGTGCCTATCACCTCTTTTACTAAATAGATGCAGATTCTTTCTAACGTACATGATGTTTTCGTAGATGTATTGACAAGGTACAGTCATGATGTTAATATCCTTAAACAGTTCCCTTAAAGAATCGCGCCTGCGTAGATTATATATGGCTCTGATAGCTCTTTTCTGCAGAATGAATATTGATTCGATGTCTGCAGCACGTCCCCATAACAAAATACCGTAAGACATAATACTATGAAAGTAACTAAAATAGACCAGTCTCGCGGTATCTATGTCAGTATATTGACGGATTTTTCTAACAGCAAATGCTGCTGAGCTCAGGCGTCCTGCAAGAGATGTTAAATGCGGTCCCCATTGCAGCCTCGAGTCGAGCGTGATTCCAAGGAAAACAGTTTTATCGACAAATTCTAGTTTCTCTTGATTCAATACTATGTCACAGTCATTACTTTTGACATTCGGTAGAGCGAATCTTACACATTTAGTTTTTTTTGCATTCAATACTAAATTATTGGCAGTGAACCAAGAATGGACCTGCTGTAGGGCAATATTTACGTCGTCAACATTTGAGGCACGTCTATTCATCTTAAATATTAAGGAAGTATCGTCTGCAAACAATACCATTTGCGGTTTGTTTTTAAATAAATGGGGCAGATCATTTATATATACTAAAAAGAGAAAAGGGCCCAATATCAAACCTTGTGGTACCCCCATTTCAACTTTTAAACCCGTTGAATTGACGCCATTTATTTGAACTTGCTGTTGTCTATCATTTAAATACGATTTCACTAAGCTTAGCGCAAGTTTACCTGAACCGTAATGCTGAAGTTTCATGAGCAAAGTTTCGTGATTTACGCAATCAAACGCTTTCGAGAGATCACAAAAGATCCCAATGGCATCTTGAGCTTCTTCCCACGCAGTAAATATGTGTTTTAATAAGGTAACACCGGTCATCATATCAGTCGTACAACGTCCTTTGGTGAAACCATACTGTTGCTCGTGCAAGATTTTATTGGTGTTGAAATGAGTGAGCATTTGATTAAGCATAACTTTTTCGAACACCTTGCTGAAGACCGGCAGAACGGAAACGGGCCTATAGTTATTACAGTCTTTACTATCCCCGGATTTAAAAAGCGGAATTACCTTACTGTATTTCATCAGATCTGGGAAGACCCCTTGATCTACGCACAAATTAAATATTGCGGCTAAATATGGTGCAACAGTCTCAATAATTGAGGAACAAACTTTCATAGAAATACCCCACAGATCTTCGGTTAATTTTACCTTGATTTGTTTAAAAGCTTTTATAACTATCATGGGATTTATATGCTTAAATTTAAATTCATTAGGACAGGCTGGAACGTTTTCTTTTAGTAAATTAAAAGAAAGCAAGGGTGAGGAATTTATCGCTTCCGTTGTAGCTATCGGGATACTAGTAAAGAAATTTACAAATTCCTGAGCAATACCTATGTTGGACTTTACGACACCACGCGAGGTCTCCAATGTGAAATCAACATGTTTTTTATTTCTATTGGTTTCCTTATTGATAATTTTCCACACTGTTTTTATCTTATTATCAGCTGACTTAATCTGGTTGCTAATGTAGAATGATTTAGCTGCCTGACAAACTTTTTTAAAAATTTTCGAGTATGTACTAAGTAACATATTTATTAAAACTCTCTGTGTTGATATGAGGCTTAAGGCCGTACAGCTCAAATAAGCGTTTCCTACTTTTCCTAATACCCTGTGTTGCCCAGTCGCTGAAAATAAACTTTGGGGTAATAGTCTTAGTTTTCTTTTTTAAATTATTACTGAACTCTGTATGCACTACCTCAAAAAACTCGTCATATAATTTATTTGCATTATTTATTTCAGTAAAATGTCCAGGAACACTTAGTTTGCTTTTTAAATTATTATTAAATCTATCTAAATGACTGGGTGTTATTATTCTAGATTGTATTTCAATGTTTTGTACTTGTTTATTGTACGTGAAAGCAACGGTCTGACCACTATGATCTGAAGGTAGGTAATTTACAATCGATTTATTTAAGTAATCGCAGCAACAAAAAATATTATCTATACATGTAGCAGAATTTGTGGTTATACGGGTCGGTTCTGTAAAAATATTCGACAAATTAAATGATTTAAAGAGGCTTAACAATCTACTGCTATTTACATTATTTTCCAAGATATTAACCTTAAAGTCACCACAGACAATAATAGATTTAGAACCGGTTTCAAGTTTTGCCAAAACATCTTCCATTACTGACTCAAATATCGAGTAGTTCAAGTAATTTGGGGGTCTGTAAACGCACACTATAATATGCCTATCAAGCTCTACACAAGACAAACAATTTGTAATAACGTTTGTGTAAACCGCAGTTTTTGGTGATATAAACCTTGGTTTTTAGTTCAACCCCATTTTGTAATAAGGCGGAATGAGTTTGTTGAATATAGCCAATACTCTAAAAGCATGTTCTCTAGAAAATATAAGTGTTATCAATGCGACCATAGCCCTCAAATACCAAAAAATTAGGAACCAGTGGGTCTTACTGGCTGCTTTAAGCAATATTCCTAATGGTTCTCTGTCAACAAAATAAACAGTTGTTTTCACAAAATGTGTATTTCCGTTGCCGTTATAACAACAAGTAATAAAAATAAATGGCTCATATTCCATCATGCACCAGTCCGACTCGCATTTGACCGGCTTTTTTTTCAAGTCTGTCATAGGAGTATCAAACAAATCGGATTGAATCATTGAATCGTTTTGAGTTCGATCATTTTTTATTTAAAACGTTGCTCCACACTAGCTCGTGAGGAGTTCGTAGCTAAATAATTACAGCCGCACAGGTTGATCTTCCGGGTTAAGCCGCGCTTGCCGAGGTTGGTCTGTGGATGGGTGACCATCTGTTATAGCGAGTTTCCTCCGTGCCTAGGAAAGCACGTAAAGCCGTTGGTCCCGGCTGTCATTTCTAGATCTTTGACTGATTCGTCTTACTGTTAGTCAGAAGCTCTAAAGTCTGACAACCAGTTTTACCATGGGGTATGGTATTGCCCAGTTACTGGGTTGTGGAGGTCCGACAGGCAGTCGCTCCATGTAAAATACTGATATCCAGCTGAATCTGGTTTGACTGGAAGCCGACCCCAATATAGTTGGGAAAAGGCTAGGCAGATGATGATGCCCCCACACTAGGAATTTCTCCCATATCGTGGGTGCGTTTACAATCATAGAAACTTACATACACCAAGACCCAGACCCTGAACAACTATGTCATACAAATGTTGATCCGTCCGGGAATCGTACCCGCAACACGATGCGCAGCAGTCCAATCGCTCAGCCACTGCGCCAACCGTGCCGATATTTACCATTCGTTTTTTTCATTTATACGGTTTTTTTTTCTTTCATGTTTCGACTATGGTGAATGTATACAAGAAGAATGTTTTTTTATGAACTTTAGATTTATCTTATCTTAGAGTCGAGAAACTCTTTCCATCTTAATGACTCTTAAGTGACGTCATTAGCATACGGCCGGGACATAAGGTTCGATGAAGCCAGCTTTTCGTCACGGCTCTAGAGATTTACGATAACGTGTGTCATTTGATGGATGATATCTATATGTCTAAATTTTTTTTGTAAACGACAGTGGCCCACAGGTATCGGGAACAGAGCCCAAACTACTGGCGGTCAGGGCTCCAAAGAAAGGAACCTCCTAACAATGCGCGCCATGCCCAGAAGTACTGCTTTCTGAGTCAGGCCCTTTTCCACCTACCTAACGAGAGCCTCCGTAGAGTTGGTGGAGGCTCTTGGCAATTAAGCCATGGGCTGACACGACTATCGGTACTATGGTCGCTTTAATATATTATTAGCAGTCATAATCACAATACAGCACGAATTCCTAAGATAAAATTGAATTCGATCTTATTTTCCCGATGACTTCGACTGGAGTAATTTCCTGCGCTTTGCATCCCTCGCTTTCCGCTCCGTTGAGAAATTTCCAGTTTTCAATACCTCTTCAAGAATGACCTTTAGCTGCAACTGCTTTTGATTGAACTTATTGTTTTAAAACGGTATTTCAGTCTTGCCATTAAAATGCTGTTTAATAAACTAGTTGAATAAATTATTTTCAACTATTGTACAAGCTTTAAACTAGTTGAATTTATGGGTTATTGTTATACAATGCTCAAGCTTTTTGAAGCATTACCACGCTATTGCAAGTTTCCCGACTGTTTCTTTGAAATGAAATGAAAACTGTTTTATGTAATGCTTTTCACATTTTGTATTGGAAAATAAAAGGCTGCTCAAGGTATGAAAAGAAAAGCTTGGAGAGTTGACGGTTTTCTTAGTGATTTAAGTTGACTCGTGATCGCCTACTGATCGAAAGAGTATCTGAAGAAAGAAAGAAAGAAACCCTCCTACAACCACACACCAACATCAACAACCCCTCGCTACACTCAGGACTCGTCTTAAATCCCTCGCTTCGCTCGTGATTTAAGTTTTTAACACCCTCGCTACGCTCGGGAGTAAACCTCGAGTCCTTCGTTACGCTTTCGTTAAATCGGGACCACCGATCGCCACCCGCGACAGAAGACCCTGCTTTATCCCCTCGGTTAATAATCTACTAATTCTGTGCGTATACACTTCCATAAATATACTTGTGCCTGAGTTATAAAGTGACAATGTAAAGTGGCATTGTGCAAGTGGCGTAGTGCTTATAATAATAATAAATAATAAATATTCCACAACTATCACACAACGCCATCTAGTCCCAAGCTAAGCAGAGCTTGTGTTATGGGTACTAAACAACTGATAAACATACTTATATATTTCTAAATACATACATATTATAGATAAATTACACCCAGACACAGAACAAATGATCATGCTCATCACACAAACATTTGTCCTGGGTGGGAATCGAACCCACGACCCCCGGCGTAGCAGTCAGGGTCACTAACCACTACACCAACAGGCCAGTCATTCAGTCAGGCTTAGAAATAAGACTCGCTGTTACTCTTAAACGCAAAAGCTGTTGAACGAATTTGGATGAAACTTGGCATAGAGATAATTGATAACCCAGATTACCTTATATTCAAACCCCATACAATATCGTCAGGCAATTTACTGATGTCTTCACAAAGTCCACACTGAGGGCTACACAATTAAAACCATGAATTTTATTGCGCCTATTTTTTTGTAATTTCTTATCACGAGCCCTTATTTGACACTGTATAAACTTATTTATTTTCTGGCTAAAGATGAGACGATCACTCATCTTCGAAGAGAATTAACTTCTCATATTGGTAATGAAATAACGAAATGATGGATCTTAGGTTTTATTCAAATTGAAATTAACTTTTATTACAACGTAAAAAATAACAGCTTTTCAATTTAGACAAATTGCGAGCTAACTGTGTTACCTACACATTCGGAATTCGAAATGCAATTTTACAATTCAAAAACTTTATTGTGCTTATTACGAGCTCACGATTTTTTCAATTACACAGCATATTTCAGTAAGTTGTTATATTTAAGTTGAAAAAAAATCAAGATTTTTATATGGAAACAAAATAATCAAACCCACTTCGTGAAAGCAAACTGTAAGTAGTGGCCCAGTGGTCACGGTTTTTTTTTTTTTTACGTGGTAAAATCATCAAATGAGACCTCCCACCCCGGGCAGGGCGAGAGGTACTGTCAGACTTGTACTGACTAAAATCCACGGTGTCCTTCAATAGCCCTTTATGTTCCGGGGTCACGGTGATGGTATAAGACCCGCGACCCCGGCAGGCTTCAGGGGGCCTCGTCATTATGCTGACGCTCTTTGAGGCGCGCGTGGAACACGACGCGCCGTCGACCCGGGCATGGTCCATGGTCGGACAGCGAGTTGCCCCTTACTCGCCGCCCGCATGCCCGCGCCTACGGTGGCCGGAGATCGTCTTGCGACGTCCGACGCCGTGGGCGTCCACCACCGCGGGTGGGGCGGAGGGAGGACCTTGCCCTCTCTCTCACGCGGCCCGCCTCCTCCTTCGCGAGCATGACTGCTTCGCAAAAGGAGGCGACCGCTTCCCACTCCGTCTCGCCCCGCAGCATGGCCGCGACCAGTGCTGGGCGCGAGAGGTCTCCACCGTGAGGACACGTCGGTGCTCCGCCCAAGCGGGGCAATCCTGCACCGTATGCTCGACTGTGTCCTCCGGGCGTTCTACGCAGTGGTGACACCCAGGCGTTTCTTCCTTTCTCATAAGACACAGGTACCTCCCGAAACATCCGTGTCCGGTGAGGACCTGCGTCAAGCGGAAGGTTAGGACGCCGTGACGTCTCTCCAGCCACTCCTCAAAGAGGGGTCTTATCGCCGCTATTGCGGCGTGCCCGGCCGTCGGTCGCGACAGTCGTGCCCTCCATACTGCCCTGAGATCGCGCCGGAGCTCTTCCCGCCGCGCCTCGACTTCTCGAGGCAGCGGGGAGTGGTCACGGATTTGGATACGATTTGAAAATCAAGCGCATTTCTTTATGGTATTTAATTCATCACCACTGCTCTCACATCACCTGCGCTCTCAAAACGTTGAAGAGAATCATCGTGAGGTCACTGAGGTATTTTTTTGGACTATCGTATTTTGTGTACCTATGTTTAAAGGTTTAAAAATATGATCACATCTTTCTAATACGGCTGGATCGAAATGTCTCGAAACACACCAAGCTGATCGGACATCTCAAATTGCCCATGACTGTCCACCATGTCCCGTCCATTAATCAAAATTACGTGATCGGAGAACAGTTAGGCCTTTGACGACGATTGGAATGCCCATTGGCGAGCCTCAGTCATATTTAGTAGATACCTACCTAACTCTGAAGTCCTGGTAAAACGTAAACTTTTTATTTCGAAGATGTTATACCATAAATAACATATTCTGATGTGCACAAACGATTCAATACGATTCCAATCGAAAAAAAATCAAAATCGGGAATTCATATGTCTATATTTTTAAAGCGTAAAGAATTCTTCGGCTAAGCGACTTCGGTTGTAAAGCTGAGGCTACATTAGGCAGCGATTTGCGATGCGACTGGAAGAGTTAAACACACATGATCGTATCGCTGATGTAGATATGGTGTAGCTTCTACGTGAGCATTCATTTATTTGTTTTAATCGGTCATGTGTCCCAGATAGCGTTGCGGCCTAGTGTAAGTCGCGTAGGCTCCGCTTCGCTAAACTATGAATAAAAAAAACAACTGTAGGCAGTATTATAATAAACGACGTGCATCAAAACAATGCCAGCATCAGGCTTATGTTTTCAAAACAATAACACCCACTGCCTACATTAAATGAAACCATTACTTAATTAACGGCTGGCGGCAGACTTGTTCCATACTATTTACGAGTACCAACATTTCTGAAAACACCCACACCCGTAAAACTTGATATTTTGCCTACACAATGGAGCTTTCACAATAGTTTCATACTTTGACAGCAACTGCATATAATTTCCTTTTGTATTGCCCACGTCTTACGTCAAGCAAAATAATATATACTTTAGAACTAGTACACACTAGGCGTTCGGCGCGTTGCGTTTGCCTCAGCGGATTTTTTTTTACTTAGTAAACGGGACTTGTCTTATTTCATATATTTGGTCATTATAGGATTTTATTTCCAGATTCTAAATGCTCGATTTCCGTTGCATAAGGGTCCACTCGAATTGTTTTTTCATTTATATTTCATTTTACATTTTGATTTATGAGAGCAATTTTATATAATTTATGTTAAATCTGCATTTCCAAAGCGTGCGCTTCAAAACGCCTCATATGTAGCCTCTCTTACTTGTCTAGAACATATTCAACTTAGGTTTTAAAAGTGCAGTAGAGCTCAATAACAATACTAAGTGCTTCTTTACTTCGCAAACGGAATTGTTTCACAAAGGGATTTTGTATGAAAGCGTCTGTATCGAACGTGCAACTCAACCGAGGACTTTTGTCGTACAACTGCATAGATCGACGATTTATTACTTTAGCCTTTCAAAGGAACAGTTTTGAGCTTCAAATAAAGATACGCTTTGTCTTTGTAACGTAACTTTAGAATATGGATGGACGTTCCAAATAATATGTTTCTTTTTTTGAATCGTATTTTTTTTTCATTTTTACCGAGAACGTTTCATTATACGTTTTGAAATTGCATATCGTTTTAAGAAAGCACGCAACATGAAATAAATTAAATTGGTTAATCGTTTAAATTATACAATCACAAACAATAAAAGTTTTAACAAAAATCAAACACGATTTTCTCATGAAACACTGGTTTCTACTTTGAAATAAAACCTGTTTCGTAATTGCATGGCTTCCAAAATAAAAATTAATAAGTAGATAAAGTAGCAGATACCACCGCTTTTAAATTCTCTTGTATACATTTAATTGCCCGTTTCTATGGTCCAATAAAAATATAAAATGCAGAAAAAAATCAATTAAGATACAATTATTTCTCTATTGCGATCACGTTTAGTTTCAATTCTTACATTATTTCTTACATTTTAATGAAACAAGGCGTAATGAGGACAGGACTTAATTATTCCGTTATATATTTTTAAATTAAATTCCTAATTCGTACCTACAGCTTAATTAATTTTGCTCAGTTCGTATTTCGTTCTGTTGATGCCAGTCGTGTTTATTTTTATTTACTTCAATCTCTCATTTCATTAAGGCGCGTCGATGAACATTGACTTTATTAAAAAACGTTGTCTGAACAACAAAAAGTTATTAATATTCAAACAATTGGAAATGTTTATTTTTCATTTGACATTCAAATAAATTGATTATGAACATTGAATTGCGGTTTAACGAGTTTTTAGTAATAAAAATATTTTAATGATAAGCTTTGTGATATGATAATTTATTGATTGGGGTACCAGTTAATGTGAAGAGTAGGTATCTGATGAGAAACCACAGCGTTCTCACCTTCCGCTTGACGTAGATCCACAACTTCACACTGGAAACGTTTGTTTCGGGAGGATCCTGTGCTGAATAGGGCAAGACAATAATGGTCAGGTGTCATCACTGAGTGGCCGCCCTAAGACGAGGAGGTACACTGGGTACTCTTGGAGGCGATAGATAGAGACGACTTTTCGGGTCAGGCACTGGTTCAAAATGGAGCTAGCAGACATGTCAAGCTGCCATAGAGTGCGATTCTGAACGTCCCAAACTTCTCGCCCAGCTCTTTGCCCAGTCTATACAGTTAATATTACCATAGACCAGGGGTGGCCAACTTGATTATACTTAAGATCTACTGATTACTAACGAAACCCTATGCGATCTACCAATTACATGCTTTTTGAAATCTAAAATGAAACAGCATAGTTAGTATACAATCGTGTAGAATTTTATTGACCAGTCTTAGAAGTACCTTTTCATTCAAATGTGAAATTGTTTCCTTAAAATTACTTCATACTTAATGATTTTTAATCAACATAAATAAAGGTCCACGTTCGACTGGACTAAGTCGGTCGACCGGTTGGCCACCCCTGCCATAGACGCACTAAGAAGAAATAACAAATTGCAAGCTGAATAAAGGCATGAAATAATGTAGATCCTGGTTTACAATGAACTCATCATTGTACCGTATTTCACGTAAATAAAGAATAAAATGTATTTGTTTTGCATAACTGCCAATAACCTTAAAATACGGACCAACCTAGACCTTAACCCTTCGAAGGTTAAAAAGCTTTTTAGGAAATGTAACCCTGACTTGCGAATTCGCAGAAAGTAGTCAATCAGGAAAGTGGGTCTCGTTTGTCAGTCAAGCTCGAGTTGCGTGACTTTGTGACTTATGTACATCCGTATGCAAATCCCTTAACAAATTGATGATACAAGTATTTCCACTTAAAGAAATGTGAACCTAATTAATGTAGTGATTAAGTTTGTTTTTATATGACTTGAGGAAGGTATTCAAAAGTCATCACTAAGAGTGGGTTTTGAAATAAGTATTTTTACAATTGCAAACGTCAGATACCTGTGTCGAAGGGGTGTCAAGCTTTTAAACATATTTTAATAACCATATTGACTTCAGATAGTGTATGTAAACCTATGTAGAAAATACCATAAGTGTAATAAGTAGGTATTTGTTGAGCCAAAAACTTAACACAGTCTAGATTTTGTACTCGTGGCTTAGACGTGCGACTTTACTAGCATGGACCCGAAATCTGAAACTTTTCGTTTTATAATTCATCCTCAAACATTTATACCTAACATAAAAATAAAACAAAATCTCCGTTACATTGCACAAATGACTGTTATTTATTAAACTCCGAATCAGAACCCGTATTTTCCAGAAATTCCAGATTACCGTACATCTCAAATGGCAATATCCTGTGATCTTGACAAACGCCTTGTCATAAATTGAGCTAAAACAAAAGTAAAACGGGCAAGAAATTACTAGCGCCGTATCTTTGTCGACGACGAAATTGCTGTCAACTTGAAGACGAAAAATAAAAAGAAAAACCGGCCAAGTACGAGTTAGACTCACGCATGAATGGTTTCGTACCATTATCGATAAAAAAGGCAAAAAAACATGTCTGTTATTACGGCTTAAATATTTATTTTATTCAAATTTTTACCATTTGTTCTTATACTACATTACCGTGACCCCGGAACATAAAGGGCTATCGAAGGAAGGACACCGTGGATTTTAGTCAGTACAAGTCTGACATTCCCTCCCGCCCTGCCCGGGGTGGGAGGGTTTATGATTCATGAGATAAAGCCTGGTTACAAAAGGACAGACGGACGGACAGCGGAGACCTAAGTCTCCACTAATAGGGTCTAATTTTATTCTTTGACTGCGGAACCCTAAAAATAACCATAAATTCTGCTTTGTTGATGCAAATTACGTAAACGAATGGCATGATATATTGTGTACTTACGTATCTAAACGTTCCCCCGTCTCCCCTCTACAGTTAAGTAGGTACTACACATTTGCTCTGAGCGTGTTCGTCGGACCACATTTCATACAAACTGAAGGCCTTACTTTTCGAAAAATTAATCAGGTCTACATTGATTAATTTTTCGAAAAATGCACATAGACAATTTCGGGATATACTTGTGTTACGGCTAAATTAGACCTATTTTAAACTTTCCATGTAAATAGATTTCCAATTCTAATTCCTGACAGATCCGACGGCACGGTTGGCGTAGTGGCTGAGTGATCAAATACTGCGCAACGTGTCGCGGGATCCCCGCACGGAACAAAAATTATTAAATAGGCAATAATGATCTGCAAATAGTTTTTCCGGGTCTAAGGTTTCTATGTTTTTAAACGCTGGGTGCGTTTTATAGGAAGAAATTCTTTTAGATCAATGTTTTGTTTAAAAAAAAAACTTTTCAAATAAGACTTTCAGAAAAATGTTCCATGATAAACCGAACTCTGTATTCTGCCTATGCGTAAGAAGTTTTGCTAAAATCGGTTCAGTTATTTGGAAAAATAAGTTTGTATGAAATACAGTTCGTGGGACCCGCTCTTAACTTGAGGGTTCGTGACCTCGTTGAAAGTTGTCAGACTTGAAAATGAAAGGCATTATAATACACTTTTGTTCTTCCATGTTGTAATAACTGTCAATGTATTCAGCTAGTTTAGTTATCATGTTCATGTCAGAAAGAACCATAATAAGTAGTGTATGAAAAGAGATAACGCTCTTCAAAGTCAAAACTAGCCGACTTTGACTTATCTTACTTTTCAAAGGTTGATGTGCAATATTTAAAACCGTTACTGGGGTCTAGAGAGTATTTACACTGTGGGAAAGAGACGGATACAATTCGTCTAGCCCCATCTCGTTACCACAGTGACCCTACTCTTGCTTTAAGACGTCGTGGTGGGTGACCTGTATTACATTTTTATTTTTTATATCTGAGATCGTGCATTTTAGGCGAGCTTTCAAATCTTATTTAGCGATTCGGAAAAAGTACCTAGTAGCAGGGCGATGAAAAGCCGCGGGCTAAAGCTAACTTATAAAATGTCGCTTTGAACAAAGCAACACGAAAATATCCATATACAGGCTGACCATTGTGTTCGCACGAAATACGGGTCACCTTTGAAACCGGAGAACCGGCGCACCTGGCTATTATTCAACCAAAACAGACAATTGCCTGCACCACGCTTAGAGAGGGAATATTGGAACTTTTGCGAACCTATGGACATTCGTAGGTATATGTCCGAGGCAGTAAATACGAGCTTTCAAGTTTCAAACAGACTGAGCAGATCAAGAGACAGGTACTACCAGCGATGCCTGACACACACAAAAAAAAACTGGCAAAAATGGGCACTATACCCACTTATACATAAAGAAATAAGAAATCGCCTATGACCTGATCCTCCCTTTCTCCTTTGTCTTCTACCTTGGTTATACTCGTATCTATTTGGTCTTCTCATACTCTTTCTTAAAACTTGCAAGACTAATTACATCATAATACTGCAATATCCACTGAATATTACCTTTAAGCCAAATATTTAGAGATATTTGTAACAATTGGAAGCGTTATTAATGGTAAAAATAATTCTTTGCAAATTAATTTTCAATAGTTTTTATTATCTGATTAATGTTATCTATACTAATATTATAAAGAGGTAAAGTTTGTTTGTTTGTTTGTATGTAATGGGTAATCTCCGAAAGTAATGAACCGATTTAAAAAATTGTTTCACTGGTAGAAAGCTACATTATCCCTGAGTGCTATAGGCTATAAATTATAAAGATATCAGGCATATTAGCTGAACTATCTCAAGTTTTGTTTAGCCGGGCGGAAAAAAATGCTCTTCTAACAGAGTTATTAGTATGCGCTGCCTTAACAGTTATTTAAAATTGAAAACAATGTACGGCAAAAATGTCCGCTTTGAATAGTTCTACAATAAAGTCCGCGACACCATATTTCTATCTTTTATGTTTTAGTAGATATAGTAGCTTTTACGTGTTACAAAAAGTATTTTTCGTCATACTTACCTTTGGACGGTTTTTTAATCAACTAAATATTAAACCTTATCTATAAAAATATTATTATGATCACAAGAACATTATAGAGATACGATTTGCTCCAAACAGTATGTCAATTGGTTAAATAGTTTCGAAGATAATATAAAATTACTAAATCGCAAGATGCCGCCGTCCATTCACGAACCACATTATACCTTTGGACGGTTTTTTAATCAACTAAATATCGAACCTTATCCATAAAAATATTATTATGATCACAAAAACATCATAGTGATACGATTTGCCGAAAACAGTAAGTAAATTGTTTAAAAAGTTTCGAAGATAATAATATATAAAATTACAAAATGCCGCCGTCCATTCGCGAACCGCATTAGAACATGCTTTGTACGGACGTTTTATCCATTGGATCATCGCAAACGATGGCCCACCTTCTCAATTGTACACTTTGTAACTCCACCTGCACTCTAAGGGATCTATCCGATCCACCAACGCCGTCAACGTGGCAGAGTTTTGGTCGAAACATACAATATAAAGGAATCATCGACACGACAAAGAAAGATCCATTGGATGGCGTTGTGCAATAACGTGTTGGTCTTTTTTTTTAAGTGGTAAAATCATCAAATGAGTCCTGAGCCCGGGTGAGGCGGACTGTCAGACTCTTACTGACTAAAATCCCCCCATGTTCCTTCCGATGCCCGTTACGTTCCGGGGCCACGGTATCCTGGGTTAACAAAAACCCGCGGCCCCAGCATGCATTTGGCGCGAAACACGACGCGCCACCGACACCGACACCGGCTTCGTACTTGGTCAGACGGCGAGTTACCCATTACTCATCGTCCGCAAGCCCACTCCGCCGCTGTGCCCTCTACTGATCAGAGAGACACGCGTTGGAGCGTCCACACGACATGCTATTCACATAGGGGCAAAGAGATAAAGAAGGAAGAGTTTTTGCCCGCATCCCAGGGTGCACCGACCCGTAAAACTGGTCTTCCCCCCGGACGTATCCGAGAGGGAACTTCAATCCACGGACGCACGTGGAGGTTTCCTGTCTTAGCACACCTTCGGGTTGGTCTTTAAAATTGATTTGGTTGCTCGGTTTCTTAAAACACAAATACTACCGCGTTCTCATTCTTTGAATTCGAAGCTGTGGTATTTATGTTTTTGGGATATCGGACAGTTTCAGCGATTGTTATAAAAGGAAATCACAACTTTCCCGACAGACATCCCAGACAAGAGCAACTCGAGTACGCCGTATATGGAAGAGTTTGCTCTTGAAAATCATCAGCGCCTCCCGAGGAATAGAGAAAATACTTCGCAAGCACCCGCTGGGAAACTAGCTCCGAGCGTTCACAGCGTCTTGCCAACCAATGCTGGATCGAGAACATCTAGCGCTGAGCGCTCGCAGATACTCGCTCCCCTCTTTGAGGAGTGGCTGGATAGGCCCCACGGCGTCCTCACCGGACATGGATGCTTCGGGAGGTACCTGTGTCTGATAAGGAAGGAGGAAATGCCCGAGTGTTGCCACTAGGAGGACCGCCCGGAGGACACGGTGGAGCATATGATGCAGGACTGCCCTGCTTGGGCGTACCACCGACGTGTCCTCACGCAGGCGATAGGCGGAGACCTCTCGCACCCGGCATTGGTCGCGGCCATGCTGCGGGTCTAGACGGAGTGGGAAGCGGCCTCCTCCTTCTGCGAAGCAGTCATGCTCGCAAAGGAGGAGGAATAGGTGAGAGAGGACAGCGTCCTCCCTCCGCCCCAGCCACAGGCGCCGGATGTCGCGGGACGATCATCGTGCATGCGGGCTTCGAGTAAAGGGCAACTCGCTGTCCGACCATGGACCATGCCCGGGTCGACGGCGCGTTGTGTTCCGCACGCGCCTCAAAGAGTGTCAGAATCTAACCACACTCATCAATTCATCACAAGTTAAAATTTTTACCGCCCAACGAAGTGGGCAAGGGTCAGCTAGTGTTTATATACGAAAGAAGAAGACTCACTCAGCCGGTCACCGACTATTGCAAACCCACTGGGAGTGGTAGGTCTCATTTCGCCTTGCTCAATACCTCGTGTACCTCCTCCTCGTGTTCCGTCAGTGTGCAGGAGATCTACTTCCTACTGGGTGAGCTAACTCCATTTTAAGTTTCATCTTTGCTTCTGGGATAGATGGATACCAAGGGCAAAAGCATTAAATACTACCTCGTGCTACATACCTATATAAAAATACTTATTCTTGTCATAAGTATATTTAAATGACAGAAAAGTTATACCGTGAAAAAACAACAACCTTTACTGCAGCATTTTAATCTACCAAAAGCAGGCGAAACAAAAACTACATCAGCATGAAACAAACATTCACATTGTTTATCTTTGAACGCGAGTGATTCCAACCTCACTTAATTGAAAACCGCGTATATTTTATAAACAACCTGCGCCACGTCCCCGAAAGTTTCTCTATTCATAACGAAAATGTCAGCTGCAGTCAAACACAGGGGGCGCTGCGATACGCACAGCATTAGGAGCACGACTTTCGCCTGTTTTGGCTCCATCAGCTCCCAACCACATCCATAAACTGACGTGGACATTTGGTGCCCCGCGGATATCAGCATCTCCCCTCCGAAACAATACAGAAACAATGGCATGATCCCTGTCACTCCTGTCAGTATCGTGTTCCTGATATCCCACGCGTTCATCGTCTGTAAGGTCGTCACAAGAACTATCGTCATGCAGAGGAAATGAGCCCCAAATATCACCTTGTACAACTCTCGTATCTTGCTGTGATAGTGCATCAGAAATTGGTGGTGTTTCACGCAGAATATCAGCAGTTCATTTATCGATTTGGTCTGTTCCACGTCAGAATTATTTCGAGATTGTTCTTTTTTCATCAAGATTGTGTGTATCTCTTCAAGTGCTTCTGTGATTGCATAGAAGTGTCCCAGTTCGTGGCAAATGAGAGTGACGAAGAGTACAATGTAGCCAGTCTGATTAATGGCGGAGAACATGGTCCCGACACACGTCAGGACAAATGTTATTTCGTAAAATGGTGTTTCGTATTTTGGACTTAAACCTGGAAAGAACGGGAATGTTGTTACTTTGATTTATGGTGACATCCGCAACGGCGACGATAAATCTGGTATTCGCTTTTATCTCATTTTTTAAACCTTGTTTGGCTTTTGTTTTGATTTATTTAATTTAAATGTAACTTCAGTTCTTTTTTGTTTAAAATTTAATTTATCAAAGGTTTATGGAAATAAAACCAGTCGTACTTACATTTTTTTAAAATAAAAAAAAAAGATAGCAAATAACCATGCGTAACAAATGGCATTTTCAATACAGATGCTAGTAAAATCAAGCATAATAGCCATAATAGTATAAATAAATAGCCATAATAGTATAGATATATCGTCTCTGCAAGCAAAAGTTTACTTGAATACAATAAAAATTTCTTACCAAACGTATCACCTGGCGTAGTAGGCAAATACCTATCGTTTCCAAAGATAGTGAAGAGGAAAGGCACCGCCAAGTAGACAACATGGGTGAAACCTTGGTTGGTGATCACCACCCATGAGAAGAAGCGAGCACGCTGCAGGGTATTGAGCATTTTCTTCTTTGAGGCTGTTCCATTTGGTATTGCTTGCAATCCGTGGTGGCTCAACTCAAAAACTGTCCTCAAACGAGCCCTTCAAATAAAATTCAGTATACATAACTAACTGCTTTAAAATAAATTCATTTCACTAATAAATGTATGAAACCTTCAACGATGAATAATAATACGAAAGGTTCCGTAAAAAATCACGTAAAATTTTTATATTTTTTAATTATTTTTAAGTATTTTTTCGTACCACTTGCTCAAAAAAGTGACATTCTATGCCACAAAAAGCGAACATAACAATAGTCATTTTTAATCTGTGAAAAACAGGGAAAGAATGTTGTACTGAATTTCATTCTCTCTCTAGGGAGAGAATGTGATTTAAATTTGGAATACTTAGATTACGGTAGACTCGATCGAAAGCTAACCAGAATAATAAAACATTAAAAAATAAAGATTTCGAGTCGACAACATATATCCGCAAAATTCGGATTGTCGAGTATTTTGTAAATTTCTAATGATTTTCTGACCAGACAGATCGCAGCCGCCATTATTGACATCGGATAACATGTTGAGTTTTTTTTTCTTTCTTTATTTTCGGCCTATGACTTACCGTGACACCTACATTTAGTACCTTGATGTGTAGTATTTGGGACACACGTTTCACCCGAGCGAAGCCGGATTTTCATCTAGTTAAATAAAATTACGAAAACCGACGAGGCCGTATGAGCTTGATGCCTTTGCTTTTTTAATTTGCCGCGTTTTTGTATTCTTCAAATACATAAACGTTGAGTTTATTTTTATAAATAAGTTAATGTTAAATATTAATGTTTGAAATGCGTATCTCATATGATTAGGTACTGTGTTATTTTTTTCGCAAATGGTACGAAAAGTAGAGTATTTTCCTCGGTGATAAAGCTGTCTTAGTCTTGGGTGAACTTAAATCCCTCGCTACACTCAGGACTCGTCTTAAATCCCTCGCTTCGCTCGTGATTTAAGTTTTTAACACCCTCGCTACGCTCGGGAGTAAACCTCGAGTCCTTCGTTAGGCTCGCGATTTAATTCGCCACCCGCGACAGAAGACCCTGCTTTATCCCCTTGGTTAACAATCTACTATTATTAGAGCGGTAACAGAACTACATCATTTGTGAAAATTGCAACTGTCTATCTCGGACAGTGGAGACTGGAATATAGGGGTCCCGTTTTACCCTTACCTACCTGGCAGACAACATAAAAATGTATTTGGTCAACGGTACAGAAGTTGCGCTGATGCAGTTCATAGCTTTGAAGGTCTCAATCTTGTCAGGAAACACTTTCACCAGATAGATGAGCTGACTCAATTGTCCCACGTAGATAAAACAACCAGCGTAGAAAATTGTAGTCATCAACGAAAATACGGTGTAATCTGGAAATAATAGATAGATTATGCACCAAGGGAGTAAAGCATTGCCTTACGTCACGGGCGTATTGAATCCCGAAGCGACACTAAGGATTCTGGGGGTGAACCTCCGTAGCGCAGCGAGGAGGTTCAAGTGTTAATTCCCAAGTTTAATTTGGGAATCCTTAGTGTAGCATTGTAGCGAGGAATTCAAGGAGGGGCGTACTCTGCTTTTCACACCAACTGCAAGGAAATAAATTCACATTTTTGAAATTTAATGTGGTACAACAACCTTCGAACGTGAAGTTGGCACCACTGCAAGCGATCAGCTATTGCGGCCGGCGGGCGGCCGCCATTACTGATACAACTCCTTGGTGACAGTTTTCATACGGATTTATTTGAGGTTCAAATTCAAATCACATTATTCCCACGGGAATAATGAAATTCAGTACAATATTATTGCCCGGCTCGAGTGAGGGAGATCAATGACTTCTTTACAGTTGGTTTGTCTGACATATAATTTCACATTTACGAGCAAGTAGTGTGAAAATAGTAGATTGTTATACAAGGGTGGAAAGAAATCAATTCCCGTACGAGGTATTTAGACGCACGAGCGAAGCGAGGGCGGCTATAGTCCGAGTGGGAATTGATGACTTTCACCCGTGTTAAACACTCTACTTTTCATTTCAAACATAAGGAAAGTGAAAAATAGTATTTTAACTAAAATATTTATTGATAGTAACAAAATGAGTAGTACCTATTTAATAGTCTTTTTTAATTTAAATTTCAAATATGGAACACACCGCCCGCGTCACCGCCGCTGGCCATCCCGCTTTAATAGTTTTTTTTTATTTTTTAAATTCAAATTGGCCGTATACACTTACACTCACAAGACCGCAGCATTTTTTTTTAATCGATATTTTTCTTAATTATGTAATATAGATGGAAATCCGGCTTGCCCGAACCTCTGTGCGGCAGTCGCTCCCTCTATATTATCGCCCTGAGATCGCCGGGGCTCTTCCCGCCGCACTAAACTTGTCGAAGCACGGTTTCAGTTTATAGGTTTTTCTAAGGAGGTTTAGTAACTACATAATACACCACATGACACTGGCCGAAAATAAAGAGAAAAAATAAAAACTTCTCAACATGTCATCCGATGTCAAAAATGGCGGCTGCGATCTGTCTAGTCAGAAAATCATTAGAAATTTGCAAAATACTCGACAATCTGAATTTTGCGGATATAATTATGTTGTCGATTCGAAATCATTATTTTTTAATGTTTTATTATTCAGGTTAGCTTTCAATCGAGTCTAACGTAGCCCTGCACGAAATTATTAATATAGAAAATTATAGCCGACTAAATAACCAATTTTAGTTCTATTTTTAAAATTCATTCCCGCCCTAGGGAGGGAAGCAATTACTATGAGTCTTTCCCGCCCAAGGGAGGGAAGCATCGTTTTCGACCCGCTGCTCTGATCAAACAAACACTACTTTCCGAGTATGAGAAATGAAAAACATTTTCTTTGCAAAACAAAAAAAAACAATAATTGAATTAAAAAAAAAAGGTTTTTATACTAAGTTCTTACGTACTGCCCGTTTTTATGGAAAAAAACTAACGAATACCATTTGTAAGAAGAAGAAAAAGTTAAAATTTTCTTTATTCGATTAATGGCATCTTCTGAATGTTTTCAGCCAAGTCCAAAATCTTTTTTATTTTATGATAATAAATCAAGGAGGTTGCATGGGCGGTGATTGGACGGGATTGACGAAATCCGTCCTCATTTTATTTAAACAAAAAACAGATTTTCTGGATTGGAGTATTCTATACTAATTTGTTTATATGGGGTAATTTCGAGAACTGAAGAACCAATTTTAATTTTTGTTTTTCTGGTCAAACCACGTTACTCTTAGACTATTAATTATGTGTATATATATGTCACAGTCAAAACTCTTAACTAGTCAAAAGTACTATTGACTAGCAAAATCAGTCAAAAGCACTTTTGACTGAACAGGTTGGTCAAAAGTGGTTTTGACTGAAAATTATTGGTTATTAGTACTTTTGACTGCAAATTTGCGGTTAAAAGTACTATTGACTGACGCTCTTCGTCAAAAGTAGTTTTAACTGCAATAAAGCATCAGTCAAAACCACTCCACTCCACTGCTCCTACTTTTGGGTGATTTAAAACAATTCTAACCTAACCTGTCTGTGTCGGGGTGACCCAAGTCGTTTTTACCAATATTTTTTTTCTCAGTGCCCCATTACATACACTCCTATCTAAATACCAGCTGAACAACTTTATGCTTTTGAACGAGAAGAAGACGGTCGACTTCAGAGGCACCTCGAGGTTCGGTTTGGTTAGGTTCCTTTAAACCTTGTAGTCAGAAAAAGGAGCCCCGCGAAGCGGGGCTCCGTCGACCTTTCTTCGAAAGCCCTCTTCCTCCGCTTTAGAAATAAAACGAGCGCTCCGCTTTAGAAAAAAAAAAACACTCTACAATGAAGAATTATTTATTCATGCAACTCAAACTATTATGGCACTTTGAATCACACAGCAAAAGCAATCCATCAAAAGTGGTTTTGACTGATACAACCAGTCAAAACCACTTTTGACGGAATCACTTAGTCAAAAGTACTTTTAACCAGCTCCATTGGGCAAAAGTAGTTTTAACTGTTATTTTAGTCATAAGTACTATTGACTAAAGCATACGGTCAAAAGTACTTTTGACTGATTTTGCTAGTCAATAGTACTTTTGACTGGTTAAGAGTATTGACTGCAACATATATATACTGTATTTATATCATGAAAATGCGAGCTATCATATTTTTGCCTGGCAAGTCAGAGCGAGCAAAGTAATAGAGCGGGTGAGTGACATGATGCGACACGGTGAGTCGGAGGCCATTTATCCAACGAAGTGGTGGGCAAAAGCTAGTAAAATACATATAAACTTTTTCAGCTTACGCAACAAATATATTACCTACAGTAAATCATACCACATAATGGTCTCTTAATATCACCAAAGACGTTACGAATTCCAACAAATATTTGAATATAATTAATCATTGCTTTCGCACTTTCTATCGGATCATCCACATAGAAAATTCTTTCAAAATAACCTCTTATTTTGTCTTTTACAGTCGCCATAGTGTCAAAAGCTGAAAGCGTACTGTTAAGAAAATTAAATTTCACAGTCGTTAACACCTCCAATTAACACCCAATTACAAGAAAACAATTAATTGTAAATACAATATTCAAAATTGGTCTCAATATTATTTTATTGTCCATCGTTAGATACGCTCTGTTAAACGTAAATTAAATGGTAGTTATTAAAATAATGTCAAACAATAGAATTTTTGTGTTTTAACTATTGAATTAATTATTGACGATTAAATAATATGGCAACAATTCAAACAACAACTATAATGGTTGCTTGAAAAAAACACCTTAGGGAGCTTCAAGACAAGTGAGTTAAGAAAACCCACCAAATTCAGATGCGTCAGTGAAAAAGGCTCATATCCAAAGAGTACCGAATACAAACTCTTGCCATTATTCCAGATTCAGTCACATAGAAGAAAATCTTCATAGTTGTATCACAGAAGCAGTTCTGAGAAATGAAGAACAAGAATTTCTTCCACGTGTGCCAGTAGCTCTGAGCATTCGCATCATTGTCTGTGTAGGGTATTATGAAACCGCAAGTTAAAATTTTGCTTTTTTTATATGTTTCATGGCCGTGCCATTTGTAACGTTCTCCCTGTTCGCAGGATTATACTTATCTAGTCATAATTCCTGAGCTAACTCGCTTCGCTCGGGAGTCTACGCTGTGTCGAATACGCCACAATCGAAGCGGAAAGACCCCACTTAGAGGAGAGAGGCCACATAGCATCCTCACCTTCCACCATACGGTTGTTTGGAGAAGTCCCTAGATTTAGGCTTAGGAGAATACGTCCGTGTTTGAAGCAAACGGTGGATATTACCGCCCGCGCTGTTACTAGAGCGAAGGAAATGATACCTAATGTTTTCATTCCTTATCTTTGCATGTTTTAACGAACGTCTGCCATCCCTAATTTTTTCGTCCCTCCCAATGAAATGATCGTTATATTACTCGTATTATGTAACAGTCGAATGAGATTAAAAAATTAATAAATTGACTATTGACTAGCCCACGATCAAGCAAAATGGCGCTATAGTTTCCTTAGAAAACTTTTCCCTATAGATCTACTTAAATCCTTCAGATTTACCCCTGTTGGCCTACAGAATGACTCTGTATATAACAAAAATGAATAAATATTCGTGTCCATTACATTTTCGTAACGTAAAACCAGAGAAGATACAATTTCCTTGTCAAAATATGGGTGAAACAATGCTTATCCATGGCTCGTGGTATTTGGCGTTCATTTCCTAAATGGTTGTAATGTACGTACGTAGGTATCTATGTGTGTAGTCTACACGGTGATTGATTCTGCAGTACATTTGTTACCTCTACCGGCAGTGGGCGCGGTGTCTAAATTAATCACTCAATTAAGCGAAGTGCTTGCTCCACATTCATTGGGGTCAGAAGGTATAATGTTCGGTAATAGGTCAGTTTCTTGGAAAAATAGGCCGCTTTTGTAAATACCGATATTCTTAAGTACACTGTTACGTTGTTAAATGCCCATTTCATTTATCATCAATGTCGATGGGAATAGAAAACCAAACCATTAATTCAAGGATTTTTTTTTAATGATTTTCGCAAGATTTGCATTTATTGCTTCTTAGGATGTATCTTACTCCTCTTAAAATGAATTTGAAAAGATGTTTGTAGGTACTATTCCTAGCTGCCAAAAGTGTTACGGAATACACAATTCAATTCAGTTCCAAGGTTCAGACTCCGCCATTAAGAATATTCTGAGTAAACTCATCACAATAACTTGTATGTTTACCTATTTTAGGTTGTGTTTTCTGAAATCATAACTTTAAAGGGTAACCCGTAACTTTAAAATAATAATACATAAATAGCTCTTTCGAGAATCCTGTATAAATAAATAACAAACCTTGTATTCCTTTAATAAGTAGATATCCAATTTGACTCTATTTACTTTCAAAACTAGTGGGTTATTACGTATTACTTATTACGCTTACAATAGCAAAGCTTTCTCAGAAAAAAACATGCACACTTTGTATTAGCCTATTATGATTTAAATTTTTTGACAGAACTTAAAGAAATCATGATGCATCCCATAGTAATAAGACAACATGTCGCCGAAACAATACTGGCTTCTTTAGATTTCTCTAAAATGTCTCCGCAGCTACCGACACGTCGGTCGGCGTCACCCGACTATACGCCTCACGACCGTAGACGACGCGGCGACGTGTCGTCCGACCGTAGTTGTAGCGACAGTGCGGCACAAAAGCTGTGGGACCTGGGGAAAAAAACTCCTCCAAAACGCTTCGTCTTGTGTTTGATAGAAGGTGTCTTGGATAATTCTAGGTATCTCCTAAAAGTCCATAATAAACGAAAGCCTGGTTGTGGAGGTAGATGATTGTGGAGGCAGATAGGCAGTCCCTCCTGATGAAATAAGTACAAGTACTCAGCTACACTCGGTTAAAATAGTAGCGGTCAGTTAGGTAAAGGCTCAGAAAAAACTGAAACACAAATCTAAATTTGGCTTTTTAACAGAAAGCAGCAATCTCATTAATGTTTCAGTTACGTAAATAAGTTGTTTAGTACCTCGCCATCACTGCTGAATCAGTGGGCAGGCTAATATTGACAGTGAAAATAACCGTTTAGTAGTTCCCTTCCAAGTTCCATTAAGGTCAAGGTAAGTCACGGACTTTACCTTACTTTCGTTTCCAACTCCTACGTACTGACGACAGTAATGCAGTACGTAGGAGTTGATAGCGAAAGTATCATAACAAGATATCCTCTCTCTTACAGCTTATATTAAAATACTTACACGAGTGATGTAGTGGTGTAGTGGGTATTGGTGTTAATGAAAACGAGAAAAAAATATCATTAAATTATATCCACTAAGTACCTAACATAACCCAACTGGAGTCGCGGGTTCAATTCCCGCACGGAACAAATATTTGTTTAATTGTAACCAAGTAGTGGTACCGAGTCTGGGTGTTTGTGAGTTTCTGTGTTTGTATACGCACTGAGAAAATTACAAATGTGGGGCCAAGTTTGAAAAAAAACGCATCAGGATAGACAAATATACTTGTCTAATATTGTAAATATGACAATCATTTATGATTACCAAAATCAATGGATTCAATCGAATAACCTCAATAACAAACTTTGATTTAATCGTTTTTTGTGTGTTTACCTAATCATTTTTCATTTATTGGGTATGTGTACTTTGCTTCAGTAGGCAAACAATAAAATAAAAATGCTGTCATTTTTGTTTCATCGTACACAGGAAACTGAACCTTATCGTCGCTCGAGCCAAAAGTTCGGACTAAGGTGGGTATTTAATTACTTTTAACCGACCGTTACGCTGACTCTGGATACATTTATGGGCAGACAGCCAAATTGGATCATAATTCTCTTAGGTATTTCGCACTGAGGATTTTTATGACGCAAGTTAACACTTTCAGTGTCATTAATTTTTCATTAGCACACTTTTTGGAGACATTTGAACACAATTGGCTATTTTTAACTTTTTTGACCCTATAACGATCGTTTTTGTGTCGCTTGATTCTATACCTAGGTAGCCACATAATATTATAGGTAGGTAACATTTTAGATCCTTCTTAAGGCGCGTTTCCATTATGCAAGTGATTTGCATACTAGTTGCAAGTTGCATGCAAATTGTATAGCGGAAACTACAACTTGCAAACAAGTTGCAACTTGTATGCAATTAGGTTTAAACTTGTACGCACAATAATCAAATCGGCACATTTGCACGCAAGTTGCAAACGCATGCGGTCGTGCATAGAGGATTACATTGTTTATGACTTTATTACTTTGTAAAAATGACTGCTAAATGGGATACGGAGAAAACAATAATGTTTATTGAGGAATATAATATCATAGACATGATTGTCTTTGGGAACCAAAAAACAATCTTTACAAAAAATCTAGAACTAACTTGTATACCACTAAAATCTTGTATGCAAGCTGCAAGTTGAACAAAATCGTGTTTCCAATTCAAATCACTTGCACACAAGTCTGACGTCATACATGTATGCAAACACTTGCATAATGGAAACGCGCCTTTACAACAAGGGGGAAACGCGAGGACTTGGTTAAGTTTTTATTTCTAACTAGGAACTGATAGAGCCAAAGGAGAGATCAAAGACCTTGCAGAACTGTTGTTGATGCAAGATGACTTGGTACTGTTTTATTTATAACTGTTAACTGAAAGAGTTAAAGTTTTCTGGGCGTGAGGCCCCGTTTGGTGCGAGACCATGAACTAGGGTCCGCTTGGCTCCCATGCCAGCTATGCGGGATTTATAAAGTTTACAACGAATCGCCGTTCTAGCTAACTAAATACGCTTTATTTTCATAGGGTTACATCAACCCCGCGACCCCAGCAAGAGTTTGGCCCTACAGGGCCTTCTACAATTTGCTGACAGCTAATTGTGGCACGCATGGAACACGAAGCGCTGTCTATTGGGTCTGGTCGTGACGGACAGCGAGCTTCGCTTATCTCGCCATCCGCAACCGCCCACGCCTACCGTGATCTGCAAATGCCCCGTTCTGTCCGACACCGTATTAGGCGTCTTGTGTACCTACTACTCTTGCAAATCAAATATATAAAAAAAAAGTTTACGACGAATTTCATTTCAGTGATTGTTCTAAACTTAATATAATTAAGCAGCATGTTGACAAATTGTGTAAACGTATATATTTTTTTCTGGTCTAATAAAGATTATTATTATTATTAATTGAGAACCTCCACGTTTTTTTTAAAGTTAGTTAAAAATAGTTGACAATAAAAACCTACCCATTCCCAAAACATACTCATGAGGCCCCGTTTGGTGCGAAGCCATGAACTGGGGTCAGCTTGGCCCCCACGCCAGCCATGCCACTGAATTTACAAAGTTTACAATGAATCGCCGTAACAGCTAACTAAACACGCTTTATTTTGCACTGTAACCCTCTAAGCGACCCCAGCAAGAGTTTGGCCCTACAAGGCCTTCTGCGATTTGCTGACAGCTCCTTGAGAGACGTATGGAACACGACGCGCTGTCTAATTGGGATCTGGTCGTGACGGACGTCGAGCTACACTTTACTCGCCGTGCGGTGCGCAAGCCCACGCCTACCGTGATCTGCGATTGCCCCGTTCTGTCCGACATTGTATTTGGCGTCTTGTGTACCTACTACTCTTGCAAATTACGAAGTACTTAATTAGTTACTAAAATCTTATATTTCTTTTTAAACTTAAGCAAGCAAACAGAGCTTAAGTACACCTAACAAAGCGAGAAAAAACGACAACTCGTAAAAAAAAACTATAAAAATGTTCTATTCCACGGTGCGGCGTGTCTAGTTTCTGTAGAAAGGCTTTAATTTCCGTTCTACAACGAGCGGTAGGTAATGGAATGAATCGGGAGAGGTAATTACTCCTGCAACCGTTACGTATTGTAGCCTGAAGCGAAATACGTCGGTCTTGATAATGTGGAAGGCATTTTTGTCGTGGGTTTTAGAACCCTCTGGGGAATTATACCATTTGCCATTCAAGTTTTTTTTTCTAAGTAGGTAGGTACAGTCAGAATCGAAAGTTGCTGACCACATTCTGATTTTCAAAATTGCTGTACACCATAATTATAAGTATGTAGGTAATGATGCGGTGTACAGCGATTTTGAAAATCTCAATGTGGTCAGCAACTTTTGATGCTGACTGTACTTAGAAACGTATAGTTATCGTAAAAATAATCGATAAAATCATATCATTCCTAATCCTTGTTCTGTTGCTTCGTTGATTTAACGTCAATGGACTAGAAGTCGGCTAATTAAATTCGCATAAAAGCCAACTAGTCGTCTAATTTTTATTTTGTGTACATCGCAACACTACTACCGGGTTCGCAAATTCCGTGACCCCGGAACGGAAAGGGCTATTAAAGGACACCGTGGATTTTAGCCAGTATAAGTCTGACAGTCCCCCCGACTGTCAGACTTAACTGGCTAAAATCCTCCTGCCCTGCCCTGGGTAAGACGACCGATCTGATGATATTACCACGTTTAAAAAAACACACCCCTTTTTCCCACACGGGAATCGAACCCGACACTCAGTGATTTGCTACCGTGTAACAATAGGTACCTAGGTATCTACAAAGTGTGATTTTTATTTTCTTTTTTTCCTCTCTCTAGCTTTGTAGCGTATGTTTTTATGTTTATTTTGTGTTAATGAAAACGAAATTAATCTAGATCAGAATAAAGTATAAAATCGAATGCATGTAGCTAGAAAACTAGACTTCAGAAAAATTGTATTGAGTTCAATGGGCAATAGGGAAACAGGGAAACTAGAAATAAAACTTATTCTTCACCTTTCAATTTATTTAACACGCAGCAATAACAGACATACAGGTTAACAAAATGTATATAAGACATACTTTGCACCATAGACATAAAGCATAGACCGAACATTATCTGGTTAAAATTGCATTACTCATCATCTATCTCTTTCTTGTAAGACATAAAGTGTCTCTAACTGCACGTTTTTCTCTCTTTCTAGATCTAGAGAGTACGGCATTTTTATTTGACATTTGACTAGGGAGGACTGCCTATGCTTTAAATCTATGCTTTGTACCACTTTTGAACGTATTATGCAAAGATCTATAGAGCGAAGTAATACTTTACTGGCGCGTCATTCGAAAATGATCCGTACTTGTATCTACAAAAATATCATATTCGAATGATATCTATTTCGGAGTATTTCTTAGGAGTATGCACATTAACTTCATACAAATAAGATTCATTTTCGTATAAAACACACACATAGCTTGAATTTACTTTGTTGCCAGTCAGTTTAACACTGTTTGACTAATTACTTCCATAAAAGTTAGGAACATCTCAACATTTTTACATAGCAGGTAAAAAGTTTTAAGAAACTGATATAAAAACAAAATTGAAACAAATTATGTTAAAAGTTTATATTACAAAACAAAATAAAGAAAGATGGTAAGTGGCTTACACAATTACTCTGTATTTCATTCACACAATCGCAAAACAACTATGTACAAAACCAATTAACTAATTCATAAACAATCTACTTTTTTTAATATTTATGTGTCAAATGCCTCGGTACTAAGTCAGTACTTTCGTGATACGTATAGCTATACAAGTCTTTTCTTCGGGCGTGGTCCCAATTGAGGTCTCTTGGTATACTGGAAGGGAGCCCGCGACTGACGGGATTGATCTACGGTTGGCTTTTGTTTTTCTATCTCGTTGTTGAGTAGTTGGTCCAGGGTCTGTTAACCAAAAAGGTGGGCTTTAATTTAGAATCTGGTCGCGATAAATATTGTTATTACATAATATAAAACCAGTCCCCAGGACTGGACTGTCTGTGTGTTCGTGACAAACTCAAAAACCGCTGTACGGATCTTCATGCGGCTTTTTGGGGTCACAATTGCGCACATAGACATCTAGGATTTAAGTTTCCTATAAGAATTCCATACAGACAGACCTATATTTTTAATTTAACCCTTACCTTAATTTCAATAAGCCCTCTATCTTTCAATGCTTTCTCGATGTCCTCAAATTCTTTTTCCAAATCCTTGTTTTTACTTTTTTCTACAGCTCCTCGAATTTTTTGGACCTGAACAAAAAGATTTACATTTCATATTTTGATAAATTTTCATTTCATGGCAACCTAAGCTGGAAATTATTATGTAATCGGTATTGTTGCACCATATTCTAACAAATAAATATTTTTGGTGTTATTTGTTATCCAAATCTATGAATTTGGGGCCCTATTGCAAGATTTCTGTATTGTATTTACAAGAACTATTTTTTCCTTAAAATTAACGTCAAAGTTACAGTTTATGTCACAAGAACGGAAAAGTCATGATAGGGCCTTAAAACTCAATATGATGATGATGATGATGATGATGGGACTCCCTTTTCCGCACTTAGACTCTCATTCGGTCCGTTGTGCGTGGGGATTCTGGCTAACAGAGCCAGCCTAGCTCCGCCCAAAAGCACAAAAGCTCCTGGACAGAACTCAATATAATAAATGCAAAAGCGAGTATGATTGATTATTCGCTTTCATGCACACCAATTTTGTTTTGGTGTTGAAATTTGGTTCAGCTTGTCCCATCTAGGGATACTGTAAATGGTTACGGGTTACTTTTTGTGCATACATCTTGAAGGGGGGAAGGGGGGCAGCGGCGAGCAAAAGCTAAAAAATTACGTACGGTTTCTTCAAAGAAAGTGTGTTTATCCTTATGCATGGGACTATCAATATCCAATACTGTTCTCAAAATGGGCAACGTATCTTCTACTCTGCCCATATCTGCTAACGCCATTGCCTGTTGGACAAAAAAAAACCTAAAATATCTGTGCAGAATTGTTAATTATATTGCATGAAACCATTCAAAATGAATGGATATGTCTTGATGAAAAGACTATTCAGAAAATATTAGAATTAAGAAATAAAAAGATGATAAAGACATTTAGCTGTAACCCCAAATAAAATGTGAATATAGGGATGAATACTTATGTAGAAATTTTTTTTTTTTTTTTTTTTTTTTTTTTTTAATATTCTTATTTCCATTTGCAATCGGTCGCAAGACCATAAGCGAATTCGTTCTTTGACAAATGACGTTATGGTGGAGCAGCCAGTGCTGCGCCTCCCACTCATAGAAGGTGGTTCCTCTTCAGCCTTTTTACCACCGCTGTCGGGTTTAACAAGTCAGTGACTAGTGCGTTTGGATGCAAGGTTAGGCGTGCCTTGTGTTGTTTTTTGTATCGTTCGATTTCAGAGGTAACAGATGGTATTTGCAGGTAGTCGTGGATTTCGTCGTTCCGAGCAAACCAAGGTGCATTTGCTATTGATCTCAGGATACCGTTTTGGACTCTTTGCAGGCAGAGTATGTTGGTTTTGCTGGCAACACCCCACAGTTGGATCCCATAGGTCCATATGGGCTTGAGGATAGAGTTGTAGATGAGGAGTTTGTTGTCCAGAGAGAGCACAGAATTTCTTCCCATGAGCCAATATAGGTTGCGGAACTTGTGGTTTATTTCGTCCCTTTTACTTTTGATGTGATGCTTCCACGTTAGGCGCCTATCTAAGTGGAAGCCGAGATATTTAACACAATCTGTGTGTGGTAGGGTGTCGGGACCAAGTCTTACAGGGGGGGTGTTTCCATGCCTGAGTGTGAAGGTAATATGATTAGACTTGGATGCACTGGCTCGAATTCGCCACTTTGAGAACCATTCATGAGTTTTATCCAGCTGTATTTGGAGTCTTCTGCTGGCCATTTCTGGATTGTGATCAACCGATAAATAGGCTATGTCGTCGGCATATGTTGCTACTGTTATGCCATTTAATGTGGGTAGGTCTGAGGTAAATATGTTGTACAACACTGGGCCAAGAACAGATCCCTGTGGTACACCAGCTTCCACTTCAAACAATCTTGATCTTGCTTCGCCTTGTTTCACTCGGAAGCAGCGGTCTGATAGATATGACTGGATGAGTGCGAACATAGAATGCGGAAGTTTATCTTTCACCTTGGCCAGCAATCCCTTGTGCCAGACACGGTCAAATGCTTGTTGTACATCAAGAAATGTCGCTGAGCAATACTTTTTGGTTTCTAAAGCCTGTCTTGCCGTCTGGTAAACACGGTGAACCTGTTCTATTGTTGAGTGCGATTTCCGAAAGCCAAACTGGTGAGACGGAACTACATCATTGTTGTCAATGAACGGTTTCAGTCGGTTCAGGAATATTCTCTCCCATAGTTTGGAGAGTACAGGCGTCAAGCTTATTGGCCGGTAAGATGAGGCTTCATATTCAGGTTTACCTAATTTGTGGATCATGACAACTTCTGAGATTTTCCACAGGTTAGGAAAATGAGATGTTCGAAAAATTGCATTGAACAGACTAGCTAAAAATGAAATGCATTTTCTGGGAAGATTTTTAAGTATGCAAGGAGTGACCAGATCGAATCCCGGCGCCTTTCTCGAATTCAGTTGTCTGATTTCCTTCGCTATTTCTCGAGGTGTTGTTGGTATAATGGGCATACACATCTGTAGATCTTGTTCCAATACTGTGTCTATTTCATGTTCATCGGCAGCGCTCTCGTTTGGTTTGAATACAGAGTTCAAATGCATTGCGAATACTTCAGCCTTTTCCTGTTCTGTTCTTGCCCAGGACGTTTGTGATCTGATCGGAGGATAAGACTGTTGAGGCTTATCTAAGTTTTTAGTTGCTTTCCAGAGTGACTTCGAGCCAGCCCCCGTCGGAGACATCATCTGTAGGCTGGTTCTCAATATTAAGTTATTAGATTCGCGAACTAGAGCCTTTAACACTTTTGCTGCTTTGTTGTAATTAAGTTTATCAACAGGATGTCGGGATTGATGCCATGTTCTTCTAAGTCGGCGCTTTTCTAGGATTTTTTCCTTTATGTCTGGTGAATGAGGAGGGTTGGTGAAACCTTTGGGCTGAGAGGGTGTGTTGATCCAAGCAGCAACTTGAATAGTATTAGTGAAATATCTGCAGGCGTTATCTACATCGTTCTGGTGCTTCAGTGGTATAGCAGCAGTAAAGTTTTCATTGAGGTAGGACTTGAAGCCATCCCAGTCAGTTCGGCTATTCGTTAGAGACTCGGTTATTTCCCGAGTAAGCTCACCAGTGCTAATTGTGAGGATCACCGGTGTATGATCTGATGAACCGTCTAGATTTGATTCGATGTTTGTGTTTAAGCTATCTATGCCCTTATTTATGAAGAAATCTAAGAGATCTGGCAGTTTCTTTGGGTCGCTAGGCCAGTAGGTAGCCTCGCCTGCAGATATCGGTTTTAAGTGATTTTCATCAATACAGCGTTTCAAATCACGTCCACGAGTGGTGGTGCAACGGGATCCCCAATATGTGTGTTTGGCATTCCAGTCACCACCCGCAATAAACCTATGGCCAAGAGTAGTGAAGTAGGTTTTGAACATGTCTGTTGTTATTTTGTGTCGTGGTGGACAGTAGATTGAGGAAAGAATAATAGGGCCTGCTCGGTCCTCCAATCTGACCGATGTACCCTGTAGATGCACTGTTGAATATGATTCAACCAGTGAATGTCTCAGATTCGCTCGAATGGCTAGCGCTGATCCAGCATGCGCACTACCATCAGGATGGGGAGAATGGTAAATGTTATAGCCTTTAATGCGAAATGAGCTTCTAGACGTCCCGTGCGACTCTGAGATTAAGACTACGTCTAGTTTGTTGGCTTTGATTAAAGTCTCCAATTCTTGGATATTAGGAGCCAATCCATTGATGTTCCAGATTGCGATTCGAAGAGAAGTCATTTATGATGTTAGTTTGGTAATGACTGTAGTCAGTAAGCCCATTAGGGTACTGATTTGTTGCAGTAGTAAGTCGATTTTTTCATTTTGTTTCATAAGGAGTTGTTCCAGCATTGTTGAGTTTTGTTGAGGGTGTTCTATGAGACCAGTTGTAGTGACATCGTTTTGTGGAGAAATGTTGTGGCGTCCAGCAGCAATATCCGAGTACGTTTGGTCCGATCTGCGATAGGAGTTTTGTTGGGGTAGCCCGGAGCGCGAGCGTTCTAGAGTAGTATTGGTGCAGATTAGTTCATTAGGAAAGTTGGAGATGTTGGTTGGAGTAATCCTAGGTTTGGAGTTGCCTGTTGGAATATTTCTAGGTTTAATTTTTCTTGACAATATTTCTTGATAAACTTGACAACCCTTGTAATTGGCAGGATGATCGCAGGAGCAAAGAGCGCATTTGGCGGGAGTATTTCTGTCTTTTTTAGGGCATTCTGAAGTTTTGTGGCCTTCCCCACATTTAACACATCTATATGGTCTCATGCAGTTGTTTTTGCAGTGACCATATTGTTGGCATCTTTGGCATTGTACTATTGACTTATTTTTGCGTGGATCTTCAATTTTAATACGTTGGTGATGGATATATTGAATATTTTTAACCAATTTATTATTTGGACTGGGTTCCAAATTAACAAAAAATGTGGACGTAGGTATTTTGTCTGGTCCATAGCGGTGATTAATGATTTCTCCTCTGACCTTGTTACCAGATTTCTCTAATTCTTGTATGATGGCATCATGTGGAGTAGTATGATGTAGGTCTTTTATTACTATTCGGTAGCATTTCATATCTTTACGAGAGAAGGTGTGTCCAATTAGTCCCTTCTGTCGTATTAGATCAATGACTTGCTTGTAGTCATTAGTAGTGCTAACCATTACACGTAGGAGGTTTTTATTTATTATTTTATATCGAAACTTTTCCAGGCCAATTACAGACTCAATTAGTTTGGTAAGCTCGTTTAGATCCTCAATCCCATACAGAACAATAGGAGGTGGCTTGTTTTCTGGTTTGGGTTCAGTATCTGTTTCCTCTGTTAGATCAACCGGCAAGTTTGAGAATCGGTTTTCTGACTCAGTTGGAGGAGGCGAGTTGTCGCATATTTTTCTTTTCTTGGATGTAGGGACTCGTTGCCATGGCGGAGGTTGTGTTACATCTGTAGAAGGCAGTGCAGGTGGTATTGGTTCCGTGTCTTCATCTGAGTCATTTTCACAGGCGAAAATGATGGGATTGCTGGAAGAACCCGACTGCTTGGATGCAATTTCATTTAGTGAGTTAGATCGTTGTCTATTGAAAAGGCTCGGATGAAAGATTTGTTGTACAAGTTTCTTGGGCGAAGTTTTGTCCTTATGATTTTCATCAGAATTATTGGTTTGACTTAGAGTGTGATTTACTCTAGTCAAATTGGTAACATTTTTATTACTCATGGTGGTAATTATTTTCTTATACTAGCAACACTGGCTGGCCAAATGTCAAATGACATTATGACATAAACAAAATATGAAAACAAAATATGAAAAAATTGAGGGTGGGTCGTGAAAACTTTAGAAACTTGTATGTCACTTTAGTTTTTAGTATCACTATTTCGTGTTCAAATCACTTATTGTTTTAAGCTACAAACGCTTGTTCATAGGTTTCACAGTTTTAAGTTCACTTTCACAATGTTTTTAAGCACAAACTCGCGGTCTAACACTTGAAAGTCACTTGTTTCTCGGACAGCGTGTCTACGCGTGTTGCGGTCGATGACAGTTGAGACTTATGTAGAAATGAAGCAGTTATTTTGATGTGAGCTTACCTTAATATTCCTAATAGTAACATAATGCTGCTTTTGTGTAGATATTGATTCCATGGCTATGTGTGGCGCTCCTTGATTCAACGCCAAAGCTGTAAAGAATTTATAATATTTTATAGAAAAATCTTACAATTTGTATTTAGCTTGTGTCGTGTCTTTGTCTCACTAAAGAAAGAAGACCCGAAACAAAATCGGGGATCCTCTCCAAAGTGAGAAGGTACTTCATGCCTTAACAGCTGCTTAACTTGTATAAAGTGCAAATAGTAGGACACAAAAATATTTGTTCTGAGCGGAAATCGAACCCGCGACATGCAGAATGTTTGTTTGACTCAGTTGTGCCAGAACTACTGGATAAGCTGGGTACTCACTTCAGTGATGCATGTAACGTATCAGATACGGTATCAAGTGAGAACGTAGGCACGAGCCTGCTGCGAACCACTCGCTATAAGCTCGCAGTGACCCACCGAGTGGCGGTATCACTGCGAACACAAAGGCGGCTGGCAGTATGCTCGGACGAGCCATACCCACCTGCAGGTGATACAGTATCTGATTAGTTAGTGAGTACCCAGATATAGATTTGAATTAAAGGCAGAGCTTGATCATTAAAGTCTCATCCCAACTTACAGATAAGTATCCCAATATTATTATCATAGAATTAGCAAATTTTAAAAAAGCTGTCACTTCTAAATAAGTATGTTAAAAAGGTACAAACCTGCAAAGAATGTACATGCTCTTCTGACTGGCACACTCCCAGCACTAGCCATGTCAGACCACAGTTTGGATGCATACTGTAAACTCTTTGGTGAGTTCTGAAATTGAAATTTATTGTAATATTTAAGTCAAACTTGAAGTTAAAATCGTGTTGCATATTACCAAATATTTTACATCAATAAGGAACTACTGTAATGGTACAATTCTACCGAAATAGTGTGCGGCACAGTTCAGAAGTCAGTACACTAAGTTGTTATCACATTTAGCGTCTGTGTTGATCGGCAAGGCTATACATTACTTTACACTTAACTAAGCAAAGCAATGTACAATATGTAATTTTTACAATGTTCTCACAATTTCGAGAGAGTCGCCCAGAGCGATCATTTGTGTCCCACACCAATGGGATCACATTTTAAGGCTTGCTTTTTTGAAAATTCTTTTAACATACTCACTTGTTTATAACATGCTGCAAGTATCATAACCACACAATACTTGGGGAACTTGCTCATGTTAAGCTGTTTCTGTTGTAACCTTTCAAACACTTTGTACATCTCGTCATACATCTCGTGGCTGTATAATAGGTCCAACAGAATGTGGTATGACACTTGCTGGTCAAAGAAAGTGTCGTTTTTTGGATCATAGAAGCACTGAAATAAATGGTTGGAGAGGTTAAAAGATATACTCATCTGCCCAGCACATTTTCAAAGGTTGGTGAGCATCAGAAGATTGGCAGACGAGAGCAACAATTTGAATAAATTGTTAAAAACCTTATTTACCTCTAGTGCTTCTTTTGGTGCATCTAAGAAATGGAACATTCTCATTACAACAGGTCCAAAGATATAAGAACCAAATCTTAGCTCAGAATTCTGAGAATTGAACCTGGAAAATATAGTTAAAACTTTTAGTTTCATAATTTGGGAAAAATTAAACATTTATGATATTAAAAACACTTTTTCAGTAGAATAGAATTTTTATTATTTGTGATTATAGTGGCAACAGAAATAAACATTCTGATAAGATTCTGTTTACCTATTATACATCATGGAATAGAGCCTGCTGCTACAGCAGAGGTATATTATTAGCAATCTATTAGTTTTTGGGTATTGAACCCTGAAACAGACAAAGACAAAGTGAAATGATAAAATTGTTGCGTTAATAGAAATTACTTACTTATGAACCATATTTAAAATGAGTTTCAAATCGGTAGGCTCTGCTAAGTGGATCATATTTTTCAAGTCTTCTGTAAATATCATCTGTCCCTGGGATGACACGAATTCATTCATTTTATTTCTGAATTTGTCGGCGTAACTGGTGAATTGTTCTTTGGCTCTTTTTCTTGTTTGTAAGAAGCCATCAATTCCTAGAGCAGCTGGCGAATAGAGGTTTCTAACTGCAAAAATATATGAAAGATGAAAGCTTTGCTTTAAAGTCGCATTTTATAAAATGTAAATTACTCATTTGGGTGTAAATCTTGTATTACTCTCTCTCTCTTTCAGGAAAATAAAAAGAAGAACTCCAAACTTCAAAACATGAATAAAATCACAAACCTTGAGTCACGTAAGCACCTCTGTATGGTGCTACAAAACGTAAATTTGAATAGAAATTAGTTTTCACTAGGGAATTCACTATTAGGGACATTATAGTTGTTTTTTATGCGATTATCAGTCGGTGTCCAAAATTTTAAAATTTGTACTTTTGTAGGTTATGTTGAAAAGACAGACAAGAGCAAAGTTGCCAGATTTTATTATTTGTAAAGGTGCGATTTGATGACAATATGAGGCCGTATGAGGCTGTTGTACCATGCATTTAACTATTACTTAATCTCAGCGACATCCCGTTAATAAAATTGAAACTTGAAACCACAGACTAGCTTGAAACATAAGAAAAGGTATACGTTTTAGTTATACCCAAAAATTGTATCTTGTAAATGAAAATAAAAAGACCAGAAACCCTACAACAGGAACAAAAAAAAGTCAGTGAAGTGACGTAACAATACAAAAATGGAGGTGTTGATTTGTTGACGTGAAAATGTAAATTTTTGATTTTACCCTTTATTTTCTTTATAAAATTTGATTGTTAGCGTAATTTCAATGAAAATCGGCGTCATTTGAGTGAAAATCCACGAAGTTATTGAATTTCTAAAACTGAAGAAGTGAGAAACAAATTGAGAAATATCAATAAGTGTGCAACGAAATGTAACGATAAAATTGATTTGATGAATCATCTTTGAGAATTAGATAGTTTTTTGAACTACCCAGGGATTTGTGAAAGCATACATTATATTGTGTAACGCAAGAAACCACATGTTTTTAACTTCCGAAAGGTTTCCTGGGTTACACAACTTTCCATCTTGCCTGACAGTATTCGTATCATGAATTTCAGTTACTTTTTTCTATGGTAGTATAATTTAGTGATATTCACACTAATATTAAGGACTGAATGTAACCACAAAAATCTTGACATAAAAATTAAATTATGTGTAAATTTTTTCATTTCAAAGTTTTAACTTCATGCTACGAATACTGTTTTATTGAACTATTTATTCGTAATATCTACATGCTTGTTAAAACAAACATGTTTATATTAGGAATTAGGAGTAACAGACTTATATTGTGTATTCATTTTTAAAACTGTGTTGGTGTAATTATTTTTGTATTTCACTAATTAGCACCATTTTTTCTAGCTAGCACATAGACATTATGATTTGAAGTCCATAACACATAAATAGTCATGGACGGAAGTGTTAAGTGACACATTGATCTCTGGACTTGAGACCGGACAATAAAATATGATGGACAATGTATAATGAGATGAGAGGTCAACAATCAACATGAAAAGTATTGACGACTGAGTAATGTTGGACCTGATGATAGTGGCAGGGTGGAAATGTAATCAAAGATATAGTTAACAATACTTATGTATAGATGTGCAAGCAGTCAACTTCATGAGGGTTGTGATCTTTCAGACTACACCATAACAATACTCAGGGTCTTTGAACAACATTCATGAAAGTGACACATGGCTCATGCTTTTAATACACACAATGGATTTTTATACATCCTATATACTTCAAACCTTTTTATTGAACATTGGCTTCAGTAGTTCTAATATAACTTGTTAAGATTAATAATAATGTTATATCTTTACAGATTAGTGGTGCTGTTCTTACAGAATTTCTTAAGTTCTACATAATTCATTAGAAAGTTGAAATGGCTGACAGTTATAGTAGATATTCTGAAAGCAAATCAAGATATCAAAACAAAGAAACAAATGTTTCAAGGAAACATAAATCTAGGAGAAGTAATAATTCTGATCATAAATATCATGATGTGGAGTCAAAAACACCTCCATTACCAACCAGAAATACCTCCTCGTTGGAAGAATTGCTACAAAAAAGAGAAACTCTTAAACAGGAACTAAAAAACATTGTAAAACATTCTGACAGTAAAGAAAGCAAAAAACGTAAGCATTCCAAAGAAGACTATGCTTATGAAATAATTAGTAATAAAAGAAGCTACAAAGAGAGAGAGACTAAAACCCACACCCATTCAAATTCTAAAAGAAAATCTATTCATGAATCTTCACCAGAACTTGAACACACACAAGCAGACTCAGAAGATGAAGAAAGTATTATTGAACTAAGAAGACAACTACGTAAACAACTCTTAGAAAAATTGAAGGATTCCCATGATAAAAGTAGTGGAAGCAATGAATCAAACAACGAAAACACTTGTACAAAAACTGAAAATAATAAAACTGCTAAAGTTAATCAAAATGATCAAATTATTACAAAAAAAATTACAGACATGTTTTCTGAAAAGGATGAGTTTGATTCAAACAATAGTACAACAAATAACGTAAACCATGATAACAATGAATCTAATTTAAATTTAACTGATAATTGGGATGATCCAGAAGGATACTACAATATACGTATTGGAGATGTTATTAACAATCGATACACCATAAAAAGTATTCTAGGACAAGGAGTGTTTGCCAATGTTGTGAGAGCTCAAGATAACACAGATGGAAATGATTATGTAGCCATTAAAATCATTAGAAACAATGAATTAATGTACAAAACAAGTCTAAAGGAGATATCAATTCTAAAAGAAATAAAGAAAGCTGACCCAGACAACAAATATCATTGTGTTCAGTTCTTTGGACAGTTTATGCACAAGGGTCACCTTTGCCTTTTACTAGAATCTCTGCACATGGATTTAAGAGCTGTCATAAAGAAGTATGGCAAAAATCATGGTATCAACACAAAAGCTTTAATGAGCTATAGCAGACAGTTACTTCTGGCATTAAAACTTCTCAAGAAACTTGGGATTATTCATGCCGACATAAAACCTGATAATATTTTGGTGAATGAAAAGAAAAATGTTTTAAAATTGTGTGACTTTGGTTCAGCTTCAAAGAGTGATGACAATGAACCTACCCCTTATCTTGTATCCAGGTTTTACAGAGCACCTGAAATCATTCTTGGAGTTCCATACAAACATGGTATTGATATATGGTCAACAGCATGTACCATTTTTGAAATGGCTACTGGGAAAATAATGTTTACAGGAAGTTCAAATAACAAAATGTTAAAATGTTTCATGGATTTAAAAGGAAAGTTCTCTAGCAGGCTTTTAAAGCGAGGTAAATTCAAAGATCAACATTTTAATTACAATAATAACTTCCTTCTTCATAAAAAGGATGAATTTACTGGCAGAGAAAAGGTTGTTGAAATGAGCAATATTAATATTAGTCGAGATTTACTTTATGAGCTCCGAAAGTCTTATAGAGGTGCATTTCTGAATGAAGAAAGAAAAGTTTCACAGCTCAAAGATTTACTTGATAAGATGACAATGTTAGACTCTAGTCAGAGAATTTCAGTGACTGATTGCTTGAAGCATCCATTCATTTTAGAAGAATTAGAAAAAGATGCAAGTATAAAATAATAAATCTGTTTATTTTGTTACAATAAGATAAAGTTTAATAAAACAATTTTTTCAATAAAAGTATTTACTTTATTTAACTTCTAAGAGACGAAAACAACAAAAATATACGCCATCAACCAAAATATCACTTAAAATTTTTATATTACCTATGGACTATCACAATTTAAAAGGAAAAATTGACTTGGTCATCAATGGTAATAAAACTGCTGTAGGGAATTGACATGACCACTTCAGACCTCTGTTTATTTTTAGAGTATTTAATAATCACAAATCCAATCTGAGTACTTCAGATAACTGTAATTTAATATGAAATAAATTGGCTTTTATTATATACAGCATTTTAATGAAGTGCTTTTGTATGGAAATTATCTTTTATTACTTTTCAATTAAACTTTGATATTTTTATGATAAAACTTTTATTGAGAGGTGGGTAGAGAAAAATATAATATCAATGAATCTTAGGATATAATTTTAAATTACAATAGAGCCTTCTTTAAAACTATATAAAACATTGCTTTCCATTTTTGCCATTTCGAAAAGTACTCTCTAATCCATAAAAAAAAATATAACAACAAAAGTAAGTAGATATAATGCATCACAGTACAATAACATAATAAACAAACCAATATTTATGTTACTGGCAAAGCCTGCGGTATCATGGAAAAAACTACCTTCATCCTTCGTGATAAGTACAGATTTAGGTTTTTTGAACCATGTACCTACTATAATATAATTATAAACAGTTATTTTTATTATATTTCAAATAAAAGACCCTGAGTAACCTATTTCGAGGTACATTTTTAAAACCAAAGATACTTTCAAACTCCTAAGGCTAGCCGCGCACTGGCGGTTTCTTGTTTCCCCGGTCGCATGCTATGAAGATGGGAGTGTGCTTACTATGGTGACAAAAAGTTCCTAGCGGTCAGGTATTCCTCACAGAATTCGACTTATGTCTGTCAAAAAGTTACCAGTGAGCAGCTAGCCTTAGGAGTTTGAAAGTATTTTCTTACATTTGAAATATGATAACAATATCTGGTATTTTTTTATGTACACATGATTCATGCTAATTGCTACAGGACGAACGAACCACGTGGGAAGTGAGATGCAATTGCGCGTGTAAAACCGATATAATTTTATTGTTACATGACATCTCATGACTATTCCTGCCAGTTAGCATACAAATAAGGCGCTGCACAAGATCTTTAGTACAACACACAACTTATAAACGTCTACGCCTGCAGTTTCATAAAATAATTCAGTTGCAGTTGATGGTCAAAATTGCTCCGTCTATGCAACGCCTTAGGTCACAATCTGAAGTTTATCCCGCATTCGCACGATGCGATGTTAGATTCATTTTGGTTAGAAGAAAACAAATAGTATATTAAGTCATGCCAACGCACGAACTTTGCCCGTAACATATTAAATCACACTTATTCCTTATTATAAAGCATCTGTAGCACGTTTTACAGAATAAAAGAGATATATTTTACAACAGTTCCCTAATACTTGAAGTATGAATACTGCAATGTGTAAAGGACTAATTTAAGTGCATAATAATTTCATGAAAGTTCATTTAAAACTAAGTACAGCCAAAAACTGAAATTAATAAATGAACACTAGATTTCAAGTGATTGCTTTTAAGTGATAAGTTATTATTTTATTTCAGATATGTTCAGATTAATGAGTTACACTTACCTATAATAAACATTAAACGATATGGTCAAATTAAAGTAAATTAGTTTCGCCTACATACTCAACTTGAAAAAAATAATAATTTGATTCATTACTTCGGATGTATACTTCATTTCTGATGTAGTCATTGCCAATGTACTATCACAAGTGCTACAGAATTAAGTTTAATTATATTCAAGGATTAGTGGATAAACTTTTGCCAAGCTTCCGCATACAACTTTATAAGTTCTTTCGTTGCAATGTCTAAAAACTGAACAAGGCAACTAAATATAAAATCACAAGACAAGTCACTACTGTCACAGTAACTTTTATAATAAATCTACATTATAACCACTATTATATAATCTAATGTCAAAATCTTATGGATGGAGCCATTACATGATGAATTAGGTAGTATTAGTTAGCAGAAATGGGATGAAATGCAGTCTCAATTTATTCGATTTGATCACTGGCTTTACTTATCACAAAAATAATGGTATGCAGACAACATAATCGTGTTGGTAAATATAAAAGAGTTGCCTATGAGATTCTTTAAAATATAAAATAATACTAACTAGTAACCTCTCTTTAGTTGCTATCGTTACGCGACTCTAATTATATAGTTTATGTTTTTCTTTGGATGTGTGGAATTGGATAACACAACGACGAGCTTTTTATAATGTCGTGATTGTTGTTATGTTGATGGTATGTTTTGGTTCGGAAAGCCCGAGTTGGGAGCGCCGATGTCTATAGACTGGCCAGACGCTATCGAGTCGGGACTCTGAAGCGACGCGCTGTACACCGGGTTCATGGGAGTAGTCCCGCCGGCCTCGAACAATGTGCTGTCGTATACACTGTTGCTCTGCTGAAAAATGTAAACATTTGAGGCTCAACTAAAAAATGGTTAGAATGAAGGGAAACGGTTCTCCCACCAAAGAAGAGAACAGCAATGACACATTAAATTTTTTAACTATATGGTAATCACAGTTCAGACTTTCCATATAATTTTGTTTAACTGCTGCTTACATGCAACATAAATTGCAAAAAATAGTTTTTTTAATAAGAAGTTACGACTTATAATTGGCCGTGGAGTCGAGTCGTTGACCAGCAATAAGCGACTGTCTACCGGGCCACAACAACCCTTGTTTTCCGAGACACGAGGAAACTCTGCAACTTCGTAAGCATTATAAAATGTTGATATTACCTGATAAATATAATCAGAATCTGTTTTGAGTGAGCTGAAGCTCTGCTGATGTGGCAGGGAAACCTGATCTTCGTCCATTGGCTCGTCCATCTGAGCCTTGTACGAGAACATGATGCTGGGTTGAGATACACTGAAACCACAAAATTGATCGATGTTTAGTTTTCTACTCCTCTAAATTATAATGCGTGGTTGAGATGATCGAATGTGTCCACGCGCCCTGGGTGGAGCGTAGATAAGGGACTGTCAGACTCCCGAGACTCCTACTGACTATAATCCACGGTGTTCCTTCAATAGCCCTTTACGTTCCTGTCACGGTTACTTGCTTATATAGTCCAGCGTCCCAACTCCTTAGAGCTTGAGGGGTGAAAAGTGGACGATTAATGTTGTCTGTGCTGGGGTACTTTTTATTTCACCATTGGAGTTCGAAAATAGTATCTTATTACTACCACAATAAAGGTGCTATCACGGAAATGATTATTATTGCCCAGGAAATATGATTGTACTCACGATTGGTCGTAATTATTATGATTATTAAAATCTCATAATAACATAAACAGGTTGTTTATATGTACCTATACGAGTAAATGGAAATATACGGAAACATTTAAATGAGTCATCTCAACATGTAAGATCGATATTATGACCGTCTAAACGACACTATAATGTCTTTATGAGTCACATGTACACTCACCTGTCCTTCCCAATCAAACATGAACCTTCTATTCTTGTAATAAAATCAAAAATCTTTTATAGAAAAGATCGATCGAAAAGATAGATCTATCGGAGAAAGCCTACCCAAGGCTTTCTCCGATAGATTGTCATCTTGGACTATAAGGTTCAAAATCAAATACAATGCCGGTTAAAGGCGTACCCGATTTGTAAGTCGAAAATTACCAAAAAATATATAAGGTACTCCGTTTCTTGTTTGTTAATGCCATCAAATAAGTCCTCCCGCCCTGGATGGGGTCGACGGGACAATGACTCTTACGACTAAAACTCCACCCTGTTTGTTCGGATGCCTCTCGCGTTCCAAGGCCCCTCAAATCTGCTTGCAAATACTTCTTTTTAGGCTTTACCTCCTTTTATAATTACTCAAAGTTAGAATGACCAGGCTTCTTCTTTGTCTACGTCATCTCTGACCTCGACTATATCAAGAACATGACACTTACAGCATGTAATACCACCTTACCACAGCTATGTGTTGATTTACATACACCGGCAAATTGTTCCAATTTAAAATGCAAACAAAGTTATAAGGATATAGTCATCTTTTGTGATGAGATTGGAAAAGATCTAGGGCCTTTAATAACAGATGAATATCCAGGAAATAAAATAATAAACCACTGTATGCATGGATGTTCTTTAAATGATATTATGAAGAAAATTATTAAATTTAATTTCAAGCAGGACACTACTTTACTAATTTTAATAGGAAATAGAGGAAACTTAAATAAAGGTGAATTGCTACATTACTATAGAACATTAAGTAACTTAAATTTAAGAAAAATTCTTTTGTTTACTTTTCCATATAGTAACAGTTTGCCACAGGAGGAAAATAACTTTAGATTTAATATTAATATGACATTGCACAACTTGACATGTAATAATGATTTATTTCAATTAGTTGACATTAATAATTATGTGGGTGACAATTTTTATTTGACAAAAGATAGGTATCTTGTAGAAAAGTACTATCTTACTAATTATTGTAAAAGACAAATAGCAGTGTCCTTAGCCTACTTTTTTAATATAACAGCCCAGAACTTAAATAAACAAGATGCTTCTATTGAACAATGCAACCTTGATTTCAGTAACACTTCTAATAATTTGGTAACATTAACTGCATCTAATCATCATTTAAATTAGAACTTGAGACAATAGAGGCAACCTCTTGCAATGCGAGTTTTGGAAATTTGAATAGTATCAACCTGGTGCATCAAAACATTCAAGGATTTTTAAACAAGGAATTAGAAATAGAGCTTTTTTTGAATTGTAATAAAATAGATATTCTTTGTGTAACGGAGCACTGGCTCAAAAGTCATCAGTTCATGTTTAATTTTAGCAATCACCAGGTTGGTAGTTCATTCAGCAGAGTGAATGCTATACATGGCGGCGCATTAATCCTAGTAAACAATCAGCTCAAATTTAAAGACCGTAAGGATATTGTAAGCCTATCCGTTGAACGGACAATTGAAATAGCCTGTATAGAATTGGAGCAGTTTATTATATTAAGTGTATACAGACCTCCCTCAGGGTTGTATGACTGTTTTGAGAGGGTAATGGATGAAGTGCTGCACAGAGTTTGTAATTCAAAAAAAACTATTATAACTTGTGGTGATTTTAATATTAATTTGTTAGAAAATTCTGTGCTAAGTACTAAAATCTTAAGCCTATTCCGGTCATACAATCTTGAAAATAAATTTTTGGAGCCCACTCGAATAACCCCTACTAGTTCTACTTGTCTGGATAATATATATACTGATGTCAAAGAAACTCACAAAGCAATTATTAACCTAATAGATTCTGATCATTGCGGGCAACTTATTATTTTTGAAAATGTTATCAAAAAAGAAATCAAACAAGACATTATAGTCAATCCAAAAACCAAAAGTAGACTGGAAACTTTTAAGAATAAACTTTTGTATAAATTATCTCTTTTGTCAACTAATGATGACCCGAATCAACAATTTAATGATTTTTTCAGTATGTACTGCAAACAATTTGATACCACATTTGTTCCCAAAACAATCTCTGTTAATACTAAAGCTTCATTCAATGACTGGGCCACCATTGGTATTCATAGAAGTAGAAAGCGACTTTATAAGCTGTATGAAGAGAGGTCTTATATTAATACTGTTGAATTTAATTCATATGTTAAAAAATATTCTAAATTATTTAAAAAAGTTTGTTGTGTAGCAAAGGCTCAATACCTGAGTTCTAAAATTAAAAATAGTAGTAATGTAATTAGAACAACATGGAAAATTATTAATAGCGAAACGGGAAAGTCGTGCAAGACGGATAGTGAGTTTAGCCTCGCTATTGGTGATAATATTTTAAATTCAGATACTCAAGTTGCCACAGCCTTTGAGAGGTTTTTCGCCGACATTCCTGTATCGACTACACAATCATTAAACTCGTCACCTTCTGCTGCAGAGTCTTTACTAAAGGATAATGTTCCTGCTTGCGATTCCGATTTTAACTTTCAATACGTAACTTCTAAAGATGTACTCAAAATTTTTAATACCTTAAATATTAAGAAGACCGCTGATCTATGGGGTCACTCAGTAGACGTTGCTAAATCAATTATAAATATTGTAGCTCCTATCCTCGCTTCTATTTTTAATGATTGTATTGACAGTGGAGAGTTTCCTGATCTAATGAAATATAGTAAAATAATACCACTGTTCAAATCTGGTAGTACATCAGACCCTACTAACTACAGACCTATTTCAGTACTACCTACTTTTAGTAAAATTTTTGAAAAACTTATTTTAGTTCAACTGCAGAGTTTTTTTAACAAACATAAATTATTGCATAATAAACAGTTCGGTTTTACAAGGGGTCGTTCAACAACTGATGCCGGTGTTGAACTTTTAGGACATATTTATGATGCATGGGAGGACAAATGCGATGCTTTGGGCATTTTTTGCGATTTGTCCAAGGCATTCGATTGCGTTCTTCACGAAACATTGATCAGGAAACTACACCACTACGGTATCCGGAACGCCTCTTTGGATCTTCTTACCTCTTATTTGAGTGATAGGATTCAAAGAGTGGACGTCAACGGAAAAAGATCGCCCGGATCTGTTGTTAAAATGGGGGTACCCCAGGGCTCAATTCTTGGCCCATTTTTGTTTCTCATTTATATAAATGATTTGCCTTACTTAATAAAGGACAATCATAACATAGTGTTGTTTGCAGACGATACTTCTCTTTTATTTAAACTAAAACGTCAGCAAATCGTTACTGATGATGTTAATAGAGCTCTTGCAAAAATAGTGGATTGGTTTGAATGTAATAATCTTCTACTAAATGAGAAAAAAACGAAATGTATTAAATTTACGATACCTCATGTTAAACAAGTGGACACTGTTATACGGTTAAAGGATCAAGAATTAAAACCGGAAGATACCTCAGTCTTTTTAGGCATAACTTTGGATAATAAACTTCAATGGGGTCCCCATATAGAAAAACTGGCAAAGAAACTAAGCTCTGCAGCATTCGCCGTTAGAAAAATTCGCGACTTGACTAATTTAGAGACAGCGCGTTTAGTTTACTTTAGTTACTTCCACAGTGTGATGTCGTACGGTATTCTTTTATGGGGAAATGCCGCCGATATTCAAACAGTTTTTGTATTGCAAAAGAGGGCAATTCGTTCCATGTATAAATTGAGTCCCAGATGCTCCCTCCGAGAAAAGTTTAAGGAGATTAATATATTGACTGTGCCGTCTCAATTTATTTATGAAAATCTTTTGTACGCACATAAAAATATTAATCTTTTTAAAAAATATAGTGATATTCACAGTATTAACACGAGGAATAAAGATAAATTTATTGTACCAGCAACGCGGCTCAAAAAAATAGGGATTTCGTTTAGATGCCAATGTATACGTTTCTATAATAAACTTCCCGGCCCTATTCAAAAGCTAAGTATTAATAAATTCAAATCATATATAAAACGAAATTTGTCCAAGAAAGCATACTATCATATTAATCATTATTTAGATGATAAAAAGGCCTGGGAATAAGCTGCTCCAATTAAATTCACTCAATGTTTTCTCACTATTTATTTTGACATTTTATTTTGTTCTTTATACACTCAGACATTTTATTATCATTTTGACATGTTTTGTTTTTTTTTTATATATACATATATACACCTTGACATTTTATATTTACTTATCCTTTTTTTTTTGACATGATCTTTTTGTATTTTTTTTTTGTTTGACATGATTACTTTGTAATTTATTTATATTTTTACATCTTTTGACATTTTCTATGTCATTTGTTTTTTTTATTTTATTTTATTTTGTATTTTTGTTGACATGAATTACTTTGTAATTTTAATGTTGTCTTTTATTTTTGTGATTTTACTAGCTTGTGAATATGAGAACAAATGTGGGTTACATTTTATTCTATTTTTTTATTATTATTGATTTTCTTTTTTTTGCGTATTTTGTATTGTCTGACAGTTTGAGTTATTTATGCGGCCTACCCAAATGTCCTTTCTTTGGTATTGTTCGTCGTTTCGTTGAGCTCCTTGTGTTATAAGTTGAGCTACACGGTAACTGACACATGCTTGCACTGACTGGACAGGTCCACTCAAATCTGTGTGGTTCTTTCTTCAAAAGACCACCTCAGACATCTGCATGGTTCTCATAGTACTTTACCAATACAAAATTGTCTGGACTTTAAAAGAGACTGTGACCTCTGAGTTTGTTTCGGATGTTTCTTCTCAGAGTAGTCAGGTACGAAACACCGGCCCCATCTAGTCTAAAAATAGTGTCTTTTGACGTGTAAAAGAGTTTGTAAAAACCAATTTGCTGAATAAATATCATTTATCATTCATTTATCATTTATCATATAACATACATGAAAAATACTGACCTGAAAAATTCGCTAAGGAATGTGTGATAGACGAGGGGAGTGTAGAGCGAGAAGTATAGCCAAGTAGTAACATCGACGACACACAAGCCGGACTGCATGTTGCCCCACGCCAGCAGCCCGGCGCCGACAGCCTGCGTCGTGTCCAATAGTGCCAGGAGCAACACGTACAGGTAGAACGACAGTTTAGCTGCAAAAAGGTTGTTGGTTAGCTGTGCTGGATACAAATCTAACGACATGCCACACGTCATTTCAACGATGAGCCGCAACGCATGTAAAGAAAATAAGTATCGATATCTAACCGCCTAGCTACGGGACAACTCGCTGCAATTTCATTTTTTTTCTTTTTAGTAGGAGGACGCTTCGCCAGCCGCTCTGCGCGGTTTTTCTCTGCATTCTTTTTTTTAGGAAATTCTTCCTGTATCGTGACACTGAGTTGTTACTCAATCACATTAGAACAAATCTTGATGAATTTTGGCATAGATAGCTGGTGGATTTAATTTAATTTTCATAAAACTAATTTTATTTCTTCTCCTTTCTCAGACTTGTTTTTAAATAAATATAAATTAATACAATATGACTTACGCTCTTTTTGTCTTACATAACAATAAGTTATTAGCTCTCGAAGCCATAAAAAATACGCACGGAGTTACACACTGCATGAAAGTAATAGTTACCTACCGAATGGAACAGTTGTTACAGTTAACATTACCTTCAGTGAGTTTATCTGCCATTTTCGACAGTTCTAGATAAGTGTGGATTAAATATCAGAGTCATTGCGCATGAGATCAAGTTGCTTGGTCAACCAATAGCAAGGTTGAATTGATCAATGTTTGTTTAAAAGCTGGATGCAAAAAACTTCGAATTCGCTTCCCTCACTCATGGTCCTACTTTATTTTTGTTTCTTGATCATTTAGGTAAGTAGTTTTACCTAAGAAATCCACTGTGATCCTTCGATAGCCCATTACGTTCCAGGGTCACGGTTACTCAGTCCCGGAACCCCAGACAGGTTGCGATCAAGAATTGACTGCACAATGCTTCAGTGAAAAACCTGTACTTTGACAAAAAAATATTTTGGGGTCGCAAATTGTTTGCATATGCGGGGTCTTTGCGCAGGTTGCGTAATTACCTGCTAACTGCCAGTAAAACTGTGCTTGCAAAATCCCTTAAACTCCCATTACTGGACTAAGCTGATGCCAGTTACCCCGATCTCTAGATTATTTGGTTTGACCAAATAATATGATCATGTTTCAGTTTTGAATTAAGCTCAAGTGTCTGCCTAGATAGGCAGACATAATAAAATTCACGGATTCCAGTGACGATGGATATCGCCGCTGGAATCCGCATATTTTATTATTAATGTACAGTATTCTCTTTAATCCTACCCCTCTCTAACTCAAGAATGTTCTAAAATCCAATGTGGAAAAAACCTCCATAAAAATGTGGACAATAAAAAATTTGAAGGGAGAAAGAATCTACATTTTAAATTCCTCCTACATAAATAATTACACTATTCCGATCTCTGGTGATTACATTATTTACTAACAACAACTTTTAGTAACAAGACATGTTCAGATACAATATCCAATAATAAATAGTACTATCTTGTCACATTATAAATTACTGACTGCATGTTGCAGTTGCATAATTTATTGTTTGTAAATCAATAAATAATGATAACAGAAAGAGGAAACAATTCACATTATTACTGGCCCATTATTTTGATAACGGACAGTCAGCTATAAGTGTATTTACAAGTCATTAACAGGGATAAAGTAATTATTTATATCTTGTAAAAGCATTAAGATTGATTGTTATTCTCTAATATTATTATTACATTTTTTTTTTTTAAATTACAATTTATTTATTCTGGCCCAGGGTTTAGTCTGCACAGATTAAAAGAATTTGGTTCTTTTTTTGCATGGATCCCCATTCTAAATCTAAAATAAAAGTATATAGCTCAAGTTACTCCTACAAAAATCTCTCAATAAGTCTCATCAAGATAAGTTGTGGTTGGGGACTACCCTGAAACTGCTGATCTTATTTGCCAGTACTAACATAATAATACTTTCTTTTACATAATCTAAATGATTGCTTGTTTATTTTTATGTTTTTAATGATGCTTAATGCTTCATCAAAGAAATACATCAACAAAGATCAGAATAACTCAGTTGTCTTAACTGTAAAAAAGTAATCAATATGCTTGCAATACAATAGCTTCTTTTTTTAGTTACCCTTTGCTTTTGGGCTGCAGTCAAGAAAGATCAAACTTGGATTCACTCTTTCTAATTTAATAGGTTTTGAGGACTCAAATATTGCCAAACAATTTCTTTTTTTTTGAACATAGTAACTACTTGAATTTTAGGCAAAGAAATCTACCAATCCTGGTCTCTGATTCTGACAGACAATACATAATGACAAAAATCAATACTTACTTGGTAAAGCAAGATATTCTCTCAATGGAATCCAGGGCAATAGTAGTATTAAGAAGTAAATGAGAGCAAAGACTAAAGATGACGTAAACCAAAACAGCATCCCGCCATGTCCGAACAGATCATAATCTCTGGTGTCAACATGGAACATGTCATCTGGCATGACTATCTCAAGAGTGCCTTGCGTGACGGTGAAAGCAAGGGATAAGAGTGATGTGGCCAGGAGCACATATCTTATACTGCTACGACTATCCAAGTGGCCTGGAACATAAGAATTTAGTTACTTGTATCGGGTTAGTGTTCCAAGGCAAACACAACTAAATTGGAAAAGCTTAGCAGGTGATGATGGTGGATATAATAATTATATCAATAAGTTATTTTGTTTTCAGTTATAAGTTGAGTTGGAATTTTCACAGCTTTACCTAAACATACAAATAAATAGTGAAAGTCAGCATAACAATGTACAATAATGAAAATTAGAACAAGATTAGTCGCCTAAACAAAAAATTTGAAGGTCGTAACTTACCAAATGCCAAGCCAAATATGACAACACTCATCTCTGTGGCTAGCAGGAAGAATCTGACCATGACCCACAACACCTTATCCACCAGTCCACCAAGAGGCACTGCCGCGTTCACAGTCATGGACACGGCACATCGCACCAGGCTTATGATCACATTACCCCATACCAATGTGTAGAACGTCAAGAATATGGGACTGCTCGTAGCGCGCAATTTCAACTGAGCCTTGTTAAATCTTACCACTAAGAAAAGCACGAACAATGCGTTTGGTATCAAAATAATTAAATCCCAAATACGGACCCTGTGAAAAAGCACAACAAAGTTAACACAAAAACATACGCAGAAAAAAATACCAAGGACGCAGAACTTAGATAGGTACCTTGAATTATTTATCTCGTAGTATAAAACATATTTACAAAACGTGTCCTCCGTAACGGGAGGAAAATCTGAGCCATTGGTTCCGTACATCTTCATAATCATCTACTGTTTTGCCATTTAGTTTGTTACGAAAACGTATTGAGCCCGTGGCAGCATTACTCCAATAATCAAGTTATTGAATGGGCCAACGTTACGTCAACTTAGTCCTATCATTATAAACATACACGTTTTGATTCTTCTTTATTATGTATCTAGCTTTTTATTTCAATTAGCAATAACGACACTAATAAAATGATTAGACCACGAGATGATTATTGTGTAAAATACTTGTTTTTTCATTCGCTTCACTTCAGTTCGCTTTTCGTTTGATGTAGTAACTTGACATTGACAATTCCAACAGTGTTACCAACTCTCAGAAATATTTATCCCTAAAACTGGGTCAAAAACCCCTAAAATACCCGTAATTTCTTGGAAAACCCCCTAAAAGTTTAAAAGATACTAAGAGAAATGAAAAAAGTTTTAAGTTTAATTTTTACATTACTCGCAATCTAAAAGGAGCACATTACATTCCTGACGAGTGATTTGAAAGATATGCATTGCACTCCCTAGATAGAATCGATTTCAACGGACAGCTGCCAAATAAAAAAAATATGTTCTTAATTTTAATTTCCTCGTATTCTTATGGAAAAGCACAGTGATTACCTCGGGTAAATTACTTATTTAGTCCCTCGAACTATTAACGCTCTCACTACGTTAAGGACGCAAAACCCCGCCTCGAAAATTAAATACAGTCAAAGTTATTTTTATAGTTTAGATTGTGCCAGAGCTCATGCTTTAACAACTTTACTGATTAATAAAATAAATAAAAAATCCCTAAAAATAAAATACCTCTAGAAAAATCCCAACCCACTTATTTTACCCCTAAATCTGGGGGAAAAACCCCTAAGTTTGTAACACTGAATTCCAAAGACAAATCAATTTTTTTTTTCCCCGTTGTGGGCAGGCTGTGGTCGTTCCACCATACGGCCTCGTCGTAGGACATTTTTTTGCAATTTTTAAATAAAATTCTTTTTGGTGTATTTTTTTCCTTCACTCGTAAAAGACCATGGCTAAATAAATGCATCCAAAACTTATAAAGACGCAATGGATGAAATACAAATGGTAGTCTGGCAATAGTTGGTAATGTTTTGGTTCTAAATAGGCAAATAAAACAAATGAAATGATTCTTATCTAATCAAAATCAATATTTAGATTTTGTGGGATGATGATAGACAATGATAGCACAGAATAGTATATTTTGCAACGATTAAATAAAGAGCGGATTTAAAGCGAGGGCCATTATATGAATCAAGAGCAAGCGAAGGATTTTAATTACTGAATCACGACCGCAGGGAGTGATTTATGATGATTGAATCACGAGCGAAGCGAGTGATTCAAGTATTTAAATCCTGAGCGACGCGAGTGATTCAGGCCTTCGATTTAAATCCGTTTTATTCAAGAGTTGCAAACGATACTTTATACCATGACTACGAGAAAAAGAAAGATTTGAGCGATAAAAGATATTCACCGAAACAAAATAATGATTTTTTTTAATAAGACTGCTCGCGAAGAATCGCTCGGCCACTGCGCCAACAAGCTGACATTAAAATCGGAACAATGATTTGAATTAAGAGTAATTTTCATATTAGCAAGGGGGTTGTCCAGCATCTCGCTCGATGTCGAATGGTACTAAAGTGTTCTAAATTCAAACACCAAAACAGTGCGTAAAAGACTACTTTTACGCACTGTTTTCCGTGAGTAAAAGTAGCTTTTTCGAGGGGGAATGGTATAAATGCCATTTGTTGACAAACGGTCAGTAAAGGTAAACGCAACGCAGTCTTCGCATTACGAACTCTTTGTATGAAGTTCTATGGTTCTATGACACCTCGCACACTCACCCGCCCTGCATCGCAATAGCCGCAGAAGTGGTAAGAAAACGACGACTGCGGGGACAGCGGAGACTGCGGTGCGGCTAGGTCTGCGTTCACCTTTAGTTCACACGGCTCACACCAAGGAACGTATTTTAAGTTTAATTTATTGAAATGCAGCGTGGCGCTGCGCTGCGTTGCGAAAGGTGTATGTTTTCGTGTAAGAATTAGATTTTTAGTAGCTCTATTGAAATGTTCGCGCAGCTTCTGGTCTTGGAGCTGTCTCCTGTGTAGTCTGTGGAATAATCGTAACGTCACAAGGCTTTTTCACACATAAAATCTCTTCTCCAGTTAGCGACGGGCCGAGTTGACGTTTTGGTACCTCGAGTTGCTCGAATTGACCCGTTAACCAACTCGGGCTGCAAGTCGAGTTGTCTCGACTCGGCCTGCCCGCGTCGTTGCGTCGTCCGTCCGAGTCAGTAAACGCTCAACTTGGTGCATTGTTCCGCGAATTGCGAGTTTGCTACGTTCACGGTTCATCATGTCGAGTCCGTCGGGCTGTGTGGCGTCGAGTCAATGATAGTTCCGTTACCGTTCCAAAATCAGACGTCACAAAACGAACTACTTATAAACTGCAAAAGAATGTTAATATTTTTACCTAGTAAATAATAAGAAACTAAAGAACTTCCACGCACCACTTTTTTCAGTTCCATTAGCCATTTTAAACTTATTAAAGTTATCAAAACAAACAAACAATTATACTAATTAAACTGCAACAAAACAATAAACAACGTAATAGTAACAAAAAAGTAAACAAAACAAATTAGCGAGTTGGCTTTCTAACTCGCACGTTCAGTCGTTCGGGCTGAATCGGACTCGCTTGTAATCGTTCGGGCCTCGTGACTCGCGGGCTAATCGGCGAACGCGCCCGCTCTTCGGGTCAACTCGAGTTGCAGATATATTGACTCGGGCTCACTCGCTCACGGTCTGACTCGAGTTACTCGAGTTGCCCATCGCTATCTCCAGTCAAATGACAGTGTTTTGACACAAGTCAGAACGAGATAAAAATTTCGTGAAAACTGAAAAGACCTATTGTTTGTGTAGGTAATTGAATACAATTGAATTTCTCTGCTAATAACTAAAATAACCATCCAGTACTCCGTATAAGTCAAAATTTTAGTCATTCGATAATTGAAACGTGATTAAATAAACACCTTTATAAGCTAACAGTTACTGGACGTTTCTGATAAAACTTCCCGGGGTTTATGTAACTCGTAGAGTTATTAACAGATTACGTTTCCAACAAAAATAATTATGTCGAATACCGGCAGGTTTTTGTTGAGTCAGGTTTTCCGAGCATCCAGAAGTTTAAAAACAATGCAAAATATGTCCGCACATGTTTCGAAAATTCCTAGGGTAACAAAACCATTTTTATTTGGATTTTCTTTGTTTACTTGGCTCGGATTTGATGAAAAGCTAAGTGCAGAAGATGAACTTATTCACACCATAAAGCATTGCATATTATTTATACAAAAGAATGAAGTAGTTAAAGCGGAGCAGCTACTTCATGTTGCACTGAGACAAGCTCAGCAAATTCACCATCAAAATGGAATCACTTACATTTATGATGTTATGGCAAATTTAGCACTTCAGAGGGAACAGCTAGACAAAGCAAAGCAACTTTTTATTGCAGTAACACAAAGAATTATGGCAAATGGTGTTACAGAGGATGATCCTAAAGTGGTACATCTCAGTGTTAAATTAGCTAGAGTCAGTCATCTACAGAAGGATTACAGTACTGCACAGCTAGGATATGAATGGTGTTTAGAAAAATTACAGAAAATGGCAGAAAGAGATCCTTCAGATAATACAAAACAACTGTTAGCCATGGCTGAAGATTGGTATGGACGGCTGTTTCTAGATGTTAATAGATATGAAGATGGCCTAAAGCTCATGAAGAATTCCTTAGACAGGATGATGGAAGTACCAGATATAGAAAAAGAACATCTAGTAGTTCAATTAAATGATATTGGCACAGTGTGCGAACGACTTGACCGGCTTGATGAGAGCATAAGTTATTTCAATCAAGCTATTGAACTGGCAAAACCTCTAGATATGGAAGAATTAGGAACTATGTATGTGAATTTGGGAAGGGTGTACATGAAGACAAAACTATTAGATGCAGCAAGGAAATCTTGTGGCCATGCTTGGAAACTAGCAGTTTTAGCAAAAAATCAAGAAGTTAAAAAAGAAGCTGAAATATGTATCAAAGAAATAAATAGTCTTTAGTAAGACATTTTTATTTAAGAAAAACAGTGTTGACATGTAAATAACAGATGTAGTAAATATGATAATGTTAAAAAGATTAATCAACTAAATTGTAATAGTTTTCTTTGAAACTAAGAAATATTATACCTAATATATTTTATTTATATGGCATTTTCTTTTGAGCCATTGAAAGATCAACAATAACTACATCCACAGACTACATCTTTGTCAGGGTGGTTATTGCCTGTATTACCAGTTTTTTCAAGTTTACAGACGACATCCTGTAAAAACATTGTTCTTTCCAAGTTTTACTTGTTTGTGTAATTAATTTAAACAAACAGATCCAAAACTCTTGGGGAGACATTATTGTAATTCAATGTCAAAGAACACGAAACATTATATTGTTTACGATTCTGTGCTGAAACTGATGGATTGTACCAAGAACATTGCATTGCATGTGCATGATAATATTATGTGCTCTAGGAGAATATTGATCACAGCTTGTTAAAAAAAATGCTTCAGTATTAGTATTTTAATACGTGGATATTTCTGGAAGATCACCACACCAATGAACATCAATGTTAAAGTTTGAATGACAAAAAAACCGCCAAAAACGTTGATTCTGTAATGGCGCTCTGGTCCTATGACGTGTGACGTAACACGCAAGTAAACAAATCTGAAACTGCAATAGAAGCGAATTTAGAGGTAATTTTTCTTCAATGTGATGAAATGGTGTCTAAATGGTGTGCAGTGTTTCAATTTACAAAAACTGTTTTTTTCTAATCCAACGAATACCAAAATACCATAAAATATGACCGTTACGGTATTACTGGCAATTGACATTACTAACACACAATTTATCCATATTTTAGTTGACTAACACACACTAAAACGTTTAAAATATAACCATTATCACTGAGGAAATCCTAAAAGAGATAGCGACACATGATTGTTATGACGAAGGTCAATCTACTTTACTGTCGTAAATTGCATCATTTCAGGCCATTCGCAGTCAATCTCTTTGAGGCGCTCGTGAAACACGACGACTGTCGACCATGGTCCATAATCGGACAGCAATTTCATCTATTACTCACCGTCCGCATGCTCGCACGATGTAACAACCCTAAGCTCGGATCAGACAGATGGAACATGCGCGACATGTCATTGTTTGTCGCTTACAAGTGCAAGTGGCTTAGTTGAAAAAGTGACTTTTTATGTACCTACACGTAGGTGTAGGCAGAACGACGCTTTTTTTTCGTGGAAAATCATCAAATGAATCCTCCCATCCAGGGCAGAGCGGGAGGGGCTGTCAGACTCGTACTGACTAATATCCACGGTGTCCTTCAATAGCCGTTTATGTTCCGGGGTCACGGTAATGAGATAAGTCCCGCGACCCGGCAGGCTTTGGACCTCTATAGGCGGGCCCCGTCATCATGCTGACACTCATAGAGGCGCGCGTGGAACACAACAACGCGCCGTCGACCCGGGCATGGTCCATGGTCGGACAGCGAGTCGCCCATTACTCGCCGCCCGCATGCCCGCTCCTACGGTGGCCGGAGATCGTCTGCTGACGTCCGACACCGTGGGCGTCTACCACTGCGGCTGAGGTGGAGGAAGGACGCTATCCTCTCCCTCACGGGGCCCGCCTCCTCTTTCGCAAGCATGAGGATTTTTACCTCAGATTTTACGAATTTCTAAAGAAATTCAATGTGCCAAGAATTTTGCAGAATAATGTTTCTTTCTCTTACTAAAAATAACCACCTATTTCTATACAAAATTTAAGATTTTCGATGATTGAGGCATTATGATTTAAAAGGTATTTTTAAGACCTCTAGCTAGAATAATAAGGTACTTACAGTGTCTGAACGTTTTTCTGATAAAATTTCTCGGAGTTTATGTAACTCGTCGAGTTATTTTAACGTTTCCAAAAATAATCATTATGTCAAATACGCGCAGGTTTCTGTGGAGCCAAGTTTTCCGAGTATCTAGAAGTTTAAAAAGTTTGCAAAATATGTCCGTAAATGTGTCGAAAATTCCTAGGGCAAAAAAGCCATTTTTATTTGGAATTTCCCTATTTACTTGGCTCGGATTCGATAAAAAGCTAAGTGCGGAAGATGAACTTATTCACACCATCAGGCATTGCTTATTATTTACACAAAAGAAAGAGCTAGAAAAGGCGGAGCAGCTACTTCATGCAGCACTGAGACAAGCTCAGAAAATTCATCATCAACATGGAATAATTTTCATTTATGATGTTATAGCAAATTTAGCACTTCAGAGGGAACAGTTAGACAAGGCAAAAGAACTTTTTAATGCAGTAACAAAAAGAATTATGGCAAATGGTGGTACAGAGGATAATCCTAAAGTGGTACATCTGATTGTTAAATTAGCTAGAGTCAATCATTTGCAGAAGGATTACAGTACCTACTGCAACATTAGGATATGAATGGTCTTTAGAAAAATTACAGAAAATTGTAGAAAGAGATCATTCAATTAATACTACACAACTGTTGGCCATGGCTGAAGATTGGTATGGACGGCTGTTTTTAGATGTAAATAGATGTGAAGATGGCCTAAAAATCATGAAGAATTCTTTAGACAGGATGATGCAAGAGCCAGAGATAGAAAAAGAACATCTAGTAAATCAATTAAATGATATTGGTACAGTTTGTGAACGCCTTCAACGGTTTGATGAGAGTATAAGCTATTTCAAACAAGCTATTGAACTGGCAAAACCTCTAGATATGGAAGAACTAGAAACTATGTATGTGAATTTGGGAAGGGTATACATGAAGACAAAACTATTAGATGCAGCAAGGAAATCTTGTGGCCATGCTTGGAAACTAGCAGTTATGGCAAAAAATCAAGATTTTAAAAAAGAAGCTGAAACTTGTATCAAACAAATAAACAGTTTATAAGTAAGACATTTTTATTTAAGAAAAATAGTGTTGGCATGTTTTCATTATGGTAATAATGTATACAGAAGATACAATCAACTAAATTAATAAATCTCTATGTCCACACCTGTGACAAAAAAGTGGCACAAAATTAATAGTTTTCTTTTAAACTTAGACATAAATGTATACTTATATTTTTATCTAAACTGCACTTTCTTTTGAGACACTGAAAGGTTCCGACACAACTTCTGTTTTGGTGTCTACAATAACTACATCTTTGACGGGGCGGTCATTGGCTGTAGTAACAGTTTTTTCGATCTTACGGACGACATCCTGTAAACAAACATCATTGTCATTAATTATACAAACAGGTAAAACTTGGAAAGAACCTTCTTGTAACTCAATGTCAAAGAACGATAAACACTGTATTGTTTACCATTCTGTGCTGAAACAGGAATACTAAGAAGATTGTATTGCTGTGCATGATAATGAGCTCTAGGACCATATTGTTCACAGCTTACAAACAAAAACTTCAGCGATTTTTATAGTTTAGAGGTCTCTTATTCAATGGCACGGTCTAAAAGCAAAAAATCCTATTTCTTCAGTACAAACTCAATAACCATATCTGGTTTTAATCATCAAATTCTAAATTATATTACAAATCGAAAAAATGACCAAAAAATGCATTAAATATACACCATGTTTTTCAACTTTACTGCTTTTTTTAATTTTCTGTTAGCAAATAACAATATGAGAAAAATTCTAAATACTGAACTATAGTAGGTATGTCACCAGGTCGCGGGACTTACCGTGACCCTGGAACGGAAAGGGCTATTGAAGGACACCGTGGATATTAGTCAGTACAAGTCTGACAACCCTTCCCGCTCTGCCGTGGGTGGGAAGACTCATTGATGATTTTACCACGATAAAAGAAAAGGTATGCCACTAAGTCTCCAAATTATTACTTTTAAGTTTAATTGAAATTAAGTTTTCTTTTTGGTGGTTATTCTTACCATGCCTTCCAAGATCTTGCCAAAGACTACGTGTCTGCCGTCAAGCCAAGGAGTCTTGGTGGTGGTGATGAAGAACTGGGAGCCATTGGTGTCTTTACCCGCATTCGCCATTGACAGCCAGCCAGCGCCGTAATGGCGGAGTTTGAAGTTCTCATCTTCGAAACGTTCGCCGTAGATGCTGCGTCCTATGCAAAAAAAAAAAGTTCAATAAGACAATAGTGACGGAGTAAGCGAGCTTTCTGGACTATGACGATATACGGAAAATGAGAGCTTAGGGTCATGAAAACGGGCACGACGCAATTGCGGCGGTAAGACCTCTCTTTGAGTGTCTGGAAAGGCGCCACGGCGGCGTCCCACCTACTGCTTGATGCAGGTCGTCACAGTACACGGGTGTTTCGGGCAGTGGCGTAGCGAGACCGAATCTAAGAGGGGACCGAATCAAGAGGCATGTGCAAGGTCCTTTTTTTTCAGGACGTCTAATATAACTTGCCTCCCCTCGTTGTTACGCGAACAGTGGAAGCGCTTGACCTAAACGTGATCGTCGGCGATATCAGCATTTCGAAGCCTCTTAGATTCTTTCAGTTCCCACTCATCAGACATCAGAAGTATACATATAATTATTGGTCATGTAAAGTTCTTAGTAGAAGTTAAGTTGCACTGCTTTACTGACTGGTAAATCGGCGATGTCTATATTTTTTCGTTCATAATTCTTTGGGCGCGTGACCCCTTCAGGCGCAAGGCCCCGGTCTAGGGTCCGCTGCGCCCCCGCCTAGCTACGCCACCAAAGCCTGGGTGTCACCACTGTGATGATCACCCGGAGGACACAGTAGAGCATTACATGCGTTACACGTGTGCCCCGCTTGTTTAGAGTACCGTCCGCTGTGTCCTCAAGTAAGCGTAAGGCGGCGGCGATCCCTCGCGCCCGTCATTGGTTGAAGATATGCTGAGAGGGGGGGGGGAGGGGGAAGCTCGCGATGAAGGAGGCGGTCGAGGAGGTGGGTCGACGACGTGTCATGTCCACGCGCGCGTTAAGGAACTGTCAGTAATATGACGGGGTCCCCACTTATAGGCGAAAGCCTATCGGGGCCGCGGGACAGTCTTAACAAGGCTACATTGATTTTGCTTATCATGTTGCTTGCAATACGGGGGCCTTTAATCGCCCCTAAATAAAACTACTACTTGGTAGCTGTTATTACTGTTACACGGCAACAATTTTTTGGGTTACGTATTTGAAATCCGTGAAATATCTTTTGTATTAATAGTCCACCTGTGGCCATATATGCAGTTTGTTTTCTCTCTCAACATTGTTAGCATATGCATAAATTATCTCATAAACGATGATAAAATATATAAGTGTAGATAGATAAAGATAAGGCTTTAGGTACTCTCAGACAAGAAACAAACAGCTAGAAAATTATAATCACATAAATATTACAAATCTGACTGTTATGAATACTAAGGTATACATAGACGTTTTAGTGTTTCATTTGCAACCATAAACTGTAACTGGCAATTAGAAAGGTGAACATAAAACTAATTGGAAGTTTATCAACTCAATTTAAATGGACATTGGCTACATTACACATTGTGCTGAACATAAGAATGAAAGAATCCTGTTAGCCAAAATTCTATAACACAAGAAAAGTTTAGCAAGATTTCTTGTTTTTGAGCAACACAAGATACTCTGTAAATGGGTCATTGTGTGAATGGTAGCTTCTCCTGTTACTTACCACCAGTGCCGTCACCCTTAGTGAAGTCTCCTCCTTGGATCATAAAGTTTTCAATAACTCTGTGGAACTTGCTGCCCTTGTAGCCTTCACCTTCTGGTTTCTGTGCCAATTGGAAGAAGTTTTCGGCAGTCTTGGGTACAGTCTTTCCAAATAATCCTATGACAATTGTGCCAATGTCTTCTTCGCCAAGCTTCATGACAAAGCTGACCTAAGTAATAATAAATAATTAGTATTTATTACCATAAGTTATTGGTAGGTATAATGAGAGCATTATTTTGGAGTTTAGTAGGAAGTAACTTTGATACAGGAAAAATTTCGCTTAGATTATGTAACTTTAGTAACACAGGATGTAGTGGTTGTCGAAAATTATTAAAAAAAATATTAAAATTATTAAAAAAAATATTAAAATTTTTAAAAAAAATATTAATATTATTAAAAAAATATTCAGCCAAGGCCTGGACAGCCTTTATATGGCTCCTAATCAATCTTAGTGGGCCATAATGTTTCCCGGCAGAGGCTATATGGTTTGAGTTGTGCTGTGTTGTGCCGTGAACATCAAATTTTACCAAAATGAAAAGGCCATGGTCTTCTAACAAACAGGTATCGTCCGGTTAAGTAGTTTCAACCTTCTAGAGTTGTTGTACTAATAGAGGCCAGGTTAAAAAAAAAAAACAAACAAACAGGAACTATAAATTAATACAAAATAATCTCATTTATATACTTTGTGACCATTATACTCTATAAAATGATAAAGTGAATTACATAAAATAAATTAAGTTTATAAATAAGGAAACTCTGAGTACTTAAATAAAATACAGTAAACTGCATGTTGTATATTTTAAGACACAAAGGCATATATTATATAAACTGAGGCCAGTTGGCAATGCTTTCTGTTATTTTAATCTGCCAACATCCTTTTGTTGGTAGATATAAAGGTCAGAGTTCAGATTTCTTCTTATCTCAAACCTCTATTATGACCTGACCACTGATTTACTTTCAGTTTACAGTAATGTATCTAATTGAATAACAGTTCCTATTAGATATAACAGTGAATACCATCACTACCTATTGTGCCAATTACATTGACCAATCAGAGCACTACACATGACAAACAATGCCACATGGTATAACAATTTATTATGAAAAATTGTGTGAGCTACTTGCTATCAATTAATTTATCTTTTTTAATTGATTTAAATAAACACATCACTACAATTTGATATCTGATAAGTTATTTATGTAAATTAATTTTACTTGGTATTTACATTCCAAATATTATAAACTTTGTTCGATGAAGTAGTTACCAAGACTTACTAAGTTGATTAAATTTCAAAATTATTCTGAGTAGATCCAGGAACCATATAATTTAAATAAATTGAAAGCGTGCATTGAATCGTGAAGAGCTATTATAACTTCGGCCGGCAAAAACTCGTAGCGTCATCATCTAAGGTCACCGACCGGTCTTCGACAATCATGAACTTTATAAGAAAGGAAATGTTAACACACCGACGAAATAACCTGTGTTATAAATGGACCTAAACTAGTACTTCAATTGAATAACAAAGGACAGACAAGTAGACAACAATACTCACCTTGTGCGTTACTTTAGGTCCTTTGGGAGCATCTTCTGACCGGGTAGCGGCGATTAACAAAAGAAAACCAAGAGCTGCTGCGAAAGCGCTCATGATTAAAATAAGTTTTATCCTTTTTCTTATTATCTTTATGAATTTATCCTAACTGGTAGGATAAGTAGTTTTTTTAATTAAATTTTGGACGGACCCAAATATCGTGCTTCCTCGCCGGCAAAAGATTTCAAACGAACAGGCAATGAGGCAACAAAAACGAAACTAGTTCGATTGCAGCGGTGACGTTTTCTCGCGTTTCTCCCTGCTCCGCTGTCAGAATTTGACAGACGCAAATAACCACGTAATATTTCTGGCATGGCTTCTGGGCCTTTAACTTCAACCACGTCATGTTAGATATTGGAGGTTAGGGAGCTTTTTTCATACGTTACTCTGACTTCCGAAAGAGAGTTATCTTAAATCTTTAAAACGTACAGTGTCCAAAAAATTCAAGTTTGCTTAGCTTAGCGTGCAATGTAGAGAGCAATGTACTTTTCTGGGGGATAGAATTCGATCTTCACCATTTTTGCTTTAAAGCGCCGGCGCCGTATTCACCATCTGTCACGGCTGTACGTCATGCACGATGCACGACGCAAAAACAACGTGAATAGGCTTGACGTACGTCATAATCACGGTGTTTTTGCTTCGTGCATCGTGTATGACCTTGGCGGGACGTACAGCAAGATGGAACGTGAATACGGCGCTTAAGTTTAAATATTACGAAGTCATACGTCACCCTTCGTACTCGCCAAATTAGCTTGCTTCAAACAATTACTTTTTTCGTGACTTGGATAATTTTCTACTTTGTAAAAAATTCTTCCTAAGAGGCAGTACAAAATGGTTTCACACTGTTTATCGAATCTAGGTACCAGAGTTATATTGCAAAGGCTGCACAAAACAACTTCCTATTAGGTAGATGGTTCCAAATTGTGTTATATAAAAGAGTTAAATTTTAGAAAAAACATTTTTTTAATTATTCAGTACAGAGTAATTTCATACAAATTTGACACCCCTGATAATATTGGCACAGACGAAATATAGTGTTAGTGGGGTGAGTTCATGACTGAGTAATGTAAATCATAATCCGACTCTCCACGCCGGAACACGCCTGAAACGATTAGCATGGATTAGTACATTATTTCAAAATATACCAAGTACAGTAAAGGGCATGAGTAAATTTATCTTACAGTTTCTTTATATTTTCAAGATTAATGTCATTGGTTTCAATATTATTTTCTTGATAACTGTTGATCCTGATACACCATTGTTTTGTGGGCTTTTGAAAATGAAGCAATCGTTGATCACCAGGGCCTTCGTTATCTTTCGGCGTCAAACTTTCTACATTACTTGAATTGCTGGACAGATCTTTACTCGAATACGATTCCTGATCTTTATCAATGTAGCATTTTCTTGAAAAACTGAAAAAGATTTTTATTGTATAATTTTACGGGATCCCTTGTTTGGCAGATCCAAACTCTACGAAGACTCTACTCTACTCGAACACTAAATAATAGTATGACTAGAGAAGTTATGCCTAAAAAAGGTATGCTGATATTATGCGTAAACATATTATTAATATGATAAACAAAAGTACATAATGACATGTTTTAAGATTTAGTATTATATCTTAAAGCATCCAGACATAAATATGTTATAGGTATTATTTATAACAAACGCGAATGAATAGATATTATTAATCATATTAACGTGTTATCAGTCTTACCGAGCTTCACCTTGACTTGAGAGTTGAGGAATTAAATCGTTTAAATCACCAAACTCATCTGAAATTATATTAATTACTTTAATGGAGCTACAGGTACTTAGGCAGATTATACAGAATGAATTTTTCAACTGGCTTGGTTCTATCCGAAATACCGAGGAATATCAAAAAATGCTGGACGCCGTAGAAAACATAAACTGCATCATTGAATGTTGGAACTAGTTGGAAAATTCAGCCTGTATTGTAAGTTAAATATTAAATAAAATGTAGTTAATTAATTATGGAGATTGAAGATGAAACAATATAACCGACCATGTGCTTGTTGGGAATAGCGCACGAATGGTTTCATAACATTTTCTGTAGAAACGACAAAGCGCTCTCTTAAATATTTATTTAATTCTATATTTTAGTAATTTGTTGTTATAGCGGCAACAGAAATGCATAATGTGTGAAAATTTCAACTGTCTTACTATCAAGGCTCATGAGATACAGCCTGGTACTGCTTGACAGACCGACAGATAGCCAACGATAAGATAGACGATAGAATTTTGTCTCCGAGGGCTTATCGCTATATCTGTACCAAATTGGAGAGATTTGTGATTCCCGAACATTCATCTGCGTATTTTATAAGTATTCGGTTTAAGCGGCCGGTTGTTTAATACCCCGACCCGCTCTCATGTAGATATTGCAGCCATAACATAATTACACTGGGAAAGAGAAAGACTTATACAAGTCGTCTAGCGCCATTTCGTTCCCACACTAGAATTATATATTGCCTTGCTGTAAATTACCGTAACGGCAGGTCACCAAAAAAAAAAAAGTTACTTTTTCCCTAACGAACTTACTTTCGTTCGCATCTAATAAATTAGGAAGAATTACAAAAACTGTTGACATGATATTCTTACCAGTGTTACCTGATGAGTCAATATCGTGGTTATGAATAGATTTTCTTCTATTAATCTTCTTTCTTACGCTACTATCCTTCTTTAGCTCTGGCTCTGCCTGTTAATAAGATAAAAAAAAGTAAAAGACATTCTAAGTTCAATTTGAGTGTCGCGCCATAAAAGGATCGAAGTAAAGCATTATGGATGATTTTGCATAAATTTGTAGTCAACGATGAAAAATAGTCAATTAATCAAATTACATCGCATCACATCATGAGAACGTGCCTACGGTAAGAAATTTTAGTCAGAATCATTCTGATACACCCCGCATAATAGGTAAGTATTAGAAGTTATGCACCGAGTGCTTTTCGGCGATCATCAGAATTTTTCGGACATAATATTTTTAAATTATGCAATCGTATTAATAAAGTGTATTATTAGATATACGGGCCTAAGCCCGCTGTACACATTGGGCCACCGTATTGGACAAGCGTGTACAGACCTACTAGGCGGTAGTTGGCGGGAATACTGGCCGGCCAACCGAAAGTTGTCGGTTTTTCGTGCACCAATCAAAGGATCTTGGCATCCATCGCAAGCAGTGTTCACAAGTGGGGCCAATGTGTAAACAGCGACATTTGGAAATCATTATTTTTGGCCGAACATGCTGGCCCCATGTGAACAGCGGCTTTTACAAACCTTTGCAGACTTCATAACTTTTCTATTGTATCGCCATTTGTCTATTGCTTTTTGTTGCCGGTCCTTCAAGTAGATGTACTTTGAATACCATTTGACGTGCGAGATAATGTCTTCTTCACGGATATCTGGGGGATATCTTAATTATAAACATAAGAACTTCAACAGTCTTATTTAAGCTCAAACTATTTTTTTTTAAGTTATTCGATTCATCACACTAGGAATTTTTCCTGTATAGTGTGTGCGTTTTCCGATATATAATTGTACACAAACAACCAGACCCGGAACAACGACTTGTAGGTCTTAGAAATATTCGTTTCGTTCGGCGGGCGGGGATCGAACCCGCGACAAACACCGCAGCCTACCACTCAGCCACTGAGCAAAACGTGCCGTTACACTAGAAATTATAGATTTGAGCATCTTACCTTGTAACTTTGGAAGAAGTTCATTTAGAAACATATGGAATGATGGAGAATTTTCCACGGTACTATTCATGTCGTCAAAAGAATTATCAGTTTGAGATCCAAAATATTTTTGCCAGTGATTTACAAATATATTGTGATGATATTCATTCCATCCTCCGTACCGATTTGCGCTATTCTTCATGAATTCTTGAAACTGTTGAACTTCCTAAAAATATTTGGTACCTATACATAATTATTTTGCTACTAGAATGAAGATAGAGTTGTGCTGGTGGTTACATATAAGTTTGATGATATAATTTGTACGCAAAGAAGACAGGGGACATGAAACTGGGAGTTAGAAGGTTTTTTGGGCGTAACGGTAGCCATGCAATGCATGTAGCGATTTAATTGTGCAAGTGTAGACTTGTACTAGTAAATCGCTACGTGTACCGTGATGATAGGAAAATCCTGCTCGCGGTTCGAATTTTCCTAAGTTGTTTTGGTAGGTGTTGTTTCAAGCTATCACCACTACCCAGCAGTATGCCGCGGTAATTTACAGGACACTTTGTATAACTTCGGATGTGCACCGATGAAAATCATTATGGCGGGCGACCGTTAGCCGTTACCCTCCTTAGTAAAATATTCAAACCCCTTTCTTCATGAATAATACTTACCAAACACTTAAATGGCGATGTGATCATCGTTTTAACGGGACTTGGCACAATCTCGTTATATTTTGCCGTTTGGATTCTTGGCTGTCTTTTCAGTTTACTAATCAAAACTGGATTTTCATTTAACTGGAAGTATATTAATGTGAATTTACGTTATTAACATTAAAGCAGAATATAGCGATTAAAGTTAAGAACATGAGAATAATCGAAAAATAATGACGTAGACCGGATAATGATGATGTCTTTTTTAGTCAGAAATAATTACGAAAATATTTGAATTCAACAACTCACAGCTTTATTCAGTTGTTCCTCTGCAGATTTAAGACCACTTAATTCTGTCTGTAAATATAATTTGAATGATTTGATACGGTTTTCCAGCTCAAGCGTGCTTTTTTTCACATCATCTATGTCTGGAATGGAATAAGTAGAGTAAGAATATTTACGTGCAATACCTACTTATCATTGACCAAAGATATCACCGATACCACCATACAAAGAAAGGGCTAGTTGGCGACTAGTACATAAGTAAGCAATTTTGGCACACTAAAAAAATAATAAATTAATGCGTTTACAATTTTCGCTCTCTAATACCTACTCACCAAGAGTTTGCAACATTTCTTTCGAAGATGTACAAGTCTTTAAATCTTGAAATAATAATTTTATTTCTTTATATGTATTTTTTGTCTTTCCTAAAAATGCTTTGAACTCTGCATATCTTAGGTAATTTGTTGCATCGTCGTAATCTCCATCCGTTTTCGACGCTTCAGGTACACATTTGTGTATGCTCTGAAGTAGAAGACTTTCTTCAATTTGCAATCGTTTTAATTTTGCAGACAGGCTGGAGGTTTGTGAAATATCAGACGAACTAGCTAATTTTGTAGACGTTGTATCCATTTTGAAACCGCTTAAAAGTTTCGTTTTGATTAATACTATTTCTGTTAAATAATATTGATCAAACTTTCAATATTTTGAATTTACCCACGCTTGACAACCCATTCAAATTATCGTTGTCATGTTAAAAAATTAACTTCCATGAACAAAATCGACTAAATAGTGACGCGGTTTCTTTGTTTTCACATCCACAATTGAAATGTAATTATTCATGTTCAGACGCCAGCACATCAAGCTACCACAATCTGTCAGATTTCATTAACAGATTTTAACCTAGCGCAATGTTCTATTGGTAATAGACATAATTATTCAGATAGGTTGACCTGCTGGCTTCTTACTTATTTTAAATCTCTCAATTTCGTGTGGCTTGATCTGCTGGCTTCTGTACTTATTTTAAATCTCTCAATCTCAATGCTTTAGACAGGCTCATTCAAAGAATACCACTCTCACTCGCGCATAAAATAGTTGTTTACTTTCTTGGTGAATAATCTACTCAAATCTACTATTACTGCGAGCACATCACTTAATCGACAAAAAATATTTGACATTTCATTTTCATCATTCTCTCTGATCGTTCCCTTTGCCTGTCCTAAAGAGGACGAAGAGAAACAAAAAAAAAAAAAATCTCTCTGATCGTTCCAAGTTTCTTTCTGAGTGAAAAGGCGAATCTTGGTTAAAAAGATTTGTGGAATGGAAAGTGGAATTACAAGTTAATATTCTTGAAATATATCAAAATGTTCAGTCGTTCAAGATTCCTTTTTACCAGGGCTCTTCCGTTACGGGTCTGTATTGTTAGATAAATATTTATTTACATAATAATTCCTAGTTAAATATAGACGTACCTAACCTTACAATTGATTGTTATTTGTTTTCAGAATGTTTTTAACGTGGAATATCAAAACAATGCCCGAATCGTGTACAGCATAACAGCCACGAGAAACCGTTCCACTACTCCGCTTAACACTATCGTAATGTTCGTCCCCCAACAAGAGGTAATAAATCGTTATTTTCACGAATTCATGTGTGACTTTCTGATCTAAAGCTCATCAATTGAAATAATACAAGCTGATTTAATCAAGATGTTGCGATAACACATACATTTGTGAAAATCGTGCATATAGAACAAAAATTGCATCATTATTTCTAAATAAGCAATTCTCATGTAATCAAACTAAATAACTGTCAAATTTTCAGGCATGGATTGTGGAGCGAATGGGAAAATTTCACAGGATTCTAGAACCTGGGTTGAATCTGCTGTGGCCTATAGTGGATAAGATAAAATATGTGCAGAGCTTAAAGGAAATTGCTATAGATGTTCCCAAACAGAGTGCTATCACATCAGACAATGTGACGCTAAGTATTGATGGAGTACTATATCTTCGAATTATTGATCCTTATTTAGGTAAGATTGAAAGTTTTTAGTGCTGATCTCTTAAATATTTGATATTATACTTATTATAACACTGAAATGATTTTAATAATTAAAACTATATTATTCTAATTATGTAAGTAATTGAGTTTTCACTTGGTATAGTTGTTATCTTTTTAAAGTAAAAACATTTATCTTTTGCCCACATTTTAATTTGTATTGAACTTTTCTTCTTTTGACCACTTTCTCACCTGAAAGTAAATCTAAGGAAAACCTATAACAAAAGATAGAAATCAATAATTTATGGGTCATTTACAAGTCTTAATTTTTTTATTCCAAATTGTATTCTTATTTCAGCGTCCTACGGTGTTGAAGATCCTGAGTTTGCGATCACCCAGCTCGCTCAAACAACGATGCGTTCTGAACTAGGTCAAATTTCACTTGACAAAGTGTTCCGGGAGAGAGAATCTCTGAATACGGGCATTGTTGATGCCATCAATAAAGCCAGTGAAGCTTGGGGCATCACATGTCTGCGATATGAAATTCGTAAGTGTGTTCTTAATATTTTGTAAAATGATTTTCAACCACATAATAATATGGTGGACTGGTTTATGGTTAAACTGCAAGGTTGTCAGTTTGCTGACAGCTCTTAGAGCCATGGGCGGAAAACGACGCGCCGTCGACCCGGCCATGACGCATGGTCGGATGGCGACCCATCACACGCCTCGCGAAGTTCATTGCCGTGGACGTCATCCGCGGCGGCTGGTCGTGAGGTGGACGCTGTCCTATCCCTCACGCATCCCGTCGTCGTCGTGACACCTCTCCTGCCACTCCTCAAAAAGGGGTGTTACTGCCGCGACTTGCCTGTAATAATGACCATAACGGATAAACTAAAAGTCAATAACGCAGAAAATTTCATGTTTTTCAAATATAAGCAAGGAAACTATCTACAAACCACTATATATGTATCATATTAAAAAAACATTATTTGCAGGGGATATTAAACTACCGACGCGTGTTCATGAGGCTATGCAGATGCAAGTGGAAGCAGAACGACGGAAAAGAGCAGCCATCTTAGAGTCCGAGGGAGTGCGAGCCGCCGATATTAACGTCGCTGAGGGCAAACGACAAGCCAGGATATTGGCATCAGGTACACATTGACATTCATTCTACCTGGTACAGAACGCAAGACTAGCACAAGAATTTGGATTAAATTCCTGTACCCTTGCTTGTGCCACTTATGTCAGAAGCCTGAGGCCTGAACTCAGAACTAAGTGAATTTAAGCTATGCATGATGAGACCAACAGTTTCCAAATTACATAACTGAAACTCATACTCCCATGTAATAGGGGGTGAAACTATTGCTAGCAACCAGATACAAATTCAGGTTCTATGGCAGTTATGGAGAAATTTCTGATACAAATAGCCAATAATACTCGTAACCCTAAGAATCTTAGGTACTACTGAGCAGTCACTCTTTTTGCCTACCTACTAGACAAAATTATTTTTTGCTTTTAATTTGTAAACCATAAAAGTACCATCATGAGAGAAGAGGCTAAGAGGCTGTTAGTAAGAGGCTTTTCATAGTGCGATATTCTACAGTACAATATGAAAAATTCTTGTCATCCCCAAACACTGCAAAAAATCGTGCAGTGCAACTTCGTGTGAAAGTAACCTAACACTCTTCACAGTGTTATTACAGTACTGGAAAACTGTCTCAAATGATGGTTGATAAACTTTCAGAGGCTGAGAAACAAGAGCAGATAAACAAGGCGTCTGGAGAAGCGCAGGCGATGCTTGCAGTAGCGAAGGCGCGCGCGGAGGGACTCAAACTTGTCGGCGGAGCGCTGGCGCAAAAGGTCAGTTACGATTTAGTATTACTAGTGGTCTGGAATAAAAACTTAGTAAATAAATTAAAAAAAACAGATCTAGACTGTGCATAAATGTTACTTTTTTTATTTACTAAAGCTGGTTTAATTTTTTTTATGTGTATTGCTTATGTATAAGTGATGATAACATTCTTGGATGCTCATCCAACCTAACCTAATTCATTCTGTCGGAAGTGACGTGATATCAGGAGGACAGATTCTACTTTGCTAATGTTAAATGTCATAAAAATGATCTCTTTTCACAGGACAGTAAACATGCGGCGTCACTGACACTGGCTGAGCAGTACGTATCGGCTTTCAACAAGCTAGCAAGGACAAACAACACTCTCATCCTTCCAGCGAATGCAGGAGACGTCTCCAACTTAGTTGCTCAGGTACTTTCTGCATTTGTTACTATAAACTATTTCGGTTTTCGGTTTAGTTGTGGTAGTTAGGTTCAGTATTTTACTATTTGACCACTGAAATTCAATCTGGCCACTGCTTTGTTGTTTTTCATCCATTAATTGGAAATTATCCGCGCCTTTCCCATAAAGCATGTAATTTTCTGGTCTGTCTGATGGACAAACATTTTATGAGTATGAGGCACTCGAGGCACCTAGGTTAATTGTCAATTTTTAAAATCCAAATGTTGATGAATGGAGAGGATGAGGAAGGCCAAAGAAAAGAGGGATGGATATTCTAAGGAACGTGCGACGTCTGATAGGGGGGAATGGATGAAAAAAACGTGTTGCGCCGACAAGTAAAATGAGGTAAGGACAGGAAGATGATGAAGACAGAAATAAAATAGCTTTACTATCTCTCATAGCAAAATCATGGAGACGTATTGAATATTGGGAACGCCCGTTTGTAACTAATTGCCATAAGTAAGAAAATCGTCCTCACTGCTACATAATGATGCAACTCGACTTTGTAGCAAATCTGTACTTTTTACAATATACCGTTCGTCGTATCAACGCAGCTCCCTTCCTCACCTCATCTCCCTCCTATTCTTGGTTCATTGCGTCGCCGTCCATCATTTTAAAGTATCGTGACGAGGCATCACCGCAGCGCTCTTATTGTATGGGTATGCGATACTAACAAGACTTCTGTTTCCAGGCTATGTCAATATATTCTACAGTGACAGCCCACAACACTCAAGCCAGAAATGTTCCCCAAATCGATGAATATGAGGAGCCTCTAGTCAAAGTTAACACTTTAAACAGCCCCAGCTTGGCAGGGCCCGCCGTAGCCAGGTTTGATGACTCCTTAGCAGAATATTTCTCAGACGATGAAGAAAGAGAAAAGGCGTTGAGGTCTCACAAAGAGAAGAAAGACTATCACACACAACAGTTAAATAAGCTAGACAAAATAGAAAAGGAATAATAGATATGTTACTTAGTACCTGTCTTTGTAAAACATGTTAAGATTGTCTCTGCATTTTAAATGTAGTTGAAACGTGATGTACCTTGGTGCATCAGAGACTAGTTTTGAATGAAAATTAGGCAGTTGCAATAAAATGCATTTATTTTCATACATTGTACAATACAGTCAGTTCCAAGTGTATTAAATGTTAATGTACAGATATGCAATATTTTAAAAGTATATCATATCTCATTAGTGGTCATCTTAAGTTATTTATTGTGAAATAACTCTGGAGAAAATAAATCTTTAAAAATATCATATAAAAATATTTTATTTTCATAATTACTATCTTAATGACATTAATTACCCAAAAACAAAATTCATAAGTCTCATAAGCTTTCATAAGGGGTTGGTTTCTAAATTGCTATACTTAAAAAACCAGACCATCCACCAGGTAGGTCGAAAATAAGAACCCGTGCGATGTCAGGGCGGTCCTAGTTTTATAACATTTATGATACTAACTATTCCCGGTAGTTTCATCCGCTGCTCGACTGCTATCTCCTCCTTCGATAAACCATCGAACATAATATTTTATTCAATTCGTACCAGCTGTTCCTGAGATTAACACACAACTAATCAAACAGTTTAAAATGTTATAGAGATTTTGGGATTATTTTTTAATCTTAGTGATCTCCTTTTGCAACACTGTTCACTCCTTCAGTTCAAAGTACACACAACTTCAAAAATATATTACATAACTAACATCGAAAAATGCAATAAAGCAACAAAGACCCAATTTTTGGCACTCCTTACAATAAAAAAGGTAACAATAACCACTATAATATCTACATTTCATATATAAAAAAAAACAGGTGTATATAAATGCATAGTTATAAAATAACTTGTTTTGAAACTAGTTTTAGATTATTGTTATTTACATAGTGGGTTCTATAATTATATCTCAATATACTAAAATATATAATCGATTTGAAACAAGTAGAACCTGTCGTATAATAAGGACATAAAAATGTTTTTAAGATATTTTCACAATCTTTTCTCTCTGATTGAAGTAGCTGACCGTGCCTTCCTCTGGTTGGGTTAGATTCGTAGGTGCTGGCATTTTGTGCAGGCTGAGATACGACGCTGATAGATCTGTACCATCGAATTGTCGCAAATGGATCTGAAACATGCACCAAATTAGTATTCATATTTTCTTCAACAAATATCTTTTCCCCACATTGTAAATTATTCTTTTCTCATTCAAACTCGCAAACACTAACACCCTTGGAATAAACCCTAGGCCTACAGGGCCTTACAAATATTTGTTTCATGCGGGAATCGAACCCCCGTCACGCAAACACGGCAGCCAATCGTGCAGCCACTAGCATTACACTAACTATACTTGCCCTCATTTACATAAAAAAGAACCGCTTTGTGTTCCACTTAAATAATTGCCGAAATTCAAGTGTTTCGAATAATAAATACTAAAGCGTGTTTATTTTAACTTGAGGTTGTTGAAATATTGGGAAATTGCTGGTTACTTTATTACCATCAAGGTTACTGGCAAGGTCGATGACAAGCATCCGAGGTTTTTTATTCAATTTGGATGGATGCACTATGCACCTTATTTCAATCATTGGAGAAGAAACTCCATGGGGCGCACATCTCATAGTCACTCTATTGCAGTGGTTCCTAACCTGGGGGTAATTACCTCCGCAGGGTTAAAACGGAGATTCTAGAGGGGTAACACAGGATGGCATGAAATAGTATTAAAATAGCAATAAACTCAATAATAGAACCAGGGCCGGTCCTAGGGCGGTGCGAGCGGTGCGACCGCACCGGGCGCCTTCTAAGGGGGGGCGCCAAAATGATCCAAAACTTGAAACAAAAGACGCTCGATCGAACGTGCGAGTCGCGTAAGCGCTTATGTACACTACTAGGCGGTGCATACGGTCGCTACCGCGCCGCCACCGCGCCTCTAGGCTGTGTAACCAGTCCCTATTGCGCCGCCACCGCGCCTCTAGGCTGTGTATCCGGTCGCCACCGCGCCTCTTGGCTGTGTATATGGTCGCCATCGCGCCTCTAGGCTGTGTATACGGTCGCTAACGCGTCGCCACCGCGCCTCTAGGCTGTGTATACGGTCACTACCGCGCCGCCACCGCGCCTCTAGGCTGTGCATACGGTCGCTACTACCGCGCCTCTAGGCCGTGTATACGGTCGCTACCGCGCCTCTAGGCTGTGTACCCGGTCGCCACCGCGCCTCTAAGCTGTGTACCCGGTCGCTAACGCGTCGCCACCGCGCCTCTAGGCTGTGTATACGGTCGCTACCGCGCCTCTAGGCTGTGTATACGGTCGCTACCGCGCCTCTAGGCCGTGATACGGTCGCCACCGCGCCTCTAGGCTGTGTACCCGGGCGCTAACGTGTCGCCACCGCGCCTCTAGGCTGTGTATACGGTCGCTACCGCGCCGCCACCGTGCCTCTGAAAAAACCCTAGGAAAGTAGCTATTGAAGGTTATTTTTATATTATTGCTAAAAAATCATTAGATTTGATTAGGTTAACCAAACTTTTAATAATAATTTGAACCCATTGCTTTTTCTGGTTGAAAATAAATACTGCTTAAAGATTTTTTTTTAGAGGGGCGCCATTTTTAGTCCTCGCACCGGTTGAAAATGTTAGTAGGACCGGCACTGAATAGAACGGTAAACGTCAGTACGGCACTCTCATCCGCGTGGCTGACGGCGATGGCGGCGGGTGAGCGGCGGTGTCTCCCACACCGTCGTCGTCGTTTCATCGCCGTCGCCGGTGAAGCACCGCATGACTAGCTCTTTTGTACCATACAGAGGAACGTTGGTTATCAAGAGACAAAGTTCTAATTAGGGTTTACGAATTACGAGAAGAAATTGGATTGTTTTTTGAAAATAAGAGAACACAAAAAGAAAAAGGATATTAAGCAAAATTAAAGACAAAAACATTTGTTCTAAAGATGGCGTATCTTGCTGATTTTCTCATTGAAATTAATAGTCTGAATATTTCAATGTAAGGAAATGAAACGAACATTTTGACGTTGCAGGATAAAATCGCAATTTTTTGCGCAAAATGGAATTTTATCAACGTAGAGTCCAACACAACTAAGTGAGCATAAGTAAATAAAAACAAGTCTTGTTTATTTACCCCTAGCTATTAGGGGTAAACTCAATTCCCATACTTGTTCACAGGGGTAGTGACATTGAAAAGGTTAGGAACCACTGCTCTATTGAGTGACTATGAGATGTAGATTTCAAGCCATGTGGTTGGTTAATCACTCTCCGCTCCGACTTAGTGTAACCGCAGCTATAAGATAGGTAGCAGATGGCGAAATATCACCAAATAACTGACGGAGTCAAACTCGTTAGCCAGTTGCAGGTCAACTCAAGTTAGATTGCTATCAACACACTATAAGAGGAAAATCGTCAAAATACGAGACCACAAGGTGGGGGAATCACTGCTTGGTGATGAAGAATGTGACCTAAAAAAAGAGCCACTTGATTTTTGCGACCTATCCAAAGACAAATTAATCTAGACAAGCGATGTTAAGCATTGCGCACCCATCCGAAGATAAAATTTGCTAAGTTTTCCTGCCATCTAGCGGCTCACTCTACAGAAAATTGCGCTATTTGATTTGAACAATCCTGTAATTATTTAACTTATTAATTAGAACGGGACTAATATCATCAAGATACTCACTAATAAATGCAGGTTGACTTCATCACTTCTGCTCAAATAAGGAAAGTTACCGCCGCTTTTCAAATGCGCTAGTTTTGCCTGAGGGTATGACTTATACAGGTCCTCGCGAACTCGAGAACTTAAGGCACATTCATCCCAGACATCCATCACTGTGATGGGCAAGTTGAGCAGTGCTTGTGGTTTTATGTAACATGGTGTGCAGTTCAACGTCAGTCTTGATGCTAACTCTGCTTGGTTTAAAGATTCCAGCTGAAAATAATATATTTTTAAAGGTAAATAATAACAAGAAAAATTCTAATTAAAACAAGATATTTTACTGTCAAGTCTATTGGTCTGCTACAGAGACACCGTAGTTACCATTTTGCAAAAAATGTCTTGTAATAAATGTTAAGGCTAGCAGATCAGTGTCTCCAGCCATTTTGCATCCAGATTTTTCACCATTCACCAGTTTTTTAACTGTCACCCGTCTAAGTTCTCCTTTGCCACGCTTAATGTTCCCCAACAGGTTTTCTAGAGATGCCAATCTTTTAATCAAAGCCTTGCGAGACATTATTTTTTCAATACGAATTTTATCTCCTAAGACAGGTTTTGAGAAGTTCTGTTAAATTTTTTAATGATAACAATCTACGATTTTGGTTGTTGATGTTATATTGTAAGAACAAGAATTATGTTGTAGGATTACAATATTATGTTACAAGATTTAATGTCGACATATTTGATGTATGAAGTTACATTGTAATCAGCGGAGCATGAAGAAATTATTATTGCTAAAGATGCAGAAGTATTAAGTCTTTGTGAAGTAATGCTAATATCTTACTTACTCTTTCAACCATGAAGTCAATAGATTCAGCCATTCTTTTGTCTACTTTATCTGTTGTAAAATTGCCCATGAGCATTCTTTTCAGCACTAATGAAGGCAGGAGCCAGAAGAGGGCCGAAGAGTCATGGTATTCAAACACTGTAGTGTCCGTGAATGTGTTGCAAAGAATGAGCGATGCAACACGGGGACAGTTACTTGTTAACTCTGCAAACTTCTGAGCTATAAAACCACCTAAAATGCATTAAAAATTAAGTGAATTATGAAATAAGTCATTAAAACAAGTTTGTATTGTTTTGTAATAATTATTAATTCAAACAAGAAGTTAAAAGTAAAAAAGACCTTGATAACTTATCTACTCTTTGTCATTTTGCTTCACTGTAGGAACAACATACTTGTTATTATAATTATTGTATTGTCTCTGACATTAGTATTGACTGGAATTTGTACTCATTATGGAAGTACTGTATTGACTCATATGTTGTTACTAATTGTGTATTTGTTAATGATAAACTGTGTAATAACAAAAAACTAACCTAAGGAAGCTCCAAAAACATGAACTTTGTCCAGTTCAAGATAGTCAATAAGTCTTTTGAAGCCATCACACCATTCTTTCATGTTCCAATATGGTGGCGGTTCAGCAGCAATCACTCTGACACCCCGAGTAGCTAGCCCCATGACTTGCTGAAAAAACACGTCGGCGGTACCCGATACTGGCGGCAGACATATCAAGGGACAACTCACAGACTTAGGTCCACTATCGAAAATTCTCCAAGCCTGAGAAAGTTGTAAAAAAAAAATTGAATTATCATTTTAAAGAAAATCAAGACGATAACAGTTTTTTAAAAAGTGGGTCAGGCAACTTATGCTCATTCGATAAATGAACTTTGCTGGATAAATTATGTGATTAAGTTTGTTTACCTTGGATCCATCTGAGTCGACCACTATTTTCCTCAGGGGAATGCTGCTTCTAAAACTGAGGTACTCGTTAGACTGTGACAATTCACTGGCACAACTCATTTTAATTTTTTATCGTTTTGTTCAAAATTAAATCTTAACAAAAAATTAAAACTTATTCAAGTGATTTACGATTATTTTGGAATGGTCGCGACTATCGCAGACTTTCGTTTAGAAATGACGTTTGACGTTTTATCATACATGACAGTAACTAGATGTCAATTTGCTATCCAATCCGTTTCACGCATAAAATATGCTAGAGACGTCTTTTTTGGCTATGGCAAAAGCGAAGAGATAGAAAGGCAAAAGTGACCGAGCCCACTTATTTAGAGATACGGGCCTATTCCATTGTGTAAAACGTATGTCCATGAATAATAATACACTTCTGGACACATCTATTGGCCCACCTTAGAGTTTAGGTTTCGATGGCCCCTACCGAAATATGATTGCTAGATTAAACAAAAACTGTTGATGCAGTTTTAAACCTGATACATTTTACCATCTTTTTCGATCGTATTGTTTTAAATTTGAATTCAGAATACCATACGACATGGAGCTACGCCTAACAAGTCGGATATGCGCCTTGTTAAAGGCAATTGATTTTTGAATAAAAAACATGTTTTATCAACCAGAGGTTTAATTTAATAACGCGTGTTGCCTCCATGGGCATCTACCACAGCTCTCATACGATTAGGCATAGAGTTTATCAACCGCTCTATGAAATTTTGAGGGATCATCTCCCATTCCTCTTCTATGGTAGTTTTCAACTCCTGCATCGTCTGGGCAACCGGCTGACGAGCCCTAACACGTCTTTTTAGCTCGTCCCACATGTGCTCAATGGGGTTCATGTCTGGGCTTCTGGCTGGCCAGTCCATAACTGTGATGTTCACATCCCGAAGATATTCCCTGACGATGCCGGCCGCATGGGCTCTTGCATTATCATGCATAAAAAGGAAATTTGGGCCCACATAGTCCGCGTATGGTATCACGTGAGGTTCTAAGCACTCACGAATGTACCTTTCAGCATTTAATGTTGGCAGCCGTGGTCCTGTAACAACCTCAAGTTGAGTTTTGCCGCTCGCGGATATACCGCCCCAGACAGTCCATGAGCCACCGCCATAAGCAGTCCTCTCTTCAAAGCAGCATTATGCGAAACGCTCTCCTTTACGTCGGTAGACCTTCTGCCTTCCATTATTGCCATGTAACACAATTTTAGACTCATCAGAAAAGAGTACACGGCTCCAATCTTGCTGTGTCCAATTTAAATGACTGCGTGCGAAATGAAGGCGCGCTGTTCGGTGGGCTCGCGTTAGTTTGGGCCCATTGGCTGGCTTGTGTGGTACCATATCGCGTTCTTTTAACCTTCTCCGAACAGTTCGAGCGCTCACGGATACTCCATGGAAGTCGCGAAGTTGGTTTTGTATCTCAATGGAGGTAAGGTGACGATTTCTCAAGCTGGTCGACACGATGAGTCGATGCTGCCTTTCAGTTGTGACCCGAGATTGTGGCCTTCCTTGGCGATGAACAAAGCCGCCAGTCTCTAGGTACCTCCGATAAACATTTCGGACCGCAGATCGACTTAAATTAAGTTGAGCACTCATGTTTCTTTGGCTGTGTCCGGTCTGAATAAGTGCCACAGCTTGGGCGGCGAATTCAGGTGAAGTATCCATAGATTATTGATAGAACCTCACCTTAATGTTAAGAATAAGTAATGTTTGTTGCAAAACCAAAGATATCAATCAGTTTTACAAGAATTAAATCCAAGTAAACCAATAAAACCAAGTTTTCTTAGTATTCGATTGTTTGATATCAACAAACAGGCTCCAAATTGTCTATTGTTTCTTTAAATTCTGTGTTCGAAATTCAAAAAAAGACTATTGTATTAAATTGTGAATGTGCCAGGTTCAAAACTGTATAAAAACTTTTTGCTCGATCTAATATAAAATTTTAGCTAGAACCAAACGAAACTGAAAATACAAGGTGGGCCAATAGATGTGTCCAGAAGTGTATAATATAAACAGAAACTAGGCTAAACAGCATTACTAAATTTTGCCCGCGGCTTCGCTCGCATTATTTTATATAATTTAGATGTGACGCCATCGCCATCTATTAGAATATACCTATTTATTGGGTTAGAATAGAAAAATATCTATTATAATAATATAAACGTCGTCGCGTCACTGTCTAAACGGGTAACCATGGCCCTGGAACGTAAAGGTCAATTGAATGAAACGAACACTGTGGGCTCTAGTCTGACCTGACAGTCAGTTTTCACGCCACCCAGAGCGGGAGGATTCATAATTCTTATGATCATTAAATTTAGCCTTGTGGTGTAACACCGCTATAGAGCTGGGATTGGGATATTCTGATAAGTAGGTAATATTACGTGCACAACCTGTACTGCCAGGAACAGCTTCAAACTATAATCGTAAATAGTGTTCATTGGGAATTTGTGTATTTTATCCACTATTAAGTATTATTTAGGTACTTTTCACTGGTTATCGACCTCCTCAACACGATAACTTTAATGCTAAGGACGTATTTGACCGTGATTAGTATTTTCTACCTGAGTAATGGCGATGTCGCACTCTTCGCAGTAGTGACCATGTAGTAAAAACAATCGATATCCAACTGCGTAGACCATGGGGACACGTTTCAGTTAGTTTTGTTTATCTCGCATACTGCCAGACTAGATTTGGATAGTCATCGTGTCGGTGGTCTATCACTTCATCACAACTTCATACCGCCAGTCACGTAGGTATACAGGGTGTTTCTTTTAAATTGGCCAAAAGAGAGAAATCCGCATCCATTAGGAACCTTTGAAAATTTTTGCGTTTTTATTTTTTTGGTCAAATCTAAGTTGTCCATAAAAATGAGAGAAATTGACCAAAATTTTTCGGTACAATGAAATATTCCTTACAAGAAACGGCTTTAAAAAAAAAGGTAAATTTCAAGCCAACAAAGCCAGTACCTACTGAATACAGGGAGTAATAAAACATATCGTTTCTCATCCAAACACATTCTGTTTATTATTTAATAAGTAATTAACATTTTCATCGTGAATTTTCCTACGATAATTTTCCAAACCGCTTACTCTATCTTACATTTAACTAACGAATAACTTTTGGACGATTTTAGCAGGATTCTGAAAATATGATAAGACTGTGACAAAGGATTAGTTAGGATCTATTAACGCATTAAGGCTGTCTACACACGGCCCACTCGTGACCACGACTAGTTGTCTGCATCGCAGCCATGGCGGCAGATGGCAAGTGGCCCTGCCACTAGGTACTAGCCAGTGGCAGAGCGCCCCATGTACAGATACACTAATTATTACGAAATAGCATCGCGATCGGAGACAACTTGATACACAATAACTTTACTAGGAATTTAGAAGCCAAAATTCGCAGGTAGTCTACTCTTAAAATTACAAATCATACAAGTATTACATTACAAATCTATATAAATTTAACTTAGTGCACACTAACCATTAAAATTCATTTTTTCTTAATATACATTACAAATAATTTTCGTTCATGAATCACTAAATATTCTTATTAATGTACTGTGTAATTCTTTAGTATTATCATAATTTGATTTGAGCATACTCTAGAATCAATGATGATTCTGAGCCATAGCATCTCTGTACACACTGAATTTATCAGAATCAAAAGAGTGAGGCATTGTCACTATACAGGAGTGCACACACTAGTAGAGCATTGACGTTTTATAATGACCATAAAATACGTAGCATATTACAATTAAAAACTATGAAGGAGTTCAAATGAGAATTTTGCTTTTTTATTGACCATGCCGCTCTCCGTCGTGCGATTTGCTCAGTATACAATTTGGTTAGGAGTTTTTTTTTTAAATTTCGAACATAGAGATATAAATATTATGCTCTCTCAGTCAATGCACTAATGTGTATACTCACCATAATTGATATAAGAACACAAAAATGTTTACTCTAATTAGCTATATTACTTGCCAGTTCTGTATAGCGTCACATACGACACAAACAATTAAACACTATGAGATAAATAATAATTTGACAGTGTTTCAAAAATTAAAATGCCAGAAATTATTTTTATTACTTTAATGATTCTAATTATCAAAAACTAATAAAACTAAACATAAAGACAAACGAATATTCAGGCAATAATGTTTTACAATCACAGAAGAATTGTTACACATAACATGAACAAAACTAATAAATACTTGTCTATTCCAGAAAGATTCTAACATTTACATAAAGGCCATTATGCCATAGAGATATAATTATTATCATAGAAACAAGAATGACTCATTCACTGTTATTATAATAAAATTAGTATTAACTATCCAGTTCGGCAAGCGGTACGGACAACTGAAAATAATAAACGTAATTAACTATTCAAATGCACTAAATAGTCAGATAAAATTATGCATTTTATACAGTTTATAATAATTAATATACGATTTTCAAAAATAGTTAAAAAGTCTACTGTTTAGATACACCATATTTTATAATAATCATTATTAAAGTTATAGATCCAGAGGAATCTTTACATATTTTCCGTTACACAGATTATTTTATAATTTTCATACTTATTATAATTATTTCTGTTCTCTAATTTTTTTTTTCGAGTATAAGCCTCAATTTCTTAGTAAATGATTCCTCTGCAATGGGATAATCTTGAATTAAGTTTGTAAATATATGCCGAACAATTAGAAGTTCCTCCTAAAAGATTGCTGGGTAAAATCTCGGAAACTCCTATTTCGGAATATTCGACAAGAATAATTCGGATTACCCAATGCATTTATTTTTAAAACGCTTCTTCTTTTAAACATTCATTAAATTGTAACACGGTAAAAACAAACCATTAATTTAAAATCGAGAATAAAAAGAATTTAAATTAACACTTATTATAATTGAAAAGCGTTGTTTTTGACATTCGAGTGGATTCTATTTTAACCTACAAGGCCTTAAAAATTGAAAATATTAACTTTTAAAATGTAGGTACGATAAAACTTACTGAAGGGAAAATAACAGTAAATGGTTTTAAAATGACCAGCATTTTTTCAAAAAATTTGGTTAACAAATTGTGTTTAATTTGAACTGCAACAGCATGTAATATTGGTTGTCTAACTCGACTGTATAACCACGGAAGTGAGGCATAGCACGCATGAGCAGTCAGTCGTTACATGAAGTCACAACTCATGACTGCAGTATACATAGCCTTGGCAATACGTAATTGCAAGGAAATTCGCCAATTTAGCATATTAAATTATTATAGAAAAAAAAGCTTTGCATGTCAGGAAGAAAATAAACTACGCGTTTCAATACTGATTGGTTTTCAGTCAATTTAATAAACTTACGCAATTTTTTTTGTAATTGCGGAGGGGAATATGATGATCGAAATTGGAGTTTATTGGGTAAGCTGAGGTTCTACGACTTGGTAAATGAGTAGTTACAGGTTGTTGCAGGCCGGTAGCAGGTGGAGTCCGAGTGTTAGGGGGAGTGTTACCGGGGTGGTCCGTCCGCCGCGGGGGAGCGCGGCGCGAGGCGCGGGGAGGGGCGCAGCCTCACGACTCGCCGTTGCCGCTGTCATCACCGTCCCCGTCTCCCCCGTCCACTTCCTCGTCGGAGTCGGTGTCGAGGTCATCATAATCGTCGTCGTAGAAGTCTGTCATGTCCAACTGAAAAAAAAAGACAAAGTCGTTATGAAGTTGAACTGCTCTAGAACTTGTTTGTGACGTGTCGATGCATTTGAGAGTTGTTTACCAACGAGCTTCTGGATAATTTGATCTAATGCATTTAAAACTGCATTTCTAATATCTGTAAAATTGATGATGTTCACAGGATTTGTATTGACCTTTGAGTTATCTAAATGAGCATAAGAAAAAATACCAAGATGCTGCACTACTGCCGTTGTGCAGTATCTTGGTATTTTGTCATCATTGAGATTTATTTGTTGATTATAATAAAAACAAGACATAGAATTGCTTGTTTCTCTTTCTACATAATGAAACGTGTTTTACAATAGACTTACTTAGAAGCGTATTTTCCTACTATTGAGAAATCCCCAGTACAAATTAGATTTTTTTATTCTAGCCTGGGATTTCAATCGATGAATTCAGCTAGTCATTGCGACAAACAGACCGGCCTACATACAAGTACATGTAATAAATCCAGTGATACATGAGGCCATTTTAATTTATACACTTTATAATGGCACGTCTGATAAAGTTATCCGCAGTCATGGAATACTTTTCATATCTATCACTAATCAGTTTGCATGGATCATTTGATTGGTAACCTTTTCAATAAATATTTTATTTAATAGGTCATTCATGTAGAATAAGATTTTTTTTTTAGTGGCAATCTTGAGTTTTAGCAATTAGCACTTCTTTCTCTATGTCTTGTTTTAATTTGTTTTTCAGATTTCTGTGGATCGCTCGTGTCAATAAAGAATGTGAACAAACCTGTGGCTCCTGCGTCGTCGACTTGACTTGTGTCTTAATGCAATAATCTTCTAACGTAAGGGGTACTACTATGCCTTCCTTTTCCGCCTCCGTGCGCGCCACTTGGGCCTGCTTTCTGTAAAACAAAGAATATGTTTCTATAGTATTTTCTACAGTAGTAATAACACGCGATAACGTCGCAACGAACGATAACAGCTCAAGTACTCGTGACCGCACTTTACATTAAGTATCAGATTAACTGTAATTATTTGCAACAAATGTGGTCATTTCGTAATTTGTTTATTGAATGTCGTACCTATCAAAACTTTATTTTTTCCATATAAGACATTTTGACTATAAGAGTGATGAAATCATTTTTAAACATCAGTGAATGGAGATAGAGGTGAAAAACAAGAAGTCGAACAGATTGTGTGTTAAGAAAGGACAGCATAAAACAGGACAACGTATAACTTGAAAAGGAATAATAGAAAAATTATAACACGTTGCACTGACCCCATATAAAAAGGGACAAGGGAAATGAGGATGTTACAAGTTCAGTGATAAGATAAATCAATTCAAATCATGGATGAAATTTAATAAGTCATTATAGTGATAAATTGAAACAAAGAGATCATATCCAACTCCAAGGTCTACTATCTATAATAGATAAAAAATATAATGATGAGTAGGTCAAACGTGACATGTTAAGAATCTGTCTGTACCTACGAGATTTTTACAGAACGGGAGAAGTGGGATGCTATGAGGGAGATTTTGTACACGAAATGAGACCACACCACCCAAACCAAATCACTTTTAATCATCCACGTCGCCTTTTGCACTCAAAATTTGGAGCGACTTAGTTACAGATTCAGTGAAACGAGGACGCGACCGCATGAACTCATTGTGTTATATTACTTTCACCGAACGATGCAACTGTGTTTTGTTATACAGTAACAATCGAAGTGGATGAGGCTTGAAATTTTACTTAGACGTCGCATTCATCTGCATCCGGTTAGACGGGAAACCCAATCCAAAATAGTTGGGAAGAGCCAATAAAGGCGAACGATAGATTATCGGCCCTCAGGGGAGAACCGCAGAAAAGGAAATATGTTGCGGTGGCTTCATGTTCCCAAGTACCTACAACAGAACAAACTCAGGAAGATGACTGGATGGTGTAGAAAGGCGAGCTGAACCAATCTGATAAGTAAGGGACGTCGATAGCCCTGGGCTGAAGTAAATGAAAGCTGGAGCTTGAGGGTCTTTGCATCTGGGACGAAGCCAGAAGCCAGGTTATCGAGATAATCAGCTCTGTAGAGCGCAAACACAGAGGAATGGAGCATGCTTGTATGTAAGTACAATTAGCATTCAGACTTTCATTTGATATCATAACTGTTACCGAATCACTTGGGTAGGTAGACGAGTTTTTAAGTAATTCAGCGTATGAAAGGTGTTATGTAGTAACAGTTCTAATTAAAATTGTTTGTTTATTTTCATTGTAAATAGAAGTATTCAATCACAATCTAGGAGGCCCTACTAAATGTTTAATGATAGTTAGTCAGAATTTAAAGCCTTACACTTCTGAATTCATAACAGAGGAGCCTACCTATCTGAAGCAGAAATTAACTTAGAAATCAGAGGGAGCTAGATGTTATGTTAGGTAATAAATGAGGTAGGTAATGAATGGTAGAGGAAGAGCAGGATTTTAAACTAGGAAGAAGCTAGCTTTGATGATGCTAGATTTCTTAATCAAAGGTTTCTAGCAGAGGCCAAGAAGCAAAATTCAGGCAAACAATATCAAAATCTGGGACTCACCTGATAATATTTTCATATTCTTTATCCTTCCCTTTGGAGTCACGCCAGCGGCGGTACATTACGCTGGCATCAACATTGGCAGGGCTGAAAGTGTTGGGCTCGTTGAGCAGCGAGATGACCGAGAGCAGCACGGTGCGCACTGACTGCGTCGGGTTCCAGCGCTCGCACGGCAGCTCGCCCGACTGTGGGTCGTCAACCGGCGGGTGCAGGATCGATATGCACAGGTCACCATTCTGGAACATTTGGAAAGAGCATGCTTAGTTTTATATGAAGCTATAAACTCCCTTAGAAATTATAAGGATAGGGTATCTTCTACTTATCATCATCAGTTTACTGCGTAAGGACTTAAAATACATTATTCAGTTATTAAATCTAGTTTAGACAGGACAAGTGTGGCTATAATTCAACTTGATTGCTTTGGTATCACCCGTAAATTGTTTGTTATCAAACGTATGCTATGCACACAATTGGTTTATCTTCATTATTTCTGTCACCTCTCACTGTACCTGTAAGTATTGGTAAATTGGTTTGAGATCATCATCTTCTGCCAATCAAGCCTTTTACCAAGTTAGTTAGAGACGGCAGTGTAACCAGATAACATCTATCTGACATCTACAACCCAGTTAGAAATATGTAATACAATACCACTTCATTAGTCTAGTCTGAGATCCACATTTTTATTGCGTTTAGCTATTTGCGTTTAGCTATCCTTATAGACTTGTCGTCATAAAGTGCATGACATTATTAGTATGTACTACTCGACCTTCTGAGTCGACCAGGTTAACTGGTTTCCGTTAAAATTAGCTGCTTTCCCTAACTCTCTCTTATTAATTTGTTTTACGTAAGTACCCGTGTATTTTTTACCTGTGGTTACAAGACTTTGTTTACAAAATAAAAGTGTAGGGTCGTAATTTGATCTCTCGGTATTCAAAGAGAACAGGTAAACCACAGGTGTTCACAATACAACAGAGAAAAATATATCATGGTTAACTCAGGTTTCTTTAGAATTCTGCATTCGAAGCTGTTGCTATATTATTTAAAGATCGGTAATCCTCTGGTTGTAATTTCCGGCAACGTTTTAATTTTTAAAAGTTGCCATCACTGACTGTTGTTCCTTAGTCATCGCAAGATGAACCAATCAGTGACGATTCACAATAAATAGTACAGGTTATGAAATTAGACAGATTATGAACCTTTTCTTTAAGTGCTGATTAACTCACAATTTTATGATTCGTTATTGAATGCGTTCAATTGTAAAGTTCACAATTTTTCGATAGTTTTTTTTCTCGCGAGTTAACTTATAAAGTTACGGTATTTACAATGACAATCTAACGGGTGACATTATTTTGTCCTAGGTTTTAGATTGAGAATAGATTGCCAAATAATGATACAACAAAACTACGTTCGGACTTAGGCGCGCCAGATCGCAGACATTCAATACATGCTATCTGTCTATCAGCAAATCAAAGTTTACACAATAAGCTGCGAAGGCCGGAGTTATTAAATCTTGATGCGATTAAATGCTTCACGGTTAGGAAGACAGATTTCGTTTTCGTTGCGTTACAGCAAGCGTAATACAAGGTGTTACATACAGTCCATTGTTGCCTCGCTTCAGAAATTACCAGGCAGGTAGCAACCTTCTAACTGTTCTTACCAGGCCCGCTGCTAGATGTTTGAACGCCCGTGTGCAATTCCCATTATGCCGCCTCCGTTTACTATGTCTACCTTACACGATCTCATCATCATCATCATCTCAGCCATAGGACGTCCACTGCTGAACATAGGCCTCCCCTTTTGATCTCCACATGTACCGGTTGGAAGCGACCTGCATCCAGCGTCTTCCGGCGACCTTCATAAGGTCGTCTGTCCACCTTATTGGTGGACGTCCTACGCTGCGCTTGCTAGTCCGTGGTCTCCACTCTAGCACTTTTCGACCCCATCGGCCATCCGCTCTGTGAGCAATATGGCCTGCCCATTGCCACTTCAGCTTGCTAATCCGGTGGGCTATATCGGTGACTTTAGTTCGTCTGATGAGTCAACAACTTCCAGTACCGAGTTTCCAACAGAGACTGGGGTGGGCACGACATTGGCATTTGACATAATTTTCGTCTTGTCCATGTTCATTTTCAAGCCAACCCGTTGCGAAACTCGGTCGAGGCCATCGAGCATCATGCTGAGTTCCTCCATCGACTTTGATGTCGTCGGCAAACCGAAGGTGAGTGATGTACTCGCCATTGATGTTGATACCAAGTCCTTGCCATTCCATGAGCTTGAAGGCGGCTTCCATTGTGGCAGTAAACAGTTTAGGGGAGATAACATCCCCCTGTCTGACGCCTCTTCTCAATGGAATCGCCTTCGTACTCTGCTCCTGTACTCGGACCGACATGGTGGCGTTATTATATAAACACTTCAGCACCTCGATGTACAGACAGTCAACACGGCATCGCTGAAGTGACTCAAGCACCGCCCATGTTTCCACCGAATCGAAGGCTTTCTCATAGTCCACAAACGCTAAGCATAGTGGCAAGTTATACTCCTCGGTCTTCTGTATTACTTGCCGCAGCGTATGGATGTGGTCTATGGTACTATAGCCTCTTCGGAAACCGGCTTGTTCGGGAGGCTGGAAGTCATCAAGTCTGTGTTCTAGACGGTTCGTGATAACCCTTGAAAACAGCTTATAAACATGACTCAGAAGCTTGATGGGTCTGTAGTTCTTCAATAGGCTGTTGTCACCTTTTTTGAAGAACAGCACCACCTCACCTCCGCTCCATGCTTCGGGCGTTTTGCCCTCGAACAGGACGGTATTAAAGAGCTTCTGGAGGACTTCAAGTACCGGTGTTCCACCCGCTCTCAGAAGCTCTGAGGTGATTCCGTCCTCGCCCGGCGCCTTGTTGTTCTTAAGCTGTTTCAGGACCATCCTAATCTCGTACAGACTGATGTCGGGGATATCTTCGGTATTATGTCGTGACAGCTTGGCTCTTGGATCTCCTACCTTCGGCTTTGCAACCGAAGTGTATAACTGTCCATAGAACCTTTCGATCTCACCTAAAATCTCTGCTTTGGTCGACGATATGCTGCCATCCTCCCGTTTCAGCTTTGTCATCTGGCTTTGCTTTTACACGATCTAGGTTAAAAAAACTATTAATTTACTTAATTTACAGTAATTGTACCTTTCTTGCCTTTATGTTGGCGAAATCTGTTATCAATTTTTTTGTGTCTAAGCTATCTAATATCTCATGTTCAATTGAAACTATGGCTAAATTACTTAGTCTTTGGTGGTGCATTGTTGATCTTAAATAGTTTTTTTTATAATTTTTAACTTTGAAAAGGTTCAACTTCAAAAGATGGCACTGTTTAATGCAAAAGAAAATAATTGCGCGCCGCTTCATATTTCTTTTGGTTGGATATTTTTTTTAGTATTGTGATGTGACAATGTCTGAATGTTTGTCGCTGATTGCTTGATTTGCCGCCCCCCTGGATGCGCCGCCCGCGTGCATTGCACGCATTGCACGCCCGCTTACGGCGGGCCTGGTTCTTACGTGTTCAGTAAACGTGTCAGGAGAGATTGGGATATTGAACATACAGTGTTGTTACTGCAAAAAAATGTGCATGATGGCAAGCCGCGATGGACTTCTAAACAAGTTCGGATCGAACAGTCCAGATATTTTCTTTTTTAGTCTTTAAAGAATTAACATATAAGAGAACTAGCGGCCCTTCCCGGCTTCGCACGGGTGGTGGACCTGGTCTAAAATTTGAGATTTAAACTATCCTATCTCTCAAGTTGGATCGAACTGCACATGGTGTGCGAATTTTATTATAATCGGTTAAGTGGTTTAGGAGTCCATTGAGGACAAACATTGTGACACAAGATTTATATATATTAAGATATACCAACATCATGATGACGAACAAAGATAGATTGAACAATATTATATTCGTTACAAGAACAGTCGCATGCCTACTTAGGTAGCATTAACTGATAGACATCGGCATCGCCTTTATACTTTGCAATTCATAATTGGATATGTATCGTTTGTAAAATTATATGTCGCCTACAACATATTGTTTGGTTAATGGTTAATGTTAATTTTAGCGAGATTTAGCACAGAAAACCCCTATCAGAGTGGAGGTTATCGTTAACCATAGATAAATTCGTTTATCTTTTTTATGCAATTGTCCCCAATTAAGTCTGTTTGTCTGTTACCTTTTCGCGTCTTAAGCTGGGGTAAGATAGTAAAATTGTTACTTTTGATTCCGATAGAAGATTAATTTGATTATTTCCGAACCCTAAGGAAACAAAACCACGGGCAAAGCCCATCCGCTTCGTCATAATAATCTAGGTAAACGTTTTAGCAATGAATAAATTACTGATAAACGAATCTAAACAACGTATTAATGAATCTTATAAAATAATGCCAACACTGGGTCCTATCTAATTTATAATTTTGTGTATCGAGTGTTTCGGGATATTTTTTGCGCATTTTATTTTAATACAATTTCCACAGACAAAAGTCAATAACAGTAATTTCGCAAAGTCCTTACAGTCTCATCGAGGTACCGGCTTTGGAAGAAGCTCCGTGATATTAGTCAGTACCAGTCCGACATGCGACAGTCCCTTCCGCCTCACCCAGGTAGGTGTGGAAAACGGAGAAAACAAAAAAAAAACACCATAGTTGAGAAGAGAAGACTAGGCAGACAATGAGTACGTACCTATACTTTGTAGTTTGTACCTAGTTGTGCTCATCTAGTTTTGTACCTATACGTATGTATGTATAGGTACAAAACTAGAAGAGCACGAGTATGTAAGAACAGGAGTTGTACATAGTTATGGAATGAACCGTTTCTACCTGGAAGTTGCTTAATGCTTAGGTAGTGATGTGTATCAATATATCGTTAATAACACAATACTATGTCAGTTTCCTGTTCGTATGAGCTTAGATTAATTATATCACTTGCAACTGCTTGTTGTAGGGAAGTAAAATGTTTTGTTACTGACGATCTATTTGCGGTTAAGCGTAGAGGATTCCCGTTTGTGCATGTGACGTCCAATGTTTCTAAACGTATCTATGTGTATCCTTCATTCTAGTTTTGTCAGCAAATGTAGGTACTAAATACACTACTACTAATAGCAAAAACGAATTTTATTGTAATTTATTTTGTTTCTGATAATATGCCCCCTCAGATCCAGATGTTTTACTCTATGTTGATAAAACTGAATAGGTACTTTACTCATAAACTTTACCAAGCCACCGCAGAAGCCAAGAACGACTGACTGCATCGACTGACGCGGAAATACCTACCTACCTAGCGACTCGTTTTGTGTTGCCAGCCAGTTTTGTTATTGCAAGATTTGGCAGTAATTTGATGTATTCGCTCTTGCCCTACATTCGTACTTATTACAATGCACTATGTTATTGCTGATTGTGAAGCAATAAGCCTATGCAAGTGTAGTAGAATAAGTTACACTTGTGATTCAGTCAAACGAGACAAGTGTCATTAAAGATGGGTTAAAAAATTGCAATCTAATTATATCGATGCGAGTTTTTTTTGCCTGTCATCACCTTGTAGGTATTAGCCTGTTGATTCTGCTACATGACGTAAAAGCAATACAAAAGCATTGAAGTAAACTATTAATATAATTGTTAAGGTCATCATAACTAACCCTTCACTTGATAATAGTTGCTATACTCATCAATTCGCACCGTCCTCTCCTGCAAGGTCCTCATACGTATGTATTACACATGATATCTAGCTTCATGTCTTTCAAAGGAGATAGCGGAAGCAGGTAGCGACACGGAACGGACAAGAGGCTCACCTCCGCAATTTGCCCTTGACGATCTCGGTAAAGCAGCATATCGACATCCCACCCCATTTGCATTGTCTGCTCAACGATTCGTGAAGGTTGTTTTTATTCGATTTATCGAATCAATATTTCTCTTTGTAAGTTCATCCAACTTAATAATAATTATGACAGATAGTAATAAACTATGAGCAGTCCGAATAGTTTCAATTCTAACCAGTGCCCTACTCTAGTATTCGCATGACCCAGATACATTCGTCAATCGCGATAAGTGCTTTACAGTAGGTATAATCATTAACGAATGTGTATCTTTTAAACCGCCTAAATAATGTAGGAGGTTCCTAAATAGATCACAGTTTCCGTAAAAGATTCTTCTGAAGGCGTTGATAAGTTAAAAGCTGTCAAAGACAATTATCGAAATGTTACTAAAGGTAATGATGAACCAAATCACACTAGTGACACATCAATTCAAGTTGCATGACAATGCAATATGTTCAACCTTGGCTTATAACCTCAATAGTGACCTGAGGTAGGTATTCGGTTACAATAATAAGAGGCATTGAAGAAAATTTCAAAAGAAATCGATTCCAATTATTGTAAAGCTATGTATGTATGAGTAGGCTTGGGCTGGATTCTAGTTCAAAGTTAAGTTAGATGTTTCGTTATTGTGATGAATGTTACGTCAAGTGGCTTGGCTTCATTGTTTCATCGATTGTATAGTCAACAATGTTTGAGAAACCTCATAATTGATAAGTTGGGTTGTTGTTACCAAGCAAGGCACCAGTGAAAGTGTTTCTTTCTAACGGTCCTCTCTGACGCGCTCAACTGAACGGGTCTCCGCTTCTGGTACCTGGGCTTCTGTATACAAGGATTTGAATGTTAGCTGCGCAGTATTTTAAAATTTACGTATTCAAATCGAATGATCTGGAACGAACTAATATGAAATTCACGTTCTCCACAATATTATTAGAAAACAGGACATTATATTTAAGGAGATGGACATGTTAAATGTAGGAGACCAAGTACATATTTGAATGGAATATGTTCCTTGTTATTTTTGAGTTAGAATTACAAAAGACTGCACGACCATCGAATTCTTAGAACAAATAGCTACATTTTTTGTAAGAGAAGTCATGATGATAGAGCATAAAGCGGACATTACAGTGATGGCGTGGAGCGTCGCCCTCGGCTAAAAATATGCCACCGGTTCACTGCGCGCTTCCTCACAAAGAAAATGCGTGTGTTCTTATCTGACCTTCAAATCGGGAATCACTTGAAAAATATACTCAATGTTTATTTACAACACCTCTCTCACAGACTTCCAGAACGGATACTAGTTCGGTCTACAATGTTATAAATTATTCTGAACCATGTCAAGGTACATGGTCAAGCATAAGTTATCAGAGCGGAAAACCAATCAGCAATTCGCATGTCGAAGGAGGGGAGGAACCTACTGGAAATCTCATGATCATTTTGAGGTTAAAATCTTTAAACATTTTTTGTGTTCTGAAGTTCTTCTGGATGTCAACGTTTAGACTCAATCAAATCAGATTTTTCCGCGAAGGAAATCTTACGGCGCGGTATTTCGCAACATTTACCCTGTTATCGAGTCACGCTTGGCGGAAGAAGGAAAATCTTTTAAGTAAATATTTTTTATTTAGCAGAGCTTAAAAAAAATCGCTTCGGGAAAGATTACAGCGAAAACAAAATCTTAATAGGTAGGTACTGCGTCAATTCAACAGGCGACAAGTCAGCATCTAAAATATGTTTTTTTTTTAAATTCAAGTAGGTAATAGAAATATATTGAGCATTGACTTTCCGATAACTTAGTACTTCAGCTGCAGTAGATTATGTTATGGAAGTGTAAGTGGCAAGTCTGGTGCGACTACCTAGTCGTGAGGCGAGGACCTTGGTGACTCGGTCGCGGGTGGGTTGAAGGCCCTATGACGCACGTGGCTGGCCACGGAAGCGCCCCCGCCTTATTACAAGCTCACCTCCTGTTTTATCTTCAACTGAAAAATAGTCTTTAACACAGCCAAATTGACACCAGAATAAACAATGCGAATGGCTTTTTTCGGTGTATACATTTGACCGGATAGGAATTAGACAATTTCAGCCAGCTTATCGTGCAAACGGAAATTTTCAGAAAGTCGGAGAAACAAGTCATAAAAAGGAAAAAAACATTATCATTCTCATTAATATTGTCAACTGCGTAGTACATACATCGTACGGGTCTTAGGTTAAAGCGAACAGCCCTCGATAATTGCACACTTTGTTGCAAAAGTATCGATCGACCATTGTTCCCTCGAAAAAATATTGACAGATTCATTATGCTCAGTACCGAGCGTTGAGTACGCGTGTGCAGGGAACCACGTGGCCAGTATTACTGATTGAGATGTTGGCACTTGTCTTCACTGTTGGGAGATGGGAGCCTCGCCTCTCTGGGGGCGTTATTTAAAGAACCGCGTGTGAATGTAGCACAAGTTCAAAGCGGCCACCGCAACGCAGGTCGACGAGATCGGGAATAAGGTTAATTACCCCAAGGCCGGGGAGTGCCAACATCGGCTGGGATGATCCCCAAGGGAAAGACTCTCCTACGGGGAAATAAAAACGAATTATTTCTCCTTGACATTGTGCCAAATAGATTTATTTATGAAATCCTTTTTATAGCACTAGTTTATCACGCCCAGCAGTGTCGATGAACAACAGTTAGTTAACGTCGTCATCAGAAGCTGATATGACGCCATTCCATTTGTTGTAAAGATGCTACACGCAACACAGATAATTCAGATTCTAGAGTTAGTCGTTTGAAATGCTTCTGTTAAGTTTTCTATGTCTACAGTCTGCATTTTACAAGCCTGCTGCGACCGAGACAAATATTAGTACTAGAAGATAACACGAAACATATCAGGGACAGGATGACTCGCGAGTCGCGACTAGCACTTCTATCTACACATAATATTTCGATTGGAACTTGTATAAGGATATTACCAATACGGTAGAAGTAGAATGCTTGTCTGTCGATAAAATTGATCGTGAACACGGGAGGTTGGGGCAACCTACTGCACGCATTTGGTTACATTTTAACATTGAGCTGGACTACCATAAGACGCAGATAGTGTAGAATACGAGGCAGGCTTATGTTGGTTGTGTGAGCACTCACGTGCGGTCTCCTGTACACATGATTTTCGTGAGCAGGCATAAAATATGTACAACATGAACGAAGCTGCCGGGCAAAAGCTAGTTGACTACAAAGTGATTCACAGGCGTTTAAATTAAATATGTTGGTTGGTTACCATCGCCCGGTGGCTTCACTTCAAAAGGTCGTTCAACTTGCACTACATCCTGTTTAAAGTGGATCTTTTCGTGGGCTATGTTTTACACAATATTATGAAAAATATTTATGATTATATGTGTAATAACTTTAGAAACACATTTTAGTTTAGGTCAGAACAATGAAATTGCCTTTAGTTAGAGTATTCAAGACATGTCTACCGTGTTTGTTTTAGCTTATGAAAACGAATCGTGAAAGTAGAATAAGGCACTGGTTTACTAAAACTTTACTGACATTCACAAAGTATCAAGCTGTGCTACATTTCATCGAAACACTGCATACATTTAAATACAAATCAAGTACTTATTAAAGGGAATCGAATGCGCGCAACACTTGATCTAATTTAGTATCACTTGTTATAATCTTAAAAATAAGGTAGGCTGGGCGATGCGTCACGGCGTCACAGTATGATTCAGCCTATCGGACTGATGACCTCGCGGGTACACTACTACATCAGCTACATTATTTTGTTCCGACGACTCATGGTTGACTCTTCTAAAAGCTAACGGTAACGCTCAGGCGACGCGAAAACTGTACAACCGGCTGTGGGTTGTGTTTTAAAAATTGGCTTAACAAAGAGTGTAATGTAATCCTCGAAGAGTTAAGGGTGTACCTAATAGTATATATCCGTATTTCGCTGGGTAAGTCTCATGTGTGAGCCTATTGTCAACTGACCACAAATCCAGACACAGCAGATGCTAGCGCGGCTACTGAGTAATTATTTATATTCTGGATTAAGTAGCATACAGGAGCAAGAAGCTATGTTACAGAAAAGCCACAGAATCGCATCGAAAACCAGATCATATTATTATGCTGTGTCTCAGTTACAAATATTGATTTACCGCAATTCAAATAGTATTGTCAATGTTGGAGTCAATTGATGAAACTGATCTTTCAAATGACGATTCATATTTCTTGAAGGAATGACATGAGCGGGAGTGAGAATTGTGCAATTGCACATACGTGAGTATTGAAGCCAAATAAGTAAGATACGATGAAGGTAAAAGATCCTAAATGCTGACTAGTAAACTATAGAAAAAAGAAGTTCAAAATAATTTAAATACTAAAATCGAATTCATACTAAGTAGGTCAAAGTGTGATACTGTGTGAAACGTTTCGCAGTCCCGGGGTCAAAGACGCCAAGAGCGTGTCGCAAGTCGCAACTAGATAACTATGAGAGCTAAGATAGTTGTTGAATTGTCTACTTGGCCTGTACAACTAATTCAGATGCAGTCACACCATTACTTATATTAATCATTCTTCTCCAATGAGTGTTATATTTAGAACCTGTCTGGTTGCTTCTTTAATTGTTAATGCTGCTAACAGAATGGTTCTGATACAGTCGACCATGGACTGGCTTAATTAGGGCGTTTATAACGCGGAAACTGGCAATTCCGGATTCGCAGAAAGAGGTCGCTGGAAGACCGCCTCCTTTTCATTGAAAGTTCTTTCTTCATAAACTTTTTACTGAAGCCAACTAGGTGCTAGGGGGGAAATTAGGCAAGACGGAAAACTTATTTTTTTTTCAACTGGTTGCGTAAGTCAAACATTTTCGAAACAACATTGGATTTTAGCGACCCGTTCACGAATATCAATACTGCATTATTTGTAGATACTGATTTTAAGTCTTTTGGGGAACTCATTGTGGTTTTATCATTCTATGTCTTAATATTTAAATGCAATTTCAAATCAAATACCCATCATAGTCTTTCAACAAACACAATCTTCCTGTTTGTCTTGATAGATATATGAGAAAATAATTACACGATTGGTCCCGTTACTTCTGGTTAGGACTGAATGGATCTAGCAAAGTCTATAGCTAGAAAAAGGTACAGATTTTCAGAAGGTGGCCGTGTATACTCCGTATTGATACTACACAAAAACACCAAGATACTACGAAAGTCTGGTTTTACGTTCAACAAAGTCTAGCTTATTCGCGTAAAAACTCAGTAATACAACAGGCTTCCTAGGAATTCAAGTCTTGGTTAGATCAAGAATAAAGTTTTCCGGGATTTCTATAAAATACATTGTTAGGAGGATAGTGTATAGTCCATGAATATTAATCAGTGTTTCACTGGCTATAATTGTATCTCTGAGCTCACTTTTATGTTAAGATGTATTTTGGAAACTTCACAATCGAAATTATATTTTTTTTCTATATTCTACATAGAAGTGTGCGTCAGAGGTAGATAGGTTCCAATACTTGGAAAATGAATTTACACGTTTGGTGCGGAATAATAATATATTAGGACATTTGTATGTATTTACCTGGTATACAAAGTAGATGTCAGATCCTATAAAATGATTTATTTAAATTCAAAATGTTCGTGGAATAAAACATGGGTTTGGAAGATTTTCAAGTTTCATCACTTTTCCTTGAAAGAAGTTATACGAAATCAATATTATTATATGAGGGAGGGCGTGACCATAAATGGTTCGATTTGAGGCGAATCTGAACCCGTGCTGAAGCTGATGCGTGAGGTTTAATAAAGTGTTAATAAATCTAGCACCTGTGCTTATCAATCTTAAAATTTACTGATTGACTAACTATAATTTACTTGTGTCCATACGAAGTACTACTACGTCCATTGTTGCAAGTTGCGATGCAGTCTTATTATAAATCGGACTCGGATTTCTGGGGTTGAGTTATTTTATCCCCGCGATTATCATTTTCAATTTTTTTATTACCATTGGAATTTCTCTTCGATATCCTCGACTGTGAGACAGGTCTGCCAGACTTATTGACTTTTAGTCAGTACACACGATCTTTAGCCTCGCCACATCTGGCTGAGGTAGTACCTCCGGGGCACAGTTGCAATCATCACCTAGGAGTAAGCGGTGTAAACTTTTGTGCAGGATCACGAGATAATTTACGTGTTTTATGTAGAAAATCTATGTCAAGGGGTTTTATTAATTGACAACTAATATATTTGTTATAGCGGTACGTATTCATTTCTTATCGGTTTACGTCACGAGCATTTATATCGACAAAATTAATGAACTCTACGACTTAGATACGATCTTCGGTTCTATACGTAGCTAGGTATGTATTTCGTAATGATTGACAATTATTTTAATGGTACAAGATTTTGGTGACATAATAAATTTTATGATTAAGTTGTGGGTGGAGTACGTTAGACGATTTACTCCACCTACATCTTCAATCACTTCATCAACTTTGAATGGATAACATCGTTCGTAGATCTCATAGGGAAGAAAGTTCTCGAGTAGCGACCACAAACTGAAAGACGCAGCGTAGGAAGGCCTCCCACTAGGTTGACCGATGATATCTTGAGAGTACAGGCATCCGATGGATGCAAATGGGGATTGTCGTTCGGAGTTATGGTCTCATGTGGAGGCCTTTCAAGTGCAACAAAAAAGAGGAACAGAAAGAGGTCCACCTTTTCGGCTGAAGATAATGATGATGATGTTACAAAATGTCGTATACTACCGTAGAAGAGTTCTCTTGTGAGGGGAGGATCCTGGGTGTATCTATGAGGCTCAAAACCATCTCCAATCACTTGTGTTGCAAAAAATCTAGACAGATCGAATAACAATTGATATGAGAGACTACACGCGCCTGAAATGGTTTTAAAATAAATTAGGTTGTTATGATGTTACTGTTTTAGTAAGTGGCAACATCGGATCTCTAATATTTCCTTAATTCATGACTGCCTGTTATTTTTTTATTGTGAACATTGTATTGTACTTTATATCGAGCTATTGACGGGTATTTTACGAGTGGAAAAAAATAGGTAGGTACCTATATTAAATTGTAAACATACATAAATAAATATACCTGCAAACAATAAGGATAATAACAAGCCACAATTTGATTGAAATATTCTTATAATAAAACAGTATTTAACTTACCTCATATACATTTGGATGCCACACTTTTGTTAAAAATCTAATGGAAGGCGGTGAATATGGATAGTCTGGTGGAAATTTCATATGTGCCTGGAACAAAAAAAAAACTTATTTTAGTGACATTGCTTATTTATATTTATAAGCTTCTGTCCATGTTTTAATAAAAGAACATGGACTAAATGTGTAATATCTCCTGAAAGAGAGAAAAACAACTGTAGAACCATCTATCTCTTTCCAGTAAACTTAGATAATAGGTACCTAAGGTAATGTAAAGAAAAGAGATAAGTATATGGTCCTATTTTATTTTATACTGTTCGGGAAACTTACAGCTAGTTTTTACAATTTTCTTAATTAATTAATATTTGAGGGCCATTTACAAGTTTCCACAGATAAATATATGAAACATTGAAAACAGAACAGACAACAAAAAAACAGAGAGAAAAATGACTATGACTGTATTGCTCCCTTTCTAGAGGGTAGGTATGTCAATCTTATTTGACACTTGTTGTTTAAGGAAGGCTCAGTGCCTCAGTCCTTGCTATTTTAAAATGAAAAATAATTATAATTAATTTAATTGTACTGTCATAATAAAAAATTCCTTGCTGTAATGCTATGGTTTAAATTGCTTGTTAGTGTGACTAATCTTGCAACTGAATTTCCTTATATGCTGTAATTTTGCATAAAGCTTTGGTTCTGGCGACAATACATTCATGACACAACTGAATTGATCTTGATCCTACAGTCAACCAGGATTATCTCCTTTTAAGGGAACTCCTCAACTATTGATAGCATGGATAAAATTTTGTTAATGCATTCAATTTAGAGGGATTATTTTTTTTTCCATATTAATAAAAGCAAGTTTTTATTTCAAATTTTGGAGAACTGAAGAAAGTACAGTTCCAGCACATCAACCTACCTCATTCTGTCAAATTTCTTTAATTTTATCAGATTTTCAACCTTATTACAATAGTGGAAGGTTAATAATCAATTGGTAAAATTATACAAATAGGTTGACTTGCTGGCATCTGTTCATCTTCCTACTGCCTTAGCAATATTCTTTAAATGCCATTAAGTTTGTAAACCCATATTCAGCAGTGGATTTTTTATCGTTTAGAGTTACTCTACTACAGACAAACAAAGGTACAGGTACACTAGGACAGGTAAACGTTTATGATTACTAAAACAAATGGTCCCAAGTGTCAAATACATGAATAAAGGATTTAAATACTGGCACTTAAACCATACTGTATTGGGCCTGCATGGTGTATTATGGCCCACTCCCTCTCACATAGAGGATGCCTGAGTCCCGGCAGAGGAACATTATATGCTGATGATGATGAAATACAAGTAAAAGCTGTGATAACTTAACAAAAAAGTTTTCCAAGTTTAGATTACAATGTTCATCCTGAATGAATAGTTTAATTTGCTAATTAATTTAGTGTTAAATAAAAAAATTATCTATGTAAGTGTATAATGCAATAATGTAATGAAACACAATATAATGAAATCTATTTTTTTCACAACTTTACATTGCAGTACTTGGCATTGTTTAATTTTTAGCCATGAAGTCCCATTTAGTAATCAATTCTGTATTATAGAAAAAATATATGCCAAATTAATAAGTGAAGTATAATTGAATCTTAATACGAAAATCAAGAAATCGTATACTAGAATAGATTCTCTTCTATTGCTCGAAGAATTTAACATTTTTTTTTGGTAATTCATAGTATGTAGCATTGCTAAAGTGGCCTTTACAGATGCGTTGTTCGTTGTTAAGAAATTGAGACCAAATCAGAATAAGTGTACAAAACAATTTGGTTTATGTTTTTTATTTACAATTTCTATGATCTGTAAGGATATTCGAAAATTTACCTTAGTGCCTATACGAAAACCTCATCAGGAATAATGCTTTTCCCTATATTAATAAAACATTTAGAGGATGACTGTCTGATCCATCTACATCTTTACTATGGATTACAAAAGTAGGACAAGAGCTTAATATACATGACGTCTTATTAAGAAATCTTTTTTTGTGTTTCAATTAAATGTGGACAGAGCCAGTTTTATGATTGTCTGATAACACGTCCAAGGTAATAATTTCATCAGATGATTACTTACTTCATCTAATTTAACTTATTGACTAAGAGATCAGAACACAAAGTCAGTGCAAGGGTTTCTACAAATAAATAAATTAATTTTAAACTACAATATAGTAATTAATAAAAACAATCATTCTTTTATTTATTTATTTGTCCTTATAGTCTTTTGGTTGTGTTCTCCCATTTTAAACTAAATTTTAAGTGTGCAAAATGCAACAATTTAATAATACTTAGTGGTTTGCTGCATGAGAGGTATCAAAGACAGCAAAAAATTATAGCTTACTAGCTGCTGCCAGTGGTTCCACCCGCTACAACTCGAAAATTATCCCACGGGAACATAAAATCGGGATAAAAACTATCCTGTGTATTAATCCAGGTTATAAACTATCTTTGTACCAAATTTCATCCAAATCCATTCAGTAGTTTTTGCATGAAAGAGTAACAAACATCCATCCACACATACAAACTTTCACATTTATAATATTAGTAGCATAGTAGCATTTACTATTTGCCATATTTATTTATAACACAAAAGAATAATTTCATACATATTCTTTGTTTACCTGATAAATGGTACTAAGAAATACCTACAATGTTATGGGGAGTTAATTGATAATCACACAGGATTCTGTTGGTGTTATCAAGATATTGTTATCAATACTTAATTGCTACTAATTTCTGAGAGACATAGTAATAAGAATAAAGTAACAAATGATTTAACTTGAAGTTAAATGAGTGAATGACAATGTACTATTAAGGACAACCCTGCCTTTAACCCTTACGGGATTAGAGGCATGGTGTTTTGTGCTACATTGTTTGTTTATAAGATAATGTTTATTTACAGAAACAAAGAACAGCTGAAATATTTTGGTTAATTATATTTCTTTTTTTCAATTGTGTGTAACTAATATGTTTCAGTCAAAGCTTCTTCCAATGATAATTATTAAGTCCATGTCAAATTTTGTCTTATATTTAACCAAAAATTTCCAGAAAAATATACAGAAATTATGTGCACCTTTGTTTTTCAAATGTGGTTTTATAATTTTATATATTCTATATTTTATTACTATCTATGTAGGTACTTGAAATTAGGACAGGTACTTTGCAACAACTTTGAAAATAGCATTTTCCACAAAATTGCTATTTTCAATAAAATTCTGCCTACCCTACTTAATCAAGGATTTCATAGAACATAGCTATCATTTTCAGTCTCATTATGCAATTTGCTTTTCATTTAATCTTGTTAAACTATGATGAAAAAAATTGTAACCTACAAGTATTAGGGCAACTGTGATTAGGTATTTTCCATAGAGCACTCAGATCAAATTAACTTCAAAATAATAATTGTGAAATGGCTAAACCTCAAATACCCCCACAAAACCTCTGTGAACGATTGATAAATATTTAAAACGTTATTCTTAAAAACTCTGGTACAACGGGCGTAAAGTATGTAGTCGTGGTTTTTTTTTTGTTTGATGCAGATTGTTGCTGTCAGGGCATTGCCATTAAGTAAAGTGTGCTTACCTTAAAATATCCACCTTGATATAACGTGTCTGGGGGGCCAAAAATTGCAACTTCCCACTCAAATAAATTGTCCTCTCCTAAAAGTTTCACTCGGAACCCTTCCACGGGCTCCTCTTGCAGACTCTTATACTCTAAGGCCAAAGCCCTCAGTGCAGAACTGGTCGGAACCGTGTTAGACATTGTCAAGAACTAATTTTCCTAAAATCACTATCTAAAAGAGATTCTAATAACATAACACTGCGGAACTCTCCTTGCGGTCCACGTATTCACGAGGCATCTCAACTTGAGTCACAATAACAACGAACGAGGAATTTTGGTAAACATAACGCCAGCGTAGCTTACGGATTTATGATTCACACACTTTTAACGTCAATACTGTAATTTCTTCCACAGTAATATACGTTGCAAAATGGACGAAAGAATAGTCCAAACTACACGGTGATTATTACAACAATGAGAAAGCAACGTCCAAACAATCGCGATCCCAAGGAAAACGGCTGCGTGGTACAGCTGCTGCCTGAGTTGCCCGACCGAATATTGTAGAACAGCTGTTATTTTATTTCCGTGCTTGATTGCGCAGTGGTGTGACGCACACGGCCATTTATCGACTATATGACTAGTGCTGCCACCTATCGGACTAATTTCGCTTAACCCTCAAACGCTTCATACTATTTACCATGTTGATTGGTTACTGTTTAGTAAGATGGCAGCACAACACTACTTTGCGATGGTAGCGCTCTCTATAAGTTATTTTCAATACCAAAGTCGACTTTGTCATTGTTAAGGTTTATTCCATGGTTTATTCTAGATGGCACCACTTACTCTGAAAACTATATTTTGCATGTTTTCTGTTCACTTGTCGCACGTCATAGAATTATAGAGCGTAGTCCGTGCATCATCTGCATAAAATTGCCATACTTTCTAGCTGGAAACTTTGGAGAGTATGGTTTATTTGAGGTCTGGCTTGTGTATTGGGAAAGCTCAGACTAGAATCTTATAAACTAAGATATTGTACTAAATGTTAAACCTGTACTTATGTTACTCGTCGGAGATAGGTAGCAGTGGTGCGATGTAATAACCGTTTAAGGCGCTAAAAAGGCTAAGGCTCAATATATAATAAAAAAAGAAGTCGGTTCCCTTTTTTTGTAAACTTTTTAACCTACTTTTTTTTTCAAGTCGGTTAAAAACAACAGGATCCCTCTAGCTTATTTTATGATTTACAGGCTGAAATTATACAAAACAACCTGTGTAATAATATCAGACCTTGATTTTACTTAAGTACTACGTAAGTAGCAAGTAGGTAGGTAGGTACTACTTCTGGTAATTTCATCTCATCACCCCGCCTGACCCCGCTGCTAGACAAATTACTCTGCCCATGACTCCCTCCTCGATACAGGACTGAATCCGAATTCATTTTACCGCCTTATGTACGAGATTTTAACAGTAGGATTAGGATCAGCCTTTTTTTTAAATTGTGTTATAAGCAGATATTGTCAACTCATCATCAGAAAAGACGCCTTCTTTGTCAACACATTTTCACATAAATGTATGAAGTACAGACCGCGCCATGACTGAAGACCTTTTGATGAGGCGCTAGTGTCTATGTAAGGTATTACATCAAATTGCATAGTGTACCACGTATTTTCTGCAAGTCATGAGTAGTAGCGCGGACTCTAAGTAGTGGTGGTCCCATAAGCCTGGGCGTAAAGATATGATTCCAATATTGGCAGCATTTCATGCTGCAGAAATCGAAATAATACCTATAAGCGTAACTACGCGACGGGCACGCCGCAAACGGGGAGGTAAGACCTCTCTGTGCGGAGTGGTTGGATAGTTGCCACGGCGTCCTGACCTACCGCCTGACGCAGGTTCTCACCGGACGCGGAAGTTTCGGGAGATACCCCGTATTTGATGAGGAAGGAAGAAACGCCGTGGTGTCACCACTGCTAGGATCGCCCGGAGAATACGGTGGTGGCATACGGTGCAGCGGCAGCCTTACCACAAGCTCTTATCGCGATGCAGTTTAGGTTGTGGGAAAGAGACAGAGCTATACAAATCTTCTAACGCCATCTCGTTTCCTGAGCGGTACTATTTACGCTTTAAGACGTCATGGTAGGGTAGGCCACCAAGACTGTCCCGCTTGGGCAGAGCACCGCGTGTCCTCACGACGGCGATAGGCGGCGGCGGCTGTTTATTATTGTTCCCATTAATCAAATGTCATAAAGTAACGGTGCAGAGTAGAGATTAAGTAAGCATTTATTTGTGTACCAGTTGCATTCACCATTCAGACAAGACAATTGGTCCGTGGGCGCGTGATTCAAGACAACTCACCCACCCACTGCCTTGTATAGGCAAAGGCAACTGGGCCTTGCGAAACCCACGTCTGGCTCGGGTATAATGCCTTTAACTGATCGGGTTTGGGCATCGATAATTCGGTAAGCAAATTGTTATTTTTGTAAATATCGAAAGTAGGTTTTAAAAAAGGCTATAAGCTGGGATTTCTTTAATTTACATGATGGCTCTTATAGCTGAAACATCTAAGCTTTTGGCATGTTCTAAGAGGAATCATTTTCGAGTAACGCAGTGCTTTCAATACAGAAACGCTTTAATTTTTTTTAGTCTGATAAGAATTTATCACACACCTATTATTACGTAATGATGTAAATATAAATTATTATTATTCTTCTTAACATCAGAACGCTATTATTTCGCAAAAAAAAAAAGAAAAGTTCTATTAAAGTTCCATGTAACTAACATAGGGTAAACTAATCGCCATCAACAGGAATCAAATTCAGACTTCGGCAGCTGAGAAACTCTTGACGATAAAATACAACATCACTTTACCAAACCAACCTGGATCAAGAACGGGAATAGAATGCCAGAACTCGAACTCAGTAGACGAGACGCGCTCCCGCACCACTACACTAGCGGACATTGTCCAAAGTAATCTTCATGGTTAGTGAGTTATTCTAATTATTTTAAGTAATAACAGTTTGAAGCACCCATGATACAGCATAAATTTCTAGTATTACTCTCTCTCTTAAAACTGCTTTAATTTGTTTCAGAATACCTACTTTATTAACAGGTTAGCTATAGCTACCTGTGAAACACAAATGTGAAATTCAAAAATCTGTTCATGAACTAAATATGAATTCAAAACTTTGACCTGGCGATAGTGGTAAAATTAAAATTATGTGGCGTTCTGTACCCCAATGGGGATAGATATAGCCTGAACCTTGTGGTGGTTTTTAGTCCGACAGTATCTCCACTCCACCCGCGAGCAGGAGGACTAACGTGACGATTTTCCTGCATCCAAACAAAAAGGAAGGTGTCGAGGAAATTGTTTGATAATCCTTCTATAACTTTATTAACTCAACTGAACATACTATGTTTATTTTATTGTTATCGTACCTATGACCTAGCGTCTAGAGTTAATCAGCAACATTACTAATTACAATACAACCCTCACGACCTTGTGAATAAGGCATGATTCACAACAGCATCAGCTCGACCCATTTACGTTTTTCCTCAGAATATCTCTGACTGGACAGTCGAGGTCTCATAAGAAGGTATGTTTCCAAAAATAAGAACTCCGCTCATGGTAAAACTGTAAACAAATTCGTCATTTAAATATAAATGCTGATGCTGTTGTGTCAACATTGAATATATTTCAGAAATAATTCTGTTCAATGCTTCAGAATGTACTGATAAACAATAAACAAAAGAAAAACAGAGGTTAGTTAGTAGGTATTTTAAGATTTATTTCGCAGAATCGCGTGAAAGAACACATTGAAAACAATACTTTAGGATAAAAACAACATTAAGTATTATTCTATCCTCAAACGGAGTAAATAAGAACAAAGGGGTAAATTGGAACAAAAATAATGTGTTTCTAAAAAATAATCTAAAAGAACTTTCTTTAAAATTAAATTGAAAAAAAAAAAAACAATTCCAATAGACTTTTAATTACAAATTACCCCGTTTGACTGTACATAAGTACCTACTACATTTTTTATCCTGTTTTATGTGTCAGCAAAAAATCCAGGTCATTCGAATGCAGTAGCGCTCGATCGAAACGTAGTGCATCGATGGCGGCCCAGCTGAATCTGGAAGTTGCACTGCACCAAAATTAAATGTAAATTATCTGTGTCACATAACCAAGTCTTGCCTACCTGAGAGCAGTTCACTTGAATTGGTTTGTTTCATTTAAATGCGTGGGCTCTGCTTATTATGCAGTTTGATTAAGAAGGAGTGTTGATTTAACTATGTCTAGTCTAGGTATATTTTCAGATTTTATTTTTGCTTGATATGAGTTACCTAATATTTTGTAAGTTAGTATTTTTTATTTGCATAAAAAATGTTTAAAAAAAGGTGTCACGTGTCATACTTTGTAGATTGCTGGTCGGGATGTTGAATGATAGACTAAAATGCTCATAGAAAATTATTTATTGTTCGGAATGTTACATTTCTGGGTTAAAGGCATTTAATTTTTATAAAGAAAACATTTCACTTAAACATAAGATCATTTGTTAGTAATAATTGTCCTTCCACACTCGGGCTTACAATATTTCTGTTAAATCTAAATAAGCTGCATAAATCATTTTGTGTAGGTATACAATATTAGTTTGTTAATAGAGGTCTGGGTCTACATTGCCCTTCGACATTCGAACTCACAATATATCTGTTAAATCTAAATAAAATGCTTATATCATTATGTGTACACATTTGTTTGTTAATAGAGCGAGGGAGCAAGCGGTACGGCACTTATTGCGATCTGATGAATTGGTTATACATAATAAAATGATGATCTGCGGTTCGCCGTACATGCTTCCTAGCGAAAATGTTACAAAAAAAAAAGATAAAAAAAGATGATAAAAGTTTAAACTACATCATCCCCAGTTATACTAGCTATCACATTCACTTCACTGGGCTGACGGTCAGCCACTATGCTCTGCTTTCGCGGTTTCACAAAATCCACTTCACTAGAATTGATGTCTTTAATTAACTGTTTGAAGCTCCTGGCGCCTTCCTCCAGTGCCACAGGAACACCGCTGATGCTACGATGGCCACGTCCAGCGAGACAGAGCAAATGAGGTATTGCTGAACGTCGTGTGTTGGTTTGGCTTTTTTTTATCGATCTAGTCTTTGGTTGTTTGTATCGATCTAGTCTTTGGTTGTTTGTATTCATCTAGTCTTTGGTTGTTTCTATCGATATAGTCTTAGGTTGTTTTTATCGATCTAGTCTTTGGTTGTTTCTATCGATCTAGTCTTTGGTTGTTTCTATCGATCTAGTCTTTGGGTTTTTCTATCGAACTAGTGTTTTGGTTGTTTGTATCAATCTAGTCTTTGGTTGTTTCTATCGATCTAGTCTTTGGTTGTTTTTATCGATATAGTCTTTGGTTGTTTCTATCGATCTCTTCGGAAGTGTTTGCCGTAGCTGTTTTCAATTGTTTAATATGCTTTTCGAAGTTTTCCAATGTTTGATCTACGCATTCTGTGTAGTTTGATAGAGAAATGTTTACTAACTGATGAAACCTCTGGAGTTTTTATTTCAGGGTCAGTTTTGAAGACATTACCAGAGTTGAAACGAGAGTAGAGCAAAGCCTTTGCCTTTAATTATGCACTTAAGTATAGGCTTTAAGCTTATTCCAGCTCCACTGATTTGCTTGTATCTAGGTAACTTGATCTTGACAGATGATCTTGATCGGATACATATTGCATCAAAAATATGAATCCTGAGATGAACCGTTCAATTTAATCCACATATATTATTGCTGCACGGAGACTTGCTGACTGCACATTGATTGTTGTCGTGATTATTTTACAGAACTTCTTGCAATGGGATCTTGTTCACTGGCCAGTCGATTGTACATAAATATGAATTCTCATTATGTTGACTTAGCTGAAGCTCCATAAATGATATTGTTACATTTAGGCATCCTTTCTCAGACGTATTGCTACGTAGCGTACTCCATTTTCGGTATTACGTTAAGCATGTTGGTACCGATTTGATGAGGAATTAAGAGGATCTTATGATTCTTGTAAGTGTCTCTTCTAGACAATGAAAATGTCATTTCGTCTATAATTACTCTTCCGTTTAATCTTAGCATGTTGTAGCCTGGCCTAAGGTCTGACTGTTTCTTATCCACTGGCTCACAGAAAGCATGGGTTCAGACCGTATTGCCAGATCACTGGAACGGATCGCGTTTAGTGGGTAAAAGCCTTTATTGATGACTAGCTGTAGCTGTTTCCCCCGCTGTTGGGCTGCTCCTTTTGGTCTTAGCGTGATTTTATATAGCTTATAGCCTTCTTCGATAAATGGACTATCCAACATCAAAGGAATTTTACGATTCGAACCTGTAGTTCTTGAGATTAGCGCGTTCAACCAAACAAACTCTTCAGCTTTATAATATTAAGTAGGTATTAAGTATAGATTAGGCTTTACAATATAATATTAAAGTAACATTATTAAATTAATCAAAAGTAAAATAATAATAAAAAACAACTTTACTTAGTGTTTAAGATAAATAGATTTAAGTATATATTTGCCGTAAACACTATGTTCTTTTAAGGACAACATTATCGCACATAAAACTTTCAAACACAATTATATACTGAAAACGAAAACTAAAATGAAAACGACTTAACAATTTAAATAATAAAACATAATTAAACCAAGCGATAACATAAAATGTACAGACGCCAGCAGGTCAACCTACCCCAATCTGTCAAATTACATTACCAATCGAACATAACCTTCCGCTATTGTGATAAGGTTGAAAATTTATTGAAGAATATTGCCAGATTGAGATATGTTGATGTACTGGCGTTTGTGGAAGTTGGTACAAACAACAATCGCAAAATTTTACATAAAATAAGAAAGCTCCTTGAATTAACCATTTCTGTAAAGAAAAAACTTTTTTAAAAAAAGGGAACCGATTTCAAACCAAACACAAAAAAACTGTAAAATAACTTTTCTTTCGGAAGTCGGTGGCCTTAGGCAATGAAATAAAAAACAAAGCCACCGACTTCCGAAAGAAAAGTTATTTAACAGTTTTTTTGTGTTTGGTTTTGAAGTCGGTTCCCTTTTTTTAAAAAAGTTTTTTATTTTTCCCTTTTTAGTTTAAATATTCAACAAAAATCTTCATAAAATCCGCGCCTTTGAAAATCTACAATCCTAGTAAGCAACAAAAACGAATCCATGTGGGCAACTTCACGAGTTATCTATTATTGTTATATACTTAAACCTTCTCCAGAATGTAACAAACACTTTTCTAAAAACCGCATCAAAATCGGTTCAGCCAAACGCGAGATAATCGCGGACAAACATGCAATCGTCTCTGAAAATGTACAATCCAAGTAAGCAAAAACGGATCCACGTGGGCAACGTCACGGGATATCTATTAGTGTTATATACTAAAACCTTCTCCGGAATATAATGAACACTTTCCTGAAAACCGCATCCCAATCCGTCCAGCCAAACGCGAGATAATCGCGGACAAACATACATACATACATACATACATACATACATACATACATACAGGTCGAACTGAGAACCTACTTTTTTTTTGAAGTCGGTTAAAAATAAATATATAGATAGATAAGGTCAGTCAACTTTTTTAGGTAGCAAGTTATAAATAAGTCGTAGATTGTCGACGTATGACAAAAGATTTGCCAATGCTGCCCAGTTACAATGTGAATTTGTTATTACAAAAAAAAATGTGTTTAATTGTGTATTTACAATTAAACACGCATAAAAATACTTTTTCATAATAAACAAACATAAAAAAGTGATTAATATTTGTGTCAGTACACTTAGGATATCATTCTCACATCAAACAAATATGACCCTGTGTTCTTAATGGCCGAGATTTTCATGAATAAACAGAAATGTATAAAACTAGGTCATTTTCACCCAAGTTACCCACTTGGCGCTCGCTTTTCATAGGATTACCGTCTATATACGCCTGAAGCCATGTAAGTCTAGTATATTCAGAGATTCCACAATAATGAGTGTCTGTTCAAGTCTACGTACGGAACTACCGGTAATGTTCCGTGGAAAAAGTGTTTTAAATGACATTGTGTTGACGACTTATTGATCGAATAAGCTTGAGTCAAAAGTCAAGTGTTGTGAATCTTTGTTGTGGTTGATAGTTAGGTGACTTGTTTATCAAATATCGTTGCTTATCAACATTTTTTGTAGACTTTACGTAAGACATTTGAACTTAACAATGTGACTATAGATTCAACTGTTAATTGATTGGATAAATACACGAACAGCGCAGTGTTGGTGACTAAGGTTCGTGATTAAGTAAGCAGCGAGTTTTGCAGCTTTTATACCATTTTTGGAGTCCAACAGTGATACGTGTCGCAAAGGTTGGTTGGTGGGCGCGATCTGCGGTGGCGTCAAGGTGTGAGGGGCGCCCGCGCAGAGCCGTAGACACAATCCGCGAGTCAGTTGCGAGGAACGCGCGCGCTCTCCGCGACACACGATACGAACGACTCTCGCGACCAATATTTACTTTTTATGTGGCAATTGTTTGACAATATTTATTTTAAGTTTTCAGTTTTTATTTAAAGAATATTTAAACGTGGTAATTTAAGAATCTCCTATATCAAATAGATTTAAAGTTTTTTCATGATAAAGTAATTTATTTTGTGGGACCAAAATGACGATAAAAAATAAAAAGACTAAGCAATCAAAAACTTCGGAAGTGACTTCTGGTAGTGCATCGACTAGTGTTCAGAAGACCAGCTCATCCACGTCGGTGCAGCAGAGCAGTAGTAACACACTGCAGAAGGTCAGCTCTGGTAAGAAGGTCCGCTATATCGAGGTAAAGGTCGAGGAAGATGATCCGCTAATGATAACTGACATTTCCGACCATTCTTCGATAGCCGGCTCGACCGTGTCGGAGCATTACAACAGCCACCCGCACTACATCATCACGGAGGCGCCTTCTATCAGTGACTTGTCTCAAACAAGAGCACTGGAGCAAACACATCACGTAAGTGACATGGCACAGTCAACTTCAGGCGAATATGTCTCTAGTTCGGTGCTACAGGAGTCGTCCTCGACTCATCAACAGAACTCCAAGACCGAAACATTCCAGACTTCATCGACTTCTGTTCAGCAATCTGGTTCTAGTCAAACCCAATCATTTGACAGGACTGCAAACTCATCGGCTCCCAATCAAACTCTCAACACAGGTTTCATAGATAATGCCTCGAACTCTAACACATTTTCGAAACGATCTCAAACTGCAAACGCTGCTAATTCTTTTCTCCAATCGGAGCGACAAAGTTTAGTGAATCAGTCGTCAACATCTACGTCTAAAGACCGTCAAGACTTGAAACAAAGCGACAGAGTAACTTATCGTAACTCTCCTGAACCATCGCAGAGGAACCAAACGGTACGATCTGACACTTCTAATTTCTACGGAGGTGAAGGCAGCTTGGACAAACGAGGTAACACTAAAGAATATAGTAGTACTTCACAAACAAATGAGTCTAAAAGTAGCAATGTCACAAAATCTACATCGTCCTCGTATGTTGTTGAAATTGTTGATGGTAAAGAGCGTATCGTAGATAGTTCGAAGAGGGAATGGGGTGATGCTAAAGAACATGCATCTAAGGAAGCCTATGCAAGCGTTAGTGGAACTGACATGAAGCCACAATCCGCCCATAGTATCCAGAACTATGATATGCAATCAAATTATGACACAGGTAAAGGTGGGAAGAAACCAACAAGTGAGATGACTGTTAAACAAGACTCTAAATTTATTAAGGATGGAAATCAAATGACTTCACATTCTAGTGTTATTACAGAGAAAGATAATGTTGATAAACATCAACAGTACATAACAAATCGCGACCATTTACCAACTGATCAACAATATATAACAAGCCGTGATCAAATGATAGCTGATCAACAATACATTACAAACCGTGATCAAGTGACAACTGATCAACAGTACATTACAAACCGTGATAATATAATTTCTGACCAACAACAAAATACAACTCGTCAATATTTAACATCTGATCAACAGCAAAACACAACCCGTCAACATTTAACATCTGATCAGCGTTACACTAGTAGTGATCATCATACTACAACAGATGAACAGTACATAACTCGTGATCAAACATCATCAGTCAAAGATGATCAGTACCAGTCCAAAAACCTGTCTAACATCAACAATAGAAACCGTACAGATGTTGTTGACAATGTCAAAACTAATCAAGAAAGAGTTGACAACCGACGACGCAATATGAATCAGACAGACTCCTCCAACTTTTACGGTTACGATGCTACCATTCAAAACGAACTTAGAAAAGTTGGCGATATATTACAGGTGCCTAATACTGAAAATATTAACTTTTCAACTAAAATAATGAAAAGTAACACTAGCAGTGCTCAGCAAGCCTCAACCTCTTCTTATGTTGTCGAAATTGTTGACGGTAAAGAAAGAATTGTAGATACTTCTCATAGAGAATGGGGAGATAATAAGGAACACTCTACTTACGAAAAAAGTCACAATGTCAGTGGTACAGGTATGAAACCTCAACACGAATATTCGCGACATGTACTCGATAAAGAATCTCATTATGATACTGGTAAAGACGGAGTACCAAAGAGTTCTCTGGAAGTATCAGAGGAATCATCGCTGTACAAGAATGGGAAAGAAATTGCATCTACTAGCAACCGTTATGGAGGTGATTTTACGAAGAAGAAAGCGATAACTGAATACGTTACTGATAGAGACGATGTGCATAATAAACACATTCATGATACGACTGATCATACGACTACAACCCGTTCGACGACTTCTGATACTCAGACTCATTTAAATGATATCAGGGACGTTAAAGAAACTACAGATTTCGTGACTACAGAGAAACAAAACTTAACTAAAGAGACTTCATCCTCCACTACTTCTCAAACGAAAGATAATTTGACCACATACGAAAGGAGCACCGGAACATGGAATGGAAAGTTTGTCTACGAAAACGATGATGACAGGCCTAAAAGACCTAAACAGGTGTCGCCTTTTGGAAAACCTGAACAGCCAAGACATCACTTAAAGCGACAAGATACAGAAGAAAACATAATATTGTCATCAAGAGACATTAAAGATTTTACATCCATTAGTGACCTGCGGAAGATAATTGAAACCTCTAAGTTTAATAAAGATGTACGAGTAAGCAACAAAAATATTGTGATTAACAGGAACATAGATGACCGCATCCTAAAGGAAATAATCGATACTGTTAAGAAGTATCCGTTTAAGAGGATAGAAAAAGTGACGTTCGGAACAAAAATTAATGAAGACGTGAAAGATCTTTATGAAGGACTTGATACAGAAGAAACTACTATAATGTCCACTACTACAGGTGAAACAACTAGGAAGGCTTTCGAAGTTGAGAAGAAAAGGAGTCAGATTGAAGTGACCCGTTACATAACTGAGAATGGAATTACGAGAAAAATTACAACTTATGAAGATGCTAAAGAAGATGACAAGATCAAAACAGACGTCTACGTCGACAAGAGCGCGTTAGACTTCAAAAACTTGGTAAGCATAAAAAAACTAACTAACTATTATTAGAGTAGCTTCTCAATTGATTCAGTTTTAGTTAATAAAAAGTTTGCAAAATTATTTAAAAAATAGTTCAGTCACGTTATGTTTCTGTACAATATTTGCATCACAAATAACAGAGCCGGAGATAAAATATTAACACCCTTTTCAGCGCGATGTCCAAACGACCGAAGACGTTATTCGAGAATACGACGTGGTGGACCATGCTATCACGGACACCACAAGAGAGGATACCACCGTCAGCACCGTCTACGATGAGAAGATCATCGACGACAGGAGAACAATGCGAGACGACAGGACCACGGTCGAAGAGACCGTAATCATTGACGAGAGAGAGACCCGGCCAAGAGGCGGCCCCAGGAAACCGGAGAAGATCGTTCATAAGGAACAATGTATCTGTGAAATCTGCACTTGTGGGTGAGTAATCATATAATTCTCTCACTATTATTATTCTAATCACACCTTTTGTCACGATATCAGCAATTTCGTACTATTATGTAACGTACATCATAAAGAACTAGGCCAAATGTTGATTGTCCCTAAACTAGTAGTGCATCCTCTAATAATTCGTGCACTACCAACAGCAAAGGTAATTGTCATTCTGACTGCAGTTAGATTGATGAGCGACCACAGCTATAAGCGTTACATGTGTGAATGTTGGCATCGAATTCTTAATTAGGCTTTGTATGAAGTTTTATTTTTAGTTTTCATACGTGTTTAGTGATCGTGGTAACTGACTCCTTTTTTCCTCTACATCGAAAGCCTTCATAGTTGTGGTTGCCACCTGTAAACTCATTAGAGTAGTGCCTTCTGTGTCATGAGCTTCGTAAAGATCTTTCAAGTATTATTGATTTTAGTTCCGAACGTTACTTTTTCAAACCTCTCAAATAGATACTTCTTCACAGTATCGATTATTTCATTCAGGATGCGGTCGTCTATGTTCCTGTTTATAGCAATACCTTTGATGCTTACCCGTACTGTTTAAAAACCTGAAAGTTTAACAAAGATATACTATACAGGGTGATTTTTTCAACTGGGCGTGGATGGCTACTTTCGAAACTATGAGGAATATCGAAAAATGTTGAAAGGAGTCTCGAGGCCGATTTTGACGAAAACTAAAACTGCATCATTGGATTTTAGAAAAATCAAAAATCCTGGTCAGGAATCGAACCCGCTGATTTTGGAAAAAAAATAACACCCTGTATTATTACACCTTTCGATAGTGTTGCTAATAAGGATCAAATTCTGGGAAGTAATCATATACGGCAAACTTAAGGAAATGGCTGATTTTTAAGAAATTGCTATTTTTCCATGTTACTTTACATCTACTGAGCCATAATTTATTCGAAATTATAAAATTTCATTGTTTTCAATGCCTCACTGGATTTGACGTTTCAACAATCCCACTGTACTTAGCAATACGACATTATTGAGTTGAACAAAAAATTGCATTATTTTAAAGAAGAAAAGGTAACTTATGTTTCAAATACAGTCTTTGCCTTGAAGATAAATCAGTTTTTTTGTAATTGTACGTTTTCCTTAAGTTTGCCGTATATGATTACTTCCCAGAATTTGATCCTTATTAGCAACACTATCGGACGCTGTAATAATACAGGGTGTTATTTTTTTTTCCAAAATCAGTGGGTTCGATTCCTGACCAGGATTTTTGATTTTTCTAAAATCCAATGATGCAGTTTTAGTTTTCGTCAAAATCGGCCTCGAGACTCCTTTCAACGTTTTTCGATATTCCTCATAGTTTCGAAAGTAGCCATCCACGCCCAGTTGAAAAATTCACCCTGTATATCTTTGTCAAAATTTGAGATTTCAATTATCTTCTCCGAGTTACCAATAGACGAAAATATTTAATGTGTCTTGATGACAGTTTTATGTTTTCTTCTGTTTCTTGCTACTTTAAGTGATGTCTTGGCTGTTCAGGTTTTCTAAAAGCTGACACCTGCTTAGGCCTTTTAGGCGTGTCATCATCGTTTTCATAAACAAACTTTCTATGTTCGGGTGTTCCTTTTGTATGTGGTCAAATCATCTTTCGTTTGAGAATTATTGGAGAATATAAGTCTCTTTAGTTAATTTTTATTTCACTGTAGCCACAAATCTACGTAGTTTCCTTAACGTCCCTGATACCATTGAAATGAGTCTGGGTATTCGAAGTCATCGTACGGGTTGTAGTCGTATGATCTGTCGTGCACTCAATATATTTATTATGCACATTATCTCTATCAGTGACACATTCAGTTATCGCTTTCTTTATAAAATAACCTCTATAACAGTTGATAGTAGATGCGATTTCTATCCTATTCTTGTACAACGATGAATTCTCTGATATTCTCAGAGAACTCTTTGGTACTCCGTCTTTACCAATATCTTATTGAGATTCTTTACCCAGTAAAAGTCGTGAATATGCATGTTGTTGCTTCATACATGCTCCACTGACATTGTGACTTCTCTCTTAATAGTGTTCCTTTATTATCTGCCCATTCTCTATATGAAAAGTTTATACAATTCGTCCTATACCGTCAACAAATTCAACTACATAAGAAGAGGTTGAAGCTTGCTGAGCACTGCTGGTGTTACTTTTTATTATTTTAGTGGAAACGTTAATATTTTCACTGTTCGACACCTGTAATATGTCGCGCAATTTTCTCAGTTCTTTTCGAATGGTAGCATGGTAACTTTTAAAGTTGAGTCTGTCTAATTCATATCGTGTCGTCGATTGTCAACTCTTTCTTGATTAATTGCGACATTGTGAACTATATCTTTACGGTTTCTATTATGGATGTTAGACAGATTTTGGACTGGTACTGATCATCTTTGACAGACGTTGTTCCACCACGAGTTATGTACTGTTGATCCGTCGTAGTATGATGACCACACTACTAGTGCAATGCTGCTCAGACGTCAAATGTTGACGGATCGTGTTTTGCTTTTGATCAGATTATGTTAAAAATTGAGAGGTTGTACTTAGTTGTTGGTCAGAAATTATTACGATTTGTAATGTACTTGATCAGTTGTTATTTGGTCGCGGCTTCTAAGGACAGACGCTAGCACATAAAACTACCACAATCAGTCAAATTTTTGTAATAGATTTTTAACTTTATCACTGAACCAGATGGATCACATTCGATTGGTAAAATTTGACAGATTTGGGTAGGTTGATGTGTTCGCTCGTGTTCGTCTGTACTGATGATCGGTTGCTTATGATCACGGTTTGTAATGTGTTGATCAGCTGGTAAATGGTTGTGATTTGTTACTTACGTTGATGTTTATCAACTGTATCTTTCTCTGTTATACAAGTACAAGTTAGTCGTATAAGTTGGTAAGATTGGAATGAGAGAAAAAAGAGACAACGTGACAATACATTACTTTACGTAGGCATGACGTAATGATTTATTTCGGTAATACTTCATTGTAATAACGCGGCTGACGGCGCCGCTGTATTTATTACCTTAGTGTATATGTGTGAGAGCGTTTCACGGTGACCGTGAAAAATCATCTGTGTTGAGCAGTCACCTTTGTTTTTTGTTACATTGTAATTCAATGAATACGGCCGGAGTGTGTGTTACAAATGCTACAATGATTCAATTTTATTAACGGCTATTTTACATCAAGCGGTTGACCAAACTAATTTAGATTATTATCCTACTTGGGACTATAAAAGTAGGTAGAAATCTTATTAAAATTCCCAATTGGAATTGAGTAACACTGTTCGCTTTAATATAATAGAAGTTTTATTCGTGTGTCTAAATCGAATCCTATTGATTTATGTGACAGTTTACAAAATAGGAGACTGATTCTGAGAATCTTGTTATGGTCTCCAATTGTGTGGCACGATGATCTGTGACATGACGGTCTGCCTAATGAGGTGTTACTTATGCAATCCTTCCTCACGACTAAGTACTTCTAACCGAGTGTCTGGGCGAGTCACCGTCACAGTAATGCCTTGTTCGTGTAACACATTGCCAGCTTGATTCACTGTCCAGTTATTGATCGTTATTACTATGAAGATTATAAAATATGTTCGTGGTAGAGCCATTGAGAAATTATCAGTGTCTAAAGTTTCAATTGTTTTTGTATGATCTACGATACTTTGTTCAGATGTAGTCTCATTTAGAATGCTCGTAATTACACTGCTGTTTCAAACACTAGCTGAATTATATTGATTATATTTATTACTTACATTGTTACTACTGTTGTGTCAGGTAGACATGTTTTAAAACAGTTTAGCTCTGTAGGCAATTTATTTAGAAGTCAAATAAACCGTTTCCGTTGCCTTTGCATCTAGGTGCTTAATTAATTATTTTGCGTGGGCATACAAAGTCAATGAATATTTACTAGGCATGCCCAGCCTAGTCCGTTGTGCTGACATGTGTTTGACCCCAACCGTCCCAGATACTTGCAGTTTGACGAATCTAGTCTCCACTCAGTAGTATGAGAGCACATATGTTTGTATACAATATGTTTTATAGTCACTCGTCTATGAAATGCTTTGATTTTCATCGTACTCACATCTGGCAGAGTGCCTAGTAGAAGTAAATATTTTTGTTATCGGTTGCATATATCCCCAATGTCAGGGTTATGTGGCCTATTCTACATCTGTATTGAAGTGAACGATTTCTCAACTTAGCGAGAAATAATATTGGTTATAATGTTAATGTAGGTATGAGTCATGGCTTCACTCTATCGGTTTAGCAACAGCCTGTTATTGCTTGCCTCACTCATACAAGTGTGGGCTGTATTTCGAATAATGCAATTAGTATCGCCTTCGATCTGAAAATCTATACATACAACTACTACTATAACTTCGTGGTCGTTGTTGGTATGTCGCGGTCTTATCCTCGGCATCCTATCTCTTGCCATTAGAAAGTCTTTAACATTGTTACGTTTTCTCCTATTCATTGAAATTCTTTGTGTCATTTAGATAACTCTTCCATTAATATTAAATGTCATTACAGTGTGTAGAGATAACATGTGTCTATTTTCATTTATTACCAACTTGTTTTGTTTTTGGTTGATTGTGACTACTGGTAACCTGTAATGACAATTACAGTCAATTACGTTTAATAGAACGCTCTAAATAGCTTCGAAAATTCGCGTCGATCGAAATATACGGCTCGGCGTATTAATATAGACCAAATGGGATTAAATATTGACTAAAATTTTTATAAAAATAGATAACGTATCATGACGTTATCTACCGCTTCTTGTTAACAGTAATTTAATAAATATATCTACAATAATTATATAACATAAGAAACGATAAAAATTCTTCGAATCGTTCATAAATAAACAAATCCGAATTAACTTACTATCACGAATCCTTGATATCGTTATAAATGATAACACATTAGCCGTATCTAAGAAAAAACTACTAGGTAACCAAATAGACGACAGTATATTTCGGGATGACGTCAGCTGAGAAATAGATGATGATTCTGGTAGACAAAAAGTCAACAGTAGCAAAGAATACGTAGGTGGTACGTAGGAACAGAGGTGCGACAGGTAGACAAAAGAACGTTCGTTCATATGAGTGGTTTTGTGGATGATTGTGGAGCAAGTGCGCTCGTAGGTCGCGAGTCTACTCGAGCGTATCGTACTTCCTCGGTCACGGTAAAAGGTGCTAGTGTTAAGATTCCCAACTATAAGCTAATGGAACGGTATGACATTTTATGGGACGATTAGTCTGAGGCACGAATATACAACGCTCTAAAAACTCTAAAAGACAGAAGCAATTTCAAAGTTGTGTTAAAGACAGAAGTAATTTCAAAAATTACATTTATAGTAAAATATGTTTTTCAGAAATTAATTGACAACTGCAACACCAAGCATAATAATTATTAAGATTTATAGGACTGTTAACTTCTAGAAGAATGGTGATTGTATACCTGGGCCTAACACAGTATTAATCAATTATAGCGACACGGTAGTAAACGATAAATATCTATTAGATAAAAATTAATAAACATATTTCCTAAATGACGGAATACCCACTATTCCATCATATAGAGCCGAGATAAGCACCTAGTAAATTTCGTAATAGACTGACGACCAAAGATTAGAATTAGTAGGTAAACTGCCTAGTCTGTAACGTTGGCGGACTACCGACTTCCGACCTATTTAAGGATTACAGCTATAAATTGCTAGTTTTGAAATACTTAGTTGGACAAAATGTATCTCTTTCGCTGCCCACTATGGCATTACATCACGCTATAGCGTGTGCTTTGTTACCAGTGACCGAGCACGAAGGACACTTAAAATTAAAGCCAAACACACAGCACCTGACATTTATGTTGGTATTTTCATACAGTGTCATAGGAATCTCGTCCCAAAGCATTTGCAGTTAAGATATATTTTCTATCTTTAACATGTGCTTTAATAAATAATTCTAACTAGTTAACTATTGCAGAACGTTCTCCTATTCAGGTTGAGGTGTGGTACCGCATCGCACCAGGCACCTCTATCGGAACCTCATCTATCTACGTATTTTCATAGTATAAGATGGATGATTTGGTTGATTAACGCCTATTATTTTGATACAGTCGTATAAATTTACGTTGATTGAAACTGATAATCGTTAAATGAAATGACGTCGCTCTCTTTACTTCCATGCTCTATCATTGTGACAGATGAATCTACTCAGATAGATTTTAAATATTTATTAAGGCAAATTTGAATTACTAGAACCAGGCACCTCTATCGGAATCTCATCTATCTACGTATTTTCATGTATAAGATGGATGATTTGGTTATTAACGTTTTTTTTTGATTCAGTCGCATAAATTAACGTTGACTGAAACTGGTAATGTTAAAAATTAAATGGCGTCTTCCATGTTCTGTCATTGTGTCAGATGAATCTTCTCCTTTATATTTAAAAAAAAATATTAAGGCAAATTTTAATTTACTAGTAACTAGGACCTTAATTTAATAGTGTCTAAGTCTGAATTTAGTTATCATTTATTATAATAAGTTCAGAAACATTTTCAAGTATCACATCGTCAGCCATTATGTTGCGTTGTCGGTATAGATTCTGCTCTACTAATTTAGATTTCAGATAAGTTCATAAGCGACTCACACAATAAAAACACGGAAGTTTTCTCTTCACATAGTGCATGTATACTTAGACATCTTAGAATCTTTAAAACATTTTCCCATTCGTCGTTGACTTCGCTACTGATTTAAATTCATTATAATAATTCAGCTTGTACGGAACACATATTTTGACGAGTAATAAATTTCAATTTTCAATATTAATTTGTAGACTTACATGAGGTAAATAATGAGCAGAGTTTTGTGCTCATAAATCCAGTTTTTATTGACAGGTCCATAACGAGAGTCTTGAATGAAATCGGAACAAGTTTCGCGATAACACTCTTGAGAAAGCTGTTAGTTTCTCCTTTCATATTTTATAAACTATTGACATTTTACGATTGGCGACTAGCCAATTTGCTTATTGTGAAATAGCTAGGTACCTACTAAGAATCTACACATAAAGTAAGTACCTACATACACTTCATTGCACGATAAGTTTGTATTTGTTAATAGACAGAGAAAACAGTAACTGCAGAAAGTTTAAAGAACGGTCTTTAAATAAATCAGTTATTTAGGTATTCTTTGAATTCAAACTTTGATTATCTAACCAATATATTTGTCCGGTTTCGGTCTGTACAAACTTAAAGGACGCAAAATAACCCAACGAACAATAATAATATGATACATCGGTAATATTCCGTGTTACGAAAGTACCACCAGCGTGACATATTATTATATGCAGAGCGCTCAACTTGCTAGGGAGTCGTTCCGAATTGTCGGATACGAAGCCCTCGCAGAGTCGAGCTGAGCTAAAATTCAGCAGGACGCGTCTTATATACCCGCTCGAGGCGCGGAGGGGTATGCGATGAGGTCATGAGTAGTGGTGTTCAAAGTTGCTAAGTGGCAATAACTTGCTAAATGCTATAATAATTTTTCTAGCTATTTGCTATTTTAAGCGGTAGTTGCGATTATAGCAAGCACAGCAGTGTCTGTTTGCTGTAGTTGCACGTTATACAAGAAATTAAGAATATTACATCGCGTTTATGAATTCATTACGATAAAATTGCTGCGATTGCGATTTATGAGATGCAACGCGCGACGGACAGAGACAAAAAGTGTGTGCGACTTATAGCAATTTAGCAAATAGCAACAGGTGAGAGCCACGATAGCATTTGCTATATGATATGTTTAAAATCCTCCTAAGTTTTCTTTCTTTTATGGATTCATTATGTCCCCCTGTTGGTCAATTTAAAACAAAGACCCTGTATAACTTCTAAACTAATAAGTGTCCATACAACTGCAAATGCCTCGCGTTCAGACGTATTATAATTTCAAAGGAGACGGTCCAAAAATGTATGGAGCCTGTGCCTGGTCTATGTACACCATGTGTAAAAATAGGTTTCAACCGTTTTTAATTGTTGATTTTCTTTAATTTCAATTCGTTTAATTGTGCTTTTAAATTAACATTGTCAAGTTTATTTATTTTGGTTATTTTGACAACATTTGTCAATTACATTTGATTGACATTTACACAGCGTGTTAGAAACTCGCTTAGAGATCGCAAACAACAATTTTTGATCTCAAGAATCTTGGGTTTCGATAAAAATCGTGCCTACAGGATATTTTAAAATAAATACGTTCCAGTATCATTACAAACTCTGAAAAACATTATTTATATCTCAAGAAAATCTTCAAACGTCACTGCATAGAACTGCCAAAGTTGTAAACGTCAAATATCACTGTCATGGCCGCCCTAAAATAGGGTTATTGTGCTAAAAAACGTTCCTAATTATCATTTTTTAACAGCTAAACCCAGTCTTCGTCATTTTTTAACAGCTAAAGTCTTCAAATGATTTTTTCAGTATTTTTATGAAATTCCCCTATTTTTTCCTATTTATTGATATGGTGTGCATAGACTGAGCCCAGAATGAAACATCCCCTTTCCCAATGGAATGCATTCCTCCCGGATCGACAGCGCGTCGTGTTCCACGCGCGTCTCAAAGAGCGTCAGCAATATGACGGGGGCCCCCAAAGCCTGCCGGGGTCGCGGCACTTATTTCCATCACCGTGACCCCTGAACATAAAAGGCTATTGAAGGACACCGTGGATTTTAGTCAGTACAAGTCTGACAGTCCCTCCCGCCCTGCCCGGGGTGGGAGGACTCGTTTGATGATTTTACGAAGCAAAAAAAAAAAAAGTGGTATGCATTCCTCTCTAAAAGATTTGATATTCATATAAACTTCTCGCTTCTTAGAACTAAGGTGTATTGAACAAAGCTCTGGAAGCTGGCGACAATTCTACGGCGCTTTCATCTATCGCCCTTATAGAATCTCGCATCAATACATCTATTACTGGAGAATACATCCTCCAGAAATGCTTATCAAACAATTGTGGGCTCTTATTAGGCGGAGTAGAAACTTCAATTGGCACTAGTGGTCCATACGTAGGTGTCTGTGAACATGTTGCGCTTCCTTGACAAATATCCATATTTTCGGATGCGTCATTACATGCTAACCGCTCAATTTGAGATTGTACAGTTCTATTTCCTAATACGTCAGAATAAGACACTCTCGTCTTGGCCTTGGGATCATGCCGTCGGATCAATTTTTTGTTGCTTTTAAACTTGTGGTACAAATCAAATCGGAGATCATTGCCTCGCAAACATATTCTTGTTTCAAATCATAAGATTTTACAGGATCATCAACGAACCGACATGTTAGCTGAGGGAAGTTAAGAATCATCATGGCATTTTCGATAAAATCAACGCCAAGTAATGTCTTGCTACATTTGGCATGAGGTATAACATTGAAAGAAGTATTTATCACTTTTCCATAAATGTTAACAGGCGCTGTAACAGTAAAGACTACCTTCATTTCGGATATACCTTCGGCTGAGGTTATGTTCATAGTCTCTTTTTTGAAGTAATATCCCTCTCGTTTCAAACAATCGGAAAGCTGATATGAGGCTACACTTGATCTAACACCCGTGTTTACGAACCCGTTATCTTTTATACCTCCAATACTAATTGGCACTATCGGGTAGTTTTTGATGTCTTCTTCTCCTGTGTGCTGAACATTGCACTTCGGACAACGACTTCGCACGATATCTGGTTTGCCACATCCGTAACATGAAAATTTTGGCTTTACTTTACCATCAGATTTAGTTTCCTCTGGCTTCTCTCCAGGTTTCTGCTGCTCAACTTTCAGACGTTTTCTACAGTCATGAAAAGTGTGCCCTGGAAGTCTGCAGTAATTGCATCTAGTTCTGCTTTTTTTCTTTTTACTTTTTGATTCAGAGATCTGTTTCACTTCAGCTGTTTCTCCTAAATTTCGTTCAATCTCTCTAGCCTTCTGTAATAAATCATCAAAACTTTCTACAGCTTCTCTAGATATTTTTTCTCTGATCTCACAACGAATTTGGCCGAATACTAAATCAATCTCTTGCTGTTCAGTGTGACCTGGTGCAGGTAATTCAGCTATGAGGGCTCGTTTTTCTGCTATAAATATTTCTGTTAATGTATCCTTCTCTTGCTTTTTATTCACTATCTCTTGGTATAGTTCGAATGCCAACTTCTTTTTACTTTTCGCTGCTAGAAATGACTCGCCCTCAGAAGCGCTCTTATTACCTTTAAATTTTACCGGACATCTTACCATGGAACTACTGCGCTTTGACCCTGAAGCAACTGCTGAGCATAGTTGTTGAAACTGATCATTTGATGAAGAAGCAGAACCACTCTTACTATCCATTCTTTCTTTTTCTTCCCTTTCTGCGGGTAGTCCTGTATTGTAAACCTCCGCCTTTGTACTGTTGGTCTAGGTCTAACTTATTATTTCGGAGGATCTATGTTAGGGTGCCAATTTGTAATGCGTTTCTTTGTAAAAAATACTACAGGAAGAAATATTTAAGACCTACATTCAAAATAACACACCTCTACTGGTATGTTATACAAAGTAACATAACGAGGGTGAGAAATGGGGAAAAAAATATAAGCCAATATTACACTATGAAGGTCATCATCATCTGCCTAGTCTTTTTCCAACTACGTTAGGGTCGGCTTCTAGTCTGACCGGTTGCAGTTGAATATCAGTATTTTAGATAGAGCGACTGCCCATCAGACCTCCACAACCCAACAACCGGGTAATACAATACCACTTGGAAAGACTGGTTGTCAGACTTACGAGCTTCTTCTCTTCGGACTGTGATTAACGACTGTAAGACTGGTAATCCACTGACTTACCTCGGCGAGAGGATCTGTGATGCTTTACTATGTCATAGACTGCCCATTGTGGCACGCTATTCATAAGATACCTATCTTATATCTGTAAACACCCGAAAATTGTATGGTATGCATAGTGAAGAGTATTGTATCTGTCGTCTATCTCATGTACCCATAGATATCATGTACAAAGCAAATATGGAATAATTTAAATATAACACAGACTGATCAACAGTGACTTGCAAAAGTAAAATATCTATCAAATACGGAAATTAATAAAAGCGAGACGCGCTACAAGAAAAACAACTCCCCGAACAATATGATACACCGGTAATATTCCGTGTTACGAAAGTACCACCAGTGTGACAATTTGCTAGGGTTCTAATTGTAGTTCCGAATCGTCGAATACTAAGCCAGAGGCAAACTGATCTAGACAAGCAGGACGCGTCTTTTATAACCGCGCGAGGTGCCTACAAAAATCAATGCAATTGATGAAATTACAATACTAGGAACATCCGATTGATTGAGCTGGAGTGGGCAGAGCTCGGGACAGAGCTGGGCGGCGTAGTGTTAAAAGTCCTTCTCTCATTGAATTATCCGGAGTCTACGAAAAACCTAAAAAAGTTCTCAGCATACGTATAAAAAAAACATGTTTTTGAAGATACCAAAGAAAGTCGTCGTCCCGAAAATACCAATCTATACTATCTATATAGTTAACTAGCTTCTGCCAGCGACTTCGTGCGCGGATCCTTTTGCTTATGACAGCGACAGCGGGATCGTCAAAATCAAAGATCTGAAAATTCTGATACTCAACTCCAAGAGTAAAAAATTTATGGGAAATTGGCCAGTAGAGCAAAATTTTTTCATCACCACTGCCCTCAAAACGGTGAAGGTAAATCGTGAGGAAACCGAAATGTCCTAGAACCAAAAATTCGAAGACATGTGACATCTACTTACCAATCCGCACTGGGTCCGCGTGGTGCATTATGGCCTACTCCCTCTCTCAGAGAGGAGGCCTGTGTCCCAGCAGTGGGAACATTATAGGCTGATGATGATGATTCATCGTTAACGAAAATCAGTCCTAAACTGTTACCGCCTTCACTCTCCCACGCGGCCCGCCTCCTCCTTCGCGAGCATGATTGCTTCGCAGCAGGAGGCGACCTCTTCCCACTCCGTCTCGCCCCGCAGCATAGCCGCGACCAATGCCTTGCTCGAGAGGTCTCCGCCTATCATCGCTGTGAGAACACGTCGGTGCTCCGCCCAAGCGGGGCAATCCTGCACCGTAGGCTCGACTGTGTCCTCCAGGGTTTCCTCCTTTCTCATAAGACATAGGTACCTCCCGAAACATCCGTGTCCGGTGAGGACCTGCGTCACGCGGAAGGTTAGGACGCCGTAACGCCTATCCAGCCACTCCTCAAAGAGGGGTTTTACCGCCGCTACGGTAACCCCAACTTATGTTATTTTATAAATATACAGTGAAATTAGTGATAGCTTTGATTTCCACATCAGGTGTTCTAGATTTTCACTATTTATGCATCAACAAAAAGTGCTCATCAGGAGGAATAACTTTGCTAAGACGTCATCCCTGTAAATGTTATACATAGGTAGTGCTGGGGTCTCGGTGTTCCACATCAGGTGTTCGAGATCTTCAATTTTTATACGTTAACAGAGAGTGCTCATCAGGCTGAACAACTCTTGCTAAGACGTCATTCCTACATATGTTATAGTATAGCTGGGCTTTTGGTGTTCCACATCAGGTGTTCCAGATCTTCAATTTTTATACATAAACAAAGAGTGCTCATCACGCTGAACAACTCTTGCTAAGACGTCATTCCTGTATATGTTATAGTGTAGCTGGGCTCTTGAAGTTCCACATCAGGTGTTTCAGATCTTCAGATTTATTCTCTCAGCAAAAAATGCTCATCACGTGGATCAATTTTTCCTATCGCACCATTTTTGTATCCCTTATAGTTTAGCTTGTCTGTTGCGGTTCTGCGCCAGGTGTTCAAGTTTTCAAGATAAATTATAGCCTACTACTACTAGCTGTTGCCAGCGGCTTCACCTGCTACAACTCCAAAATTATCACACGGGAACATAAAATCGGGATAAAAACTATCCTATGTGTTAATCCAGGTTATAAACTATCTGTGTACCAAATTTCAGCCAAATCCGTTCAGTAGTTTTTACGTGAAAGAGTAACAAACATCCATCCACACATACAAAGTTTCACGTTTATAATATTAGTAGGAATAGTAGGAACTATCCTATGTGTTAATCCAGGTTATAAACTATCTGTGTACCAAATTTTAGCCAAATCCGTTCAGTAGTTTTTGCGTGAAAGAGTAACAAACATCCATCCACACATACAAACTTTCACGTTTATAATATTAGTAAATATTAGTAGGATAAAAACTATCTTATGTGTTAATCCAGGTTATAAACTATCTATGTACCAAATTTTAGCCAAATCCGTTCAGTGGTTTTTGCGTGAAAGAGTAACAAACATCCATCCACACATACAAACTTTCACGTTTATAATATTAGTAGGATGTTTCACAGGCTACAACTCAAAAATTGTCCACATTCAGATCCACATTATAAAGCGACTAGCTGTTACTAGCGGCTTTACCCGCTACAACTCGAAAATTATCCCACGGGAACATAAAATCGGGATAAAAACTATCCTATGTGTTAATCCAGGTTATAAACTATCTGTGTACCAAATTTCAGCCAAATCCGTTCAGTAGTTTTTACGTGAAAGAGTAACAAACATCCATCCACACATACAAAGTTTCACGTTTATAATATTAGTAGGAATAGTAGGAACTATCTTATGTGTTAATCCAGGTTATAAACTATCTGTGTACCAAATTTTAGCCAAATCCGTTCAGTAGTTTTTGCGTGAAAGAGTAACAAACATCCATCCACACATACAAACTTTCACGTTTATAATATTAGTAAATATTAGTAGGATAAAAACTATCTTATGTGTTAATCCAGGTTATAAACTATCTATGTACCAAATTTTAGCCAAATCCGTTCAGTGGTTTTTGCGTGAAAGAGTAACAAACATCCATCCACACATACAAACTTTCACGTTTATAATATTAGTAGGATGTTTCACAGGCTACAACTCAAAAATTGTCCACATTCAGATCCACATTATAAAACGACTAGCTGTTACTAGCGGCTTCACCCGCTACAACTCGAAAATTATCCCACGGGAACATAAAATCGGGATAAAAACTATCCTATGTGTTAATCCAGGTTATAAACTATCTGTGTACCAAATTTTTGCCAAATCCGTTCTGTAGTTTTTGCGTCAAAGAGTAACAAACATCCATCCACACACACAAACTTTCACGTTTATAATATTAGAAGGATGTTTCACAGCCTACAACTCAAAAATTGTCCACATTCAGATCCACATTATAAAACAACTAGCTGTTACTAGCGGTTTCACCCGCTACAACTCGGAAAAGAATCCCACGGGAACATAAAATCGGGATAAAAACTTTAACGTTTATAATATTAGTAGGATAAAGACTATCCTATGTGCTAATCCAGGTTATAAACTATCTTTGTACCAAATTTTAGCCAAATCCGTTCAGTGGTTTTTGCGTGAAAGAGTAACAAACATCCATCCACACATAAAACTTTCACGTTTATAATATTAGTAGGATAAAGACTATCCTATGTGTTAATCCAGGTTATAAACTATCTGTGTATCAAATTTTAGCCAAATCCGTTCAGTGGTTTTTGCGTGCGTATAATATTAGTAGGACATACATACAGAAAAACAGACAAAAATTCTAAAAACTATATGTTTGGCTTCGGTATCGATTGTAGATCGATTGTACATCGATTGTAGATTTGTTTGAACGCGCTAATCTCAGGAACTACCGGTTGGGATTGAAAAATTATTTTTGTGTTGAATAGACCATTAATCGAGGAAAGCTATAACATCACGCTATCGCCAATAGGAGCGGAGCAGTAAAGAGAAATGTTTAAAAATCGGAAAAATGTGTTCCATTTTGAGAGCTTACGTTGCGTAGGCTACGTAAACGGTTAAAGATACGCAAAAATTATGTACTACGGAATTATTCCTGATAAAAAGTTCTCAAGTAAAGTCCGCGAGAGCATATTTATCTTTTATGGTTAAGTCATTATAACCTTTTTGGAAATCAAATTTGGTTTTAAAGTACCTAATGCATTATTTGCGAAGGTATTTTCATTAAAAATATATTAATCTTTATCCAAATAAATACGTTAATCATCACATCATTTAATTTTGAACAAAATTGCTAAATTTTGAAATTCCTGTAATCCTGGACAAATGCTGGGAAGCACGCAACCTTAAATTGATGCCCTCCTCGTGATCTCAACAACAAATGACATCAGACGACTGGACAACGTGATCAATAACGTGACAAATATGAGGATAGATCATAAAAACACGATGTAATAAGTTTTAATAACACAACATTCAACAAAGTTAGCGGAAACAGAAATCACAGGACGTATGCTTAGTCTAATCGTCTGTTTTTCCTATATCCTTATATGTAGGTATTTGAAATTATTTGCATATTATATTCTCCATAACAGCTTAGAACGAAATATAATTTATTAAATCTGGCTCGGGTAGTATATTTCAAGTTAAGGAAAAAGGCAACTGATATTCCCGAAGCTACCTAGTTTAAACTCTTAATCATCAATTATTCAAACTGCATGATGTTGTTTGTTACTATGTATCCTTGACATAAATACTGAACTAGAACTACATTAAACAGGCTATGACCTGTATCTCTGGAAGAATTGTCATCAGCATCATTTTAGCTTAGATATTGCAGTCCACTGCTGGACTTAATCCTCTTTCAGGGAGCTCCACAGCGCACGATCTTCCTCGCTTTCATCTGCTCTTTTTCATCTAGCCACTGCCAGTTACCTCCTTCAAGTCATCGGTCCATCTTGTCGGAGAGCGTCCCACCTAACATATACCTACTCGCGGTCTCCTTCCTACTCCACCTTTTGTCGGTTCTACGGCAGACATTAGCATCAAATTGCTACGTCAGTTTGCCCTGAATAATGCTTAACTAAATCTGGTACAATGCCGTAAAACCTCTTACCGGATTTTATGCAAAGCATACCTTTCCATGGAACACTGTAGTCGGTATGAGCCAGCTTGACAATAACACAAATTAATGTGTGCACATTGATTTGCTCTGGGCATACCTCGCGCCTCGTAATAAAGTGGCAGAACAAATGAACAAGCAGAGAACGATGAACCAGTAGCGCTATATAAAGCCCTTTCTGGTCTACAGAAGTCAACAACAGTGTGTTGCAAGCCATAACAAAACTCTCTCAGTCACGGTGGACGCGCACGTAAGCCTCACGTGTCACAATCGAGTACCCTGCGCGAGTGCAAGCCGAATCTACCATCTCCCAACGAACTCTGTCCACTGTACGCTTTCCATGATTGTTAGCCAGCGGAGCAGTAAATCGCTGACAATGGTAATTAAAGCCGTATTTATGAACGGCAATTAATTGGTTTAATTGAAGTTAGAACTTGCTGTCTTTGATAGACGGTAGCAGTTCTCATTAGAAGTCACGTAATAGGCTAAATTTTAGCTTTATAATATTTGTAGAGACTTAAAAAAAGTTATTTAATTTCAGTATTTATTGTCGGCTTTATTTATACATTTCCTCTATAGCTTATAGATTTACCTACGTGTATTCCATAGCCTAATAAGTAGTTACGAGCCTGCTCTCAACTTTGAACTTACTTGATCAGCCATCCCCTACAAAAATATCTACGTCTCTTTTTGCCTGTAGACCCTGTAGCTACATCTGCAGCTGTGTCACTATGCTATATCATAAGCATTAACAAAATATGGACTGGCTATGAATTTGAAGTATCGACAACAAGCTCTCGATGACTACATAGACAATACCCAGTAAACTTTAACTACTACTAGGTAAAATTAGTCAGTTATTGACAGATATTTAAACAAGATGGATCGTCATGAAAATTCAAAGAATGGTAGTTATGTACGAGCATATGACAACACACAACCAGTGAGGCAATATATATCACGGAATTGATCGACCTATTTAACACGCTAGGTACCATTATATTGTCTTACCGCCAACGCTGTTTTCATTATTCAAAAGTTAGTTGGCTAAAATCAATAAAATACGGAACGTGTGTTATATTATGAAGGTTATATTAGATAGTCGTGACTAAGCAAATGATCTATTCCCAATATAGCTATAATCATATATAGTTGCGAAATGGCATAAAATTGTTAATCGTTCGAAGAATCATTGGTCGTTGAAAATAATGTATTTATTCAAATGTATACGTTGTCTGGCTACACGTTAATACTTAAATACAACACACGAGTAACAGCAAGTGACGGCATTTTTCTCTTGTTCATTACTAAAAATAGCTAGCGCTAGAATTGGTATGCTGAGCTGGTTCTAGGAAATCACTGCTGTGGTTCGATATCACTATTAACTGGAGATGTAGCGTGCGTGACATTTTGGACTTTGCATTTCTTCCTTTTGAATCATCGCCCTTCTCCGAATTTACATTCTCATAGCTCAGTACATAATTTGGTCTTCCAGCCTTTTCCTTTCCTAAACACGATCTTTTTTCACACATAATAATCCATAAATATTCGTTATCTTTCTTCATTACCTTATACGATCATACGTAACACTTTTTCTGTGACATAGGTGCTCTAGTTTCAATAGTATACTTACACATTAAGTACAAATAAGTCACTTTTGCTGACCAAACCTCAATCCTTAATCTACTTATAGATGGCATCGAATAATTTGCCTTATTCAAGAATTGCATTTTAAAATTTAAATGATGATCTGAATAATTCGATTTTCTTCGTTTATTTAGTGAGACCCAGTTATAACACTATCTGTTGTGAATGTGAAAACACGTTGTATTGTTGCTTATCTCGGTATGAACTGACATCAGTCACATCAGTCGTGCATTCGGACAAGGACAGGTGACGGCAGCCAATCCGGGACGATTGATCAATTCTTTGTGAACAAAGATAGATCTTACTCTATTAGTAACGAATTAATCATATGGCACGGGCATGAGACTGAGTTCATGTCTAATTAGAGCAGTTAAACTGATATGACTATATATAAGAGGTTCATTGGTAGTTGGTAGGTACAGTCACGTGGCTCGATGTTCCATGATTTTGACCTGGTTACCAAGTATTGACATTTTCAGCCACTTTTAACTTTCAGCCTTCGTGTTCGGGGTAACTATTAAGTAATTTGGGTGGCTCTAGGTGTACCTGAATAAACTTAAACGTCTTTCAATAAAGAGTTTATTTTCAATACTCAAAGTATCGCTCTCTATTAAATTGGAATCGAATATAACTGGCAAAATGTAATTATACCCTTTGGGCATAACAATGTGGGGTTATAAGATCAAGTGCACTGTTTCATTCACGATTTTGGTTATAAACCTGAACAAAAAATTGTTGCCAGAATAATAAAATGTAATAATTAAAGAACCTTTATTAAAATAACAGCAATACAGGTTAATGCAAGTGAATAATGCACTTGTATCTGAGACACTAAGGTCAGCAGAAGGCCACGTCCGGCGCAAGCGCAACTAATAATAGAGGCCTACGTAATACTTTAGTGCTTAATCAATAATTTAAATATACATTTATTTATTGTTTTGTGTTTTACTATCAGATATAATTAAAGTATTTATTTTTATCTGATTCATGTACAAAAATGTACAGTCCATTGATAGATAATGCAGCAGATTATAAAATTGAATTCTTGCACCTTGAATTTCCACAAAAAAAATACTATTGTAATGGAAAAGCCTAATATTTCGGGGATGTCGTTGCGTAAATGGGGTTCGCAGCAACTGTAATTATGATTTAATAATTGAGTACCTACATACTTAATAGACTACTGTATTCAAGTGAGTTTTAAATAAATTAAAAGAATGAAAATAAACGACCAAAACTGGGCTAAAACTATAACGGTAGCCTCGGAAAATTATTTAACTTGTCATGTCAAGGCAACATGAAAACTATAGCAGGCGTATCAGGGGCAGTTGTTAATGCGTTTTTAAGCCGCATTTTGCCTTCACTATCTATTTATATCCATGTTATTTAATTGCTAAGCCGAGGGGATTGGATTGGAATTGTGTGATAAACTGATAAAGTAAAATGTGCAGAAGTAATGTAGTAAAAGTAAAGTAGAAGTCACAACGACTGGAGAAGAATCCGTTTAGTTGAAAAACGCCTTCCATTTTCTGATTATTCCTTGTTTTGGTATTACTAACGGGTTAATAAATTATTCTATAAAAGAAAACATAACTGATGTGTAAAACAAAACACACCAACATGTAAACATCCATTCACACATACAAACTTTCACGTTTATAATATTAATATTCTATAAAAGAAAGCATTACAGATGTGTTCTTTGATTCGCTTTAATGGGTTACAAGCTGTTGCCATCTGTTTCATTGCCTCATTGGTTACAACTCAAAAATTGTCCACATTCAGATCTACATTATAAAACAACTAGCTGTTGACATCGGCTTTACCCGCTACAACTCGAAAATTATCCTACGGGAACATAAAATCGGGATACAAACTATCCTATGTGCTAATCCAGGTTATAAACTATCTGTGTACCAAATTTTAGCCAAATCCGTTCAGTGGTTTTTGCGTGAAAGAGTAACAAACAACCATCCACACATACAAACTTTCACGTTTATAGTAGTAGTAGGATATCTGTATACCAAATTCCAACCAAATCCGTTCATTACTTTTTGTGTGAAACTGTAAAAAAACATCTTACATTCTTTACGCACTAGTTCTATGACAATAATTAATAGCACCATTACAAATATTGATAACACAATAATAATAATTAGCGGTATAAAGCTTATTAGTGTTATTACATGTATCATCGAACGTGACTCGATTGGCGCCTTTTCGATTAGGCCATTCGTTCTTTGTATTCTGGACACGTCTAGACCACAAGATGGGTTGACAAGTAGGATAGCCATATCAGGTATCTACATTCTACAATGTAGGTTGAAAAATGGTAAAGGAAACCACGACTCAAAGATAATAACGTGATCCTTTTTTGCTTAGCTTAACCTTCAGAATGTCTGGGATGAAGAATTTTTGTTTTAGCTTAATATGTAGAGATATAGTTTTCGGGTAAGTGAGTATTGAAAAAAGTTACCTGGAACCGGTTTTTGTTGTATGTGTTTGGCAACAGAATTCAAACGAGACGAATGGGTTCTTTTGCCTAACGAAATTGCTATGTTATCATATCATTAATGTTCAAGGCAATCAAGGTGTTTTATATTATAAAAGTAGTATGGTATGTAGCATTTGAAGAAGAAAAAGATACCTTTTGTAATTTGATTTGTCTTTTGGTCGATTCAAAACATTGAATTCGACGTATTGTTTATTGCATAAATGAAAGCATTAGTTTTGAATTTAGATGTGAATTTATACGTGTGCGGTTGTTATTATGTCGAAACATAATATTGCCGTCGAGAATGCACAAACTCGTTCGTTCCTAGCTAGAAGTATTGTATGCAAATGTCAGGTGGGAATGCCGCGGCCAGGCAGGCCATACATGACTGACATCCATAAAATCTGGGGAGGTGTTTTATAGGACTGCGTGTCGTAGGACATTGCGAACCACGTACCACGATGAGTCGTTAAAGCTAATTTCAGACGTGACTACCTGTAGTTATTTTTTAAACCATCTGTTACTGTTTTATCATCATGTATTTCAATGAAAATAAACTGAATGTCTGTATTGTTGTTAGTCCGTCTGTTATATTTTTGTGCATTAATGTTTGAACGGATATCGATGAAACTTGGCTCATAGGTTTGGAATATAGCATAATTTATATCACCGCAGAAATTATGCAATTTTCAACCACCACACAGGCAAAGCAACAGACAAAACTGTTATACTTACCTAAAATATTATGTAAGTCGGCCATTTTTATAATGTAGTGATGTCATGTTCCGATATCTTAAAAATTCAAGGTTTAAGATAAAGCCAGTAAAGAGATAGGAGAGATATTCTTTGCATCACAGGCAATTGCATTCGCCTTCACAAAATGGCGATAATAAACCTCAAATTGCATGATGATGTCGACCTGTCGTCTAGTGCGATGGTGATTGAGTGAAGGAGACGATAGAGTCACATCAAACTAACGAGAACAACAAGTAAAGTGCCCCCAACGTACATTAGGCGCCCACTCGTCTTAAGATCCTCAATTGAAAAATATTCCTCGTCGCCAAATTGACCTTAGAACGTCCTACATCTCGTCTCGGAATAGGAAGAGCTGTCTAATACAACATCAATGTTTGTGCCTGTTACCAAATTAGGCGAGCTGAGCTGTTGATACAGTGCCTACATCCTGCAGTTTTAGAAACACAACCCAATCTTGTTTCCGAATTATTTACAGTCTGTTTTATGTTGTAAACCTAACAAATCGAAGAGAATTAGTTTAGTCAGTTGCTATGGAATGATAGCGTTAGGATATGTTTAGTATTGCTTTCTTCTTGTGATATACAACATTCTCATGTATTTTATTACAGCGTGAGAGTGATGTAAAAAGCCGGGTATTGTATACAAAATCGGCACGCCAATTAGAAAGATACGTGACGTGTAAAGTGGTGCAGCCTGTGAGTTGCGACCTCAGGCGAGGTATTCGCGGCGGTGATCTCACCGCTCGGGCCCACGTCCTCGCCTCACTCAAACTCGTTTGTTGTTTACTCGTGTCGATGTAAGAACTTAACGTTTTCGAACACAGGACGTTCTGTATCAAGTCAGAGGTTTACGTCATGCAAACACTATATTTTGACTTTTATTGCCACAAAATGCCTTACATCCTTATTTAAATATATAGCAATCTTGTCGTCCGAGCGCGGCTATGGCTAGCCGGAATGCTATTTCTGCTTCAGTAATTCTCTATTTGGTTATTTTTTTTGCGCTTGCTTCAGAAATTTGAATATTATCTCAGTTGTTCCGGCACGAAGTTGTTTTTATGATTTAATCGTTAAGCGCTATTATGTTAAGATGAAGTGTTTTTTTGTGGTGCATAGGAAGCTAGCGAGACGAGGCAGCCAGCCAATGGCGAATTTCAAGAGCAAAATCATTAAGCACAGGAAACTAGTAACTAGTCTGATTTCCAAACCATTATTAGACTATTGAAACCCACAGACGCCATTTAGATTTGTCGAGGACAAACCTCGGTTTGATGTTGGGTAAATGTAATTTATCATATTACAAAAAAAAAGAGATCATGATTGTCTGTATTGCGTATTGCGTAATTTTGAGAATTACATAGCGTGCTAGCCAGTTTTGTGTACAGACAGGTAGGCCATATGGTCGTCGACCTTGCCTAGCACTGCCGCCGGTGACTGGCAAACTGTTCCTGCACCTACACACAAATGATTTTCGATTCTTCACACTCGTTTTGATAAATCACTTCATATTTTACAACGTTATCTGCGTAGGTATGTAATGTAGCTACAAGATTTGGTGCCTTATCTATGCAAGTTTTTTTTAAATATCAACGACCTTTAGTATTCTAAAAAGTCGTTGTATAAACAGTGTTGTCGTAAAGTCGTCTTTTCTGTATTTGCTAAGAGTACAACCACCCAGACAGTTATTATGTTATTTTGCTGAATTTTGCATACCTACTTGTTACGTGGAAAGTGCGGGTTTTTTTAGTATCTACCGCTACCACTACCTATTTAGGGTCTTCAGAAATTATCCTCATTATTCTTTGCTAAAGAATTAATAGTGGTCTAGAATTTTATTGTGTTTATTTCACTCAGCCTGTGAAATTCACTAATAAATTTTATATTTTGATCTGTATGATTGCATTGAAGATATCACAAGTATAGTTCGATGAAAATTCCGAATCTGGCTGACAGCGGTAGGTAGTTCGGCGATTTATATCTCTTCATGTTTAAGACTGGCCATGTATGGCTGCGTTGTAAATTATTTCATGTTTGGCATCAAGCCGTTTTTGGGAAGCTTCTAAAGGCAACTTTCCAACTCCTGCGCATTGGGGTCGTCTTTTTTGTCAACCATAACCGTATGGTAAGAGCTACAAGATTTTCAAGCAAAATCGCCTGCACAATATACAGCTGATTGTGGTTACTTACTTTCTTGGAGTTCTTCTTTTTACAGGACAATAATTTATGTGATAATCATAATACGTAACAGCATCATAAACTTGAAAATATATTCGCAATCGCCACAGACAAGTTTACACGTTTATACTAATTTATTCGGACATCAAAACAGTTAACGACCATAAACGTTCTCATCTCTTTTCCTGTTTGACAAGTTTCGTTACAACTGTTGCCAATCTTCTTTTTTACTCTCTCATTAGTATTTTTTAATTCTTTATTAAATTTTTGTCCATTTTGTGTCCAGTTTGTTACACAAAACATTGGATTTCTCCCTAAACAAGCCGCAATTAGCGATCCTGGGGTAGATAGTGACACTAGTTCGGCAGGTGGTCGCATAAAGCTAATTGCAAGTTGAACGTGTCTGACCATACCATAGAAAACAATAAAATACAAATATTAAGGGGACATATTGTGACATAATTCAGCCCCAGTGCGTGCACAAAACAGTTTTATTCTTGCTGCAGTAAAATGCTTGTGCAATAATCAATTCTTTGATTCCTTACGAATGTTGCAACAGCTAATAATAATTGTTGTTTCAAAACAATCTCGTTAGTCAGAGTTTAAAGCTTGGGTCGAGCTTGCATACTACCAAGAAGTATTGAGAACATTTGCAGTGGCGTTGAGTAACCGTCCCGATTTAGCAAGGCGCCATCAACCCCGTCGCCTGATGCTCTCACTGTGACTCAGGATTTAAACATAGGCTTGATTATGTGCACTTGCAGCTTGCATATAAAATTAACGATGTGGTGACAAATGGATATGCGTGAGATTTGTTACTTGCATTCGCGAGAGTTGTCTGTCTCCAGTGAACCCAGCAACAACCAGAAATTGCCTATCTTCTTTATTTCTGAACATTTGGTTTGTACCATACCTTCAATTCTCACGTTTCATTTGCCATTCTTCTCACCAACCTAATAGGATTTCAGATTACTTAGGCTACTGACCCTCACGACTTCAAATTCCGACTAAATTCTTAACAATCGGGCTGGAACGTGTCTTGATTTTTCTAACAAGTTTTTTGAGCTATTCGCGAATTATGAAAAGATAGCTTGACAACGATGTCTTTGCGTTGTTTGAATAGCAATGCGAGGATACTATGCTGTTGCTTAAATATTAAATAGGTAGGTACAAGCTATTTTGAACGTGCTTTGTTTGAGAGCTTTCACTTTAGCTTAGTGTTGCGTAATATCAAATGCCAGCAGGCTTTCGGGATTGTTGGCAAATCTTGATTTTTTAGGTTGGTAGTCGATGCTATCTAGTATTTTATAAGTAGCTAATATTATAAAAAAGGAATTTTGTGAATTTGCTCAGATTTATGTTACTGTGAAGTGCTTAGGCGCCAACATATACGGCAAGCTAAAAAGAAGAAAGAAGTTAAACTAGGTTATAAGGGTAAGCTAAGGTTTGTAGGTGTTTTAGGTACGATTCAGACCAACCGGCCGGGCCGGCCGGCATTTTACAATGCGGTAAAGAACTTTAAAAATCATTCATTGAGTTGTAGCGGGTGAAGCCGCTGGCAACAGCTAGTTGTTTTATAATGTAGATCTGAATGTGGACAATTTTTGAGTTGTAGCCTGTGAAACAGATGGCAACAGCTAGTAAACCATAAAAGCAAATCACAGAACACATCTGTAATGCTTTCTTTTATAGAATATCCTACTTATATTATAAACGTGAAAGTTTGTATGTGTGGATGGATGTTTGTTACTCTTTCACGCAAAAACCACTTAACGGATTTGGCTGAAATTTGGTATACAGATAGTTTATAACCTGGATTAGCACATAGGATAGTTTTTATCCCGATTTTATGTTCCCGTGAGATATTTTTGAGTTGTAGCGGGTGAAGCCGCTGGCAACAGCTAGTAAACCATAAAAGCAAATCACAGAACACATCTGTAATGCTTTCTTTTATAGAATAATTTATATAAGCCAAGGTTTGTAGGTTTTAGGTACGATTTAGACCAACCGGCCGGGCCGGCCGGCATTTTACAATGCGGTAAAGAATATTGAAATGTATCAACAGTAACTATAATTCATATTTATATGGCAAAGTTATCTCTGTCGGCATCCCGCGACACGTAGCGCCGTGTCCCGAAGTTGCATGTAAATATGAACTGTAATTACTGTTGATTCGTTTCAATGTTCTATACCGCATTGTAAAATGCCGGCCGGCCCGGCCGTTTGGTCTGAATCTTACTTTACAAGGGCAAAATTGCGAGTAGAAGCTTAAAACTGAAGGTGACCTGTTTCTGACCTCAACCGATATTGTAGATTTAGTTATTTACAGATCAGTACTAAAATATACTATACGACATGATGTTTAATTGCATCATTAGTAGGTGATAATTTATATCAAAGTTGGTGCATAAAAATGTATAAACTGCACAAAGTATTTACTTGGATATCGTTAAACCATTTATAGCTTCGACAACATGTTTACTCAAGTAGTGGTGATGTCATGAATATTTTAATGCACTTGTGTCAGGGTCTGTTTCTTCGTACCCCTTCATTGCCAGTTGTTGCTGATTCACAAAATCTCTCATTCATTGCGGTTCGCGTAGGCATAGACATATGGCGTGGTATAAGGAAAATAAGCATTTTTATGACCAATTCATCTTCCTATAATATTTACCTTAACCTTAAAATCGATTTATTAAACGAAGTATGCATGCTATTTTTTTATAGAAATACTTGCGTTGAAGATAAATGTGACGTCATTGAAAATAAATACTTACGACGTGATCTGATAAATACTTAACGTAGATACCAACTTCCTGTTTACTTCATTCATGTTCATTCTTCTTAGATTGTATAAAATCAATTCACTTCCGACTGTTTTAAATAAACGATCAGCCTTTATGTAGGTAAGTCTAAATAGAAAAACTTTGACATGATTTTCAATATTTCGAGGCTTTGTAGCAATTATAGCAGTTTTTAAATGGGCTGTAATAAAATCCTCATAAGTGGTAGGTAGTACTAGCATAATTTTCAAAGAATTTTTCGAGATTATTCTGAAAAAGCTGAGATGGTCATTTTCGGGCTTATAAGAACTCTACACAGCAAAACTTATTTTGTAAGGGCACATTGTTCTACAAACGGAAACCAAAATATTATGTAACAATAAAAGGAGTGATGAATAATTCGTTTCTCTTGATGCTGGGCTAGGTACAAGCGCCAGCACGTCTAGGTAATCCGATAATAAACGATTGATTAGAATACTAGTTAACATAGATAACACAGATAGCTGCAAACCCCATTTCCAAGAACATAAAATTCTAACCTTACCTTGTATATACATTTTGGAAATGTGTAAATTTGTTAGAAATAATGAAAAACTCTACACTACACGCGAAAACATACAGACTCACTACACACTACGACACAAAAATAGAATAAACCTACCAAGTTCTAAGTTAAAAATACACTCCTCAAGCACTCTAGTAATGGCAGGTAAAATATATAATAAATTACCAGATGAAATTAAAAATGAAGAAAAATTTAACATCTTTATAAATAAATTAAAACAATTTCTAATACGTAAATGTTATTATAATGTACAAGAATATTTAAATGATAAATTTAATAAATAAACAACTAGGTATACCAAAAAAAGAAAAACGCAATAATAATTTATAATCCCAATGATAATACATGTATAATTTAAATAAATATTATTATATTAATCCAATTATTGAGTAGTAAAAGTTATATTGTATTCAATTAGTTATAAGCCCACCTACCTACAAAAAATAAAATAAAATAAAAACAAGAGTAGATCAAAAATTGTAAAGATATATATTTAAAATAGCCCTCCTCCTAATTTTTATATTGTTATGCCCGACAGGGCCCACAATGCTCCTAAACTAATGTATATATAAATATCCTTATGTACCCTACCACCTAAGTTCACATTGTGGAATGCAATAAATGTATTGAGTATTGAGTATCCTTCTTCAATCAATCAAAACTAATCGGACATTAACCTTCCTCAATTTCGTAAGGTTGAAAATCTATAAAGAAATTTGTCAGATTCGGTTCAGGTTGACCTGCTGATGGCATATGTACCTACATAGGTAAGTAAGTAGGTACACTATTTAATAACAACTATAAGCGATAATCCATTGAGGGAAAGAAACGAAGATGAAAACGAAGCTGATAAGGGTTGTCGACTCGACACGCTTTGTTTGTTTATCAACGTGTAGGACGAAAAGCTAATTGTTATCTATATTATAACAAAAACTGTAAGCACAGTTAGCAGTATTTTGTATAAAGTAGTCGTTTTGTGAACGAGCGTTTTTATAATGTGTGGTGTAATTTGGTGATTTGCAGTCATGGTTTTGAGGTAAAGCTTGATTGAATTTTTCACAAATTTCTACATTTGATGATTTTACTACAAAAAATTAAACATAAAAAATAAGTAAGTACATTTTAGAAAGATCTCAGAATGTTTTACAAACAATATTATTGGGTGTTATTTTTGTTATTAATTGAAAAGTCACTCTGAGTATTCTAAAATACCTACCTATAAAAGCAAGAAAATAACCTACCCAAATAGGTATCTAAATTAGGATAAGGGCAGGATTTAGATGATGATGATGTATTAAGTATTAATTCCAGTTTAACATGCCTACTTACTGATTTGGTCCAAGTCATATTAGTGAGATATATGGTATCACTGTCGCACCATATTTTACAAAGACGATCCCACATTGCCGGCGATTTTCGCCCACACCTTAGCGATATCGTTAGATAAGGCTAAACAAAATAATCTTTTATTTTCTTGGTAAAAGATTAGAATAAATCAGCCGATAAAGATAAAAAAGTACACAAAAATAAATACAAAATTTTAAAAAGTGTCTTGCTGAAATCAGAAGCATTTTTAAATTATATCGGAACAATCCTACTAATATTATAAACGTGAAAGTTTGTATGTATGGATGAATGGATGTTTGTTACTCTTTCACGCAAAAACTTCTGAATGGATTTGGATGAAATTTGGTATACAGATAGTTTATAACCTGGATTAACACATAGGATAGTTTTTATCCCGATTTTATGTTCCCGTGGGATAATTTTCGAGTTGTAGCGGGTGAAACCGCTGGCAGCAGCTAGTAGGATCATATTAGGTTTATTAAAATACGAATATGTTTTGAAGGCAAGTAAAATTATTTTAGCCTTACCGTACCTATTTTTGTCGTCACATTACTCAATAACACACCCTAAGTTAAATGACATAATCTTGATATTTGTGTCAAAGAAAGTGGCCACACGGGAACTGACCTTTACAGGACACCATATTGATCGGGTAGACGTGTCAGGGATTAGGACAAATAGGACATGTTTGCTCCCCATCGCTAGGCGACTACTTATAAAGTGGAGCAAACCCATTAAATTGAAAAAGTTCTATCAGACAAACCCTTAATTTTATAGGACATGGAATTATATTTATTATGCAAGACAATAATAAAGAAACCAATTCTGATTTGTTCGTGTGCATCGCTAATAAAAATTGGGTTGTGTCATTTTGTAACCTTACCTCTTGAGGTTATACGCAGTTCTCCTTGCGAGTAAAAGAGGGTCGCATTGTTCGGGCCGTTCCATTGCCTCCTTGACTCATGACTATATCTGGATTGCCTCCCGCGAATTGCAGCCGCCTACTCCTCGGATGCATCTGAAGGCCTGTTTCAAATTAATTTATCATTACTTTTGATTTATTCTCGTTTAAAGAAGCTCCTTCAATGCGGAGATGGCTGTAATTGACTTTAAGTCGCCGATGACGTCAACGCTTAATTTAGCGATTGCGATGAAAGAACAGTAAAATGAATGAGTGTGATTGGAATGTTCATCTTGAAAGGATTTTTTGATGAGTTTAGCCGGATTTAGAAAAGCGTTTCATAAGTCTTGTGAACTTCCGCGAACTTGAATTACCGAAACCATTTGAATTTAGTATTTTTAGAACACAAGCACCGAAAAGTAAAGTTTTCGAGCGATGTTAGTGATGCACATCAAATATTAAATGACATACCAGAACCTAGTTTCCTCCTTTATAATATTTTTATTGCTGAAAGCGTCCGTTTTCCTTGTGGCCGCCAAAGTTCATGAAAGGTTCAGTCTCCGTTGCTGTGGAAACAGTAACGCGGTCACTCGACCGTTCCGGTTGTATCACGCATTTCATGAAAGATTTTTCGATTTACTGCTGTTTAGGTACTCTTTACAAGCGATAGGGTAGGATGGATACCCACAGCTACCTATCGCCTGTAAAGAGTAAACAGCAGTTACGTATTTTGTTTTTTTTTAAGGGAAAATTTAATCAAGATAGAGAGTAGGTACTAATGAAAAAAATAATAATTCAACGACAATTAGGTCAGTCGTATTGGTCGTCAAAATCAATGTCATAAATAATAATCTATAATCGATTGCAGGTAAGTAGGTAAGCCGTTCTTTTCAGCGTCTCTTTCTAGTTTAATGTCCATACAGACATAAACTAATTATTGGAAATTATACATAGATACCTACTTGTTGATATGAGACGCCGTTTCAATTTTCATGAGCCGGCTACGGCCGCACGGCACGGCAGTGCGCGTTGCGAGCTTGAAGCGGCTGGTTTCATTCCCTATTCAATTAATTCTTTGTCCTACTTCTACTACTCGTACTCATACTAAATAAATACCCAAGTTGTTTAAAGTTAAGAAAGCTCGCATATTCTAAGTAAAAGTGTCGTTTGGCAGTAACAGACAATTTGTTTGAAAGGGGAAAGGTTTTCGCAGAAGCTCAATTAATTCTAATTTAAAGAGCGTTTGTTTTCCAATTTATGTTAAGCCGGATTCTCCGTGCCAAGCATTCTAAATTGTTAGTCCAGTGCGTTTTTATTAATTCCACCTCATAAAAGAAGTCAAGTAGTAGCTCTCCTAGGATATGTATCGGAGACAATCGTCGCGGATATTAAGGACTCAGTTACAAGGAGAACAGTTGTGAAGTGCATTTTGCACCATTGTCTTGTGTCTCTGTAACGGGAGGCAGGGGATGTGAGCGCGATGGACGCGTGTGATGGCCAATTCACTGACGCTGCCACCTCTACCGCTGCCCAGAAGATTCCCTCTCTCCCTTCATCCGTATCGTGTCAAAAGGTGTGATTTTAAAAAGTTAGCTTCGTTATAGAATTTTATATCAATTTTGTTTTGAACGAATTTACTTTACTTTAATTAAAGATCACGTGATCCGTTATTTTTTTGGTTTATCTGACATTCCGTTCGTTTGTTTCCAGGCGTCATCGCTGCCCACACAACGATGTCCCGGAGCCATTGTTCGATGTGGAGCACACGACGAGCGTGGTCTCCGCGTACAAGCGCGACTACGACGAGAAACATGTGACCCGCACTACCGCTGTCCACCACGAGGATCACCTTCGTCTTGAAGGCGACTTCCAAGAACCAGAGCGTCCTCAGTGGCAACCCGCCGAGCGACCCAAACAGAGAAAGCCCGAAGATAATCTTAAGCCCGAGGGTGATTTTGAGAGAAGGCAACCTGAGGAATGGCGTCCTGGTGAAAGGGCTCCTGCAAGAAAACCTGAAGATAATTTAAAACCTGAAGGCGATTTCGACAGGCGTAAGCCCGAGGAATGGCGTCCCGGCGATCGTGCACCCGTCCGTAGGCCCCAAGATAACTTAAGACCAGAAGGAGAATTCACTACTCCCGAAAAAGAGCCGTGGAGACCTGCTGAGAGGGAAAAACCTAAAAAGCCTGAGGATAATCTCAAACCTGAAGGTGACTTTGAGAGACGCAAACCTGAGGACTGGCGACCAGGTGACAGGGCTCCAGTAAAACGTCCGGAGGATAACTTAAGACCCGAGGGTGATTTTACAACACCGGAAAAAGAACGCTGGCAACCAGCAGAACGTCCCAAACAAAAGAAACCAGAAGATAATCTAAAACCGGAAGGTGATTTTGAACAGCCAAAACAAGATGAGTGGCGTCCAGCCGAACGAGTCACCCAGAAGAGACCTAAAGATAACCTCAGACCTGAAGGCGATTTCGAGCAACCCAAACAGGACGAATGGCGCCCAGCTGAAAGACAAACAGCAACGAAACCGAAAGACAACCTAAGACCGGAAGGTGAGTTTGAACAGCCAAAACCCGATGAATGGCGTCCAGCCGAGCGTGTGACTCAAAAGAAACCTAAGGATAATCTTAAGCCCGAAGGCGATTTTGAGCAACCGAAACACGATGAATGGCGCCCAGCAGAACGTGTCACTCAAAAAAGGCCGCAAGATAACCTTAAACCAGAAGGTGAATTTGAACAACCGAAACAAGACAAATGGCGTCCAGCAGAGCGAGTTACACAGAAGAAGCCCCAAGATAACCTCAAACCAGAAGGAGAATTTGAGCAACCGAAGCATGACGAATGGCGTCCAGCCGAGCGTGTCACTCAGAAGAAACCTAAAGACAATCTTAAACCAGAAGGGGAATTTGAGCAGCCGAAACACGATGAGTGGCGCCCTGCTGAAAAACAATCACCTACAAAACCGAAAGATAACTTAAAACCTGAGGGTGATTTTGAACAACCCAAACACGATGAATGGCGTCCTGCTGAACGTGTCACCCAGAAAAGGCCCCAAGATAACCTTAGACCAGAAGGCGAATTTACTACACCTAAGAAAGATGAATGGAAGCCAGCAGAAAAAGCAATTGTGAAAAAACCTGAGGATAACTTGCGACCTGAAGGTGACTTTACTACTAGACGGACTATAACCGATGATTACAAAGTAGTGATTGGAGAGAGAGCTGAAATCATTCGCCGAACAGACAATATTATCACAGAAGGCGAATTCACAGGTAATTATCAACTTTATTTTAGCTCTTATTTACATTTTCATGTTTTTTTTTAATATTTAGAATTATAAAAGTAAAGATTACGAACCGGTTTTGGTTGTCCAATTAAAATATGTGAATAGTGAAATTGCAATAGTCTAGTGAAAGTTTAATCAACTATTTAGATTACTCCAATACCAAACCAATATAAGACTAATGACCTTCTTTCTTAAAATGTAACATGTAAAAATATCATATTCTATGATTTACTAGTATCCATGCTTTTATTATAACTGTGGAGTAAATGTGATATTAAAAAAACTTTGCTATTTTCTTTTTAGATACTACGACTTCACGAACGGAGTATACTGTAAAACCAGTAGAAAGACCAAAACCAGTTCGTCGCAACACTTGGACCAAACCAGAAGGAGATATGACTACAGAAACAACATCTCAGTCAGAATACGTTGATTACACTGATACTGTAGAAAGAACAACAATGGTCGCGAAGAGAACAGATAATTTAATACGAGAAGGTGAAATTGATTTTGTAACTTCTAATCAGAAAGACTATCCAGGAAAAGTGACGCCAGTCGAACGACCTAAGAGACGGCGCACATGGACAAAGGAAGACTTTGAGAAGTTCTATTCTACAGAAGAGCTGGAAAAGATTACTACTTCACAGGAGGAGTACAGAACATACGAAGAAATAGATGTAAGGCAACAGAAAATTATACGAAAAGATAATTTACACACTGAAGGTATATTTGATAGCCACACTGTATCACAGGACGATTATGGACCAAAACATTCAGAAAGGCCTAAACAAAAGAAACCAATCGATAATTTGAAACCAGAAGGTGATTTTGAAGAGCCAAAGCAAGACGTATGGCGTCCAGCTGAGCGAGTCACCCAAAAGAGACCTAAAGATAACCTTAAACCAGAAGGTGATTTCGAGCAACCCAAACACGATGAATGGCGGCCCGCAGAACGTGTCACTCAGAAGAGACCCAAAGATAACCTCAAACCTGAGGGAGAATTTGAGCAACCGAAACACGACGAATGGCGCCCTGCCGAAAGACAAACACCAACAAGACCGAAAGACAATCTTAAACCTGAAGGTGATTTCGAACAGCCAAAACATGATGAATGGCGTCCAGCCGAACGTGTTACTCAAAAGAAACCAAAGGATAACCTTAAGCCTGAAGGTGACTTTGAGCAGCCAAAGCATGATGAATGGCGCCCAGCGGAGCGAGTTACCCAGAAGAAACCAAAAGACAATCTTAGACCCGAAGGAGAATTTGAGCAACCGAAACATGACGAATGGCGACCGGCTGAAAGACAAACGCCTACAAAGCCTAAAGATAACTTAAAACCAGAGGGCGATTTTGAGCAACCAAAACACGACGAGTGGCGTCCAGCCGAGCGCGTGACTCAAAAGAAACCGAAGGATAATCTTAAGCCTGAAGGTGACTTTGAGCAGCCGAAGCATGATGAATGGCGTCCAGCAGAGCGCGTTACCCAGAAGAAACCAAAAGACAACCTTAAACCTGAAGGAGAATTTGAGCAACCGAAACATGACGAATGGCGTCCGGCTGAAAGACAAACACCTACTAAACCAAAAGATAATCTCAAGCCGGAAGGTGACTTTGAACAGCCAAAACATGATGAATGGCGACCAGCCGAGCGAGTCACGCAGAAGAAACCTAAGGATAATTTAAAACCTGAAGGTGATTTTGAACAGCCCAAACACGATGAATGGCGTCCAGCTGAGCGCGTTACTCAAAAGAAACCAAAAGATAACCTTAAGCCAGAAGGTGATTTTGAGCAACCGAAGCATGATGAATGGCGCCCAGCAGAGCGCGTGACTCAGAAGAAACCAAAAGACAACCTTAGACCTGAAGGTGAATTTGAGCAACCGAAACATGACGAATGGCGACCGGCTGAAAGACAAACACCTACTAAACCGAGAGATAATCTTAAGCCGGAAGGTGACTTTGAACAGCCAAAACATGATGAATGGCGACCAGCCGAGCGAGTCACGCAGAAGAAACCTAAAGATAATTTGAAACCTGAAGGTGATTTTGAACAGCCTAAACATGATGAATGGCGCCCAGCTGAGCGCGTTACGCAAAAGAAACCAAAGGATAACCTTAAGCCTGAAGGTGATTTTGAGCAACCGAAGCATGATGAATGGCGCCCAGCAGAGCGAGTCACCCAGAAGAAACCAAAAGACAACCTTAGACCTGAAGGTGAATTTGAACAACCGAAACACGACGAGTGGCGACCGGCTGAAAGACAAACACCTACTAAACCGAAAGATAATCTTAAGCCTGAAGGTGACTTTGAACAACCAAAACATGATGAATGGCGACCAGCTGAGCGAGTCACTCAGAAGAAACCTAAAGATAATTTGAAACCTGAAGGTGACTTCGAACAGCCCAAACATGATGAATGGCGTCCAGCTGAGCGTGTTACACAGAAAAAACCTAAGGATAATCTTAAACCAGAAGGTGACTTTGAGCAACCTAAACACGATGAATGGCGTCCTGCTGAAAGGCAAACACCTTCAAAACCGAGGGATAACTTGCGTCCTGAAGGTGAATTTGAGACACCTAAACAAGACGAATGGCGCCCTGCTGAACGGGTAACACAAAAGAAACCAAAAGATAATCTTAAGCCGGAAGGTGACTTTGAACAGCCGAAACATGATGAATGGCGTCCCGCCGAACGTGTCACTCAAAAGAAACCTAAGGATAATCTTCACCCAGAAGGTGACTTTGAACAACCGAAGCAAGACGAATGGCGTCCTGCGGAACGCGTTACGCAAAAGAAACCGAAAGATAATTTGAAACCCGAAGGCGACTTTGAGCAGCCCAAACACGATGAATGGCGTCCAGCCGAGCGTGTCACCCAGAAGAAGCCAAAGGATAATCTCAAACCCGAGGGAGAATTCGAACAACCAAAGCACGATGAATGGCGCCCTGCCGAAAAGCAAACTCCAAGAAAGCCTAAAGACAATTTGCGGCCCGAAGGTGAGTTTGAGACTCCTAAACAAGATGAATGGCGTCCTGCTGAACGAGTTACACCAAAGAAACCTAAGGATAACCTCAAACCAGAAGGAGACTTTGAACAACCCAAACACGATGAATGGCGCCCTGCAGAGCGTGTCACTCAGAAGAAACCTAAAGACAATTTGAAACCTGAAGGAGAATTTGAGCAACCGAAGCATGACGAATGGCGTCCAGCTGAAAGGCAAACACCGTCCAAGCCAAAAGACAACCTCAAGCCTGAAGGTGATTTCGAGCAGCCCAAACACGATGAATGGCGTCCAGCTGAGCGCGTCACTCAAAAGAAACCCAAGGATAATCTTAAACCTGAGGGTGAATTTGAGCAACCGAAGCATGATAAATGGCGTCCAGCTGAAAGACAGACACCTACAAAGCCTAAAGACAATTTAAAACCAGAGGGCGAATTCGAGCAGCCAAAACATGATGAGTGGCGTCCAGCAGAACGGGTCACCCAGAAGAAACCCAAGGATAACTTGAGACCGGAAGGAGAGTTTGAACAGCCCAAACATGAAGAGTGGCGTCCAGCTGAAAGACCAGTTCAAAAGAAACCTCAAGATAATCTTAAGCCCGAAGGAGACTTCGAGCAACCTAAATATGATAAGTGGCGCCCAGCTGAGAGGCAAACACCTACAAAACCAAAAGATAACTTGCGACCTGAAGGTGACTTTGAGACTCCCAAGAAAGACGATTGGCGCCCAGCTGAAAGGGTTACACAAAAGAAACCTAAAGATAATCTGAAGCCGGAAGGTGAATTTGAAAAGCCGAAGGAAGATAAGTGGCGTCCTGCAGAGCGACCTGAAGTGAAGAAACCAAAAGACAATTTGAAGCCAGAAGGAGAATTTGAAAAACCTAAGGAGGACAAATGGCAACCAGCAGAAAGGCAAACACCTAAAAAGCCACAAGATAATCTCAAACCAGAAGGTAAGTTCGAACGGCCTGAGAAACCGAAACATGTTGTCGGCGAAAGGCCTGTTCAGAAGAAGCCGGAGGATAACTTGAAGCCGGAAGGTGATATGGAAGTTATAAGGAGAACTGATTATACTGCAACTCGAGGTGATCGCGTAGATGTCGTTAGGCATGAAGATCATCTTAGAATGGAAGGGACCATAGATACTCATCGTTCAAGAGACGATTATAAACGTATAGAGAGAACAGAAAAAGTTGTTATTCAGAGGCATGAAGATAATTTGAGAACTGAAGGTGAGTTTATTGATCTTACGGTTCGAAATGACTACGGTGCAACTAAAGGTGACAGGGCACCTGTTGTAAAACCACAAGACAATCTGAAACCTGATGGTAAATTTTATAGGCCTGAGGCTGTTCCTTCTCAACCGGCTGAGAAACGTAAACCATTTAAACAGGTTGATAACATAACCATTGAAAGAGACATTGATCTACGTCAAAGACAAAAGATTGAACGACTTGATATCATTAGAAGGGAAGATAATCTCAAGATTGAAGGTGAATTTATAGACATGAAACAGAAAACAGACTACACGAAAGTCACCGGTGAACGGGCTGCTATCGTCAAACACGAGGATAATTTGAAAATGGAGGGAACAATGGAAAATATTCGTTCATCTGACACATATCGTGTTGTTAAAGGTCAACGAGTCAAATTAACCCGCAGAGAAGATAATCTTAAGATCGAGGGAGTATTTGAAGATCACACTCGTAGAGATGACTATAAAGTAACCAAAGGTGAAAGATCGGCTATAGTATATCACCGAGATAACCTGAAACCTGAAGGAGATTTTGAAAGAAGGCCAAAGGAAGAACATGAACCTGGAGAAAAGCGAACACCACTTAAACAACCAGATAATTTAAAACCTGAAGGTGATTTTGACCGACCCTCAAGACCAAAATGGGAAACTCCAGAACGGCCGGACTTAATTAAACACGAGGATAACCTACGCCCTGAAGGCGAATTCCCAAGTCGACCTAAAACTCAGTGGCAGCGAGGAGAGACACCAGAACAAGTTCGTCCTAAGGATAACTTGAAACCTGAAGGCGATTTTGATAGACCCTCAAGACCGAAGTGGGAAACATCAGAGAGACCTGAACAAATAAGACCTAAGGACACCTTACGTCCTGAAGGAGAATTCACAGACAGGCCTAAGACTCATTGGCAACCTGGAGAAACGCCAAGTCAAGTTCGCCCTCGGGACAATTTAAAACCAGAAGGTACTATGGAATCACGTACTCCAACAAAATGGGCTCCAGGCGAAACACCTGCTCAAGTCCGACCTAAAGACAATTTGAAACCAGAGGGTGATTTCGATAGACCTTCAAAACCGACGTGGACGTCCGCAGACAGGCCTGAACAAGTACGTCCGAAGGACAACCTAAAACCTGAAGGTGATAGGGATTCACGTACTCCAACGAGATGGGCTCCAGGTGAAACACCCGCTCAAGTCCGACCAAAAGATAACTTGAAACCAGAGGGTGATTTCGATAGACCTACAAAACCGACGTGGGCATCTGCAGACAGGCCCGAACAAGTACGTCCGAAGGACAATCTAAAACCTGAAGGTGACATGGATTCGCGTACTCCTACAAGATGGGCTCCAGGCGAAACACCCGCTCAAGTTCGACCTAGAGATAACTTGAAACCGGAGGGTGATTTCGATAGACCTTCAAAACCTTCTTGGACGTCCGCAGACCGACCCGAACAAGTACGTCCGAAGGATAACTTACGTCCTGAAGGAGAATTTACCGACAGGCCCAAGACTCAGTGGCAACCTGGTGAAACACCAAGTCAAGTTCGGCCAAAGGACAATTTACATCCGGAGGGTGATATGGTTTCACGGACACCAACCAAATGGTCTCCAGGAGAAACACCATCTCAAGTTCGTCCGAAAGACAATTTAAAAACGGAAGGCGATGTAAACTATCCATCGAGGCCGAAATGGGAAACCGGAGATAAACGAAGCCCAATCAAACCAAGGGATAATTTGCATCCTGAAGGTACTATGGATTCACGTACTCCCGCGAAATGGGCGCCAGGAGAAACTCCGGATCAGGTCCGTCCCAAAGACAACTTAAAACCTGAAGGAGACTTTGAAAAACCGGGACCGCAAAAATGGAGTCCCGCTGAAAAATCAGGCCCCATAAGACCAAAAGACAACCTTTATACTAACGGCGATGTAACGAAATATGATACCAGCAAAACGCAAACAAGTGACACCTCAAGGATGACCGTGGAGTCAAAGTCTGTCACAGGACAAGATGATCGTGACGTTAAAACTCAAACAATTTCACGTCATGACACCCAAGTTCATCGCGATAATCAGTCGCATACATCTCACACGGAGACGCACGTGAAACACACCCACACCACTGCGGATCATTCCACTACAAAACTTATCCAATCTGGAACACAAGGCAGGTATATTACTACACAGGATGTTATTGATCACAGCGAGCCACAGAAACCAATCGACAGAGTTATACCACAAGACAGTGTTACTGACCGACACAAGACTGTGGGCGTTACAGATCGTTCTGTATCTCGAAGTAGCACAGACAGGACAATAGTAAACAAAAGTGATACCACCAAGAGTATGAAAACCATCACTACAACTACTACAAAAACAATTAAACAGATATCAGAAAGGAAACTTCGAGGAGGGAAGTGGGTGACTGTAACACGTAATGTTGAAGTGGATGTTATTGATGATTCCGGAAAATCCGCTCCTCAGAGAGGTACTCCTCAACAAGGTGCTCCTCAGCGAGGTACTCCGCAGCAAGGCGCTCCTGAGCAAAGTGCTCCTCAGCAAGGTGCTCCTCAGCAAGGCACTCCTCAGAAAGGTGTTCCTCAGCAAGGTGCTCCTCAGAAAGGTGTTCCACAGCAAGGTGTTCCTCAGCAAGGTGCGCCTCAGCAAGGTACTCCTCAGCAAGGTGCTCCTCAGCAAGGCACTCCTCAGCGTGGCACTCCTCAGCATGGTACTCCTCGGCAAGGTACTCCACAGAGGGATTTAGATGACCGCACAAACCGTCCACGACAGATCGGAGGAGACACAACGCAAAGAACACAGTCATCCGAACATGTAACATCTTCAACGAATCAAACTATTCATACAACACAGGGCACAAGAGGAATCACTTCTGTTGAAGTTGATCAACAACACTCTCGATCAAACCAACAACATATTGACAATACTCAAAGAGTACATTCGTCTCAACAATCCATTACGTCTTCGTCCTCGAGTCAAAATTTGAGTTCTAAACAGCATCATACACAAAGAATTACTGGTGGTTCAAACATATCCCGGGAACATGTTGGTCAAAATGTTACAAAATCTACTAAACACTACATTACTGAAACTGAAAAGAAGCTTCGAGGAGGGAAGTGGGTGACTGTAACAAGAAATGTTGAAGTGGATGTTGTTGATAATTCGGGAAAATCTACTCCTCAGCAGGGTACTCCACAGAGGGAGTTAGACGACCGTACAAACCGCCCACGACAGATCGGAGGAGACACAACGCAAAGAACACAGTCATCCGATCATGTAACATCTTCAACGAATCAAACTATTCATACAACTCAGGGCACAAAAGGAATCACTTCTGTTGATCAACATTCTCGAACAAACCAACAACAAAATGTTTTAAAATCTACCCAACACTCAACTACTGACGGTCATATAATCAGAGGTGGCGATACTACTCAGAGGATTGTGTCGTCCGATTATTCTGGAAGGCAAACCAACCAAGGACAAGTAACAGAGAGCCACACTCAAAGAAATGTTAGCTCATCAACCCAAGTACATCAAGGAAGTCACACAGAGCAACATATTTCAAGATCAACTCAACATTCGACGAACAGAAACCAGTTGAGTGATAGTGTAACAAAAACGAGTATCGAATTCCAGAGAGCAATGCATGGAGGCGGCGGTAATGATCCACCGGCCGTCACTATCGATAACTCATCACGTAGTGGCCATCACAAACGCTCATCCGATTTGGTTTCTGATTCCACGTCATCGAATTCAATTTTACATCGTAAGGGCGTTCATTCAAACACAGAAGCTCATCATTCGATAAGCTCTACAGCGGCCGCTCAGCGAAAGAGCATCGGTAATCTCTCAGAAAGAGGTGAATACATCAGTAATTCTACGCACAGCACGGACAGAAAAAGCATCAGTTCCATGCATAGGTCTGGAAGAGACAACATGGGAGTTATTTCTCAACACGAGAGCTCGGATACTCGTCGTAATCAAACAAGGAGAGATGGACAGTCTACGCTAGCGTCTGACCGTCAGCCAGCACGAGTTGTTAGAGATAATCTACGAGTCGGTGGTGACTTTTACGGTCAATCAGAATCTCGTTATGGAAATATTTCGCGCACAGAACATGCACAGAAAACTGACCGATCCGAACGAGTTGAGCGTGTGGAGCGCGTAGAGCGTGTCACGCGTCACGGCAACGCTTCACAATTCGTGTTGGGAGACGGCAGCACTAGCTACAAGCGTGAATTTACTTCTCACGTTCACGGAACTTGTCCAGCTACATTGATCGATTCTGGACGTACTCCTTTCAAACACACTCGTGATTCTCGTGAACATAAGTTTTATGCAACTAAAATAACACAGCAACAATAATTTGTGTTTCTTGTTGAGCCGAGAAAAGGCTAAAAATATTTCATTCCTTTATACTTATATGGAGCTTATAATATAATCTTGTTAATGTTATTTACGCATGCTAACTGCTAGTCTTAATTAATATACCTACGATTAACATGCCTTATACGAATAAATGCATAATGTTATTTTTAAAATTTTAATTTAACAAATTCATATTTTATTTTATTTTGTCAAACATTGCCATGCAATATACTTTTTATAATTAAGGAGTTGTTTTATTTTCCCAACTAAATCCTGTCTTTTTAGGGTTCCATTCGTAAGAGCTAAACGCACAGTCACCCTATTAATTAGGCTTCGATGTCCGTCTATCCATGTAGGGCTGTAACACTTATAGTAATTGCCCGCTAGATAGGATTTGTATGGTTTAGTAAACCATACAAAATTAAAAAAAAATATTGATATTTTTTTAAAAAAAAGGTAAGTTCGTGTTTGACCACTATCTCGCCTGATGGTAAACAAAGATGTGGTTGACGGTGAAGCATGCTTGTCTTGTCTGGAAGTAACTCACTCTTGACGTCCCGAAGAAATGTTAATTATATCAATAGTGCATTGCCGTACGACTTGTAGTCCAATGATGAAAAGGGCCAGGCGGAAACAAGTTGTGCCGTTCCATCGCACACTCACCGAACTGTAACTTGAGGTACAAGGCTCTGCGGCTCTAAATCATCCATAAAATCGTTGCCGATAGATAAGCCTCTTAGCCCGTTCAATCTACTAAAGTGCATCGAGTTGGTATTTGGCACATCTCTCCCAGAAGTGAGAGCAGTACCTACTCCGCGCATGAGCGAACGAAAGCTGACCAGGCGTTCGGGCATGCGGACGGCTAGTAATGGGCGACTCGCTGTCCAGTATGGACCATACTCGGGTGGACGGCGCAGTGTTCAAAGAGCCGTCAGCAAATTGACAGGGCCCTCTTAGAGGGCCAAAGCCTGCCGGGCCCAGGAACTTAAAGGTGCTCCCTCACCACGAGCAACCTGTATTACAGATTCGAACATTTCATCAGTGACGGAAGACAATCAAGCATCACGATGCGCAGTTTCATGTTACATTATACGTAAATGCTCCAAGTGAGGGAGCGCCTTAAAGTGCTATTGAAGTACGCCGTGGATTTTAGTCAGTACACAACTACTTGAGTGGGAGAACTCATTCGAAGATTTTACCATGTAAAAAAAACTGTTCGTTGGCGTTAAGTACCTTCTCATTTCCCCAACTTATTAGCAGCCAACTGAGCCCTGGTCTCGACGAATAGACCGAAATTGAGAGTTGATGTCAATGTGACCCCAAGAAGGTCAAGATGGTCCATTATTGGTTCGGTCGGGTGGAACTTTTTTTAGCGGATAAATGTCACTCCTGGGTCTTAGTAGTATTGAACCTGACCAGATTGGCTTCTACCCATTCGGAGACAGCCTCCAAAGACACTCACTAAGGAAATCGTTGGACGTTAGCAGCGCGGCAGAAGCCTATCCCATCACATTTTATATGAACAGCCGCGCAGCAGTGTCTGTCGCCCAATGGTGAGAGCAGCGTTATAGGCATGCCAAGATTTTATTGTTCAGCACACGTTGAGTATGGACTCATAAAGACGATGAACGTAATCGAGATGGGTCCCTAGTTGTTCCAAGAACTACAAACCTACAATTGACTTCCTTTTCAACATTTCATTGGCACCCGACAGTTCAGATATGAGCATGAGTAGTACTTCTTTTTGTGAGTGATAGCCGAGCATTGTAATTCGCAAACTGTAACGATACAATGTGTAACAAAAATGACATATTTTATTCAAAATAATGAATCCAGCATAATACACTACAGGTGAATCTGGACGTCAACACGAGTGTCTTACTTGTGAAAATTCAATCTTGGAATTTGTTACATTGAAATCTAATAAATTCCGGGGAAGTAAAATTAGATACTGGGAGTCATTTTTAGCTATAGCCATAGCCAGCCACCCAGCCATGGCAGCCAACCATGCCGACTAGCCAAATCGTCACATCCTACCACGAACTAACAAAAATAAAAACGATGTTTTCAGGACATGGCGATTTATTTATAAATGTATACATAACAATACCTACAAATTATAAACGGTTATTTAAAATTAGTTACATAATTTACTGTTAACGTTTAAAATAAGTTTTGTAAGGAGTCGCTATATTATTATACGTAAAGATAGATAAATACGGCCTTACATCTATAGATATGTAACTTGAAAACTACAAAAATTTCGTAAAACTGAAAATTAACTAATTTTAAATTACCATAAACTTGAATACTTACAAATAAAAACGTATTATAAAGAAAGTAAATTAAAGTTAAGTAGAAACTAATGTATTTTAATGTAAACGTTTGTTAAAATACTTAAAAATTATCTAATTGTTATCATAGTATACCTTTTCTAACCATCAGAAGCAGTTGGTTCTTGTTCGTTACGCGACTGTTTCAATCGTCTTATTCTTTTGTACCTGTTCAAATCGCCGTCATAGTTTCGCGGGAGTGGCCCAAACGCATCATTATCTTGGTAATGCGGGGCATTGAAGAAATTTTCGCCAGCAGATTTCTTTTCATTTTCAAGCAATGATGTAGACCGCTCTGATTCGTCCTTCGCAGTGTCTCTCGATCTGTCTTCAGCACCGCGTCTGTTTCTGGTGTCACCGCTGTACATAAGATTATCATCGACACCTTCCACACCAGATAGAACCCCATCAGTATCAGATCCGAGACTCATTGAGTCTTCACTTTCTAGATTTTCGTGAGGTGCTGCTTTTGAGTTATCTACATTTGACTTCTTAGCTTGTACTGACTGATCCGCGCTGGCAGTTTCCTCTTCTAAGCCTTTATTATTATTTGCGAAGTTAGAATTGCGATCATAGAAGCCTTCATCATCGAATTCGTTTCCCTCGTCATTATCTTCATCCTCGTTTTCTGCTTTGTATGGGAAATAACCAACTTTGGCATCAGGGAAAATACCAGCTGATCTTTTTTTAATTACTTGATCAATGTTTTTTCGCTTCACCCTAACTAATGGGCCAGAGTAAGGCGCTGAATCATCATATGCATTGGAATTTGGAAAAGAATCCTCTAGCGATTTCATAGAATCGGTTAAATCAGATTGCTTTTCCAAATCTACTTCTCGTTTGTACTCTTTTCCGTCTTCCTGAAACTGTTGATCATCGTTCAATAATTTTGATGAACTCTCGTCCTGAGAATTGAAGTATTCTTGGTCATTAGCATAGTCCTGTCCATTTTGAACACCCACGTCGTTGTCTATCGTCTTAGTCTCATCTGCGGACATATCATTTAAATTTGTTTCTCTCTTTATTTCAGTTTTTGATGAAACTTGTGGATCTGCATTAAGTTTACCTTGATTTTTGGAATCGAGGTTTAAAGCTAACGTGTTTAAATTATCAGCGGTTTTCAGAAGACTATCGTCGTTACTGTTTGTCAAGTCCATTTTATTAACGGAGTCTATACTTGTAACCGAACTTTTCTGACTCGACAGTTCATTACTATCAGTTGCCCCTTCTGGCTGTTTACTGGCGTCTGTAGTCTCTGAATTTGGTGAAAGTGCAGCTTCAGTACTTAATTCAATAACTGGACTGCCACCTTGAACTTTACTAAGATCAGATTGGCAGTTTTCATTCAAATTATTTTCCTCTACAGCACCCGCTTTCTTAGTTATTTCTCGTTTATTAATAGATGTCGCATCATCCGAATCGACGTCGCCGATAATTTTTTTTAAAAGCTCTCTTCTGTCATCTGTGAGTGAATTTAAAAGCTGATTCAGTTCATCTCCAGAAAGTTTTTTAATGTGTCGTTTGATTGCAGATTCTTCATCTTCAGTGTCGGGTTTTTCATTGTTTTCTTTATTATCTCGGCTACTGGAAACATTTGGCGTATCACCTGGCTTAGCTTCTTTTATATCACGCCTATCTCTCAAGTTGTAACGTCCTACACCATCATGAACTTTTCCCTCATTTATAACTTTATTTTCAGCTTGCAAAGTGTTGTAATATTGCTTAAAATAACGAGATTGTTCATTGGTATCAGAACCTTCATTATTATTATTTCTGTTAACTTTACTTATTTGATCCCCATTTTTTTCGAATAACATATCTCCTTCCTCATTTGACTGGCCTTCAAATTGAACAGTTCTTTTATTTACTTGATTTTCATCTTCTTCTTGCATTATACGATTAGCTTTATAAACGTCACGATTCCTTATGTTTCCAGTTGCTTCTTGTTGATCTTCGATGGATTCAGTATATTTATTTTGGCTCCGAATTCTTGGAAAAGACTGACGCTGTTCATTGAAATGTGTAGCTTCGGCATTATCTTCTCGTGCATCTCGATGGCTGCTGGTTTTCAAATCTGAAAGCTGTAAAAAATAATTAATCAATTTACTCATCGTCCACTTTTTGTACGATCTACATAAATATTTTGATTAAAAATAAATTACTTCTTCTGTTTTACTCCTAGACAGGCGGTCATCAGCAGAGTTGCGCTGCAAGTATCTGCTTTCAGTTAGATCCAACATGTGTCTACTTTGCGGTACTTCTTCTTCTTGAACAGCAGGCTCCTGTAATATTAATTTTCATAATATTAGAACTGAGTGTTTCAAACTAGTAAAATTACAGGTTTCGAATTATACCTATTATTCTATATTCAGAAGAAGAGAAATGATCCTGATGTGAGACTCTCCTTATGTACATACATTTCAGTCTCATTATTAGTTATTTAGGACAAAGAAAAATAAATCAGCTGAAGCAATTGAACAATTTCATTTTTTATTTAAATTAATTGTACAGAGACTCCGTATTTAAGTCCAGTGTTGGGGCGAGAAAATTGCCCTAAACTGTAGTTTATTACTTTTTTGACATACGACCTATTTTGCTACAGCTATATGTTTCGCTGCCGAGACTAGTATGATCATGGTCCCTGTATGAGATTGTGTTATGCTTATCAGGATAAAATTCCAAAAATATACCGGTGCTTTATTGATGGTTAGCTTTTGTCCGTGGATTCGTTCGCTCCCGATATCAGGGGTCCTTACATAACCTCTGTACTTACGAGGCTGTCGATTTTACCTGGTCAGCGAGTCGCGTGTCTTCTTCATCAGCCAACAAATCCTCAGCCCCAGGTTCATTTTCTTCATCTTCTGCTTCTTCGGCGTCACTGAAAGAATAAATGGGCACTGTCAAAATAGTATTAACGAAATGATGATGTGATCATGGCCTCTTTGTCCTAAGGCTTATTCAATGCTTGCTGCAATCTCGGCTGCTGGTCCTTTAACGACGTCAATCTAATGTAATTCAGATGAAATACTTACATGAACGAAATCAGGCGATTCATTGCTTTGGTATGAGCAGTTCCGGGCTGGTAAGCACCTACTGAGAACGTGCATCGTCTAACTAATTATAAATACTACAATTTTGCTTGAACTTCGTTGTTGAAACTAAACTTGAAATGATTTGGGAAATCCTAATAAATAAGTAGTGAGCTTATACTATCCAGTAGGATGCCAGAGGTGTGCGCTTGTCTGTTTTGAAAAATCTAATAAACTGCGCTAATAGCATCGAGTCGGCGCAGGCGCCAGTGGCGGAATTCGAATCTGCTCTGTGCACCCGCGCTTTTAGTAGACGCCCTATTATTCCACCGGATTTAAATACCGGATTATCTACAATACAAGACACTATTGAAAACAAAAACGTTTGTTACCTCTCATTATTGTACTCTACAGCCGGCTCTGGTCTGCTGAGAATCTGTACTAGTAGGCTCGCAAATATGAACAATACAAATGCAGAACGCATGTTTGCAAATTCACACAAAAAACACAAAATGTGGTGAATGACACAAAACAGCAAAATTTAAATACTGAATTTGATTGACGTTTGATTTTTTCCAGCCTGTTTACCTCAATGAAGAAAATTAAAACCCTGAACGCACGACAGCTTTATGAAAGTCTGTTAAAAAAGAGGTAAATTGAACAAAAAAGTGAATTGACTTAACGGTCACAGCATCTCCATTACAATAAAAATCTAATAAAGTTCAATAAAAAGCGTCACGTTTTAAAATATGCTTAAAAATCATGTTCTAAATCAACGTTTTTTTAACGGATTTCAATAAATCTCTTATGCGACGACGCCTGAATGTGTAGAAGGTCTATAGGTATAATATAGGTATGGCCCTAATTACCCAAATGTGTGAAGAAGAATAGTCATACATATTGTTTCAGAAGCTGATCTTGGGTACAGAGGTGACATAACTCCAATGTGTAAAAATCAAGACCTGCTTGGCTACGTAATGAGGTGTGGAAAAGAGATCCGTTTCCCAGTAGTGGAAAAAAAAGTGTGTTTATGCTTTTATGCCGTATTGTGGCTGAAAAGCTTAGGCTGATTGCTGTCAACTTTGGACTCTGGATTGAAAAGTTAACAGTTGGTCTAAAGTTAGTTACATGTCGTGGCACATTTGTCCCCTACTGTATCCTTAGCTATGAACACACAGGGCGATCGTGGAACGCGGGTCTAGAGCGCGTATACGCTTACTCACATCGATACAGAGGCTAGGCTTCATACAAAAATACTTTGACCCCTTTTTCAATATTGTCGAGATGAATATGGTTGCCGAAAGAGCTACTAAAATCCAATTCCTTGAAGTGTTAAAAAATAAAATAAATAAACAAATACCATGAGGAGGCCATGAAAAATAAACAAATACTTACAACAACTTTATTTTAAATGAGACCGTTTCATCTCTATCACACTTATGTACATTTGGTTTAAATAAAACAAACCTTTGAAACATTTTACCGCAAAATCTTCATTAAGTTTGTGCATATTTGAGAAAAAACATATGTCCTATAATTAAATGTCGTATGATTTAAGAATTGTAGAAATACTCGATCACACAGATTGGTGTCTCGTTACTTCCGAGGGCGTCGAAAGCTTTCTCATAACTGCACATACATTATCCTATTACTAGTTATAACTTAACTCCAAAATGCAAAAGGTAAAAAAATCCAACAGGTTTATAACTATGAGTACTTTTCAAATGTGACGTGTTCGCTCCCCCCCCCCTCCGCCGCGCTTCACACGTCACATCACATCGCACAGTCGCAAGAGAACATTCACAATTTTGACTTTGTACTTTTCGAATTGATAATAAACAATATGAACATTAATAATATTCAAATAACAGTGTCATGACATGGTCGAACATTCCAACACATACAACATATTGCACCTGACTCAGACTCAAAATCAAACCCGACCGATATTCGTTAATCTTCTGCATTTGGCAGACACTAGCTTACATAACATGTACATAATGTATCTAAATTTAGAAAACACTATTTAAACTTTAATAAGAAAAAAGAAACTTACTTTAACGTCAGATTAGGCTTCACAATGAATTATGTTGTGCTTTTTTACTTTATCACAATTATCGTACATTAAATATTTACAAGTATATCATCTGTCATACAGTACATACCCCTATGGCGGAATTTTAAATAAAACTTTAAAACCATAACAACACGAACAGTCGTAATTCTGCGTACACTGTACACAACACAAAGATATGATAGACATATGGTGCAGTAGACACGACTTTGTAAACGAGCAGGTATCAAATATCCGCAGGGACCACACGTCCCCGCTCCGGTTCCGACTACATTATAATAACAAATAATTGTATTCAAATTGCCTCATAATTGTAATGGAATGAAATCTGTACATTTATAATCAGTTGAATTGTATGAAAATCTGTTAAAACTTCCTGAACATAATTTGATGACTAGACTCTTAAAACATAATATAATGAGCATTTACAAAAAAAGAAAAACACAAATGTCTACTTGTATGTCAGTGCACTCGTAGTATTAACCGCAGGGTCGTATTAAAAATAATTTCTATGTCATACATTTATTACAAAAACTATAGAGCTAAAAGGTCACATAACATTACAAGAGAGAAAACATACACATGGCTAATGTTACGAGTGCAATGGTTATTTAATAACTAAATATTATATCAAAACTTAATAACCATTTAAAGTTTAACTTCAGATATTAACTGTTTAAGAACAGAGAACAAGGATATGATCTAGCATCGAGTATCTGTCGGAAACAATCTAAGTATAGCAACGAAACGTAACGAGCAGTCACAGGAAGTCGCTGGCACTTTCAACTGCGGCCTATTTTATTACCTTCCATTTTATTTTGTCTTTATGACCGCCAGCGATATGTCATATCAGAAACAAGTATATAAGTAAAGAATAGAGCTTGCTCACAAATATCTTAAAAACAGGAACAATTGTTTCTTAACGGTATGTTGTCTGAAGTCAGACCAGTGGCGACAAAAGTAAACGCCTACAGAGTTTTTAAAAGAAACTAAAGTTTCCCTTTAATAGATTTTCTACTTTATGAACAAGGGTATAAAATTGAAAATGTATCAAAGACTACAGAGCATTTTTGTTTATGGTTTGCCACTTGTCTAGGCTCTCTGTAGATGATGTGTTATAATCTTTACCTTGGATTTTTTCCCATGACCTTAAAATAAGGAGCGATGTATCGTTTTTGTTGAAAAGTTTAATTTCAATTCATAATGTTAATAAAAGTACGTAGGTCTATTGGCTGCTATGTAAAACGAAGCAACCGTAAAATATCTATCTATCTCTTTATAAATAAAACATCTAGAAAGAGACGAAGATAATGGAAACATCGCTGTCGATTAATGTTCCTTTTTAATTTTATATTGCGATTGCTTCTACTCTTTACCTATACAAGTTTAGATAAAAGATAACTTAAAAAAAAAAAACTTACATAATCGATGTATACAATTCGAGCCGCGCAACCATACATACGCACATACATAGATATGTTTGCGACAAAAGCTTATTAAAAACCTCATAAAACAGCATCCCTCTTATTTACAAATGGCGTAGTGTTACACTAAACAACTATATTCAGAAAGGAATTGGGACATTGAGACAATGTACACATGCTACATAACGTAGACAAGCTCGTGCTTAACCAATAAACAGTTACCAGCGGTAAATAATGGACATCGATCTTTAGAAAGAGACAATCGGCTAGTTTCGGCTTCGTAAAGCGTTATCTCTGTCGCATGAAGTAGGTACTAAGCACTGTGAATAACGACCAGCGTCAATCTCACATAGGTTCAGAGTCCCTTTTGGTGTCAGAGTTATTAAAGGCGTTTCTGAATAACCCCATGGGCATCTGACATGATCTAAGACTTGTATTGATTACTTTAATCTAGGAAACTCAATGTTTTTCCTCACCGACGTTAGTGATGTCTATGATAAACTTAGTAGGTACATATATGCATTGAAAAAGGCACATAGGTACTTGCCCGAGTTTGAACTCCCAACCTCACTACCTGAGAGGCGAGGCGATAAACTCTAGGCCATCACGACTGATAAAGACACGAAGAGAGATACCGCTATATGCTGAAACTAGCAGAGATTATCTTTTTCCAAAGGTACAAAATTTATCGCTGGAAACACACAATGTATACTTGTTTGTAGAACAAGAAAGTTCAACCATCTGCTTATCATCGGATTAAGTTTAAAATTCAGTCAATGCTTGAGCAATCGCTGAATGACAATATTATGCCTAAGAGAATTATAATGGTGCTCTGAAGTACAAGTTCAAAAAACCAGTAAGTTAACAATTCGTTAAAAGACGCAACCAAGGACTTCGTAGTTATACTAGCATGCAACATTAGCGATTTAAATGCAATTTCATCGAAGTGAACACTTTTAGTTTTTATGTACAAAGAAATCACCGTCAAGAATTTGACACGAATAATAAAAAACTCGTTTAGATCCGAATCAATCTCCCTAATGATATTCGAGTCGTAGAGAATATTCACAATACTAATTAGAATAATCACCTCGGGCCGCACACAAGTCGTTCGTCACTAACTCTACTTACCTACCCCTTCGAAATTGAAACATGAGTAAAACGCTTAACGAGAATGAACACTTGGATCCTTGGCGGAATGTGCTTGTGTGTGCGAGTAGTCGGGTACTACAAGCGGTCGAGCCGGAACTCGTGCTCCACGGCCGAGTCGGGCACCAGCGCCGACGGGTCCTCCAGCAGCGTCAGGTCGTCCAGGTCCAGGCCCGCGCGCAGCTGCGCCTCCTCGCCGAACATGCCCGCGTCCAGCTCGCCCGAGTAATCTATAAACAACATTCAAAACTTCTACAAAACCATTTTAGATTGGGGGAGACAGACATGTTTCATGTACATGTTTCGAGATTCACATCGTAATTTGCATTTGAGTGTGCATGTATTGTGGCTGGCGTGTGTGTGTACGTATGTGGTGTACCTGTGAGCACGATGTCTGGTATGCTGGCGGGCGTGGCGGGCGTGGGCGGCGCGGACGGCGAGGCGAGCGGCTGCAGCGTCGCGAACCCGCCGCCGCCCGCCACCGGGTCGCGCGCGTTCCGTCGCCCGCACATGCCGCTCCCGCTCCCGCAGCTCGTTTGCGTCGACTGCAACACCACGCCAATATTTATAGCATTACAATAGTTGATTGCTTGCCTAGGAAGCAAGATTAGAAGCCTGAGCGCGGCGAGGGATCTACACACATCCCAGAGGTGCCATAAATCATTTTGTAGCTCGAGATGACAATATCTTTACACGACGTTGTCGTTGCTTGAATTCAATAAAGTAACGAGTCAACAATTAAATAAAAGGTTAATATGGATAATTCTAACCTGAGGATATGATAATGATGAATTGTTTGTCGTCTGTGGCGAATGCGGTGACCCGTGGTTGAGATACGTTGTGTTGTAACTCTGCACTGGGTTGTCCAACTGTCAACACAAACAAAAACATTACTATTGTATTCCAAAGACTACATAACTGGCAAGCGAGAGAAAACAACGAGAAAACGCAGCAAAATTCTGAAAATAAAAAACACATGACGTCACTAACACTACCGCAATATCAGAGTTATGGTAACGTTAGGTACAATGTCTAATGAGGTTGTAAAAACAAAAGCGATACAGCCACTTAACAACATTTGAAAATAAAACACTGACTGTATTACAAATAAGGATTTTTTAAATAATATCTAAGTAAAATTATTTACTTTCTATAGGGTAACTTTTTCGTTGGTGGCATTCTTATGGTCGAAACGGGTATAGGGGAGACGCGGGTAAAACCAATGACATCATACAAGGTTTTGAGTTGGTACAGTCGCGTTCATTAAGATGTTGGCACGTCTGGACTTCAAAAATATATGAGCATCAAAATAATTCAGAATATTGTGACAACTAAAGCATCATTAAATTGTAATCAAGATTCAGATCCATTAATATGTGACTACTTTTTTTCAATAACATGTATACAGCCAAAGGGACATTTTTATATGAACAACTTTAAGATCATAAATATCTGAACAGTGTTCACTTTACAATTCACAATTATGTAAGCTCACAACACGTAAATGTAATTCAAATTCAAACTTATTACAACGTTTTAAAGTCGATTTTACTGGAAATCTTAAAATCGCGTGGTCAAAGAGTTTGCAACATAATTTAGGTATCACTGGCTAGTTTCCCATCAAGTGCTGTTGTTTTTTTTATTAAAAAGACATAACTGACGCACATGTCATTCATAAAAAAATATACTATGGCATAGAAATACTTATTTCAAAAGACCTAAAAAGCATTCGCGCGGAAAACAATTGAAATACTGTCATTTCTATAACAATGTAAACTGGATCCTATTTATTCGAGCAAAAAATATACTATCCTATGCATGTAGACATATTTATGAAGCTTACCCTGCTCAGATATTATACAGTATAGATTTATTATTATAAGTTCATCACATATTATTGCCTGATGCAAATTATATATTATTGAACCTTCACTTGAGTACATATTTTTTATCTCTAGATTTGTAGATATTTTTGAGCTTATCAACGCTCACAATGTTTTGAATCTTTGACAATGCCAACATATTATTGAACTCGACTGTACAAAGTTTATCTTGTATACACTATGGTCTTGAACATACATATAATTCGCGTTTTCCTCAAACAGTGTGACACTGACAATTAATCTATTGAATTATTACAGTTTTGTCTCGTTCTCACTTACGTGAAACATTTGAAAAAGTAAATCGTTAAATATAACTTTACCTGACAAAATAAATACAGATAATCATTAGTCAGCTAAGATTGCTGCTTCTACTTTTTTTAATTATTTATTTGTTAAACAGAATTTAAAAAAAGGAGGAGATTCTAAATTTGGTAGTTTTTTTTTTCATTTTTATTTGTGTAACCATTTTGACTTGACCTCTACCATTCCCGTCACCTGCGTGAATCACCAACGAATAAGTTCACCAAAAATATAATCACAAGCATAATGATTTTTCGTATTGAAGCAAATACTTTATAGCCAGCATTATTAAATTTGTAATAAAACTCCTTTTAGCCACAGCATTATGCTTATGAATGTAGCTGGCCTAAAGAGTGCGATTATCATGCTCATGACAATACGGAATGGTATAAAATTTTAAACTGACATGGTTACTAACAGTATCATTAGAATTTAAGACGGGATATTACCCCTGTTCATTATAATTTTTTAAGTTATCATTATCCATGATTACGGATAAATTAATAAATGACTCAAAAATTAAAACTTAAATTTTTTATAACATTTTAATATCATGGATTCTATAATTTAAATGACTCATAAGAAATAATAAACATGGTAAATATTCCGCCTGAAAATTTAATGATAATACGAAATGATTTTGTATCTTCTGAACCAATAAGAATATTACATTACTTACGCAACCAAGTTTAACTATTTCTATCAAAAAGAAAATACCAGTAATAGACTAGACTTTTTTTTCTACTTCTTACTTGCAAAAATATTGAGTTGCCGAGCATGCCTAGTTTGACACTTTACTCTTTGGAAAAATTATGCAAATAAAATTTCTGTCTTAATAGTACTATTTTTATGGGTTTTTCGATCGGTTTAACTTATTTTTAAACATTTGGGTCTATATCGCGTCGAATAGTACTATTTTAGACTAAGGCTAGAGGAAATGAACATTTTTATTTTTTCATGAATATTATTAGGTACCGATAAATGGAGCGGCAAATTATTAGCAACAATTAACAACTTTTATTATGGGACTATTATTTATGGATCAGCTGTTTTCTATTAGATTGTACAGTTGGTCTTAAAGTAAAAGTTCTTTATTTATATGAGTATTATATCCTGAGATTATTTCCGTAATTTGACCGAACACCACCAATAACGTTAGTTAAATATTCGACTCAAAAGTAATTGCTCGTTTCCTCTAGACAGGACGTCGCTATAATAAATGAAACGTGAAAAGAGCTCCAGCGCTTATTGTAAAGGTACGTGCGCTAATAATAATATCTGTGGAAAAGTGTTACGACACCTAACAATAACTCAATATTGAATCTGTGAGTGGAGTACGATATCACCGCTTTTCACATCATTCCAATTTTAAGTTTGACAAATAAAAGAATTGTTAATACTGACGTAGCGGTCTAATATACCGTTTTTTATTTGTGTTAGAATAAGCGCACTTATTGCCTTTATACGAAAGTTTATATTTAAATGCAATTCACGGTGCAATCGCGCCCCCATCACATATAAACGTCACTATAAATGCGTGAGGGGGGAGTGTCGTACATTTTCCGCCACTTGGACGTGCGCGGTCCAGCCTGACTCCACGAGGCTCTGCACCAGCTGCGCCCAATCCTTGGCCAACATCCACCAATATTACACATATTACACACTAGCACACTTAATTAGTTACAGTCTGTCAAATATATTTTAAAAAGAGACCTATTGCGTTTATTATAGGGTTAAACTTGGTAATACGCCCTACTTGACAAAACGCCCAATTTTTCTAGCACTATAACTTATTGCGCGGAATCACACGTAAGTCAGGTCGCTGTTGGCGCCGAGGCCCACGGCGATGTTGTACGCCAATACAGCTGCGGTAACAAAAAACGTACATATGCTGAGAGAATTTAAAGAAAAATCAAACTAAGCGAAAGCGCGTTTCGGCTCATTTTCTCTTCTTCTGTTTATCAGATGCTAACCGCTTACTTTCGCCTGCAGTATACATTTTTGAATAGCACAGATGGAATGTTATTCTGAATCAACTTTGTTTGTAAAAGTTCCAAGTACCTTGGTATTAGTGGTTATTGCATTCATGACTAATTCAATTTTATTATGTAACGTTTATACATAATATGGCCTTGTTTATTTTGATTGTAAGCATAAAAACATATACATTTGCACGACTCATATAAAACCTGTCCTAACTATGCGTCATGGAATGCATTCGACATATCATTCAGATACTTTGTTTCTTTAAAACTTAAGGAAAATGATATAAATACAATACTGGTCAATTCTTGCAGACAGCATAAATTAAAACCCAATTTTGTTTATTTCCTAGAATTTGAGTTCTAAGTAAATATATGAATATCATATCAGTAACATGCAACATCTATAGTTTTCGAAAATCTGGACTGAATAACTTACACATAACTGTAGATAGACATATCACATCCCTGCAACGATTATAACCGTTATGTATACCTAAATAAGGTATATATTAGGTATTGATATAAATACATTAGCATTTGACAGACAGTAACTTTACCGTTGCTATTGTTATCACAGCGACAGGTCAAGTACTTGAGACTAGTTTCTCTGCGCAATAAATATTTACATAAATATTTATATATTTACTCGTATAAAACCAGTCTCACATACCTGTTTATATATTTTAGTTTTGTTAATATCGTATTATGTATATTCTCTATGTGCTGGCTTCAATTTGATGACTGATGATGTGCAGCTTTATCATATTGTGCATTTTAAATACTTTATTCCTTTCATTATGTGCCAAAATTAATATCTATTCTCAATTCACGTTTTTCTTCAATATTTTAACTACTTTTAAGTACGTTATTGATAATTATATATATACCAGTGTGTTAAACAGTACATTTCAGTTGATTATTCTTTTTTTACTTACAATTCCTTGCTGTTCCATTGAAGCATAAGTATAAATTAAATAAAGTAATATTATTGTTATTTTTATAAGTTACGTTGTTCACGTAACAAGGAAGAATTAAAACGAGTTTTAGTACCAAGTTACGTTATTTCGAATAATTTGTATTCATATTACTTAAACATGCACCCAAAAAAGTTAGCGAATGACGCACGTTTGCTTCTTGTATAATATTTGACTAAATTAACTGCTTTTAATAAATAAATGTAAACTTTGCTCATACAAAACAAAAGGTATTATCTATATTTTTATTTTAGCTTACCTTTTATGGTATTGAGCCTTGTTTATTTGATTTTTTGGCATGAAACATGTAACGTTTTCACAGACAGTTTTGTTACTTGATAAATCACAAAAAAAAATCACATTCTTACAATATACTTTTGATACAATATAAATTGGGTGCACAAAAATGAATGAGACCTACACCTAAATATTATTTCTTCATAATAAAGGTAGTAGTGAATAAGGGAATCTTTTGTTTCCATTCACATATACATATTTCCTTGGTACATATATAACTGCTACGGTCAAGGTTGATAGATTATCGTACGGCGGAGCATGTCACGCATTTAATTTATAATGGAATTAATAGTAGCCAGCGGTTAATGATTAACTTATTCATAACTGTTCAAGAGTGTCCTTCAAACTTTATATTCTGTAGCTACATCACGTTTGGACGGAAACTAGTTTGACTTATGTTCAATATGTATGAGTATTTTTTTGTTTTGTTTTTAACTTACCATTGTGATTTGTTCGAAGGGTTGTAATAGCGCTTGATGTAGGTTATTGTAGTCTGTTTGTGGTGATTCTACCGGACTCCCTGGACTGTGCACCATCTGAAAGTAACGAGTGATTATATCAGTAACACTACTGTCTATACGAGAAGAAATAAATCAGGACCGCATCGTCATATCAACTGTAGGACTTCAATTGCTGAAAGGCCTATCAGCTGTGGATGTCCCCTATAGATTTACAATAGGCCCGGCTGAAAGCAGCAGCTATCATCCACGATCTTGTAATCAACGTTTGTTTAAGCAAATAAAACACAATGAACAATGATGATCGATTTGTTTTGAAATAAGCAGTACCCTTGTACTCCTAATTATGTTGTGTTCTTTCTTCAGTGTCCAGACGGCAGTACGTCAACCTTTTCCAAACTTTAAAATGTTTTTTTAAATCCAAAATTAACCTTCTTCTTTTGTGTCAAAGTTGATAATTTGTTCAATTTAATCTGTATAAAATTTTTGTTTCTTTGATGATGAAAGAACAATTTCAACTTTCTGAAACACAGACATGTAATGTGGGCAAAATAAAAACCAGTTATAATATATTTCAAAATTCATATAACTCTAGAACTCAAAAAAGAAGAACCAGTTTCATAATCAAGATCACAGAACTTTATACAGAGTGTTTCTTTTAAATGGGCCAAAAGGGAGAAACTTGCATCCATAAGAGATACGAGAAAACTTTGTTAGGAACCTTTAGCTCTTTTTTAATACTGAAAATTTTGGCGTTTTTATTTTTTTGGTCAAGTGTGAGCTGTCCACAGGAATGAGTGAAATTGACCAAAATTTTTTTTAATGCTGTTCGACTCTGTTTCGTGTAAGGATCATTTCATTGTATCGGAAGAAAAAAATCGGGACGGCGGAAGTTGGTCAAATTTAGCAAAATATTTTTTCATACGAATTGTATGAACGAAAAAAAAAATTTTTTTTTATGGTGCCATGTTATTTAGTGTCTTGTAAAGACCATTTCATTGTATGGGAAGGAAAATGCCCGGACAACAGAAGTGGGTCAAATCTTATGAAATACTGACACTGTTAATACGACTTTATGCTGTTAGAGAAGAAACATTACTCTACTTTTGACCAACTTTTACTGTTCAGATATTTTTCTGCCCATACAATTATCTCATCCTTACATGAAAGTAAGTCAAACAGCATAATAAAAAAAATGGTATTTTTTTTCGTTCATACAATTTGTATGAAAAAATATTTTGCTAAATTTGACCAACTTCCGCCGTCCCGATTTTTTTCTTCCGATACAATGAAATGATCCTTACATGAAACAGAGTCGAAAGGCATTAACAAAAAATTTGGTCAATTTCACGCATTTATGTGGACAGCTCACACTTGACCAAAAAAATAAAAACGCCAAAATTATCAGTATCAAAAAAGAGCTAAAGGTTCCTAAGAAAGTTTTCCCTTATCTCTTATGGATGCAGATTTCTCCCTTATGGCCCATTTAAAAGAAACACCCTGTATATTGTTCTACAAACAACCACCTTTTTTCTTACCAGGATAAAAACGAAGTTTAAGAGACAGCCAGGATAGGCTTTATACCGACCCAAAACTGTTTAAGGCTATCTATATTATAGACAACAATAATAAGTTTTTCTTAAATGTTGCCCCTCTCGGGTCCCCGACAACGCAAAGGGCTATTGAAGGACACCGTGGATCTTAGTCAGTACAAATCTGACAGTCCCTCCTGTCCTGCCCTGGGTGGGAGGACTCATTTGATGTTACCACACTAAAAAAATATTGACCCACTCTAGAAATTTCTTCGGCATAGTGAGAATACAAATAGGCTGGAACAAATACAGGGTATAAAGAAAAGCATCTTACCGTTGGCGAAGGTATGTTAATGTTCGACGTTGAGGAATATTGCGAGGGCGGACTACAGTGCGTCTGGTAACCGGAGGGTATCCACCCGTGGTCCAGAGGTGACATATTCTGCAACCAGTCGAAAGAGGAACGTTACACCTGATGTTGTACCCGTCTCCAGGTGACCTACCTCTTATAGCAGTACTGTTTTAAGACCGGTGAACCCAGGCCAGTATGGTAGAGCATTTTATTTTAACTCAGAGTAAATTCAACCATAACTAGAAGTATCAAGGCTCCGTTTCCCATAACAATGTCGCTGTTTCTTGGAATCTGTGGCTTGTTACCACTAAATGCGTATAAATTCAGGTTGTGTAAATAAAATGATCTGCCTTTCCACGCCCGATGTGCGATGGCCTTTAATATTTAGTTGTAGGAAAGGGATGCAGCTATTTCTCCATATCTTTCCTACACTGTAGTGATATTAAAGTAATTCTGCTATAAGAGTTGGTGTTAAGGACCTAGGAAAGGGGGGTGTTACAAGTTCTTAAAACCAGGCTTATTCCGGCGAGTGAAAGTGACCGAGCTATACATACAAGTCGTCTAGCGCTAGCGCCATCTCGTTCACTCACTGGAACAAGCCTGGTTTTAAGGCGTTGGAATACCCCCCCCCAGGTGTAAATTTTATCGTCGCATTATCTCGATTTAAGAAAAAACTGGCTATGTCTTTACTTAGCTGTTTCTAGCGTGAGATATTGCGAGGACAAATTATCTCGCGCGCTCTTTTCAGTCCGTCATGACGAGTCTTGATTGAAAACAGTGTGACCAGAGTTAAATAAAAATTAGTAGTTAAAGCCACTTTAAAATCGCATATTTGTACTGTTTTGGCAGATTGGTATCAGATCATAAATATTTATTGGATTTAAATAATAAAAATGTGCTGCTATTTATTTTTTCAGATAAATTATATAAAATTTAAAAAAAACCTGATTTACTGGAAATAATAGACGAACTTTATCTAGCTTCTTCTATAATTATTATGGTTTCGTAATAATGACCTGTATTTTTGTACATTATTATTAAGCAGGCCACAAAAAATCTTATCATGTCTTTGCAAGAGCTTTCAGATCAGTTTAAAGATATTATTTCAGTACAAAAGCAAAAACAGTAATAAAATATTTAGGTGGGTGTGCGGCGTGATTCAAAAATGGTTATGAATATAATCAATAATATAATTTAGATACAATTTGATACTGAGCTCCAAATAGCAAAAACAAATCCCTCTTTTTGAAGCAGTCGAGTAAAAACGTAAGAATATTAAAATTTGATCATCGTGGGTACCTCTCTACATCGTGGGTCACATTTACTTTCGCCTTAATGACTCTGGACGACAACAAGTTCAACATAAATATAATTATTGATATTTATACAATTATAAATATAATTATATAAACTATTATTGATACCATCCACTGCCACTGATTAATTTGCAATGAAATTATAAATGAAAACAGCATCACACTTCTTTTAGCCATAAGCCAATTTTTACATGCAGTTAGGACCGAATTAATTGTTTAGAAGCTAGTATAAAAATTAATTATGAAGAGATCCGTTATGTAAGATTCGTCAAAATGACATGTGGTCGATTCTTTAAATAAAATATATGATTATTTCATTTGAGATATATAATTTAATAGTATTCCGTCTTCATTTTAAAGAAAGAACCACACTTTTCATCTCTCAATTAGATTTTATGCTATAAAAGTCTTAAAAAAAACGTATAAATTACGTATGTACAAAAGTAATCATGCCAATTATTGTTTTTTTTTTTTTTTTTTAATTTTGTATATTTAAAAAAAGGAAAATAAGTCAACTAATAATTGAAATTAGGAAAATTTCTTCACTATATGGTATATACAGACTCTTTTTCTGTTTATTTCAGTTCATCATTTCGTTATTAAGTTACTTTGGTTCATTTTAATATCTATCCTTTTATAAATTATTTTTTTCTACAAAATAAACCTAATGGTCAAATTAAAATGCACGCGTTGCCATATCTCAATGTCGTACGCGGATTCATCAATAACGGTCTTGATATCCATTGAGAAAATAAAAATATAATAATTGCAAGGTATATTTATTAATAAAAAAAATATATAATATATGGTCATTATATCAAATGTTAGTTAGCAGCATGTCATAACGCACGTGTTGTTATGAATAATTATTATTAATTATATCTATTAAAAGTTCAAACGTCTCAACGATTATGACATGCAGTTAAATCAATATTAAAATATAACATAAGCGAATGAAGTAAATAATAATACGATGGGATCGATACTCATATCTCGTGATTTTTCGCGTCAATGAGGTTTATAATAATATTTGACCTCATTCTACTTGAATGACTTAAGAAACAACCTCTATTTGCATAAATATTTATTTATGTACAATTTTTTCGCTATCTAATTTTTATAACACGAGTGGTAGGCGTGTCATCTATACATAATCAAGTTTTAGGAATCTTTCAAATATAAAAGATTTTTTTAATGTTATTAGATAATAAAAATCCTTTATCATCCCATAAATAAAGTGACTAATAAAAATATATACAAGTATTTGAATCTGAAAATGTAAATATAACGATAAAAAGATACGAAGTTAATTGGTGTATTTTAGTGCGGAGGTGCCGAAACAAGCAATATATTGCTTAGAAAATGTTGTTAGTGTACAAGTACATGGTTAGCTGAAAAACAAGTTAATAATAAACAACGTCGACTCATGCACGAAGCACCAATGTGATGAATGAAAAAGACGAAATATAGAATGAATGTCAAAGACATAGATATAAATTAGGATATTAGCGAGACCCAGCTCTGTTATAGATAGGCAAAAATATTCGCACCAACAACAGACAGCGTTTCAAAGCATTCAAGCGACCGCCTGTAAAGAATGAGCGGGAGTAAAATTTAAGAGGAGGTTAAAAAAGAAAACGAACCTTATTATGATGAAGATAATTATTTGTGTTTGGTACAGATAAGTGATTCTGAAATAAACAAAAAATGATTTGTGTAGAAAGCAAATAAACACAAACATAACAAAAACAACAAAAATGTTAAAAGTTCCTATCGGAGGTGAGTGCTCTCTGGTAAGGCACATGTTAAAGTTCTCCAAGCCTTTGTTAGCGCTACTGTACACTGTAACACTACCAACTAGTTGATTACAATAGCGATTCACTCACTATAAGTTCATTACTTGTCCGGTAGCTATCTACATTATGCATCGCTACTACCATTCCGGTATACGCCATTTTCGATACACAATACTGGTTCGTTAGACCGCCGCATAAATTCTTGCATAATAATGTCCCATCAATCGATACTGCAATAGTTTTTTTAATAGAGGACAGATTTGGTTTGTAATAACTTATGTGAGTCATAGGTATGACCGTAATAATATTGAAGTCAATATACGATTCGGAATAAAACTATTGGTTTGTTAGGCGAGGTGAATTTACGCGATTTATACTCGAAGTTAAAAAATTGTTTTTATTTGGACATGCAAATCTGCATTTACAATTACACTGCCTCTATTCAATCTAGAAATGCTTTAAACACTAATGAAATGGCAGCTAGTTTCTAATGCAAATAATAAGCATCGGTTACGATAGGAAATCGCGGTCGATTTTTTTTTTCTAAAAAACCGGATCAGATATTTGGAGGAGGTTTTGGTTGGCGGGGTGACCGACCTGTGCGTCGTAGAGCGGCGCGGTGTGGTCCCGGTGCGGCACGGTGGCGCCCACGGGCGAGCCGGACGCGGGCGAGCGGCCGGCCGTGGCGGGCGAGCCGCTGCCGCCGCCCGGGGACGCCGCGCCCGGCGACGTGGGGGACTGCAACCAGCCGTACCGTCTTACACACTGTAGCTCATCTTGCTGTGTCCGTCACACTTGTGGCCGGCGCAATGTAATTTTCTTCTATTCTCCTCTGTCAGCCGTGACGATATAGTTTACTCTTTTTTCTTTCATACCATTTCGCTCACATTCCATTCGTCTATTATTTGACCTGTAGTGTAGTGATATAATAAAGGGACGCACTAGCTCTTGCTTGCTGGCCCGAACAATGCAAATAACCGCTGTTGTACAATGTGTCTTTGGGTCATTTAATTATACTACTACTTCCTAAAATGTAGTACAAGTATCCTCCTATAATCCGACATATGGCGACTTTAAATCAAAGAAAAAGGAGCAATTTTTATGGACCTTGGATGTAGAATTGTAGAACTTTCATCAATCAAACGTTACAATATATCGTTTAAATCACGTTCGACGAAGATTTGATGGACTGGAACTCATCAACAGTCACTTATTATGAGTAACAGCATAGTCTGTGTATTCGTAACTGTGTAAAATTAAAAAGTCTCTGAACAAAATCGTATGAATACTCAAAAGTAAAGATTGTTTGAACGTCATAGGTAACTAGTGATAAACACCATGCCGCCATCGGATAAAATTTCAGGACGGGTAGATTCTTTGAAATAGAATAGATAGTTCGGGAACTGCTATAGTCCTGGGTCCATTCTATTCCTCCTAAACTAGTCTCTATGGTATTGAAATAACGTGCCAATTAATGTCACTCCCACACTTTTAATAATATCTTGTCAATCGGAGATTATTTACTTAGGACACCGGCTGTAAATAAGCACGACTGAATCGCACGTGTAGCGCAAGCGCACACTACAGTATCACTTTTACTCAAACCTAATATCACGCGAGTGTGCAGTGCGGAACACGTGACACTCAGTCGACGGCCTTATCGCCGCGCTCGACGGCCCGAGACGGATCGCCGATCAATTTGATTTATTAGAACACAAATAGACGAAACAACCCTTGCAGACGTCACACAGTGAGATGTGGTGAATGAGTAATGGACCCGAGGTGACATACGATGCGTTGTTCGTGCGTTGCGACGTAGCAACGTCTTTGAGTGTAAATCAGAAAAGTACGCCACACGGTGTCGTGAAACGGCAGGCGTGAGGCGACGCAACGTTTACGCGTCGTGTAATGGACACGAAGCTTGGATGCCAGCTACGTTGCGACGTAAGAGCGGCAACGCAATATTAGTGATGCGAAACTGCACTTACGTTGCGGTACTCGTGTGGCACTCAGTCTGTTGTAGTGTAACGACACCGCACGTCAGACGCTCAACCCGTGTGGCAATCAGACGTTGACGTTGCGACAAGACAACGCACCAAAAACGCTCATATGTGTTCAGTCTTACTGGTAGGTGCGGGGTTCCGGTATAGCTTTGGACACGTACATATCTGGGCTGGTACTCGTCGTGGTGCGGCGTGCCGTGCGGCGCGTAGTGCGGCGGCGGGAAGTGCACGGACGTGAGGTCGGGCAGCGAGCCGCCCGGCACGGCCAGCTCGCAGCCCAGCGCGCCGCCCAGCCCGCCCGCGCCCTCCCCGCCCGCGTATACGCTGTCGAAACAGTCATACGTGCTAAACAGAAAATTTTGTTACAGTATTTTTTTTATGAAAATGAAAGTACGGCATAATAGTGAACCATTATGTGATTCGGAACAATTGTCTACCTTCTTCTTCTGATCGTTTAGGGAGTTTATACATCACACAATGGTGGCCTACCATGACCTCTTATAGCGTGAGTGGTTCCGCTAAGGAAACGAGATGGTGCTAGACGACTTGTATAGCTCTGTCCCTTTCCCACAACCTAACTACTTACGCTTTAAAACGTTATGGTAGGCCACCAGTAGTAGGTAGGAGAGCAGTGGTGGCCCAGTGGTATAGGTCCCGACTTACGAGTTGTAGGTCGTGGGTTCGAACCCAGCTTGGCGCATTACTTTGTGTAATTTATTTCATCACCACTGCTCTCAAAACGGTGAAGGAAAACATCGTGAGGAAACCGGCATGTCCTAGAACCATCAAATTCGAAGACATGTGACATCTGCCAATCCGCACTGGCCTGGACTGGAGTGGGCCATAATCCAGTGCGGATTGGCCTGCACTGGCCAATCCGCACTGGATTATGGCCCACTCCCTCTCACAAGAGAGGAGGCCTGTGTCCCAGCAGTGGGAACGATATAGGCTGATGATGATGGTAGGCCACCTAATTTTATAATGAAATCCCCTTTAAAAATCTCAAAAAAAAAACATTTTTGCCATATAAACAGATAATTGTGAGAAATTCACGACGTTCAGGACGTAAGACTGATACTTTTCGGATAGCTTGTGAACTATTGAATCCACTGAAAAACAATTTGTTTTAAAAATTTATCATTCAATGGGATTTTCTTGACATTTCTGTTCTATTTTAATGCGAGTTCTAAAAATAATTTATGATATCTACTCATAAAGTTTTAGCCTGAAATAATAGTCCATAATTATGTCATTGCCTTCTTCCCTGGGATCATTTTCGAGCTAACCGCGGGCGGAGTCACTGTCAAAAGCTAGTATTTTATAACAATTTATTCCTTATTGTTATTTGTACCTTCGTTGTTTCGGTATCACTGGATTGAATTCCTCAGGCAATTTTGGCTTACGTCACAGAAGACAAAAACCGGGACGAATATTTTTAGATAATCTCAATTACGGATTAATTCAATTTTTTCAGTTACCTTTCCTCTTATCTCAATAGAAACAGAAATATTTGACTGCCATTTTCAACCTTCCTCCTTCCCTACATTGTTCCAGCAATCATACATAGCCATCACCAACCATAATGACGAATACAGGCAACTATTTTACATTTTAGTCACCAGAAGATCTGTTTACGTAAACGATATTTTTTCTCTGCCCAGTCATAATACTCATATTCAGAATTAAAGTTAGGCACTAACACGACTTTATGCACAAACATTTCCCCATTTAAGATGAATCACATTTATAAAAGGTTTACAGTATTTTGTACTTAACGCAACGTAAGTTATACGGAAAAGCCATTCAAGTTGCGAGCTTAGGGAGGATAAAATTGCACGTTTTTTCCGAGTGTCTTTAATAACTTATGTAACAGTAAATACTCACTTATTATTGTTAGGTATCCTGGGTATTTCACATGACGATCTCGGCCGATTTGCGGGATTCATTGGTGCTAACACATCTAAATGTATGTCACCTGAAATAAATAGGAAAATATTTCAGTATGGTACCTCTTTTATAAGCTCCTTTTTACGCTATCGCTCATGTTACGATTACAAACTATCCCACAGTAAAGTTTTCACCGAAGAATATCGAAGAGCAATTGATCTTTCAATTGCTCTTCGATATTCTTCGGTTTGTGTTCTTACACAGTGAATTTTAGTCAGTACGAGTCTGATAGTCCTTTCCATTTCACTGGAGGACTCTTAAAAATCCTTAGATATAATTCATGGAGAATATCACTCACCTCTCCGATGATGGTTCTGGTGCGGGTGAAGATGCGGGTGAGCGTGTGAGTGCATGGTCCGATGCGGGGAGGACAGAGGCTGGGCTGTCGCTTGCTGTTCCACTCCACATGACTGGTGAAGGGCGGAGTCAGAGTTCGTACGCCGCCAGTTACTGTCCGGCGGTGGACTGCAAACAACACAATTATTTTCATCTTTTCTTCGTGTATCACGGATTCCCAACTTGAGGTTGATTAAAGGGGCGACGCGCTGAAGGCCCTAGATTTAAAATTTATACAATAAACTTTACATAATAATTCTAAACGTTGTCTGGCTATTAATGTTATATTTATAGAGGAAAGATAAAAGAAAGATTTCTATCGACCTAAGACTGGCGAAGTTTAAAATGTGGAAATTAAATATTTATTCCTCAGTCTTCTGAGGCCGTGTAATACACGGGCTAAAAAAAAGAATTTTACGGAAATCATTTTGTCTATTCTTGGTAGGATGGAAACAGAATTGGTTGTACTGGTCAAGAATGGTGTAGAAAATAAATGTCTCCCAAACTGAATGAAATAAACTCGTGCCGTGGACAGTTCAACAGGTGGGTAGGGCGAAATAAAGAACTCTCGGTCGCCAGTCAGGGTCATACTGTTAGAAACATACTCTTATAAAATTTGCCGCCAAATTCCAAAAAACAAAATAAATTGTCTATGTCTGTTCATAGTGGTTTATCAAGTTTTTATCTAACTTTAACTGTGTTTGTGATGAATTTAAAGAGATTGTATAGTCCCACTCTGTCCCAGCATTATTCGCACACTTATCTATAACATACGAATAGGTGCATTTCCTGAACAATATTTCTATGGAAAATATTATAAGTTTACTAGTAATAAATGTACCAATTTGCAAACCTGCGTTACAAGTCTCCTTTACACAGTTGTACATTACGCATTTTAATTGAATTGTAATTTCCACAAGTGACGTAATTATTTCAAACATCGCAAAGACGACTTAAATTCACAAATAGATAAGCAGGAAAACAGTAAATTATTATAGTACTTGGTTTTTAAACAATCGATTAATAGTCCCACGCCTTAATTTATTCATCATTTTCGATTATTTGTGTGTAATTAATTCATTATTCTGGTACCTTAATGCAGGTGTTTTAAAAAATGTGAATGGAGTTGCAAAATACGCAGACGGCTCACTCTCCTTTAAATAAAGATCATGATAAGCATAATCTGCTGAATAAATTAATTTCATACTAGTTCTATAATTTATACGGCAATCTGAAGCGTTTCGCAGAAATTCCGTACCTGACTCGTTTAGCTTCTATTCGAGGTAATTTGTTACTGGTCTAATTTTTTTTAAAGAAAATAAATAAAACCTATAATTTCTACATTCCAGAGACCTGAAAACCGGTCCATGCTGTTTTTTTTTTTTTACATTCTATTTCATATATTTTGTTTCCTCTGTGTGTTTTCGCATTGCGTCGTTTAAAACAATTATTATTAATATGAATGAGGTTTCTTAGAACGACTTACAATGAAACTTGAATTAACATGACATGGAAATGACTCATAAAATATTTTACCTCATGAACTAAGTAATTAATGATTATTAACAACACGTTCATATGGTGTTGAATTATTAGAATAAATTGTTTGTCCGCCATTTACTTGGTGTTTTCAATAATAGATTTATTATGTTTGATATAGGTGTTACTTAATACATAAAAAACCTGTATTGTTAGAAACTAAATTTGCAAATATTTCATTCATCTAAAATCCAAACCTTGGCTTACTTATTTAAATTATTTACAAAGATCGTTGAAATGAATTTTTCGGAAACTAAACCTTTAAAACACGAAATTCAATAGAAATACGTTGCGTGCTAGTCTTTATCTTTACGTATTATGTTAACGCCGTCTATACGCGTGGATCTTTGAAACTACGCAACGGATTTCAATGCGGTTTTCTCCAGTAGACAGTGATTCAAGCGAAAGGTTTATTATTATTTATGTAATACGCGCATATTAGCACCCGAGCGATGCCGGGGTGGGTCGCCAGTTCTAGATTTAATTCAGAATGAATGCCTAGCATGATTAGAAAAGTGACGTAAAGAGTTCACTTTGAGACTGATTTAATAATCTTAACCTCGGGGCTTTACAATGCAGCTGTGTATTGAATTAAATTTGAAAAATAAAGGTGTTATTTTTATAGTTCTGCCATTCTTTTGTAAACAAAGGAGAACTGCTGGAAATGATAAATTGTATGCGATAGGTACGTGATAAATTCTTGTCAAAATCCTTTATCTATTTCAAGTAAGTATTTTTACTCATTAAATTATTAAGTAATTATTTTGTCACATAAAAATTGAGAACACGATTTTCTGGAATACGGCAATATTTGTTATTTTATTATATCTAGTGCCAGCTTGGTGATACGGTCGTCAGCCACCAAGCAGACATTTTCGTCTATACTTCCATTATCTTCTAATTTAGATTAGATTCTCCTTAAAATTTAGCTGATAACAGGTTACCTTAAGTAGACAGTACTGCCATAGGGGCTGGTGTCATGCCTCCGGTCTGCGGGCCGTCGCATCGGCCCCACTGACGAGGACGCGCGGCCCCGCTGCCCGGCCCCCGGCGACCTAGACGGCGATGTAGCCCCACTCCTGCCCCCAGCCATAGCATACTGGTTCGCTAGCGGTAATTCTTCCGGCTAGGACAAAAAACAACAACATCTTAACAATAAATAAACATATTTTTTTATGTGACTAAGTATTATTATTTCTACTATAAATGTCATTTCCCGCCCCGCTAAAGGTCAACGCACAATTTTAATTACGGCACGCGATCAATCATTATTGGAGTTGTTCTGGATTATTTCTAAGAAACTGCACTGGAATCGTGTTTCTCTTTGGGATCAGTTACTGAACAGCATCATAGGCCCGCGGGCCTGTCACTCGCTTCCGTTGAGTCGCCACAACTTTCACCTAGGCAGTAAGGTGTTTTGTAAATTGACTTTCAAATGTGCTGATTACCAGTGTAGTTTTTTTTAATACTCAAATCTTTATTGCATTCTACAGTATTTAAATAAAGTAATAAATAATTTAAATAAAGTGTTAGTCCACACTCGGAATTTTCTCTTGGAGCAACCTCAGAGTGCCGGGCATTTGTGACAGCCGGAGTGCAAGTGCGGCGTGCACCCAGCGGTACTGACCCTACGCAGTTACCGAGTGTGCGTTAACCTTTAGTCCACCGTAATACCGGTTCTGCCGGGCTTCCCATACATTTTTGAAATGCCGCGCCATGTGGTTTTGCTTGTTTGGCGGGAAATACCAAAACAACAGTAACAGTTGGTGTCTTTTTCTCATATCTTTTCCTGTACACATCACTATTTTGTAAAACAGGTTATCTAGCTGTCTCAAAGTACAATGCATTTTTAAAAGTTAATTTAATGCAGCTAATTTGCCACAGATATGTAAAAATATGTATAGGTATGCATAACAGATTCTAGGAATTTATAATATGTACAGGTACCAGCAAATCATCCTTCCCCAATCGGGCCAATTTTTCCAATCAAACAAAAATTGTTTTATATTGTGATAATGTTGAAAATCTATTGACAGGTTGAAGTAGCTTGACATGCTGGCATCTATACATTATTTGAAAACATGTTTTATTAAAAGTGATCATACATATTTCTGCATATTGCACTATAGAGGGTTACACAACAACACTAAAATATTGCTATCCTTTTTTACAGGGTGATATAGCATGGCAAACATAGGGCAACACTACTTCTATAGTGCACAGAATAATCCAACATTCACTAGGAATGTACTAAAATAATTCAAATATTTTACAAGGATGCAACATGCCATGTCACTACAGATTTATAGTTTTTGCTAGAATATAACATTACGAGAAATAAAAATTTACTTTTACTAAAATAAATAAATTCAATAGCATTGAAAGCAAATATTTTTTTTTTCATTTTATAATAGTTATTTAAACAAAAAGAGCACACTAATAACTTATAAGACATTTGTATTTAAACCTGTTTATGTGTGAGTGAACAGATGACGGAGTTAACTTTGGTTTAAATTATTAGAACACATGTTTTAATGTAAATATAAGTTTGACACAGTTCTCTGTTAATAAGAATAACTACAAACATTGTTTATTATTACAAGCATTTGATTCTATTTAGCTATTTTACTCCAGTTAGTCTTCATTTGGTGTCAAAGCAATTGGCAATTTTCTGGTCAATATATTAATTTTATAACTTTCATCAGCTTTTCATTTTCATAAAATGCTTAAAAAATAAAAACCAGCATGGGACATAAAAGGAAATACGCAATAACGAAAGTTTTAGAAAATAATAGTTTCAGCCAGCTACAACTGCACCACTATGTAAACAAAAATAGGAAGGTATAGAAAATTCTACCATAAATCAAGTCCATCAAGACCTTGCAGGTACTACCTTACAATTAAAAAAAGGTTTCAGAAAGTTATTTATTGGTTACTAAATGAAAATAGAATGGCAATGGAATTCCGTGAGGTTTTTACTACCTGCAAGGTCATAAAATGGTAGATTTATGCTATTAAGATTTTAATGATCAGATTCCAAAACAAAGGAACCTTAATTGTTTCCAGCTCAGTGGCGGTAGCTTGTGGTGCAGCCACATTTGGCAGGGAGCCACTGCGGAATGTGCCCAAGCCTTGCTGTGCGGGCCGGAGAGACGACTCAACATTATCACTAGGCTCGGGGGGCGGTTTGACTCTGGCTACTTTACTTGAATTAACCTGTAATCACGATGCTTGAACATCTTGACTGTACTCTCACTATAGACATTGTAATTCTTGGTAAAAAAGATAATAAAACATGTTCCAACAAACTCAATCAGAATTATAACTTCACTTGAACCCTGTTATTATCACAAACCTTGTCAGTATGTCAAGAATCACATTATGTTTGTCTGAATCTAGATGAATAATACTATTATATTTACTGACATCTAACTATTGTTATCAGTAATGATTCAGGCATAAGACTTTATATTTCCTTAATTTCTTAGTAGATGTAGCACTCGTAATATTCTAACTAGCTATTGTTTAAGATACCAAATAGACCTACAATTCATTTTGACAATGACAATTGTAACTATACACACAGAACTGAATGGTATTTTGCTATTGAGTTAAATGAAAAAATATGTTCACTTTGTTGTTTAGGCGCAATAAGTATACTGTAATGGATTATTGTTTACGTCGGCGGGCACATTTGACGGCCAGGAAGCGACTGCCTGAGTAAATAGGCGACATACCCTTTGGGTTGCGTCGGAAACTTCGCGCATAATCTGTTCAAAAGCAGCTGTTTCCTCTGCCTGCTTTTGATGATGGAGAGCAATTTTTTCACTAAATTTCCTTGGATTCGCCATGATGGCCAATAAACATTTATTTTTCTGGTTTTTACATCACAATTTTTAGCGTTCAAAGATCCAAAACGCGCTTGACTGTCAGCCACAGAATCGTGTTGCCATTTTGCAAAAATATAATGATGTGCGTGTTTTCTTTAGGCGATTATATATCAATCGATTAAATTGAAAATATTTTCAATAAAAATACTAAATGAAGAACTACCCGCTGGGCGCTGTCAAATTATGAAATTGAGATCAGCAAATTGCCAGCAGAGCAAGCGTGCCGGTCATTCCCAATGGGTAGTTACTCTGTACGTTCGTACGGCCTGTGCCGAGGCTCCGCTATTATGTCTATAGCACTGAATTTATTAGGGACTATAGAAAGATTTTCTAGCAACCATTTGTCCAGTAGGTTACAGACAGTCATGGAGAAAAGTCATTAGAGATATGCACATGATTATATTATAGAACAGTGATCTAAAACATGGTTAAACTAATTCGAGAATTAATACGACGAAAACAGTAGTGGAATTTGAGATGTTTTTTTTTTCATGTGTAGGAAAGCTACATAATTCTAGTGTTATTGAATCGGTATTAAAATTATTAAGTTGTCGAAACTTCTATTAGCTAGGCTATCGTAGTTTAACTAAGTAATTTTATTTACCGTGGTCACCCCTGTCATGATATTATTGCAAAGATCAGCGATGCATGTTGCAATGGTGGGGCTTCTTTCATATTAATCTCGGTAAGCCTATACGAATATAATCGTATTAAACAGGAGCGATTTAGTGACAGCAAGTAAAGGTCACAATGGTCACAATGTTTTGCTCTTATCTTTATTCATTTCTTTCGATTGCAGAACGTTTTGAAATTCAGGATTATTATGAGAATTTAGGCATGTCTTAATAACATGAGGAAAAATAGCCAACAGCGCAGATCTGCAGGGCTATTGGCTAACTTGATAGTCACTGTCCAGCAGTTGTCTACTGAACTTGGATGGCTTGACACCTCTATATTTTATCGACTGCTATTTTATCGAGGCTAATTTGAGGAGTGTAACCTTTTGACAGCTATTTGATGGTTACCAAAGCAAGTGATCATCGTACGATAATGATTGTGCTCAAAGCTTAACATTATTTTTGAACGTGTACTTTGCGTGAAACCGAGCGTTATCTATAAGCTGTCAATTTTGACATTATTGTGTTTGTCAATTAGACTTTGACATTGACATTAGACTGTTGACCGACTTTGTGAAGTCAATTTGTATTGTGTATTTCAAAGAGAAATGATTGCGGACGAATACAATACTCTAATGATATTAGTCATATAAGTGTTCCTTGGTAGATTAGTTGTGTGAAAGATTGAGTGTTGAGAAGAACCATGGAAGAAAAATATATTTTAACTCTGGACATCGGCACTAGCACTATTCGCTCTTTTATTTATAATTCCAGAGCCGAAACTGTCGGAAAAGCAGTAGATCAGGTATATAAAATTAAATATATAGCTTTAAAAATTAGGGTGTAATGATAAACATTCAAAACAATTGATACATAATAAAGTTTGTGTGTTTAATGAAATGTTTTTTGAGTCAACAGTATTGATAAATTCAAACGCGAAATTAAAAACTCTTTATTATTTATTTAGGTAGTACTGCATTATCCGCACCCTGGTTTCGTAGAAATAGATCCTGACGAACTATGGACCTCTGTAGTCAGTGTGGTACAAAAATCATTGAAAGGTAAGATAAAAATTAATAAACATTTTTAGTTAATGATAAACAAAAAACTACTGTTTATGAAGAACAGTGAGTACAGTACCTTCCTATCTTCTCTTATTACTAAAACACAGGGAAACAATCTTATAATTGTGTTGTTATTGATAGATAATGAAATTTGTTCCAATTAAACTTAATTAGAATATCTATTAGTTAAATAATCATCACACACCAATCTCTGTCTCTCACCAAAATCTGACCAATCCAACTATTAGTCCAAAAATAAATACAGAATTGGGTAACAAAACAACTTAGCATTGATTAGATAAGAGTGATGAAAGTTTGATTATATGATATTGTTTTGTTGCTACATTTCATTTTCTGAAACTTATTAAAAAAAAAACAGAACTCAGTATTTATACCAAATCTGGTAGATTTTGATAGAAACAGCTTAACATTTTTATGTGTTGAAAAATTATATACTTTTTTAGCCAGCAATCTTATCAGGCATTCTTAAAAAAAAACACCGAACTTTCATCACAAATGTATCAATGATTAAGGAATGCCTAACAATCAAACATACACAATTCAAAAAATTATAGATAAAACAAGTTTACATAATTGATGTGATTTATAAATAAAGTGATTCATTACATTATCAAATAAAATAACTCAAACCTGGAATCTGATTTTATATTCAAAAAAAGAAGATGTCCAGTTTTAATTATTTTTTTTTACCAAAGAGTCAGTTTACCAATTTTGAATTCTTGTTCTCAGATGCCCGTTTAACGGCTGGAAATATGACAGCTATGGGAATTACCACACAGAGAGGCACATTTATCAATTGGTCCAGAAAAACTGGCAAACCATTCCACAAGTTTATAACATGGAAGGATCTGAGAGCTGATAAATTGGTTAGACAATGGAATGCCTCATACATATGGAAGGTAAATTTAAGAAAGATGTTGAGTTGAGCAATTTAGTTAAAATGTACCAATCCACATGAAAATTTGTACTGTTTTCTAAAGTTATTGGTATGAGAGTTTGTGTTCATTCAATTTAAATATGTCCTATGTATTTTTTTTGAATAGATTTTAACATACAGGATGTTTTTTTAAAGTGGATTTATTATCATATTGTGTTGCTCCTATATCTGAATCCATAAAAGGTACCAAAATGTATCAGAAGAAAAAGTTTTGCTTTCCATGACTTACGCAAATTGCTTCACTTTATTATCAATCAGAAAAAATATGAATTCTGCGCAATCATATTGAATTAATAAAAAAGCAATTGTCGGTTGACTCATATTTGCAAAACGAAAGGCAGTAGTAAGAATTACATTATTCAGTTACTTATTTAAGTTTTCCTTTCCAGCTATTCAAAACAACTGCCTATATTCTGTATATATTTCTAAGGAGCAAGAGATTTAAGGCAGGAAGTGTTTTTAAATTTATGAACACACAGGTAAGTTAAATTTTAATTAACTGTTTTGTTTTCATTTCCACTTCCTTATTATTTTAAAATAGTAATCTCGTCTTTAAGCAACATTTTTAATTATTTCCTTAATAACTGAATTAAAATGTCATCTTGAGATGTTAGGCATGGATTGTATAATTCGACGCGGTAGGTAAGAATATCGGTAACTCGGTTGGAAAGAGCGTAGGATGTACTGAATCCGGAGATCGCAGGTTTAAATCCTGTACGCGGTTGGATTTTTTTTTCCAAAGGAAAGCTTAGAATATCATTTATGTTTATATTTATATGTAATTGCGGCCATTCAATTGTAAGTACAAATTTTAAAGCCGACCCTTTGGATAGCCCTTGAACTCATAGAATGAGAACCACTGGCTTGGCCGACTAGTAGGCCTTTTTGCAGCCGACTGTTCGTCTGTCCCGCGTCTTTTCAAGTAAATTCGGTTGTTGATTGGTTGTAGACAAAGATCGGTATCAAAATTGCGACCGACATAGGTACATTATTAATATCCGGCGTTAATGAATACTGTACTCAATTAACGTGTCTTTCTTTAATAGATTTTTAACAGATTGGGGTAGGTTAGTGTGCTGGAGTCCCAACTAATTACTATAGGTATAAATAAATACAAGGCATAACCTTTTCATTGTTTCTACTCGCACATTATTCTATTGTATATTTTAACTCTACTCGGAATGTTTAACACACATTGCCCCCTACAAAAAGACCACACGAAGTAATGTAATAGTTGTGTGAATGCAAAGTAAAACATATATCATCATAAAATATTACATAAACCAGTGGTGGCCAACTTGATTAGACATAAGATCTACTGTTTACTAATAAAACCCTGTGCGATCTACCAAACTAAAAATGATACAAGTTGATGCTGCAGCAGTTGGTAATTACGTTGTGCAGTCTGGTCTACTTATTTATATTTTTTGCCTTGCCATGATCGACTGGACTAAGTCGCGATCGACCAGTCGGCCACTGCTGATATAAGCCAAGTTAGTGTCAAATGCTTTCAATCGAATACAGGCCTAGAATAATCTGGTCAAGTCAGGTACCCATCCTAGAGCTTGAGTTGTGCGTTGTCCCTGTGTAGAATAGACCCCACTTTTTTTCCCGCCCATTTTGATCAATCACCCGCAACTTTCAGAATTTAAACGTAGAACACGGTATACCTGTGCACTCTGGTCGCAAATAAATTTAAGTTCATCGACACGCAAAGTAGAAGAGAAAAATAATATATGAGAAACTCATCTACGCCGGTGTTTGTCGCCAGTGACTTCAAACCTAGCTGTATATAACTGCAGTTCTAAATTAAGACACAAATTCTAGTCGGAAGCGTGTCGCTACATTGTTTATATTGCTTTCTTTTATTTACACTGTACCTAACTGAATATTTATAGACAATAGAAACACAAGAAGGAGATGATAGAAATAGATGCCAGTTATTTTTGTCTACTCATTGTATTGGATAAAATACTAGCTGTTCCTCGTGGTTTTATCCCCGCTGTTCTACACCTCTTGGTCGTAGCGTGATTCAACACCAAACGATTTTTTCAATTCGAACCAGCAGTTTCTGCGATTAGCGTGTTTAACCAAACGAACTCTTTAGCTTTATAACATAGGTATTAATTTCGCTGCTGTGACTTGAGTTGGAGTGGTTTTGGTGTTTAGCGGTGTAATGTACGAAGACATTCATTGTACTCTACTTGCAATGAATCGCCACATTGTATTGGACATAATTTACGATGTGTTGGGTCGTAATGCAAGTTGATCTTTGACTGCTGTAATAATAACTTAGGAACTGTTATGCCTTAAGCTGACGAGTGCCTACGACGGGGGCCTTTAGAGGGCCAAAGCCTGCCAGGGTCGCGGGACTAACGAATTACCGTGACCCCGGAAAGTAAAGAGTTATTGAAGGACCGTGGATTTTAGTCACTACAAGTCTCACAGTCATTTAATGATTTACCACGCTAAAAAAAATAACTAATGAGTGCCTAGGAACAAAGTGATGAGCAGGGACTTAAGTAATACTTGAAGATAACATCAATATTAACTATCAAATAAATTAAATAAACAACTTCTTACCTAATTAACGTTGACGTTTGTACTCAAATAATTTTCAAGTAGGAACGTTGTTAGAAACTGCATTGCATTGTCTGCTTTATGCGTAAAGTGGCTAGATACAATTTTCCACTTTAGATTAATGAAATCCAACGTGTTGATCTTTTGACCTTTAACCGAGTGTAGTTATAGTTAAACCGGGAAGCCGGCGCTCTAAATGCCAAAGTGCGCTTAAGACGTTATGATATATTCCTATTATTTTTATTTTTAGATATCAATAGAAATCAGAACGTTGTTGTTGATGTGAAATCTGTACATTAAATATTGCCAATTATAATGATTATTAATTGGACATCAGCATAAGTAGACTTTTATATTATTTTGGTAGACTTCATCAATAGGGACTAAAAATAATATCCTCAGTACCGGATTTTTCCTTTACTTACATGAACCAAAATCGACTTACACTTTAAAAATTGGCAATACGTCACAAGCAAGTAGAGTTTTCACTTTCTTCTAACGTCACGGGCTCTCATATTTTGATACGTTTTATCTTTGTAAATATTCACTATTGTAACCAAAGATATGACAAAATGTCTTTAATTTTAAAACTCGGGCAAACCATTGCCTATTGGTAATCCCAGTAACGAACGTAAATGTTTTCAAGGGTTTTCATATCGAGATGCAGACAGTACATTTATTTCCATTTCGAGAGAGTATTTTTTGGAATATTTTACTAATATGAGTTTTTTTTCTTCTTGTATAAGCTCTGAAGTAAAAATACATAAATTGATCGATGGAAAATACGATAGAAGGCACTTTCCAACGTTTTTCGATATTCCTCTTACTTTCCGATATAGCTATCCACGCCCAGTTAAAAAAAACACCATGTATAGTTCCCATATTTATACAGAAACATTTGTCTCAAAGGAGCAATAGAGCAGTTGCCTTACAAAATTGTCTTTCAGCCACTGAGTTATTTTAACACAGATTTTGGTTTCAGACATGCTTGAGATTATACTGGGCGATCCAAAACGTGCCAGCATTAAGAACAGCCATACAAGATGACGACGCACTCTTCGGAACCTTGGACACGTGGCTATTATATAAATTAACAGGTAATAACACCCACGTTATGTACGGACTGTAATAATGTAAAAACAAAGGCCCATGGCCTTTTTTTATTTTGTCGGCGACAATTTCTGTAATTGCCGGCTAATTTGCTTCCCCAAATGCGTTAGATTGAGCTAAAGCCAAATTGATACCTTGGCATCATTATTAAACGAGGTAGTGTTAAAGTATTATTCCTATTTAATAAAAATATTGTGAACTAACTTTATAAAATGTTTTAACATTACTTTTTTCAACGCAGCAGTTTTCTTTGCAGTTTAACTATGAAGGGTAACTGGGTAACTGTCACTTGAAAATAACGTTTAGTAATAAAATACTTCTTTTACAAATTAATTTTCAATTACCTTTATTACATTTTTAGAGTTATTTTCATAATGATAATTGTCTATTTGAAAGATAACGTTACAAAATGGCATCAGCAAAATCACCTTCATAATTAAATTGCATAATACACGCCCTTTGCCCCGTCAGTGGGCCACCAATCAACAAAGGCTCATAAAAAAAACGTAATATAATAATTACATTAAAACAGGGCATACAATTATCGATTTTATTCCCAGGTGGTAAAGTTCACATGACGGACGTATCATCAGCGTCCGCCACGGGGTTCTACGACCCATTCACAATGCAGTGGGCGGGATGGGCCATGACGATGTTGAAGATACCAAGAGCTGCGTTGCCGGAGGTCGTGGACACGGCAGGAGATCACTTCACTAGCACCTTGCCTTCGATATGGGGTAATCCCATACGAATCGTTAGTTGTGTGAGTATAGTTTTGCTAAATTACAGATTAGTATCCTACCCCAATCTGTTTTTGAGTAATATATTTTCAACTTTATATTAAGGTTCATGTTTTTTTTTTATCGTGGTAAAATCATCAAATGAGTCCTCCCGCCCTGGGTGGGATAGGACGGACTCTCAGACTTGTATTGACTAAAATCCACTGTGATCCTTCAATAGCCCTTTACGTACCAGACCACGGTTACCAAGTGAGACAGTCCCGCGACTCCGGCAAGGTTCATGTTGCATTGGGATTTGACAGATTAATGTTTTGGCGTCATAAAGTTTTTTTTTTTTAAAGAGATTATGCGACCATGATAAGGTTGAATCTGTGTTGGCACCATATTATGACGTCATACCCGCTTATTCTAACACTTGTTCGGTCTTAAATAAACAATAATCTTATGTAAATTAACAAGAACCACCTTGTTAACTAAAATAAATAATATGTATTGAATATTAGTTTGGACAAAAAATATGTTTTTGCTAAATATAATTTTCAATTGACATTTGGCTGATGAAGGTCATTGACACATTGACCCTTATTGTTATTGTGATCGTATTGTACACACGGTTACTTATCAAGCTATACGAAACCAGTTTAACCTAGTCTCCTTTTGTATGATCTTTCCATATATTAAACGGTCAGCTTAAACTAGTTTTGTATAATTATGTAGCTTGTAGCCGTGTGAGTACCTACATATGCGACTATTGTAAATAATCTAATTGCCAACCTACCTGATATCCCAGAATCATTTGGATATAAGTATTAGTATATCTTTTCATCTATATATATAAAAATGAAACCCGCTTTCCGTTGTCACGACATAACATGAAAACGGCTTGACCGATTTGGCAGATTTTTTTTTTGTAGTGTTCGTAACCATCGGGGCCGGGTTTTAGACCGGGTCTTCCACCCGTGCGAAGCTGGGACGGGCCGCTAGTCATCATATCATCATCATATATAAAAATGAAACCCGTTTTCCGTTGTCACGACATAACATGAAAACGGCTTGACCGATTCGGATAATTATTTTTTTGTTGTGTTTGTAACCATCGGGACCGGGTTTTAGACCGAGTCCTCCACCCGTGCGAAGCCGGGACGGGCCGCTAGTATCTTCATAAAAATATTAGATTCATATTTAGAACATTTCGATTTTAAAATTCCTAAAGAAGATTGGTTACCATAATAAGCTAGTTCGATATTCTATACCGCTTCCGACTTCCGTGAAGAATTATTTATAATCAAGTATATTAATAAATAACCAGTCAGTTTTGTTTATGTGGAATATTTTGTGAATATTTATCAAGTTATCGATGTTTTTTGTTGCGCTCATGGTCAATGGCAGTAAAGTCTTTGTTTGAACGCTAAAAATAAATATGCATCCGTAAAACTTCAATACCCACATTAAATATTCACTGGAATTGGAAAAAAATATGGGAAGCTGGCATATTAAAAAGTTTTTGCTCAGATGAATATATTAGCAGTCCAAAAAACTTCTTTCTTTTTTGATGTTGGCCAAAAATGGTTACGGCAACAGTTTTAAAAAAGTCAAAGTAAATTAAAACGGAAACTGTAACTCGAAATAACGAGGAGACGCGAGACGGCTCAATTTCTATTGACGCTGAATAGAATGGAAGCGGATTTTGTAAAATGTATTAAAACAGAATAAACTTTATATCAGTTGTGATCTGTAATGCAAAAAAATGTCTTTACGGCTCATTTTTGGTCTTCACGTAACACAATGAGCTATGTATAATAAAGATCATTATCCTTTGTAAGTTTTCGATATATAAACTACCTTCTATTCCATGCCACGACAATTTAATTTGATCCTATGTCTGCGTGGAATTTTGTTTGTTGCTTTGTGAAAACTGACCCTATACCTCTTCGTACACAACCCGACGCAAGTCTCCGATACCTTACGACTTTGATATCCAGACGACTATCACAATAAAAATCCATAGATGTTCGTACACGAGCAAGCGTCAATGGATACCAAAGCCGTACGATATCGGAGACTTGGTCACAGGACTGTCTCATCAAGTAACCGTGACCTTGGAACGTAAAGGGCCAATGGAGGATCACCGTAGATATTAGTCAGTACAAGTGTGCAAATCCCTTCGCCCCGCTCTGAGTAGGAGGACTCATTTGATAATTTTACCAAGATAAAAAAAAAAGAATCGTAGACTTGCGTCGCGTTGTGTACGTAGGAGCTTACAGTATCCTTAACCCCTTAGATGGCGGATCAAACGGCCTCAATGTGGGGATCATGTTGCTTCGACATCGGTGACGTGAAACTAACGATGGGTACAGGCACCTTCTTCAATATAAACACGGGTACGGAACCCCATGCCAGCGTGTCGGGCCTCTACCCCATAGTTGGATGGAAACTCGGGGATGAAGTGATATTCTCAGCCGAGGGAGCCAATAATGACACCGCTTCGATTATCATGTGGGCGCAGAATTTAGGTAAGATTTTTGTAACTTTGTGTTTTATAGTTCCGTTAGTTTGTTTTTTTTTGGTTTAAGGTTAACGTAGGTAGGAGTGCCAATATGTTTTTTTTTATTTTTTATACAAACGTTGCCTCAAATTAGGAATATCCTGTTGTTCAGGTGCGTTGACAGACGTATTTTAAAATCATGTACACAAAAAATCCTATATATTTTGTAACAATATTTTATATTAATTTTTAATGAAATACTACAATAGTAAGTTTAACTATTGATTAAACAACTGGCCTAAGCCACGATACTTTTACTTATTCAAGCATAGTGAGCTACTAAAATAAATACATAATACTAAATTGGCTTGTTTTATCGCAATAGTTTCTTTATGAAGCGTGAAAAATACACAACGTATGTTATGTTTTATAGTAAAATAGATTTCCTCGTGTTAATTTTGAATTTTACAATTAATGCAGGTACTCTACTTTTGCATTCCGGGGGAAAAGTGAGATGAATAAAATTAGTTCTTCATTTGTACGCTAAAGGCGCGTTATCATTTTCCTAACAATTTGACGTCGTACATAATTCAAGTTCTAAAACGTAGAATTTGTGGGCTTCATTATTTATTTCAAAATGAAGAAACTTCCGTTTCTGTACACGTGACAACACATGTATATTGGCAGTGTTGCATATGCATATTGACAGTTACATAAACTGGACACATTAACATGCAAATGTTGATCTCTTCTAGGCCTTTTCGAGAATCCTGAAGAAACGGCCGACATCGCGAACTCAGTGCCCGACACGGATGGAGTGTACTTCATACCTGCGTTTAGCGGTTTAGGGGTAAGCATATTTACGTACTAATTCATTATCTCGCCTATATGCACAAGGCAAGATAGGGGGCAGAGGTGTATGGGAAATGAATTAAATTAAAAATCGCTCTCAATCCACGCCAATCTGTGTTTCTGTAATAGATTTTCAATTTTATTACAAAAGTTGAAGGTATGATTTGTGTTCGATTGGGACAAATTGAAGTAAGTTGATTTCCTGGCGTCGTAACATTCTGTATGTGTACTGAATTTCACGCACTGCTTCGCTAAGACATTGTACCCAGAACTCGACCAGCCACTTATATGACCACAAGTCCATGAGACAGTAGATTACTTATTGTTTACGACATTACTTAAGTTTTTCCTTGTAGAATACTGGTTTCATTACCCCAACAGGTTTATGTCAGCCCTGACCCGAAAGTGCGAAACTGTGAAAGTATGCGTAACTTTCACATTTTTACTGGCTGTTGGTAAAACTGTCACGGCTTTTTTTATTGCGTAACAGTTTGTTAACGTCCTGTGGTCTACTTTAGTCTCGGAACGTAAATTATGGTTGCATTTTGCCTACGAGCTCTGATACCGAGTACGGCAGGCGTTTGGCCCCATAGGCGCCCGTCATTCAGTTGGCTGAAAGCTACTTGATCGGACGGCGAACTACGTCCGCAAGCTCGCGCTTATGGTGACCGGAAATTGCCCCGCTCTGGGGGTCTCCCGTGAGGTGGAAGATTGCCTCTCTTTCATTTATTCTGTTTCCTCTTTGGCTTTTATTACTGAGGTGACTGCTTCCCTTTCCCCCTCGCTCCGTAACATGGCATGAACCAGTGTTGGAGGCGATCGTTCGTCATCGCCTATCACCTCAGACGGGACAAGCATTAGGTGAATGTGGACAAAATACAATATGCTAGGCTCATATGACAGGGTTGGTTTAATTAAAAAGGAAATAGTAAAAAAAACGTTTCTGTGGCAGTTTTAGTTTTAATCAAATTGGTCTCAAGAATATAGTTTCCAATTTCGGCATTCAATTTTTTTTGGAAAATTCACCCTGCGTTATCGTAAAAGTAAAACATTCTAAAAGGTTATTTACTTATAAAAAATAGGAGTGGTAGCAATATCGGTATAATTGCGTGATTTGCGTAACAAATCTTTACGTCATAAATTCTTTTTTTTATCAGTGGCCTCATTCCGTCTTTGTCAGCATAATAATTGTTTACCGAGTATCTTTTAAATATTTTATAGATAACACGCCTCTTTGGATATCTGACAACGTTATGATACAAACAAATATGTGTACAAACAAATTATTCATAAAAAATCCTCATTGTAGATTTTTTCCTGTATTGTGGATACGTTTTTAAGCGTTCAAACTCGCACACATCCGAAACAATTACCTCTTTTGATGACTTTGTACACTTGACCTTTATTCATGACATGTTTTTGGAATAACTAAAAAATAAATTTAAGTTAAAAAATACTATAACTTAACAAATAATAACTTAACAAACCTAACAGGATTTCCTGTTGCGGAGACATGTCATTATTCGTTAAAACTGTGTACTCTGACCGGCATTTCAACAACATACAAACTTATAAGTCCTTATTTTTGAAAATGACTGAACTTATTTTAATGAAACTTCAAAGGGATTTAAAATCAGCAGGATTCATAGGTCCAAAGACTCCAAAAAATATTAGACAAGGTTTTAGAAAAACCTCCTAATTGCGATTCGAACTCACGCAGGAAGGGTTCCGCATTATCATCTATAGAAACGCAGAAAAAAAGGAAAGGTCTGTTGTATGAGAGCCCTTTATAACAAAGATATTAATTTTATTCTGTTTTTTTTTGTATTTGTTGTTATAAGGGCAAAAAAAAAACAAAGGAAAACATCATGTTTACTGCTTAATTGTATGAAGTTTCAATAAAGTGGATCCTTTTGTTTCGTAAAAAAAGTATGTTTGCATAAAAATACGGCATTTCAAACAAATCCCTATACTCGAGACGGAATATTGATCTGTTTTCTCCAGTCGAACGGGTTTGCTGGCATAAGTAAGTAAACAAGCTAGAGCGCTATCGATTAGTTGGAACTTCCTTCCAAATTGAGCATCCTCTCTTAGCCTTTGTTTTGTGACTGACCTTTAAAAGCCTTTAACTGGGAATCGGACCCAAAACCTCGTGCTTAGCTAATGCTAAGCATGATGTCAGCCCTTGCAACCAATACGAGACAAATAAATCGCCAAACTCTAGGCTAGTTTCTAGCATCAATAACTTGCAAATCTACGAGTATTTAGTACCTACATCAGTTAGGTTAAGGTTACATTAAGCAGTGATTTGCAAAACGAGTTACACGTAGTATCTCTAATTTATGGTGTATGCCATATACGTGAGCACTAATTTGTTTGGTTCATTGCTCATAATATGTCGCAGATAGCGTCGAGTCCTAGTGTAGCCTCAATCTTGGTGTTGAAAAATATTGGACAATTATTCTTTATTCATTAAAGAATATTGAAATACATTAAACGAATCAAAACTTGGGATTGGGAGCACGTAACTTCAGAACAGAACGCAGTAAAATCTATACCATGGCGTGAATTTTTACGCCGTATCTTCGTTAATTTTCATTTACGTAGGTAACAAAATTAAGAAAGAAAAAAGGAAGTTAAGATTTTAAGTTTTTTTTTGATGATTTTAAATTTAAAAGCCTATTCGGCCTAAACGTATACTCAAAACGAATAATATTGATCTGTTTACATTAGCAAAACAAGTTTGCTGGCATAAGTAGGTAAACATGTTTGAGAGCCATCGATTTTTAGTTGAAACTTTCTTTTAATGGTGTTATCCTTTATGTTTCGTAACCGACCTTCGTTTGGAGGTGACGGAAGATCGATTTACCTCTTTAAAAATATGCAACATTTAATTTTGTTTGCCACTTAGGCCAGATATATTCTTTTACTAAAAAGAAAACCCAAGCTCTAAAATTTTCCCAATCGAAATTGAACTTTCTTATTTTGTGTTGAAGTTGAAAATCTACCACTTTGACAGATTGGAGTAGGTTAATGGTGCTGCTGATACTTTGTATCATTAACCACTAGTACTTATATCATTAAAAATCAGGGTGTGATTTGAACATCACATATATTTTTATTATGTAAATGAAAAAGTACTGCACATAGGAAAAATAGCCAAAATGTAAAATTTCCAAAATGTAATGGCAACAGTATTGATTGCTGCGCTTCGTTCAATTTCCGAACACAATAAATACTTGTATGGCCAGGTAGTTGGTTGGTTTTGTTGGTTCGGGTCTGGCAGTTGGTTTGACTACCTTGATATGCTAATAACATATTCTATTGTTTAAATTTTCAGGTTCTCGGTACCTATTCTAAAGATAAATTCACACAATTTTTGAATACATTTGGTAGTTATCTGATTTAAAAACAGTTGAATTAAACATGAAACGCAATGTATATCTATTCAATAATCTTGATTCCAATTGATGTTAATCTTCGTCTTCTTAATCAAATGTCAACTTTATCTATCTCCAATTTAAGTTGAAAATGATATGATTAAACTATATCCCCCTTATTAATAAACTTGGACTAAAGTTACGCCAAGGTTAATCTTCGAATTAACCATACTTTTTTTAAGGATTAACCTTGGCGTAACTTTAGTCCACGTTTATTAATAAGGGGGTATTGGTATAGTTGTTCTTATAGGATTATGTTTCTTTTGCAAGCTTTTAGATTAAATTGCGGAGAACGGAGAACTTGGTCATATGTATTTTTTTTTCTTGAGCATAATTATTTATGGAGTTATTTTGTAAAACTCATTAGGTACCTACTTACCTTAGCTGCTATAAACATAATTACCCACGCTATTATGACGTCTGTGCACCTAATAATAGCGGTTAGCCATGTAAAATAATCCTTAATATTCTTCAATTATGACATGTTTATCACATTATCATATAAATTGCTATGATTATATAAATTGCTATAGAAAACTTGCCTCCAGACCAAGTAGTTGATTTATTCTTTAGTGGTTCTTTTCTTACAAAAATAATGTTAACTTTAAGCAGGCTATCAAGGCTATCTCGAGTGAGTATCGATGACGATCGATTCGAATCGAGCCAAAGAAAAGTCAATTTTTACGGGTTGTAGAGGTCACAGGTTGATTTATATTTGTCGGTATTCAGAATTTAAGGGCCGTATATGCCGTAGACTGGATGGAAGATGGGGCAGGAAAGAGGAATGTAGGGAGACAACCGACTGGGTGGCCAACCGATCTTGTTAAAGTGGCCGGAAGAAACTGGATAGCCATGACACAAAACCGCCAGAAGTGGAAAGATTTGGTAGAGACGTACACCCAGCATTGGGTGACAAAAGGTTGAAGAAGAAGAGAGAATTTAAGAGTATGATGGGTATGAATGTTGATGGATGGAGAGGAAAAGGAAAGGCAAAGAAAAGAAGGATGCAAATTAAAAAGGAGTAAATGATGCTGTGACCACTGATGGGGGAGAGTGGAAGAAGAAAACGTGTGGTGGCGACCCCAAGACAAATGGGAGGGCAGGAAGATGATAATGATAAGCAAGCTCCTCCTTATAATAACACGTAATGGCTTGCTTCTAATTTCATGGGGCAAGACATACAATCATGTCTGTAATTTCTGTAGTGTTGAGATGTATCTGGTAATACAGACACGACTAATTAATTAAAAAAAAATCTTTTATAATTACTGTTCACGAACATAGTATTTCGGAAGTATAATTGTATTTTTTGCCATTTAATTGTATACATTATGTTAGGTTCCCACAATTTTTAGGGACAAGTTTTTGTTCCAATATATCAATTAAATGAAGACACCAGTCTGAAAGATTAGGCTTGAGTAATATTACCTGCTTTTTATGAAATGTACTTTATTTGTAAACACTTTTAAAAACTAGCTTCTTTTGTTTTCAGCCTCCTTATAACGACGGTTCAGCAGCTTCAGGGTTTGTGGGCATGAAGCCGTCGACGACGAAGGCTCACTTGGTGCGGGCCGTGTTGGAATCTCTCGCGTTCAGAACAGCGCAGCTTTATACCTGTATGGTCAATGAGACGACGTTCGCGTTCCATACTATCAGGTATTTACAAAAATCACCTGCAATTTTATCTTCTTGAATTTTATTAATCTGAAAAAACCTTAGGGAAAGCTGTACAGAAAAGGAACCGCTTATGTAGTGAAAATAAACTTTTGCTACTTAACAAAGGCTTAAAAACTTTTGGTAGTGATGTCACTACCAAAAGTACTTTTTAGAACTCGCGGGGCTGTCTCTGTAAAGGTAACCCTTAAGGATTTTCTGTCGGTAAGAGTCTGACAGTCTGTTTCCCTCCACCCGGGGGTAGAATATTATCAACCAAAATAAAAAGTACAATAGTAATCTATTGATTATGTTACCCCATATTTTATCTCAGCAAAGGAAAATGAGGAGAGAGGCTCGGCTACTTTCCATTCTGGGCCCATGTTTTAAATAAATTAAAGTAAGCCTATTTGAGATAGGATATCGTAACCTGACCTCACTGAGAAAAAAAATGGTGGAAATTCGCAATCCAGGAAATGAGTTATATGGATTTTTGAAAATGTGCGACGAACGAAAGTTAAAAAGTGAACGTTTCACTTTGAAGAGTATAGCATCCTAAAAAGTAAAATAAGCTTATTTTCTTGGTTGTTGGCGCAATAACAAAAATGAAAGAATTACTATGAAATTAGATTTTCTTTCACAACCCCAAATGTAAATTGGTTTTCACAGATTCCGTATATGTCAAGGTAATTTGAGTCTAAGGCAGAAAGATGATGATACAAACTTATGTTTTACTTTCAGGCTAGACGGCGGTGTATCGAACAACGACTTCATCGCTCAGTTGGTGGCCGATCTCACAGGGTTGCACGTCGAACGGCCCGTCCATGTCGAGATGTCATCGCAAGGATGTGCGCATATAGTTGGATATCAATTAGGTGAGCTTCGGTATAACATAAACATGGTGTGTTCGTTAGCATTCCCAAAATTCGATCCTTATTAGCAACACTATCGAATCATCATCATCATCATCATCATCATAACAGCCGTAAGACGTCCACTGCTGAACATAGGCCTCCCCTTTAGACTTCCAGTAGGACCGGTTGTAAGCGGCCTGCATCCAGCTTGATCCTGTGGCCTTCATAAGATCGTCTGCCCACCTAGTGGGTGGACGTCCTACGCTGCGCTTGCCGGTGCGTGGTCTCCATTCGAGAACCTTACGGCCCCATCGGCCATCAGTTCTGCGTGCTATATATGGCCTGCCCACTGTCATTTCAACTTGCTAATTCGTTGGGCTATGTCGGTTACTTTGGTTCGTCTACGAATCTCCTCATTTCTGATTCGATCACGTAGAGAGACTCCGAGCATAGCCCTCTCGATAGCTCGTTGGACTATACTGAGCTTACTAATGAGGCCCATAGTAAAGGACCACGTTTCGGCGCCATACGTCATCACTGGTAACACACATTGGTCGAAAACTTTCGACTTGAGGCACTGAGGTATTTTGGACGAGAAAACGTTACGCAATTTCCCGAACGCTGCCCAGCCGAGTTGGATTCGGCGGTTGACCTCTTTCTTGAAGTTGGACCTACCTAGCGCGATGGTTTGTCCCAGGTAGACATACGAGTCAACAACTTCTAGAACCGAGTTCCCAACTGATAATGGGGTGGGCACAACATGGCCATTACACATAACTTTTGTCTTGTCCATATTCATTTTAAGACCAACCTGTTGGGAAACTCGATTGAGGTCGCCGAGCATCGTGCTGAGATCTTCCATCGATTTTGCCATGACAACAAATCGTCGGCAAATCGAAGGTGGGTGATGTACTCGCCATTAATATTGATGCCGAGTCCTTGCCATTCCAGGAGCTTGAAGGCGTTTTCCAAAGTGGTAGTAAACAGTTTCGGAGATATCACATCTCCCTGTCTTACGCCTCTTTTCAAAGGAATCGCCTTCGAACTCTGCTCCTGTACTCGGACCGACATAGTGGCATTATTGTACAAGCACCTAAGCACTTCGATGTACCGATAGTCAATACGGCATCGTTGGAGAGATTCAAGCACTGCCCATGTCTCCACCGAATCAAAGGCTTTCTCATAGTCCACAAACGCTAAAAATAAGGGCAAGTTATACTCTTCGGTCTTTTGTACAACTTGACGCAGCGTATGTATGTGGTCTATGGTACTGTAGCCTTTTCGGAAACCGGCTTGTTCGGGAGGCTGGAAGTCATCAAACCTGCGGTCGAGACGGTTCGTGATGACCCTCGAAAACAACTTATAAACATGGCTCAAGAGCGAGATGGGTCTGTAATTCTTCAATAAGGTGTTGTCACCCTTCTTGAAAAATAGAACCACCACGCTCTTGTTTCATGCTTCTGGCGTTGTACCCTCGAGCAAGACGGAGTTGAAGAGCTTCTGAAGGACTTTAAGTACCGGTGGTCCACCCGCTTTCAGAAGCTCTGAAGTGATTCCGTCTTCACCCGGCGCCTTATTGTTTTTTAGCTGATTGAGGGCCATCCTAATCTCGTACAGGCTGATGTCCGGGATGTCTTCGGTATAGTGTCGGGTCAATTTGGCTCTTGGGTCTTTGGCCGCGCTGCTAACAGGTTTTGTGACCGAAGCGTATAGCTGTCCATAGAACCTTTCGACCTCCTCCAATACCTCTGCTTTAGTCGACGCTGTACTACCGTCTTCTCGTTTCAGCTTTGTCAGCTGGCTTTGCCCAATAGACATATCTCTTGCAAACACTTTGGAGCCCTTGTTACGCTCAATGGTCTCTTTAATGTGGTTGGCATTAAAGAGGCGTACATCGTGCCGCAAGGATTTAGAAATTTGTCTATTGAGCTGCCTATATGACTCGGCGTCACCGGAAGTCTGCAGCCTTAAAGAGCGTCGTTCAGCCATTAGGTTTAGAGTATGGTCGGAGAGTTTTTGAGGTCTATTTGCACGACGGGGTCTAAAGTACTTAGAGCCCACCGTTTGGACAGTTTCTACGAACCTATTATTGATCTCGTCAACCGACGCAGAATTTTCCAGGCAGTCGAAGCGATTAGACAACTCGAGTTGAAAGCCTTCGGGGTTTTGGATTGAGGCGCGAGTAGGTCGGAGCGTGGACTTTATCAGATTGGATCTTTCAAGTTTTACGTTAATATTCAACGTGCCTCTGACCAATCGGTGATCGCTTCCGGTTTTTATCCTGTGAATCACTGAGACATCATTGAATATTCGTTTCTTGTTGGTCATGATAAAGTCTATCTCATTTCTCGTAGAACCATCGGGACTTATCCAGGTCCATTTCCTGTGAGGCGGCTTCTGAAAGAAAGAGTTCATCATAAAGAGTCCCTCTTTCTCCAGGAAATCAGCCAGTCTCTGTCCCCGGGGGTTCCGTTGCCCATATCCAAATTGCCCCACCTTCAGCTCATCATTGCTTTTACTGTCCAGCTTTGCGTTGAAGTCCCCCATTACAACAGTGAAGTGGGTTTCGGACGTATGTATGGCTCTACTGACGTCCTCATACATAGTCTCCACTTCATCATCTGGGTGTGACGAGGTCGGTGCGTACACCTGAATGACCTTCAGCGAATATCTCTTGGATACTCTGAGTATTAGGTATACGACCCTGCTCGAAACACTTTCGATGGTAATAATGTTGTTAACGAGGGACTTGAATTGAGGGACTATCGAATGGTGTCTAATAACACACGGCGTATTTTTTTTCCAATATGAACCGATTCTATATTCCTGGCCAGGATTATTGATTTTTCTAAAATCTAATGATGCAGTTTTAGTTTTCATCAAAATAGGTCTCGAGACTCCTTTCAATGTTTTTCGATATTCCTCATAGTTTTAGATATAACCATCCACACCCAGTTGAAAAATTTACCCACCATATACTGCTGCAATATATCTTTCATTTTAGCGGACACGCGATTCAAACCCATCGCCATTTTATAAACCGTACAGCAACCACCACAAGATTGCCAAAAACTTACTTTTTACCCCGCCTCAAAAATTATACCACGCACGCAGTTTAAGATCGTACACTTTTCAACCAACTGATTATAATAATTATATAATTTTCCGTTTTCAGGTATATGGCAATCAAAAGCAGAGCTAAAGAAACTAAGAGATGTCGACTGCGTATTCAATCCTCGTCCACAAGTAAAGAAAGCATACGAGGTAACGTTCTCGAGATGGCAGGACGCTGTGAAACGTATGTGTGGCTGGTACAGCGGGGAGGCGTCGCCGGCAGCGATAACAGACTCGAGCGGCGGCACGGTCTCTTCACAAAGTAGCTTTAAAGTCGCCGGTGGAAGAAAGAAAAATGGTAGTATATCTAAATAGCGGTGGCTCATTTGTTTGCTCGCGGTCATCGCGTGCTTACCTCTCTGTAGGTGATACAGGTGTTGGATGAACTTCTTCAGGGTTCGGTTTTATTCGTAGGGTGACTGTCACCTACTTACAGGCATCGGCGATAAATATTGCACGCCAATCTTTGGAAGGAGATATTCGGCTAGTTTCGGCTTCGTAGAGCGCCATCCTGTGATGCTCGTCGCTTGTTCGCCGTTCGCTGTGGTTAAGTTGTTCTTATTACAACAGAGATAGCACTATGACAACGACGATATATTACTAGACTCCTAATAACAGGCGACCGTCGATGTCTGTCAACACATTAGACAAAAAAGTCTTATAACCGTCTTATTTTGACCACTCCTGTGAGCTGTAAACATACCTTTAGACAGAACAGACCTTGAGTAAGCCAATCATAACGCACTACCCCGTCCCCCTCACTTACGTAGGTACCCCAGCGAGTTGACAGAATAGTTTTTGTTTCTCAGATCGTCCATGCGGAGTCTAGTAATATATCGCCGTTGCACTATGAAGTCGACACTAGTCGACTACCTCTTTCCAACGGTCGAAGAGCAGTATTTATGGCTGGAACCTGTACTACCTTGAGAAGCTCATATTAAAATGTAAATAAGCCCGTTTGATAAACGGCACGTCCGCATAGACTTGGTATTAATGTAAAAAAATCACATTGCATATAAAATTTTATTATAATCTTATTACAATTGATATTATGAAAGTGCGTACGACTCAATAGTGAGGGAAGTTCCGTTTAGTGCCTGTTTATGACTAGATTAAAAAAAAAGATGATACTGTTAAGCTATATCAAAGATTTATTATGTGTTAAAATGATTGAATATGAATTAATAAATGTATGTAATACGCTAAATGATACGCTTAGGTCGGGAGGTCTGTTTAACTTAGAAAAATGTGCAATAATTCTGCTCAAAAAGGTTGGTGACTACTGTATATATGTTCTCGTTGATCAAGGAGAGTGTACAGTGGACTGGTGGCCTACTAAGAGCCTACCTCGTTTTAAAGAGAGTAATTACAGTGCGGAAATGAGGTGGCGCTAGATTACCTGTATAGCTCTGTCTCTTTCCCACACTGGAATTATTCTCGCTTTAAGACTTCATGGTAGGCCACCTGTACGTCTGTAGTAACAAAACCAGAATAAGCTGACCTCTTATTCTATTGAAGCTCTGTACTAAGCAATCCATATCAAGGTCAAAGTGTTACCGCGCCGTCGTCCGGTTGAGTGTACTATATGGTTGATTTAATAGATGTTATGTATGTAAAACATAGGCCCATAATACACAAGAGTCATAGCACTGTCAAAATCAACGATTAGAAGTTGCTTTATGTATTATGTAAAGTTATGATTTCGATCTCGCCAGTAGTGCTACTTGCAGCGTTTATTTCGATCTCGGCAACAGTGCTACCTGCAGCGTTTATTTCGATCTCGGCAGCAGTATTATCTGCCGAGTTTTTTTCGATCTCGGCAACAGTGCTATCTGCCGAGTTGATTTCGATCTCGACAGCAGTGATATCTGCCGAGTTGATTGCGATCTCGGCAGCAGTATTATCTGCCGAGTTGATTTCGATCTCAGCAACAGTGCTACCTACCGAGTTGATTTCGATCTCGGCAACAGTGCAACCTGCCGAGTTGATTTCGATCTCGACAGCAGTGCTATCTGCCGAGTTGCTTGCGATCTCGGCAGCAGTATTATCTGCCGAGTTGATTTCGATCACAGCAACAGTGCTACCTACCGAGTTGATTTTGATCTCGGCAGCATTGCTATCTGCCGAGTTGATTTCGATCTCGGCAGGTGTGTTTCCTGCCGTGTTGATTCCAAGCAAGGTGACAGGCGCGGCAAAATTGCCGCGCAGCAGTTCTGCCGATGTATTGCTGTCGGACGTCGGTATTGTGGTCTATCCTGGGGAGTTCAGAATGTAATTTCATATGATCCTATAAAGAATATAGACCAGTAGCTCAGCACTGCTGCAGCGATGATATTCTTTAGTTTCTGGTATGTGTATTACGGGCTTAAGCTATGACTGAATGAAGTAAAAATATGTTTGATCTTTAAAAAGAGGTGAAATTACTGACTGCGAAATAGCATTCTGGCAAATGCATAGCATTGCTAATATAATATCATCAGGTTTATAGAAAAAAGTCGCTGTTTTCCAATAGTAAGTACAATTGAAACTCGTAGTAGTACTTACATAAAAGTATCTCTGCGTTAGTACATTACAATACGGTAAAAATGAGATTATATTTCGTTGTTATAACGCTATTGTGTGGTTAATATGATAAGTTATGAAACCAGACATTATTTTTAAAATTAATGGCTTATATATAAACATTTGATCTAGTTAAAGGCTCAATGTAAGACTTGTGTGTTTAGTTAGACCTGTGTAATACTTGTGAAATCTAATTACTTGTAAATAACATTTTTTATAATAAGTAAGGGCCCACTCTTGCTTCGCGTCATACGAATGGCTCCATAGCGCCACCTAGCGAGTCAAAAAGAGCCATGAACGTTATCTTTTTTACGCACCGAGAGAGGCGGAGTTTAACGCCTCTATCACGAGTTTTCATGACGTAAGTAAATTGGAACTTTGACATTAATTTGATTTAAAAAAAATAGTTCTTTTGTCGTACACTAGAGGCTCGATTTTCATACACTAAACGACGTAAACTTGTGATAAGGCCTCTTCTCAAATCAAGTCTTGTTAATTTTATTCGAAACTTCAGTTAATTAATTTGCCACTTAAATTTAAGAAAGAACATGGGCAATTTCCTATGGACTTAAGACTAACGGAATTGAAATATGTCTCAAATAAGTAGCTAGTACTTTAATAGTTTGGATATCACTTCAAAGTCATACAATGAGTTGCATTACCTAAGTTGTTACATACTGAAATATCAGCGATCCACAACCAGAAAAATGTATTAGATATATTTCTGTGAAAAATATTTTGTCTTTCCTGGCTTGTGGTGAGAAATAAACATTTTATTATTATTATTATATACAACAAAAATAGATATTGCTTGTATTTCAGCAAAGATTTGAATTTATATTCGAAATTAAAATCTAGACCTGAAAGAACTAATTGTATGTCATAAAAATATTTGCGCATCAGTCTATCGCTCGTCCATTGCACCAACAGTGACTCACTATTTAAAACTAGATTTGAGCCCTTTGTCTGATTGAAACTAGTTTTAAGTAACGCCTTAAGTCAGGACGAGAAGTTTGGAGAGTGTTTGGAATACCATTTTTTTTAAATATTTATTTCAGTTCTGCCAGTCTTACGCCTATTTCGACCATGACTATGAAACATATCGGTGTTTAGTTTTATCACATAAAAGACATTTTATTATTTAGGAGTTACTAAATCTTGTCATACTCAGCTAAATTTTAAGTCAATTTTCTGAAACTTGCCATCAGAATGACCAATTCTTGCCTGTATTATATTACGTACAGTCACGAGCAATAGCTTCTAAGCACTTCAAACGTTAACTACTCTTGAAATACTGGTTTCCACTTTGAAATAAGACCTATTTCGTAATAGTATGGCTTCCAAAATAGAAGTCTAATGATGACTTAATCGGGAGTACTCTTAGCAACAAAAAAATTATATAAGTATGTACCTATAAAAAGTATAAAATAAAATATAAATTAAAAATTTAAAAAACCCCCGACACAAAAACCAAGTTCCCTTTAAAAAGTAAAAAATAATAAAAATACGTCGCGTTGGGGGACTGCTCCAAATTATTCATCATCTTCTGTTTTTTTGCAGTCCCCCAACGCGACGTATTTTTATTATTTTTTAATTTTTAAAGGGAACTTGGTTTTTGTGTCGGGGGTTTTTTAAATTTTTAATTTATATTTTATTTTATACTTTTTATAGGTACATACTTATATAATTTTTTTGTTGCTAAGAGTACTCCCGATTAAGTCATCAATATTCCCTTTCAGTACGCTCTCATTTGATACCCAACTCGAGTATATTTGCAGACCCTCGGTTACCTTTCCCCACTTTCACCCCCATAACTTCTAAACGGCTCAACCGATTTTCTTCAAACATGTCTAAGAACACTCGCAGGTAAGTCACCTTTCATACAAAAAAAACTAAATTGAAATCGCTTCACCCGTTCGGGCTCTATGATGCCACAGACAGACAGACAGACAGACAGACAGACACACAGACAGACAGACAGACAGACAGACAGACAGACAGACACGTCAAACTTATAACACCCCTCTTTTTCCGTCGGGGGTTAATGAAAAGGCAAAAGTTTAATTAATTTGGTAGCATAAAATCGCTTCTGAATACTACTCAGTGTATACATAATATTGCTCGTGACTGTACTACTTATTTCATAAAGAATAAGGAATGTTTCAAGTGATTCCTGTACATTTTATGATTCTCATTTTATAGAAATCTTCATGCTGCAATGAATATAGAAAGACAATATTAAATATGTTTTTGTAAGTAGATAGAAAAATATTAATAAGTTGCCTCAGTTGTGTTATCATCAACATAAGTATTGGTTTCTTTCTAGTATTGCTTGCTGCAGCTTAATTCTGCCTATCTGACCTTCATATCCAGCTGGTTACCACGATATACCTTGGATGTCAGATTTTCAGGTTTCTAGTTCTAGTCGTAACCACTGCTAAGCATCTGCGAATGACAGCTAATAAAACTTGTAAATAGATACAAAATGACAGCTAATAAAACTAATCAACTCAATTTACAATAGATGGCCACCCATCTAGGGACTGACCGCAGTAAGCGTTGCTTTAGAAAACTGAGCGGCTGCTATTATGCAGGTTTGTGGCTGTATTATAGCAGCCGCTCAGTATCACCAGCCCCACAGCATTACCTCGTTGAGCAGGTAGCAACGACACAAAGATATCTCAGTTGTAATGTAGTTGCAAATATAACATTGTTCCTACGTGTTACTTTATTAGAATTCAAGCTTTTGTATGAAATCATGATTTTTATATCTTTTTTAAAGTGTGTGAAATCAGATTTTAATCGCGGTTAAGTAGATAAGGCGAAACTAATCATAATAATTTTGTATGATCTATATCTAGTTAGCGAATTGTATTCTAAAAAGACAAAAAGTACATTATTTTAAGTTTTTTATTCTTTTAAATAAGAAAATCTTTTGTAAGTGCATAATAGTAATAATAGAAGTACCTCCTAAACGCTTAGGCAAACATCGAAATCCCACAGTGTGGGCAGTTATTGGTAGATAAAATGTACTCTGTTTTATTTGACATGACATTGTAAAAACAATACTTCAAAAGTAAATTCCATAAAAACCTGAAATAAAATTTGTTTTCTTTTAATCAGTTTATGGTGTCACCCTGCGGGGCAAAGGCCTACCTTCCACTCCTCACAACCCCATTGAATCGATGCGTTATTGCGTACAGTTCCTTGTGGTTACACGAAATGAGTAAAAGTGTGACTTTTGTCCGTATTTTTTTTATCGTAGTAAAATCATCAAAGCACCCTTCCACCCAAGCCGGGATGGGAGGGACTGTCAAACTTGTACTAACTAAAATCCAAGGCGATTCTTCAATATAAGTCACTCTTTTACTCATCTATCAATTTCATCGCACATATCGCACGGATTGGAATGAAAACGAATTTCTGTATCGAAATCATACAAATTATATTTTTATCAATAGTTATCATCAGTCTTCTTTAAACAAGTAAATGAGTAGTATCTAATTAGTAAGTACATTATTTTTTTTTTGCGTGGTAAAATCATCTTAATAATATGAGACCTCCCACCCCGGGCAGGGCGCACGGTGGGCCGAAAATCGGCTTTCATAGACTTAGGCATTTTATTTTGCAAGTGCCATTTTTTATGCCGGATATCACTTCTATTAGTTATAACAATATACAAAAATGACACCAGAATTGATTCTGCACAAAAACGAAGGAATTATAATTTTTTTACGAAAATTTTGTATGGAGCTAGTATGAAAAATCGAAATATCTCGAAAACGGCAGGGATAACCCTAATATCCTTATAGGGGGTTATAGTACTAATTATTTGTGATTTTTTGACATAAGTTACATACTGGTTGTGAATGCCGTTTTTTTTTTAAAAATCGTCAAAATATTTTCATTTATTTTTACATATGAAACGTTCCTTTTAGTGTTTAAGTTGAAGATTTCAGAGCTTTAACAACTCTTAACATAAAATAGCATGACATCTATAGACCTGAAGGACTAGACAGAAGTGTGTAGTATCTTGTAAGATTTCCAACAATACCAAATAGTTGAATATCAGTGTCAAAGTGCCCATGCAGTCGCTTCTTTTTGAAAGATAGGGGAATGAAATTGTTAATTGATCATACCCTAAAAGTATGATTATAACATAACCGGACACATAATAATATCGACACAAAAGGAATTTTAAGACCTTGCAGAAGATCAAAATACAAAATAACATCTTGTGTAGTCATCTAATGAGTCTGCTGACAAGTAATTAAGTAATTAGAATGATGGTTGTAGTTTTCTGATTCTAATGAGCCTAATATGTGATTAAATGATTTGAAATTTCTCGTAACAATATCTACTAAGAACTGCAGTCACTTTTTTTGTAATTAGTGAGCTAATGTGATTTGCTAATGTTGATTAGTTGTACTATGAGTTCTACGAAATGTTTTTACGATTATAAATTTTCAATGTCATATCTTTTATAACTTTAACGAGGGTAGTTTACTAATTATTGACTTTATAGGTACCTACAATAAAAGGGCTACAATTTTGTTCCATAATTTAGATTGTTCACAACTGTGTAACTGCTAACACTAAAACTAAGTATTTGCTTTGCGACTATAAAATCTTAGAATGGAAAGTTTAATCACCAACTTAGACTTGTTTGTTCTTCTAAAAAGTGAGTGTCCTTCATTTAATCATGAAGTATTGTTTAGTGCAATTGTGTCTCGCATAGGCGATTGTCTTTCTGCCGAAGATCAAGTAACTCTCAAAGAATTTTGCCGTAGATTCACGCGATCTGCTTTAAACAGGTGGCAGAAATCTAAACGATTCTTTGATAATTTTAGAAATACGTACGGAGAGTGGCTGCAAGCAAATATTGATTGGCCGAGTTTACTTTAATAAATCAAGAACCAACTGTTGATGAGATACCAAGAGCACGTTCAGTCTCTCCAGAACCTTCGACATCATCGACTGTTGGAACAATGACAAAAAGGTCCCGAAAACCATTCAAAGATCTGGGAAGCAAACAGAAAAAGAGAAGATCTAGTGAGCACATAGGCGAGGATTCCTGTGAATTGGCATATGCAGCTGCAGCGCGTTTAAAAGAAGAAGGGTATGAAGATATCGCATCTGTAATCGAATATATGATCAAAAATCCAGAAGCTGCCGTTAAAATCAATGAAAGCATTAAGAAACCAGTGAAAACAGTAATATTTACACCAGAGAAAGCACTTGGATTACTTCTTTCACTTAAGCTTTCAAAGTGGCAATATATTACATTGCGAGAGACTGCCATTCGGGAAGGTGCTAAGGATATTTACCCATCCTACTATAAACTGCAACAAACTAAGCTTGCATGCTACCCTCCTAATCTATCAGTGTCAGTTACTGATTCATCAGCTAGAATTACACTTCAAGCTTTACTTGACATCACGGTGAAGCGGATTCTTCAAAGTCTTTCTGATAATGTGGAAAATAAGCAGTTAAAGCTGATATCGAAGTGGGGATTTGATGGTGCTTCCAATCAAAGCCGATACAAGCAGAAAATGGACGGCGAGCATGATGATTCAAGCATTTTTATGACCTCCTTGGTGCCACTGAAACTTACAGATGGAGATAATACTATATGGACAAACCCGAAACCATGCTCAACTTTTTATTGTCGTCCGGTTCAGTTCACTTTTGTAAAAGAAAGCGATGCAGTTGTCATTGATAACAAAAGAAAAATGGATGAGGAAATTGAGGCCCTTAACCCCACAGAGTGCATTAATAGTAACAGGGTGACTCATAAACTAATGATGACAATGATCGACGCAAAAGTCTGCACGTACCTTTCTGAAGCTAGATCAAATGCATCATGCTACCTGTGCTTAGCAAAACCAACAGAAATGAACCACTTAGATGCTGTAACATCAAAAACTGTGTGTTCTGACATATACGAATTTGGCCTATCATCCCTACATGCCCGTATAAATTGCATGGAATGTCTGTTACACATTGCGTACAGACTTGATTTCAAACAGTGGGCAGCAAGAAGTAATGAGCATAAAGAAATGTTACAAAACAGAAAAAAAAACATTCAAAATAAATTTAAAGAGGAGCTCAATCTGTTGATTGATATAGTGAAACAAGGCTCGGGAACTACCAATGACGGGAATACCGCAAGGAAGTTTTTCGAGTTTCCCAATAAAACTGCAGCTATTACTGGGTTGGATCAAGACCTGATAAAAAGATTTTCTGTTATTTTGCAAGCAATAACATCTGGTGAGAAGATAGATGTCATCAAATTTAAAGATTTTGCTCGCAAAACAGCAGAAAAGTACGTGGAATTATACGACTGGTACTACATGTCATCAACCGTACATAAACTATTAATACACGGTGCTGACATAATCGAAAAAAATGATATTGTCCCGATTGGGACTCTGTCGGAAGAAGCCTCAGAGTCTCGAAACAAAGATTTTAGGAGGTTTCGGGAACATCATTCGCGGAAAAGAAGCAGGCAAGATTCTAATCAAGATAATTATCCTAAATATGCTTGTTGTTTCTTCGGATCCTTTCCTAAGTGCACAAAGGCCGAAGTTAGATGCCAAAAGGAAGACAACCTTTTTTGCTGAAACTCTCGACCTAATACAGTTTCCGGAAACTGAGTTCGCGTTTGTAGGTGTATCCAATCTGGATTCTGACTCGGAATTGGAGTCCGACAACGAAAGTTGTAAAGAAAATTTGTAAAATTCAATTATTTTTCTTTATGTTCTTTTGTAATTCATGTTAGTTTATTGTATCATATGTTTAGTTAATATTTTCATAAATTATTATGCACTTTGATATTATTTTTGTTACTTCTGTTTTATTTAAATTACCTTTCAATAAAAAGTATATATACAGTCCATTTTATTTATTAACCGACTTCAAAAAAAGGAGGAGGTTCTCCATTCGGTCGGTCGGTATTTTTTTTATGTATGTACATCGATTACACCGAGTTTTCAAAAAAAATATAACCGCCTTCAAAAACAACCACAAAAAAGGGTACAATAACCTACAAAATAACTTTTCTTTCACCTCTGTCTAGTCCTTCAGGTCTATAGAGGTCATGCTATTTTATGTTAAGAGTTGTTAAAGCTCTGAAATCTTCAACTTAAACACTAAAAGGAACGTTTCATATGTAAAAATAAATGAAAATATTTTGACGATTTTTAAAAAAAAAACGGCATTCACAACCATTATGTAACTTATGTCAAAAAATCACAAATAATTAGTACTATAACCCCCTATAAGGATATTAGGGTTATCCCTGCCGTTTTCGAGATATTTCGATTTTTCATACTAGCTCCATACAAAATTTTCGTAAAAAAATTATAATTCCTTCGTTTTTGTGCAGAATCAATTCTGGTGTCATTTTTGTATATTGTTATAACTAATAGAAGTGATATCCGGCATAAAAAATGGCACTTGCAAAATAAAATGCCTAAGTCTATGAAAGCCGATTTTCGGCCCACCGTGGGGCGGGAGGGACTGTCAGACTTGTACTGACTAAAATCCACGGTGTCCTTCAATAGCCCTTTATGTTCCGGGGTCACGGTGATGGAAATAAGTCCCGTGACCCCGGCAGGCTTTGGCCCTCTGTGAGGGGGCCCCGTCATTATTAGTAAGTACCTAAAGTACGACTATTAATTCGAGTCCGTAAAATGACAAGTGCAACTGTCACTGATACTATGTTTAGTACATTTCTATAATGAACAAATGTCATTTTACTGACTCGAATTACCTATTTATGTCTTAATACATCCCAGGTCGACGGCGCTTCGTGTTCCACGCGCGCCTCAAAGAGCGTCAGCATAATGGCGAGGTCTAAAGCCTGCCGGGGCCGCGGGACTCATACCATCACCACGAAACATGAAGGGCTATTGAAGGACACCGTGAATTTTAGTTAGAAGGTCCCTTCCGTCCTGCCCAGGGTGGGAGGACTCATTTGATGATTTTAATACGAAAAAAAAATGTATTAATACATGGTTGACAGTGATATTTGATTAATAGAAACTGTACCCTTAGCACGAGTTTTCAGTATTTGAGACGTAAAGTAAACTGGAATTTTGACAATTTCAAATTGACAATTATCAAGGAAAAAAATAGTTCCTTCTTCATACACCAGAGGCACTGTTCCATTTTTTCATACAAGAAACGCTGTAAATACTGGAAAGATTTTGTAAAGTAAAATAGTGAAAACTCGTGCTAAGGGTACTGGTCAGGGGTGCTAAGACAGGAAACATCCACGTGCGCCCGTGGACTGGAGTTCCCTCTCGGATATGTCCGGGGGGAAGACCAGTTTTTCGGGCCGGTGCAACCTGGGATGCGGGCAAAAACTCTTCCTTAGGCACTGTGTGCCTAAGGGGTCTCTTTGCCCGTATGCGAATAGCCTGTCGTGTGGACGCTCCAACGCGTGTCCCTCTGATCAGCAGAGGGCACAGCGGCGGAGCGGGCTTGCGGACGGTGAGTAATGGGTAGCTCGCCGTCCGACCGAGGACAAAGCCCGGGTCGGTGGCGCGTCGTGTTTCGCGCCAAATGCCTGCTGGGGTCGCGGGTTTTTTCTTAACCCAGGATACCACGGCCCTGGAACGTAAAGGGCATCCGAAAGGAACACGGGTGGATTTTAGTCAGTAGATAAGAGTCTGACAGTCCCTTCCGCCCCACCCAGGGCGGGAGGACTCATTTGATGATTTTGCCACCTAAAAAAAAAAAAAAAAGGGTACTAGTCAATTAATAAGTACGTAGGTTAATAGTGTCTTATACCTCCGAGAAGTGAACAGCTTTTTTATGCCGTTTCTATCTCATTTTATAAATTAGAAAAAATAAAGAAATTTTAATGGATTCAAGTTCTGTAAAAACAGATTAGAGCCAATGTCATCTTCAAGTTGATTTAATAGATAAAGAATTTACATTATATTAAACTTGGTTTTTAGATTTTGTTTCTGACTACTAACAATTTTTTGGGTTCCGTTTCGGCATGATCCTAACTGAACCAATTACTTAAGTTTCGTACTTGCAACAGTGTATGGGTGGCACTCGCCATAGATGCACGTGATAATTGAGGGATGAATCAATTGACGGCAGCACGGTGGGTGCAGTGGCTGAGCGGTCGACTTTCGAATAGAACGTGACACGCAACACTTTATTTGTATTAGTCAATTGGACCTCATAATAACGATAAGTAATCATGTTTCTATGTGACTTTTCATTTTTAAGTCAGTTGTTTGTGAGATAGGTACTGCACTATGAAATATGGTTCATGCGACAATACCTTATCATCACGGAACCCATCACTTGGCGAGGTATGACATGCATGTCGCCTTTTTTTACTGGCAATAACTAATTCAGTCATGCGGTTCTAACAAAAAATCTATTTTTATGAATATTTTTCCTGTTACCTATTGCTTTCTGTCCCCAAAGTCACCCAATATGTCTTTCAAGCTAAACTAAGACGTAAATACATACCTAATTATTTCATATGAATAGATTTTTGAAACATAAAATGTTGTAGGTACACAATATTCTAAGGTTCGCAATCGAGAGGCGGCTAGTTCTAATGAAGCGACAACTTTACCGAGCGATTGAGGCCGTAATCAGCAATACACGCAAAAACATTAAAATATAATCTCTTTGTACTTATACACACGAATGTTAACCTTTTTATGGTCCCATCACCAATTCATCACATAGATACGTCTAAAGAAAATAATCTAAAAGTGATGGATCATGGATCATTAATCATGATCGCGGAGGCAGGATCACAGGTCTGCGGAATTATTCCCAATAGGGCTGGGAATAGTTTTCCCACTTGTCACCAGGGTGACAATTTGTGCCGACTGTTCCATTTGAAAACTGACTAGTGGGGACAAATGGGAAGTCTGTTTCTCAGTTGACATTGGGGAGTGGTGACATTTGGTCTGTAGCGTGAAAAGCGCATTGGTGAGCATGTTGCTTTAATCTGTTGAGACCAATACCTACTCTGCAGTTTGAGTGTGTCATACGGACTTTGTCGCCCCCGAATGCGTGGTGCTGGTACTTATCTAGGTTGAGCTTGTTAGGCTTGTTAGCAAGGTTCTCTAATTGTATTAAATTGATACACCGGGAGGTCATGGGAGTTCGAATTATTTGCCCGGCCTAAATATCGGTTTACTTGCTAAGTTTTCAAAATTACAGTAAAACCTGCTTAGATGAAAATGTAGGAAGTTTTCGTGGAAAGAATGCTCAAAAGATTAGAGCTTAGGTTCAGACCAAGAGAAGTTTGCATTGAAAATAAAATTGTGTTCTCTGGTTCAGCGAAATGATGAGCGAGCTTGAAAAATTTGACCTTTTGTACATTTACAAAACCTTTGCTCCTATTTGTTTTGGTAGTTTCATACGATAAGAAAGGGCTAGAAAATTCATGGACCGAGCAACTGAGTTTCATCATCATCATCTTCATCATTTCACCAGCAGGACGTCTGCCGCCTGACATGGACCTCTGTCGGCCTCCCTCAGATTTCCAATATGACGAGATTTTAATTTGTATATATTTGAGGAGAATGATTATTCCCGTAGGTGTAAGGATATCGTGGACGTAAATTATATCTCGGAGTATGGTATGTTTCACCATCTCTTTGATCTCTATTTTTTGGAGTAGAACGAAAGGACGAAGGAATCGGATTTGCTTGTCTTGCAGAGATGGGAAAACTCTAGTTTGATGGGTCAAGTGGATGCTCAACTCCAACTTTCATTAAATATACCTTTTAATTTGTCATCCGCAAATGTAACAAAAAGAGAAGTGTTTACAAATACTGGCAAAATTAAAACAAGTTTATTAGAATATCAACATACAAAACATCATAAACAATAACAGGTTTATAAAATGTCGCAATAGGTTTTTGATCGGGCAAATCCAGTTTGAATTAGGATTTTGAATAAGAAATAGAAGACATAATTCTAGGGTTACCTACTTGTAATGGCCTAGAGAAACCTAACCTAGACCCCGAGCAAGACGAATCAGTTTTCAGTATTTGAGACGTAAACTGGAACTTTGACAATTTCAAATTGACATTTTCAAGGAAAAAATTAGTTCCTTCTTCGCATACCATAGGCGCTGTTCCATTTTTTCATACAAGAAACGCTGTAAATACTGGAAAGTAAAATAGTGAAAACTCGTACATACTAGGGGTACAGAGAGGCGTTTTAGTTTCACGGCCTTTTTATTAGAGTGCCGTAATAATCGAAATAGGTAATTACAGTCCGAATTTAGATGCCATAGGTAATGAGGCTTTCGATTTGGCTTGACCGTTAGATCCGAGTTAGGAATAAAAACGTAACGTAACTTGCAACACGACAAGGGGGTCTCGCATCAGTCATCTTGCAACAAGGAGATCTCTGTCACTATCGGTCATATTACATTACTTTGCAAAGCTTTTATTGATTCTGTACTCCCGTACTGGCTGGGAACAAACTTCTGATAGCCGATGTCACCTGATTTTTTTAGGTACGCCGCCGCCGCTGGTCCCTTTTGTGTCTTGTGTCGGTGTATAAGACTGTTACGGGAATCTACTGTTAATCAGCTAAAAGTATTTTTTGTAATCTGAACACCGAAGCCTGAAAATCACACTTTCGAATAAGTACTGGGAGGAAAATTATGCGAATTTGACTGTTTTATAAAAACATAGCGGCTCGTCCCGGCTTCGCAGGGGTGGCCTATGTTACTCAGGCTGAATAAAGTTTTCTAAAGGTGTTTTTTTCTTGAATCGGCACAGTTGTTTTTGAGTTTATTCATTACAAACACACACACAAAAATACAAATCTTTGGTCATTGTAATATTAGAGTAGATATCTAAGATTGAAGAAGCTCTTTCAAACTTTGCAATGGTCGGAGAACATAATTCCCTATTACAACGTTAACTTAGTTAGCTTCTTGTTTCTTCTCGATTTACCAGAAAATAAAGCTTTCTTTTATGGTAAATCGGCACATCAGCATCGACACAGTAGCAGTGTATCAAAACAATAGAAGTTTCTAGCAAAATAAACTTAAAAGTCTTATTGTATAGTGGTTTAAATAAGAAACACTGTACAGAACCCTCTAATTCAGCTTTGAGATAATTATTATAAGTTTTTCCCCTTAACAGAATCCAAAAAAAAAGGATATCAACCTAGTTACCGGTTCCATTCTTCTGATTTTGGTATATAAAGCTGGACAATATAGCGTATCATGGTAGTAAACACTAAGGACTCAAAATGAAATACGTAAGTATCTCAAGTTTCAATATCTTATGTTTTGTGTCGTGATTTAAAATTATAGTAAAATTTTCTTTGTTTAGAGTTAATAATATAAGTTTGTATTTATGTAATATTTAGGTACTAGTGTAATCCTCGATCGATGACCTCTGAGATTAATTGCCAAAGTTGAAAACGTTGTTTGTCAGAATTATCATGAGAAAAAATTCTTAATGAATCCAGAAGGAAGGTACTTACATACGTCAACTGCTGGAAAAAGGCCTACCTAATGATGATGATTATTGATATTTATAAAAAAAAAATACTTAACCTGTCTTACCTTGTAGGTATCGTATTAGCTATCCCTACGTTCTGGTGAATCGTCCTGTCGACGAAACGACCAATGATGAACCGATCGTCGGTGAATCGTTGCAGATTCGTTCTGGTGGTCAGGCAGTCACTCCATATTTCTCGTAAATACTCGTTTTAAGCTACATCCAATTAAACAGGAACCTCAACATACGCAAAGGCTAGGCTGATGATGTGTAGGTACTCAAAGACATGGGGCCCATTTTATTGATATCCCGTTTGTTTCAGTTTGGATTCTTGGCACTGTTGATTTGCGCCATCGTGGCACTGGCTAGTGGCTCTCCGTCACCTGGTGGTGGCGGCGGCGGCGGTGGCGGTGGCGGTTGGCGTAAACCGGCACCAGGGGGTGGTGGCGGCGGCGGCGGCGGTGGTGGTTGGCGTGACGCAGCTCCAGGTGGATATGGCCGATAAAGCTGACACAAGATGGAATCTGACACAACCCTGACGGATACGGCTACGGACTTCTTATAAAAAAAAAAGTCTACGATCAACGAGTTTGTTTCACTCAAATCTCGTTTTTAATAGGTTAATCAAAAATCTAATGGCGAGACATTCATGTTTTTATAATCTAATATATATTTTTTCATAAAAGTAATTAAACATTGAGCTAAAATTGTTTGTTATTAATTAACCTCGGAAAACAAAAAGGCACCATGCACATGCAGGCACGCACCGATTGCGTGAATAGGAGGGTTATGGTTTTATTGTATGTACTGTCTGACAGACATTGTCAGACAGTAGATACATAGTAGTAGATACAATAAAACCATAACCCTAAGAATCTAGTTCTGTAAGGTAACACAATAGCAAGTCCTCACACTTTTCTGAAGTCGTGAAATCTCCAGGAAAGCTTCAGTTTTGCTTTGTCAAGCTGTCATTAAAGCTTTTAAAGATCTTAGAATTAAGTTAAAAGAAGATATTTGGGGTATGCCTGTTAAAGTTTGTAAATCTGCAATAGAAATCGTTGCTCCTTTAGTTTTTATATTTAATAATAGTGTAGACCAAGGGGTCTTTCTAGTATACCCTTCCAGTTAGGGTACAGTTCCCCTAGCACGAGTTTTCACTATTTTACTTTACAGAGTCTTTTCAGTATTTACAGCGTTTCTTGTTAGAAAAATCGGAACAACGCCTCTGGTGTGCGAAGAAGGAACTATTTTTTTCCTTGAAAATTGTCAATTTGAAATTGTCAAAGTTCCAGTTTACGTCTCAAATACTGAAAACTCGTGCTAAGGGTACAAATGTTCGGGAGGTACCTGTGTCTTATGAGAAAGGAAGAAACGCCTGGGTGTCACCACTGCGTAGATCGCCCGGAGGACACAGTCGAGCATACGGTGCAGGATTGCCCCGCTTGGGCGGAGCACCGACGTGTCCTCACGGCGGCGATAGGCGGAGACCTCTCGCGCCCAGCACTGGTCGCGGCCATGCTGCGGGGCGAGACGGAGTGGGAAGCGGTCGCCTCCTTCTGCGAAGCAGTCATGCTCGGCAAGACGATCTCCGGCCACCGTAGGCGCGGGCATGCGGGCGGCGAGTAAAGGGCAACTCGCCGCCCGACCATGGACCATGCCCGGGTCGACGGCGCGTCGTGTTCCACGCGCGCCTCAAAAAGCGTCAGCATAATGACGAGGCCCCCTCTCAGAGGGCTAAAGCCTGCCGGGGTCGCGGGTCTTATACCATCACCGTGACCCCGGAACATAAAGGGCTATTGAAGGACACCGTGGATTTTAGTCAGTACAAGTCTGACACTCCTGACCTCTCGCCCTGCCCGGGATGGGAGGTCTCATTTGATGATTTTACCACGAAAAAAAAAAAAGGGTACAAATGTTATGAAATACAGCAAACAATAATATAGATCTGTATCAATTTTGCCTGTTTTTAGGAAGTAGAAAAATCGTAAGATACATAGTCCAGAGACTATCTTACCATTTCCATTATTAGCAAATAACCTATTCTGGTTGAACTAATAAAGTCTCATGATGAGTTCGTAGCATGGGGGCCAATGGCAGAATTAACTGAATAATTTCCTCTCAAGCGATAATTAGTAGAATGCATCAGAGAATTGTATCATTGTCATAAAGATTCGTGGACGTCAGCTGCAGTTCCGTTAGTAGAACAAGCAATGGTGACCTCCCAAACATGAAGAAAAAAAATGTGCATTCAGTCACATCCTCCCAAATGAAGTTTATATTTTGTGGTTAGTATAACGGCGGACTTAGGCTGAGGCTCGCTGCTGTATCTAAGTTCGCGTCGCGGCCTAGTGTAGCCTCAGCCTTAGGGAGGGTTAATATCTGAAGGAACATCCCTGCGTATACGGTCGCCGAACGCCAGAGCATATACAAATGTATAGAAAAACAATTGACCGTTTACACTCAATCGCTGATCCGTTAGTGCGTTTATGAATATTCGATGATACGTTCGGCCGATGTTTCTGTCAGATATGAACCCTCCCTTAATGCCTTATGCATTATCTGCTAGTCTACGAATGGGTAAAGAGTTATAAGTTTGATCACTTTGTTTGTGTGTCAACCTATGGTACCGTGGTCGTAGCTTTAAAACTGGTGAACCGATTTAAATGTTTCTTTTTTCAAAGCATTTTTTTTTGGGATTTTTCTTAGACAAATGATTTATCAAAATAAGTTATTGCCGTTTCAGGTTCACCTGTTTTTTTGTATTGTGATGCGTTGGTTTCTTTTCTAAATTGAAATTATGAATATTCTAAACAAATACAACAAAATTAACTATAGATAACTATAACTATAAAATAATTCCTTTTAATTGAATCGCAAACATCTACACGGTGACATGTTTTCAAGTCCATGAGAGTTTTTTACATATAGAAACGCTACTCTACACTAGGAATTTGTTTCATGTTGTGGTTTTTTTCACAATCGCGAAAAGCTAGACCTAATGCAACTATTTATCAACCTGAGCCCACGTAACTAATTAATAAACTTAACCTGCAAATACTTACAAAAGGGGTGCGTATCACTCGCAACCGTGTATGTAGTAACATGTTTCTGCGTACCTATAATGCTATTCCTATTAGAGGACCCGATACTCAACCATATTTTCTAATCCGGTGCAAACATGGGACACCTATTTACCTGTCTCGATATAATGCCTAAAGTTTACGCAATTTTTTATAGTTTATCGAAGCTAGCTGTAATTTCCACCCTCTTTCCTTTCCAACTTGATAGTCAAGCGCTCAGTTTTTTGCCAACTATACTTAGTCTGAGCTATCAGGGGAGAAAATCAAAAGACTTGTTTTTTTTTGCGTGGTTCATCTTATTTATCAAAACGTTTCAGATTCATCGACCATATCCATATCCATAACCACCTGGAGCTGCGTCACGCCAACCGCCACCGCCGCCGCCGCCACCGCCACCACCTGGCGCTGGGTTGCCACCACCGCCGCCACCGCCACCACCACCACCTGGTGCTGGAGAGCCACTGGCCAGTGCCACGATGGCGCAAATTAACAGTGCGAGGAATCCAAACTGAAACAAACAAGTTATTATTATTAAGTTGGGCTTCAAACTTAGCATTAAGTAGTTACACATCAGCAGCATCAGCAGTTAACTCGTTCTATAAAGTCAAGTCCACAATCGTCAATATTACATTTTATTCCACTTTAAAAAAAATAACATCATATTTCTACGGCTCAGACAATTTTATTCGCGACTTCCATGGAATAAATTTCCTTTTCCCCAAGTGCATTGAGTAAGATCGTCTGCCTTCGAAAGACCAATGTCCTGTTAGATTAAAGACCTTTCTTCTGAATTATTTTAAAAATACAATGACAGCTCTAGTCTATCTTTGTCTGCTAATCAGAAAACTAGTCATCGAGCATTACTTTAGTAAATCTTCTTTGATAAGCTGGAACAGTTATGTCTCAAAGCTTATAATATAACGTAAGTGCAAAGCAAGGCCGGATTTTTAGGAATTCTGAGGGGGTCAAAAAAGGGATGAGAGTTTGAAAGATTTCAATAGATTTACTTGATAGTTAGAATGTAGACTTATCAAACAAATTGAAATGTTAAACAGTATTTCGAGATATTTGGAAAAATTAAACCCTAAGGGGGTAATTCAACATGGCGGACTAAGATGCGGGCGAACTGCTCTAGTATCACGTAAATAAATGTAAAAGGTTTCTTTATAAGCTCAATAAAAAGTAAGCTGAAATTTTACTGCAAATGCATTAAGACACAACCAAAAAAAATAACGTGTACTTTAAAAAGTTTAGATACTTACGTATTTCATTGTGCGTTCTTAGTGTTTACTACGATGTTATGATTCGTTGTTTAGCTTTATATACCCAAATCAGATCAAAATAAAACTCAAACCGGTATTAAATTTTGAATCCTCGTTTCTTGAATCCAAATTTTGATTAATTGAGGAAAACTTTTAATTATCTCAAAAGTGAATTGGGAGGGTTCTGTATATTCTACTTACTTATTTAAATTTTATTAACTGTTTGTTCCCAACTATGTTGTGCTTTGATTTTGATGAATTTTTTTTCACCAAGCATATTAACAAAAGGTTGGTCAAAAGGCCGCTGCGCTGAAATGGGCTTGGGCCGGCCACGTCTGCCGCATGCCTAATGAGCTGTGGGCCAAAATAACCACTTTGTGGAGCCCTGACACAGCCAGAATGCGTCGCGGCAGACCTCGTAGAAGATGGCGGGACGAGCTTAATAAAACCAATGACCAGTGGTCCACTTTGGCCCTGGAGCGTGAAAACTGGAGATCATGGGGAGAGGCCTTTGCCCAGCAGTGGGATGATATAGGCTAACAGTAACAGTAACAGTAAGCATATTAACATCATATTTTGAATAAACTAATTTTTTTTTTTTTTTTTTTATTTATTGATTAATTTCAGGCAAAATACCCATACAAGAATTACAAAAAAAAATTGGATCATTGGATTGTTACAATGTCATAAATAATACTTAAATACAAAAACAATAACAATTAAAACAATTTATAATTTTTTTCATAAAATTACCCACCTGTTTAATAAAACTTTCTTTTTTGTGATTTGTCAGTAAGGATCACGATATTCACGATCGTAACCAGGCAAAACGGATAAACTTTATATTGCATAATTCATTAATAACAATTTTATATATACAACTGGTTTCCAGAAGGTAGGTTTTTCGTATTATCATTTGGATTCCAAAAACAAAAAAAACTAATCTTGTTACCGGTTTCAATGCTCTCATTTTTGGTATATAAGCTGAACACTAGCATGCCATCGTTGTAATTACTAAGAAATCACAATGAAATACGTAAGTGTCTAAAGTTTTTTTTTGTGTCGTGATCAGTTTCTCGCTGACTGCTAAGGTTGGATTAGCAGTCAATGTCGGCAGACTAGACATTAAAAGTAAATTATAAACTCAAAAAAGTAAGCTGAAAATTGACCGTATTCAATCTACAGTTTTTCAGCTTATATTTTTGAGTTTATTAAATAAGGGCTGATGTTTCAATAGACAGATAAATTTTATCTGAGGAATAGAAATGGCAGTTGACAGGTTACCTATAGAAAATATGTCAAATCGCAATTTTTATTGCTCAGATTAAAGTTTAGAATCTGACTTTTGAAAAATCAGCCCTGAAGCTAATATTATTTTTATAACATTTACTAAAACATTGCCAGATGTCTAGTCTCCCCTGATATTGACTGCTAAGATTGAACTAGAGCTGTCATTGCCTATCTCAATTCACTTGGTGAAAAGGCAGAGCAGACGAAGTTTAAAAAATGTAATTGTTTACTTAACCTGTCGTATTGTATTACCCAGTAACTAGGTCCTTGTGGTCAGATAGGCAGTCGCTCCATGTTAAAAGCTAGTTTTTAGCTACAGCCAATTAGTCTGGAAGCTAACCTGAACATAGTAAGGACAGATATTCTACTTAGGGCACCTGGCACTTACGAAAAATTAAAAAAAAAATCGTAAGTGCCAGGAGATTTACGTGGAGTAGATAAGGTGCTAGCTCAGGTGCCATTGTCAGCGGGTGCCCTATAGGGAATACCTCAGTAAGGTGAAGGCGAGGCTGATGATGTTTGTCTACTCGATGCTAAGTTTGAAGCCCAACTTAATAATAACTTGTTTGTTTCAGTTTGGATTCCTCGCACTGTTAATTTGCGCCATCGTGGCACTGGCTAGTGGCTCTCCAGCGCCAGGTGGTGGCGGTGGCGGTGGCGGCGGTGGTGGCAACCCAGCGCCAGGTGGTGGCGGTGGCGGCGGCGGCGGTGGCGGTTGGCGTGAAGCAGCTCCAGGTGGCTATGGATATGGATATGGCCGATAAATCTGAAAACACCAAAATAAACAATCGCAATGAATATGGTTAGAGAATAAATAACTACTTTGTCTACGATCAAAAAGTTTCTGTCTCCCACAAATACCGTTTTTGTTTTTTTTTTACTTCTGGATAATTTGTTGTCTGTTGGATAGTTTTTTCACAAAAATGAAATAAAAGATCGAGCTCAAATTGTTTGACCTTCATTAACCTCCGACCCCTTGGCATTATTGTAGCAGTTTTCGATAATGTCGCGCTTTTATTGGGGCTTTCTAAAACCTGCCATCTATCACATAATGCGGTGGGCATCCAGAAAAATCTCGTGCCGCAAAGCTGCCGAACAAATTCAGGAAATGTCTTATCATGGCTATTTTATGCCAAAACAGGATTGTTAGAGCATTTTTAATGCAATGAAAGAAGAAAGAAAGAAAGAAAAGAGATTTATTGTGACACACACAAGACAAAATAAACAAAATTACACGAAAATAAACAACATAGAAAAACAAAAATCAATAAAAGAAAAACAAAGGTAAAATAAAAAAAAACATAAACAATTTAGTCCTGTGCGAGGCCAAAAGGCTCCTACCTCAGCATGTGCTGTGACAATTAACTGTCACAGCGCTGGTTTTCTGGTAGGCCCCAAAGTGAAGTCACGGTCAGATACGTACCTACATAAATAATAAAACAAAAAACAATAATAATTAAACTAAAAAATAAATAAATAAAAAATACCAAATCGACACCCGACGTAACAGTTTGTCCATGCCATGGGATGGCAACACTGAAACAGACGCGGGCGCAAACTATTATGTCATTCATTACGTGAAGAGAAAAACCAAAACATTAATATTACAAGTGAGTGTTAAATTATAAAATAGTGTGTGATAAAGATTTTAAATAATTATAATGATTTCGTGAATGCCATTGCATTCACGAAACCAGTTCCAAATGCCATTTATCCGATGTGTGGTCTCGTTTTTAAAACTAATAATAAAACTTCTTTAAAAAATCCCCCAAACTATAACAAAAGAACTGATGACCTTCGACGGTCGAATCAACTTAAGAAAAAAATGCATTCAAATCGTACATCCCTTTAAAAACTACGGTGCCACGGACAGACATACATACATAGCGGTCATAAACAGCCCTCTTCTCTTGCGTCGGGGTTTAAAAATACCCCTTATCCTTTTTTCAATTTTATTGTGCGATTTTGTCAGATTTGGTTATTCAAATCTTTTGAAAGTATGTAAAAGTGAACCAAAAATTACATTAGTAACGAAGGTCGCGGGTCTTATACCATCACCGTGACCATACATACATAAAGGGCTATTGAAGGACACCGTGGATTTTAGTCAGTACAAGTCTGACAGTCCCTCCCGCCCTGCCCGGGGTGGGAGGCCTCATTTGATGATTTTACCACGTTAAAAAAAAAAAAAGAGAATGTGTTAAGTACTGCCATCTCCGTTGCAGCTGCAATGAGGGATTTTCTTTTGATTGTTGCCCTAGTCGATGGATAGATGACGCTGAACTTGGTATGTTACTGCAATGAACGGAACGTCGTAATTTTTTGATTTTTTTCACTTGATTGTAATTTTGAGATCTTAAAACGTAACGTACATGTCATGTAATTGTCAGTCACATCACATCACACGATTGGCATTTGGAAATAAATAACAACAAGGAAAAAGAAAAAAATATTCATTGACCAGTCTTTTTAATTTATGAATTTTCCACGCCATAAAGAAAATGAGCCAAGAGAAAAAGAAGAGAAATCTGTGCCTCGTGGATTTGTGCAAAAATGAAGGCTTAAATCTAGTAACGTAGTCAGTTCAACGCCATCTACAGAGTTCTTAGAAATTACTTTTATTTTAATATTCGAAAAAGAAAACTTCTCATTATAGCATCTTACCCTTTTTTTTTTTAGGTGGTAAAATCATCAAATGAGTCCTCCCGCCCTGGGTGGGACGGAAGGGACTGTCAGACTCTTACTGACTAAAATCCACGGTGTCCTTCAATAGCCCTTTATGTTCCGGGGTCACGGTGATGGTATAAGACCCGCGACCCCGGCAGGCTTTACCTTTCGTACCCTTAGCACGAGTTTTCACTCTTTTACTTAACAGCGACTTTCCAGTATTTACAGCATTTCTTGTATGAACAGATGGAACAGCGCCTCTGCAATGGTGTGCGAAGAAGGAACTGATTATTTTTGCTTGAAAATTGACAATTCGAAATTGTCAAAGTCCTCTCGCCCTGGGGAGGTCTCATTTGATGATTTTACCACGTAAAAAAAAAAAAAAGGGTATGAAAGGTCCTGAATTTACAGATTTTGATAACAATTTAAAAACAGCAAACGTTAGCCATGATCACTGTTATTATTACATCTTTAACAACAAAATGATAAATAGCTAATAGGAAATTCCAGTGATATTTAATATAGAAAAAACAAAAAAAAACTTTACTATTAACAATTTGCTCTATTTGGTTTTGTGGTAAGGTTTAAAGGTTATTTGAACTCATATCACCAATAAGATGGCGTCATTCTATAATGACACACGCTACATAATGCCTATGTATTACCTATAGGTACCTACATATGTATAGCGTATTTTTTATTGTTTTGTTTATATTTGATTTATTTATTTACTGAGAAAAAATACATAAAAATTATATCATTCTAAATGGTAATGAATCGTTGTTTATTTTAATTAATCGTATTTTTTTTTGCCATTGATTTTCCATGGTTGGGCAAAGGCTTGTCTTTATCCTTCAGAGTACTATTTTCAAACGTTACCTCGAACAGCAACTGCAACTTAGTCCTAGACCTCGGCGGAGACATCAGTCTATCTTGATGTAGCAACCGTTCACCGAATGACCGATTCATCACTGGACTATTCGCAGTCAAGACGATTCATGTCCATTTCAAAAAGACTGTTTTAACAACGGACTTCGCCGACAGGATGTTTCATTTATCATGTCCTCTTCAACGACAGACTCTTTCAAAAACGAGTCTTGAAACGAACATAAATAAGAACTTTCTTCGATTGATTTTTCTAAGTTGTCACGACACAGCTTTCTTGCTAGTACTATAATTAATTAATGTGGATGTGTCTGAGGATGGATGGATTGATGGATGTTTTGAAGCAGCTGCTAATAGCTAGTCTGTCTGTAATAAAAATTTGATATTGATCACACTTAATAAAAGCAAGTAGGTACTCTTGGCTTGAGAATCTCTTCCATTTTATTTTTGCTATTTAATTAAATAACCTTAATTTATTTAGTATCTACTTTAATTTATTTTCTTTTATTTTGTGGTTACCTGATTGGTGACTCCTTCATCTGCAAATACGAGTATTTCGTATATAAAAGCTGTGAAAAGCAATGCATTTCAATCAGTGTTCTTTGGAAATTTCAACAATGAAACTAGTAAGTAAACTTGCTTGATTTTTTAGTAGTAATTAGGGTTTGGAATTTATTTACTTGTTTCTTAAGGCCCGTTCCCGACTTTGGTCTAAGCGGTAAGTGGAGTGCTGGGCGGCATGAGTAAGACATGTGTTACACGAACTTCTCAACTGCGCTGCGGCGCCTCGTGGAATTTTCAAACATTTCTAACGATTCTTCTTATTTTACCGCTCGCCGCCCCGCGTAGATACATCGTTCACAGCGGTAAGGTCGTGTTCGGGCCAAGGACTTAAGCGCAGTATAAGGGTGAGGTCATACGCGCGTAATTTTGTGAGTCGCAGAATTTGGTGTTTTTTTACAGTGCAGACTACTCATTTTGCGTTGTGAAAGACTTTTTATAAGTAAACGACCGAAATTCTATGACTCACGAGTCAGAAAAATTGATACGTTCGCTTGGCCTCACTCTATTTCGTTTGCGTTAATTTAGTCAATTTTCATAATTATAAATTGGTGCCCAGATGCGCAAGTCATATATAGTTTCAGTTGCCACCTGCCAGTTTTTTTTTCAGGCAATACAGAGGTCTTATTTTTGTATTTGAAATCCCATCCAGATTCTCTACATCGGCGTCTTGGTGTGCGCCATACTAGCGCTGGCGCGTGGCGAGACGCTACAAAGAATTCGGCGCAGTCCTGAACCCATTGCAGCCCCAGGGCCAAATCCCAATCGGGGCGGATATGGTCACGGGGGCGGATATGGCTACGGGGGCGGCTATGGTCACGGTGGCGGATATGGCCACGGGGGCGGCTATGGCTACGGGGGCGGCTGGGGCCGTCGGTGAAATGTGAAGAAAAATATTTTTTTATGTTTCAAGTATTATGTGATCGATTTTCACCCTATTCAACTGGGTTTTGTTGAATAAATGTTATAATTATGTTTGATTTTTGCTGCGCTTTTATTTTTTCCATAGCCATATAGATTTTATGTTTTTCCATTTTTCTAGCCTGCTCTGTTTGAGACAAACTCCTTTCTCTAATACTCACGCTCTGTGATCGTTTCTCTCCAAACGGTTAAACAGTATTGGATGAATATTATCGGTTCTCCTGTTCATCAATTATACTTACTTTTTTTTTTCTTTTATTTCAGGCAACTAAGGCCCATAATACCTAAATACATAATAACAGTGTGTAATAAAAAATAATAACTATAAACTAATACATATTTTAAAACAATTAACTTAAAACACAAGAACTGATAACTGAAAAGAAACGTGTTTGATTATCTGGGCCATAAAATAAATATCTACTTAGTACCTAACATGGCATGATAGCACAGTATACTAGTATGTAGTTTTGCTATAAAATATCTGGACGACTAACAAAATCCTCTATAGTTAGTCTAGGTTTATTATGAAGTCACATTTAACATATTTCAGGATAGCATCTACTACACTAATATTACAAAGAAAAATAAGAATGAACTCAAAAATACTTTTGTAAACTTGAATTTAAATTGAGAAAAAAAACAGTAGTCCTTCGAAATGTCAAGTAGTAATATTACTTAATTATAACTCCATTTGGTTAATGTAGTTAAAAAATATACGATTACATTTCGGAATATCCGCAATCTCCAAAACAATAAGGAATTTCGAAAAACGTTAAAAGGAGCCTCGAGGCCGATTTTGACGAAAACTAAAACTGCTTATTGGATTTTAGAAAAATAAATAATCCTGACCAGGAATCAAACCTACTGATTTTGGAAATAAATTCACACTCTGTACTATTACACCTTTCGATAGTGTTGCTAATAAGGATCAATTTCTGGGAGGTAATGATAATATAGATACGGCAAATTTGGGTAGATGGAATAAAACTAAGTAAACGATTTGAATACACCACGCGTTTATTTTTAAATTATAACTATGGACTGCCACAGATTTGCAGAAAATTCGCAGTTATGTAGTTCACATGTAACATCGTAAAGTATCCTGTAGCGTCTTTTTGTATGTGTGCTGGAAACTTAAAAACTATCGAACAGATTGTTAAACAGTTCACACATAGATGTAAATAGATGTAATGATTCATGAGGAATATTGTTTGGTATAAATCACTATAGCTTTGTGTAGAGTTCGCTATAATATAATTAAAAATATTGAAACTGACGAAAAAGAGACATCCAGACTGGGAACTTTTGTGAGAGTGTTCCCCGTAAACCATCGGTCTTAATTCCTCTAAGTTGTTGATGCCGGTCGCGGACGACCGTCATATATTCTTTACCTCTCAATTCGTCTATAAATAAATTCTGCCTATCTTTGCACACTTACATTAAAATTAGGTTTGTGAAACCTACAGTTAAACATGATTACGTGCTTTCCACATCTCACTTGCGAATACCAAAATAGACAAAACTGTACCAACAAATAGAATCGCGAAAGCCGCAAGTTGGTCCTGTAACCTTATTTGAAAAAAAGCTCGAGGTTCGATATCATGTTGGACCTTTGAATCAGCTATATCTAGCATTAGTCGAGTCCTTTTGTAGTACATTGTTGGAAGTCCAGCTTCGCTCAGCCGTTCTGTCAGTACTTGAAGTTCCTCGTAGAATGGGAAGCCTAAGGAACAGAAACGACATTAATAAAATTAATGTTAGCTACTTATTAAAGTCGTCAACTTGACTACTTCATACCCGCCGACCGAAGTCAAGCAATAATACCTGATCGAGCAATGTAGGACAAGTAGTATGTGTGGAAACATTCTTCCACTACATCGATGAGAGGCGAGTCATCACTATCCGAAAATGACTTGGTAATTTCTAAGTTAGCGTCTGATTTTCTGTCTACGGTGGCTGCGTCTGCGTGTTGCAGAATTATTCCTGAAGCAGTTAATTGAACATGATGTAAAGGTATACCGTAGTTGTTTTTTAAAACTTGGAAAATTATCTTTGCCATTAAGCTTTGGGTCTCTTTTTATAGATACAGACTTACCAAGGCGTTCGCCAGGAATCAACTGAGCTCGTTCAAAGAATTTAGCTTGTAGTTTGTCTTCTGGATCCCTTATTTGTTTCAAGAGTTCTCTCATAGCAGGGGAAGTGTACAAAGTGAATCCAGAGGTATACAGCTCTTTCAGAGTTTTTATTTGATCAAACCGTTTCACAGTCGTATAGACTCGGCTCAAATGACCCTGAAATATAAAATTAATAGTAGTAGAATGTATTATATTAATATATTATATTAATGTATTATAGTAAAGTAGGTGGTGGTAGACTTTAATAAAACCTGGGTGGAAGAGATTTTAATGGTTAATAGGTACTAGGAAATGGACCATGTGTTATTGACGTTAGTGCGATGAAGAAGACATGGTCACATAACATGCATGTAAAACATATTTTGAAATTGTAAATGTTAGTTTTCTTTTCTTGTTATTCAACCCAGACTACGACGTGTTTACGAATAGTATAACTGAAATTATTACTTTATTAAGCTTCAACTTACCTGATATAAAGCCAGAAAAAAAACCGAACCGAATAAACATGTGCACTTTAAAACAACCATCGTCCTTATCTTCATGTCCGAATATCCTAGCATAGTTGTCATCACAGAGTCTTGCAGGTATTTACAAAATGTCATTGTCTTCGTGTCAGTCATTCTTTTATTGATCATCGCCGTAGCCCACATGATGAAACCTATACCCATTAGCACTGCAAATATAAAGCCCCACAGCGCTGGGGTAAATACATTGAACGCGCCGTGCCATAGCGGTATCACATCAGGTCTTCTTACAGCAGCACATAAAGTATCGGTAAAAATATAATGCAAGTAATAAATATGTTCATCTGAATAGAGAGTCATAAATCTCGAATTGAAGGATATGTCCAACTCGCTACGAATGATACAACCCAGAGCACCGGTTACGTTTCCAGGCGTCACATAACCGTAGCTGTTACATTCTTCATTTTTAGTAAAAGATAGTTTAAATTTTGAATGTGAGAGTATGTCATGCATTACCATTCCGTCTAAACCACAGAACCCATTCGTCAAGTTAAAGTTGTACTTCATATAATAGTGTATATTCTTGCACTCTTTTATAGATGTTGGATACCTGTCGAAGATGCTCGCCTGTATAGGATAACCGTCAGATAGCTTTTCACCACTTTTCTGAATAGCTGCAGTAATGTCTTTTAATTGAGTAGCCTCAACTAATTTAAGAGATCTGTCGTATAAATTCCTACCAGATGGCCTTTTCCCGTCATAGATGACCATCTTGTGTCTACAGGCAAAGGGGAACACTACGCCAACCCGCATGATTTGAAACCTGTGCCATAAAGTGTTCATGATGTTGTCCAAAACCAAAAAATCTTTTGTATTCATAGTGCCATTCTCACATTTGAATTTTGTGTCACCGGTAACGATAAAGTAAAGTAGAGACCAGTTGGATCGAATAAAAAAACGTAATAGAGTAGAATTTACTATTTTTGTGTCTAAATATCTAGTCATAATCATGACGTTTGGATTATCAGTGGACCTGCGAAACTTCCTGGTCACGTTAAGCTTTATAATTAAGTCCGATCCATACACATTAAGTAACACAATTGATTGATCAGCAAGACTGTTTTTCAGGATGCATGTCTTTAGTTCAGGGTGAGGGTGGACGTCCATATCGAAGAATACTGTTTGTGTATAATTTTCAACTGGTAGCACTAGATGACATATTGGTACAGCTGGCTCCAGGATATATTTTGATTTGCAGATTGAAATTGAGAGAAATGTTGTTACGATTGGATACGCTAGCCACTTCATTTTTATGTTAAAAAATCAAAGAGCTTGAGTCCATTGTTTGTTAACAACTCACACTACATAAATGGCTCGTTAAGAAGTAGTTAACACTCAAAAGCATGTGTGTGATGGGTTAATATAGGCCTGCTGTACCTACTTAGTTTTGTCAATACTACAACAATCGCTCACACAGAAATGATTGCTGTGTCAATCTATCAAATGCCTGTACAAATATTACTTGAATAATTCGTTAAAGATGAAGATGTCCTTACTTTAGCTACCTAATTCCTTACTAAAAACAATGATCCGACTGTACGAAACTTTCGTTGGTAACTGAAGCCTGCGAAGCTTCCTGAACATAACTATCAGATGTAGTTACAATGAAAACTGTTCCCCTTTATTTTTAGCGTCGTAGAAGCATCAAATGACTCGGAATCGACCGCAACCCAGGGCAGAGCGGGAGGGACTGTCAGACTCGTACTGACTAAAATATACGGTGTCCTTCAATTTATGTTCCGGGGTCACGGTAATTTGTGAGTCCCGCGACCAAGTCAAGTGGTGACTGAGTCCTCCACTCCTAGTGTGATCACCGCAGTTTACAGAGATCCTGTGGTGCCATTAACCAGGGGGGAAAGCTAAGAAGTTGGATCCGACCATCCTGGAAGGCCGAATTCTTGAATAAGTATGTCATGTTCCGTAATTGTTGTCTCTACAGAAAGCCATCGTGTTTAATATCGTCCATTTTGGAGATATTGTTGAAAGATAAAAATGTCAGTAGTTGTTAGTAAATAACATTAACTTAACATTAGGCAACGCTTTCGTAGTTATTGTTTGTAAACAACATCACACCAGTAATCTTCCATGGGATAGGTAGAGGGCTGATAATACACTAGACAAATGTGTTCGCTAGTTATAATGATAATAATAATATTCTACAACTATCACACAACGCCATCTAGTCCCAAGCTAAGCAGAGCTTGTGTTATGGGTATCTGTGTGTGCTTGTGTTATGACAACGGATAAACATACTCGTACTTATATATTTCTAAATACATACATATTATAGAAAAATTACACCCAGACATAGAACAAATTATTATGCTCATCACACAAACATTTTTCCTGGGTGGGAATCGAACCCACGATCCCCCGCATAGCAGTCAGGGTCACTAACCACTAGACCAACAGGCCTGTCAGTCAGTTAAGTATATGTTTGTTCTCATCTGGCGTGGTAGCAGCTGGTTATCCTACGCCGGCAGTTCAATAAAAGTCCCATAAAAAAAAAAAAATATTCAAAAAGAGGGGTGAGCTTCTGTAATGTAATGTCCAAGGGTTTACAGTTCAATCTGATGGAAACACTGAATAAACATGTTTTTTTTGTATTGGAGACTCCTATTGACTAAGATCCACGATGATCCTAAAATAGCCCTGAACATTCCGTAGTCATGGTTACCTGATAAGATAGTCCCGTGACCGGGTCAGGCTTTGGCACTCTATGGGGCCCCGTCAGATTGCTGATAGTTCTTTGAGGACGCCTGCCAACCTTGGCATGGTCTATGATCGGAAGGCGAGTCACTCATTGCATCCGCATGCTCGCGCTTACGTTGGCCGGGAATCGCCTCGCAACGTCCGATGCTGTGGGCATCTCCCGCGGCGTCTGGGTCGTGTGGTCGAGACTGGTCCGTTACCCACGCATACCGCCTCTTGCGGCCTTACCACGAGCTCTTAGGCTCTCTAGTTTAGGCTGTGGGAAAGAGACAGAGCTATACAAGTCGTCTAGCGTCATCGGTTTCCCACAGCCTAAACTGGATCGCGTTAAGAGGTCGTGGTAGGCCACCTGCTTTGCTAGCTTGACTGCTTCGCAGAAGGAAGGCTTCCTTTCCAGCTATATCGGTATAAATATAACTATCTTTTGCAACGTTGTCAATTGTTTTTATTTAAAGGCAGAGCCGAAACAAAATGATGAATTCATCACATGATCTAGACAATAAATAGTCATTACAAAAATGACCAGTCATTATGTAGAAAGTTGAATCACGATGACAACAAGTAAAAATATAAATGTTTAGCCCCCAATTTCAGTTTGTTGGGCTAGATTTCTAAGACCGATTACGATTGCTTCTATGAATATTTTTTAATATTCACAAAATTAAAGTCTACCGCGTTCATTTTCATTGTACTACTGTCATTATAACGGATTGACATAGAAAACTTTCTAAAATAATTAAAGATTGATAGATATATATTATTGATCAAGTACAAACACGATTAAAGAAGGACATAAGACTTCTTAGTAACAACTGAATCGAGAAGGTATTGAAGTGAATAGCTAGACGAAGAATGAACACAACACAAACACGAAAATGAAGTTCCTTGCATTTCTGATAGTAGTAGTGTTTCAGTCAATTACATGCTCTGAGATGAAGATCCAGCTGGCGTCAGTTGTAACAAGATGTCCGCTATTGTTACCAGTTGAAAATTATTCACAAACAGTATTCCTCGACATGGATGACCATTCTAATCAAGATTACAAAACGTGTATCCTAAAAAAATGTGTTTCTAAACAATCATCCGTTTTTTTACTAAACACAGATGTACATATTAAAATTAATGTCACAGGAAGCTTTATTATGACAAATTATAATCCTAACGTAATCATAGCAACAAAATATTTAACTACGAATATGTTTAACTCTACTGTATGGAAGTTTTTTGTCAAATCCAATTGGTCTTTACTATACATTGTTGTTACCGGTGAGAGCAAATTCAAATGTAAGAATGGCAAGATGACTCAAACAGACTTTTCATTCTTGACCGATTTCATGAACGCTTTGTGGCACAGCTTTCAAATCATGCGTGTTGGTGTAGTGTTCCCTGTTACATGTAAAAATAAGATGGTAATTTATGACGGAAAAAGATACTCAACACGAATTTTATACGACAGAACTATTAAAATAATTAATGCAACTTATTCTGATGAGATACATGAAGCAGTACAGAAAAGTGGTGAAAACCTAGCTCATGGTTATCCCATGCAGGCGGGCTTATTTTATAGATATCCCACATCTATAAAAGATTGTGAGAACTTACACTATTATGTTAATTTTAATTTGAATTTGACACTTGGGTTCTGTGGTTTAGACGGAATGGTAATGCACGATATCCTCTCACATTTAAAATTCAATGCATCTTTTCATCAAAATGGAAAATGTGACTTTTATGGCTATCTATGTCATGGGAATTTTAGTGGCGCTTTGTACTGCATCATCCATAACGAGATTGATATATCTTTTAATTCAAGGTTTATGATTCAGTATTCAAATGAACAGATTTATTACCTCCATTATGTTATGACTGATCCACTATGCGCTCTAGTAAAGAACCCTGGTCTTGTACCGCTTTGGCATGGAGTGTTTAATTTATTCTCTCCGTTGCTGTGGGCTGTGATAGGTGTGGTATTAGTGGCAATAGCTGGGATCATGTGGTTTACGGCAATGATCAACAAAACTACGACGGGCGCAGAAATATTGACATTTTGGAGGTATCTTCAAAACTCTGTGATGTCGACCATGTTAGGATTTACACCGATGAAATCAAAGACTTTGATAATGTTACGGAGCGCATGCTTATTTGGTTCCGTTTTTTTTCTGGCAATATATCAGGTTAGTAAATTATTTTGGCAATTAACTCGAAACTCCCATTTATGGCTATGAGATTTATTTAAAAAAATGGTAACGAAAATTAAAAAAAAAAAGCCTAACTGTGCCGTTTACCTGGTTTTTAAATGAAGTGTTATTAGCAAGGTGATACGTAACTTTCGAAGAATATAAAATTACTGTAGCAATCGATGGTTACTTCTTGTTATTTGATTTTCAGGGTCTGACTGAGTTTTAAAGGCTTATGATATGCATGCATGTGTTTTAGGAGGGGTTCAGTTTGGCAGCGTTATCCGTCTTAACAGGCAAGAACTCGTCAGCTTTTTAATTGTTTGAGTAACCGAGGCAAGGTTATAATCAGAAAGGAATCTATCGCAATGCTTGAAAATCGGTTTTTGATAACTAAAGAAAATAGGCGCTAGAACATTTCCCTGCAGTACACATCGTAGTTCTGTTATCTCCATCTGCTTGTATTGCTTCTTTGAAAGGATTAGGTGTTATACCTTAAGAAGAATCTCACATGGAACCCAGATAAATCCCTTATCGTTGATCATACTGGTTAGTTTTGCCAAAAGTCTTTATATTGACTGTATCATATGCCGCTGATAAGCCGACGAGGTTCACGCCTTCGATAAATAAATGGAATAATCATACTATTGTAATTGAGTCGCAGAAAACAGAGTTATACGTAGAGCGAGTAGATTCGTAAAGAGCCTCAGGGTACCAACTTCTAATAATATATTATGGAACATTAGCAGCGGCCCGTTGCTGCACATCCCTCTCATATTACATATGGCCTTCCCCAGGGTCCCATCAGATTTAACTCAATCATTTAGACGTGAAAATAGAATATACATAGGTACATGCAAACAAAACTCTATTGCATTTATAATATTGCAGAGGAAAGTAGTATGCATTTACTACGTTTTGCATTGTTCTAATAACGCATAACCTGATCCAAGAATCCATCTAATATCATTAGTTGTATTGATAAAGTATCCAATCTTATAAATAATCGTATGTTATTTCAGGGTCACATAAGCAGAGTGTATACAACAGTGGATCACTTTCGGGGCATAAAAACGCTAAACGAGCTTTATAATTCTGAGGCTACATTATATACTTCTGTGGGGATGAGAGATTTCATGAGAAACCTTCAGAACCCAGAAGACGAAGTAGAAACGAAATTCTTTGATCGAGCTCATTTGACACCTGATGATCATCGAGGTTTGTTTGGAAACTAATTAAAAACGAACGTAGGGTATCGGATCGCAAGTGTTTTTGCATAATTATGCACAGTAAAAACAAGTTTCACTGTGATGACGAAAATAACAATTCTTTATTTTTTTTTGTAGTTTTAAATGTGTTTTTTGGTTTTTACCAACTTCGTGTTTTCTTAATTGTCCACGGTAAAGTGTGAAAAGTCAGAGGTCAAACACATGTCTCATCAAATTTTACCTGAAGGTAGTTTAACGAGCCGGGGTCGCGGGACTGTCTCGCCAGGAAACGGTGGCTCTGATGCGTAAAAGGCTATCGAAGGAACACCGTGGATTTTAATCAGTCAAGTCGACAGTCCCTGCAGTCTCACCCTGACGCGAGGACTCATTTGATGATTATATCACGATAAAAAAGGTAGTTTAACGATATAGTCATAAATCATGGAATAAGAAGTCATCATACAATCAATCCACGATTGTCCAGCAAAGATTGCTCACGAATAGTCTCGGGATGCCATTTAGGAAGATATCATAATTTTTAAACTGTTGTCCACAGGAGTTATTGTAACAGATCCAAACGGTGCAATCATTGAAAGAAAATCGGACGCAAGGATGACAATTATGGAGCAGTACACAGACGATCATGGATTTCCCCTTATCGATATAGTGGACGAATGTTTTCATACATATTACTTGTCCTATATTGCTCGTAGAGGTAAAACCAGAAATCAAATTTCAATTCATCATTTTTGAACGATATATGAAATTAAGGAAAAGTATACTCAGGAAAAAAAAATGGGCTTCCCTCGCCAGGAGCTTCAGGTGTAATGTAGCATTCCAAATTCAATTGTGAGAATTACATTACATCTTACTTCCAGACTGACGAGCTGTAATAGGTCGCATAGACCCGTCGGACACATTTAACTACATGTAAAGCGTTACAAGTTGTACATACTCGTATCAAGGTATTATTGCATTACATTGTATCATTTTAAGATGCGTATTGCCAGATTCTCCTCTTTCACTGCATAATGCTCGAGCGGGTATCGTTACATTACAGGCGAATGCTCGCGGTGAGTGAGCACCTTAGCAGGGATTCTATTCAAGATCTTTTTTCGGGATAATCTAGTGCGGAAACAACTAAATTGACTTTGCCACGAGCCATGTTTTCATCTTCTTTGTTTTTTTAGGTTTTCCGTTTGTCGAGGATATTCAAAAGATAACAGAACGTTTAAATGAAGCTGGCTTACCAATGAAATACTACAAATGGACTCGTCAAATGCTTGAAATACGAAATTGGATATTCGAAAACAATAGAGAACCGCGGGCTTTCTCTAAAATAACTTTACGGGACCAATATGCGGCTTTTGGAATATTGTTTTCTGGTATTTTTGCGTCAATTATCGTGTTTCTAGCTGAATTGTGGATAGGCAGACGCCAAAATTTGAAATTGTATAAGCTGAGATCGTAAATTTTGTTAAAAATCTATCTTGCCAGTATTGCTTTGCTGAACGTTTCTGTTGTTTCATTTGCACTGAGTGAAATTTCTTATGGAGCACTGTTGTTTAGCCTGTTACGTTATTTTGAGAGTACATTGTTTTAGAAATAGGTATCATTAACATAAATGAGTGTTTTTCATAATCAATTTTACTTTTTTACTTAGTTTCCTTGCATCCCTCCCTAATCATCGACGTTTATCCAAGTCATCAAACTTCTTTGGCGATTTCCGGGCTCAACTGAAACACATATGGTGGCCGTGCAATCCGATGAGCATAAATCGGGATCATCAGTATGCCTTGCTGCCTATTTCGCTAACGCTTAAGCTGGGCGGCATACGCTTAGCTTTGCGATATCTATGATTCTATAATCACTTAAAAGTTTAAGACTAGAGTTCAGCGTGTCAAGTTCGGAAGTGGGCCGAATATGTCTGCAGAAGGACAGCCGGCGATGGCGAAGACATGTAATAAGCTGGAGATCACGTATAGGCAAAAGCAGTGTGGAACGGTCTGCTGATGAATTGTGTCTAGCAGGATGGATGCGGGTCATCCAGGGCCAGAATGGTTGGGGATGCTTTATGTTAGCTTCTTTGTGAGCGTTTCGCTCAGGTACTCAATTCAATTGAATTCATTTCAATTCAATTAATTTATTGACACAAGTAATTACATCTACAGTAATGAATTCCCTAACACTCACGCTAGTAAAAACTGTGTTGTAGGTGTTAGTCTCTTCCCTTTTATAAAGTGACAAAATTTTATGTCTGACAGAAATAATGACACAGACAAGCCCCCTTGCCACTACTTCTGACTTAATGCTTAAAGAACAAATAATAAAAATCTTAGTGAAAACATTTACTCTCGGCATTATTCTCATACAAATTCATGTTTTAGTGTAACGTGCAATTATTCACTCGTTCAATCCAAAAACTGTCGCGGAAAGAAAGAATTATTAACTTAAATGTTAGCTAGAGTAGGTCGATACTATTTATTAACAAATAAGTAGAAGCACTTAATTCTTTTTCCATATAAACTTGATAACCATAAACTATCTTCGAATCTAATGAAATTGTGCTGTCATGAGTCCATTCTGTTGGACTACAAAACAGACATTTCTGAATGATGAACAGAGATAGATAAATTGATAGAGATTACAAGCACAAGCATACACTCTTTTGATTAAAATTGAGCTTTCTGGGAGACGTTTGTTAGGACTATATCAAGTAGAAATTGATGTGAAGTGATTTGAGGATATATACATTTTATAACACCGAAATGAAATTCCTTGGACCTTTCTTTGCAACAACATTTTTCTCAATCTCATACTCTGAGTCGAAGCTCAACCTGGCGCCAGTTGTAACAAATTGTCAGCTATTGTTACCAGTTCCAAATAATTCACAAACTGTAATTCTTGCAACGGATAATCATTACCCTGACACAGCAATTATGTCATGCATTCACCAAGATAGTGTTTTCAAACAATCAGTTATATTACTAAACACATATTTTAGACTGAATGTCACAAGAAGTTTTATTTTGACTAATTACAATCCTAACGTTATTGTAACAACAAAACATTTAACACCGAAGATGTTCAACTCTCTTTTGTGGCGGTATTTTGTCAAATCAAATTGGTCTTTACTGTACATTGTTGTTACCGGTGAACAAAAATTCAAATGCAAGAACGGCACGATGACTCCGAAAGATTTTTCATTGCTAGAAAATACCATGAACAATTTGTGGCACAGATTCCAAATCATGCGTGTTGGCTTAGTGTTTCCCTTTGCATGTAGTCACAAGATGGTAATTTATGATGGCAAAACGCCTTCTACTGGGAATTTGTATGACAGATCTATTAAAATAATTAACGCTACTAATTATGATGAGATACAAGTAGCTATACAGAAAAGTGGAGAAAATCTAGCTCATGGCTATCCCATGCAGGCGGGCTTATTCTATAGATTCCCGACGGCTATCAAAGATTGTGAAAATTTACACTATTACGTGCATTTTAATTTGAACTTAACGTTTGGGTTTTGTGGGTTGGACGGAATGGTAACTTACGATATCCTCTCACATTTAAAATTCAATGTTTCTTATTGTCAAGACGAAAAATGTAATTTTTACGGGTACGGATTACAAGGGAATTTTAGCGGTGCTTTAGGCTGCATCCTGGATAAAGAGATTGATATATCCTTCAATTCAAGATTTATGACACATGAACGCAGTACGTGTTCAGATGAAGAAGCTAATTACCTACATTATGTTACAACCGACAAATTATGCGCTTTAGTAAAGAAGCCTGATGTTGTACCGCTTTGGCATGGAGTCTTTAATTTATACTCTCCAACACTATGGGCTGTGATAGTTGCCGTACTAGTTGCAATAGGTGGTATCATGCGGGCCACGGCGATTATAGACCAATCAATGACCGGCACAGAGATAATGTCATTCGGATGTTACCTCCACAATTCTGTAATTATGACTATGTTAGGAAATTCACCGATGAAAACAAGGAGTTTGCTTATGTTACGAAGCGCATGCTTGATGGGTTCTGTCTTTTTTATGGCTTTGTATCAGGTGAGTAAATAATTATGATTGGATCCTTTTGTAGAGGATGATTGTAGAGAATGATTAAAAAAAAAACTGAAGATGATTATTACAAAATTTAAACAATACGTTAACTCTGTTTGCGGAATATAGCTTAATATGAGTAGCGAGAAGGAATATAAAAGACTAAGAACGAGATCAAGTGTGCTATTGTATATAATACCCAGTAGCACATTTGATCTTGACTTGTTGAAATCATCAAATATCTCTCGCAATGTTTGTTAGAAACGTAAATATAATTTTCATCAGGTTTGACCAATTTAATTGATTTGATTCCGTCTTTTACTTGGCATCTCACCCAGGACTCGGGTCCAGCACCGACCCTCGTAATCTATCTGGAAAACTAGCACTATCATCGTATCGATCAACTATCGATAGTTTATAATTTGTAATCTTCAGACTATTAACTTCATTTCAGGGCCACATAAGCAGAGTGTACACGACAGTGGAACATTTTCATAAGATAAAAACGCTAAATGAGCTTTATTGTTCTGGAGCTACTTTGCATACTTCTCCAGGGGTGAAAAAATTCTTGAGAAGCCTTCAGAACCCAGAAGATAAACTACAAGAGAAATTCTTGGATCGAGCTCATTTGACAGCTGGAAATCGTGTTGGTATGTCATTATCATTTAATACGATGTGCACAAGTATCTAAAAAAGAAGCGTTTTATGGCGTACAAGGCGCCATAAAATTCGTTCTCATCGCTGTCAGCATAAAAAGTATTCAGAAAACTGGCACTGGCCCTGTCAAATAAACCACACATTGAAAATTACTAAATTAAATCGAACCATAATATTATCTGTCACTATAAAATGTAATAATTCCATTTATTGTCCCCAGGAGTCATTTTAACACAACCCGACGTAACAACTATTGGCAGGAAATCGGATGCCAAGATGACAATTCTAGAGCAGTACTCGGACGACCACGGATCCCCTCTCATCGATATAGTGGACGAATGTTTCTATACTGCTTATTTGTCCGCCATTGCTCGATCAGGTAAAACATAAAATCAAGTGGTGAAGAGTACGTATTTAGGGACTGCAATTGAACAACATATTATTTTCATCAAAATGTTTAGCCAGTCCAACGATCTTAACAATTTTGACTCAGTATATTATAGGTACACGATGCCTGAAAATGTTATCTGGAAAGAAAATATTTTTCAAAGCGAAAACAAAACCTATTCGATTGACTTTATTATGAGATACGTGAGCCATAAAATTATAAATATCTTTTCTTTGTACGCTCAGGTTTCCCGTTTGTCGAGGATCTCCAAAAGATTACAGAACGTCTAACTGAAGCTGGCTTACCAAATATCTACTACAAATGGACTCAAAACATGCTTGAAATCCCAAATTGGATAACTGAAAACAGTAATGAGCCGCGGGCTTTCTCTAAAATAAGGTTGAAAGATCAATATGTAGCTTTTGGGATCCTTGTTGCTGGTATTATTATGTCTTTTATCGTGTTCGCCGCTGAAATGTGGATAGGCAGGCGCCAACATTTAAAACTCTTTAAGCGAAGATCGTGAAGTTATAATATTAGAGGCGATGTATTTTTGCTAGATTTTAGTTTTCCGTTAGAAGTAAATCATTGAAGCACTGTTTTGGATACTTTGCAAGGTTTATGAGAGCACTGTAGTTTATAATTGGGTGATGTGAAATGAAATATTGTAGCGATTTACTAATAAATGTGTCCTGTACATTTATGTTGTTTGATTTCATCCTATCAGCCTGCTAATAATGGTAGGTATTAAAATGTTACACCAACGAAAGCTTTCAGAAAGAATTGCAATAATGATATTAATAACAACAATCATTTTAGAAAGGGCTCTCCCTTTAAACAAAGGTCATTTAGTCTCTACTAAGTGTAGTTCGTCTCGGTCTATAGTGAATAACATTTTAAACTCGTCAAGATTTGACAGTCAGTCTATCTCCTGTATTTTTGGACCGCCCCAAATACTAAGGATGGTATTACAAAGCTTATCTAAGTCTAGACCCAAGTGTTACTTAAAATAAGTTTGAAGCTACAACCAATCAGATAGCTTGAATCTTGTGGCGATAGACGAGACTTAGTAAGTTTATCCGTGGATTTTGAAAATTTGTTATAGGAAACTATGAAAACTAATTATGAAAAATCAATTAACCTTGTTTGATCATCATTACTTTATTTTTCGAAATACAGTAAAGATTATTTTTGAATATCAAGATTTTATCTTCTATGAAATGAAATGTTTCTAATTCAAGAAAAGTAAAGGTTAGATTCAGAGATTGCTGTGACATGTTAACAGATTAAAGTACGCAGTAGAATGAAAAACAGTATTGATATTGATAAGAATCATTGAAGCTTTTAATTTAATATAGGTGATATTATATGAAAAGTTTCCGTACACTCGTGAGAAAGAACTAGGTACAACAAGAAATGAATGTTTGTAACATTTAACGAGATATGATAGATTTTGTGACATCAAAATGAAATTTCTCGGAGCTCTAATTACAACGACGTTCCTCTCAATTTCATGCTTTGAGCTGAAGTACAAACTAGTGCCAGACGAAACAAGTTGTCCGCTATTGTTACCAGTTGAAAATTATTCACAAACTGTGTTATTCGATGTGGATGTTCTCACTCACTCTGATTTAAAAACGAGCATCCTTCAAGAAAGTGTTTCTATACAATCAGTTCTGTTGCTAAACGCAAATGTTAAGGAGACAGTGAATATCACAAGAAATATTATGACCCATAACAATCCTAACGTCATTATAACAACAAAATATTTAACATCGAAGGTTGTTGACTCTTTATTTTTTATCAAATCCAATTGGTCTTTACTGTACATTATTGTCACCGGTGCGAGTAAATTCAAATGTAAGAATGACACGATGACTCCGAAAGATTTTTCAATGTTGGACAATATTATGAACATTTTGTGGCACAGGTTTCAAATCATGCATGTTGGCGTAGTGTTCCCTGTTGCATGTAAACACAAGATGGTAATTTATAACGGTAAAAGGCCATCTGCCAAGAATTTGTATGACAGATCTATTAAACTGATTGATGCGACTAATTATGATGAGATACAAGTGGCCATTAAGAAAAGTGGTGAAAATCTTGCTCAAGACTATCCCATGTTGGCAGGTTTATTCTATAGATATCCCACTTCTATCAAAGATTGTGAGAATTTACACTATTATGTGCATTTTAATTTGAACATTACTCTCGGATTTTGTGGCTTAGATGGAATGGTAATGCACGACATTCTCTCACATTTTAAATTTAATGTCTCCTTTTGTGAATATGAAAATTGCAATGATTTTGGTTTTGGGGTAACCGATGGGAATATAACCGATACTCTGGGTTATGTCAATCGTAACGAGATGGACATATCCTTCAATTCCAGATTTTTAAAACTGTATTCAAATGAACATGTTTATTACCTGCATTATGTTACAACTGATACATTATGCGCTTTAATAAAAAGGCCAGGCGTTATACCGCTTTGGCATGGAGCGTTTAATTTATTCTCTCCGGCGCTGTGGGCTCTGATAGGTGCTGTACTAGTGGTAATTAGTGGCATCATGTGGATCACGGCGATGACCAACAAAAGAATGACCGGCGCAGCGATTATGACATATTGGTGGTATCTTCATAACTCGGTGATAACGACCATGATGGGATATTCACCAACGAAAACAAGGAGTTTGCTAATGCTAAGAAGTGCATGCTTATTGGGTTCCATTTTGATTCTAGCTGTATATCAGGTTTGTGAATTGGTTAGCTAAATCAACCACAAATAATTCAAAGTTATTAATTGATATTTTTAAATATTTTAACATTATTTCAGGGTCACATAAGCAAAATATACACCACTGTAGAACGCTTCCCAACTATTAAAACTCTCAATGAACTTTATAATTCTGGAGCTGTTTTATATACTTCTGACACGATCAGAGATATCATAAGAAACGTACAGGACCCGGAAGACAAGTTGCAAGAAGCATTTTTTGATGGAGCTTATTTAGTACCTGGCGATCGCTTTGGCAAGTTAATTTTAAATGGAATTTGCTATGATCCATAATAATATAAATAGAAAATTTACATGGGTGCCATGTTGATGTTAGCTAAGACATTGATTATGGTTGCCTCTTTAGTCTAAGGGTCCCACGAATACGACTGAGATCATGGCTTCTATTCCCAATTGGGCATTACGCTATTTGGTTTTTCATGAGACGTACCCAAATAGTGTGAATTTGCTATTGATGCCTAAAATGATCCTAAAAAAATCTTGCAACGGTTTTTGACACAGTCGTGGCTGTTCTCTACTTTAAAAAACAATAGTGCCGTAGGTTTTTACTAAAAGTACCTTAAGTAAGACAATAGCCGTTTGACTTCCAGAAAGTAGTCTTATAAATTTTGTTCTCTTTAGAGTACCCAGTTTTCTATTGTTGGGGTCCCTCAGGGTAGTGTACTTGGTTTAACGCTTTTTATTCTTTAAATAAATAAAATGTTATACATTACTGTCAACAATGCTGATGTAATAAATTACCATATTGTCTCTTATAAGTATGTATTTCAAGGGAAAACCAGGAGCTCATCAAGAAAGTATTCTTATTCTAAATGGCAACAAAATCAATTCATCATCATAATTTTATTTAAAACTACCTGCTGACTGGGCAAACTTCGTGCCGCCTCAGAAACAATAAAAAAACCTTCGCATGGGCTTCCCAAAATAATTCAAAACAAAAATCAGCCAAATCAGTCCAACGGTTCTCGAGTTTTAGCGAGACTAACGAACATCAATTGATTTTTATTTATAAGATTACTCAATACTTGCTATTTATACTTCATGTATTTTGATTTTTGTGACGAAATATAATTATTATATTGATTACTTCCAGGAATAGTCATGCGACAGCCATGCGCAGCAACTGTAGACAGAAAATCGGATGCTGAGATGACAATTCTCGAGCAATACTCTGATGATCACGGCAATCCTCTCATAGATATAGTTGAAGAATGTTTCTACACTTATTACTTGACTTACATTACTCGATCAGGTATTCTTTTGTAACAATTATACTGACTGAGCTTTACTCTATACTCCTGTGTTCTTACAGTACAGGGTTATTTGTAAAATATAAACAACCTTTCATGAGCTGAAAGTCCTTATGGTTATACACAAACCATAAAACCCTGAAAAAAAGCAGGTGTTTCATATAAAATAGAATATTCTTTTGTTGACAATGCATGAACCACTTGATTTTTCACACGTTTTTATATTCTTATTCTGTTTTAAACTTCGTTTGAGTTCCTTATCGAACTGAATAAAAACCGAAGAAATATTATATTAAAGAAATCCTTTCTCCTCTTAGGTTTCCCGTTTTTCGAGGATCTTCTAATTTTCACAGCACGTCTTATTGAAGCCGGCTTACCACCGAAGTACTACGAATGGACTCAACAAATGCTTGAAATAGCGAATTCGATGCCTGACATCGACACTGAACCTCGTCCGTTTTCTAAAATTACATTAAGAGACCAGTGTGTAGCTTTTGGGATATTATTAATTGGAACTATTCTATCTGTTGCCGTGTTTGTAATTGAGATCTGGATAAGTAGACGTAAATGTTTGAAAATATTTGATGTCAATGCGAGGGAAGAGCATCAAGCTTAAATTAGTTTTTGTCCTAAATGTATTTTAGATTATGAGTAGGCTCGGTAACATTTAATAGCACTGTGTGAACAAATGAACAAGTCTATAATTTTTATAATATCAATATATCACTAAATAAGAGGTGGCCTTTAAGGGGAATGCTCCAACCAGCCCGCGAAATTCAAAATTTATTGCGTGTTTTTGCAATTTGCAGGCCATTGCTGGGTATTATGTTGATTAAAATATTATTCGCGGTTGTAAGACGTATGTAGTTACAGAATTATAATCATCAAAATCACCAATACAACCCTCCAAGATCATAAAAACTTATGAACAAAAAAAAAAAAAAACAGAAATAGTCATTCCTAGATTTTTATGAACTTGGAGGGTTGTATTGGTGATTTTGATGATTATAATTCTGTAACTACATACGTCTTACAACCGCGAATAATATTTTAACCAACATAAAACCTAGCAATAGTCTGCGAATTGCAAAAAACGCAAGAAATTTTGAATTTCGCGGGCTTGTTGGAGCTATCACCTAGTTAATCAAAACCACCATGACTTAAGATAACATAACTTGATGTTACCAGTGAGATCAAGTCATGTTTGGTAAATCCAACAATTCAAATAAAATCAATATAATATTGGCTTGTTATTTTATCTAATTTGGTGCAGTGAGTAGTTATTAAGTTACACGTTTAAGTATGTATACGTCTCGTCAATTTATTTTTATAGATAAAATACGAAGGCAAGGCGGGTAAAAATATGTAATCTGGTTTAATAAATGCGTGGTGGTTATTTCTGTTTTATTTCGCTCTACCCTATTTTATCCACAGTAAAACCTCTTATTTTAATCATTGTTGTTTTATTTACTTTTAAAACCAGATAACACGGTATATTAGGTAGGTAATGTAGCGACCGGCCGCACAATAAATAGAAGATTTCTTCTTTTTGATCAAGTTGTTTGAGGTCATGCTCTAAAATCTTAAACTTATAAGAATAAAAATCCCAATTTCAGTTCTTTTTTGATTGATAGTCATTTAAAGAATTAGGTTTCGAAAGAATTGGTAATTTTGAGGATTTGGCTTTCAGAGAATTTAAAATTTTGAGAACTTGTCATTTTGTAACTAAGTTGCAATTTTGCCAATTAGTTTATTCTGCGGCTACTAAACCGAAATTTCAACCGGTTAGAATGTATCAACCGGTTCAAATCATGATTCCTTGCCTGGTACAAAAAGATGTAAAATTGAAGTGGTATATCCCAATGACATAACAGTTTCTCCTACTAAGAAACCTAAGAATCGCATCTTGGAGACTCGCACCTCCTGACTCTATGACACTCAATGTCTGTAGACGATTTTTTTTGTGTGGCTATCTCTAGTATGTGAAAACAAATGTATGTGAACCTCCACTATATTAAACTACAAGATTTTCTTCGACATCTTCGGACAGGGGGCTGGAGTATTTGTGCATTTCGAGAGTTGCTTTTGGCCTCCTTTGTAATTTAAAAATGTTGAGGTTATCATAAGAGTGCAACATATTTCTAAGAGCAACCAGATTAGTAAAAAAAAAATATTTTCTGGAAAAGTATAGAAAGTCTATAAAATTACATAAATTTTTATCTCTTTTATCATTGAACCCATAGTAGTTCATCAATTATAAATGAATAGTCAACCCTCATAAATTCTGGTGTCGCAAGATAACAGATTGAAGCAGCAAACATTTTAAAGTGATTAAGGTCGGTAGCTATTTGATAATAATCAAGTACACGGCTATATTAAATAGAGATTCACAACGATAGCTAGTGGAACATTATTAAAACGTGAAATGAAAAATTTGACGAACAGGGAGAAAATAATGTAGAAACAAAAAAAAATGAAGTTCCTTGCATTTCTCCTACTAATAACACTTCTATCAATTTCTTGTACTGTGCAGAAGTACAGGATGGCGTCAGTTGATACCAGATGTCCACTAATGTTACCAGTTTCAAATTATTCAGAAATAATACTTCTCGATATGGATGTTCACACTCATCAAGACTTTAAAACATGCATCATGAAAAATAACTTTCAAAAACAATCATTTCTATTACTTAACACAGATGTGCAAATTGAAGAGAATATGACAAGGCATTTTCTTAGGATAAACAATAATCCTAACATAATTATATTAACAAAATATTTAACTACAAATATGTTTAACTCTACTCTATGGCGGATTTTTGTTAAATCTAATTGGTCTTTACTTTACATTATCGTTACCGGTGAGAGCAAATTCAAATGTAAGAATGACACGATGACTCCCATAGATTTCGTAATATTGGACAATATTATGAACACATTGTGGCACAGGTTTCAAATCATGCGTGTTGGTGTTGTATTCCCTTTTGCGTGTAAACATAAGATGGTTATTTATAATGGCAAAAGGCCTTCGATTAGAAATTTATATGACAGATCTATAAAATTAATTAACGCTAATAATTATGATGAGATACATACATCTGTAAAGAAAAGCGGAGAAAAGCTTACTAACGAATATCCAATAAAAGTTAGCATGTTCTACAGATATCCAACAGCTATTAAAGATTGTGAGAATTTACATTACTACGTGAATTTTGACTTGAACTTAACGGACGGGTATTGCGGTTTAGATGGAATGGTAATGCATGACATCATCTCACATTTCAAGTTTAATATAACTTTCAATAGAGAAGAGAAATGTAACTATTACGGGTATGGTGTCCCTGGAAACGTAAGCGGCACTTTGGGCTGTGTCATGAGGAAGGAGTTAGATATATCCTTCAATTCAAGATTTATGACCTTATACTCTGATGAACACATTTATTATATGACCTATGTTAAAACTGACAAATTGTGTGCTTGTATACGAAAGCCTGATATTAAACCGCTTTGGCAAGGCGTGTATAATTTGTTCTCAGCCTCGCTGTGGGCTCTGATAGCTGCAGTGCTAGTGGCAATAGGTGGCATCATGTGGGCCACGGCGATGGTCAACAAAAAAATGATCGGAGCAGAGATACTGACATTCTGGAGCTACCTTCACAACTCTGTAATCACAACAATACTAGGATATTCACCGGTACGAACAAGAACTTTGCTGACAATAAAGAGCGCATGTTTAGTGGGTTCCATTTTTTTTCTGGCAATATATCAGGTAAGTTTATTCTTTGTAGTTAAATATCTGTCTCCAGGCTTTGCACTCTCGACCGTTTTTTTTTATTTTAATGTTTTTTCCGTTCGGGAATCGACCACATGGTTAGAAATGACAAGCGAAGAAAATCGTGGTCAGATGAGACCTACACTTGTTCTGCTTCGCAGTGCCTTGACGAAAGTTGGATATGTTTAACTATGTACCTAATACATTTGTATTGTCATCGAACAGGGTCACATAAGCAGAGTGTACACAACAGTGGCACGATTTCAACAATTAAAAACTCTCAAAGAACTTTATTACTCTGGGGTTACATTGTACACTTCCCCTTCAATGAGAGATATCTTGAAACAGATTCAGAACCCAGATGACAAGTTGCAAGAGGAATTCTTGAGTCGTACTATAGTGATAGCTGGCGATCGTGACCGTCTCGGTAAGTAGGTTTTTTATGAAAGTAGTAATAACGTTGCGGAGACACAAACCCCATTACGGACCACTCAAATCATGAGTGCGTCCCACGTTAATAAAAAATAAACCTCCTTTTCCATTTAGTGATCCCACAAAAAAATAGCCCATCAACTTAATCTTTCAAAACATAGCTTGATATCTGTGTACTTAAAGAACAAAAGTCAATACGCAAAATTCATGGCACTTAATTTTTAGCCTACTTTAGCCAAGAGCTAATCAGAGTATATGCACTATCATTGTGCCTATATCTGTTGCTGGCTAGTGCTTTTTAGTTTCAAAGTACACATTTGTATAATCTATTTAAATTTTTGCAGGAGGATTCATCATCACCTGCCTTTGTATCCCTGTCAAAGTCACGCTATGATTTACAATTTCACTCCTTTTTAATGATTTTCCTATACAATTAAGTTTACTCGTATTATCTGTTTTTGTAGGAGTTGTATTACAACACAAATTTGCAGCAACTGTGGACAGGAAGTCAGATGCCGAGATGGAAATTCTCGAGCAATACGCAGATAATCATGGAACTCCTCTTCTCGATATAGTCGACGAATGTTTCTATACATATTACTTGTCTTGCATAACTCGTTCAGGTAATGCAGTGTTATAAGGAGTCATCCTATTTGGCAGGAATCCAGGAGATTTGAGATTCAACACACTACTTCTTTTTTCTGTGTGTTCTATAAAAAGCTTGAAATTAGTAATCGTGCGAGGATAGAAAACGAAAACGATCATTTTTATCGCAAAACGGTGAACACATCATTTGCTTGTACTATCCTTGGTAATGAGAACGACGCTTACACTGTTAATAAGTTAGTCTAGGTATTAAAGAAACTTGTATCTATATCTACAGGTGGTAATATTTCCATCAAATACATAGCTATATTAGTTGTTGATTGTTTGATTAAAGATATTATTAACTATGTCATGTTTACTAGGTTTCCCGTTTTTTGAAGAACTGCAAGTTTTCACAGAACGTCTAAACGAAGCTGGCTTACCAAATATTTACTACAAATGGACTCAGCAAATGCTTGAAATCCAAAATTACAAGTTGGAAACTAACAAAGAACCGCGGACTTTCACGAAAATAAGATTACAAGACCAATGTGTGGCTTTCGGGATATTATTTATTGGTACAATTGTATCCGCCATCGTGTTTGCAGCTGAAATGTGGATCGGTAGACGTAAATATTACAAATTGTATAAGTCAAGACCCATATCACGATAAAAATTAACCGTCTTACTATCGAAAAGTTAAATTACGGTTGGATCATCATCATCATCATCATCAGCCGGAAGACGTCCACTGCTGAACATAGGCCTCCCCCTTGGACAGCCACGCCGAACGACAACTCGCCACTTGCATCCATCGGTTGCCCGCGACTCTCACGATGTCGTCGGTCCACCTAGTGGGAGGCCTACCTACGCTGCGTTTTCCGGTCCGTGGTCGCCACTCGAGAACCTTTCTTCCCCATCGGTTGTCAGTTCTACGAGCGATGTGGCCTGCCCATTGCGGTAAATTACGGTTGGATACTTGTCTAAAAAAGTAACAACTGCAAAACGGCATTTGGCGTTGATATTATGGCGCTCCCTCACCGCGAGCATTCACCTGTAATGTAACATAAAAGTGCGCAATTTGATGCTCTTGTCTCCTGTCTTTGCTGCTTTTGTCTTCGAATGTTCAAATCTGTAACTTTACATTATACATGAATGCTCGCGGTGAGGGAGCGCCCTTAGGGTCGTTTTGCAATAACACGTTTTACAGACGAGTGTTCAACAAATTGCAATGACGGTAATGAAAATAAAACGTCCTTAGTAGTTTTATGGTCGTACGATACAACTAAGTATTTAAGGGGTCACTGTTAAACAATCCCGATGTTAAGCTCGATCACCTCACACCATCTGTGGTTGTTGAGCATAGCCCTCATCTCATCTGTTTTTGTTTCTGTTTTACGTGTGTATTTTTATAATTATAAGTAACTAATTCAATATTTGATTGTATTATGTTAAGTGTAGATAAATAAATGTGTGATATATGCAGTCAAAGATTGATTTTACTTCCTAACCTTACATAAACCTCCAATAAGAAAGTGGTTTATCTTGAGGTTTCTCAAGAGCTGTCGACATATAATAACGCTATTCCCGCATATAATTATAGCGGGAATATATAATAGTAGATTACGCACCAAGGGAGTAAAGCATTGCCTTACGTCACGGGTGTATTGAATCCCGAAGCGACACTAAGGATTCTGGGGGTGAACCTCCGTAGCGCAGCGAGGAGGTTCAAGTGTTAATTCCCGAGTGAAACGAGGGAATTAAGTTAAGAATCTTTAGTGTAGCGAGGAATTCAAGTTATCCCAAGACAAGGCAGCTTTACTCCCGAGGAGCGTACTCTGCTTTTCACACCTACTGCGAGGAAATGAATTCGATTTTTGAAATTTGCTGTGGTACGACCACCTTCGAACGTGAAGTTGGCATCACTGCAAGTGATCAGCTGTTGCGGCCAGCAGCCGCCATTACTGAAACAGCTCCTTGGTGAAAATTTTCATACGGTTTTATTTGAGGTACCAAATTCAAATCACATTATTCCCACGGGAATAATGAAATTTAGTACAATATTATTGCCCGGCTCGAGCGAGAGGGAACAACAGTACTGTTTGCCTGACATATAATTTGACATTTACGAGCAAGTGGTGTGAAAACTTATTTTCCAACTCAATGAGTCGACGTCGATTGGTAAAGTTTTAAGTCAAGGTCAAGTTTTAAGGAAGAAAATAAACGGTTTATTCAGTTATATCTATTTCTGTAACTTATTGCTGAAATACTATATTATTATCTGCAAGAAGGCTACAATTTCTATTTTATAGGTGAAGCGGGTTCTCTGAAGCGGAAGTCAATGGGCATATAAATTCTTGCTACCCTAGACTTACGGCATACTAATTTGGTCGTTGACAAACATCCAGCAGTCCGAGCTCAAGGTTTGCCAACATATTATATGGAGCACAGTTTCTTAATTGTTTTGGAATAGGGAAATGGGATTGCAGCAGACCACAAAGGTGGTGGTAATTGAACTGGATGTCTACAATAAAAATTTGGAAGAAGGTGATGCACAGTCGTCATCGTTAGAAGAAATGTACGGAGACCATTGCTAAGCATTGGGACGGTACAAGTTAGTTAATAGTAATTGAAAAGAAGGTGTTTGTGGGGGACAAGGAAGGCAGGGAAGAGGAGTGAAATAAAACAGGCTTATTTACACATCAAGAATGTATTAATTTGTGCCTAACGTATAATACATTGATATTTATATGAATTGTAGAATTGATATCTTCAGTGCAGATGAAAGTGGAAACACTACACCAATACACATGATCTGAAATCTGTGTCACAAATTGTTCATGATATTTTCCAACAATGTAAAATTTTTAACGCAAGTCACCGATATATAGCCCACCGGATTTGCAAGCTGAAGTGGCAATGGGCAGGCCATATTTCTCGCAGAGTAGATGGCCGATGGGGTCGAAAAGTGCTCGCTTCCAACCGCCATATGTGGAGATCTAAAGTGGAGGCCTATGTTCCGCAGTGGACGTCCTCACGTCCTATGGCTGAGATGATGATGATGATGAATACTTTTTCCTAGTTAATCATTCTAAAATGTTTGCTTTGTTGTATATGGAAAAAGATAACACTTTATTTGTAAGCAAACAGTTTCTAGATACCTTTTTAATTTAAAACTTTTTGAATATATTGAATAAGTGGAATAATTAAAGCATAAAATTCGAGGTAAGATTCATGAATCGTGTTTTTATAATCTCTGTTACCTATAGAAACTTCGTTTTTAAAATACTAGCACACCAGTTTTTAGGGTCACCAAAGAAGTTGTCGGTAAAAACAGGCTGACGGAATGTAATCAAACACACTTAACTACACAGCAAACGTTTATTAAAAATAACTTTTTTTACTAAACACCAAAAATTTAACAATCGTGGCTCGAAACCGAAAAAAGTAAGTACAAGAAATATAAGTAAAGAAGTACAATTTAAGTTTGGTAAAGCTTCATGTTCTCCGCTCACACAATGTCAAATTTTTGCGTCTGCCAATCCACGTTTCAGCTGCGAACACGATAACCGACCCAATAATACCAGCAACAAGGATCCCAAAAGCTACATATTGATCTTTCAACCTTATTTTAGAGAAAGCCCGCGGCTCATTACCGTTTTCAGTTATCCAATTTGGGATTTCAAGCATGTTTTGAGTCCATTTGTAGTAGATATTTGGTAAGCCAGCTTCATTTAGACGTTCTGTAATCTTTTGGATATCCTCGACAAACGGGAAACCTGAGAGTACAAAGAAGAGATAATTTTAAAATAGCCAATGATTAAGTCAATTCTCTTGATTGAAATCAAGAGAATTGACTTTTGAACTTTTGAAGAGATTTCAACCGGGTACACTGGTTTTTTGTACACTGATGTAAAACTAGCAAGGGTTTAGTCATCACTCATCATGTGTATATGTTACCGACCAAACCCGATTTCAGGACAAACTATTTTGTTTGGCCTAGGCTAAACTAGTTCTTCCTTTACTGGAGCTAGTCGACGGAGGCTCCTACTTCTGGGTGGTTTAAAAAGAAATAACCACGAAGAGCCATCCTCTTCGTGGTTATTTCTTTTTAACCTCCTCTTCTAACCTAAATTGTCCAATTCAGGCTGCCGGCAAGTCCCGTTATGTAATCTCCAACAAATTGACTGGTTGATTTTTGATTCTTATGTTTTACCTGATCGAGCAATGGCGGACAAGTAAGCAGTATAGAAACATTCGTCCACTATATCGATGAGAGGGGATCCGTGGTCATCTGAGTACTGCTCTAGAATTGTCATCTTGGCATCCGATTTCCTGTCAATAGTTGCTACGCCGGGATGTGTTATAATTACTCCTGGGCACAATAAATACAATTTGTTTGTAAGAGGAAGTTTGTAAGTAGCACCTATTACAGAAAAAATGAAAGGAAGTCGTCTGTCTTGGTATGGACATGTGATGAGGAGGGATGAGACTCATGTGGCTAAGAGAGTGATGAGTATGAATGTTGATGGATGGAGAGGAAGGGGAAGGCCAAAGCAAAGATGGATGGATTGTGTAAGGGATGATATGAATGAAAAAGGAGTAAATGATTCGGTGACGTTTGATAGAGAGGGAGAATGGAAGAAAAAAACGTGTTGCGCCGACCCCAAGTAAAATGGGATAAGGGCAGGAAGATGATGATGAATAAATTATGTATTTTTTGTTATTTATTAATTTCTGTCTGATTTCGTAGAGAAAGATCAGTTAAGAAAAGCAGATAATTGAGTAATAATTTAGGTACTTATAACATTTTTGAAAAAAAACAACGTTTGGACAATAACATCTAAAATAGAAAATAAAAATTTAGAAGTTATTTTTCTTGGCAGGTAAAGTAGAGTGGTTTTTACGGTTTATCGTGTGACTTTTTTTGATGTCTTACATTTTTTAAATATGTTTGAGCCGTCTGAGATTTTAACACGATGGTTATTGGTCATGGCGTCCAAGAACCCCTAGTCAAATTGCTGATTCTTCACAGAATCAAGGGTGTTGCCCTTTTTGGTCAAAGAATTAGCACTATAATCTAACGTGTCAGTGCTACCAGCTTTCTCGGAACTTTTCTTGCTAACTAAATAATGTTTTCTAAATAATGTGCAAAAATGGAGTAATAACATACCAAGACGATCTACGTTTGTCAAATGAGCTCTATCAAAGAATTTCTCTTGTAATTTGTCTTTTGGGTTCTGAAGCCCACTCATATATTTTCTCATTGAAGGAGAAGTATATAAAATAGCTTCCGAACCATAAAGCTCATTTAGCGTTTTGATCCTATGAAAACGTTCGACTGTTGTGTACACTCTGCTTATGTGACCCTGAAATAATAATAATACACAAGGTATTAGATAATGCGACAAGTTTTATCTTGTAAATTTCTATTCCATCATTAAATGTTTGTTTAGTAAAGGAAACGCTCCATTTCGAAGCAACGAGTGTCAAATGGGCAACTAAAATCTCTGAGAATCGGAGTCGGGGGACCGGGAGATACTGTTACAAGTATATTTACGTACAAAATCACGCTCATATTCAATCTTTTTCAGAATGTAATTAAATGATACTAAAAAATATGATGCCAAAGCATTTAATATAGGGAAAAAGCAGATCAAGATAACGACTGGCTCTTAAATATTCTGAAAGGCTCTTGCTCTTATTTGCTAATGATCTCACTCAGCTCGTCAAGTCGGTCATAACCCGTTTTGGTAAGTGGGTCGTTGTTTGTATGTTTCATCAGTTTCTCATTCTGCACTCTGCTACATTCTTTGGAGCGTATCCTGTTTGTGTTTGCGATGGTTCTGTTTTTTCTATATATTTCATCAATTTTGATTTTATAAACAATAAGCATATTTTACTTTTTGTAATATCATCCTACAGTGAGGCACCCTAAAACTTTCACGCTACATTCATCTTCATTAAACAACTACTTACCTGATATAAAGCCAGAAAAAAAATGGAACCTAATAAGCATGACCACCGTAACATTAGCAACGTCTTTGTTTTCATCGGTGCAAATCCTTGCATAGTTGTCATCACTGAGTTGTATAGGTACCACCAGAATGTCATTATCTTTGCGCCAGTCATTGTTTTATTTATTAGCGCCGTGGCAAACATGATACCACTTATTGTCACTAGTACTGCACATATCACAGCCCAAACTGTTGGAGAGTATAAATTAAACACTCCATGCCAAAGCGGTACAATATCAGGTTTCTTTACTAAAGCGCATAATTTGTCGGTTGTAACATAATGTAGGTAATGAACTTGTTCATCTGAATACTGAGTTATAAATCTTGAATTGAAGGATATATCAATCTCGTTGTCGAGTAGGCAGCCCAAAGCACCATTGAACTTCCCGTGAAGCCAATACCCGTAACCGTCACACTTTTTCGCTTGATTATAAGAAACTTTGAATTTTAAATGTGAGATGATATCGTAAGTTACCATTCCGTCTAAACCACACAACCCAAGCGTTGAGTTTAAATCAAAATGCACATAGTAGTGTAAATTCTCACAATCTTTGATGGATGTGGGATATCTTTCGAATAAACCCGCATTTATTGGATAGTCATGAATTAGGTTTTCACCACTTTTCTTAATGGCTACGTGTATCTCATCATAACTAGTCGCATTAATTAATTTAATAGATCTGTCATATAGATTCTTAGTAGATAACCTTTTGCCGTTATAAATGATCATCTTGTGTTTACATGCAACAGGGAACACTACGCCAACACGCATGATTTGAAACCTGTGCCACAAAGTGTTCATAATATTGTCCAATAATGAAAAATCTTTTTCAGTCATCGTGTCATTCTTACATCTGAATTGGTTCTCACCGGTAACGACAATGTATAGTAAAGACCAATTGGATTCAATAAAAACGAGAGAGTCAACAATCTCCGGTTTTAAATGTCTTGTTGTTATAATTACGTTAGGATTATTATTGGTCATAATCAAATTTCTTGTGGCATTCAGACCAATATCTGTGTTGAGTATTAGAACTGATTGTTTATATGCACTATCTTGCAGGATACATCTCTTAAATTCTGGATAAGATTGAATATCCATATCGAAGAATATTGTTTGTGAATAATTTTCGACTGGTAACAATAGCGGACAACTGGTTGTAACTGGCGCCATCTTAAACTTCACCTCAGAACATGACAATGTGAGGAACGTCATTGTTAGGAGAGGTCCAAGGAATTTCATTTTGGTTTTACAAAATCATAATAGCCTTTCCTAAAGTTGTTCACTTCACTGTTTCGTCACAAACGTGTACTACGAAGCTCTTTTTTTTAATAAAAGCATGTGAGATTCCAATCTATATCAATACAGCTATCTCTGATTTAAATAATTCTAATATGTCTTCTTTCTAGTTCAGGCTGTTGACGATTGACAGCACAATTTTTGATTTGAAGATTATTGATGTTTGTTTATATTATTATGTTGATGGAAAGACGAAAACTTTCCACTTATTTGTTTTATCACGGTTGATGGGATACTGCCTGGTGATGGATAAACAGACAAACAAACAGATAGACAGACGGATACTGGAGTTTTAGTAATCGGGTCTCCTTTTACTTTTAGGGTACTGAACCTTAAACCAGTTGTAGAAAACTGGCTGATAGAGTTAAGTGGAAAAGACTTGAATGCAAGGCACACATTTATTAACACTGCATTTTAATAATCTCACAAAAAAGTTGTCTTCTAAATCGCAGGACAAACAGTAGTGCAAAATAATGAAGTATCATTGACGTTTGACAAACTGTAGCTTTAATATATTTAGAAATAGCTGCGGTACTATCACTTTTAATAAACTTTACGATCTTGCCTTATACATGTTCATACGTTGGCGTCTGCCTACCCAGAATTCAGCTACAAATACAATAACTGACACAATAATACCACAAAATAATATTCCATAAGCTACAACTAGGTCTTGTAATCTTATTTTAAAGAAAGCCCGTGGTTCATTATTGTTTTCTGGTATCCAATTTCGGATTTCGAGCATGTGTTGAGTCCATTTGTAGTACATATTTGGTAAGCCAGCTTCAAGTAGACGTTCTGTAATCTTTCGTACATCCTCGACAAATGGAAAACCTGGGGGAATTAGGAAAAGTTGATTAAAACATAGCTCTAGATGTTTCGGCATTAAGAGTATCCTAGTTAAGATTTTGAATAGAATGTTAAAATTGTAGCTATTGTCTCAGTGTTACATCCTTCCTATTAATAATGTTTACCCATCAAAATGACCGAATTGAAATTTGTTTTCTTTTTTAGTCTTACCTCTACGAGCAATGTAGGACATATAATAAATTTCAAAACATTCGTCCACTATATCTATAAGAGGAGATCCGTGAGCGTCTGTGTACTGTTCCATTATTGTCATCTTTGCATCTGTTTTTCTGTCGATGGTTGCACCGCGTGGGTCTGTTATTATTAGTCCTGGGGTAACAGTCAACATTATAATCTTTACCAGAAACAGACATCTATCATTTTTAGAATATGATGAAACAAGTAGAGTATCGTTAAGATGAAGGCAAACGTACATAGAGGGTGTGGTTTACTTAATAAAAAAGCAGAAACGTCTTAGTGCACACAAAAAAAAAAAAAACAGACAAAGTAAGCTTTAAGATCTACTGTTACAATTATTTTTGTGAGTCGCTGCTCCAGCTCATATTGATTTAATAGTGTTTGAATCAATCAATATTGTGCATTAGAGAAGCCATTTTTTGCAGCTTCAACGAAATTTTTAACTGCTAAAACACATTCTGGGTCAGATTTAGTCAGGCAAACTTGGCAATACACCCTGTATTGCCAAGTTTTACCCTGACTAACACCTCGTCGCACTCAAAGTTTTTACTCGAAATCACACGCGAGTGTAGCCGCTGTTGGCGCACAACATGGGCCAGGGAGAGGTCCATAAGTAGTTTTCAAACATACCATGATGATCCCCAAGTGTCAATTGAGCTTGTTCGAAGAATTTCGCTTCTATTTTGTCGTCTGGATTCTGTAAGTTTCTCATGAAGTCCCTCATCGCCGGTGAAGTATATAAAGTAGCTCCAGAACTATAAAGCTTATTTAGTTTTTTTATATTCTGAAAGTGTTCTACTGTTGTGTACACTCTGCTTATGTGACCCTGAAATAATGTATATAACAGATATAAGAAGTTGCCAATAAAAGCGTTAGAATGCATATATTTATTGGTGTCCTAGGATTACTGCTCCAAATTAGATGTGAGCAAAACGTTATCCACTGTAATAATTTACTAACCTGATATATCGCCAGAAAGAAAACGGAACCCAATAAGCATGCACTCCGGAACATTAGCATAGTCTTTGTTTTCATTGGCATAAAACCTAGCAAAGTCGTTGTCACCGAGTCTTGAAGGTATCCCCAAAATGTGCCAATCTTTGCGCCAGCTGTTGTTCTGCTGATTAATGCCGTGGTCCACATGATGCTACCTATTGCTACAAGTACCGCACCTATCACAGCCCACAGCAACGGAGAGAATAAATTAAACACTCCATGCCAAAGCGGTACAACATCAGCCTTCTTTACTAGAGCGCACAGGGGGTCGGTTATAACATAATGCAGGTAATAAATGTGTTCATTTGAATACTGAGTCATAAATCTTGAATTGAAGGATATGTCGATCTCGTTATGGAAGATGCACCCCAAAGCACCATTAAGATTCCCATGAAACTCATACCCGTAAAAGTCACATTTTTCATCTGGGTAAAAAGATACATTGAATTTGAAATGTGAGATGATATCATGAGTTACCATTCCGTCTAAACCACAGAATCCAAGCGTCAAGTTCAAATTAAAACGCACATAATAGTGTAAGTTCTCACAATCTTTTATAGATGTGGGATACCTATAGAATAAGCCCGCTTGCATTGGATAGCCATGAGCTAGGTTTTTTCCACTTTTCTGTATGGCTAGGTGTATCTCATCATAATTAGTCGCATTAATTAATTTAATCGTTCTGTCATACAAATTCCCAGTAGAAGGCCTTTTGCCATTATAAATTACCATCTTGTGTTTACATGCAACAGGGAACACTACGCCAACACGCATGATTTGAAACCTGTGCCACAAAGTGTTCATAATATTGTCCAACATTGAAAAATCTTTCGGAGTCATCGTTTCATTCTTACATTTGAATTTACTCTCACCGGTAACAATAATGTACAGTAAAGACCAATTGGATTTGACTGCATATCGCAATACAGTAGAGTTAAAAATCTTCAGTGTTAGATATGTTGTTACTATAATAACGTTAGCATCATAAGTAGTCATTATATTTCTTGTAACATTCATTCCAATATGTAAATCTGCGTTTAATAATAAAACAGCGGATTGTTTAGATACACTGTTTTTTAGGATACATGTTTTGTAGTCTTGATGACTATGGACATCCATGTCGAGGAATACTGTTTGTGAATAATTTTCAACTGGTAACAATAGCGGACATCTTGTTACAACTGACGCCAGCTTGATCTTCATCTCAGAGCATGTAATTGACTGAAACATTGCTACTGTGATAAATCCAAGGATTTTCATTTTCATGTTTTTGGATCGAAGTGCTTTTATGATATTCTTTACCGGACTGTTCACTCCAATGCCTTCTTGATTCAGTTGTTACTAAAAAGATTTAGGTCCTCCTTTTATCGTGTGTGTACTTGATCGTTATCAATATGCCTTTCGATTCGACTTTGAATAATTCCAGAACGTTTGCTTTGTCAATCCGTTAACATGACAGCACAATGAAAATGAACGCAGTAGACTTTTATTTTGATGAAAAATGTGTATGTCAATAAAAGCTTTTCGTAATCAGTCTTAGACATCTGATCATCTAAAAAAATAATGTATTTTTTCACAATATTGTTTTTCCTTTGTAGCGTTTCTGTTTGCTCGTATTGATTTATCTGATCACCTGATTCTATAATTTTCCGCGAAAGGAGTGGGCAAACATTTGCCTTTTGTATAGTAACTCGAGATTTGCATTTCATGTGGGTTTACAAATTAGCACGTCGTTGTGTCAGTAGCGTATGTTCAGTATATAAAACCATGTTGCTCTATTTGTAAAACTATTGTCCCGAACTAGTCGGGAATGGCACAGCTCTTCTTAGTGTTCATACTTTCGGTCCTATTGGCGATTACTTCTGGACGACGTTTGGATGGACTGCACTTGCACCCAGAAATATTGAAAACTACAATAGAAATACGTATGGGCAACGACTACATGGATTATAGCCCGTATCATTCATCAGTGTTCAAAGAAGAAGCTGATATTCCAATATTACCAGCCAACACTGTGTTGGAAATTGTGGAAAACTTACCAGACGAAAAATAATACGAAAATACTGTCGGACTTTGCAGAATGGACGAAATATGAGAGGACGTCAACATTTATAAGGATTTAATCAACTACTCAGGCTCTATGTTTAATGGCTTTCGTTAGGTTTATTCAGTGTACCGGATTATTGTTTAAGAATTAAACATACTTTTGTTACAATATGTTGTTTCATTAGATACTTAATACCTTGGTGCTGTTCTGGATAAGACACATAATGTCCAATGTCAAGATGAATTTCTTGCCCGTTTTTTTTTTCATAAATACTTACGCTTTAGAATTGGCAACTATATTATTTTCACAGTTATTACGTCTCGTATCTGGGACTGTAACTCCTTTAATATTCTTTTTTTTTTGATAATTCAGAATTCGTAGTTTTTCTGGAAAAAGTGGTGAACCGGCCATTCGCCAGAGCCGCTTTGACGCAGATATACCGTACACTTTTTGATTGGCACTAGTTTGTTTTTCGTATTATTATTTTTATATTGTTTCCTAGTTTTTTTTTTATTGAAGGCGCTCATAGATACACATTGTATTATAATAATATGCTATGCTTTATAAGAACAGGTGTGTGTCTCGCAACGCAGCTCATTAAATAAACGTAAACCAGTTGTATAATACAGCACTTACCTTCACCTACTCATCACACAATTTTTTCATTTTACAAACCTATTATTTAAGTCATGTACAATAATATATTTGTGCAGTGGAGCGCAGTTTTCTAAACAACGTGTACGCAACACCACACTGGTCTCCAAAACACAAATTGGTCCACAATTTTGGTTGGTCAAAAGACCGCTGTACTGAAATAGACCTGGGCCATAACCTGGAGCCCTGACACAGCCAGAAGACCTCGTATATGTAAGATGGCGGACGATGTTAACAAAACTAATCAGCCAGTGGTCTACTTTGGCCCTAGATCGTGAAAAATGGAAGTCAGACCTTTGCCCAGCAGTGCACTGTGTGATAATAGGTAATATTAATTTTGTTAATAGAAGAAATAAATATCTGTACTGTCAAAAGGACAAAACATAATAGAGTTGTCTTGCTGGGCTCATGATAACTTGATTGGTTCATTAAACATGCATTATTTTGATATTGATTTATGGAAAATAACGCTTTTTCTTGAACGAAATAACATCTTAACTGATTTACAATCAAAGCTTAGAAAGCAGTGGTACATACAGTAGGTACTGTTTCGTAACGTTATTGATAATATATTGTGCCCAGGATAAGAGAATGTGCACATTGGTGATTTTGCCAGATTTTTCGAAGGCATTCGACCTAATTCATTTTCTATTCCCAAAATTAAATAAAAATTGTATTGACTCCAATGCTGTTCAATGGTTCTGAAGCTACCTCAATAATAGGCAACAATTAGTTGACCTACGTTAGAATGTCGATACTACTCTTAGATCGAAGCCTATTGAGTCTACAGAGGAATTCCGCAGGGCTCAATTATAGGTCCACTTATTTCTTTTTGTATTGTGCAGATACACAAGATGTCTATAGAAATGTAAATATCACGTATACACGGACGAAGTTCAAGTATAGATTTATTTGAAACCAGACGAGTATAATAGCGCCATCAAGGATCTTAATGAAGACTATCGGTCTATGCTCCGCTCTTTTGTCTCTGAAGAGTGTTTGTCACCCTATTAATACGAAGTCTGTTGTATTTGGGTGCAGACAGCAGCTAGCTGGGCAAGTCAATTGAGCGAATGTATGGGGCACAAAACCTAGGCTTAACTATGACCTGCAGTTAGTTGTTCCGGGTCTGGGTGTTTGTGAGTTTCAATGTTTTGTAAGAAACTTCTTTCTTCTTCTTCTTCTTCAGTGTGGTTAAATACAAAAACCTGTCTACTTGTATACACTGAATTGGATAGCGAGTAGACGAGAATGTGAGAGAGATAATGCTCAATTTATTAGTGTTAAGACTGGTTGTCAGGCTTTTCTAAGACAATTGGGACCAACAGCTATGAGTGCCTTTCGAGGGACACAGTAAACTCGGTACGTAATTATAATCGCTCCTTCACGACGAACAGGCCTCAACAAGCACTATGGTTAACCGTGGAGATTCATCTGTGGAAGCCTTTCATTTGTCTAACACTGAAAATATTGGGAAACTTTAGTACATTTTAAAAGTTCACCAATTTAGTCAGTACGACAGAGTAGTGACAGTAGGGGTAGGAGGACTCATTTGATGATTTTACCACGAACAAAAAAGTGTTACAAGTTCAACTTCATCCAAATTGACGGCACGGTTAGCGCAGTGGCTGAGCGATTGGACTGCTGCGCTGCGTGTCGCGGGTTCGATTCCCGCACGGAGCAAATATTTGTATGACCTACGAGTAGTTGTTTCGGGTCTGGGCGTTTGTGTATGTGTTTATATTTTTGTAGACGCACCCTAATTATAATCGCTCCTTCACGACGAACAGGCCTCAACAAGCACTATGGTTAACCGTGGAGATTCATCTGTGGAAGCCTTTCATTTGTCTAACACTGAAAATATTGGGACACTTTAGTACATTTTAAAAGTTCACCAATTTAGTCAGTACGACAGAGTAGTGACAGTGACCTAAGAGTAGTTGTTTCGGGTCTGGGCGTTTGTGTATGTGTTTATATTTTTGTAAACGCACCCACGACACAGGAGAAATTCCTAGTGAGGGGCAACGTTTAAAAGAGAAAAAAAAGAGAACTTGAGCCAAAGGATCCGATAAAATTAAATAAGCAAAATTCAAATACAAAAATACATTTAATTCATAAAAAAAAAATATCGTTCCACTCATCCATCACACATTTCTAAAGAGCTGTTGTAAAGAGTGAGCAAAATAAAGAGTGAGTTTACCTATACATTATACAGTGAGTGAATAATATGACACATAGAAATAAAAAATATTTAGCTAAAGATTACCCTGCCCAAGTGGGAAGGAACTTGATCCTGCGGCCACCAACTCCAAATTCCGCATTGTCGAAGGCAAATCCGTCAGAGTTAGCCAAGAGGTCGTTGTTTGGGTTGTCTCCTCGCAGGGCCGATCTCTTAGCCACTTTATGGACAGGCTCTTTGGTTTCCAATGCTGGAGTAGTAGAACCATCGTCGATTGCCACCAAAACTGGTACATCTTCGATGACTTCTATAACTTCGATGGCAGGAACATCTTCTTCAGCCGCTGCGGTGGTTTCAGCCAGCTGTTCTGTAGTCGCAGGAGCTGCGTATGCGCAACTCAGTAGCGCAAGCGAGAGAAGGACGATCAATTTTGAAGCCATGATGTTGGATGCCTCGTAGTAACTTCTCCGCGAAGATTTGGGAAATATTCCCAGGAACTTGTATACGTTAGCCGTCTTCCGATGCTGGCTTGTGTTTATGATATTGAGACGAGCATTCAGTTTTTATACTAATAATAAAATTGTGCTAACTAAAATTATCCAGAAATGGGCATCATTGACGCGCATTGTGCCTTCGTCGTTAATTGGTGGAGCAAATATTCTCAATAACATAATGACCATGAATACCCATTGTTGTGCACTATATTGAAAAACGATGACAAACACTGTCAGTTTACTTTAGTGATTTGTATTAAAAAGGCGCATTTTGTAACGACACACGCATCCTTCCGATTATTGATGAGTAAGGCTGAATGACTGTCGTAGTATTTATCATTGCATCGGAATCCACATGTAATGTTATTTTTATAAAGTGAACTGAATCGTCATCATCTGCCTAATCTTTTTCCGACTATGTTCGAGTCAGCTTCCAATCTAACCGGATACGGCTGAATATCAGTATTTTACATGGACTGACACGCACATATCTGACCTCCAAAACACATTTCTTAGGGACAGGTTCGCTTTACACCAGATTCAGCATAAGTCAGATTCGCTTGAAAACAGGATCTGAAAAGACCACGTTTAAAAAATATAAAGTATTTTGTTAGCATAAGGACGCTTTACGTCAGATTTTACACCTGTTCCCCTTTGTGGCCGAACAGTCTAGTATCCAAACTGCCACGCAATAGATAGAATCCTGCCAAAGGCAATATTTGTATAAATAATATGTATATTAGTATGGGTATGGTTATTGTCGTTCCTCATGTGTAGTATCCCTTGGGTAAGATTCATTGTCAGACTTTCGAGGCACTAACTATCTGACTGTCAAAGCTCTACATAATTATGACAGATGGGACTACCGGATTAACTAATATGTATTCTGAAAGTATATTCGGTATATTATAATGGTCACCAATCCATCGACCAACCTAGGCAAGCGCGGTTAACCCCTGTGTTTGTTACCACTACAAGCTACGTGCTACATAAAATGAACTAAATCATCTTGATTGATTCTCTGAATTGGAACTTATTCATCCTTTTGTGCTTCCGTAAACATGATTTTAAATGGAATTTACTCTTGTTTGTGGAGTGAACCATCATAATACTAGCTCAATAAGGCGAACATTTTAGTATGTGCGTATGTTATTTGATATTCTTACGGATGTTTGTTTAAATATATTTTGTCTTTTCTTAGATTCTGGCAAACAAAATATTATTTGGAATATTCATCATCTGCCTACTGTTTCTCATTTATATGCTGGTAGTGGTTTCCAGGTTCCAGTGTGTCTTTACGAGGGTTGTCCTCCAGAACTCATCATCATCATCATCAACCGGAAGACGTCTACTTAGACCGTCACGGCGTTGCGGCGGCATTGATTGCCCGCGACTTTCACGATTTCATCGGTCCACCTAATGGGAGGCCTGTCCACGCTGCATCAGAACTCAGTAATACGATATTTCTTGGTGAGATTAGTTGTTGTGAAAGACCTAGGCACAAATATAAGCTTCAACGGTTTCAGGGAAACTTGATATAATTATATTGGATGGTCAAACGTTCATGGATCAACCTAAAGCAAGCCAAGTTGTCATGATGCATTACAAAATTCACTTAAGAATGACGGAAATCATTAAATAGGTATATTTTTATGTCATAGAAAATATTTGGTATATTGAATTCACTCTAAATTTCAATCTAGCTCATAAGCAAAGAGACCTAAGATGAAGCGAGCTTACTCAGAAGGAACTTAAAGTCCTGCTTACCGAGGGAACATAGTACCTAAATACTGTTTGGTGCCAGACTACGAGAAAATGTTGTTCAGCCAGTCTTGGTGAGACCTGCCTCCGCCAGTTGAATCGTTCAGCCATTGCAGGTAACAGGTAGCTTGTGGTGCCGTTGCTGGGTCGATAGAGGATGGAGGTTACCAGGCCGATTTTTTTTTTTAACTTGGCTCCAGTCTACGAATTTCTCTGTTATCGTTGATTCCAACATTTAAACTCACATTTATTGTATATTTAGCCAGAGTCAGAACTGCTGTAGGATATGAAAATAGTTTTTTTTTGCAAGAATTAAAACAACAACGGTACCGATTGGCAAAGGCTCCTCAATAGAGGTGTACTGCGTGATTCCAGGCGGTACGGGCGGCCCAAGAGCTCTTAGAAGCAACCCAGCCTTTACCCAGGAGTGGGGGTAGGACTATCGAATAAGAAGGCCATTTATCAGCCAGATTAAAAAGTATGAAAAATCGGTATTTTCAGTAGGTATTATCGCTATACACATATTGCGGTTTGATTCACGAAATTGTTTTATGAAGTTTCAGTAACACAAAATCATAGATATATTAAAGAAGCACTAAATATATTTTATCTTTTGCATGTTCAAACATGACTTTTACAATAGACTTGTAGTTATTATGGTTTATTATGTTCTATGGGATCCAAAGAAAAAATATCTAAGTGGGATATTTAATCCATAAAACATTATTACAATTTATTGAGGCCTATGTTCAGCAGTGGACGTCTTCCGGCTGATGATAATGATGACATATTATTCCCGTTGGCGCCCAAAGTCTCCAATAATACCGCGATGTCCTCGTAGCAGTAATGGAACTGAGTCCCGGCTGATGGCAATAGACTCGCTTGAGACTTAGATTTGAGTAAATGGCGAAATGAAGATACACGGGATTAATAACTACGGGATTATAGGTGTGGTGTTTTGTTTGTTTAAACGACATTGGATAGATTGACAGAATTTGTTTGATTGCACAATTTTAGATATTTACAACAATTGTGTTACAAGAATGTGTTTATGTCTTATATTGACTACCAATGTGTTAACTGGTAACGTTTGCTCTTTATTTTTATCAGTTATCAGTAACGTTTGGCGTCTCGTTAGCACATTGCCCAGAGCCAAGGCTCATAATGAAAGGATCACTAACATGTGTTTTGAGATGTGCTGTGGAGTGTTCGTGCGTCAGTACTAGTCTAAAAATAATAACGCGCATTATATGAGTTTACAATATCAATAAAACATAATCATTACTGTCAGCATTAGATCTAGATATAAGGCGCTTCAGGTCCAGCAAAGGCACAGTTTAGTTATCAGTAACTAAGAGCAAGATAGGATCTTTAGAGAATGCATTCAACACTATTTATCGTCGCGTCGCTGGCGCTGCTGGGGCTCTGCGTGTGCGCACCCGCCGAGCAGGATGTGATCCAGCACATCCCACAAAAAGCCGAGCCAATACCATCAGCTACCGGAAGAGACGATGCGGTATCTGGTGCTTCGGGAAAGGCTGCTGGTGCGTCTGACCATGTAGCCAGAGTTCGCCGTGAAGTAGCTGGACAAGAGAGTGACCTGCTCCCCGCTGCCAATGATGTAGACGCCTCACCCTTCGGAGAGACCTCCCAGCTGGAAGGTCGCGGCCGCATCAGGGTGCTACCTGCCTACCTCGGTTGAACCACCAACTAACCACATGGGACCTGCTACCACCACATCTGACAAACCGTTACCGTTTAAGTTATTTAAGGTTGTATCAAGGTATTATTTAAAACATTAAACAAGTTTTTTGGTTACTATAAGTGTACATGTGTTTTGTACATCGTATTATATTATCTAGCAATAAAGAATAGATAAGAAAGATTGTTTTTTTATTTTTATTTTACACCTTAGTTTTGATCGCCCAGATGAGCGGAACTTTACTTCACAGAAATGTGGTAATAGATAAAGGGGTTGCTAAGTTAATTAATGAAATTAACGTGAAGCTAATACGTACTGGCAATGACTATAAAAGGTAAATCTCATTCTTTAATCCATTTAATTCTCTTTGGTTTCACAATGTTAATCATAGTTGTGATGTTTGCCGTGAGCATCGTTAACTTGGCATCATCATTCAGTATTGTGCAAAAAGATAATGAACTGGGCATAACAAATATGACAATACTAGAAGACAATGCTCCTGATTTGATTGTACAAGAAACAAATACTAAAAGAAATGTTATTGAAGATAATATTAATGATGTAAGTGACGGAAACCAGGAATTTATTGAAGCAGCGGAAAGCAGTAACTTGGTTTATCGACCGCTCTTCGTTTATAGAAAGATCCAGCACAGTAAAAGAAGAATTACTATGTACAACTCTTTTGCTGGCTAAATGAATGTTTCTGAGGTAAGTCCTACCTACATAAGTAATTCGATCACACCAAGATTGTAATTCCCCAAGCGTGACTATATCAGTGGTGTTCCTAATAATTCTCCTAAGTAACTCAACAGGTCCTCAGCTGGACAGATTAGCAACTAGACAGACACAGACATGACATAATTAAAGTAGATAGTTGGTACTTCCACAGTCAAATAATTCAGTCAAGTCCCTTGTTATAGGGGTGAGTCTAAAGCCAAAGTCATCAACCGGACTTAGATCCGGATTCCGTAATGGATAGTGATACTGAGGAACGTCTGACGAAAATAATCTCTACCCTACCTTGGAATCAAACCCTTGCAATCGCAGTACCATTCAATATTTGATAAAGCACAGTAATAAAACTTTTTCCCAATTAAACGCTAACAAGTCCATAAAACAATACCGATAACGTTGCTTACGCCTGGGAGATTTAAATTGCTATTTAGTTCAGTACGACTGGTTGCCGTTACAAGGAGAATGATTGTATTCCGAATTTGGGCAGTGGTTGTATTACTTCTTGTAAGTAAGTTTTTCTTCGTTGCACAGGCTGGAAGGGACATACTCCTAAAATTGTTTTGGACAACTTTAAACAAGGTGTTCTGTATTTGACGCATCTTAATAAATATATTAAACATTTTAGATTCCTGATTCGGATGGAGGAATATCGCCAGTACACGATTATAAGGAAAAATTGTTAAGAAGTTCTAATAATATTAACGATAAAATTCTACTGACGTCTCCGCACAATGTTTTGAAACATTTAGACAATACGATTTCTAAAGCAACAAAAAATGTCACTCAGAACCCTGAAATGGACGACATTCTTTATCAAATTTCAAAGGACATGGTTTCGGCAATTTTATCAAAGTTAGAGATACAAGATAAAATAACCAGAATTACTACGGAAGCTCTTGAAGCTCCAGGTAAAAACAAAGGTATTACAGCTATTGAAACAAGGCGCATTTTGGATTATATTTCTAGAACATTGTCTGGTCATATACTTAGTATAACCAGAGCTTCAACAGAGCCAGAACTACACCGGCTTGTATATGGATTAGCTCAAATTGCGGCGGAGGTGTCGATAGTGTCAGCATTAAAGGATACCACGTATGCCACAGCACTATCGAAGAAGCAATCTGTGGACTTAACTCTAAGAAAGAAAAGAGAAATATCACCTGGAAAGGAGAACACACTAGTGACTCCATCTCCTATGCCATCGGTGACGGTTTACAGCGCTATTTTGAATAAAACTTTAAACATAGTTCCTAGTGCTAAAAATAAAACTGTAGCAAATGATTTTCCTTCGCCGTTCTCAGTGATATCTAGAAATGAAAAGAAAGCTCTACATATCCTGAATACAAAGCAAAACGTTCCGATTGATGTAAAAGGGTTCCTAAATCAAACGGCCTTAGACATCGAAAATATAGAGCGAAATAATAATGACACAGATCCAATTCTTATGGAAAAAACGATTAATGGAACTCATTACGTGAGAGAAACACAAACCTTGGATACTCAAGAGATAAGTGCCCCAGGACTAATAGACGACTGGGTCGATACCAAAGAAAACATCTATAAGCCAATAAATCCTGATGTAGTTGCTGATATGGAGATAGATCAACCTGAATTTGATGAGGAACCTGGTAACGATAAGAAATCTAAGCAAAAATTGGAAAGAATGGAAGTGAAAGCTAAGAAAGCCATTTTGTATGCTGGTGATGTAGCTTATTTGACAGCAGCAAGCGTTGTGGCTTTAAGGCGAGCGTTGACTGCATCTATAGAAGTGCAAATGTCTGTGAGGTACGCGAAGAATGGAATGTCAAATCATCAGGAATTAATGATGAATTTGGCGAAGACTGCTGCCCAGCAAGCAGGGAAACAAGCAAAGAGTGCTACATCTAAATCTTTAGCTTGCGAGAGAGTCATCAAGTTAGCCCTAAAGTATACAGCTCAGTCACATGGTGCACATCTAAATCATGTTGCTAATAGAATAGTAATGGATACCTTGTCATTGGCGACATTAGCAAAATCTATGGCTTTTGTTGCTTCGGATATTGCTATCAATTCTTTGTATCAAGCCACTGATGTGAAACCTCCGACATAAACAGTGCTAGTTATTTATTTTCATTATTTTTCATCGCATTGGTCAGGTTTTAAATAAAATAAAAAAAAAGAAGGTAACATGTCACAAAAATATTTCATTTATTTACTAAATCGACACAAATCAACTTCCCCATGATCCTATAGCAGTCCACAGCTGGAGATAGGCCTCTCCAATCGCTCGATCATCGGCTACTCGCATGCTAATCCAGGTGTTCTTTTTCAAATATTTTTTATTTTACATTCAAACAGGTTGAAATTAAGTAACAATGCTTTTTGGAATCTCAACCTTTCTACCAGTTATTATTTAGCAAAAAAAAAAATTTACTATGATAAATTACATTGCGGGAGATTTCGTAGACAGTGGCCAGTTGTACCTTAACCAGTGAACTAAATTTCGGGGTTTTCCTAACGAACTAAAGAATGGGGCTCTCTGAAAAGGGCGTGAAAAGGTCCGGCAGAGTCGACAGCACACAGGCTATACCTTTGGTGTTGCATGCGTCCATAAGCTAAAATGACCGGATTCTATCGGGTGGGTCCTATACTTGTTAGTCATCAATATGGTAGGTGTAAGACGTTTTAGGATCAGTACTTGAGTAAACTATTTGTTAAAACACATGATACATTTTTTAAGAATGGTTGTCTAAACAGGTGCAAATACTAAGGGCTTCTTTTAGTTGTGCTTTCCAACATGGTCAATCAATGCTGTAGTCTTTATCTCCGGTATACCTACTCGGGAACTTCGACTTGCTGGCTCCTGCAACACAATTAATAGCATAGGAATGAGAGAATGCAACATATTTGTTAAAATTGTTTATGACAATAAATATTTTTAAGTTTATATTTTCAGTCTCCATTGGCTGCGGTTCTAAGGGCATCATTTTGGAAGTCGGTGGGCCTTCAACTAGTTGTTTTTCTGCTATTGGGAGGGGCCAGCATGCCGCCAAGAGAGTGAGTAACGATTGCAACTTGTTATTCTTATGGGCCGACCTCACCAAGAGTAGTAGAGTAGTTCGGTCTACCATGAGGCTCTTATTACTTAACCATGATGTAAATCGCAGTACGATAATAATATATTCTAATTGCGTTTGCCCTTAGCATTTTTTTTTTTTTTTTTTTTTTTATCGTGGTAAAATCATCAAATGAGACCTCCAACCCCGGGCAGGGCGGGAGGTACTGTCAGACTTGTACTGACTAAAATCCACGGTGTCCTTCAGTAGCCCTTTATGTTCCGGGGTCACGGTAATAGAAATAAATCCCGCGACCCCGGCAGGCTTTGGCCCTCTGAGAGGGGGCCCCGTCATTTTTGCTGACAGCTCTTTGAGGCGCGCGTGGAACACGACGCGCCGTCGACCCGGGCATGGTCCATGGTCGGACAGCGAGTTGCCCTTTACTCGCTGTCCGCATGCCCGCGCCTACGGTGGCCGGAGATCGTCTTGCGACGTACGGCGCCGTGGGCGTACACCACTGCGGTTGGGGCGGAGGGAGGACGCTGTCCTCTCTCTCTCGCGGCCCGCCGCCTCCTTCACGAGCATTACTGCCTCGCAGAAGGCGGCGACCGCTTCCCACTCCGTCTCACTCCGCAGCATGGCCGAAACCAATGCCGGGCGCGAGAGGTCTCCGCCTATCGCCGCCGTGAGGACACGTCGGTGCTCTGCCCAAGCTGGGCAGTCTTGCACCGTATGCTCTACTGTGTCCTCCGGGCGATCTTCGCAGTGGTGACACCCCGGCGTTTCCTCCTTTCCCATCAGCCACAGGTACCTCCCGAAACTTCCGTGTCCGGTGAGGACCTGCGTCATGCGATAGGTCAGGACGCCGTGACGTCTCTCCAGCCACTCCTCAAAGAGGGGTCTTACCGCCGCGATTGCGGCGTGCCCGGCCGTCGGTTGCGACAGTCGTCCAATCCATACTACCCTGAGCTCGCGCCGGAGCTCTTCCCGCCACGCCTCGACTTCTCGAGGCAGCGGGGTCTCGCCCCGGCGCTGCGCCTCCACACGCCACTCATAGACGTGCTGGAGGGCAGTCGCCTCCAGATCCCAGGGTAGTAATCCGGCAAGCAGGTTCGCCGCTTCGCCGGCGATCGTGCGGTATCCCCGGATCATCCGGATAGCCATGACCCTCTGGCATGCGACCAACTTCAGTGGTCGCGTCCGGATGCTCAGGGCCCACACGGGGGCCCCATAGAGGGCCATGGACCGCACGATACCGGCGTACAGCCTACGGCAGGAGGCGTTTGGCCCGCTGAGATTAGGCAGCAGTCGCTTGAGGGCGGCTGCTGTCCGGTTCAGCCTTGGGGCCAAACTCAGGAAATGCTCCCTGAAGTTCCACCGGCTGTCGAGGACGAGTCCCAGGTACTTCATCGTCCTCCCGACGTCGATGCGAACCCCCTCCACCGTTATGTGGGACTCGGTCCGCGGCGCGTTCAGGCGGCCATGAAAGCACATGGCCACCGTTTTGTGAAGCGCCACCTCGAGTCCCAGCTGCCGGATCCTTTGGACGACTGTCGCAACCGCTTGTGTCGCCTTGTCGGCCGCCGCCTGGTGCGACACAAACAAACACTTCAGTAACACTTCAGTGCCAAACCGTATCGGGTGAAAAATACTGGCGTAAAGAAGTTTTATCCAGTTTAATGCCATGCCAATGCCAATGACTGATACTTTTTCTAAAATAAACAAAAGACCATCACCTCAACAAATTTTTCACATGTCACATGTTTTTTGCACTCCAAAAATGGCGGCTGTTATGATAATTTGGTGCTAAATTATCAAAAAATCTTCTTATCATCTCCCTAGCTTTTTTCCAAATATGTACCTAATATAAGATCCTGTATCATTCGCTAATTTTTTAGGATACTGTTAGTTTTTGTATTAGTAATGTAAAGGCTTGAAATGGTAACGTAAGTGAGGTGATAATTTTAGGTGTGGTCGTGAATGTACCAATAGTGTGCCTTGGATAATAATAAAAAAATATTTTGTATAAGTCGATCAGGTATAAAACACACAACAAAAAAACACCAAAAATTCTCGTAAGCTTAAGTAAAGTTAGCCTAGCGAGCATGCGGATGGCGAGTAATGGCTGAATCGCCGTCCGTCCATGGACCATGCCGAGTGATGAGCGTCAACTATCTGACGGTGCTTCCATAGGGTACCAAAGCCTCCCAGGGTCGTGGGACTGTTTTTTATGGTAACCGTGAACCTGGAACATAAAAGGCTATTGGAGAAGCTATTGAAGAAATCATTTTTTTTTTCTGTACGAGTCTGACCTCCTCTTACACTCCTAGAGGAAAGATTTGATGATTAATCCACAACTAAAAAGGGGTTAGACAGAGTTATGTATATATAGGATACATAAAACAATATTGACCACACTTCACCGCATAACTTTAAAGTCCCATGTAAATGTTCGCCTTTTTAGAACCTTGCAAAAGGTCGTGCTTCTGAGAAAAGCTTGATGAAATGAACCAATAACACTTACAATGGCCTAGAAATAATACCCAATACCTCATGGGAGTACCTACCTCAAAATAGTACAAAAAACTTTACCTATTTTCTGTCGTAACAGGAGCCTTTGTAGTATCCACTATCCCATACACTTAGTGCATATTATTCAGTGTTTGTGTAATGCTTAGCTCAATACTTTACCTTACAGTGCTAACTGGAATGATACATAGTACTTACGCAGTAAGAGAAAAACTCGTGTTACAATATTTGTTAAGCGATTAACTGTAACTAATGGAAGTAAAACAAAGTCTTCTACGAACTTGAGGTAAACTATGAATATATTCTTAATACCTAGAAATGGATAATCCGGGAACTTCTTTAATCTTTGACTGGCCTGTTGGTCTAGTGGTTAGTGACCCTGACTGCTATGCCGGGGGTCGTGGGTTCGATTCCCACCCAGGACAAAAGTTTGTGTGATGAGCATGATCATTTGTTCTGTGTCTGGGTGTAATTTATCTATAATATGTATGTATTTAGAATTATATAAGTATGTTTATCAGTTGTCTAGTACCCATAACACAAGCTCTGCTTAGCTTGGGACTAGATGGCGTTGTGTGATAGTTGTGGAATATTATATTATATTATATACCTGTTACATACTTAGTTCTAGATGACTAACCTCTATTCATATCTATGTAAGTGGCTTATTAATGTAACCATTGATACAATCCCATACAGATATTTAACAAAATAATGGTTAAAAAAACTGGCCAAGTGCGTGTCGGGCCACGCACAGTGTAGGGTCCCGTAGTTGCCCATCAAAATACTTATGCGAACTAATTAAGCTGATTCGCTAAATTTATTTTTAATTAATTAAAGTTGACAAACTTACATTTGCATGAAGAACATGTTCTCCGATACATTTTGTTTAGGAAAATATGTTATCCAAGTACGTTTTACAAGTTGGTCGACTATTACTCGTAAACTTGTAAAGCCTACTTAGTCATGATAATTTTCCTATAAACTACGTTATATATACTACTATTGAGAATTTTTTTCACACCCCCAAACATAATCGTTTAGGTCAGTGGTTCCTAACCTTTTCAATGTCACTACCCCTGTGAACAAGTATGGGAATTGAGTTTACCCCTAGCTGCTAGGGGTACGCCTGGGTGTCACCACTGCGAAGATCGGAGGACACAGTAGAGCATACGGTGCTTATCACGGCGGCGATAGGCGGAGACCTCTCGCGCCCGGCATTGGTTTCGGCCATGCTGCGGAGCGAGACGGAGTGAGAAGCGGTCGCCACCTTCTGCGAGGCAGTTATGCTCGTGAAGGAGGTGGCGGGCCGCGAGAGAGAGAGGACAGCGTCCTCCCTCCGCCCCAACCGCAGTGGTGTACGCCCACGGCGCCGTACGTCGCAAGATGATGTCCGGCCATAGGCGCGGGCATGCGGACAGCGAGTAAAGGGCAACTCGCTGTCCGACCATGGACCATGCCCGGGTCGACGGCGCGTCGTGTTCCACGCGCGCCTCAAAGAGCTGTCAGCAAAATGACGGGGCCCCCTGTCAGAGGGCCAAAGCCTGCCGGGGTCGCGGGACTTATTTCTATTACCGTGACCCCGGAACATAAAGAGCTACTGAAGGACACCGTGGATTTTAGTCAGTACAAGTCTGACAGTACCTCCCGCCCTGCCCGGGGTTGGAGGTCTCATTTGATATTTTACCACGCTAAAAAAAAAAAAAAGCTGCTAGGGGTAAATAAACAAGACTCGTTTATTATTTACTAACTGCTCACTTAGTTGTGTTGGACTCTACGTTGGTAAAGTTCCAATTTGCGCAAAAACCTTGCGATTTTATCCTGCAACGCAAAATGTTCGTTTCATTTCCTTACATTGAAATATTCAGACTATTAATTTCAGTGAAAAAATCAGCAAGGTATGCCATCTTTAGAACAAATGTTTGGTCTTTTTTCCATGATATTCTTTTTCTTTTTGTGTTCTCTTATTTTCAAAAACAATCCAATTTCTTTTCGTAATTCGTAAACCCTAATTAGAACTTTGTCTCTTGATAACCAACGTACCTCTGTATGGTACAAAAGAGCTAGTCATGCGGTGCTTCACCGGCGACGGCGACGAAACGACGACGATGGTGCGGGAGACAACGCCGCTCACTCGCCGCCCTCGCCGTCAGCCGCGCGCATGACAGCGCCATGCTGACGTTTACCGTTCTATTATTTTGTTTATTGCTATTTTGATACTATTTCGTGCCATCCTGTGTTACCCCTCAAGAATCTCGGTTTTACCCCTGCGGGGGTAATTACCCCCAGGTTAGGAACCACTGGTTTAGGTGGTAGTGGGAGGGACACTCGAGTCGAGTAAAAATTAGCACTTTAAAGCTTAATATTTCACAAACGAATATTTAAAAAAAAATTGTTAATGGAAAATATCAATATTTTTTAAAAAACCTATTTAATGATACCCCACTCTAAGGGGTGCGCGAGAAAAGAAATAAACATCCCCAGTTTACGTGTAAAGGAGGTACCTACCCTAAAAAAAAATATTTTACGAGGTTTTATTTTACCACTTTTTCGGCATAACAAATCCGTATATTTAGGTACACCAAATTACAGCTTTCTAGTACTGGGCGTGTCTGAGCTAAGCTGCGGATAGACGGACGGACATGACGAACCTATAAGGGCTCCTTGTTGACTACGGAACTCTAAAAATCATCATCATCATCGCCTGTTCTTGCCTCATGATATTTTACGGTTTTGATCCAGTCTCCCCCGAGTCAAGCTTCCATTAGGTAATTCATTTTTCTTGGAATCCTATTTTTGGGTCAGTCTTTAACTCTCCATCCATCAATATTATGGCAACCACTGCGCTAACTGTGCTATAGAACCTTTGTTGTGTCCTTTGTACATTTTTAAAAATTAGTTTATTGTTAAACAGTAACGGGCCCAATTTTCGAGTTACGGGCACATATTACGGGTTCGAACTTAGCGCGCCAAAACGGCGACAAGGAAATGCGGCATCTCCTGGAAACAAATATTCGTAGTCAGTCGAAATTGAATTCGATGACCAGCCCTCTATAGAGAAGAGGCCTGTGTCCCAGCAATGAGGACATCACATGCTGATTTTGCTATGCGCACTTGTGCCCTTTCATTCCGATTAGTAATCGATTTTTTTTATATAATTTCGATTCGATTAGCTTTGTCATTATAATTCAAGTTAGAAAATATGGTTATAATATCCTGACTAGTAGTGCCATCTATTGCGGAAAATCAATACCATTACGTCGGTTGCTAGAGTACCTCGCAAGCGACTTGTGTAATCTGGCCAAGAAAAACAGTCATGTTCATAAGGTTTACTCACTTTTCCTCAAGATGGCGCTAGGTGCTATCGATCAGAAGCTGTTCTATTGATCTTGAAATTGAGTTCAATATTTTACGTCATTGTTATTTGTAATACTAGATGGCGCTAGTTTAAGGTAAAAAATTATCTGGGTAGCTGAAATAGATTTGTGAATGTAAATAAGAGAAGTTGAAAGGTTACTGACTAACAATAAAGTTCGAGTTAACTAAATTACAATACAAATAGTTTTAAATACCTGTTTAACCTGCTTCCATTTGTAAATTATTAAATTTTCATGAGGCACGCACGTAGTATATTACTATTTTTAGGTAGCGTCCGTAAATAAAATAAACAATGTGTGTAAAGTAGGCTACACATTGTGGGAAGATAGGTAGGTAACTAGGTGCATGGGTATAGTTAAATGTGCATGGGATTTTCAATAGGTTTCATTATCATCAAGTGACCGGCTTCGCACGAGTGGTAATCGCTCTGTCTATTGATAAAATCTGCAAGAAAATCCGTTGCGTAGGTACCTACTTCGAAGGCAGTGTTGATTATTTTATTCAACTGGCCAAGCCACCAAACCGATTCCATGTGATGATCCGTCATACATAAAATAGTTTTTGTATTTATTTGTACTGGTAGATTTTTAGGTTAATAAATACCTACAACGTAAAACAGATTGGTATCACCATATTTAAATACTGAGATACATATATCTATTTATATGTGTTTTATGTGGGCAATAAATTATTATAAAATTATGTAACTAACTTATCATAAAACATAATTATTATAATATTACCTAACTTAGTAAATGTACTGCAGTGTTATCAGCTTTATTTTTATCGAGATTTCTGTTTATCTAATAAATTATCTATTTTTCCATCTAATCTTAAAGTGAGTGTGGCAATTTAAAAAGGAGATAGATACTTCTATCTACTTATTTCTGGACGCCATTTTAGATATCACTAGTATCAATCTACGTATTTGAAATACTTTTCAAACTAGGGCAAAGTCTTCAGATAGTAAAATCGTCTGCAGATAATAAAAAATCCGGCTACAGCGAGTTGGGCTCACAGAATTAATCGAATAAAATAATTCAAAGTCATTTACTTCAATCGACTCCTGATATTGTTTAACAAAACGCTCTGAACAGAGTCATTTTGACCGTCCCCAAGTAACGGGCAACCTGCAGCCGATCATGTTGGCCCTCGCAAACAATAACTTCTGCTCAAATCGATGTCATCGTCCCTCAGGTCAGGGTCATACAATGTCCGAGGTATTTTGAAACTATTCAAATCTGTTTTGAGCAGTGGTCTCAACCCTGAATTATGAGTCGAAGCTCGTTTATTCGAACCCGGGCGAATGCAGCCTGTACTGTCCCACTGCTGAGCAAAGGCCTCCCCCAAATCATTCCGGAAACTCTTTTCCTGGCCTGCTTCGCTTCGAACCAGCCCACATGGTAAGCGTCTAATAGTTCGTCTCTTCACCTTTTTCTGGTCAGGTGCATTACTTTATGTAGGTATATCATTTCATCACCGCTGCCCCCAACAAGATGAAGGGAAACCTCTTGTGCAATTCGGCATCTACTAGAACCAAAAATTCGAAGACAGGTGACTTCTACTAACCTGCACTGGGCTGCGTAATGGATAATGGCCCCCTTCCCGTTCCCTCTCACATAGAGGAGTATACTTTGACCCAGCAGTAGGAACATTATGGGCTAATGATGCACAGTACACAAAAAAAGGATCATATGTCCAGAAACAAAACCAATGTTTTCGTATAACAACTAAAAATATCTTCGAGTTCCTTCTAGAAATATCAGAAGTCGCAAGAAACTGTCCCCAAACATTCCGCAGTTGATACTTAAGTATGCTAATTTACTATCAAAGTTATTTCTGAACCCGTAGGTCGTCTTAGCGGTTTAAAGAATAAATAAAATATCTCCTCAAACCGGCCTCCTAAATCAGGCCGCAATACTATCGAGGCAACTGGTCAAAGTCCAAGTTTGCCCAACCGATACGGCAAACCTGTGTACTCAAGTAACTACGTCATATAGCCGTGACTTCTTCCATACAATACGTCTTTGGTACGTGCATATCGGCTTTATGTGTGGCTAATGCAACGCCTCCCATTGATAATGATTTTATTGCGACGACGTGTAGCCTTTGTTCTAAGTGATTCTTGGACTTTATCGGATAATTTATTGAGATCCGTTTTACAAGGTATCCGAGTAGTTATGGGCGGCAATCTGTCACAAAGCACCGAATTTTATGGGATTTGTAAAAGTGCATATAATGTCATTGAATTTTGTTAGATAAAAGTAGAAGTTAATCATTATTACTCATTGGGTTATGCCAGTGACAATCCATTTAAAGACAGTAAAAAGTATAAAGGGTGAGTTGTGTCCTCATCAGTTATCTGACCATTGTTACATTACATCCTATCCAGTTTTTGCACATTATAGTTCTGAGATTTAACAAATACCTACTTAGTTTAACTATTGATCTAACTACGTGGTCTTTAGGAATATGGACTTTGATTGAAAATAATAATGTAGGCTCCATTTACTATAGGAAAATACAATATAAATTAAAATATACCTAGGAGGGAGAAAGCCAAAGCCTGCCGGGGTCGCGGGACTTATTTCTATTACCGCGACCCCGGAACATAAAGGGCTACTGAAGGACACCGTGGATTTTAGTCAGTACAAGTCTGACAGTACCTCCCGCCCTGCCCGGGGTTGGAGGTCTCATTTGATGATTTTACCACGCTAAAAAAAAAAAAAAAAAAAAAAAAAAAAAAAAAAAAAAAAAAAAAAAAAAAAAAAAAAAAAAAAAAGGTAGGTATATCGCCACATGTGTGCGATGTGGAGGAAAAAAGCTGGTCTTTCTTAGATTCGTTTCAAAGACTGACGGGTTTCCGTCAGTCTTTTCTTCTCTTTGACTATGTAAACGATGCTCCAAATTAATAATTGACCACCTATTTCTACTCTATTTTGTCCAGGCTCTGTCTGCGTTTTATCGGTAAAATCGTAATCGTCGTGTGTCTGTCACTCTGTCCTTATAGTACTTATCTAAGCTAATAGTAATGGGTGTGTCGCGCCGTCTACGCAATCACACACTATTGCATAGGAGTGCGGGGCAGTGGTCCAACTGCTCCGTCCAACTAGTTGGACCACGGGCCTTCACTAGGGGCAGTTGTCCAACTTTAAAAATAGTTGGACCACTGCCCCTAGTGAAGGTCCGTGGTCCAATTCATTTAATAATAAGTTGCCACCCTAAAAGTCTCAACTGTATCATTGTATGTGTACGGTAACTACTGGTTTACGGTTATATTGAACTCCTTTGCAGTAGAAAAATCAAATAGCGACACTGTAGGCCATGCTTTAGAAAAATTTCGTTGATTGTTTAGTTGTAAATATTATATATTTTTTTTTTAATTATTCACCCAACTTTAATTTGATTTTCCTACTGCAAAGGGGTTCAATATAAACGTAAACCAGTAGTTACCGTACACATACAATGATACAGTTGAGACTTTTAGGGTGGCAACTTATTATTAAACGAATTGGACCACGGACCTTCACTAGGGGCAGTGGTCCAACTATTTTTAAAGTTGGACAACTGCCCCTAGTGAAGGCCCGTGGTCCAACTAGTTGGACGGAGCAGTTGGACTACTGCCCCGCACTCTTGCATAGACGGCTGCGCGGGCGCCGAGTACAAGCCACCTTGTCTACGCAATTTGATGGTGCTAAACAGCTTTATAAAAGAGTTAAAACCGGTTTATTCTGATAATGTTGCTCAGTGAGACACATCTAGAACAAAGAAAAAATAAAAACCGTTTTTTTTTTAATGTTAAACTTCATACAGGGTCGACCGGGGTGAATGCACACCTTCACAATTAAACTTGATTCTACTGACAGCAAAATATTTAAAAAGTTGTTTCAAAATTATGAAATCAGTCATTACTTTAATATAGCAATAAAAATAAAAATTCAGAGAACCATACAAAAAAAATGCTGTTTTAAAATCAGTCAAAATGACGAGATTTGTCGTGTTTAATCCCGAAAACCGGCCTGGAAAACGCCATGATCCGGAATCCCGAAACATTTCGGATCTCGTTCGAATAAAATTTTCAAATAATTATAGAGTGGTCCTTGCGAAACATATGCACAGTTATGCACGAGGTGTGATAAATATGTAGGCAACATGCAACTGAAACCCACTGTAAATTAAATCTTGTATTGTTTGTGTTGCATGTTGTATTGTGATTATCGCTAAATGCTTACACGTTTGTATTTTTTGTATTTTATATAACGTTCCAAAGAAACTGTAAAACAAAGAATTCTTTAAAAAAAGGTTTGCTTTGCTCACAATAGCTAATTAAATGTCTAAAAAAAGATTTTATACCTATTAAAGAAGAAACATCAGATACATTAATTATACCTAAGTAGGTATAATTTGCGAATATTAAGAACTGAATGGTGTATTTTACTCCTTTCGGTAGATAACCTTGAAACATTATAATTTATTCACTACATGCACAAATATGACCAGACATACAGATCAACAGACAAAATGCTGTCAACTGCGTAGTATCACGGAAATACTAGCATTATTACTTAAATAAATATTATACCTACGGTTAGGTTGCTCATCTGGTTTATATTATTATGTCATAATAATATGCATTATTATCAGGAAAATCATACTTAAGTGACTCTACAAAGTCCACCTTTGTTATGATTTGCCACACATGCTCGGTAAACCAGTTTTATGACTTGCTAGTAAAACTTATTTACCATTTATTTGTATGACATATACAAACAAACAATGGTAAATATATAATCTGGTTAAACCAACAAAGATAATATAGGATAGGATATTCTTCATTCTCAAGGACTCATTCTAAAATATGTACTCACGTAATATTTACTGCGCAAGTGGACATCTATGTATAGTGGTGTGTAGGGTTCCTAATTTCATAAACCAGCCCATAATTTTCCCACTTCTGGGACGGATATCTCTTTTCTATGAGAGGGAGTGGGCTGTACCCTTTAATCCACTTGTTGACTTGGAAAATGTGGTATCACTTCATCGTTTTGAGGGCACTTGTGAAGAAATAAGTAACACAAAGTATAGTGCCTGGCTTGCTGGGTTTGAACCCACGATTTACTTTTCGAAGGTAAGTTACCTTTGGACCAATTCTGGAAGACAGATATTTGAAGAAAGTTATTCGATATGATTTTTGCATCATGATTAATTTTATAGTGCGATTTTATTGCAAACATTGTTATAAGTAAGTACTATTTGTTACAAAAATGTCAAACTGTGTAGAAAAATATATCTCTATGTTAATTTTATTAAGCCTTATTTAAATTAGACTGTTTTACTATTCAGATTTTCGGAATTTCCAAACGTTAAGGAATTTAACAGACATCAAAGAGCAGAGAAAAAATTCGGAACCTGATTGGAAAATCCCGAACATGCTCGTATAATCCCGATTATTTTCGGCAACCCTAACGGCTGTCGTACTAAAGTGCATAACCGTCGCCGGTCCTCAGAACATTCTAGAGAAGCAAGCCAAGCAGGGTCATTGCCCCACTACAACATTGCATTCTGTGTGTTCTATCACTTTCCATGTTTCGTTTCCAATTTGTTAGGTAATCCATTGGATGACCATTGTAACTGCTGTAGGCAATTAATTCTCAAATTATAATGAATTCCGGCCAAGGTTAGATGTTCTTTCCGTTTAACGTTCTCGAGTATTGGATGAATTAAAATAGGTATAACTAGTCTAAACTAAATTAATTACCCAGTTAGGCGTTACTGTTATCTGCTATAGTTTTAAACCGGTTCGGTCATTGCTTGGTTTATTAATTAACAAAGTCTATATTATTTCAATTATCAGTTTTTGATTGCATTATTGCAAGTCAAGCTTAAAATTTCTACAAGATAAACTTAATTTACTTGGCGTCACAGATGATGATAGAAATTTCTGTGATGAGTTTAATTTAAACACGAGAAAACAGTCTCCATGAAATTTGTATGGGCAGTGATTGCATGTAGTAGGTAGTGTAATTATTTAAAATGCCAGTACATACCAACATGTTTCTTAAGTTTCGCTAACCAATTAAAATTGACCTCGTATAGGTAAAACAGAGCTGAATTTTCGTTTGAAGAGACGTATTTTCTTGTAGTAATATAATACTTACGTACCTGTAAAATATATGATTATTTATTCAATTATGTGGTATAGGTACCTTCCTACCTTTTTGTTGAACAACTGCGCTCGGCCAAAGTCCAACGTGACGGAAATAAAATTGAGGACATTTTCTATTTTCCGCCAACATGTATGGCGACACATCTACCTACAAGTAAACGAGACTAGAAAACGTTCCAAGGTCTTGCTCTCGATTTTTAGTAAAATAAACTCCAAAATAATAATAAGAAATAAAAAAAAATAATAATAGTAAATAATTTAGACGTGTTTATTGTTTTTTGAATGATATACAGTTTAGCATAAATAAAAGTTACTGAACGAGGTATGGGGTTTACCCGCAGTCAGATATACCTCGTTTATGGACGAAAGTTGTTCAGTCAGTAGTTTTGGGTTGCTAAAAAGGCTACTTACGAATCATAACATGAATTGTAATAAAATTATTCTATATCTACTATTGCTTGAGTAGGTAGGTAGAACAGAATTTAATATTCCAATCTACGAGTAATTGTATCGCATTTCATATTATGATTCTGCTAAAATAGCCTTTTGTACCCCCGGAACTAGTTAGTCCTCTATATGTGGACACAGACTCAACCAAGGCCTTATATCTGGTGTAAAAATAATCTCGAACATTCTGCCTATACACATTAAAATTGTGGATAAGTAATTAACAACGGCATCGTCGATCGATTTATGCTTGTTGACATTAATTTACATTGCATATCGAGCTTTAATACATACCGTGCCTCATAAAGCATATTGTGTCCGACTGTCTGTTTAAAACCCAGGACTCTGACAACATTTACTAAAACCTTTACCCAGTTACTGGGTTGTGGATGTTATATCGGCAGTAGTTGTGTAAAATACTGGATTAGAATTAATTTCAAGTGGATTATATTTATATGGTTAAGCAGGTTCTGTCTGTATTTATTTATTTAGAGCAAAAACAATAATTTGCTGGAATGCATCACGTCATCATAAGCGTGTCATAAGTGCCCTAAATGGAATAAAATATATGGAATGAATATAAAATGCTATATCACAAACTATTCTACTTAGTGCTCCTGCGAATTAGTTAGCCGTACATATGAAATCCCTCGGGTGCCATTTCAGCGATTGCCCAATGTGGAAAACTTCCGCGAGCAAAGTGCGTGTTGGTAAATTTCATATGTCATCGATGTTTCATGTCGTGGTTTCATAACTATGAACCAAAACACACGATGCTTTTCTCTAGGATCATTTAGCTTATCTATTTCTGTGGGATTTATTTTTATTTATCTATGCCAACTAAATCGGAACAACATCAATGCATAGAATATTGGTACAAAATGTTGTCTTGCATTTTGACGCATGGCACGTTGCCAGTAGCGGTGAATGACACAGCTTTTACTGTTTTGACGGTACAAAGGTCAAGGATATCCTAGATAAAATCTAGCTGCTACTTACATCGGGAAATAAACTGATTTATCATCATCATCTCAGCCATAGGACGTGCACCGCTGAACATAGGATTCCCCTTTAGATCTCCACCTGTTGGAAGCGACCTGCATCCAGCGTGTTCCGGCGACCTTGAAAAGTTCGTCTGTCCATCTTGTTGGTGGACGCCTACGCTGCACTTGATAGTCCGTGGTCTCCACTCTAGTACTTTTCGACTCATCGGCCATCTGCTCTGCGAGCAATAAGGCCTGCCATTTCAGCTTGCTAATCCGGTGGGCTATAAGCTGACTAATATCTTTTAATCGTTTGCTTTCTGATCGAACACTTTATTCGGTCTATTAAAAATACAATTTAAATTGTTTGTTGCCAGATTTTCTTCTAAAAAAACTACATCTATAGAGAAAGTAAAATTACTGGGTTGTGGAAGTCCGATAGGCAGTCGTTCCAAGTAAAATACTAATAATCGGCTGAATCTGGTCCGACTGGAAGCCGACCCCAAAGTAGTTGGGAAAATGCTAAGCAGATGATGATGATAGAGCAAGTGAAAAAAAATCGGCTCCTGACAGTTTTATAATTATGTAGAGTAAATTTTTTTTTTTCATTTCTTGCAAATATTTCTTCATGAATGTTGTTCAAGTTAATGGTTATTTGTGGAGGGCTTTCTAAAACAAAAAAAATATACTTTTCATCCCCCCATCTCGGAAAGGGTACTTTTGCTCTTCGATATCTGACCGTAAAAGCCGTTTTTATCCTCAAGTGAGTAAAAGCCGTTTTTATCCTCTAGTGAATAAAGTAAATTTGAATTTAGAACATCGTATGAATAAAAGAGTAGCAGCAGTAATGGCGGCCGATGACCGCAACAGCTGATCGCTTGCTGTGGTGCCCACTTGACGTTCGAAGGTTGTCGAGGAAACAAATTCTATACATCAAATTTTAAAAATAGAATTTGTTTCCTCGCCTTAGGCGGGAAAGCAGAGTGCGCTCCTCGGGTGTAAGGCTGTGTTGCTCTGGGCTAACTTGAATCCCTTGCTTCACAAAGGATTTTTAACTTTATTCCCTCGTTTATTTTGGGTATTAACACTTGAACCTCCTCGCTACGCTACGGACGGAGGTTCAACCCCAGAATCCTCAGTATCGCTTCGGAATTCAATACGCCTCCCTTGGAGCGTAATCTACAATTATTTTGTTAAAATCTCAGACCCGGAACATTCTTGGCTCAGTACTTTGTTATACTTTTTTTTATTTGCTTTGTGCGGTTTTCATTTCACGTCTTATTGTTATGTTATGACAAACCAAGATAAAAATAAGTAACTTAATAATACTTAGGTAGTAGTTTTCAACTATATACTACCTAAGTATTATTTGTTTTAATTTAAAAATTATTCTGTTCTATAATAATGTCTTAGTTAATACCTAAACTGAAATAAAAGCCTATCTTGTGTATTGTACATCTGTTTTTTTTTTTTTGCATTTAGTCATTTCCTCGCTGAGGTGGGATGAAAAGTTACGTGTTGCACTCGAGTGCAAAGATTTTTCACCTTGTGCTCTTTTGATTCCCTCGCTATCACTCATGATTCTAATTTTTGAATCACTCGTTGCACTCGTGATTCAAATTTAGAATCATTCGCTTGCTCGGTCATCAAACATGAGCACGCGGTTAAAAATCAACTTTGCACTCTTGTATAACAAATAACTATTATGAATTAGTTTTATTATTCTTCTCCTAGAATTAATAATATTTAAGTCGGTCTAATAATTGTGTTTGTTTTTTTTTTTTTTTAACGTGGTAAAATTATCAAATGAGACCTCCAACCCCGGGCAGGGCGGGAGGTACTGTCAGACTTGTACTGACTAAAATCCACGGTGTCCTTCGGTAGCCCTTTATGTTCCGGGGTCACGGTAATAGAAATAAGTCCCGCGACCCCGGCAGGCTTTGGCCCTCTGAGAGGGGGCCCCGTCATTTTGCTGACAGCTCTTTGCGGCGCGCCGTCGACCCGGGCATGGTCCATGGTCGGACAGCGAGTTGCCCTTTACTCGCTGTCCGCATGCCCGCGCCTACGGTGGCCGGAGATCGTCTTGCGACGTACGACGACGCCGTGGGCGTACACCACTGCGGTTGGGGCGGAGGGAGGACAATAATTATGTGATAGGTGATCATTATTTAATTACAACATGGAAAACTTATTATAATGAAAACAAGGTCATTTGCAAAAACTTGAAACAAACTAAAAATTATCGAACACGGACAATTGACGCAATAGAGAGGTCTTTATTTGCTGATAATATTATTATGCGAATAATGATAGCTTAAAATCATACTGTGATTATGTATTATATGATTAGCACGTTATACTCTTAACCATCCTTAAAAAAAGGGAGGACCTCAATTTAATCATTTTTTTATGTTTGTTCTCCGGTTACTTCGAGGTTTCTGGTCAAAGTAGTTAACGAATTAAAAAAAAAGCCAACGACTTTTGAAAGAAAAGTCATTATTCATTTTTTTGGTTGTTTCAATAGCTGCAAGAGCTGTATAATGATGCATTCGTATGCATTGCATGGGCAGTCTACTTACATGATTATTAGTCACTTTAAGAAATTAAGCTCCGAAGCGTGAAATCCTAGGTTTGATATCCAGATCATGACACCAGAGGTTTTATCGAGTTAACATCAGGAAGTTTTCTTGGCGTCTCCAAAACATGAATGACTGGCAACAGGTTCCGCCCCTTATTTTATTTTTTCTGACGTCCATGAGATACAGCCTGGTGATAGACGCACAGTAAAGTCTTAATAATAGGGTCCCGTTTAACCCTTTGGGTACGGAGGACGTGTGGGAGGGATGCGAGGAAAAACAAAATCTTCGATTATCTTTGGCCCTGCATCTAAAAACTGAAAATCGAGGGGATAGGTCTACTAAACAGTGACATAATGCAGACTAGTAGGTAGTATAAATTTTAGCCAAATCAGACTGCGCGGGCATGCGGACGGCGAGTATTGGCTGACTTTCCGCCTGACTATGGAGCATTCTCGGATCGACGCACGCGCGCCTCAAAGAGCAGACAGCAATCTGACTTAACAGACAAAAGCCTGTCGGGGTCGTGGACCTGTCTTATGGTAACCATGACCCTGGAACTTAAAGAAGTATTGACGAAGACAGCGTGAATTTAAGTCAGTACCATACGAGTCTGACAGACCTTACCGTCACTCGCCTCGGCGGGAAGACTCATTTGATGATTTCACCACTATAAAAAAGCCAAACCAGACTACAACAATAATGCTATTAAATGATACAGTAGTTGATTGCGGTGTATTTACCTACCCACTAGGTAAATACAGTCGACGGCCGCAGCCGTTACGAATGCGACGCAAACCGAAATTGGACTTTGATCGACCTTGTTTGAACTCGTGAGAGTCGGGCTTGTGCGCAACACACATCTTTTTAATGCAAACCGCATTTTTGCGATATAAGGATATACCTACGTATATTTTAATCGTTAATTTGAAAGTCTGGTTTAGTCCGGATTTGATAAACTGTTGATGAATAATAGCAAAGACTTATATGCTAAATACGCAGAAATGCTCTTAAATCTATCCAGATTTTTTTGAGTTAGTTTTAGTTCATGGCTCTAAAATGGACTTACTGCATGTTGCTTATAAAATACGTGTTGTATTTATTAACAGGGAAAATATGCGACTGGGACAACGTGAGGCAGACTTTGATATATAAAAACCCGAAGCAGAGCCCGAATTCAACTAGCATATTATTGTTACACCCTACTAGTTGAATTGGTTCCAGTTGAACCCGAAACAATTCAAGTAAGATAATGTCGGTTCGGATAACTCGAGACATACTCTCGATCCCCACAACAAAATTGTGCTATCTACAACAATACACGACCCCAACAAATCGAGCACGACTCCTCTACCTCGGAACAAAATTCTGGGTCCGATGGCTATCGAGCACCCACTCGCATATGTCCGGACTCCGGCCGGAGTCTGCTGAAGTCAAGTAGCTCACCTACGTTGTACATCTGCGGATGAGAGTGAGCGAGTTCTTCTTGAAGGTATCTTGTGAAGACAGCTGAAGGAGTTACGGTGGAAAAACATGTCATAAAAAATATTGTTCTTTTCACTGTGAGAACAACGTTTCTTCCTACTTTCTTCACAGCCTCAAAAAGAGTGTGGAAAAAGTTGTAGGTTCGACAAGGGGGATGTGACACCTTTGGTGTTGCAGGCGTCCATATGTTAGGTATGGTGACCGCTTTCAATTTCTCTGTCTGTTCTACTGTCCGCTTTCAATCTTTCTGTTCTACTATCCGCTTTCAAGCTCTCTGTCTGTTCCACTATTCGGTTTCAATCTTTTTGTCTGTTCTACTGTCTACCGTAATCTCTCTATCTCTTCTACTGTCCGCTTTTAATCTGTCTCTTCTACTACCCCCTTCCAATCCCTCTATCTGTTCTACTATCCGTTTTCACCTGTCTGTCTGTTCTACTGTCGGTTTTTAATTTTTCTGTCTATTCTACTGTCCGCTTTCAATCTTTCTTGCTCTTCTACTATTCGCTTCCAATCCCTCTATCTGTTTTACTATCCATTATTAATCTCTCTGTCTGTTATACTGTCCGTTTTTAATTTTTGTCTGTTCTATGATCCGCTTTGAATCTCTCTATCTCTTCTCTCTATTATCGGTATCTATCTGTTTTACTACAACAATCAACATTCGATAAGGATAAGTAGAGCTCGATACTCAAATCAATACTAGGAAAATATTCGATCAGGACAGTTGAAGCCTGACCTCGTAACAATTCGACTAAGATATCTTTGATCCTAGATATCTTTTTAAGTTTGAAAGTAGCACCTGTAACAGAAAAAATGAAAGGAAGTCGTCTGTCTTGATATGGACATGTGATGAGGAGGGATGAGACTCATGTGGCTAAGAGAGTGATGAGTATGAATGTTGATGGATGGAGAGGAAGGGGAAGGCCAAAGAAAAGGTGGATGGATTGTGTAAGGGATGATATGAATGAAAAAGGAGTAAATGATTCGGTGACGTTTGATAGGGGAGAATGGAAGAAAAAAACGTGTTGCGCCGACCCCAAGTAAAATGGGATAAGGGCAGGAAGATGATGATGATGATGATAATCTTTGATCCTAGGATAAACTGAGCCTAAAACTATTCGGGCCAAAAATCGGCCTGTCTCTACTGTACATTTTACATACACATTATTTACTTACGTTGTTTACTTACTTGCTTGTGCGTCATTAGGTGGGTACCTACTGTTTGATTTAAATGCTTTGTTTGCTCATGCAGAACCAGTATACGCTGTGAATATTGTCAAGTGTTTAATTTGTGAATATTGCTGTCAGTAATGATGTTCACATTCATCAGTATCATCAATCTTCTGCCCTTAGGTTTAGCCCGCACCACGATTAAATCGATAATTGGTTATAGATTTAACCAATTATCCATGCATACACATAAAGTACCTATAGATTTATTTTAAAAACGTTCTTATATTTATCGTGTTTTGTAAACGTTCTATCAGAAATCCTGCGCCAACCGCAATTTGTGTTTTCAGGTTTTCCTTGAATTTGAAAAGTTCTCAATCTTATTCGTATGTGGTATTTTCTTTATTACTGCTCAGTTACTAATAATTTCTACAGTAACAGAGCAGTAATAATACCTTACTTCCATACTTTATTTTATAACTAGCTTCTGCCCGCGGTTTCACCCGCGTCATGTTAGGTGTTTGGTCCTATGGTCCCGTCTCCATCAGTTCGCTTGAAGAGCGCGATTTCCGACGTCGTGGGCATCTTCAGTTGTGGCTGGGGCGAGAGGTAGACGATGTCTTTTCCTTCACGCATTCCGACTGCTAACCATTCCCCTTACATGCCACTGAATCTTGAGGTACCTCCCGAAACGAAAACCGGTAGGACTGCGTCAGACTGAAGGTGAGGACGCAGCCCGTAGCCTTTCCAAACGATCCTCAAAATAGGCCGGTCATTATCCACATAAAAAACTACACAAAACAAATTCAAAGATTCTTGTATAGGTTGTTGTTATAGCGGCAATAGACACACATCATCTGTGAAAATTTAAACTATCTAACTATAACGTTTCGTGAGAAACAGCCTCCGAAACATTACATTACTTCATAACATCTACAAAAACCAGCAACAAAATCACGTTTTTTGTATGGGAGCCCCCTTTTTTTTACGTGGTAAAATCATCAAATGAGTCCTCCCACCCCGGGCTGGGAGGGACTGTCAGACTTGTACTGACTAAAATCCATTGTCCTTCAATAGCCCTTTATGTTCCGGGGTCACGGTAATGAAATAAGTCCCGCGACCAATGAGAGCCCCCCTTAATATTTATTGTATTCTGGTTTATAGTATGTTTTGTTATACTACTACTATTACTTTTATTTGTGTTTTTGTTATCTATCTATCTATCTATATACATAAAAATGAAACCCGTTTTCCGTTGTCACGACATAACATGAAAACGGCTTGACCGATTCGGATAATTATTTTTTTGTTGTGTTTGTAACCATCGGGACCGGGTTTAAGACCGGTTTCTCCACCCGTGCGAAGCCGGGACGGGCCGCTAGTTACTAATATAGTTTTAAGTTTTACTAATATATTGAGTCATGTTACTTGAATAAAAGATAATTCTATTCTATTCTATAACAGCAACAGAAGTACATCACCTGTGAAAATTTCAAATCTATAGCTATCACGGTTCATGAGATACACACGCAAAAACTACTGAATTGACAGCACAGGGTTTTCAGGGTTGCAAATTATAACAAAATGGTAGTTACACTGCGCGTTTGCAATGTTGGATGTCGATATTGACCGGCCTAAAGAGGGATTTTATCAACGCAATTTTGTGACATATTACCCAGCCCGTCATTATTTTGTCGCGGTATTATTTTGAAACTGTGATATCTCCTAAGATATTCATTGAAATCAAATGATTTAAAGGGCAATTTCGTTCAAAATTAAATGCTTGTGATGATTAACGTATTTATTTGGATAAGGATTAATATCATGTTAATGAAAACACCTTCGCAAATAATGCATTACTTAAAAACAAATTTGGTTTCCATAAAAAAGGTTATAGTGACTTAACCTTTAAAGATAGATATATGCCCTTGCTGACTTTATTTTAGGAAATTTTATGAGGAATAATTCCGTAGTACATAATTTTTGCGAAACTCTAACCGTTTACGCAGCGCACGCAACGGAAGCTCTAAAAAAGGAATACATTTTCCCGATTTTGAAACATTTCTCATTACTGCTCCGCTCCTATAGGTGATAGCGTGATGTTATATAGCCTATAGCCTTCCTCGATAAATGGACTATCCAACACAAAAAGAATTTTTCAATTCCAACCAGTAGATCCTGAGATTAGCGCGTTCAAACAAACAAACAAACAAACAAACAAACAAACTCTTCAGCTTTATAATATTAGTATAGATGAAATAAATTATTTTGATAAGGATTAATAGAATGAGTAAAATAAATGCGTTTAAAAGTAGCCCAAAAAAATTCAAGATTTTTGATTTAAAAAATGGTTGTTGTGCCTCACTCGACATAGATAGGTATAGTGTGTCGCGGAGTTTTTTGTAGATATTTATAAGATCTACAACTAATTAGAACATTTCATAGTTCTATCTTTTATAGTTTAGGCAGCGTACGCAAAATAAGTAACTTTTCTGGTTGATTTTTTACACCTTGTGTCCGAAAAACCCAAATATATTACGGAACCCTATTTATTTCCAAAATAAAATTTAGTCTATGTTACTCGTGGATAGTGTAGCTTTCGAATAGTGAAAGAATTTTTGAAATCGGTCCAGTAGTTTTTGAGCCTATTCATTACAACCAAACAAACAAACAAACAAAGTTTTCCTCTTTATAATATTAGTATAGATGACAGGTTCTAATTACAGAGTGCAAATTAGTTATTAAAGTTTTTAGTCATGCGGAGTAAAAAATTTTTTTTTAGGCTTTTGCCAATTAACTACGTTAATTTATAATAATTCTGTTTTATCAATGTCAATTTATCTTCATACATATTTAATTTATTACAATAGGTAAAAAATACATACAATAGGGAAGTACAAACCTAGATGTAGGTAAACATTCATATAAAAATCAAGTTTCTAAAAGGAATAGCAAAAACGAATGTACACACTGCTACACATCAAGCTATACAAAACCAGTTTGTCTTGGTCTCGCTTCGTACGATTTTTACACACAATGAATGGTCAGTTAATACTGGTTTTGCATAGTTTGATGTGTAGCCGTGTGTACCTACAAGCCGGTTTTTAAAGTCCACCGTGGACCTATAAAATAAAATATACTAGCAAATAATGAGTTGACAAGTTTAACTTGTTTTCTTACTAATTACACAGATTGTTATGTAGGTAGTTACATATTCATACCCGCAAACGTAATTATTTTTTCTTCTTTGTTTGCAGAGTTTTTATTTTAAAGAATAAAGACGATTATGTAGCGAATTCCAATCTATCTTCTTCTTCTATCTATCTATATCTATACATATAATAAAACTGTTGAAAAATTATTTTTGTACATTAAATAAAAACTCAAAAAATATAGCCAGGATATTAAAGGACAACCAATAGAACCCATTTCTAGCATTTTTTGAATTTTTGTCTGTTTGTCTGTTTATCTGTTTGTCTGTGTATTTGTCCAGGTATCACGTAAAATATAGAAAATTAATGTAGATAACTTTTATACACAACGATTAAGCGTAACTTGGAGAGGAATTTAGTTTTTGTTTCATTGGAATCGGTTCAGTCTATCAAAAGATATTTGAATTTAAAGTGTTTCAGAAGTTTCTTTGGTCTCACACATTGATTTCGTACGTCAGTCGCGCGATCTAACTTCGAATAGAAAAACTAGATTATTCAAATAACTGGAATGGACTGGAATGGACTGGAATGGACTGGACTGAATTAAGCGCTTAGAACTAAAAAATACATTGTTCAATTCCGACATCCACGCGAACGAAGTTGCGGGCACAGCTAGTAGTTAATATTCGCTGCTTAAATTCAAAACGGCCACAATTCGAAATTTTTTCAAATCGTTTTTATTGCAAAAATCGTATCAATTCTGCCTATATTTTTATATTCCAAAAAGACACCTAGTATTTTCGCATTAGAAATGAGCAAATCGCACAAACGCCCTTTTTCCATTTTGTCACTTAGGTGGTTAACTTCAGATCAAAGCCGCCATATTTCGGGTTGCGACCCTGCAGTCAGCGGGAGCGCACGTTTGTTATGTGAAAAAGGGCCACATTTCAAAATACAACCGTATTGTTTTAAAATTACATGTAAGTGTATCATAATCTTGTAAGGAAAAGTGCCGTATTTTGTGATATGTCCATTTTGAGTTTGAATAAATCGTGTTTTATTATTACTCTTTTAAGGAAAAGTGCCGTATTTTGTGATATGTCCATTTTGAGTTTGAATAAATCGTGTTTTATTATTACTCTTTTATGGAAAAGTGCAGTATTTTGGAATGCTTCTGTTTTGCATATAGAAGTATGGTGATAGTGCCAGTATTTATTTAAACAAATCTACAAATTATATTTAAATTTTAAACTTAACACAGTAATTACAACTTAGGCCCTTCGTACACAAGGCGACTCGGGTATCCGATACTCCAGTCGAATACCTAAGTCGCTCGACTCTAGTAGCGCATGATCCGTACACAGCGGCGACTCGAGTCGTAAGACTCAAATCGTCTATTCGGCCACCATTCTATATTCAACCTTAATAATACATTGTACAAAACACAAAATGTACATCTCATTGCATAAATTAAAATGCTCCGCGGCGGGCGCATTCCAATTTCAACTTTTTGTAATTCAAAATTGGCGCGTGTACCTACAGGAGAAAAACGTATTTTCACGCAAAAATATCGAGAAAGAATATGGTTCATAATTTCGCCGCGCGATTCTGCTACAAGGTAGCTCGATTTGTTTATGCTTTGACTTTCATGGTGGTGACCATGGGTTCAATCCCCATAGTGCAGGCCGCAGAAGGAATTTCGTTTGCAAAATATGAGGACCGCAATCTGTTCTATGAACTATGCAAATGGGTTCTAGGACTATTTAAAAATGCATGTTGCCAGTGTCTGGAGTGGTCCAGAAATTTGTAAAACACTACCGCACTACACGTAGTAAAATCCTTCCCTTAAAACTTAAACACCCCTTTTCACCACTTTACGGGGTGATTTTTGCAAAACCCAAAAACACATGTTTGATGATTTTTGATCTAATTTCCATATACCGGGTTTCAAATTCATCGGTTAGCACGTTATGATTTTCCTATACAAACTTTAACATCGTCTAGAGTATCATTGGAGGGTAGTTTTAAAAAACTAATAATGCCCATTGTCACCCCCTTAAACGTGAAATCCTTTTTTGGTGCTCACCTACATGATAAATTGCAACTACTATCCAAAATTCAAGTTATACGTTTAGCGCTTTAAAATCCTTCCTTTTAAAGTTGAATACTCCTTTTTATTAACTTTGGGGGTGATTTTCGAAAAATCCTAAAACACGTGTTTGATAATTTCTGATTTCGTATATAAATACTGATTTTCAAAGTAATCGGATCACGCGTTATGATTTTTCCATACAAACTTTAACATCGACTAGATCACTAATGGAGGGTAGTTTCAAAAAACTAATAGTGCTAATCTTTTTTATTTACTTGTGTTCTTATTCATGATTAGTTTCAAATGTATAAACCCAAGGAATAGGATTTTTCATACAGTAGTTTTCACCCCTTTTCACACCTTTAGAGGACGATTTTCACAAAATCCCGTCTTTTTGCCCCCTTATATGGTAGAGTGCAACTATTGTCCAAAATCCAAGTTTCTACGTTTAGCGATTTCGGCTGTAGGCGAGTTTTACGACCATACCCTGTTCTTTTAAATATAAAGATAATTATGTATTCATATGTTTTTCTACTATATATTCAAATTATTTTATCAAGGTCTCGTCATAATAAAGCATAATCAGTATGTAATGCCATATCATATGAAATTTATTCAGATCAAAACCCACAAATATCAACGTTTTATTGAACTGAAATCACAGTGCGGATTTTTTTTTTATTGGACCACGATAATTGCTGGCACATCGAAAATAAATATATTTTGACAATCCTAAAAAGATATTGCAAAACTCAAAACTCGGTCCTCATATTTTGCAAACGGATGTCTTCTGTGCGGCCTGGTCTACCAGGTTAACATAGAATTTTTCTGTTTTCGTGTTTCACTTGTTTTTTAGAGTTTTATTCCATTTTTTTTCTAGGTTTTTTTTATAGTTTATCTTTTATTTGCACCGGAACCCTATGCTGATGACCGTGGAAAATTTCAGATTTGAATAGGATTTTTTTTAATGTTTTCGTTTTCTTAACTACTTTATTTTTGCCGTATGTGCAAGTACATGACGAAGCTGGGTTAAAGTAGTAATGTTTGTAACAAAACCAAAAGAATTTATAAAAGTAAAAAAATTGACACCATCCTCGATAGATGGCGTTGTCGTCGAGTTAGATCGCGCTATCGTTTGGTTACATCGATTTAGTAAAAGCAACAGTGGTTTTATTTTGAACCTCACTAGTGTTCACATTAGTTCAATATTCCAACATTACCAGTTCTCGAGCTTGGTAGTAAACAACTAATATAAGAGTTGTAGGTTAAGTATTTTGATTTCATTAATTCTGTATAGGTAATCATGCTATGTGCCAATAAACGTTTTTTCTTTCTTTCTATCAGTTTTACCATGAGGTTAAAAAAACCCAAGTTTAAGAATACAACCACGGTAGAACTAAGTGTAATTAATTTTTAGTCATGTTACTTGTTTTTAACTTCTATGTAATTCTTTAATTCCTTCATTTTTTTTATTTGTTTTGTATAAAATGTACAAAAAAAAAGAATTCTCTGTTAAAGTAAGTAGGTACGTACTAGGTATCATTTATTAATTTGTTATCAGTGAAGTTTCATCATCATCTTCCTGCCCTTTTTTTTTACGTGGTAAATTCATCAAATGAGTCCTCCCACCCCGGGCAGGGCGGGAGGGACTGTCAGACTTGTACTGACTAAAATCCACGGTGTCCTTCAATAGCCCTTTATGTTCCGGGGTCACGGTGATGGAAATAAGTTCCGAGACCCCGGCAGGCTTTGGCCCTCTGTGAGGGGGCCTTGTCATTTTGCTGACAGCTCTTTGAGGTGCGCGTGAAACACGGCGCGCCGTCGACCCGGGCATGGTCCATGGTCGGACAGCGAGTTGCCCTTTACTCGCTGTCCGCATGCCTGCACCTACGGTGGCCGGAGGTCATCTGCCGACGTCCGACGCCGTGGGCGTGTACCACTGCGGTTGGGGTGGAGGGAGGACGCTGTCCTCTCTCTCGCGGCCCGCCACCTCCTTCACGAGCATTACTGCTTCGCAGAAGGTGGCAACCGCTTCCCACTCCGTCTCGCCACGCAGCATGGCCGAAACCAATGCCGGGCGCGAGAGGTCTCCGCCTATATCTTCCAGCCCTTATTACATTTTACTTGTGGTCGACGCAACACGTTTTTTTCTTCCATTCTCCCCTATTAAACGTCACCGAATCATTTACTCCTTTTTCATTTATATCATCACTTACACAATCCATCCATCTTTTCTTTGGCCTTCCCCTTCCTCTCTTCTTCCCCTTCCCTTTCTTATCAGTGAAGTTTACAGTCTCATTTATTTTTATCTAATACCTAATCACTTTTAATTTTCAATGTATTTTCCCGAGCTAAGCTCGATCGACCAGGTACCTACTATTATGTAAATCACTAGTTATATTAATCATTACAAAAAATAAATACCGGCCATTCCTATTACCGCCCAAAGCTTAGGTACATATTCCATAGTAATGACGGGGCCCCCCTCTAGGGAGCCAAAGCCTGCCGGGGTCGCGGGACTTATCTCATTACCGTGACCCCGGAACATAAAGGGCTATTGAAGGATACCGTGGATTTTGGTCACTACGATTCTGACAGTCCCTCCCGCCCTGACTGGGGTGGGAGGACTCATTTGATGATTTTTCCCGTAAAAAAAAGCTTAAGTATTCCATAATATATTTAGAATATTCTTTTGAATTTGACAAGCTTGTTAGTCTAGTGGTTAGTGGCCCTGACTGCTATGTCTGAGGTCGTGGGTTCGATTCCCACCCAGGACATTAATTTAATGTTTGTGTGATGAGCACGATCATTTTTGTTCTGTGTCTGAGAGTAATTTATCGATAATATTTATGTATTTAGAAAATAAAGTATGTTTTTCAGTTGTCTCGTACCCATAACACAAGCTCTGCTTAGCTTGGGTCTAGATGACGTTGTGTAATAGTTGTGGAATATTATTATTATTAATTGTAATGATACAAACAAGTATATTTTTCTACTTCAGATACAAAGATGTTTAATAATAAAGTTTGAAATAAAACTTATATTGAAATGATACAAATTTTTCGTCGGTTATAAATCGCGCAGACTTGGGTATCCGCGATCTTGATAAATGGAGTCGCGCGTGGCTAGAGTCGGCGACGCATCACCAAAATAAGCCTCTAAGGATTTGTATTGCGATAGTCTCCTGGAAACCAAATCGTAAGGCATCGGAAACTTGCGTAGCGTTGTGTACGAACCTTCGTACACAACGCGACGCAAGTTGCCGATACCATAGTTTCGTAACTACTCATGACCTGCGGAAAATTCGAGGTATTAAATTTTTATAATGCAATTTGATGTAACGACATAGACACTAGCGCCCCGTCAAAGGGTCATGATGGGTGGTCAAGATTATGAATTTATAAAATGTCTGACACATGACTGTGACGTCAAAATATATTTTTAGGGATCCGTAGGTTCGAAAGAAAAAACGGAATCTTTATTAGATACCTAAGTCGTGTGACCGTCCGCCCTTCACAGTTAATTTTCTGTGAACTTTTTTGACCGATTAAGTTGTAAATATTTATCTATTGAATACATAGAAAGAAAGAAAGAAAGAAAAAACATTTATTGGCACACGCCACAAGTGCACACAGTACACCAAGAAAATAAAAAATACTCATTATTTAGAACAGTTAAGTAGGTAGGTATGGCATTTCCAAACATATCAGTTCCTATTGCTCAAATGTCTTTCTGTGTTATCTATTATCTCCGAAAATACTGAGTATATTTGTAATTATGAAAAAGATACAAATAATAGAAGTCCTTTGTATATAGATTACAAGAAATTTCACGGTAGTCCTATGATCTTAAAACAACATAGACATCGCAGGGACAACAATGAAAAAAAAATGTAAACAGCATCATGAATGTGACATCAAATGAAAATGCTTATTTTGAGGATTGTAAAAATAATACTTTATTCGTAATCAATTTTATTCAATGAAATAGAAAAAAAAAACCTCTCTCTCCCAATTTTTTTATTAAACTGCATACCAAATTAAGATGTATTACGAGGATTGAATATTGAGTGAATATTTTTTTAACATTTAAAAATACTTACTTTCCAAAAGTGATTCAAGAATATGCTACGGAACCCATTATTGTGTGAATATAATTAATAATGGTAAATAAATTGTTCCGCCATCTTGAAAGTCGCAGAAACTCAAGTAGCGGCGATGTCAACAGATAGGTAGCGCGCGATTGGCGTCGCGCGTCGCGAGCATGTGTACGAACGTATATGGATTTCTATTGCGAGAGTCGCCTGGATACTGAAGTCGTAAGGTATCGGAAACTGGAGTCGCCTAGTGAACGAAGGGCCTTAAACCAGGCCTGTCTCACTCCCTTTATAAAAACATCGAAGCACGGTGGATCCACCCGAGTAGGCGATCGAGAATGGACGCACGTACTCTTAGTTCGCAGTCTTAGTTTCTTTGTTGAGACGCACACTATTAACTCTTTGTATTAATGATATTATTTTTTAGTATTAAGAGAGCAACTTGTTTGTTGAGATATTTCAACGATATTTTATCCTTTTGAATCATGTAATCGATCTGCGCATTTAGGAAATAATCAACAATTAGTTGTATTCGTGAAAATGTAAACAACGAACTTTTGAATTATTACAAAATGTGAAAATATAATTATTGTAAGTTATTAGACGTCTTCCGGTCCGTAGTCGCCACTGGAGGTCTTGTCTTCGCCATAGGTTATCAGTACTATAAGCATAATGTGGCTTACCCATTATACCCATTGCCACTTCAACTCCCAAATTTTACGATCTATTTGGATGACTCTGATTCTTTGCCGAATATCGTTGTTCCGGATTTTATTCCGTAAAGAAACTTAAAGCCTAGCTCTTTCCATTGCTCGTCAAGTGACTCTTAGTCTCTATCAACTACCACTTTTCAGAGCCGTATGTCCTCACTGGCAACATACTTTTTTAAACACCCATATCGTAAGACACTGTGAGATACTCGACGAGAAGATAATAATCACGTAGCTTCCCAAACACTGTCCATCAGAGTTGCATTCTTCGGGCGCCCTCTTTGTCGAAGTTGGATCTACCTAAATTAACAATCTGTCCAAGGTAAGTATAATGACCTACATTTTCAAGAGTAGGTATATTCCCAACAACAATCGGTTAGGGTGCCACATGGACATTTGACATGATTTTTGTCTTGTCCATGTTCATTTTAAGACCGACCTCTTAGGAAACGTTCGTGAACACCTCTTTCTGTAATTGGATTGGTTTCGTGCTCTCTTCCTAAAGTCGGATGGACATGGTGCCATTTCCAAATAAACACTCCAACTCTTCGATACACCAATAGTCGAAATGAAATCGTTGGACTGCAATACTGCCCAGGTTTCGATTGAATCAAAGGCTTTCTCATAGTCCAGAAACGTTAGATATAATAGCCGATATACTCCTCTGTCTTCTTTATAATCTGGTGGAGCGTGTGTATGTGGTTTAAGATACTAAAACCTTTTTGTAAACCGGCTTGTTCGGGAGACTGGAAGTCACCAAACCTGCGTTCGAAACGGTTCGTAATGACTCTCGATAACATCTTGTTGTGTGCATGGGACAGAAGTGAGATTGTTCTATAATTCTTCAACCCTTTGTTATCCTTGTGTTATCACCCTTTATAGGGTTCCATAGCGAAATGGCAAAAAACGGAAACCTTGTAGATTCGTCATGTCCGTCCGTATGTCACAGCCACTTTTTTTCGAAAGTATATGAGCTATCCTGTTGTAACTTGGTAAATAGATGTATTATGAGAACCGTATTAAGATTTTCACACAAAAATTAAAAAATAATAAAAAAATTGGGGGTTCTCAGTACTTAGAATTAAATGTCAAATTTTTTTTTTTCACCAAACCCATACGTGTGGGGTATCTATAGATAGGTCTTTAACCCTAGATTACGAACCTTCGTCGATCCGACGACGCGGGTTTGTTTAATTCGCGTTATTTTTTGCGCGCGTGATCAAACTTTTTCAACACTTTATGTAATCTCTGTCGACCCATTGCCCCTGCGACAGACGATGTTGTTTTGAGTCCAAGTGGCCCGTGAGCGCCGTTCCAGCAACCATGACTCGTCGCATCGACGAAGGTTAGTAATAACGTAACTTTTTGTGTTACTTAGTGAAGTACTTTCGCGTTAATTTTTTTGGTTAATTGGTTTATTTTGTTTATATTCAATGTTATTTTTGTTATTTGCTATTTATGATAGTTCGTCAGTTGTTATTACAAGATGACAGCGATATCTGAGAGCGCAAAGAAGACCACCTAGAGATTGATTTTGCTTATGAAACAAATGCTGAAGATGAAGTTTCTACTTTGACCCAACAGCAGTTTTCAGGCCAAGTAATGCGGCGAATTCCGGCCACCTAAGGCGTGGGCCCCTACGGACGGTGAGTAACGGGCGACTCGCTGTCCGATCATGGAAGATTCCCTAAGTCGACGGCGCGTCGTGTTCCACGCGCGTCTGAAAGAGTTGTCAGCCATTTTACGGGGCCCCCGCCCCCTTTTGAGGACCAAAGAATGCCAGGGTCGCGGAACTATCAAGTAACCGTGGCCCCGGAGCGTAAAAGGCTATTATTGAAAGATACTGTGGATTTAGTCAGTACAAGTCTAACAGCCCCTTCTGTCCTGCCCTGGATCAGCCTGGATGGGAGGACTCATTTGATTATTTTACCTAGTAAAAAAAACAAGGTCAAGTAATGCGACTAATGATTATGGTAGGTACCTACTTTCGATAAAAATAGGAAAATATATGCCTTGTGTCTTTTACAAAATGAACCCTGACTAAAAGTAGTCGCACCAAGTGCAATAAATCTATGAGCGGGGAACACAAACTTGACGTATGTCACAAATACATTACTTGATGGATTTTTAACATTTTTTTTTATTTCATTGGTTTATTTCATTCTTTATTTTTAATATTTAAAGATAATTTTAACAATTTACTTTTTGTAATACTAACAAAGCAACTTCGAAAATGTCACTATTTTCAATTTAGCACAAAACGTATGATCACATTCATAAGGCTGATTGGATAATAAATATGCTATTTTAGTTTATGTAAACATAGTAAATTATAAGAAAAATATAATTTATTAATAATAAAAATAAAAAAATACCAAGTTTGGTTTAAATAAAACCCATTATCCCCTTTATTAAATACCGTAGTCGAAACGACGAAGGTTCGTAATAAGCGTCGAAAAATAAGGTTAGTAATCTAGGGTTAAAAATGATATTGAGGTTACTAACATCATTTTTTTCTAAACTGATCAGTTTGCGCGAGAGACACTTCCAAATTGGTAATATGGCTGCTTTATTTATAAAATTCATAAGTGTTAAATATCTTTTTTATAATTAAAAGGGACTTAATGTGATTTATTTATTGACTGGGTAATCTTACACAAAATATCAAATTGCAATCAAATAGAGGCTTGAAATATACATCCGATGATATATAGTACATAAATATACGACGTTTATTAATAAAAATAATAAACAAAAACCGAAATGAAAACTTTGATGGGCTCTCCTGTAAAAAAGTGAAATTTCGATTTGCGGCCGTTTTGAATTTAAGCAGCGATATATCAAGCAATGAATGAGCAATCGTGAAAAATGAATGAATTAACGATTTTTGCAAAGTACTTACCAAGTATTAAGAGCGCAGTCTAGTAAAATTGACTAATCGTCGAAATTATTGATTCAGCTTTAATGACTCATCATAATTATCATCCTTGAATGATGTTCATAATCTTCTATATATATAAAAATGAAACCCGTTTTCCGTTGTCACGACATAACATGAAAACGGCTTGACCGATTCGGATAATTATTTTTTTGTTGTGTTTGTAACCATCGGGACCGGGTTTTAGACCGGGTCCTCCACCCGTGCGAAGCCGGGACGGGCCGCTAGTTATTTATAACAATTTTTCTAAATTACGTGTACGAAATATATTTTTTCCATAAACCATGGCTGTCTTTTATATATTGTGTATCATAATAGCTGACGCTTTGTTTATATTGCTCTAAAGTGTATGATTATTATGCGACTTAAAAAGGAAGAGTACCTATATCCACCAATTTTTTTTTTGGAAATAGTATGCTCAACGATATACCTATTCGCAAAAAATGCGCTAAAAGATTCGTGAACTGCTTACCTATGCGTGATTGCATTGCACATGCATGCAAAAACATCTTACACTTCAACTGGGGTCAACGACTTGTATTGACGTCACAGCCCAATGATGCTACACTTAAAACACTTTTTTTTATAGGCTAGTTCTATAAGATGCGCAGTAAATAAAAGTTGTTAATTTTAGCAGGGTCTTACCGTACTCTACCGCTGAATCAGAAAAAAATCCTGGGGAAAAAGGAGCCCTAGAAATAAAATATGAAAATATTCACACAATCCTACTAATATTATAAACGTGAAAGTTTGTATGTGTGGATGGATGTTTGTTACTCTTTCACGCAAAACCTACTGAACGGATTTTGTTTAAATTTGCTACAAAGATAGTTTATAACCTGTCCTACTAATATTATAAACGTGAAAGTTTGTATGTGTGGATGGATGTTTGTTACTCTTTCACGCAAAACCTACTGAACGGATTTTGTTTAAATTTGCTACAAAGATAGTTTATAACCTGGATTAACACATAGGATAGGAGTTTTTATCCCGATTTTATGTTCCCACGGGATGATTTTCGAGTTGCAGCGGGTGAAGCCGCTGGCAGCTAGTGTTATATGCAGTTACTGTTGTGGAGTTGTAGTTTAGAAAATTTCAATTTTTCGAGCTCGCTGCGTTCCCTCTACAACCGACTGGCTTACGATAAACGTAAACGGTCTGTATATTTTAATAGATTTTCAACTTTTTAACCTACTACTTTACATAATATTATGTTAAAATTGAAAATCTGTAAAATACTTCTAAATGTTAACAACGGGAATGAACGAAAACGCTCTGCAATCTTTAAAATATTTTCAACTTTAGACGCTTCGGTATTAGGTTGAACATCAGTTAAAGACTACAGGGGCCTTAGTCAAACAGCATTCGACAGTAAACGACAATCGTTATCGTTACTTTATACCTGGGTATAAAGTTGAAAATGTATTGGTGACTGATGAACGATAACGATTGTCGTTTACTGTCGAATGCCGTTTGACTAAGGCCCCACAGTTTTTTACAGGCCCAGTGCAGTGCAGCCTTTGCTTAAGTACAAGTAGGTATGAAATTATTTATCAAATCTTATGAGGCTGATCAATTACCAATCATGAAAAATAAGTGTTTGATAAGAAGTCTAGACTCAAACTATAGGTATCTAGATCTCAATAGTTTTACAACTCGCTTTTCGTAGAATCTGTGATTGATCGAGGACCGAGGATACATAACAATCACAAACTTGAGACGCAGTAAGCACCTAGCTATCTACTATTATTATGTTAGGTATTTTATGAGTGCAATGTTTTGTCTATAACTTATATTATCAGAATTATTATTTGTTGTAACCGTATTTCTATTCTACCAAATAAATTAACGTATTTTGGACTTTGTACTATCACCCTACTTGATTTGTCTTAAGTCCAAATAAGTTCAAAGTCTGAATGCGTATCTACTGCGTGTTAATTGTGTCCATTTCGTTAAATCCTGTTCGTGTAATTAGCACTACCCAACCACTTTATGTTTTGGTCAACCATAATTATCTATGTCATCATCTGTCTTGCTATTTTATTTACACACAGTTTTTTTATTGGGCTTCTAAATCCTGTTGCTTTATGTGGAGTGGAAGGGGATGCTATAATCTCACTGAGTAAAAATCCACCATGCTCGTTCATTGCCCTTTTGAATGTACCACGGCCATGGTGATCTGCTTAGAAAGTCCCGCGATACCAAAAATGTTCCAGTAGGCTTTCAATCGAACCGGATTTAGCTGAATGTCATTATTTAAAATGATACACAACCCAAATGACTGAAAAGTTCGATATCCCTTGTTCATAGTCAATACCAGTCTTACTGGTTGTTAGACTATTGGAAAAGTGGCTTCCTCTATCATCTTTGAAAGATTTACAAAACTTGATATACAAATGTCCATCTAAACATAGGTAACTGAACAGAGATAAACCTGTTATGTTACTCAACCTACTTTTCGCAATAGGTACAGCCAATACACAATATAGAGAGTTGACAGTTTTTGTCTATATGTTTAGCTTGTTCGTAGCCATATTGAAGTGACCAAAATGAAGTGAATAATTTAAATTCCTAATTTACCAAATCTTTTTATTTTTAATACCTTTCCCCTTTATTAAACATCTTTGAACATTAGTTATATGACGAATAGTACATATTTCCATGCTGGTACTCCGTCGGTAAGACTGATGGACTTAGGTTTGAGCTTCTGACCAGTAGTGCGTATATCTACCTGTCTACATGTTAATACTATATACATTAGCAGTTAAAACCACTAGTTGTCAAGTTTTCGTAAATGTTGTGTATACCTATCATAGGCCTGCATACCAGCACTTAGTTTATATTTTTGTTTTCTATTATGTATGTTTGGCTGTTGGTGTACCTTATATAAATAAATAAATAAGTTCATCTGGTCACTGCCCCTAGGTATAACCTTGCTAGTTCTGTTAATGGCCTTAAGCAAATGTCCATAAAGCTGATTTCAGACTACGCTAGTGCTAAAAAGTATAGCAAAGAAAGACCTAATGCTATACTATATTGCATGGCGACAAAAAAAGGATGTCCAAGCAGCATTTTTATCAACTCCATTCATAGATAAAAAACTATATAACAAAATAACTTGAAACAGTATATTACTCGAAATGATAATCATTAGATGTATGTGCTACACTTTGGCAATTGCTCCCTGCTATGATTTTCACGTGCGTCCATCACGATATTGAAAATTTGTCGTTGAATTTTTAGTTGAGTATATTCCGGTAATACTTTAGAAGTTTCATACATAGTATCAAAAAAACTTTTCAGTTGCACAGAATCGTTTTGTTGGTATTGTACCAACACATTTCTTGTTAAAGCGTCTCGTCTCTCTCTGCGTTTGCTTTCATCGTGTAGGAACTGAACAATAGGATCAGAATTTTTTCTTTTCCTTTCTGAGTAGACTGGTGGTTTGTGTGATTGTTCTTCGGAGATACCGATATTAATGTTTCGTGTTACCTCAGTGGCATTATTTTCAAATTCTTGTGGAAGGCTATTTTCTGACTCATCTTGACTGTTGTTTGAAGAATGATCCCGAATAACAGCATTTGTGCTTCTTGGTCGATTTGTCAGGTATGGAAGAATGAACTCCATAATTTTTTCGTACTTCCAAGGATTTTTTGAGGTCGCGGCTTGCCCTGTTCCACATTTTTTCTTACAGAGTGCTTGTCTATAACCATCTCTTAATTTTTTCCACATGTTCTTTGCTTCTTTGACTGAAACATAATAATAGTTAATTATTTACTTTTTTTCATATTTATGGCGACGCTTTCACTTCTATGGGATATAGCTAGAGAATGGGAAAAATACAATATCTGATATTGTTGAAGCAGTTTGCAACGCCTTATGGACTCATCCATAAGGCGTTGGGCGTTGCAAACTTCTTCAACCATTGGTGTTAAGAGAGCCAAATAAATATAACCCAATATGATCATTGTATAGGTGCTATTGATGGAAAGCACGTTAAAACGTTAAACAAGCACTTCCAAACTCTGGTACCAATTATTTCAACTCCAAAAAGCAATTCAATTGTTTTATTGGCGTTGGCTGATGCAAACAACAGATTCCTTTATATTGATGTTGGGTCTAAGGGTTGTTTTAGTGATGGCGGGATTTTAAATGACAGTATTTTTGGACAAAAATTAAGAACTGACCAATTAAGTTCACCTCCCGTTAAGCCACTTTATAACGGATCTCCAGAAATACCGTACGTTCTTGTAGGGGATGAAGGTTTTCCTCTTGAAAGACATAAGTATAATGCGTACAAAAGACAAATTAACCGATTCAAGAAGAATATTCAACTACCGGTTGTCAAGGGCACGTCAAGTAATAGATTTTTTTTTCATCAGGGAAGAATTTGCCAATATTTTAATACTATTGGACAAGTTTGATGGCAAAACACACGTAAGTATACATGGTCAATTATCTCGTATGCAAAATGATTAAGTACGTAGTTTTAAATAAAATATTTACTTACTGTTAGGTAGATCACAATGTTCTTTTACTTTTCTCCACGCTGCATCTTTCAACTCAATATTTTTGTACTGTTCTATTGTAGTGTTCCACAGACACGGATAATTTCTTACAGTGTCTATAAAGTGTTCCATGTTGTATGTGCTGCCAGCGCAAATCCGTCGGCACAGGATTGTGTCCAGTCCCTTGTGTCGGTCGTTTCGCTTAAGGGACGGCCGGGGGTGAGGGAGGAGAAAGAGGGCGGCGCGCGATATAGCGTAGCGCATGAACTCTGCGCATCGCACCAATATGTAGCGTATAGCAAGCCAATAATGTATAGTACAGTAGGTACAATGTGAACATGTCCATAACAATGTATGGAGCGCGATATACTGTGGCGATATTGTTGTGGTATGAAATATTATGCGCAGCCATCACACAATTACCTACACCCTTCGTATCGAATTTTTACAAATATTTTACCTAACATTAAAGTTTTACTAGTTATAAGCAATAATTACACTAAAGGGTTTTGGCGCAAAAAAACCTAATTCGCCAATTGTCAACGGACGGAGTCGCAAAAGGACAATTGCCCAAAATGGCAAATTTTCAAATACAGGCTTTTTTCTTTCATTCTCAAAATGTGAAATTCTGGAAAAGCTTAATTTATAAAATGGCAAATGATCAAAATGGTTATTAGTAACAGTGATTATAATTGTTTTTAAACGATAGTTTCCCTAACTATAGAACAGGTTCTAAACTCTACATTTGATCGTTGGAAAATTCTAGAACTGTGAAGTCATCTTGTTTTAATATGCGTACCTATTTCGATTATTATAGTTTGACCCATATCCGGGAGGTAATCACCTAGCTTATTCTTATATGTTTAAATACAAAGTTACAGCTAATGTACTAAGGATAAGATATATTTTTAATAATCATTTAGATATTTCCCAACGGCCTTGTGATAAGGTTCATTATCACGGAGGTATAAAATATTATCGAGTCATTTCTCTATCGAAGCTTATAAGGTTTTATCGATTATTTTCCAATCTTATCGATAGCGGGAAAAGGTCTAGAAGCGTGTGGTAATCAGACAATGGGGGTCGGTGTACTTATTAGCACCTTAGTAGACATATTACTTGCGGCTTTGCCTGTTATTGATTTGAATTTGTAGTAGAGACCTGAGAAAAAATAAAGTAAAAAAAAATGACGATAAAAACGACAAAAACGTGGGTTTTAACAAAGGCCCTTAAAACTACCTTTAGTGCAGAAAAAAAAACGGATGCAACACCAGAGGTTAACAGCTTGCGCGTTGCCGATTTAGTAAATTTTTCATCCTTTTAGAGTACCGACCCTTAAAAAAGGGGTAGTATAGGTACCCCATACTACATAAAGAGTCGAAAGGTGTGTTTACAAATAAATATGCTAAACAAATCCATTAAACTTGTACCTGTTCAATTGACGTCACCGAGGATCGAATCGAGTATTATTTTTAGTTTTTTTTCCGCCTTATCTTTAATGGTATCTGTTTTATGTTTGCGTATATAGAAATACTTACGGATGTTGTGGGCAGAGAGTCTGTCTGTCAGACTGTAATTGACAAAAAATGGTAAAATACGTCTATGAGCTGTTGTTGTTATTGTTGTTTTTGAAGTACCGTGGAAATTATGTGTTTCTACACCTTCGCTAAGCCCCTGTGACGGCCGTCGCCCAGTAGATAGGTACTTAGTTGATATTCGACCATAATTTCCAATTTTGAAATCATTCTTAGCTTTCAGCACTAAGTTATAAACTGCGACAATTTTCATACCTATCCGTCTGAATAATTTTCGTAAAAAATGCATAATTTAACCAAATGAAAAGTTGTCATTAACACTGGATCTGAACTTGGTCAATAAGGAAACAGAATAAATAAAAATGTATTAAATTAAAATTTGTATAATTTAGTTCTTTTTGCACACGTGGTTACTTAACTGGTCAAGTGAGGGTCAAGTAACAACTTTATTAACAAATTAATATTTTACCACGGCATATTTTGCTAGTTGAATTATAACAATCTTTTTAAAAGTCACAGTATAATAATTACATGATTCTTTATTCATTTATTTACAACCAGCCTATACGTTAGCATATACACTAAGCGCGCGAGTTGAATGCAGAGCTTATGAACGCGGTAGTGCTGTTGACAAGGATGGCAAAGTACGACACTGCAGGCGTGTGAGGTGGGGCGTGCGGGTAGCGGGGGTCTCTTCACCTCAGACCCCGACTGCATTTAACTCGCGCGCTATCTGTAGGTCTCCTAGACAAGACGTGGTAAAAAATAAACGTTAATACTTAATAGTCTTTAATGAACTTTCTACTTTATTGTCTAGGATTTTAAATTATATGGGTATAATATACTTAAGTGTTTTATAAGCTATTTGGTCAATTGGACAATATAATAATTCGCTAATCAAATAATTACTTCATGGAGTACGTAGGTAAATAGAAATCAGTCAAATCATCATTAAAACTCACTTTATTATCCAAATACTTTTAACGAATCGCTAATTTATCTTTAACAACAGAAGTTGAACGTTCCTACTAGAAGTTAAATTTCGACCACTAATAAATAATAATTACCAAACTATTCATTAGTGTGATATCTGTGAAATGTTACGTTAATTACTACACATAGGTACCTACTAATGTATAAGGTATTTCGTTACCTATCTGCATTCAATAATGATATTATGTCAGCATACCAACATCTTTGAAAGTTTATGAGGATGGATAGTAAATGTATGTATTTTTGTGGCTCTTTCACGCCTAAACGACTGAACGGATTTGGATGAAATTTGGTGCACAGATAGTTCATAATCCAGATTAACATATAGGATAGTTCTTATTCTAATTTTAACTGTCCGTGGGGTGTATTTATAGTTGTAGCGGGCATAGCGGCTGGCAACAACAGTTATTAGTTTACACCAAAACAATAAAGAGGGAGAGTATGAATTTAATGAACCGATTTAAACAAAATAATTTTCCAGTTGAAAGCTGCTTTGGTCTTGAGTGACCTAGGCAATAAGGGGAGGGAGGGAGAGGGGGGGCGAACCCATTTCGTAATAATTCGTACCTATATCATTATGAAAACGTATGAATGTTTATTAGTTGTTCAGACAATGGAAATGCTGTGAACTCTTTGTAGGTTACACTATTTGAATTGTAAAGTGATTAAGTACTTTATATCTTCCTCCTTGTACTTATATTTGTAGTACGCCAACAGAATAAGCCATCCCAATCTGCAGTGGCGGATATGCAGTCCTAGCCTCCTTAGGCACCACACAATGTGCCGCCCCTTTCATAAAAACCATCATTTATAGACTTTATTATTAATGAATTTATGTACTTTATTGGCCATTTTATCTGACTCAGTAAAATGATTGATGTTAACTGAAAACTGCCAGGTTACAATATTTTCCGAGGTTTCAGGGATTATTGGACATTTAATGAAAACGTTTTTAACAGTTTTATATTTTGTTTAACATAAGTTAAAAAAGGCCTACTGGGCCTAAGGGGAAATCCGCCACTGCCAATCTGTCAAACGAGAGCCAAAGGAGGACTATCTTTGATCTTTAGCCCAAATGCTACCCAGAACAGGCACTAGGTACTAGGTACTTAAAATCATTGTATACTTACAATATATTTTCAGAATCATTCTGTGGTTCCTAATTTCTTGACATTAGATAAAATTCTAATCAACTAGCAAAGTAGTCCAATTGAATAAATTGTCCGAAAAGTGGTAGGTAGGTGTGCGTTTTCAGTCTGAAATAAAGTGTTTCTTTTTTAAAGTACCTACCTAGTAGAATACCTAATTATTGTCATTTGTTTCTTTTTATTATAGGTGCCAACTATGTACCTGCTCAATTGTAATTAATTCGGCATTTACGGGTCAGATTGGCATATCTACGCGGCTGTGAGCTGCGACTAAAGAGGACACTTCTGCAGAATCAAAAAGTCACTTATGTGTGATGTAAATTAGGTACAGCTGCGGCTTTGTGGGAAAATAAAGCCCATTTTCTCTATCACCAAATGATGTTACCTAAACAATTGCCTAATTATTACATGTCGTTTTAAAGCAGATAACAGAATGTAGTCTATAAGTACCTATCTAATTAGTTTCAACACTGCTACTATACATTATATTGTGTTTTCCAAATCTAAAATAAAATAAATACAATGCTATGCTATCAAAGGAATTCAGGTGTAGGTAGGTACTGCCTTTCATAAACCTAGATCTTATCGTAAAGTCTGTGGGGCTCGACTACTATTATACTCATAAATAAAGTTGGTAGTAGTCCAAACTGTTGGAGGAGTGGTTTCTTTAGAATTCGATCGTGTAATGCCTTCGTCATCGCCAAGGCTGTTGTATAGCACCGCTTTGTTTTGACTCGCGGTCATATCACGCAACGGAGCGCTATCGATCGTACGCTTACTGTGTTTTCCCGCGAAAATCATTTTTTCCTTTTACAAAAAAAGATCAATAAAAATGTACTCCATCGCTGAAGTTACTTTGGCTTTCGTTGTCCTCTACCTCTTTTCGTTCCTTTTCGATGTGGTGGCAGGATTAGTCGTTTAAAAAGAAAATGAATTTATAATTTACTTTCTAAAATGTGATATTTTTTTAAATTTTAAGTTAGTTGTTTTAATTAGTTTGTAAGATATTTAGTCAAAAATCAATGCAATTTAGGCGTAATAAGTTAGGTATTATTTATTTGTGCACGTTTTATCTAATAAATAAACGTTTTCAAGAAACTATCACACCACTGGACCAACTAAACAGCAGTATAGGTATGTGTTTATGAACTTTTTTATTAACAAACTTCTTGCCCAGTATTTTATTTTCCTCTCAAAGCTGTTTAACAACTTATTAGAATTCTACATAGTTGGTAAAGAAATTAATATTTCATTCAAAATCGATTTGCTTTGTTGTATTAAGCACAGCGCCATCTGTTCATTTATTTTGAACTAACTTGAAAAGTAAATAATTTATGGCATCAGTGCATAATTCACGAGCGTGCCTTTTTCTCCTTTATCAATTACTACGAAAAATAAGGGGTAGCAGATTAGAGAATTGCTTAGTTTTTATGTATAATAATAAAACAAGATGTAAAAACATGCTTCGTGACTGAACAAAATGTTAACATTGCCTCAGTTGCCAGTCGATTTAAAAAAGCTCATTGAAGTGTCAATTTAGGTTAATGTCAAAATCAGCTGCTTGCGTATTGATTACAAAAAATTAAACTTGTGCAAGTGAATGTGATGTTAAATAAATAATTCCAATATGAAATTTACCAAACTGTGCCGTGAATTAAGTTACAAGCATAAGACTATAGCTGCACGTGGTTTTGCCACGGTGTCTGACAAAAAGTGGCAAAGTGTAGTGGGTTTAGAAGTGCATGCACAGTTGAATACAGAATCAAAGCTATTTTCTGGTGCACAGAACACTTTTGGTGGTGTAGTGAATAATTGTGTGTCATTATTTGATGCGGCCACACCCGGTACACTACCAGTGCTCAACAGAAAATGCGTGGAATTAGGTATAATGACGGCATTAGCCCTATCCTGCAAAGTCAATGAAGTATCGACTTTTGACAGAAAACACTACTTTTACGCTGACTTACCGACTGGCTATCAAATTACGCAGCAAAGAAATCCACTAGCTAGCGATGGCGTTATTAACTTTCAGGTATTAATATTAAAAAGCTACATAACCTTAAAATTTAACTATGTAGATAAAAATAGACTGTTTATTTAGCATTAGAACTTGTTTTTATCTCTATCAGTTTGATTTATTCTTACTTTCTTTAATTCCAGGTATTTACTCCAGGTGTACACAAGAAACCATATAGGAAAAGTTCAAAGATCAAACAAATTCAGCTGGAACAAGACAGCGGCAAGTCATTACATGATGCTGAACTTAAACGGAGTCTCATTGACCTCAACCGAGCTGGAGCTCCACTCATAGAACTGGTGTTTGAGCCTGATCTAGAGGTAAATATCATATTTTTAGATAATGGATTTTTTTATCCTGGATCGGTTTTATTCAGGATGATTATGGACTTCCATGTGTCCTAGACTTAAAGTTCTACAACTATTATTAACATGAAATTTTTTAAGGATGTAAGAATATTTGTTAATCTTTAATGCTTTTTGCACTAAAGGAAAGTACAAACCTGGAATAACACATGAAAGTTTTTATCCTCCCTTTTTATTGTGGTAAAATTCTCAAACAAGTCCTCCCTCCCATAGCAGGGCAGGAGGCACTGTCAGAGTCATGCTTACTAAAATCCACGGTGTTCTTTAATAGTCGTTTACAATCTAGGGTCACGGTAGTTTGATAAGTCCCGATACCCAATTTAATTCCCCTGCTATAATTTTCAAGTTGTAGGGGGCGGAGTCAGTTACATCAGTTAGTAATGTTTTAATTATATCCTAAAGTACCTGGTAATTAAAAATAAACAATTTATTAATCCCTCAATACATTGCAGGTATTATGAATTAAGTAACACCTTTCTTAGTCAATATGAAGAAATAATTAATTAATTTTAAACATGATGGAAGATGGAGTAGCTAAATGACCTTCTATCCAATGTATTTTAATACAAAGTGTAAGTAAGTGAGTAAGTCATTAATTTGCAAATGAACAATCAAGTGAATCTAAAGTATGCATTGCTTTGTTGTTTTGCAACACATATGCATATCAGCCTTGTTACTTTTGAACTACTAAATTACAGTATTCTAAATGCACTAAATAAACAAGAAAATAAAATACAATATAATTAGGCTTAGCCAGTATTTACATAAATTATCCTACAGAAATATAATTCTGTTATAAGTTCTTCGTCTGCCAAATTAAAAGAGTGATAAACAGCCGTCTTTACCCCCATAATTACAATAGGTTTTTTTTTAAGATAAAAAAATGTTTTTCTGGATCTATATATAAACTAATTATTATGAATATTATATGAATTATGTATATGTATAAGTAGGCAATTTAATTTAAATTAAAACACAATGACATGAAACTTCTACATTTTAGCATAGAATGACAATGGGCCTGGGTCTGAGTATTTGTGTATAACTCACATACAAATGAGGAATTTAAAATATGTTTAATATATTTAAAATGTTAAATATGATTAATATATTTAGAATGTTTTAAAAAACAGTATGTTTTGCTCTATCTGGGAATTGAGCTAAATTGAAGCATTTCATATCAGACAGTTTTTTTTTTGTAGGACAAAACTACGTAATAAACAATGGAAATAGGCAATTTGACAAAATGCCTCGTCAATCTAGCACTCAAACTTGCTTAATTGTTTTTGTCCTAATACTGATCAAAGGCCTTCCCACATTTAACAAGTTATTAGTTATTATTACCCTTTTAATATTATTTAATATCTAATTTATTGAATTCCAGGATGGCGAAGAAGCGGCGGCGCTCGTGAAGGAGCTGGTGCTGATCGTGCAGAGACTCGGCGCCTGCACTGGACGCATGGAGGAGGGCGCGCTAAGAGTGGACGCCAACGTCTCACTGAGGCGGCCCGGGGACCCGCTTTCTACTCGCACAGAGGTACGATGTTTTGCTTTTACGTCAAACTAAGAAATATTTGTTGTTCTAGTTAAAAATCAATAATCTATAAAATTATTAAAATTATACTATACAACGTGTCCCAAAATTCAACGATAAGCCGGCACCAGAGGATGGACCTACTAATGACCACTCGAGAAAAAAAAAGAAAAAAAAATACCTCCACTTTTTTTTTAAATTACTTAAAAAAATTGAAATTCTTCGAAAATGTATACCCCTTATGACACTTTTAACTACCATGACCATAATTTTTCAAATATTTCAGTTTTTTTGTTTGTATCGGCAACCTAAGTAGTACTACTATTCACCATGATCTTTGAAAATTACAGAATTTTCGTAGTTTTATACAAAAAAACAACCAAAGAAAATTATTTCCCTAAAATTTTGAAAGATTTTAACGTTCAGTACACTTTAACTCATCGTAGTGTAAAAAAAAATGGACACTACTATGGTAAGTTTTTTGAAAAATTGGCGCAACTAACCTAGATTTTAAAATGGTATAATACTTTAGGAAAACTAGCCACAAAAAAAAAAAAAATTACACTTTTTCTAATCAAGAACCAAATTTCATAAGTTGTTGTTAATAGTAATCACTTCTACTATGTGCCCAAAATATCAAAAAAAAATTTTTTTTAAAAGTAGGTATTTTTTTTATTTTATTTTTTTCTCGAGTAGTCATTAGTAGGTCCATCCTCTGGTGCCGGCTTATCGTTGAATTTTGGGACATGTTGTATAAAGCTCGATTACCACTGACTCACTGACATAATTGTTCTCCCTGATGGTGAAGGGGAAGGTATATTTTGACAGATTCGTAATTTGCATGCTTGGATGAATAGCGACAGTCCCTACGTACAAACGGACATGTCAAAAACCGAGATTTACAGGAAAGCATTTGTAATGTTCAAATTGCTCTGGAAATAATTCTAATGTGATCATAGAATTGAAATAAACTACTCAAGAAATAATTCTGTGTACACATAGAATGATTATAAGAGTGTCCGTGTCCGTTAGTACGTAGGGACAGTCGATAGGTTTGTTACTCAATTTCAATCGGCTGAGAGGCTCATAGATAGTTGTTAGGCTAGAATAACTTTTAATGTCCGAGTTTGTTAGATTACACGCCAATATAATTAAACCGATTTTGATGAAACTACGGGGGTGTAAAATTGATAACGATACGACGTATAGATTCCATCTTTAAATGATTTTTTAAATACAATCATTTTTGTATTCAAGCCAGTTACAAAACTCACACGTGGTTGCTATTCTAAAATGAAATAGTAAACAGGCAAAACGCTAATCACCTTTGAACTGTATTCTGTATAGTGCAATGCTGTTCGCATCGATTTGCGCGCGCCATGCTATAAACGCATTACCTACATAAAACCTTCATCGTCATTTTCCTCCTCCAATGAAACCTTTACTCTGGTCTTGTGTGTCTTGTGTTATGTATTGTATAGTTTGACCCCGTTTAGAATCACACAAAAAGTAAATGATCTGTAAAAAATTTAACTAGCTTTTGCCAGCGGCTTTGCATTCTCACCGTTATAGGCTATGTCACTCCCGGTCAATACCGCTTTCATCTGTTAGAAGATTTAACGAAATCGCTCCAGTAATTTGAGTTTAATGATACAAACAAACAAAAATTTTATAAAATTACAAATATCTCTCCCTATGTATAAAAGTTTAAAAAACGTAAGCATTTGTTGCATTTTGACGTGATTAAGTAAATCACTTGCAGTTTTTCCAGTAGTAATTATAACATGACATCATTGTATATTTTTTCAAACGTTGTGCCTCGTGTATATTATTCGAATTTGAACCTTCCGTAAATGCCATTAAACCTGTATAAGCTCAACTGACATTTATAACAAAACATGTAAAACCCAATGACGTAAATAGGTAGGTAGTATCGTCGGGTTCCTTCCACAACCTTTTATTTTAATAAAAAAACTCACTCAACAGGCTTTTCAAAATTACAATAATTATGACGACAATGTTTGATATAAATTAGATTTTAATAGACATAACTATGCCACATTTTAATTTCCTTGTAAATTAAATAATAATACCTAGAATTTTTTACGCAAATATAACATTTAATTCTTGATCGATTTTAAGTGTCGGCTATAATTCAGATAAAAGAGAACACAAGAATAATTAAGTTAACGATGTGGTTTTTGATAGTTGTTTCTGTGCGATTAACTTAGAGATTTCTACCGTCATCTTTACCGTTAGTTACGGCGAATAATTTATCATCATTATCAGCCTACATCGATTCACTGCTAAACTTCTTCTAGAGGTAAAATTTGTGAGTTTGTAGGGACTCATATCTGGAACTACTGCACAGATTTTCAAAAATCTTTCAACAAAAGAAAGCTATGTTATTCTTGAGTGACAAGGGCTGTATTTTATTTTTAAATTGCACCTGAGCGAAGCGAGGCCGAGTTTATCATATCAGCTTTAGGACGTCCAGAGCTGTCTGTAGGCTTCCTCCTAGATTGTTAATGGGCGGTCCCATTGGAATCGGCTTGCATCCTGGCCGAACACAGGTTCGGCCAGAAAGAACAACTGATAAAGATCTGAGAGATCCTGTGATCTTTATCAGTTCTTCTGTCATCCTTGTAGTTGGACGTTTAACGCTGCGCTTGTTAGTACGTGGTCGCCATGAGACAACCTTACAGCAGGGCAGGTCGCTAGTTTTCAAATAAACGCTGTCCCGCATTAGGACCATTAGGCCAAACGCGCTTTCACTTAATTTTTATTCAGATGGATTTATACAAAATAGCAATACACAGATGAACTTAACACCATGCAGGCACTCTTAACGACTTTCATTGATATATTTATTAATGTTCCATTCTGATTGTTTTAGATCAAGAACATTGGGTCGGTGCGCGGCGTGGCAGGAGCAATTCGGCATGAGATCGACCGACAAATGACGATCTTGAACAGCGGGGGTCGCATTATCAATGAGACCCGTGCTTGGGACGCGACCGCCAGAGTTACCATACCTATGAGGGACAAGGAGGTCGTACAAGATTATAGGTAAGAGACCATTTTTATAGTCTGTGCTGAATTTTTTATCTCAGAGATACCTATAGCTTTTGCTACGTTAATTATTCAACGGGAATGTTTTAATCATAGTCTATAGCAGACGGGGATGATGGAGCTTTCCATTGATGAAAGTATTTTCGTAATCAGATCAAATAGGTCTGAAGATATCCCCTGATATCCAAACTCACATATTTTACCATTTCATAGAAGTACACTGCAAATTCACAAGGATTTTAAATTTCATTGCAATAAAGTTGCTTCTGATTTGCTGCCATGATAAGTCTGCCAATATCCCAGAACTACTCATTTACATTAATATGGCAAAATTATAATGGCGTCCGGTTTGCCATTTGCCTACGGTAACCTAAGAAACTAATTTTAGATCACTGTTTTAGATTTATACCTAAGTATGGTTCTAATGATTATATTTTGTTTGTCCAGATACATGCCGGAACCGAACCTACCTCCGCTGCGCGTGAACTTATCGACCAAAACAGATCACAAAGACGTGTTAAGCGTACCTCTCATACATGATCGAATACCGGAGCTTCCAGAACAATCGAGGAAAAGACTTGTTGAACAGTTCCAGCTACGTCCAGAAACAGCCATCCAGTTGGTTAATGAGCCAATCCTAATGGAATATTTCGAACATTTAACATCAGACAAAGCCAGAAATCCGACTAAATTAGCCAATTTTCTGATAAATGATCTATTAACTGTACTTAATAAGAGAAAATTAAATGCAGATGACTGTCCCATTACTGTTAAACAATTAAAAGAACTGACTGATTTGCTTTTGAGTAAAGACATTAATTTAGAAATTTGTAGAAACGTTTTAGATGAACTGATTGAATTATCTGATAGTGATGAGTCACCGTTACGAATTATAGAAGAAAAGGGTTGGAAATTGACAAGCAATGAAACAGAACTAACAAAATTATGTATGGATGTCTTAGAGAATAATCCTAAGTTGGTGAACCAGTATAAAAATGGTAAAACAAAAGTTTTTAAAGCACTTTTAGGAATATTATCTAAGAACAACAATAAAATTGATATGTCTGTAGCATCTAAGATTATGGAAGGGTTATTGAAAAAGTGATAATAAATTAAAAAGCTATATTCATTCTTTTATTTCTAACTGAGGCCTTAAGGCGCATCCACACATGCCGCCGGCTTATGCCGCCGGGTTTCAGACCGCCTTGCTGAGATGCCTGATGGCTGAGATGCGGCAAATGGCGGCATGGCCGGCGGCACGGCCGCTGGCCGTGCAGCCGCGCATGTTTGGATGCGCCATTACCGCGATCTTAACGCGTGCTCTTAACGCGATCCAGTTTAGGCTATGGGTAAGAGACAGACGGGCAGACATGACATGACAGGCGCCATCTCTTACCCACAGCCTAAAGAGTCACGCTATAAGAGTTCATGGTAGGCAACCTGCACTGCATTCTAAACTATTTACAGCAATTTAACTTCTAAGACAGCAATACGACCCCACTGGAACTTTAGTAACAGAGACAATGGCTTAGCGTGCTATCCGAGGCACAAGGAGGCGTTATAAATCGAAAGTTTCCTTCTGGGAAAATCCACAAACACTCTTAACCTGGACGTGAACGTAAGACTCCACGATCGTAGTTGGCAGTTTTGCATAACAAAGCTAGGAACCTGGAAAAAGAACGCACAAATGATTTTACTCATACTTTCGATTGCGTTAACCGTAGCTTGAGTGCACGGGAATACTAGAAAAACACAGTGTATTGTATTATATCCTTCCTGGCAGTAGATTCCAATGGATATATAGACCTAACATTGGCATAATATATGCAGTAAGGGCTTTTATATTGTCTTTGGTTTTGGGCTGCTTCAAGGCTCAACTTTAGGACCTCTCATTAATAGTGCTTGTCCAGATTTAAACTCACGATTTACACCCAGTTTGCACTGGATCATCACTTGACTGCTCTTTATGTTTTAAATAAAATTAGTCTAGCTGTAAACGTACGTAATGTAGGTACGTTTCCGTTTTCGCGTTGCTATTATTTTGTACAAGGCTCTATCCTCTGGTCGTTGACTCTATCAAAAAATATACCTACCTACCAATTCATGCATCGACCCTATAATGAACGTATCGCGTCTGTCCAAAACTAGCACTGATAGTAAATACACATGGCTTTCATTATGAATGAATTGAATCACCACCTGTTAACTAATAAGTGAAATATTTCACTGTATGGCTTTGAAACGATAACATCCACCATTTATTTACATACATTCACTTGGTATGCTGCGCAGATGAAGGTTGTTTGTTGACGATGCTTGTTGACGCGCGCCCCGAATACGACACAAGCGAGTCAACATAGGGCTGTGAGGTTCTCATTGTGAACATTTAGAATTTTTGAGCGAATGTCGATCGCAGACGGTAGCGAATACCGCTTAGGTTTAAATAGGTCTTTAAGAACAACTAAACACAACTGAATTAGGCTGCGTTTCCACTGAGGCGGAGCGGAGCAGAGCGGAGGGTGATTCACCAATCGCAAGGCTTGAAATCCACATCTCTTCTCCACTCAAGCTATGTGATTGGTGAATCGCACTACGCTCTGCTCTGCTCCGTATCAGTGGAAACGCAGCCTTAGCGTCGTCTCGGCATACCGCAGACCACGCGTCCACCCACCTTGATTACGTAGGTTAACATTAGTGATTTACCAGCTCAGCAACCCCTAAGCGACCGGTTTAGATTCTGCTTGCAAGTTCCTTGCAACCGTAAACCGGGTGATTGCTGTTTACTTTTAGTAACTCCCGAGCCAAAGCTATGCCGTCGATGCTGTTCCTGTACCGCACAATATGTATAACATTGAAATTATAGAAACCTCACGCTGTCTACCTATCTAACTTGCTACGTTCAAGAGTGTCGGTTATATAGTTTGTATTCTGAGCCTGAAAACTAATATATTGGTAACCAAGGTCCTGGAACAGATGCTCGAAATAAAATATTTAAAGAAATATGCGTAAGTGCGTAAGTGTGACAACCCTAATTATATTGTTGAAAGCATACATAAATCTATCCGATAATTACTTAGTCAGAAAACACGCAGAGTTGCAAAACATCAGCCCCGCCTCCATTGTCTCTATCCTGTCATTGGGGCGACCATCCAACTAAATGAGCTCAGAGCAATCACCGACTTCGATCAATCACAATGTGGACTCAAGGTGTTACTTTTTCTGCTATAGTAGCAATTGTTGTGGGAAACTCAGACATACCTGGTTTTCATAGAGAAATGAGTGATTCAGTTAAAAGCAGAGGATATAAGGTTATATACGGTGACGAAGACTTCACTATGATCAATCAAGTGGTTTCTGAAGTGGAGAAAGATAGTGTGTTGAAGAATAGAGTTAACTTAAACGAAGCCATAAAGCCACTGCCAGCAGTAGATGTGAAGTGCTTAATGTCTGTCGATCGATATTGTTCCAAAAAGATGGGAGCTATGAAAAGTGAGTAAAATCACATCATTTTGTTCTTAAAAGTTTGTTTTGTATAATCCTAAAGATGCTTGTTTTACTAATTCTTCTTTTATAGTAGTAGGTCTTGACAAATTAGTTCTAATTTGATCCGCAGGTGTTTTGATCCAAGCAATAAAAGAGGACTGTGCTAAATGTTCATTGGAACAGAAAAATGAGGCGGGTAAAGTAATTGCAGCAATGATGGCTCATGATCCGGTCGCATGGAAGCTGTTCCTTACAAGGTACGACGGCCTTGATAAGGTTGAAAGGATACTAGGATAGAGGAATAGTAAATCTATAGTAAGTCATATAATCTAGTTATTTGATAAATGTGCAAGCTGTGGTAAGAAAAATATTGTCCTTGGAATGGTTTGTGTCTAAAATAAATATGAAGACTTAAATTGTGGAACCAGGCGTTATTTTACAGAAATACCGTGACATTAAATTCAATGCAACTTTATTTTAGTGTTAATTCTTAATTATAAATTTGGTTAGCTATCTACAACTACATAACTTGGAAAACATGCCAATGCACTTCTTGTCCATCTAGCTACATGTAGGTAGACTGGCCTGCATACTACATCCAAACCTGGATCTTTTGTAGCTGAATTAAAAGTAAATATTAGAATAACATTTTATAAAGTATTAAAAGCTTTTTTTGTAAAATACCTAATTGAATAACATTACTAACATAGTTGGTCTTATGTCGATCCTTTTATCAGCGTCTTTTCTTATACCAAATGATTACACCTTTCATGTAGATTCTTTACTGAGTGTAGACCATAAAAACGGTAGTTTAATAAAAAATGATCCTATGTAATATTTTTATAGATCTGCACTTCAAATAAAGTCAAAAGAAAAGCCTATAAAAGAAGAAGAGCTTAATTTGAAAGAAGTAGGTGAGCCAGAAGAAGTAATAAGATCATCCCAAAATAGATATATGATGCCTGGCGTCCAAGTTAGAGTTAGAAGATACGTTTCTGAAAGGTTACCGTAGTAGAACGATATTGTATTGTACGCAGCTTTTGATCGTGTATTAATGTTACGTTGTTATCTAATGTTCATGTTAATAAACAATTGTAGGAAAACTGACTTTCATTTTGATCCTGAATGCACAAACGAGACCCTGTAAATTGTAAAGCTTTATCTTCGTTTAGAGGAATGCCAAAAGGTATAATAATAATAGTACCTACCGTGGACGAACTGTGAAGTTCAGTTGAACTGCAGAGGACATACTCGTGGTACAAATTCTCGCAGTTGCGAAAATCTTGAACACGTTAAACTTAAACACTAGCGGTTTGGAAGCGGTTGCTGGGCGGAGCGGCCGCACAGCGAATGCGTTGCGAACACGCCGCGGTTGCGCAGCGAATTCGTTGCGGCCGCGCAACGGGATCGCCGTGAACAGCAAAGTGGACGCCATTTTGTACTGCCTCGAACAAACGCCAGAACGTCCGCCCCACCTCAGATCAACGAGGATTTTTTTGTATGAAGACTTTCGAAAAATTCCTCCAGCGTTGAAATTTGGCATATGATAAGAATAGGTGATACAGATTATAGATGCATAATAATCCAATTTTTTTTTAGCCGAGAAGTTCTTTTTTACCAAAACATGACAATTGCTTATAACTCTCTGCGAAAAATTCGTCCGATCCGCCCCGCAGCCGCTTCCAAACCGCTAGTATGATAACGGCCTAAGGGAAAGACTACAAAAATACAAAGTTTGCTCCAAGTTTTTTAATATTAGCAGCTTCCTAAAAACACTGTGTGTCAACCTGTTTTGTAGTGAGTTTCTGGTATTTGTTATTGGGTACGTTACGTTTATTCTTTAGCGGCATCCTTAGTGTCTTCATCAGACTTTGTGACATTTGATTCCTTAGTTTCTTCAATTGGTTTACTTGATAGGTATTTCATTTTGTAGCTTCCATCGGAATTGTATCTGAAAAAAGCAGAAGTTTAGGTAAGACAGCAGCATGAACTTAGCATCCACGTTTTATAAGTACATTACGATGAAGGTCATCACTATCTTCTTTGGCAGCTTTAATCCGTTTACTGTTGAGAATAGGCCTCCTCTTTTGCTTTACTAACCTGGTCTGCACTATCCTCAACCAGGTTTTACCCAAGATCTACTGATTATCATCCGCTCATCAGGCTCTCAGGCTGCTGTTATGCCAATACTTCTTCCACAATTGATACGGTTTTAATAAAGCACTATTAGGTATTCTTAAACACAACTTACTTCTCCTCCAGTTTGACCCAGTCATCAGGTCTGTGATCTATAAGGTAGTGCATCACTCTGTCGGAACCTTCACGTTGTCTGTCGGTACACTTCTTGCAGTCATTCTCAATCGCATCGGGGATGTTTTCTGTAATGGTGTTTAACTTATAATTTATTTCTGTTTTCGTGGTACATACACACGGCTACTCATCAAGCTATGCAAAACTAGTATCGTATGGTTTTTCCACACAATGAACGGTCAGCTAGACCGTTCATTGTGTGGAAAAACCATACGAAGCGAGATCAAGACAAACTGGTTTTTATATAACTTGATGTGTAGCCGTGTGTACCATGAAAATAGAAACAAATAATAGATTTTTTTTCAGACATGCAATCAACAAAAAAGTAAGTAAAAAAGGAAATAATTTCAAACAAGTGTACGATTAGTGGGCAACTCGAAGATCTTTCACTGAGTAACTGCTGTAATTGTGATTGGTCACATATCTAAAAAGGTGGAAAGAAGAATGGAGGCCTATGTGCAGTAGTAAAACAATCACACCCCACACATAATAATATTAAGTGGAGTGTAGTTTCATGTTTTAAGCGGAAACTTTTAAGCCAGAATGTCATCCATGCTCAGTGGTGACAATCATTTGCATAAGCCTGTTGGTCTCCTAGTAGCTACTGAGATGATAAGTAGCAGCAGTATAGCAGCATAAATAAATTAAATGAAGCCTGTTGTTATCGTAATGACAATTTTTTTCGAACGGTCTACATATTGCTCTACGAGTTATTTCTCAATCACCTGCGTCTTGAAAGCACTTACTTTTCAGTTCCTTTCCATCCGCGGTGCAGGGTCCAAGGTCCATCAGACAGTTGACATAACCGGTGAGTAGTCGCTCATTGTTCAGGATCTCGTCTAGATCGATGCCATCGTATTTGGTCGTGTAAGTTGGCGTCTCAATGGCTTTGCTCTGAACTGTCAAGTACAGTACCAGCAACATTGATAATGTTGAAAGCATCGTCATTCCTGGAATAATTAAATTATTTATTATGTGTGTTTAGTTTTATTTCATTATCGTCAATTTTAGACATAAATGGCTTTGACCTATCTCTAAAAATTGCGCGGTCAGAGACTCTGGCATTAATTCTACTTATTTGGCCAAACAGCGAACTTAACTAGAAGTATTTCAAATATAAGTAAAGTAAATGGAAAATGAAGAAGCGCCTCTAGTTAACGAACGAGGTACTAATTTTATCTTTTAAATTAATTCTTATCCATACAGTTAATATTTTACGTCAGTAAATGTTGAAAACTGGTGATGAGGCCTCTGTTTTTGAAAAACACGATTTTTTGAAGATGAATTGTTGAAACTTATAAGTTGCTCATAAATTTTTCAGCATTATCATTCAGCCATGCACAGATAAGGGGTAACTGTTATGTGCCTACTTGAAAGTCTAGGCAATGCATTTTTAACCGTACTTAGTTGTTGACGACTTGAGCGCCTGAAACTAAATATAAGTATTTTTTCTCACGTTATTCTACTAGGCGCTCTATCTATTCAAAAACTCGATGATGTGTGATTATGAAGGTGTAGGACATAAATACCTATTCTACGGTCAACTTTATTAACTAGCAAAATTATAAGACGAAATGGGGCAGTAAGTATTAGCAATTTTAGGAGATTTTATTCATTGATACCCATTATTTACAGGATTATCTTTAATCCTATATTGATTAAAAATTCAATCTATATCTATACATATAATAAAACTGTAGAAAAGTTATTTTTGTACATTAAAAAAAAACTCAAAAAATTTAGCCAGGGTATTAAAGGACAACCAATAGAACCCATTTCTAGCATTTTTAGAATTTTTGTCTGTTTGTCTGTTTGTCTGTTTGTCTGTTTGTATGTTTATTTGTCCAGGTATCACGTAAAATGTACGAAATTTATGTAGATAACTTTTATACACAACGATTAAGCGTAACTTGGAGAGGAATTTAGTTTTTGTTTCATTGGAATCGGTTCAGTCTATCAAAAGTTATTCGAATATAAAGTGTTTCAGAAGTAAAATTACGGTCAGTTCACACCAAGACGCGTAGTTCATAGCGCGATCTAGCTTCGATTCTGCTACATATTCAAATAAAAATTCATCTAATGATTATGATAGGATGGGATAGGATAGGATAGGATGGGATAGAATAGGATAGGATGGGATAGGATGGGATAGGATGGGATAGGATGGGATAGAATGGGATAGGATGGGATAGGACGCGACAGGACGGGACAGGACGGACAGGACGGGATAGGACGGGATAGGATGGGACAGGACGGGACAGGACGGGACAGAACGGGACAGGACAGGATAGGACGGGACAGGACGGGACAGGACGGGACAGAATGGGAGAGGACGGGACAGGGCGGGACAGGACGGGACAGGACGGACAGGACGGGACAGCTCGGGACAGGACGGGACTGGACGGGACAGGACGGGACAGTACGGGACAGGACGGGATAAGATGGGATAAGATGGGATAAGATGGGATAAGATGGGATAAGATGGGATAAGATGGGATAAGATGGGATAAGATGGGATAAGATGGGATAAGATGGGATAAGATGGGATAAGATGGGATAAGATGGGATAAGATGGGATAAGATGGGATACGATGGGATACGGTGGGATTTTGGAGGGAGACCTTTTTACCCGACGCTTCGCACAAAAAAATACATTGGTAATTTCCGACATCCACGCGAACGAAGTCGCGGGCACAGCTAGTGTTTAATAAATATCGATATATTAAAGATTTTAGAAATCTATTTAAAATATATTAATAGATATGTTTGTTTATCTACTAAAATATTTTCAGCTAAAGTTGACTTCGTTGTGCAGTAGATTGCGGGCTTACCATTATAGGCCTCTGCATTTGTTTGATGTCAACAACGTTACAACAACGTTAAGAACATAAATAATTGAAGGAATTAAAATAGTCCCTCGTTCTTACACTAGAGGCGCTTTTTCAATTTGACACTAAACGCACAAAATACTTCAAGAACGCTGTAAATGAAATACAGAAATCTTGTGATGGGCCCTCAGTTTTCACACTTTTTTCTTTTCGATACTTAGACAAAACAGCAACACAAAAATGCCGTTTTATGCCACTATTTAATTTTCATACACAATCTTGTATATAAAAATCAATGCCACTTTTCGTTACTTATAACTCAAGAACGGGCTCACCTATCCAAACCAAATGTATAGGCTTTGTTTGGACTATTTAGTAGATTATTTATGTGAAGTTTGCACCAAATCGGTGGAGCAGTTCTTCATTTATCACAATTTTTTTTTGAAACACGTAGTGAAGCACGGGGCGGGCCACAAGTCAACTTTTAAAAATAGAGACCATGAGTCTACTTACCAACAAACAACGGCTGAAGAAGGGACTCTTTCCTTCACTGGACCGTAAATACTGAGTGATATCAGGAAGTCATACTTTTATAGTCCATAGTAAATAGTTTAACGAGAGCAAATCAGGCCATTGTTATCTCACATTATACTCTTAGAACATACTTAACTTAATAATGTAAACAACTTGATGTTATACCGGATGATTACCAATTTAATGTCGTTAAATATGAACGGGATTAATGCATATAAACCAAGTTCATAGCTGTCAGTGTCATTTCACAATACACAGCAGCATTGTCCGCTGCTGTTGCAGTGCCGATTGTTCTGCAGTGTATTCTCTATAAAGACAGCGTTGTTGAAAGCGCGGCCGCAGCGCTAACACTACGTTGAGACTAACGCCGCGTTTCCATTAGACAAGTTACTTGCTTACACATTGCAAATTGAACAAACCTGCTTACAAGTTGCAAATACGTAGTTTGATCCATTTTTTTACAATTCAAGTAACTTGTATGCAAATGTGACGTCATACTTATATGTAAGATTGGGCTGCAGCTGAAAATCAGCGTCAGGTGGCAAAATTCGTGTTGCCACCTGACATTATGCTGAGCTGAGGCCCTTTGGCATTAATTTTTATTAAATTTGTATTGTTTTAGTTTTAAGTTTTAGCACAAGTGCCAATAAACGCAATTTTCTTTCTTTCTTTCTTTCTTTCTAAGACTTGCGTAATGGAAAAGTGCGATTTGAGAGCTTCGCGCGTCTTTCCAGCCGAAAACTAAGGCGCAGGCCGAAGAGAGGCGAGGACAGGCGCAGATGTATGAGCGCTGCGCCCGCGATGCGATTCTTCTGTATATTTTGCGTTGCGACGTGTCTATACATTTTGAATGAGGGATTTTCTTTTGATTTTTTCCCTAGTCGATGGATAGATGGCGCTAAACTTGGTATGTTACTGCAATGAACGGAACGTTGTCATTTTTTTGATTTTTTTCACTTGATTGTAATTTTGAGATCTTAAAACGTAACGTACATGTCATGTTATTGTCAGTCACATCACACCATTGGCATTTGGAAATAAATAACAACATGGAAAAAGAAAAAAATATTCATTGACCAGTTTTTTTTAATTTATGAGTTTTCCACGCCATAAATAAAATGCCCCAAGAGAAAAAGAAGAGAAGTCTGTTCCTTGTGGATTTGTGCAAAAATGAAGGCATATATCTAGTAACGTAGTCAGTTCAACGCTATCTACAGAGTTCTTGGAAACTACTTTTTTTTAATACTCGAAAAGGAAAACTTCTCATTATAGTGACGCTGTAGGGACAAATGTCTCCGTCCCGTATGCATCTTACGTTTTTTCTGTGTGGCCAGCGCCTAAGCATTAGCAGTCTTACCACAAGAAAGATAAAAACATTAACAGATATTTATCTTTTTGCTTAAGTTGTCTAAAGGCCAAAAGTCACAGGAAAATCGCTTTTGAATCTAGATGTATCAGACAGATTGTTGGGCCTGTAATGATGACTCGTCCAATGATTCATCATTTGTTTTTTTAAGTAAAAATATAATGTACTCGACGTTGCAAGAAAAAATAAAATTAAAGGCTTCCTTATCTACGTAGAACCTCGATTTAACTGGAAAAATGCAAATCAGATGATTGAGTGCGGTTTTCCTGATCTTGATAGTTATAGCACAAGGGCACTCAGTAAACGTTACATTATACTGACGAGCATCATTACGTTATTGTATACACTGTATACATTTATTTAAGCTGAATAACTATAAAAGTGTAACATTAGTTTAAGACTGAAATTCCCGGAAGGTTAATAGGTGTACTCAATGTGGCTTTAATAAGTACCACTAGACCAACAAGGTTGCCAAGACAGCGTTGATAGAAATATGTTTTCTCTCGAAAGATCTTAAGGAAAATCTATTCCTGGATTCTTTGATTTAACCTCCCGGAGCATCCGTTTCCGGTGAGGACCTGTGTCAAGTGGTAGTTGAGGACGCCTTGAGACCTGAAGCCACTCCTTAAAGGGAGGTCTTACCGCCGTGATAGCTGCGTGCCCGAAAACATCGATACCTAGCGCAGGTAAACAAAAGTGGGGTCTACTACAACGCAACTCCAAACGAAACTGCTTTTTTCGGGAAGTCGTTTAAAAGATGCTGCGACACTTTTACACAACACAGCATTTTGTCTCTGAAACCAACCACAACTAACAGCGAACCACAAGTAAGTCACTTCAACTGGAGTATATGACAGACACACTACGAAGCCGAAACTAGCCGAACAAGTTTTTCTAAAGGTCAACGTACCTCAACGCTGGTACCTGTACAAAAGACAATGGTCCTTTCAACCTTTACCCTTTACTATGTATAGTTTGGCGGCCAGTAGCCTGTGGAACCGGTTTTGTCTCATCCCGTGAGCTTACCATTTATTTATGTCGTTTCGTTTTGGAAGCTACCTTTTTTGGACACCCTTGCAACATTAACCATGCAGACGAAGTGACCTCTACGTCATCAGGCCACGAAGCTGTGTTAAGAATTTTAGGTCAATAAAGTAATTAAAATTAATCGTGGTAGCGAAATTAAATGACGTTTACGGAAGGCCATTACGTTAGACAGAGTCACGCATCACACAAAGAATACGAAAATTTCTGTTTTGTTTTTTATTATTGTGTCAGATGGCCTGATGTTCAGCAATAATGTGGTCGATATCGAATCACGTTTCCCTAGAAGTAATAATTTAACCAAGGTAGTAGTTATTCTATGCTTTAATATGTGATGCTCCAAAAATAATAGCAAGTTACACTGTTCCCACAATTGGGACACAGGCCTCCTCTCTATCTTTATTCCACCAGGCCAGGTTAGAGCGGGTTGGCATAATGTCACACGACATCGTATTTTTGGTACTAGCTCATTGATATCTCTGTGTTCCGTGAGGCTCATGAGTTTCAATTCTTTCCAGGTTAGCTCGCCCCATCTTAAGCATTATATTTGCGTCTGGGCTACATTGATCTTAGTATCAATGTAGCCCAGCAAACCGAAAGGACACAAAACTGACGGTTTCTTCCCTCCCTCCTCGAATGATGAAAGGAGAGAATATCTAAAACCTCCACAAGCAACTAGACATGCTGCAACTATTGGCGACCTACGCCGCGAAGAAATATTCAACCTACAATGTTTTAAAAAGGCTTGTGACAATGAGATACTGGAAATATATCTTCCTAGTGATAATATGCAAAAGCCAATGCAAAGTGCAAATAGTTTTAAATTATAGGTTTAATGGAAAACGTCCATTACTCCTACAAGGTGTTCAATAAAGTAATGATAGACCTGAAGCCTATAGCTAACCAGGTGACAAACGGCCGTGACTGCAACAGTTTGTATTGAGAATGTGTGTATCTGCAGTTGATATACAGTGCAATTGAGAAATAGGTGAGAGTGACAATCTATTAAGAAAATGATGATGTTCATCCTCATCAGCCTATAATGTTCTCATTGTTAGGACAGAGGACTCCTTTCTGTGAGAGCACTTCCTGTCACAGAGAGGAGTCCTCTGTCATAATCCACCACGCCGGCAATATACAGGTTGGCAGTTATCACACATCTTGAATTTTTGGTCCTAAGGCCATGCCGGTTTCGTCACGATGTTTTCCTTCACCTTTTTGAGAGCAATGGTGATGAAATAAATACTCAAAGTAAAACACCAGGTTTTGAACCCACAACCTGCAACTCGTAAGTAGGAGCCAGTACCATCGGGCCACTACTACTCCTAGCCTCCGAGGCGGTAATGGCGTCTGAAAATGTTATTGAATAGCGTTAATTTCTGAGAACATGAATATATATAAATTAAATGTTAATTTATGATTGCAGAACGATACAATGATTTTATTATAAACAAACGTCTTTTCTTGAAATCAGTTCATTTGCAATGGAAACATCTATATATATAAAAATGAAACCCGTTTTCCGTTGTCACGACATAACATGAAAACGGCTTGACCGATTCGGATAATTATTTTTTTGTTGTGTTTGTAACCATCGGGACCGGGTTTTAGACCGGGTCCTCCACCCGTGCGAAGCCGGGACGGGCCGCTAGTTTTTAATAATTCTCATAAAATTATGTAGGTACAGGAGTGGAAAAAACTGTTTCACTATTATTATGAGTCACTCATTTGTATTCTTAAGAGGAAACGAGTTATACATTATAATTAAAATTTTAATAGCAATAATTATGTATGCTCTAGATTGAGCGGGTTTTTTCACTTATTTCTGAATTTTCTTTAAGATTTCCACTCTTAAATTATATTTAAGTAGATATAGCATTATTATCGAGGTAAAAAACCCCTGACGCACTAAAGTTAGCAGGTAAACCCCAGATTATTTTAAGTTCCTATATTTATGCTAAAAATAACTGCTAATATTCTTATTGATAATCTTAATAGTATTTTGTTATTTTTTTATATTAATCAATATAATATAAGGTTTTTAGGATTTGGTAATAATGGAACCCAAGCAAGAATTTGTTAAAGATTGTCAAAAAAGGAAATCTTGATATCCTATCATAAACATAAAATTAATGTGAAATTAGAGCAAGTTCAATATTTTGATATAATATGAGTTGGTTACTGACACAAAACAAAATATTGATTAAAAACTAGAAATATATCTAAAGTACGATTATTAATTGTAGTCAGTAAAATGACAGTAAAATGACATTTGCTAAATTTCCTTGTATCAGTGACAGTTGCACATGTCATTTTACTGACTACAATTAAAAATCCTACTTTAAGTATTTTGAAATGTAAAGTATACTTTGCAGATTTAAGGTTTTCCTAACAATACAGGTATTCCACATTGGGCGCCCTAAGTAGAATTAAATGCAAGATGTCAGGTGCCATTGGTTTTGTTTCCACTTTTCCAGTCCTCCACCTTGTTATTACTGAGTCACTCCATTGTAACACTGGTTGTCAGACTCTTGGGGCACCGGCTATGTAAAACTGTCCAAGATCTACAAATGACACCCAGGAGCAACGACTCAACCTTTGACAACGTGGCTAAATTTTGAATATCCGTTCGACACAGGTTCAAGAGAAATATTTTTTCATTTTATGTACGACATGACGAATCTATGATTTAAATCTTTAGCTTTTTCCTGGCATGATTCTTGACACTTGTTTGTTGATTCAACAGACGTGTCCATTACATAGTACTTACATTAGCGCTCGTAAACACATGACGTCAAGTAAGGAGAATCGTTGTTGTTTGCCCTGATACCGGTGACCCAGAGGTGCGACTCGAGACGCTGCGATTTTATATCGATTATGCAAGATTATAGTCGATAATAGAGTTGGCCGTTATCCTAGACCTAATAAATATTCATTTATTTAGATATTATCGAGAAATTTTATTTTGGAAAGGAGATCATTCCATTCCCAGATCGTTTTTATGGAGTTTATTTTTTAAGGATATAGGAGATGCACTACTCAATAATACTAACAGGGATATTTTTCTACTATGCGTTATGGAGTGCTACATTTTGTTAAACTTTATTTTCTTTCATTGCAAACATCATGAGGAAAATGTTTCTAACGAATCGTTATCAGGACAAAAAAGCACAACAGCTGTTAAAAATCTTTTCTCATATAACATTTTCATTATCAGGTCATCATCATCTGCCTAGCCTTTTCCCAACTATGTAGGGGTCGGCTTCCAGTCGAACCAGATGCAGCTGGATATCAGTACTTTACATGGAGCGACTGCCTGTCAGACCTCCACAACCGAGTAACTGGGTAATACGTTACCCCATGGTAAGACTGGTTATCAGACTTTTAGAGCTTCTGACTGACACTAACGACTGTCAAAGATTTACAAATGACAGCCGGGACCAACGGCTACACGTGCTTTCCGAAGCACGGAGGAAACTCGCTATGACAGATGGTCACCCATCCACATCCCAACCTCGACAAGCGCGGATTAACCCGGAAGATCGGCCTATGCGGCTGTAATTATTTAGCCACGAACGAGCTCCTCATTTTTATTATCAGGTATGCCTTAAAAAGTTAATGAAAAACTTAGATTAGGTATTTAATTTAGCTAGGCAGTTCAGTGCTTCCGTAAGTGGTTTCGAAAGAGTGGTTTAGGGTCAACAACCTGTTAATGTTTATGTTAGCCGAGTGCAATTTGACAACATGAACGAAGTTTATAATGGCATCTGACCAAATTTCAAATTCTTGATGAAATTTTTATTGAGATTTGGTGTAGTTTGACTACGAAAATTAGCATAAGAAAACATCGGTCACCCTAAAGTAAAATAAACAATAATTTGTAGTAAAAATAGAATAAACAATGGAAGTTCTTCAAATAAAGAAAATTCAAAATCGGTCCAGGCGTCTTTGAGAAATGGAAAGCATACAAAAAAAAAAAAAAACTCGCGAATTGAGAATGCAGTTCTACCCTCCCGTCCTCATGCATATGCACATGCAGGAAAGGTAATCATGCATATGCACACGTGCGAGATCATCATCTGCCTAGCTTTTTCCTAACTATATTGGGGTCAGCTTCCAGTTAAACCAGATGCAGCTGAATTTTAGTATTTTACATGGAGCGACTGCCTGTCGGACCGCCACAACCCAATATCTGGGTAATACGATACCTCATGGTAAGACTGGTTGGCAGACCTTAGAGCTTCTGGCTAATAGTAATGACTGTCAAAGATCTACAAATGACAGCCAGGACCAACAGCTTTACGTGCTTTCAACGAACCTTTCCGAGGCACGGAGGAAACTCGCTATGACAGATGGTCAGCCATCCTCAGACCAACCTCGGGAAGCGCGGTTTAACCCGGAAGATCGGCATGTGCAGCTGTAACACACATAAAAGAAAAGCATGTCATGCATTAAAAACCTCCCCTGAGGATGCCTCGTGGAGGGGCGAAAAACGTGATGATTGTTCGTCTTTTTTCATAACATTTTTTAAAGTCATAGATTTGGCTCTTTCGTCGATTGACCCCACTCAGATGGGACCCGCGAGATGAATGAACCAGTTCATGATTATGATTATTTTTTCATTGGTCCACAAAGTAATGCCTGATTCCATCACTTAAATAATGATGAACTGCCCTCTGCCATGTCATCACGCTTTTTATTCCTATGGCTCTTTGAAAGACATACCTACTTAGGACAAAGACTCGCTTGATTTACCAAACGAGTATTTGTTCGCACTTACTAATTCATTACAAACTGGTTGTTCACGTTTCTAAGAGCGAACTAAAAGCAAATAAATCTACAACACATTTGTTTTATCTAGCTGTACCTACAGGATATCCATAGATTTAAACCTCACTAGACGTTGTTAGTGGTTCCGCATGCGTTTATGTCGAAAAATGTCCCTTTTTTTCTTTTTTTAGGTGGTAAAATCACCAAATGAGTCCTCCCACCCTGGGTGGGGCGGAAGGGACTGTCAGACTCTTACTGACTAAAATCTACCCGTGTTCCTTCGGATGCCCTTTAAGTTTCGGGGCCGCGGTATCCTAGGTTAAGAAAAAACCCGCGACCCCAGCAGGCATTTGGCACGAAACACGACGCGCCACCGACCTGGGCTTGGTCCTCGGTCGGACGGCGAGCTACCCATATTTCTCACCGTCCGCAAGCCCGCTCCGCCGCTGTGCCCTCTGCTGATCAGAGGGACAAAAAAAAACTAAATTATTAAATCTAGCGGTCACATGTTTCTAAAGTATACTGAAAAATCATTTGGTAGGTGTGTATCTTTTTAACGGATGTTAATAAAGCTCTCGTGGGAATGATAGCTTACATTGTTCTATTGAGTCATATCGTAAACCGTGTTTGTTTTCAGTATTTCCCAGCAATAATTTTTGCTGGTTTTAATAAATTTTCTTAAACTGATGTATAGAATGTTTTGTTGATGGGTTCGTTCACACCTTCTATCTTCCAACTAATGCTATAATGAACGAAATTTGTGTTATCCTTGTAACAAAAACAATAGGACCCATTTTTTATCGTGGTAAAATCATCAAATACCTAAGTTCTCCTACCCCGGGCAGGGCGGGAGGGACTGTCAGACTTGTACTGACTAAAATCCAAGATGTCCTTCAATAGCCCTTTATGTTCCGAGGTCACGGTAATGGAAATAAGTCCCGCGACAGAAAAAAAAAGGGTGGACCAACAAAAAATCCCATACATTACGCACGTTTTACTGTTTAACGTCCGTGTGACGTAAACATACACCTTTTCTCCGAATTATTATGAACAGGCTAAAATGACAAAAACTCGTTTCGCTCTTAGACCAAAACGCTATATTATGTTAGTATAAAAAGTGGTGGAAGATGGCCCAGCGAATTATAAAGTCCTGCGCGAAGCTCTTGGACAGTGCTCTTTTTATAAATTTCCGTATTTTTATAAATATCTCAGGTAGGTCAGTTTCTTACTAACACGGATATATTTTGTGTATTATTTATTCTAACTTCAGATTCAGGTAGCAATATTTTTGAAAAAAGTTTTTTTTATATTTAGTTTTCATTTTATTTAAAGTTCATTTAAGGAATCAAAATAAAATGAAAACTTATAGGTCACGGGTAAAAATACTTTGTTTCTACCCCTTCAAATTGCATAATGGCTCACATTCTTTCTGTCATTTTGTTAATATGATTGGACAATAAACGCGAACAGATAAAAAAAAAGTTTTTGATTTCGCCCACTGGGCTTGTTCATTCATATTTAAATTGATCAAGTTGTCTATGATAATTTTATTGTTTTGACAAAAAATATGCTGTTGAGGATAAAAGTTTACCTTATATGGGCAAGTCATTGTCATTGAACCGGTCAAGGTACTACATACATCAATGATAAAGTTCATCTGTCATCAATTGTAAGGAGTTTCTTCCTCATCAATTGTTGTTAAAAATGATTTTTACTCGCGCCGCCCATTTTTTAATACAATATTAAAATGTGTTGACCAACGACCATTCATTAACTTTATTATAGTCTCTCTATCTAGATGCCGGGGAGATCATCTGATCTCCCCGGTTTTGCACGGGTGATTCCTTAGAAAAAACAATAAGAAATGCGCTTAGCCACAATATATAATCATGTGCACGAATGCAAAAAAAATAAATTAGTCAAATTGGTCGAGCCGATTTGAATTGATGATTCAACAGGGGTCAAAAACCATTCTATCTCTCGGCTGGTTTTTACAAATATACTTAGCGGTCGCATTGACTTGATTTTTATAATATTATGCAGATTAAGATATTATAAGCTAACGGTTTATTTTTTCTTCCAGAATGAATAGTTTTATGCTTCTGTGCTTGTTCGGGCTTGTGGCGGCTGTTGTGGCCAAGCCAGGTGGAACCTACACCGACAGATACGACAACGTGAACCTATCCGAGATTCTTGGGAACCGCCGTTTATTGACACCCTACGTCAAGTGTATGCTCGACAAGGGCAAGTGCACACCAGACGGCAGGGAACTGAAATGTAAGTACAATTTAATGTTTTTCTGCAGTAGGTAGTAGAATATACATAAATCAGGATTGCGGGATTTCTTCACTCGTGTTTATGTCATTTTAAATGTTTTTTTTAAGAGCACCCACGGAAGAAATTCGGAATCTGATGCTAACTTTTATAAAAGCAAAAGTTGTGAATTCTGAATTATTCCCTATATCTGTTTGTTAACCATCGTACCCACCTGTAATATTATGAATTGGAAAAGTTGTTCTGAGCTAAGATTATTAATGTATTTCAATTCTGTCAGTAATTTGGCCAAGACCTTTATCAGTGATAATAATATCAATCCAGAGGCACATAGAAGTGACGTAAATGGAAACAACAATAAGGAAAAGGAAAAAAACTAATGTTGTGTTCTAAGTATAAATTTTTATACACATAGGGTATTTTGTTTAGAGCAAATTGCAATATTTGATTACATTTTTCCAAAGACAGACGAACGTCAAAACCCACACTTTCAGAATTTTAAATATAGAATCTATTTCGCAGCTCACATCAGGGAAGCATTAGAAGAGGATTGTGCCAAGTGCACTCCGGCGCAGCGCAACGGAACACGCCAGGTCATGGCGCATCTGATCAACAACGAGGTGGAATACTGGAACCAGCTGAAGGCCAAATACGATCCCCAAAACAAATACTCCACCAGGCATGAACAGGAACTTAGGAGACTTAAGCATTAAGTTATTTATTATAGAAATTGAGGGAACTTATACTAAGTATTTTTACTTTATTTGGAGATTTGTGGTACTACAAAACCGGGCGAAATACATGGTTCCTATCGCCTTCAAAGCTGTGCATCAGTGGTTCACATCCATTTCGAGAAACATCCATTTTTTTTTTCTAATGTGATGTTTAAAATTTTGAAAGTTACGAAAAGAAATATCCCTCATATCAAGGCTTGTGAATTACATGTAGTAATTTAGTGTAGAGCATTTTACAAATAAATTATATTATTGGTTGAGTTGATGCAGACATTGGTATTTTTATTCCTGATCGCAAACTTGTTTGTCTATAGTTGTGTCTGACAGTTTTTGTAAACAAAAAAGTTGAAACTTGAATTTCCGGTACCAAATTGTCTTCCTAGCGTTCTCTTAGCGTTCTAAAGTGGCCCCTTGTCAAAGAATTAATTTTAATTAATTGCTTGTGATTGCTTTTAAATCTGTTATCACTGGTAGCTACTTCATTTTGTTTTATGCAATTATTATACCTTATATTTTTTGACTTACACTGACTTTCCTGATGAAGTGCGTCAAAAAGGCTGGGTGCGTAATACTCGCAATCGGCGTGCGTGTATGACTAGATGTATGAATTAATGTAGATGACGCGAAAGGATTATGGGAAAGTGTGAGTTTATGTATGTATGTATTTATTGACATTTTGTGAACATTTTGTGTTAACAAGATATTTTGTCAGAATGAACAATTATAATTATGATGCAGATAAAATCTATAATATAAAATGGATCGCAAAATGTGTTGGTAAGCTCATAACTCGGAAACGGCTGGACTGATTCGGATAATTCTTTTTTTGTTGTGTTTGTAATCATCGGGACCGGGTTTTAGGGCTTGCACCCGTGCGAAGCCGGGACGGGCCGCTAGTGTTAATTAAAAATAAGATCATCAGTTTGTGTTAGGAAAGCTCTAAAAGAAGTGAAATGCTGTCAACGAATTGGGATTTTGGTTGTGAATCCCGATCCATCCATAGCTGTCGCTGTTGATTGGCTAGGTACAGTAGGTACTGACAAAAATCGGGATCAAGATTGCAATCGAGTTCATGATCAGCATTAATGATGACGTGACGTCTGACAGGGGAGAATGGAAAACAAAAAGCGTTGAGTCGAGGATGACGAGACAAAGTGTTAATTGATCTAACAATATCAGTCTTTATGTGTAGGTTTTAGTATGGAATTACACCATAATTCTAACACAAATAATTACGTTGTTGTTTTTTGTTGATTAACATATTGTTTCTTACTTGTAATGATGGTGTACATTGTGAGTAATGGATAAGCGAAGAAATATCATAATTGTCACATAATAACCTTTGACACTAGCGTCACTGCCAACGTGAGCATGTAAATTAATATTTGTATGTGAATAACGCTGCGTCCACACCTGCATACGTGCACGAACAGTATCCGTTGCGTGCATCTTGGGAACATACTATCGATATGTTCGCGAACGATTAGCGAGCAGTTCGCTTGCAAGTTATAATGTCCTATCCCCAAACATGACAGCTCGTGTAGATCTTAGCAACATACTCATTTCTTACTTGGTAAAATCATCAAATGAGTCCACCTCCCACCCTGCCCTGGGTGAGGGCAGGGCGGGAAGGACTATCAGACTCGTACTAACTAAAATCCATGGTGTCCTTCAATAGCCCTTTACGTTTTAGGGTCACGGTAATTTGATAAGTCCCGCGACCTAGTAACATACTCTTGGACACTTTTGGACACGCATAAATATTCCCAATAAGAATTCACAGTCGCTAGAGACTCGTCGAATTTGAGATCGTCAGATCGCGAAGAGTGAGCGCTCACCGTTCGCCCCGCACGATTGATTAGGTCTCGTGGCGAGAACGTCGCGTGGACACAAGGCTGAGTTCATTATGAATAGCACCCATCATGTTCGCGAGCGGTAAGCGATTGACTTGCTTGCAAATTATAATGTCCCCTGCGAACACAAATAGCGCGGTTGACGTGCAACTTATGCTAACTAATATATCGTGACTATTAGCATAACCTTTGGACGTTTCCATGAGCAGTTCACGTGCAAAAACAATGTCTTCTCGAAAACGAAAAGTCCTTTTAGAAAAACTTAACAATTTAAAATTACCTTCACATTAAGAATTCGTTAAATGATAATCAACATTTTTGAATTTTTTTGCTGTTAGTAGTGATAATAAACTAATTTTTACGAAAAGACCACGCGCGTCCAATTCGATGTTGTTCCTACGCATAGAAGCACATCGTGTGCAAGACATTATGGTCGCGTTCGCTGCTCGTTCGCAGTTGTGGACGCAGCTTTAGATAAATAATAATATACTAACATTGAACTCTACTTCCATGGAATAGTAAAAAGTTTACACAACGCCATTCTTAGAATAGGAAATTCTTTTAAATAAACAGTTTACATATGGGAAGGCAAGTTTGAAATGACTCGTGTATTTTGCAATTTATTTACGTCATAAGCAAAGTAAATAAATAAAGTAATAATCATTTATCATCTGCTCGCCATTTCTAGATAATGTTGGTGTCGTGTCTCTGACCTTCACAATCCAGTAATTGGGTGACCCCTTGGCATAACTGGTTGTCAGACATTCGAGCATCCAACCAGTACCGAAAGACTTTTTGGTACAAACCCACTCCAGTATTCCCAAACTACTGCAACCTGAAAAAAAAAGTTTCGTTTGGCGGTATATTTCGCCAGATAGGTTTATATGATTGTCTCGCGCCCCATGTAATCGGTTCGTCATAATATAATATATGTATATGACGAGGCCGCCATAATATGGCGGCCGTCAGTAACACTGTCCGACTTGAGAATTGAAACCAGTACCGTCAGCACGAGTTTTCAGTATTTGAGACATAAAGTAAACTGCAACTTTGGCAATTTCAAATTGACAGTTTTCAAGGAAAAAAACAGTTCCTTCTTCGCACACCAGAGGTGCTGTTCCAATTTTTCATACAAGAATCGCTGTAAATACTGGAAAGTTTCTGTAAAGTAAAATAGTGAAAACTTGTGCTAGGGGTACAGATGTTCCGTTTAAGTTACAGAGTCTGTTGTTTGTGATCCAAATGTTTTCGGAAGCGTAGTATCCACGTAGCAACCGCGTAGCAAACGCGTACCAGCCGCTTAGTAGCTTCGTAGCAGGCTCGTAGCAGCCGCGTAGCACCCTCGTAGCAGTCTCGTAGCAGCCGTGTAGGAAACGCGTAGCAGCCGCGCAATATAATTTATACTACACCTGCTTGGAAAGTACTTTGTTACTTTATCAAATTTACGGTATAAAGTACGTCATTGCATATCGACCAAATATGCGGGGAGAAAACGCATCAGAGCGGGAGAGAAAAGTGTATGAAAATCCATTTCTAACGTGTTTTTTCTTTTTTAATTTTGGGTATGACTATGCGCCGGTAACCTAAATATCAAAAGCCAAAAAGTTTTTACAGTGAGTTTTTATTTCCAAGTTCGCAAAATGACACTGGCCACTAGCTGTGTGTTGAATGGTGTCGGGCTGGCAGTGCGACCCTGCGGCGGCAGGATAAACAATTTGAAAAAAGAACATGTGAAAATTGCAGACGCCATTGGCGCCATTTTCAATTTGTGTGTTGTTTGAGGATTCAGTTTTCGTAGAAAGTAATTTATTTTCCTCGTAGGTGTAGTATAAAGCACTATGTATCACTCGAGAGAAAGTGCGATTCCCGATCTCGGGTATTTTTAAGTCCTCGGCTACGCCTCGGCCTTTAAACGACACCCTCGATGGTAATAGGTCACTTTCTCCTCTCGGTGAACAAAGTACTATTCTTTGTGTCTCTCCTCGTTGAAGTTAGGAATGGAAGCATTGTTTTAAATATCTTGTACGGGTACAGTACAGGATACAGGTGTGAATTATTTACACCCTGTTTCTCTTTTTAAACTCAAACAAATAAAAAATGTTGATTACAGAAATTGATAGTTAAGGTAACAAACAAACTAGTGTCTATTGTGCATATTATAGTTAATTATTATTTGCAAACCTGACTGTAGGAAGAAAACATAATTTGTCTGTCTAGTAAAGATGAATGAGTCGACTTTATTAGCAATTAAATGGCATGCAACAGTATTTAATTAAGCTATAAATATTAGTTATTTATTCATCATTGTGTAATTAAAAGACAAACAAAGACATTATGTGGTTTTACTGGGTATTCTTTGGATTATAAAATGTCCTGATTCCGGGTAAAAAACAATTCCGTGGCAGGTGACGTAGGTATTGAACAAATATATTACAATAAAGCTCACATTTCCCAATTAAGTCAAATCTAAGAATCGAACTAATATTCGACCAGTATGCATAGCTTCAATCAATTGCTTGTTGAATCTGCATATCATTTTCATCTCTATAATAGTTCAAAAACCTGTTACCTACGTAAGATATTTAAATATTCAAAAGCTTTATTTTTTGCACTTTTTTTGACGTTTTTCTGACTTAGTCCATTAAAAATTTACATTTGCATTTGAGTAGAGGCTGCCATTTTAATTTGTTGGTATCAAAATCGTTGAATATTTAGTTTTTGTAAACATAGACGTCATTGCTGCATAATTAGCTTCTATTATGTACATAATGAAAGTTTTTCAATTTTTTTTTTCTATTCATTTTTGTTTGAGACCAATCTTTCTTAGTTAATATTTTTTAGTGTGACCAATTATTACGTAGTGTAGGACGCCCTGCTGCAAGATGGGTCGATGATCTAAGGAAGGTGGCTGGCAGTGGATGGATGCGGGTTGCCCAGAACCGGGATGATTGGCGCTCTTTGGGGAAGGCTTACAGCTCTCACATACTCTTTAAGCCTCATCTACATTTACAATTCTATCTAAAGCCGCGTACAGACATCGCGAGGCGTGCGACACGAATGGTTCGTCTCGCATGCCTCGGGCTGTGTGGACGTGTGTGCTCACAGTGAGCATTCGCGCCATACGATCGTTGCGAACGCCGCCTCAGTACGAGTCGTGCGCTCCGTGTGGACGGACAGGTGTTGTTTGCGTTGCGCGCATGCATCATGGAGGCAAATATCGAGTCACTACGTGAGCTGGTTCAACTTTATGAAATTAATAGAGTGTTGTGGGACTCTAAACATTCTGATTATTACAATAAATGTAAAAGGGAAGACGCGTGGCGTCAAATATCACAGCAAGTCAACGACGACTGACGAACACCGTGCGTGGTGGTTTGCTTGCTCAGCTTGAGCATGTTTTGCTCGGGACGCACGTATAAATGTACCATCGTATGCCTCAGGTTGAGGCATGCGTCCCGAGCAAAACATGCTCAAGCTGAGCAAGCAAACCACCACGCACGGTGTTCGTCAGTCGTCGTTGACTTGCTGTGATATTTGACGCCACGCGTCTTCCCTTTTACATTTATTGTAATAATCAGAATGTTTAGAGTCCCACAACACTCTATTAATTTCATAAAGTTGAACCAGCTCACGTAGTGACTCGATATTTGCCTCCATGATGCATGCGCGCAACGCAAACAACACCTGTCCGTCCACACGGAGCGCACGACTCGTACTGAGGCGGCGTTCGCAACGATCGTATGGCGCGAATGCTCACTGTGAGCACACACGTCCACACAGCCCGAGGCATGCGAGACGAACCATTCGTGTCGCACGCCTCGCGATGTCTGTACGCGGCTCAATATTATTATACTACTCAAAAGAAAATAAGGGCCAACTTATTTTTGTAGATATATTAAATAATATTTAAATATTACTGGTTATAACGACTGAATCTGATTAATATTAATGATTTTACTTGGAAATACACCAAAATTAAGTTTGTATTCCAATCAATCGTTAAATTAAACGAAATTGAATGAAAAGTGGGGAATTGCAAGAATGTATCAACTTACACAAAACATCAAAAAACTCGAAAAAAAAAGTCTTTAATGTTCCAAAGTGTTCTTTAAAGCTTCTCTTTTAACTCTGTTCTCTCTGTGCTACTCATTTTAATGGAGGTGGAGTGTTCAGGATTAAATACCAAACATTATCTTTGGGATTCTCTACCAGCAAGTTTTCAGACAGTTTATGAGATCCAGCTGGGTGTTGATGGGAATTTTACTTTCTTTTGCACTCCTCTTTAACTCGTTTCTTAAATGCTGAATAAAACTTAGGTAAAAATCCTGAGTAGCCACTGTAACATTGTAATTCGAACGTCAGCGAATGTATGCAATGTTAGTCGCAGCGTGTCCGCTCGAACATTATCCTGCTTGAAGATGAACTCAGGTACTTGTTGCTGTGCGAATGGGATAATGTGGAGTTGCACCACATTCGCTACCCAATTTTGAGCAGTTACAGCAACGTTATTACGAAGTGCAAGCTCAGTTTTGCGTGATAGAGACAACCGCCCCAGAGCATAATTCAGATCTCATCGGAACAATCTGTTTCAAAAGTGCAAGGATCTGAAACCTATTGTTTAGATCTTCTCTACACTCTAATGAATCGGTCTTTATTAAAAAAAAATAAGCCTGCAGTCATAAATAAAAAGCAATGAAGACCACTCAAAACAGTTAAATAATTTTTCTCTTTGCAAATATTTCACGATTTGCACCATACGCACCAGTTAACTGGAGGAGAACCAAGCATCTTCTTGAGTATTGTTAGTCTTCATGGAGTCGATTCGGAATAGTCTAGTCAATTATAGGGGTGCCTGTAGCTCAACGCAATGGAGTTTGTACGGTCCGCGCGGTAGATTTTCACACTATTTGCGCGGTTAACCAAACTTATTGGTCTCCTTAGACTTTACTTACTTACTTTCTTCCTGGATCATGGCGTCTGGTGATATTACCCGTCTTTTGAGACTAGTTTCAAACTTTTTGAACCACTGGTTGGGAATATTCCACCATAAGACCTTCCTGTTCTGGCTATGCCCCCCCTGGATTAAGGTAACACTTCAAGTGGCTGTTTTTGCATCCATATGTCTCCGAATAAATAGCTTTATGAGATTAAACCATCGTTACAGCCTACTTGTTGTATAAGTCGAAGAAAACTCCGTTAGAAGTTTGAAAAATAAAAAAACACCAAACCGTACATTCGAAGAAATCTTAAATATCTAATAAAAAAAAAGTTATGAATTTCCAATTATGCAGTAGAAACAATATTAATACTTGAAAGAAACCATAACAAGGTATTTACCATCTATTATGTACACAGAATAAGAGTGATACTTGATTAAAGTGCAATTTAATAAGTGGCCCCTATTTTGTTTTGACGAGTATAATTTATGGCTTTCCAAATGTTTTTTTTTGTTTTGATTAATTTGCTTAGCATGCTAGTAATTTATAAAATGTGCTTGTATTACCATACTGTGACACTAAAAAGTAAGCTGGTACTTATATCACAGGATTTCCTCTTTTAAGTACCAGCAGTACATTATCTGCTCTCCTTCTGTATTTTGTCATCTAAGTCAATTTTATAACTGTGTAACCTTGTGATACAATAAATAAATTATTATTATTATTATTATCTACATTCATATAACTGGTCACCCGTCCTTTCTGAAACACTTCAGCAATAAGATCAGTTTAGGTCTTTCTTTCGCGTTATTTTATGCACACATAAAAAATATTGAAACATTTCAATGGAGTAGCTCATGGTTGAATCGCAAAATCCCTTTTGCAAAATGACCACATTTAGCAAAAAGTCCTTTTCTCAAAAGATCCCGCTTTTGTGAAAGCCCCTTTCGCAAGAAGTCCTTTTCGCAAAATGTCCCCTTCCTCAAAAAGACATAAACAATATGTTGCATCATCGGATTGCCTCTCTAAATCTAAAAAACATCTAGAAGACTCCCACAAAATTATCACATAACAGATGACTACAATCGTAGCATTATTATGACTCACTTGATATATTTATATAGGTACACGAGCACTCCGCCCACGACTTCGTCCGCGTGATTTTCGAACTTTGCTTTTGTGTATTTCTACTCCTAGCCACCCTCTTAAGTGATACTTTTGGAAAATCTTAACCAAATTCAACAGAAATTCTATCAAACCGCATTATCCCGTCTTGGGTAGCACCTACACCTACAACCTTAAAATAACCCCAATGCATAATTTGGGATTCCTTACTAAACGACTTCTTAGGGGTAGAATTTCACAACATCCTCTCTTAGTGAGAACCTATGTTCTAAATAGAACCCCCAGCAAAATTTGAGACCTCTAACTATCAACCCCAAAATCAATCTCCGTAGGGGTCGAATTTCGCAAAATCCCATCATGATGAGCAAACTACGTCTACTACACTCTACAACTACGTCTACGTCTTAAAAAGGAACCCGATGAAAAATTTGAGTCTCCTAGCACTTGTAGCAATAAAGTTTCATACAAACTATCAACCCCAAAAACAACCCCATGGGGGTCGAATTTTGGAAAATCCCGTCTTTAGTATCATTCACGTCCGAAAAAGAACCCATATGTAAAAAAAATTGTCTCAAAATTATCAACCCCAAAAACAACCCCTTAGGGGTCGATTTTCACAATTTGTTTACCTTGTTGAGTATTTACGTCTTAAAAAGAACCGGTATGCAAGATTTGAGACGCCTAGGACATGTAGTAACAAAGTTTCATACAAACTATCGACCTCAAAAACAAACCCCTCAGGGGTCGGATTTCGCAAAATTCCGTCACAGTAAGCATCTACGTTCTAAAAAGACACCCCATGCTAAATTTGGAATTCCCAGCACCTGTAGTAGCGAAGTTTCATACAAACTATCAACCCCAAAAAGAACCCCTTAGGGACCGAATTTCGCAAAATCCGTTCTTAGTGCTCACCTACGGGGTATAAGGAAGGCTTATGCCAAATTTCAAGTTTCTAGGCCCAGCGGTTTGGGCTGTGCGTTGTCAGATCAGTCAGTCAGTTTTGAATTTTATATATATAGATATCTGTTTATTAAATCACGTGCAGGTAAAAAACAATAACACATTTCCACCAAGGCTACTTGGTTATTTGACCTCTTGCATGAGTCAAAGTCTGTCGGAACAAGAAATCTGACATTTTGTATTGTTATTGATCATCGTGGAGTCATAATAGTTGCAATTTTATGGCTTCAGCTTGTACGACTAGTTGTTGACAGAACTTATCACCAATTGATTGATTTTCGATCGTTGACCGCAATGCTCTTATCTAAAAATTTACTATTGGTACTTTTTTCAGCACCCCATAGCTAATCACCTATTAAAATTTTCCCTGACCCTTCGAGATCGCATTGCCATTGCATTACCTCATTGACTTCGAATAACTAATTTCAAGAACTCTGTATTTTTTTATTTTTTGTACTTATACTAATTCACACCTTTGTCTTATAGGGTAACCAGAATCTACAGATGGCCATCTGCTAAGATCCTTATCTAATATGGCTACTCCTTTCGTTTTATCCACATTCATACTTCAAGGTATATCTTTATTATTATTTGAAATCTATTCATAGTTTATAAATAAAGTATACACGCTCGTGGCTAAGTACAATAACAGCCACACAGGTCGATCTACAAGGTTAAGCTACTCTTCACTAGGTGTGACGGTGGATAGTTGACCACCATCAATGAATTTCCTCCGTGCCTCGGAAAGCCGTTGGTTTCCAGTTCTCATTTGTGGATCTTTATCAGATGTGATAGGTAGTTAGTGAACAGAAAGATAAGGAAGGTGTCATATCTGACAGAAAATGCCTCGCGTATTATCATGGGTCGCGGAACGCCAGAACAGAAAAATATACAGAAAACCACTTGACCGTTCACACTCAACCGATGATACATACAGGTAAGAGCGTCAAAGAACATTTGATGATACGCTCGACGTATTTTACGTCAGATATCAACCTTCCCTTAGACAACCAGTCTTACCAAGGGGTGTATTACCCGGTACTGGGTTGTGGAAGTCACTAAGGCAGTTGCTCCAGGTACAATGCTGGTATTCAGCTGCGCCTAGTTAGACTGGTAACCGAATCCAACTTACTTTGTAAACAAGTTTGGCACATGATTATGTAAATGACCTAACTATAACGGTAGTTTATTAATGTTTTTAATATGAGGATTTAAGTGAGTGAAGTTAGAGAGAGAAGTGTTAAAGACGCTTAAAGACAAAAACAATCTTTGAATGCAGCATATTAATTATTCGTTTCTAAAAATAGAATTTTAAAGGTATAAAGTTTCCAATGTGCGTCAAAAGGGTCACAATTCAAAGGGTTGCCAACCCAATAAATAAACGTGACTGTTTTTTTTTTAATCTTGGAAATTAAACGTGTCTTTCCGAATATAGAACTTGCGTCAACTCAAATTTTATTACTATAAACAAAAACTTTATGTCTACGGCACGAAACATATTGAAAATATGCCTATATTGATTGCTATGTATAAAAACCTTAAGTTGCAGGGGTAACGAAGCGAGGTTAATTAATGAAGTGGCTGTACAACATACCTCGCTCGGCTCGGGTGTCCATTGACGTCATACCTTCGGTATACGTACAGAAATTATAGTAAACTTGATCTTTTAAGCCTATTAGTCTCAAGGAATATCTATAGATCGAACTTGGACTTTGCACAGTCTATTTACTTAGGTATTATTAGTACATCTATACATATAATAAAACTGTAGAAAAATTATTTTTGTACATTAAATAAAAACTCAAAAAATATAGCCAGGGTATTAAAGGACAACCAATAGAACCCATTTCTAGCATTTTTAGAATTTTTGTCTGTTTGTCTGTTTATCTGTTTGTCTGTGTATTTGTCCAGGTATCACGTAAAATATACTAAATTAATGTAGATAACTTTTATACACAACGGTTAAGCGTAACTTGGAGAGGAACTTAGTTTTTGTTTCATTGGAATCGGTTCAGTCTATCAAAAGATATTTGAATTTAAAGTGTTTCAGAAGTTATTTTGGTCTCACACATTGATTTCGTAAGTCAGTCGCGCGATCTAACTTCGAATAGAAAAACTAGATTATTCAAATAACTGGAATGGACTGGAATGGACTGGAATGGACTGGAATGGACTGGAATGGACTGGAATGGACTGGAATGGACTGGAATGGACTGGAATGGACTGGAATGGACTGGAATGGACTGGAATGGACTGGAATGGACTGGAATGGACTGGAATGGACTGGAGTGGACTGGAATGGACTGGCCTGAATTAAGCGCTAAGAACTAAAAAATACATTGTTCAATTCCGACATCCACGCGAACGAAGTTGCGGGCACAGCTAGTAGTTAAATAAATATTCACTCTATAACAATGATAATTATTAATGGATACTTTTTATACAAATAAAAAAAAAAACGTTACCTCTTTACAGAATTATTCGTAAAAAATTTATTCGTAAAGATACTTAAAGCCTTTACCCACAGAGCGCGATCAGTTCCGTGGATCCGATCTGGTGATACGATCCGTGCCCGTGCAATCGCTGTAAAGGTAGAACGTGATGCAAGCATTGAAAGAAAAAACTTATGGACATCCATAGGATAAAGATTATGAGAGATTGCATGCGATCAGATCGTATCGCTAATTCGTATCACCGGAACGGATCTCTTTCTATCGGTATAGGCCTTTAGCTAATGTCAAGTTAATTCCACTTAAGACAATACCGAGCGCTCGTCCATACAAAAAGAGAAAACGTTTTCCTGCCCCTAAATGTTATCTTATCTCAATGATTTTTTAGAATCATCTGACCCAGTAAAAAACTAGGTTTATGGGTTTTCTTTTTTTCAAAATTTAAAATATTTTGAAAGCTACAGTCGCCTAAAAGTTACTATTTTTATGACAAAATCTGCATTGAAGTAAAACCTTTGTATTTTAAAAACAAAGAAGTTTTAGAAAAAAAGCAAAGCCTACAAACCTAGAATATAATAATTATGCTGAAACGATTGACGCCACAACACACAGAATCTAAGAGATTGGTCGTGATTTAGTATGTGAAAAACGTTTTCTCCCGAGAGACAAATTTCATATAAAAAATACTTACAGTCAGTCGCGCGTTCTCTATCGCACAACCGGGGGTCGGATTCAACGCGCGACAGTGCGGACAGCACGAGTTTTTCTAAATACCTACCTATTTTTTTAAATGGCAGCCGGTAGACTATCCTCTTAAGTTAAGTTCTCTCTATAGATTTCGCCCTCCGATGTAATTAGCCCAGGATGCACAGATGCAGACAAGTTGGGAGCTATGACGTCAATGATCAGGCTACAGTCAACCAGTTTTGTACTAAAATAGATGGGGTATTCCACCTGGTTGGAATAATATGAGCAATTTACTGGTTTGTCTTAATTTTATTCGTAGCCGTCTGACGAGGTCACAGGACTTACGAATTGCCGTGACCCAGGATCGTAAAAGGCTATTGAAAGACACCGTGGATTTTAGTCAGTACGAGTCTGACAGTCCCTCCCGCTCTGCCCTGGGAGGACTCATTTGAAGATTTGCCACGATAAAAAAACAGTCTGACGAGAAAACTAAATAATTAAATAACGAAATGTGTCTTCTGATACTTAAATGAAATCTTGTCATTGTAAGAATCTAAGCTTATGGTATCGTCGGAGAACGCCTGATCTCCATCAAGGTCTTATGAATATACATTATATTCATGTTTTTAATCTTAATGTAAACAAAATCTTTAAAAGAAATTGATCCACGTCAATATTATAAACAGTAGGCAACAACAACATTGACGTCAATTTCTGAGAAATAGTCAGTGGAAAAATTAATGCAGTGATTTAAACTTAAGTCTTACATATTGATCAAGTAGATTAGCTTGGCATGATTTGTGGCGCTCGAAACGTCTAACCGTCTCACATTATAAATAAATAAATAAATAATATTCCTCAACTATCACACAACGCCATCTAGTCCCAAGCTAAGCAGAGCTCGTGTTATGGGTACTAGACAATTGATATACTTACTTATATATTTCTAAATACATACATATTATAGATAAATTACACCCAGACACAGAACAAATGATCGTGCTCATGAAATAAACATTTGTCCTGGGTGGGAATCGCACCCTCGACCTTCGGCATAGTAGTCAGGGTCACTAACCACTAGACCAACAAGCCAGTCAAAATCAATTATCATAATAGTATGTTAATTTATTTATTTACAAATTCATAGGTACATTTTTAAACTATACCCATAAAAGAACATTGTGTAGCTGTAACAAATATTATGTAGTGTTTAGCGGTATCAATTACTTCTCAGAAAATGAATCTCTTAAAATACACTCCGCCGTGTCAAGAAGTGCTTTCTGAATCACGCCTTTCATCCAATGTCCTAACGACAGCCTCCTTCGATGTTGGTTGAGGTTCTTGGCAATTAAGCCATTGCTCGACACAACAATATCGGCACGATGATCGTTGAGTCCAAATCCCATGTCGATAACCTCGCGAGCAAGAAACTAAATCTGCTTATCTATTAGGTATGTAACTACAAAAAGTTGAAGTGCAATCAAAGAATGATGAATTTATGCTATAATTCTTTCTTGTAACAAACTTTTTAACTTATACATGTATAATTATAGATTGATTTAATAGCATAGCTAACGCTGAATATGAAATTTGTAGGGTGACTCCACCGATACGACGATTCATTTATGCCCGGTTCATCGATAGAACCTTTCAGCGAGGGACTTTTCGCCGACAGGACGAATCTTCTATATCCGTATCGGCCAAAAGTCCAAAGGTGAAAAAGTTTATCGGTGAAACGGCCATCAGTGAATCGTCCTGTCAACAAAACGTCCAATGATGAACCGGTCGTCGGTGAATCGTTGCAGAATCGCAATGAATGCTCCAAGACCTACCGTGCAAGATTTGGTAGTATTTGGTCACCGGTCATCCCATGTCCTGCGTGGTCCATTTAAATACCTCCAGGCTGTATTCTGTGACAACGTCGTCATCGAGAATGTGAAACAGCGCTTTAGTCGATACAGAATACAAAACTGTAGTTTTGTCGCTGGATCAGTGCTGCATACAGACTGGTTTTTAAGAGATTAAAACTGCAGAGCAATGTAAGCCTTGAAGATTTACGAACACCTTCCTAAAAAAGCAGCTTATAATTTAAAGGCACTAAATTTTCTTGTGTACAGAAACTATTAATTTTCTAACAAAGCCAGGAGGTAGGTCAGAAAGGTCCTATTGGCATATATACAACTGCCTAGCCTTTTCCTAAGTATTTTGGGATCGGCTTGCAATGTACTGTCAACACAAGGAATATGAGTGCAGTCAACAAGTTTTTGGTGGTTTCGCTATGCTGCACTTAAACTCGACAAAACCGATAAGCTATTTGCATCCATAATTATCTATTTTGTTGATTGTACATAGTCGAATGTAACATCAGTATTTTATATGGAAAGAATGTTTCTTTGACCCTTACAACTAAGTTGAATTTCGTCTATTTTCTTGGGTCTGATAATTTGTAATGTTATGCATCTCATAATTATTCAATCCTTCACGAGGAATATAGTTTTACGAAACAGTTCGTTCCTTCGGTTCAGAAATTCGAAAGGTTCAAAAATATTATGATTGACTTTCCGTCTGGAAATGTGTGGCCGATGTTGGTGTTTTTTTTTTAAACGATTCTCCGCACTAGGAGTTTCTCCTGAACACATAAACTCACTCCACAAGCAGCCCAACTCGGACTACTTGTAGACTATACAAATATTTGTTCGTTGCAGAAATCGGACCTGCAACATGCTGCAGCAGTCAATCGGCTACTGCGCAAGTTTTCCATTACCATTAATCTCTAAAATGTGTCATTGTAATCATCATTAGGGACCACTTTTACTGTGGAACCAACCTGTTCCCTATTTTTAACGATCTAAAAAGTTGAAAAAACTTGTTAAGATTTATTTTTTATTTTTCCTACATCAAATTTTGAATTAAATAATGAGTAGTGTTTACTGGCTGTAGCAAAGCATATAGAATACCATTTAAAAATAAAAATTACATAAACTATCAAAAGACAAAATAACAGTTCCAAAAACTGCATTAAGCTTTCCAAAAATTTCGGAACCTTGTATATATTTAAACATATAAATAATTAATTGTACTTTTAATGAAACAACAAAGTACGGAGCGATCAATGACCTAGGCTCGTGTAAGCTTTCGTATAGCTACTTATTAAGAATTCACTAAATAATTATAATTTCAAATAAAGTATGTTAAAAAGAGATTTATGTAGTGAAAAACCCACAAAACGGTAATTCAAAGCTTACATAGAAAAGGCACATGGCAACAACAAAGTCAAATCTAAAACTTTCCTATACAAACCTGCAAACGTTGATAAAAACATGTACACCAAAGATATTTTTAGATACTTGAATGTTTTTATAACTCGATCAATTTCCTAGTCACTGACCTCAAGTGAAAACACCCATCTCATAATATAATAATACTTAGTTACCCATAGCCATACGCCCACCATAGTGCGTGTATACAAGCTTTTTGCCTCACAACTTAAATGGTATATAAGTACAGGTAAAACCATCGGCTGTTGTAGATCGCACAGTGTTCGGTCCTTGAATATACCTCTCTCACAAACAGGTATTACAATATTTTTTTTAATAATTGACTTGATAATATTTTATTTAAATTTTTAATTTTTAAATTCAGTGAATAAGTAAAAAAAAGTCAAGTCGTATGTAAAGGGGGGTTATTTTTTTATAATTGACTTAATTTAAATTTTTATTTTTTAAATTCTGTGAATAAGTAAAAATAATATTCATCTGCAGAAGAGGGTTGATTTTTGCTAATTGTAGTGTTAATATAAATATGCGAAGTAGTTTTTTTTATGTCGTTCCTGGGATTAGCCGTCGTAGTCGTTACTCCCCGAATCACCCACTAATTGGATATAAGGCTTTTCAGTCTATTATCATTCTGCTTGGTTAAATAGTTAATTCAACGATTTCTTTACATTCAATACAATTTTTACTTTTATTCTATTAGTTTGCTCAACTACTGATGAAAAAACTCACCCTAAAGCTACAAAATTCAACTGGTTCGGTTCCCATGCGGATGCCCTTACCCTTCGATAATTACAGGCAATTTATCACGTGATAGAATTAGGTGATGGCAATAGTTTGTGGGTTATGGTATACATTTCGGAGTAGATTAAAAGCCAAGAGTGTCTGCGTTAACTCTGTGAATTGTTGAGTCAAGTGTCCCCGTTTTAACCCCGTGAATTTTAGAGTGAAGAGTGTATTAACCCTGTGTTTAGTTGTACTTAGTTTATTAACCAATTGTAGAGCCAAGACTCCCCGTATTAACCCTTTTCATTTTGGAGACAAGGATCCTCGTATTAACCCTGTAAATGTCTGTTTCCAGCATCAACATGAACTCCTTCATCGTTCTGTGCATCGCTTCCCTGGCCGTCATGGCCTACGCCCGCCCTGAAGAAGCCAAATACACAGACCGTTACGACAATGTCGACCTGGATGAGGTTCTCAGCAACCGTCGCCTGCTGGTGCCCTACGTGAAGTGTATCCTCGACCAGGGCAAGTGCGCACCTGACGGCAAGGAGCTCAAAGGTAAGCAACAATTCTTACTTAAAACTGTGAATTTATGGAATAGAATAGGTAGAAATAAAGACCTCCAGGTTTATTTTGTAACACCATATCGAGAAAAAAATCGCTTTAGTTTTCTTGAAGAACTTTTTAGTAGATCAAACGGAGGAACTAGGAGAATCTTTAGCCCATCATTGTATGACCCATCTTGTACAGCTGAATAAGGGATAATAGTTGTTGGAAACCACATGAAATATCGACTGAAACTTTTTTTATATATCACACCACTTCTTAGTTGTAGGGGATAACCCCTACCCATCGGCACCCATTATAAAATGGGTGCCGAGATCGCGGTACTGTTTTAAAAGGGTACCATGGCTCCGGAACGTAAACATGTGAAGGAACGATGTGGTTTTTAGTTAGTAAGAGTCCGAAATTAAGGGTGTACTTTTAAAAGACGATAAACAAAACAGCGATCTTTAAAAACATATTGAAGTAAAATAAGTCCGGTTGCAAAGAAGAAAATTATCTTCAACGAAGTCAATCATATTTTTTCTATCATTGCAATTTATATTTTAGACCATACCTTTATTTCGTTGTATATAGTTGTAGCGTGATACAAAACAAAAATAATGTTACATTTCGAACCAGTAGTTTCTGAGATTAGCGTATGCAATCAAACAAACAGACTCCTTAGCTTTATACTTACCTTGAGAGCCCATTTATTAGATAATATAGTACATTTTGATAAGACAGGTTGTCTATGTAACGTGTTTGTCAAAGGCCGGAGATATTTACCCATCCTTAGATCGACCTCGGGAACTTAGCTTACATTTTTAATTGAGCTCTGTGGATAATACTACTTAACCTCGCCACAACTTTTTACAGTAACAAGAGGCTTAATGTATTCAAGATACGATAAAATAAACAAGGAAGCGTTATAAACACGACAAATTAATTAAACAAGTGTACATAATATATAAATTCAAATAAGTTGTGCTTATTCAATATTATTATTTATAAACTCAGTGTTCGAACAATCTGAAACTTAATTTTTTTTGGATATTATAAGTACGATAAATAAAAAAATCCAAAAAATATAGGTGTCTGATTTTTAACTGATTATTCGTGTAAAATTTGATATTTTAAGGCACTATAGTTGAATACAATGCAACAGTCCAATCAATATAAAAACCATCGCGTAGGTTAGTTAGAAGTTAGAATCAACTTTGTTTTAAAATGTAAAAGATAAAATCATGATCAACTAAAAAAATAAACTATTTTATTCGCATCAAAGTTTAATTCTATCCCTTTTACTTGTTACAGAACACATTCGCGAAGCTCTGGAGAACGAATGTGGCAAGTGCACTGAAACGCAGAGGAAGGGAACCCGCCGTGTCATCGCACATCTGATCAACAACGAGGCTGACTACTGGAATGAGCTGACTGTCAAATACGACCCTCAGAGGAAGTTCACCGCCAAATACGAGAAGGAACTCAAAGAGATCAAGCAATAAGTGATCCTTGACTAGTTTGCTAAAAGAGATTTTGGAAAGTCGACTGTCAAAATTGTGATGTAATTTAAGTCTAAATAAAAAAAAAAAAAATTAAACAAATTTACTTCTTTGTTTTACTTGTTGATTTGTGGGCACTTATCTATCATGTTTCTGCTCGTGTCTCATATTGTTTTTGGGCCATTCATTTAGGGAAATCAAATAATTGAATGGATTGATTATTCTTTGAGGGAGATTATCGGAAGTGGATCTATATGAAAGCTCTTTCGGGTGCAACCCAAAGGTGTGAAGAAATCCTAACCGATATGGAAGACAATAAAAAAATTGTGTTTTTCGTCTTTGACAACGATACCCTACATCATTATCGAGGACAGCTTAGTAGCTTATTGTTTACAATACCTAGCTCCTAATAAAAATAAAAGGCAACGCTTCGGCATCATCAGCCTATTAATGTTCCCACTGCTGGGACACAGGCCTTCTCTGTGAGAGGGAGTGGAACTTAATTCACCACACGGGCCCAGTGCGGGATGCTAAAAGGCAACTTATCGTGCTCTTATGGGTAATAATTTATTACATACTGATAACCCTCTGGCCCATTGGTCCCGGCTATAAATTGCAGCTATTTGACAATCATTATGGGCCCGTCACAATTTCTGAAAACCAGTTTTACCAAAGGGTATTTACGCAGTATCTGGGTTCTCAGGTAGGGAGTCGCTCCTTGTAAAATACTGGTAAGACGACTACTAAATAAGATGGGTTGCATTGTATGATTGAAAGCTAAAAAAACTAAACGAAATATTCCTCTGACGAAGTTCCTACAAACATTATCTGTGTAAGAATGCCGGTGAAGATGAAGTGATGGTGATGTATTGGTTGCCATTAAATGGTGTTAGGACTGTTACCGCCATCACCATCGAATGGCAATAATCCAATTTTCCAAATATTGATTCGTTTTGGAGTCTCTAGGATTTATTTTCCGGAGACTGCAAGACGAACTCTGACTTTAACAGAGTTTAGGCATAAATCCATGAACTTTCTTTACTTATTAATGATCGAACGGCGAGTTACCCGTTAAGGTCAGGACGTCCTGTGTTCCAAGAGCTGTCAGCAACTGATAGAGCACGCATAGGGTAAACGTCTGCCGGGTTTGCCGGCCTGTCTAAACAGGCTACCGTGACCCTTGAATGTTAAGGGTTTCATGGGTGATTTTACCACCTAAAATAATAATGGTCGAGTGTTAGGCGCCAACAGATTTCATACAAGCTAAGGACCCCGTTCTCAAGGCCAGGCGGATAGTGGAAGGGCCAGCGGCTGTACAATTCTATTTTATATGAAGCTGCTCACATATAAAGCCAAATTCAGCAACAGCAATCCAGTCTGATTTTAAAACTCGCTTTAATAATGTTATCAGTGGTTGGTAAGGCCTGGCCCTCGACCTAGAATTAGGATAACTGAGGATTTTCTTTCATACATAAGGAAATAACCTTATTTAAATTAATAATATTCTAATATTGTGTGGATATTAGAATATTATTCATTTAAATAAGGTAAGTATATTATAATAAAAATTGTGGACCAGTTGTGGTGATTTTGCTACTTTGAGGTCCTTGCCAACGAAAAGGTTGCCAAATAGCATGAATTAACAATGATCATCAGCATGAATCATCCTACATAATAAAGAATAGTTACACCGCTTCGGTACCTACCAAAAGATTTTTCGAAAAACCAACATAAAAAAAAACTAGTTAGTAGATATTTAGAATCAAGTTTTTCTGTTTTTTTTTATTTATTAATATTAACTGCTCTTAATTACTTGCGTCGGTCAGTACATCTTAGAATGTTAATTTGAGTGGGTTTTTTTGTTACCAGGGAATTGTAATAAAAATATTATTTGATGACCGTGTCTATTTAAAACAAAAAAAAAGATGTTTATCGCACTGAGAACTGTTTTGTGCTATTGGGTTGGTTTCCATACTTAATTCGTTTTTCAAAAGCATTTTATGCAGATACTTAAACCAACAACAAGAAAGCATGATGTGCTTGCTAAAAAGTCCACTTTATCAAAATTAATTGCAAACTATTTTCTTTAATATTCCATTGAATTGCTTGCACTAAGAAATAGAATAGGCAAGACAATGTGCGTGGAATTTTTAGACCAGAAAAATTGGTTTTCATTTCTCATACTCGGAAAGTAGTGTTTGGTTGATCAGAGCAGTGGGTCGAAAACGATGCTTCCCTCCCTTGGGCGGGAAAGACTCATAGTAATTGCTTCCCTCCCTAGGGCGGGAATGAATTTTAAAAATAGAACTTAAATTGGTTATTTAGTCGGCTATAATTTTCTATATTAATAATTTCGTTAGACTCGATTGAAAGCTAACCTGAATAATAAAACATTAAAAAATAATGATTTCGAATCGACAACATATATCCGCAAAATTCAGATTGTCGAGTATTTTGCAAATTTCTAATGATTTTCTGACCAGACAGATCGCAGCCGCCATTTTTGACATCGGATGACATGTTGAGAAGTTTTTATTTTTTCTCTTTATTTTCGGCCAGTGTCATGTGGTGTATTATGTAGTTACTAAACCTCCTTAGAAAAACCTATACACTGAAACCGTGCCTCGACAAGTTTAGTGCGGCGGGAAGAGTTCCGGCGCGATCTCGGGGCGATAATATAGAGGGAGCGATTGCCGCAACAGAGGTCCGGGCAAGCCGGATTTCCATCTATATTACATAATTAAAAATATCGATTAAAAAAAATGCTGCGGTCTTGTGAGTGTATACGGCCAATTTGAATTAAGAAAAAAAAAACTATTAAAGCGGGATGGCCAGCGGCGGTGACGCGGGCGGTGTGTTCCATATTTGAAATTTAAATTAAAAAAGACTTTTATATAGGTACTACTCATTTTGTTACTATCAATAAATATTTTAGAAAGAATACTGTTTTTTACTTTCCTTATATTTGAAATGAAAAGTAGAGTGTTTAACACGGGTGAAAGTCATCAATTCCCACTCGGACTATAGCCGCCCTCGCTTCGCTCGTGCGTCTAAATACCTCGTACGGGAATTGATTTCTTTCCACCCTTGTATAACAATCTACTATTACAAACCCATAGTGGTGTAAAAGAAATAAAAATGCTATTATTTTTTTTGGACATTTGGATGTTTATGTATATGACTTTTATTTTTTGTAAACGCTTCCACAACACAACAGAAATCCCTGCATCAAATTATAACAAAAACGAACAAGACGAAATGTACAGTAAATTAACGTTACATAGGTAATTTAACAGAAGATTTTTTTAAAGACTCTCCCTCACTTGGACTTGCTCCTGTATCGTGGGTACGTTTATAAACACATAAACTCACATGCACAAAGACCTAGAGACCCAGAACAACTACTTGCATAAATAATTCCATAAAATATTGGAAGACTTTTCCTAAGACAAGACCAAACATCTACCTGGTTCGTTTATGACTAACAAAACCTAGCTTAACGATAAGTAGTGTTTAACCAACGATTTTTTTTATTATAAACCTACTTACGTCGTCTAGATTTCTTGAATAACAAACAATTAATTTATGCGTCATAAATATATACTAGATTTAACGTACGGTTTCGCTAGCTTTGTAATAAAATTGTAATCGTTGAGATACTGAGTTAGAGCAATTTTGCATAAATGGTTTACATTTCTTAGGATACAAAACTATAGAACTTTGTAATTCTTTCATGATAATCATTGATAATGTTTCCCTTCGATAAAACACTATGATCCTTTTTACTTTACATTTCGCGAATTAGTTTAAGTTCCATAACAATCAGGCACAAGTCCCGATTAATATTTTTCCAATCTGTTAAAACCAGTGCCAGTATTATTTAATTTTATTTATTACCAGTATTTATTTCTTTACCTACACTTTTACGTACAAATGTGGTACATAAGGCGGACTTAATGCCGCAAGGCATTATCTACCACAGTATCTGCTCTTGCTACCACCAAACCAACTATAGGAAGTTAATGACAATGTTTATTTTTGGATCTATGCGGAAAACCTATTGTTCTACACTCGTCAAATTCACACGGAATATTTTTAAATTATAAATTCTCAATGCAAAACAAAAGAAAAAATCTGCAAAATTCTGAGGAATTCGGAAACTAACTGAGTAATCAGTTTTTATTCGATTTTATTTAAGAACTAGTTATTACCTGCGGCTTCCTCCGTGTATGACTCGTAAATTATCTCATCGAATCGCAATAACGATATACGAAATTCTATGGGTTATTCCAGTCTATTTAGCCCATAATTATTTTATCTGAGCTAAGTTGCTAACCGTTCTGACGTCAAAACAGCCAAGCTTTCATATTTATAACATAAGTTTACTTCGCATGTTGTGGAATTTCGCAAAATTTTCTTTTATACAAACCTTTATCCTGCCAATATTGGAAACGCAATAAAAATTGCAGTCGTTCTCAAAGGCCTGACGAATCGAAATGACGATTTATTTTATACATAGGGATGCATTTTTTACGTAAACAGAATAACTGAAGCAAAAATTACTTATTAAAATCGTGACGTAGATGGACCGTGCTCAAGAGCTTAGAATAATGCTGGCTTCACACGGTCTCTCTCGTCGTGTGATGAAAGGGGCGCGGACTGGTGCGTCCGGTTTTTGTATGAAAAATTAGGCTCGGCTGCACGTGTGGTGTGGCGCGGTGCGTGTTATCACGCGCCGTGAGAATCAAGCATTAGTTTAAACAAAAAATCTAATGCTAACATACCGGTTTCCTTAGGCACTAAACTCTTGACCTAACTAGCATATATAATACAAAGATCGTGCTATTTTTCAAGCAGTTAACGTCGACAGCTGATCTTCAACGCATTCTTACAGCACGTAAGTGTAGCATTTTTACTGGTGATAAAATAAATAAACAAAGTTATCCGTTACAGTTTGGCACAGTTTATTTATTTATTTTTCGGTGTTTTTATTATTTATATAAAATTAATTTTGTAGTAGTTTATTAGGCCAAGTCCCTGGTTTTATTGAAGACAACTTTGGTTTTTATTTTTTCGAATCAAACATATGTAAACAAGTCAATTTTAGTATGGTAGAAGTATACATAAGTAACTTTTCACACTACTTGCTCGTAAATGTCATATTATACGTCAGGCAAACCTACTGTAAAGCATGACATTATTCCCCCTCGCTCGAGCCGGGAATAATATATGTACTGAATTTCATTATTCCCGTGGGAATAATGTGATTTGAATTTGGAAACTCAAAGAAAACCGTATGAAAACTTTCACCAAGGAGTCGTATCAGTAATGGCGGCTGCTGGCAGCAACAGCTGATCGCTTACAGTGGTGCCAACTTCACGTTCGAAGGTTGTCGTACCACATCAAATTTCAAAATTCGAATTTATTTCCTCGCAGTAGGTGTGAAAAGCAGAGTACGCTCCTCGGGAGTAAAGCTGCCTTGTCTTGGGCTGACTTGAATCCCTCGCTACACTAAGGATTCTTAACTTAATTCCCTCGTTTCACTCGGGAATTAACACTTGAACCTCCTCGCTCCGCTACGGAAGTTCACCCCAGAAGCCTTAGTGTAGTTTTGGGATTCAATACGCCCGTGACGTAAGGCAATGCTTTACTCCCTTGGTGCGTAATCTACTATTAATAGGTAGTCTTGTATTAGCCATATACCCTAACAGTGCACCGTATTATATGTTCTTTCAGTAAGTGTTAATAAGGGTAACAGGCATAGTGTTGTTTATTACTTTTGTGACTATGTAACTATTTCAAAACACATAAGCTTTTTTTTCAATTCATTGACATTTGTGCCACCGACTTCCTAAAGCAAAGTTATTTTATAGGTACATTCTTTGTGTTTTTCTGAAAGCCTGTTAGGAATATAGGTTTTTATAATAACGATTTTAAGGGATATACGCATGATTTTATGCTGTTTGATTGAGTAAATGATACATATAGATATGCTATAGCAGCAATCAGCTGATTTTCTGAAGATTCGTGCCATTTATTGAAGAATTTCCTGGAATACCTCAGGATTCCACCATCAGATTCTGACTAGATGATCATGAGACCTTCTGGAAAGTATAATAAATCTTTCAAACAGAAAAAATCCTGAGAAATACGAGACTGAGGACCTCATTCTTTTTTCGGTTAATACAATCATTTACATTATTAATCCATCAGCTTTTTAATTATATAACAGTGGCTCTAGACTTGCAATAATAAGTACAATGACTGCTTTAGCTGTTATACAGGTAAAAAATGAAGATATACATATAGATCTATCTCTGGTTTACGTATTAAAGTTGCTTTTTGGAATCGCTCAGTATATTTTAATTGTAATTAAAACATTAACATGGGATGTCTCGGATTCTTTTTCTAACTCTAAGAATTATACTGTACTAGCTTCTACCCCGTAGTTAGTTTACGAGAAGTTTTAGCCTCCTCAATCTGCGCCGTAGCATCTATTGCTATTTCCAACTTATTACATAGAAGAATGGAATTCGCCCTGGTTCAGTAATTCTTAAGATTACCGTGTTCAACCAAACAAACAAACAAACTTCAGCATTATAATATGAGTATAGGTTAAGTTAATTAAGTCTCTTCAGTACCTACTTTAAAGTATCTATTATTTTCCTAACAGATTAATCAACATGAAAGCCGTCATAGTCTTGTGTGCCTTGGTAGTGGCTGTCTGTGCTCGCCCAGAGGAAGAGAAGTATCCAGACAAATATGACAATACCAACTACAAGGAGATCTTGGAGAACGACAGACTATACCGGGCCTATTGTGACTGCTTACTTGATGCTGGCAAGTGCACTCCTGAGGGCAAGGAACTCAAATGTAAGTACTCCTAGATCTTCTTCCTTTCAGAATAATACCGATATCTTTGAAAATTCAGTACAATTCGTACCAAGTTTAAATTATTCATAGTAAAAATCGATAAATGTGATGTTTAATTTCTTAATTTTCCTCGACTTTCGGTAATAATTGAAAGTGATCAAGATATTTATCATTTTCTATTAATCACACTTATACAGGGTGAAATCGAAATCATGGGCAATTATTTTATTCTAAGGCTCTGCTCACAATGCTGATTGCATCATGCTAATAAAACGCAAATCAACATTTTATTGCAATTTTGGACACCTTTAAAAATATAGTATGTCACATTGCAAAGGCTTATTATTGCAAATAAACATTAAAAGTAATTTAAAAAAAACATAAATCCCAAAAAATCCTCTCTCGACGGGTAGACATCGGATCTGGTGGATAAACTACCATACTTAAATAATTCTGTAGCTACCTAGGAAAATATTTTGTCGGATTCGGATATGACGCAGTGCGTAACCGCTATAAAGCTTGACATGAATTGCATAAAGCCATTACCTGTAGATATCGGTATAAAAGATGAGGTACAACAATTAAAAGAAGACTGTTCTACTTTTGAGATACCTTTATTTAAACTGTAATTTTTGTTAACAGCTCGCATCAAGGACGCTTTAGAAACCAAATGCGAGAAGTGCACAGACAAGCAGAAGGAGGCTGTCCGTTACGTCATCAAATACCTGATTAACAAGAAACCAGAAGACTGGAAGAAAGTTTGTGACAAATACGACCCTGACGGTAAATTCAAATCCCAGTACGAGAAGGAACTTAAAGACTTGTAAACTGAATTGTTAAAAAGATTACAGTAGTGTTGATGTCACTCTGAAATAAAAAGGGGTGATGCAATAAATTATAGTTAAGTCTACTTTGTTATTTTCTTTATTCCAACCTTCAATCACTACTAAAGAACCAGAGTACCTACACTAAGCGCGCGAGTTGAATGCAGAGCTTAGGAATGCGGTAGTGCTGTTGACAAGGATGGCAAAGTACTACACTGCAGGCGCGTGAGGTGGGGCGTGCGGGTAGCGGGGGGCTCTTCACCGCAGACCCCGACTGCATTCAACTCGCGCGCTATCTTGTACCTGTATAGTTTCAAAAATAAACGTTCACTTAAAAATGTCACAAAATACACAATGCATGCTCAGCCATTAATACAAATTTAACCTTAAACATATTATTTTTGAAGTTGAAAAACAATCAATAATGATTCACAATACCCCAAAATGGCATTTCGCATTACATTACTAAGTAACTCCTTCAACTCCATTTTACTTATTTTTTTTTATGTAAATAGATGTAATGAGAAAAACAAACATCAATGGATCCATCATAGATCTGGCCAATAGATATTCCGAGATTAAACATTATCTGATAATGAACGTTTACATGCGAAAGTTTTGAGGTAGAACACAGGCCTTCTCTCTGGGAGAGGGATTGAAGTGTAATCCATCACACCATACCGAAATAAATTACTCTTACTCTACTTATTATTTCACACAAAAACTTTTAAACCAATTTGGGTGTTTGGACTAGACCATCCAAACCGCAAGCAAAGCCGCGTGTATAATGTGTTTACGCAAAAGTTGAACGACATTGATATTTTTTGCATTTAGATTCGTAGACAAACTCGATCAGCCTCAAACCACAAACCTGACAACTTTATGTAATGACGCATAATTATTATTATGTGATAGATTCACGCAAAAAATACTGCGGTTTGGTGAATCTTAGCGCGGCGATGATAACCTAAATTGAGTCAGTCCAGAAGTCAGAACTTCCACTAGTTCCTGTGATTGGTTGTGGTGAAGAATCGACAGGGCATGCAGGATATGATAAGCGCCTCATTGTTTGTGAAAAAGCACTACATTGAAACTCCAGAGCAGATCAGTCCTACTAATATAACTTGAAAGTTTAGATGGATGGATGGATGTTTGTCCCAGTGCCGGTCCTATTAAAAAGGCACCGGACGTCGGTAGACGATCTCCGGCCACCATTGGCGCGGGCAGCGAGTAATGGGCAACTCGCTGTCCGATCATGGACTGTGTCCGGGTCGACGGCACGTTGTGTTCCAAGCGCGCCTCAAACCACCCTCTTTTTTAGGTTGGGGGTTAAAAAGACCATGTATCATTGATTTTGACAATATTTGAAAACGTGCATAACCAAATTGTGTCTGTGTTCTCAATAGTATCTATTATCGGTTAAAAAACGTTCATTTTGTGTAATTCCTCCGGATTAGAGGGTGTTTCAGCTACGGTGGCTTCGTATTCAAATAACCGTTTCTTTCTTCGAGATCTGACTGCTTTAAGACTGGATTTATTTAAAAAACTGAATGCTTTTTCCGTAGGTGTAATAGGTGCATCCACACAGAGCGAGCAGCCTCGCGAGGCATTTTCCGCGCGACGCAACTCGGTTAGTGTGAACGTGTCTTGGGTGAGCGAGCGCCCGAGCCATCCAGTGTCGGCTTTTGTTTTGCTCAAAGGCGCCTCAGTCATTTTTCGCGCGCACTCTGGACGCTCGAATATATTGTTTCTTGTCTCGGTCGTGAAACATTAGAGGCGTCCACACAGAGCAAGCAGCCTCGCGAGGGAGTTACATCGCGCGGCAAATTCATCGCGGAGCTGCTCGCTCTGCTAGACAATGCCTGCCTAGTAAAACAAGTGACAAACGAAAGTTCACCCCTCGGCCCGTTCCCCCGCAATTTTGTTCGTGCGTGTTTTTGGCGCCCCCCCTTTGAAGGCGCCCTGTGCGGTCGCACCGCTCGCACCGCCCTAGGACCGGCCCTGGTTTGTCCCTCTTTCCTGCAAAAATCACGGAACGGATTTATGTTGAAATTCGATACACAGTTAGTTTATAACCTGGATTAACACATTGGATAGTTTTTATGTTCCCACAGGAACATAAGAACATTTTTTCAAGTTGAAGCGGGTGAAACTGTTGGCAACAGTTACAGCTAGTCGTCAAGAAATTTCCATCTGAGCAGATTTTCTTTGCTTCGTCTTATCTGAGTATGGAACCTATTTGAAAACATTCAGGTCAGCTAAGGCAGCACATATCCTGGAGGAAGATTTACAGCCGGTGGCACGAATGGGTTTTGGTAATGATACACTGTCTCTGTTCATTAGCAAAACCGAGTAAACAGCTTAAAATCAGACGTAGGTTTTCTCCTTCCTGGGTCGACGGCGCGTCGTGTTCCACGCGCGCCTCAAAGAGCGTCAGCATAATGACGAGGCCCCCTCTCAGAGGGCTAAAGCCTGCCGGGGTCGCGGGCCTTATACCATCACCGTGACCCCGGAACATAAAGGGCTATTGAAGGACACCGTGGATTTTAGTCAGTACAAGTCTGACAGTACCTCTCGCCCTGCCCGGGGTGGGAGGTTTCATTTGATGATTTTACCACGTAAAAAAAAAATGGTTTTCTCCTTGCATTATTCCGGCTGTTATTTCTAGGTCTTGGACAGTTACTACTGACAGTCAGAGGCCCGAAAGCTTTTCAAAACACTTGCCAGAATATTTCTACTGCTGAACAGATTCCATAAGACCATGTATGAATAGCTGAATAACAATCCACTACAATGGGAGTCTGCTGGTTCGTTGTCGACTCCAAAGAAAGTTTCGCCACTCGAAAACCTTTCTTCCCCATCAGTTTTTAGTTCTACGACGGATGTGAGCTGCTTATTGCGACTTCAAGTAGTCGCTTTATAGTACGATTGGCGGAATAACTGAGTCATAAACTGCTGCACTGCGTGTCGTGAGTTTAATTCCCCCACGGAATAATAACTTGTATGATCTACTATGAAGTTGTTCTGGATCTGGGTGTTAGTATTTCTGAGTTTAAACTAATCTGAGGTAAGCACGGCCATCGTTTCTAACGCCCATTTGCGACTATAATATTACTTTTAATTTTTTTAAATAGAATTTGTTACCTTTTAGTTAGATTTTTGAAACGATCTCCACACGTCGTGGATCCAGTCCTGGAACAAATACTTGTGGATCACTTAAATAGTTGTTCCGTGCGGGAATCGAACCCCAACACGCTGCGCAGTAGTCCAATCACTCAGCCACTGCGCTAACCGTGCTGTCAAAATTATTTGCCTAATTTTTAAATAATGGACAATAAAAAAGTTAGCAACTAAAAACGCGTAAGTATAAAAAACGAAACCAGGTATCCTCTGACTGCACTTCAAGTATTTATTTGTCCATGAGTGTTCCTATTCCTACCTATGTCTTGTTTCCATTTTTATATATTTAGCTAAACCTTTGTACCCCTTATTAATAAAATGATAGAGACGAAGTAATACGAGTATAATATTGGGCACAGTTAAAAGTTAAGAGGGAGGAAGTGTAAAAAGTTTAGGAGTAGGTACGTGGAAGAGGGATACCTACGCCTGTGCGAAAGTTTTTTGTTCGATTTTTATTTTATCGAACTCGTTATGTCGAATATTCAGTTGTACGATGTTTTATTATATCGATGCTTTATTAGTGCGATGTAACGTTTGTGCGAAAAATCTTTTTGCGAAGAACTTTACAGCGATTGCCCATTTGTTCGATAGTTTATTAGTTCGATGATATGTTGATTCGAAAGATTAGCAAAAAAAAAAACTAAATTAGAACTCCAATGTAGGTAACTACTTTCTTTAATAAATTTTTAACTTTGTCACATATTAATCAGAAGGATCATGTTTATGTTTATTATGTTTTATTTTTAAATTGGTACAGGCGTCATCGAGGAACATATTTTGGTATTTTACATTTACCATTCATATTTTCTAATTTTTTGTAATGTTGTGTTGTCAACAACATCAGCTACGCGGACGACATGGTGTTGCTGGGCCCGACTGCGAGGTCAATCAAGGAGATGCTCAAGGTTTGTGAAAAATACGCCGCATCACATGGTCTTATTTATAATCTAAGGAAAACCGAGTTCATGGTATTTAAGGCCGCCGGCAAGTGCCCTGACGCCATCCCTTCAATTTCGTTAAACGGTGCCACGATAAAGCAGGTGAATAAGTTTAAATATCTGGGCCATAATTAAACTTGTCGATGACCTTAAAGACGATGAAGACGTGGAGAGGGAGCGCAGGGCGTTGGCGGTCCGTGGGAACATGTTGGCGCGCAGATTTTCTCGTTGTACCGATCAAGTCAAAATAACCTAATTTAAAGCTTATTGTCAAGGCCTGTACACGGGAAGTCTGTGGTTCAACTGCTCACGGGGGACGCTAAGCGCCTTGCGCGTCCAATATAATAATGTTTTCAGGATGATGTTGAAACTCCCTCGTTTCTGTAGTGCCTCGGGGATGTTTGTCCAATCAAATACAGATGGTTTCCATGCTATCATTAGGAAAAAGGTGGCATCGCTTGTGAGGAGAATTCGAGGGAGTAGCAACAGCATCCGTATGACATGCCTCGTAAATACATGACTCACTAATTGTCTCTCTTTTTTATTTTATTAGGTATTACTAATCCTAGTTTATAAGTCTTTGCATATAAGCTGTATACTAACAAAAATGATTCCTATGTTGTGCCAAATAAAATAATTTATTATTATTATTATTGTTGTATGATTTCTTATTAAAATAAAACATTTATGTGAGTATTTTACGTGTTGTTAATTCATTTTAGGTGCCTCTAAGTAAAAGGTCTGAGAATTAAAAAAAAATCTTACGACCACACCAGTTACTTTCTTTGCGTCTTTTAGTATTTTTAAGGTATCAGGCGATTAGGCAACCATTTGGTGGACTGGTATTGTCTACGTTATGTTTGACCCATGACACAGTTAGGCAGCGGTTTCACTGAGGCGGAGTGGAGCGGTGCTGTGCTGCATTCACCAAACACAATGGCTGATGCACATAGCTGACCAGGCACATGTGGTTTTCAAGCTATATGATTGGTGATTCAGTGGAACTGCAGCCTTAAACGTGCTGGTTTTTCTCATTTTAGGAAAATGTACGTACGTGAAGATATTTATGGTATTCATGTAGGTATTTCCTCATCGTTTATAATGCATTATAGATAGGCGTTTCGAATCAACATACCATCGAACTAATAAACTATCGAACAAATGAGCAATCGCTGTAAAGTTCTTCGCAAAAAGATTTTTCGCACAAACGTTACCTCGCACTAATAAAGCATCGATATAATAAAACATCGTACAACTGAATATTCGACATAACGAGTTAGACAAAATAAAAATCGAACAAAAAACTTTCGCATAGGCGTAGGTATCCCCGTGGAAGAGGATGCTGGGCAAAGGTCTCCCGCAAGTTTTTCAAAGTACTTATTCTTGTCCAGCGCCACCATGACGGTCTGTCGACATGGGAGTGATCCATTAGAATAAAGGTGGAAGCATGTTAAAACTGTACCTATTTGTGACGTTTTGCAAATATTAACCAATTTTGGTATACGTTAGAAAAGATAAAATATGTGTCAAATATTTTTTGGCAGTTTGTGCATAGGTATACCTACTGTAAATTTGATTCTTTACAAGAATATTTTCACCGTTGTATGTGCGCAAGGTTGTATTTATAGAGAATACCACTGCTGGTCTTTTTCTAAAACGTATACATGAAGTTTGGATTCCTTATCTAGCTCATTTTAATGGACATAAAATTATAAATGCGGCGTCTCTGTAGGTAAGTACGCTGTTTTTGTAAGCATAAATAATAATAAGTAGGTATATGAAGTTGAAGGCGAACTATTTGCCTTCTTACTTATAAACCTGTCCAGAGTGGATTTAAAAGGAAAAAAAAAGAACATAAGAAGTTGTTCACATTATTATTTTCCTTGGACAAAAACTTTTTGTGATGTTACGACGATTGTATGGACGGTTTATTTCAGACGGTTTATATGGAGTCCTTAAACTTACCGCTAGAGCAGAATAAATTTCCTTAGAACCAAGAGAGTCTGAGTGAAATGCTAAATTCGAGCATATTAAGTCAGTTTTACATTGCTCCAGGACAGTGGCGAGTAGCGACAACTACTGGTGTGTGGCGAAACGAAGATAAAGACTAGGCAAACAGTGGATAGGACGGGCACAGACTTAGTAGAGAGGACGGGGACGTGAGGTATAATGTGGACACACACTTACGCGTAGCGCTAGCGCCAACATGTTGGCATTGCCATTTAATAATGGCCGCTGGCCAATAACGTCCTGTTGGCGGTTGCGCTACGTTAGTATTGTACCCGAGTCCCCCGTCTTACACACTGTTTCCTTATTGAGTCGCTACTACTACTACCATTTGACAAGATTTTAGGCGATTATTGCATTGTGTTTACCCGCTGTACTGACCTACTTCGCTAAACTTTAGATCAATGTAAACTAGGCTTTTAAAAGAATTAGATTGACCTCAAGAGGCTCTCAAAAATTCTATAACAGGTTCAGGAAACCTAGACCTATTTCCTTAACATGACCTCGTATTATAAACGCTAAATAATACAAAACATTATAATGAAATAAAATAAAACAAATACATATTATTATATAAAATACCAAAGCAAGGAAGTCTACTAAACTGAAGGCTAACTTGTGAAGGTAGCAACAATGAATAAAATAATAAAATACCTGTCCTGAGTCAACTGCAGATGCTTAATAACAATAAAAAGTCGTCATAAAATTAGCGCTCATGAGAGTTGAAGGACTTTGGGATAATGCGAAATGGTATTTTGTGAATTTTGAGCCTAGTCAATCGTTATTTGCTATCTTGATTTGTAACTTCAACTATACAACGTGTAACGTTAAAAGCGCAAAACCTCTCGTGGGGTAACTCAGCACATGTTACTGAACAATGTTTGTTATAAAACTTTTGGAAATTCGCAAAAAAAAAAAAGATTTTTCATACAAAATGAGAAATTGATCGAGCCCATCAGTATGAAAAACTATTTTTTTTTTCGCGAATTTCCTAGTTTTATATTTTTACATTGTTCAGTAGCATTGGCTGAGTTACCTCACGAGAGGTTTTGCGCTTTTAACACACGTTACACGTTGTACATATCCGCTGAGTACTGTTATAATGCGATAATTTTGTGAAACTCTCTTGAAAAATAATTCATGGTTGTTATAAAGAAAATAAAAAAGTAGACTTTAACTATAATTTATGTTCCACCACTTTTTATTTCAGAGAGACAATAACACTAACGTTATTTTAAGTTTACAAGTTTTTAAGTTCCTCCTCGTACTGGGATTTGAATTTACCGTCAGGGTCGTATTTGTCACAAATTTTCTTCCAGTCTTCAGGTTTCTTGTTAATCAGGAATTTGATGACGTAACGCACAGCCTCCTTCTGCTTGTCTGTGCACTTCTCGCATTTGGTTTCTAGAGCGTCCTTGATGTGAGCTGTTAACAAAAATGACAGTTGAAACAAAGACATCTCAAGAGGTCTACTTTTTATCGCCGTAGCACCTGTAAAAATACCACAGTCTATTTTTTATTGTGGTACCTGTAGGTGTACCGGCTTTATGCACTGCATATTGCATATTCACCTTTAGTAAGGTTCCGCACTGCGTCATCATCGCATCCGTCAAAATATGATCCAAACTAGCCGTAGTTTATGGACCAGATCAGATTTTTAATTATTACCGAAAGTCGAGGAAAATTAAGAATTTATTCAACACATTTATCGAATATTATTATTATGAATAATTTAACTTGGTATTTATTTTGGTATCGGTAAATGTATTGAATTATTAAAAACATCAATATTGTCGTGAATTTAGATCGGACACTGTGCGTAAGGTACTTTACCGGTAGCGGTACCGTACGGCTTGCTCTAACTCTAAAAGTGCGACTGCAGCACCGAAACTATAGTTTGTCTTGTCTATGTTCCTGTGAGCATTAAATTGAAACTCTATTACTAGCTCATCGACAAACTCGTCCTACAAAATATTACAGCTGTAAATATTATTATAATGTTCCCACTGCTGAGACACAGGCCTCCTCTCTGTGAGAGGGAGTGGACCATAATCCACCACGCGGGCCAAATGTGGGTTGATAGATGTGACATATCTTCGATTTTATGAATATGGGACATGCCGATTTGCTTACTACGCTTTTTTAAAATTTTTGAGAGCAGTAGTGATAAAATAATTTATACAAAGTGATGCGCTGGGTTCAAACCTATGACTCGTAAGTTGGGGCCGATACCGCGCGCGTATCGAAAAGTAAACAAACATAAAAAAATATTAAGCGAAAATACTCGCATTAATGATGTTTTTGAGTTCCGTAATACGATAAGTATCGTCAATAAAGCCCGAATTTAAAATATTGCTCATTAGTAAAGCGCCTGGCTTGCTTCAAACCCACGACTCGTAAGTTGGGCCCAACGACGATATATTACTAGACTCCTAATTACAGCCGATGTCTGTCAACACATTAGGCAAAAAAGTCTTATATCCGTCTTATTTCGACCACTCCTGTGAGCCGTAAACATACCTTGAGACAGAACAGACCTTGAGCTAGCCAATCACAACGCAGTACCCCGTCCCCCTGGCTTACGTAGTACCTCAGCGAGTTGACAGAATAGTTTTTGCTCCTTAGATCGTGCATGCGGAGTCTAGTAATATATCGTCGTTGTTGGGGCCAATATCATTGAACCATCACTGCTCAGCTGTACACATAGATCCATTTAATATGGAGGATGATTCTAGAGTACTTACATTTGAGTTCTTTGCCTTCAGGAGTACACTTGCCAACATCAAGTAAGCAATCACAATAGCCCCGGTACAGTCTGTCGCTCTCTAAGATCTCTATGTAGTTGATATTGTCATATCGGGCCAGATACTTCTTTTCCTCTGGGCGAGCGCAGACAGCCACTACCAAGGCACACAGGACTATGACGGCTTTCATGTTGAATAATCTGTTAAGAAAATAATACTTTTATAGTAGGTACTGTAGAGACTTAATTAACTTAACCTATACTCGTATTATAAAGCTGAAGTTTGTTTGTTTGTTTGGTTGAACAAGCTAATCTTAAGAATTACTGGACAGGGGCGATTACCATTCTTCTACTAGTAAGTCGGAAAGAGTAATAGATGCGTCGTGGGTGGAGGAGACTAAAACTTCACGCGAACCAACTAGGAGGCAGAAGCTAGTAAAGTATAATACTTAGAGCTAGCGAAAAAGAATCCCAGACATCCCATGTTATTTTAAAAAAATCTTATATTAAAAAATCAATTGCTGTTTGTTAGTCTCGCTAAAACTCGAGAACGGCTGGGCCGATTTGGCTGATTTTGGTTTTGAATTATTTTGGAAAGTCCAGGAAAGGTTTAAAAGTTTTTTAATTGTTTTTGAGGCAGTATGAAGTTTGCCGGGTCAGCTAGTTATAGTTAAAATACTAGTACTGTAGAGGTTATGTTTACTATTTAATAAACCGTATCTAGTATTATGAAATCACAATATATTCGCTTGGTGCGCGATGAAAGCCTTCCTAGTCACAGGTCACCACATTGTTTCGGGAATTATGACCTGTTAATACTGAACCCTAGATGTTTTGATTTACATTTTCGGCTTGTTTCTTAAAAATAAAGTTGTCCCGAGAGTCTCGAGTTATTTCACATCAATTCGACATCGCGCGCTTCCGTAATTTGATTTGGTTTGACCGAATGATTTTGATTTTTTTTTAATGGATATTTTCTTTTTTTACCTGTAGAACAACTTAAAAATCGCCATTGATTTATATTTTAATAGCTGCTGGATTAATAATGTAAATGATTGTATGAACCGAGAAATAGACGAGGATCTTAATCTCCCCTTTTTCTCAAAGGCGCTTCAACCAATTTGGATAATTCTTTTTCTGATCAAAAGGTTATACTTCTCAGGTTATCCTATGACTATTTAGTCAGGATCTGATCATGGAATCTTAGAGTATTCATGGAAAATCTTCAATTAATGACAGCAAATCACTTGTATTGGTACTATAGCATATTTTATCTTTGAATTGTTTAGTCAACCACACAGCATAACATCATGCTTGTATCCACTAAAACGTTAAATTAGATTCCATAATTATTGAAGTAAAAATAATAAATGACTTTAAAACAACAAAAAAAAAACAAAAACAAGTACAAAAAGTATAAAATAACTTTTCTTTCGTAGTGGAGGCACAAAAGTTAATAAATCGAAAAAAACAAGTATTTTTATTTGTCCCGAAAATGATAAACAACGGTTCACCTGATGGAAGTCCTTACTAATTAATGATATAAATTATATTATGGTGCACTATTACAGTCTATGGAAAATATGGTTCTAATATAAGTCATATATAATAGTCTTATTTACTTTTCTTAGGGCTAATCTTTCAGTAGTCAGATAACTTTTATCTGTGGAATAAAAATGGCGGTTTGACAGCTCTTTAGAAAATATGTCAAATCGCTATGTTTATTCCTCAAATAAAAGTTATCTGACTGTACAAAAAGGGCAGCCCGTATTCGAAAAATAAAAGCCAAAGTTATTTTGAATTATATCAGGGACATGATGAACTAATTAACTTTTGCTTTATAAAATAAATAAATAAACTGTACCAAATATTGATAACTTTGTTTATTTATTTTATCACCAGTTAAATGCTAGCTACACTTACTTGATTTAGGAATGCGTTGAAGATCAGATGCTGATGATCACTGTTTGAAAAATTGTTCGATCTTTGTATTATATAGGAAGGTTAGGTTTAGGTCAAGAATTTAGTGCCTAAAGAAACCGGTATGTTAACATTTGTTTCTTTATTTAATCTAATGCTTGCTACTCACGGGGCGTGATAAAGGGCACGGCGGCGCCGCGCCACACGTGCGGCCGAGCCTGATTTTTCATACAAAAACCGAACGCACCCACGCGTAGCATGGCGCTGTAGAAATGGGTTTTGATGACGGGAGGATAGACAAAATGACAGAACGTAAAAGATTTTTATCGGTTCAATCATTGTTTAAAATATAGAAAAAATATGTTTCTATTCTTTAAAGGTGTAAGAATTGTGTCATGTTTGTGCAAAAAAAAACAGTCGATTTGTATAGAAATAACGATAAAATAACTTTGTCTTTTCTAGGTAGAATAGAGATAGAATCGCCATGCTACGCGTGCAGGACTAGATAAACCGTGTGAAGCCGGCATTATTCTAAGTTCTTGAGTACGTTCCACCTACGTCACGATTTTAATTAGTTCTTGTTTCTTCAGTTTTTCTGTTTATGTAAAAAAAGAACCATAGGTACCTATATCAAAAGAATCCTCATTGCTGCATTGGTCACGTCTTAACTTGAGAAAAACTTTTGAAAAAAATTTGTGCAAACTTCACATAAATAATCTACTACATAGTCCGAAAAGTTTGGAGAGGTCTATATGTCGATGACTTCGCTAATATCCTTTTGGAAGTCTTTAAGAGAGCCCTATGTTCAGCAATGGACGTCTTATGGCTGATATGATGATGAATTTACCGATATACGCAGTTCTTACGGGGCTCCACGTTTCATCTGAGGAACCAAACTTCAGATATTTTTTTTCTATGACTGTGTGTAGATTACAAAAGAAACGGACAATTAACCTCTACCTTTTTGGAAGTCATAACATAATCATAACACACGATGGTTCTATAGCAAATTAAAAATAAAACTTGAGTTGTACTTCTACAACGTTTTTGTTGAGTTTTTTATCGTTGTCTATGATTTGTTGTGATGCGAGTTAAATGTATGTACAGACGCCAGCAGGTCAACGTACCCGAATCCGTCGAATTTTATTTATTTATTTAAATTTTATGTACACAGTTACAAAAAACATGTACAAAGGCGGACTTAATGCCTTGGGAATTATCTACCAGTCTACCTTAGGGTGATGCAGAGACAAAGTCATAGTAGGTGCAACATACAAGACAATTACTTAATAATGAGATAAATATAAATAAGTACATAAATACAATACATACATACGTACACAGTTTAAAGAAATTTTACCAATCGAACATTAACCTTCCACTAAGCTTTGATAAGGTTGAAAATCTATTACTAGGTACTGTGTGGTAGGTTGATGTTCTGGCGACTGTACAGTGTACATATTAAAATCACGTGTTCCTATAAATACTTGTCTATTAATCCACCCAACCTATATTTAAGCTCATCGAAGCATGGATTATGTGAAATTTGATATACATGACTGGAGGCTATACCACACATGTCAGTTTAGCAGCTTTTTTCCCACATTAGCAATTTGTTAGGAACGCAGAATCGTGTTTCTTATGCTGTTATACTGCTTTTCATGTGAAGCCTGGCAAACTGCGATTATGTCCATATTTATCTTCGTGCATCGTATGTGATAAAGGGATACAAATATCCAAATGAAATTCTCCTTCCATCAGATCAGTCAATGGACCTGTAGCTGTAAGAATTAAGTAGGGGATTGTAAGTTTGGAAAATCCAAAATCAAAATTGCGGGGCGACGGTTTTGATAATTATTTAATTAAAAATCACGTGTCAGATATACTCATCTCCGAAATCACTACACACGGTTGTCGTTGTATACGTATTTATATACATATAATTATATTTTGGTTTCGCTTAGTTTAAGATATTAATTAGGTTTTTTTTTTCTCTAGCCTAAACTGTCACTCATTATACTACGGTGTACTTTAACGTAACTTTTATTACAAATTAAACATGGCCACGTGAGTAAAGACGCGGTCACAGCTAGTTTTTTCACAGGTACTAGTAGAATGAACCCGTGCGAAGCTAAGGCTATCGTTGTCGAATCAATTCGACAAGCCTGCTTTTTTCTTGGGGTGCAAAAAAGGCGTAATTGAAGTCTGCATCATGTTTTTGTTTTCACATTTCGATCGTTGACGCACACTTGGGTCCTCTGACGCAAGCAATTTATACATATTTTTAGGGTTCCGTAACTAAAGGGTTTTTTTTATGTGGTAAAGTCACCCAATGAGTCCTCCCACTCAATATAGAGTGGGAGAGACTGTCAGTTTTTTCTAACTAAAATCCACGGTGTCCTTCAAAAGCCCTTTACGTTCCGGGACCACGGTTACCTGATGAGTCCCACGACCCCGGCAGGCTTTGGTATCCAAAGGGTAAAATTTGACCCCATTGCTAGATATCGAAGTCCGTCTTTCAGCAGACTGTTTCTAATATTAAATATAAACCGTAATAATTGGAAAGTTGAAAATTTCACAGATGACGTAATTTCCTATAGCCGCTTCCAACAAATACTGAAAAACAGAATACAATAAAAAGGGGCTCCTTTACAACACGCATGTTCTTTTTTGCCGTTTTAATAGGCACTTGGCCGGTTTTATTTCAATAATTTTATTCATACGGGCTGGTAGATTTAAGCGAAACCATCTGTTGTTTGGGTATTTCCTAATTGTCTGATCCAAATCTTATTATTGACTTGCGGGTATATCCTAAACATCTATTTATGCGATACCAGTTTTATTTATAGACTTTGTGGTATAAATAATTGCTGTGGTTAAGACTAAGTTCGAGTCTAAAATTAGAAACTCATTTTCAAATCAAAAATCGTTGATGTTTATGACTAAAACGTCAAAAAAACAGAAGGACACTACATACTCATCAAAATATATAAAAAAAGTACATTTATATATTGTTTTTACTTCTCCTAATGACTCAATATCTTCAAGGTACTGAAAATAAAGTTATTACTTAAAGTGTTTGTCATAATTTTTCGTCAATTTTGTTGTTACGTGGAGCAGTAATGATATTACGACCAGTGATTTTCCGAATGTCATATTTAACTGATCTACCTACAGAAATTATTATATTACGGTGGTTTCAGTGGTCCTGCTGCAGACGGCCGTTATTACAAAGCCATCAGCTTTGTAATAACGGCCGTCTTTGATAGTTGTTGCTGGTAGTCAGTGGCCCAAAAGTCTGATAACCAATCTTAGCAAGGGATACTGCCGTATTACCCAGTAGTAATTGGTTATGGTGGTTACAAGTCGTTTCATGTAAACAACAGTATAGTTTTAACACAGTTGGAAAAATGTTAGGCTGATGAAGAGTACGACTGCCAGGACTGAGTTACTTTGTTCGGGTTCTCAAGTTTAGCAAAGTATTTTTCTGTTATTTTTCCACATAAACATTTCTTAGTAGCAGCCATAGAGTCTATACTGTATAACACTTGATGGCAATAGGCTTTCTTCCTATGAATGGGACTTAAACACAACTGGCGACATGTGGGAACCTTTACGTACCCCATTCCCGCTGCAGCGCACTCCACTGCAGCTTACTCAGATCTATCAATAAACATAATAAACATGGGGTCGGAACCCAACCTCTACTGAATTGTAGCCGTTTACGTTTGTACAAACCGAAAGGACACATTGTACAATGTATAGGTTTGCAAGTAAATTATCATTTGTACCTAGTAATTAATGTCGTGCAACATGCGATACGGAGTTCTATTCTAGAAGCAATTAATACTACTTTGGCTCGTTCCAATAATTTATTTCTACAATCAACCTTCTTTTTAGCTGTTACAACATAGTATCACTTTTTGGTATCTATTTAATCATCAGCGGCCAGGAAGGCTTCGTAGTTTTCAGAGTACTGATTTTCAGGGTCGTATTTAGCGAGGATTTGATTCCAGTATTCCTGTTCTTTAGCCCTGATGTGCTTGACTACTTTTCTGGCCCCCTTCCTTTGTTTTGGAGTACATTTGGAGCACGAAGTCTGCATAGCGTCCTTGATGTGTGCTGGAATGAGATTAGAAGCATGAGTTTTAATGTGAAGAAGTTTTTTTTTTTTTTTTTTAATTTTATAGATTGATGTATGAGGAGGTCAAATGCCAACCTGCCATCTCGGTTGATTGTAAGTTATCGTTGCGTCTAGAAAATGCGGGAGCATCATTATATTTTGTATCAAAATGTACGACGCCAGCACGTCATCCTACGCGAATCTGTCAAATTTTATCAATCTAACATTAAACTTCTACTATAATGATAATGAAAATCTACTATCCAAAGAAAGACAGATTGAGGTATATCGAAGTGTTGGCGTCTGTACATGCACAATCGATTTATATAAATTCGGCATAATAATTCTGGTTCTCTCAGCGAGAGTAAGCTGAGTAAGCTGAGCTGAGCTGAGAGTGAGCTGTTAGTCAGTAGGAGTCTGTCAGTCTTCTACTCCACCCAAGGCGGGATCATTTGATGATTTTGCCACCTAAAAGAAGCGTCAGGTTCTATTTTTGTTACAGGGGATTTTTTTCCAAGATAAAAATAAACGGTTCAATCAAGATAATCTAATTTGATATGCACAATTATAACGCCGACGTCAGACCACGTCAATTGCCTTGTTTATGTACAGTCAACCTAAAATATACCAGTAAAAATATGTTTAAACTTTTTGTTCATTGGAAGTTCCTCATTCTTTTCGTGTTGTGGTACGTTTAAATAATAATGTATTAAGAGACTAGTAACTAGCCTCTTTTATAGTGTTGTTCCAAGTTAAATTCAAGTCAAAAAAGGTAAAGATCCTCATAGGCTACCCACATCGTCAAGGTCTAATTCGAAGACATGTGAATTCTACAAAGTGGATTATGGCCCACACACACCCTCTGACAGAGACAAGGCCCGTGTCCCAGCAGTAGGAACGTATAGAGTGATGATAAAATAAATATGATAATAGTTCTATTGCTAACTTATTATTGAGGCAGACTGTACGTATCGGTTGATTATAATCGTGAAGCAAGTTCACGGAAATTAATAAGTAAACAATAACTCTGCATGATTGCTTGATTACGGTCATATTGGTAGTATTCCGGTGGGTACTATTCCATGTCTTCCAAGCTGTGTTTAGGTATAGATATTGAACATTTAATTGTGGTTACAAGTTTTGCTCTTTTTGCTCCTCAAACGTGTTTTTGATAGCGTGTGGCTAACCTAACCTGTTTTCTTTTTATTTGTTTTTATTAACTTTTTTTGCTGCACTGATGCACGTGTTTGATAACACGAGACGAGACGCAAATGGGATGCCTAAAAGTGATAGTACTGTTGGATTTTGAACTCTACTAAGTCAAGCGTTGGATGTGTTTTTATTTATATATCTAAAATTCTCAGTATTAGAGATATTATCTGAAATTCGTATCTTTCTGCTAAAATCTATCAGTTCAAAATACTTCACCGTTTTCAAGGGAAAGCTAGTTTACAATTCATCTTTTCACGCCAAAGCAAATCCTGGTAAAAACATTCTACCTGCTACACTATTTACTATACAGGTTGTTTCTTTTAAATGGGCCAAAAGGGAGAAATCTGCATCCATAAGAGATACGGGAAAACTTTCTTAGGAACCTTTAGCTCTTTTTTGATACTGATAATTTTGGCGTTTTTATTTTTTTTGTCAAGTGTGAGTTGTCCACAGAAATGAGTGAAATTGATCAAATTTTTTTTTAATGCCGTTCGACTCTGTTTTATGTAAGGATCATTTCATTGTACCGGAAGAAAAAAATCGGGACGGCGGAAGTTGGTAAAATTTAGCAAAATATTTTTTCATACAAATTGTATTGCAGAAGTATTTTTCTATAGAAAGGTATGTCGTTACAGTAACGTTGTTCTTAACATAAGTTATGGAATCAGGCGTTACTTTGCGGAAAACCATGAATCGATCGGATCGCAAACGGCATGTACATTTGCATGTTTATTGCATCCTTCATCCAAGCCTGGATTTTAGTCTTGCATTAAAACTACTTGGGATTTCCCAAACTAAAAGTTAAACTATACTTAATGTTGTTCTTTATAAAGTAGCCACTTTATGAACACTAAATTTGTAACGTGTTTGCAGGATCGAAACCTTGTAACAAGGAACTCCACCATATCAAAAGACTCCACAAGTCCACATACCTTTCAGCTCCCTTCCTTCAGGAGTACATCTTCCCTGGTCGAGGGTACACTTGATGTAGGGAACCAGTAGCTTCCTGTTCTCGATGATCTCGTCGATATTGATGTGGTCGTACCTATCTGTGTAAGTTTCAGCTGCCACAAAACCCGCCAGGGCTATCACCATTGACAACACGAGAAAATTCATCCTGGATAAATGATAAAAATAATTCACTGATTTTTTTAAAAATTTTTGGATATACTACTGTCTGAGTTTCTTGGCACTCGATAAATGATTAAAATTTACAATATTTTCGATCTTTTATAACAATTTTCTTTACGTTATTAGCAATTCATGATGTGATATATAGCCACTTTTTGCCCTGTTGTAAAATTACACCATTTTTCATGTAGTTTTTACATAGTTTACTCATTTATGATTTCTGACTAACAAAACAGCTACGCATTATATGTCACAAACATTTTTTTTTCTAATAACTGAATACAACACTGACACACAAAAGTTGGGGGGTGGGGAGATTTATTTCTAAAATATTTTGCGAACTATCTTTATACCTAACAAATATTTTAAAAGTACCACACACACCGAGAAACGACATATTTTATATATCAGAATAGTAGCTACATCGTAATAAAGAAAATCCAATTAACAAAATTATTGGATCAATTTTCTTGAAAAGGTCAAAAATCTGTTCTTTAAGAGCGCATGATTTTCTTGAAGTACAGTCCCACACTCCTCGGTTTATCTAGAAAGACCGGACACATCTGGAGGTTGACCCACCACGAAAATCAACAAAAAAGTAAATAAGGTAAAATGGTGCAATTCTTCCGGGTCCGGCTGGCCTTGACACAGGAGAAATTACTAGGCACTATTTAAAATTATGGTGAAAATATATTTGACCTACATACCTAATAGGTAAGCACAGTACACAAAATATTAGATATCTATTGAAGAGTACTGAAGACACTGATGACAGGATGAAAATCGATTTCATTTATAGCATTGTCTGATATTATACGATTACATGCGGAAGATGGCTGGCCATTGTCGTCGATAATTACTGTCAATGTAAGACACTTAACCCTGCTGTAATTAGTCCCTTTTATTACCTACTTCACTTCAGATTAAAGACAGATATTGCGTTGCGGATTTAAAAAAATAATAGGAAAGGTAATTTTCTTTAAACTTTTACGGGGCCTGATAACTTTATTAGGGTATGAAGTTTTTTAGCCGAGATTCACTCTTTTTTGTATGAAATTATGTTTACGTGGTAGCGATTCGGTGGCGGCAATCTCGTGTCCGGCCCTGCATGCAGAGCAACCAATTCTATCTCTATTCTACGAAAAATGGACAAAGTTATTTCATGGTTATTTGATTATTTTTGCAAGATTGTTGCACATTGAAGAATAGTAGGTAATCTTTCTATGAATAACATTGAACGGATTTTTTCCTACGTTCTGTCATTTAGTCTCTTCTTCCATCGAAAAAACCACTTTTTATGGTGTCATGCTACACGTGCTGTTCTAGGCCAAATACGGAGCAACACCGAAGGAAAAGTTTGAAAGAAGGGGCTTCCAATCCTTTCCAGAAAAGGAGTTCTTTTTCAGCTTTGCGTAATAAGTTTATTTCTTGTAGATGATGACATGATGAGTCACGTCAGTCAAGTGGCAGCCTCTTGCAATACTATTACAAAATCTTCTAGGAAATATAGGTAAGCATGTTTGCAATAAAAATTTACTGTTTTCTCGAAAAATAGTAATTATGATTTTTGCCTAGTTGCTGGCCAGCCCGTTTTTTATTCACAAGGCAGAAACAACACAAAAATAATTTTCATCTTTAATAAATTATGTTGTTGTTAAGATTGTTTCTGAAAATCCAAAAACAAATAAGAAAAAGCAAAGGTCCGTCTATAATTCAATAGAGTTTATATACATTTTTTTTATCGTGGTATAATCATCAAATGAGTCCTCCCACCCCGGGCAGGGCTGGAGGGATTGTCAGACTTGTACCTACTGACTAAAATCCACCTTGTCCTTCAATAGCCCTTTATGTTCCGGGGTCACGGTAAAGAAATAAGTTCCGCGACCAGAGTTTATATACTACGAAATGTTCAATAAATATTTATAGTTAAAAAGCTTTTTAAAAAAAAAATGTAACCGCCTTCAAAACCAACCACTAAAAAAGGGTAAAATAACCTACAAAATAACTTTTCTTTCGGAAGTCGGTGTTTTTTTTTTTAATTGTCTTTTTTGCCACCGACTTCCGAAAGAAAAGTTATTTTGTAGGTTATTTTACCCTTTTTTAGTGGTTGGTTTTGAAGGCGGTTACATTTTTTTTTTAAAAAAGCTTTTATTTTACTCTTTTTAGTTTAAATATTCAACCCAAATTCTTGTCAAATAGGTACATCATTTTCTTACATGTGCACTAGAATTTTGTAATCCGTAGCACCGGTAATAACATCGCTCATGTACAAAATTAGCTAATAAAATTCCCTATCTCAAAAACGACTGAACCGATTTTGATGAAACTTGCAGTGTTCCCTCAGTTGAACGATACCTAGTATAACAAAAAAAGAATGACCTAAATCGGACTTGTACTTCCGGAGATAAGCGAACACAAACTAAATCAGTCGATGCCTACTCCTTACTGTTAAGGAGTTGTACCTTCCATCATCAGCTCAGCTACATGAGATTATGATTACCACACGCAAATACTTAAATTACTTCATAATATTTGCGAAAAACTATATGTGGGCCTATAAAATTTGAGGGTTGCCCTCGATTTCTCCAGGATCCAATCATCAGATCTTGACTTGGTGAATATGGGACCACTCCGAAAGCATCTCCTTTCGAACAAAAAAAGAATTTTGAAAATCGGTCCACAATCGCCGGAGAAATCGCGTAACAAACACACAAAAAAAAAAAAAAAAAAAAACATACAGTCGAATTGATAACCTCCTTCTTTTTGAAGTCGGTTAAGTTGCCCTCGATTTCTCCAGGATCCAATCATCAGATCTTGACTTGGTGAATATGGGACCACTCCGAAAGCATCTCCTTTCGAACAAAAAAAGAATTTTGAAAATCGGTCCACAATCGCCGGAGAAATCGCGTAACAAACACACAAAAAAAAAAAAAAAAAAAAACATACAGTCGAATTGATAACCTCCTTCTTTTTGAAGTCGGTTAAAAAGAACTATTAATGGCTATGAAAATAATTTATTTAATTATAATGAACGCTATAAAAGTTATTGTTTTACGATTTTATGATTTACAATAAGTCATATTTTAAGTGACATAAATTATTTTTCAAATAAGACGCGTTTTTAGTTTTCACTGTCGTTATAAACTCGTCGAGCAACTCATCTGCGTTTTGTCAATTTTCTCATGATTCTTCATTGTGCCGATAGTTGACGGACCCACGGTGTGTAAACACACGGAAAATAATTGTTTGGCTTACAACTATGAGTAGTTCCAGGTTTGTTCCAGGTCTGACTGTTTGTGTTAAACGAACTTAAGATACAGAAGGAATACCATCATAGGGTAGACGATAGAAATCTTTCTAAATTCTATACTTGCTTGCTTTGAGACAAAATAAGAAGAATAGTCTTCCGGCGGCAAAATCCAATTCTATGGTATCACGCTACGCAAATTAATATAGAATACTTTTATAGCAATTCATAGTATGATTCTGTCAAATCAGCTTTGATTTCATATGTCCTACGCTATTATTTTTCGATTAATTTCGCTGCTCGATCCACACTTGTTAATTTTATCATCAAAATTTTGCAGAACTTTAATGCTTAAGTACTATGCTGCTTATTATTTCCAGAAAATACTATGGTTTGTTAGTAATGTGGTAGGTTTGACACAGTATTTAACCGTTTATTACATTACTGACAATTAAACAATAGCAATACAACAGCAGACAATTTCTGAACAGTAGAAAAACAGACGGCTATTACGAAAGAGTTAGGCGTTTATTATTTTTAAGTTGGATAGCCTTGTCCGTATAGTTTGGTGGGTCCAGTGGATGGGGGAATTTTAAAGTTTCGCTTAGGTTGTCAGTCTGTCTATAGTCCTCGCCATATAAGTGTGGAATAAAATTCGTTGACCCCCGTGTACCAATGTATTCCAATATTTCAAAACCATTCGAAAAAATTTAAAAAAAGTGTCGTAACACGATCAAAATAAACGAATTGTGGTAAGGGGCGACCGTGACCTTACATTTTATTTTGAAAATCGAACGATGGTATAATGGAATTCTAACGATGCGTTGTTAGGATCAATGACCTTTATTCCACACTTATATGGCGAGGACTATAAACCTCAAATACTATTGTTTCATTGTAAACAAGAATATATGAAGACCATAAAAAAAATTAATAGGAGTACAAAAAATACAAAAAAAAAATGGGCGTCAAAGACAACGTCCGCATCTTTGTCAACGGGAACAGTGTCCAGTATAATGGCAGCTACAGCATTGCAACGTCAATACTGATTCTTTGGCCTAAGAATAGGCCAGCCATCTAGTCACTTGAAGAGTCGATTAATCTCCTAGGAATTACTTTAAAAACTGTGTGAACCCATGGAACCCATAGCCGTAGTTTTTGAACCTGAAGGCAATAATGGTATACTTCCTAGTTTACGCCTGAAAGTTCGGTTTCAGTTTCAGCCAAATACTTTTTATTTTACATTGGTAAAAATCATTAAATGAATCCTCCCACCCAGGGCAGGACGGGAGGGACAGTCAGACTTGTAAAGACTCCGTTCCGGGTCCACCTGATGAGTCCCACGACCCCGGCCGCGGCCCCATAAGGGGGCACTATTCGGCTAAATATTGGCTGAACCTTTTGGCTTGACTGATCAACTCGGTATCTGTTGCCTATTGCCTTGTGTTATGAAATGACACATGACTATTCATATCAAGTTTCAAGCTTACTTAAGGTGAGTACGTTTTATGTAATTGCCAGTTGCGGTGATTATAATATACGGAATTTAAAAAAAATAACAAAGCGTTCAAGTTGTTTAGTCTTTCTAATTTACGCCATTTTTAACCGACTTTGAAAAAGGGGGTGTTTTTTAATTCGTCGGAACCTTTTTTATGTACTCGTATGTTCAACAATCTCTCGATTATGCCTGGACCGATTTGAATTTGACTTCTTTCGGTTGAAAGGGTACACTCCACAGATGGTCATGATGGTCAGATTTGATGACGGGAACATAGAGAAATCGAGGGAACTGTTCGATAAATGGCGGCAAATCAACCGCAATTGACGCATAATTATATAGAAGGATTGTTTACGCAATTACACAACACAACATTATGCCTACATTCGAAAAAGGATAAAATAAATAAATTTTCTTTCGGTTCGGAAGTTGGGACCTTCACTTTTATGCCACCGACTTCCGAAAGAAAAGTTATGAAAGAAAAGTTATTTTACACTTTCTTGAGTTTATTCATATTTAATAAATAAGTTCTAGTTTCTAAAAAACTTTCTGAACCCCAGATAGATAGGTCAGTCCTCAGGTCAGACAAAAAGGCGAAGCAGATGATTCATTTATCTAGCGATGTTGGGATACTTTCACAGTAAGTACTCGGTTTCTTTCTAAGTTTCTTTGGTTTATTAAATAAAAAAGTTAATAAAATTTTGTAAAACAAAAACCAATGTTATATAGGAAAAATAAAGATATATAAACGAATGAGTAAAAACATTCTGAGTAGGAAAAATGAGTGGTAAGACCTGCAGGCCTGCTGTCAGGCAAGGACGCCTGGGCCGGTCTTAACGGGTTTAAAAGGAAGAGGCTTAGTCTTTGGGGATCTCGATGCCGTTGGCCCTGGCACGGTCTTCGTACTTCTGCCTCCATTCGCCAGTGGGGTCGAACTTGGCGCACAGCTCACGCCACAGGTCCAGTTCGTTCTTGATCAGATGCTCGATGACTCTGTAAGATCCTTTCTCTTGGTTCTCCGTGCATTTTGCGCAGCCAGTCTTAATGGCATCCTCCAGGTTATCTGGAAAGAGAAATAATGTGAACTGTTAATACTGTTATATTTTTATGTGGTTAGAGTTTATGTAATCTGAGTGAAACTTGGTGGGCCGCTGGTAGATTAATCAAGGGGAAACCATTGACAACAAGATCGAATTACTATTAGAGTACCTAGTCCAGCCGATAATCGCATGACATGAAGCCAAGAGTCACAATCAATTATACCATCCCGTTCAAAGAATTCTGAATATATTTTAGCTCTATACTAACTAATTAAAATTATTTTTAATTATCTAAGGAGCTCTAAGACGGATTTCAATAGTCTATTAGAAGACGGCTTAATTATAGAGTGCGCATAGTAAATATAGAGGGTCGCTTGCATGCGTCGGCACGTGCGGTTTGATCTGATGTCTTAGGCAAACAATATTATGAGTAACTTGGCAAGAAAGCATGTTTATAACATTATCCGTTTTACTAAAATATACAGTCCGCGCTACGACTCCTCCGAAAAATATGTAATGACTAGCGCTGTGTCAAAAACACTTCAGTCGTAGCACGGACTCAAATTTTGCATTCGGACATTTTAAGAATTGAGCATTTCCCGACTAAGCCAACTATTCGTCTGCCAATTACGTCGCATGCATATAGAGAAAAATGGGATTTGATTGAATAGTTTGCTTAACTACTGATCAAAAAATTCGCCCTGACAAAAACAAAACACATATTGGAGAAGGAACGACTAACGACTAACCTTTTGTCATATTTCCATGATTTCCTCATGGATTTTTTAATGACATTTACACAATGGTTGTGTGAGCAAACGTATTGTTATCTTTTCCCGTATGTCCAGCGGAAGTAAGTCGTGGTAGTGGACGTGGCTTGCTTACTGATTTGCATCACATTTCCTATGTTAATGTCCTTCATTCATCTTCCTCTTTTGATTGAATTAACAAAGCGTTAAATAATTGTTTAGGTAATTAAATTGCCCAACTTATTTAAAGCAGTACAAGAGAACTATATAAGATAGTCTTTTTCGTAGTAATATTTTTATCTTTTATTTACTTAATTCATTAGATTATTGGAGTTTCCTTTAAATATAAATAAATATTCAATTTGCCCAAAGTGACACAATATAAGTTTTAAAAACGTTCGATTTAGGTGTTGATGTTTCTAGTATTCTGGGAAATATGCTAAAATTACGGAGATTTTCTCATCGTCGTCACAACGAAAAGTGGTTCTAACCATAGTTATATTTGTTAAACACAGTTACCACACAGAAAATTACTTTGTAATTTGCCTCTGGTTACCTACCTAGCTAATATCCGTGGACAAAAACTTAAATGTCGTCATAATTACTAAACATCTTTGAATACAAACAAATATACGACAGATCTGTATATCAAGGATATCAAAATCAAAGAATTTATTTCAAGTAGCCCAGTACGTTGGCACGGTTGCCACAGTGGTTGAGCGATCGACTGCTCCGCAGCGTGTCGCGAGTTCGATTCCCGCACTGAACAAATATTTGTATGGGCTGCCTAGGTGTTTGTGTACGTGAGTTTCTATGTTTTAAACGCACTCACGATACGGGAAAAAATCCTAATGTGGTGCAAAGGTACAAAAATAAAGAAAGTTGCATGCTCTTTTTAATTGTTAAAAGACAAAAAATGGAGCTACAGTCCCAGTCACATGACGTAATAACTGTGAAAGCACTTTAGTTGCCCGTTCCAAAGCGTAGAAAAGAACGGTCCAAAAACTTTGCGGAGAGTCGTTTTCAATCAGAACAATTATTTTGTTACAAAACATATTGAAATGTTAAGAAAAACTAGTGAGTCCTAAGCTGTCCTATCGTTCAAGCTAAAACTATTTTCAGTCATAATCTTAGTAAAAAAGGTGGCCGGAACTTTGGGTAAAAACTTCGGACGTAAGACATGCCAAATATTTAAAAACTACAGTTTTTGAAAACTGGTCGCAGTTTTAGAATCAAGGAAAAATATGAGCTCAAATAAAGTTAGTGTTTTTAAAAATATAACCTTAATACAACTTTCAAACTGGTTTTTTTTTGCTAATATTTGCTAAGGTTACCCCACTTTCCTGCAAATTAGCTAATTATGACGGCCGACTTAGTCATCTTGTTCTCGTAACTATTCAATATTTGCAATTGATTTGTAAAGATCTTCAAAACATTGCCTAACACTAGATTTATGCTTCTTATTACTTTGAGCTTTTGCCTGCAACTTCTTCCGCATGCAATTTAGAGAGAGAAATAAAGAGAGAAAAATAAAAGTTTACATACCTACGTATGTAAACTTTTATTTTTGCAGAGACTGTTGTGTTTCTTTGACCCTATGTTTTGATAAAACAGACTTAACAAAACATTCATTGGTGATTTGATTTTTTAATGCTTTTGATAAGTGTGTTAACTATTTTATTGGGTTCTCATTTTGGGCTCAGGGAATAGTCTCATCTCGAGTGTATTGACAAACTTTACACGATGACATGACTTTGTATTTTCTAAGAATTGTTATGAAACGGAAAACAAACTATCCAAAATAAACACAAGAACAATTACAATCAAAACTATACCTATCTGTTTTACTTTCTAGAACTGGACTTCAATTCTAACATGAGGCCGATAGCAACCACGACATTGTTTTGATAAAACACTTGGTCACTCCTCAAGTCATGCCCTAATCATGGTGATTGAGAAATGGGTCTATACCATAATAATAATATAGAATCAGAACTTTTTTATCACAATAGCACAATATGATGTATATATTTACCTTTGAGCTCCTTGCCTTCAGCAGTACACTTTCCCTTCCCCATCACGCAGTTGAAGTAAGCGAGGAGGAGTCGTCTGTTGGCCAGGATCTCATCCAGGTCAATATTGTCGAACTTGTCAGTATACTTTTCTTCAGCGTAGACTACAGCCACCATGACACACAATAGCAAGACGAACTTCATGATGATCTGAAAAATTAAGATTGATAATCAAGCATTTATGTCAAAGTATCTATGGCCAGTGGTTTCAAATTATCCCACGGGAAGATATAGATAATCGGGATCAAAACTATCTTATATGCTAATCCAAGTTACAAAAGAGTAACAAACATCAATCGAAACAAACTATCACGTTTGTAATATTAATCATAAGGATAGTAGGATAAATCAGTTACAGGCAATACTGTCAAAACCCAAAGAATGAAAGCAACAGTCCTAGTCAAAAGGCATAATGGCTGGAAAGTACCATAATTTTTCACTCCAAAACGATGATCTCCTCAAATAAGAGAACGATATCGAAGAAAAACTAAAATATTTGAAATAGCTGGTCTAAAGTCAGTTCAAAGTTAAAGGATGAAGCTGCAGTTCAGATCATAAAGAATAATAACTGAAAGGACTGAAGTTGTTGACAAAGCGTAGATTTCTAACGTAGGGGATAGTCAAAGAAAACCTCTCTTTGAAATCAGAAAGAAGATAATAAAGAGTTAATAGAATTAAATCTGTAAACATTTCGACGATGAAAAAATGGTTACAAGGTTACATTTTTTGTGACGATTAAGATTTAGATGCATATGATTTCGAAAGAGTGTTTAATTTGATGTCAGAGACTGAAAACATCGAGAAATAAAATATATATCAAATACTAGATAATGTGATGTCAGTAAGTAAACAGTTATGCAAGCTAAGTTCGAATCATCTGATGTCTTAGTAGAATTTTTATGAATTAGATTTATGTAATTTAAGGTGCTTATAACTTACGAACAAGGGAAGGCCAAGACGATAGTGACCTAATTCCTGACTAAGATGATGGTGACCCAATTGCTGTTCAGCTTGTACTAAAGCACTAAGATTACGGAACTAATATACAAACTTTGAATGCTGAAGATGCCACAGAGAGAGAAAACAACACAATTATAATTGTTGGCCAAATTATCCAAGTCTTTTCACAGGAATTTGACCACCAATTTACGTCTGAAGGTCTAGAAAATCAGTTTGTTAGAACACAAACACCTAGTTTAAGATTCAAGGAAGATTTATAAGTGCACAAACAATTAGAATGACCTACCGTATATTCTTCTAGTGATATGTAAGTATTCTTAAGCAGTCGAGTGACTTATGATGTCCGTAGTAATGATATGCCTCTATATATACTCGACGCCAGTGTGCTTAAAACATCTAATTTGCCCCTGGTTGGTTCATTATTTTATCTGTCTTCGATGCATAACCCGCGTACTTGTGATACAGGATGTTCTATTTTCTTTGTTTATTTTTTTTATGTTTTGATATCACTAATTGTAGCAACATTTACAAGGTTAGATTAAATTAGCTAGTGAAACTAAGTAGACGTAATCCGCTCCAATGAAAAAATAAATTAATAGTTGATGACATTTTTTTTCGGTAGATATTTTTATTTTATTTATGTAGTTTGCCGAGAACAACGTCAGAAAGCTTTTAACATGGCAAGTGTAGAAATAAGACGTGAATAAATATAGAAAACAATCATGAATATCTTTATTTTCTAATTTACATTTGTAAACCAAATCTTAGACCGAAAAAAATAGACCGCAACAATTTCATGAAAATATTAGTTTTCACAAAGGAGATGGCAAGTAAAACTGATTATCTTCCTTGAGAATTGAAGCCGTTGGAAGGAACAGAGGGAAACCTTTCGCGGGACTGTCTTATCAGATAACCATATGGAATGCAAAGGGCTATAGAAAGATCACCGTGGTTTTTAGTCAGTACAAGTCTGACAGTCCCTCCCTGACAGTATCATTAATATACATGGCACTGAAAATGCGTTGAGTGCTAAACTTCAGTCACGCTTAGAGTGCTATCAGTCTTCTTCATCTGAGTGTTGTTGACAAGAGAATATGTTACCTATATTTCGTTGGCTTCGTTAATACTTCCATCATGCATCATTCTTTGTACGGTAAGTTTCAGTCCCTTTGATAGTGACGTCACTATTAAAAGGGGTTACTTTTTTCTGATTTGACTGTATATTTTGGGTTTCAGGGAACAGGTTTTTTTTATCACGGTAAAACCATCAAGTGGGGCTCATTTGATGATTTTACCAAGATAAAAAATCTACCAACTCTTACAGTCCTTCCGCCTTGGTTGGGAAGGGAGGAGTGTCAAACTCGTACTGACTAAAGTCCCGCGACCCGGGCAGACCCGCTCGAAGGCCCGTCAGATTGCTAGAGGAACTCGACGTGCCGTCGACGGCGACGTGGGATAACAATATGGGTATTTGCAGCATCAAGGTTTATGCGTTAAAATTTTAAATATTTAATTGACAAAATGTTTTTAATTGTATGGGAAATGTTGACAGCACTGGCAAACAGAGAGAGGATTGTGAGATATGAAGGAACTGGGTGGGTTTCAGCCTCGATTTCCTTGATGCTCTGGGTGAGCAGGAGACATCATTGATGATTTCCGGTCCACAACAAATGCAGGGCCATCATCGTCTAAACACCCTGTTGTTCGGACCGAATCAATTGTGGGTATTCCCGAGAAAGATAGATTTATCTTTGTAACTATTAATAAAAACTAGTTCAAAGAATTTATTCTACATGATAGATTTACTACTAAGCTTTTAAAAAACGTTAATTAAATAAACCAGTGGTATAGAACAAAAAGATAATTATTTCTAGAAATAGTAATAGCCAGCCTGCTCTTCATCTTGGAGTAGTTACAAAATGTCCCAAAATTAAATGATTAATAAATTATGACCGTGGTACAATTTGTTAGTTTAGATTTTTAAACTTCACATGAGTTTTTTTTTTCACAATTTACGGTTATCAAAACTTCTGTAGATGCTAGTAAAAAAATATGTTTGTTTGTTGATTTAATTTAGGACTTATTGCAATCGTTTGCTTCTGAAAAATAAAAGTTAAGTAGGTAATTACATTTTTTGTACTTCAGATATTTACACAATACAGCATCTTAACTTAATTTTATCAAAATTAATTTGGACACAAGAGGAAGATAATTGATTATTTTCCTAAAATGTGTTGTTACATATTTTTATTGTTTAGTGCAGAACCTACTACAAATTAACTGACACTATGTACACTTGCACAGTATGTAATATTTTTCTTATTGTTTTAAAAATCGATGTCTATGAGAATAATTACGATTCTAGTCAGAAACAAGCTTTGGTTTTCCCCGTCACTGATATAATTCCTAAAGATAGTACAATTCAGCAAATGACTCTGTTGTATTACGTAGACTACTGTGCAAGTTAAAAAAATACGAGTACGTGAGGCACTCCCAAAACTGCCGCGGTGAAGCTATTGCAAAACATTTTTTTTATTTTTAAAGAAAAAAATCGCCTACCGCGGTTTCATTGTGAAATCTCCTTTTGTAGCTAGCCGTCTAGAATCAGTAAGAAAAAGTAAATTGTCTTAATGACGGATATTTTTATGATTGCCGAAATCTCCGGAAGTTAAACGATGTTAGACGATGCGTGGTGTCAGGTATTTTCGATAGGTTTTGAGAATTTCTTAATTCGGTCGCCGCGCCGCGCCGCGTTCAGAGCCCGCGATAAAAGCTTCAAAATCTATCTGATAATAAAAAACATTATTGAAAAAGAAACCAGATTAACTTGTGTTTTTTTTCATAACCTCTATATCTCACTCCTGGGCATTGTAGCTAACACACGCATTCTCTTCCCAGTTCTATCCAGCACTATCTCCCTCCTGCCATACTGTTACTATCTTTGGCTCTAGAGCTATCTCACGACATGAAAATATGATTGCGCCTAAACCACTGCACACTGCACTGCACTTTTAAAGTAAATATTTTTATTTTACTAAAAGGCACATACAGTTAAATTTTATGATAAAAAAAAAAAACCATAATTATGTTGATACACAAAAGTTTTATCTTCTGAAGCCGAACTAGGTGGGACCTGTGTTTCGGCTAAAAATATATTTTTTTAAATTAGTTTTTTTTTATCATAATCATTTATTGCATTCATGCAGTACCTATGCAACTTGTTACAATTAAGGTTTCATAATTAACCCATCTAGGTCCATGATTAAGTAGTCGAATGTAGTTCGTTTAAAAATGTAAAGAAAATAATACGCATTTTTCACTCCTACGCCACTTAAACTTCTGTCATATGTTTCTCTGTCTGCATTTTCGTAATGAACTTTTTTTGGGGTACAGATGGCGTCACGATGTGGTTACACACCACCATAACAACATCGTGACACTTTGTACAAAGTTTTCGCTTCAAATGAATTAATATTTAAGATACCATGTAAACTTCGAATTCCTTCATTATCTAAATACCAATAAATTATTTTGAGAGCATACTGTATATGGAAATTATGTTAAGGGGAAACACTCCCGGGATCTTCCGTTTCAATGACCGTAATGTAGCCTTGAAAATTGCTGCATTGTTTATTACATAAAAAAATAATAATACGTAAACTGCAGCTTTATCTAATAAGGAAAGGCAGACACAACCCTGAAGCCAACCAATTGGGCCCGCGTGGTTGATTATGATTAAACCCCATTCTCTCCCAGAGAGAGGAGTCCTACGTCCCAGCAGTGGTAACATTATCCATCGAAGACGGAGGACATCGTCGAGTACATACGGGTGAAGACCAACTGGGACTTGAGGGTGGAGAAGTTGGAGGCACGCCACAACACCAATTTTAATTCGTTTGTGGTGCGCGTTCCGACCCATAATTTGGCGACCTTTCTCAAGGAAGATTTTTGGCCGAAAGGTGTGCTGTATCGGCGATTCCGAGGCCGGCTACGCGACACCTCGCAGCGTAACACGACGCCGACACTTCGTGTGCAGTAGTTTTAAATATATTGTTTAGAATATGTATTAGTTTATAGGTATTGTTTTATGTCTATATGTGTATTGTGTTTTATGGACCTTTAGATGCCTGAAATAAAGGATAAAATAAAATAAATTATTATGCTGATGGTGATGGAAGTAGTTGCCATGTGCTGCAATCCCTTTGCTCCGATTAAGTGCATACCAGCACGGTCCCAGTTATCCAAGCTGAGGTTTTTGTAAGTTCGCCACAAAAATAAATCCCCAATAAAATGTGTATAAATTAGACAATAGTTATTTGTTATACAAGAGTGCAAAGTTGATTTTTAACCGCGTGCTCAATTTTGATGACCGAGCAAGCGAATGATTCTAAAATTGAATCACGAGTGCAACGAGTGATTCAAAATTAGAATCATGAGCGATAGCGAGGGAATCAAAAGAGCACAAGGTGAAAAATCTTTGCACTCGAGTGCAACACGTAACTTTTCATCCCACCTCAGCGAGGAAATGACTAAATGCAAAAACAAATAAAAACAGATGTACATTGTACAAACACAAGATAGGCTTTTATTTCAGTTTAGGTATTAACTTAGACATTATTATAGAACAGAATAATTTTTAAATTAAAACAAATAATACTTAGGTAGTAGTTGAAAACTACTACCTAAGTATTATTAAGTTACTTATTTTTATCTTGGTTTGTCATAACATAACAATAAGACGTGAAAGGAAAACCGCACAAAGCAAATAAAAAAATGTAAAACAAAGTACTGAGCCAAGAATGTTCCGGGTCTGAGATTTTAACAAAATAATTGTAGATTACTCTCCAAGGGAGGCGTATTGAATTCCGAATCGATACTAAGGATTCTGGGGGTGAACCTCCGTCCGTAGCGCAGCGAGGAAGTTCAAGTGTTAACAGCTCTTTATATTAGTAATAAAATAAAATTTGCTGATGACAAAATAAAAGCTGCTTGGAAAATTATAAATAATGAAACAGGTAGAAATAAAAATCGGAATACTGAATTTAATTTAGAAACTGCACATGGCCCTATAAGTAATGACAAAGAAATAGCTCAGGAATTTGAAAGCTTTTTTTCTAGCATCCCTATTAAAACTACTGAAACTTTGAATTCTTCAGCAACGCTCTCATCTGCCTTACTTAGACAGAATGTTAAGGCTTGCCCTGTGGTGTTTAGGTTTCAGCACACAAACCCCCAAGCTGTCATTAAAGCTTTTAAAGATCTTAGAATTAAATCGACAGAAGATCTTTGGGGAATGTCTGTTAAAATTTGTAAATCTGTAATAGAAACCGTAGCTCCTTATTTAGCTTTTATATTTAACAACAGTGTAGATCAAGGGGTCTTTCCAGACCTTTGGAAACACAGTAAAGTAGTCCCTCTCTTCAAATCAGGTGATAGCAAGGAACCGAACAATTATAGACCTGTATCAATTTTGCCAGTCTTCAGTAAGGTGTTTGAAAAGTTGATGCTTACTCAAATGTTACGTCACTTTAATAAAAATTCCATCTTTCATGAACAACAGTACGGTTTCACCAAAGGACGTTGTACAACTGACGCCGGTGTAACCCTACTTAAGAACATTTTTAACTCCTGGGAGGAAGCACAAGATGCCATTGGAATCTTTTGCGACCTCTCAAAGGCGTTCGATTGCGTTGACCATGAAACACTTCTGCTGAAGCTGGAGCATTACGGAATAAAAAATACTGCTCTTGATTTACTCAGATCATACTTGAAAGATAGAAAGGTAAAAGTTCAAGTAAACGGTATGAACTCGTTAGGGTCCAAAATGACAATGGGCGTTCCGCAAGGCTCGATTCTGGGTCCATTCCTCTTCTTAGTTTATATTAATGATTTACCTCACTTACTTAAAAATCAGCCAAAGATGGTTTTATTTGCAGATGATACCTCGTTAATTTTTAAAATAGACCGACGTTCAAAAAATCTAAATGAGATAAATGACTCTATTCATCAGGTTCAAAATTGGTTTACATTGAATAATCTTGTACTTAATGAAAAAAAAACAAAATGTATGAGATTCACTTTACCAAATGTTAGAAGTAGCGAATGTGACATTAAACTGAACGGAGAAAAACTGGAATTTGTTAATCAGACTGTTTTCCTGGGAATCACGCTAGACGATAAATTGCAATGGGGCCCCCATATAGCATCTCTTGCGGGGCGATTAAGCTCAGCCGCTTACGCTGTTAGAAAGATAAGACAGTTAACAAACGTTGAAACTGCGCGTATGGTATACTTTAGCTACTTTCACAGCATAATGTCTTATGGCATTCTACTGTGGGGCCGGGCAGCTGACATTGAATCCATTTTCATTCTGCAAAAAAGAGCTGTCAGAGCAATTTACAATCTACGTCGTCGCGAATCTCTTAGGGAACTATTTAAAAAGATTAACATAATGACAGTGCCTTGTCAATTTATTTATGAAAATATAATGCATGTTAGGAAAAATCTTCATCTTTTTAAAAAAATAAGCGACAGACATAATTTTAATACTAGAAATAAAGACAAAATTGATCAACCTTATTTTAGATTGTCTAAAGTCCAAAAATCTTTTATGGGGTACTGTGTTAAATGTTATAATAAAATACCTAGCGAAATTTTAACTCTAAATGAAAGGAAATTTAAAAGTTATGTAAAAAATACACTCAGTAAACAAGCATATTATAAATTAGAAGACTATATCCAAGATAAAAATGTTTGGAAACATGCTGGTCCTGCTCCATAGTACAATGTAGGGCTTAAACAGAATCAAGCTGGTTGAAATTTTAATGCTCACACACTCCTTTATTGTATTTGTAAAATAGCTTTAATTGCAATGTTTTGTTAAAATGTGAACTCCGTGTACCTTTTTGCATTTTTTTTATTTCTTATTATTTTATTTTTTAATCATATTTAGTCTAGTTTTTCAAGGTACATTGCTTTTACATTATTATTTCAAAGGATGTAAAAAAATATTCTAAAACATTTTTAAAAAGAGTAAGTATGGAGTTTCTTGCCCATTCTTCTTCATACAACCTACCTTTGCTTCTTCATACAACCTACCTTTGCGAATGGGTGTAGAATCATTCCCATCCCATCCCATTTCCTTAAGTTTAATTTATGCGACGTTTAAAAGTGCCTCTTTGATGGCCTAATTGAATAAATGATTTGACTTTGACTTTGACACCCGAAAGAAACGAGGGAATAAAGTTAAAAATCCTTAGTGAAGCAAAAGAAATTTGATGTTACCACATCAAATTTTAAAAATAGAATTTGTTTCCTCGACAACCTTCGAACGTCAAGTGGGCACCACAGCAAGTGATCAGCTGTTGCGGTCACCGGCCGCCATTACTGCTGCTACTCTTTTGTTCATACGATGTTCTAAATTCAAATTTACTTTATTCACTAGAGGATAAAAACGGCTTTTACTCACTTGAGGATAAAAACGGCTTTTACGGTCAGATATCGAAGAGCAAAAGTACCCTTTCCGAGATGGGGGGATGAAAAGGTTTTTTTTTCATTATTTTAAATTCACCTATTTTTTTTTATAGGGGAACAATTAAATAATGGGATAAAATCCAGCACAAAATGACTGAAAACGAGTACACAATGTGGAATCTGAACAGAAAGGTTTTTTCAAAACTTTTTTTTCGTAAGGAATTATTTTTTGTGACGAATTTACAACAACCCGTGGTATGCACCAGACCTTTTTGGAAAACACCACCAGATGAAAAGTATTTTTAGAGGGAGCTTATATAAAAATAGACGATTCACCTAAAATATAGGTAAACCATTTTTTCTCCACGTCAATATCTGTTATTAAATATTATGTATCTATCTATTATAAACTAAATTTCAAGAATTTGACTAAATATTTTTATAAAAAGTCTAGCCTTGTTTTTGTTACTAGTTGATCATAACAACTAGCATTACATCATTGTTCTATTTGATTAATATAATGTAAATAAGTGCAATGGTATTCTTGAGATGTCGTGGTTACATCTCTATAATGTTGTCATCGAGAAATTGCAAGTTATGATGTGTTACATATAAACTAGTCTGGAAATAATCGCACGAATAAATTAGTTCTGAAGCAGTTTATTTCCTACTCAGTTGTTGCCTGCAGCTTCTCTTGCTTATGCGATGAAATTAATTTATCCAACGGGGACCAAATCGCGAGATGAACGTTATTTAATGTGTTATTCCAGACTATACTATATATATATAGGCAGGTCACGTAGGGGATGGCGGGACGAACTGGACAGGTTCTGTCCGAATTGGAAGGAGGACTCCCAGTATCATGAAAGGTGGAAGGAGTAGAGGGAGGCCTTTGCCCAAGAGTGAGACCAGCGCAGGATCCCAAAGAAAAATTGCATGCAGATCCATTCAACTTTAATGGTAAAGGCTGCGTATACCTGTCATAAGCGTATATACCAGCATAACCTACGATGTATTTTTGCTTTAAATTACTGCTTTTGTATATTGATGTACCTTATATAACAATAAATAAATAAACCATCCTGTCGTGATGGAGTACTTAACAAAAATCCATCTATCCTTCCAATCCAAACTATCGCATTTAAATATAAGTAAGGAAGTTATGATTTCGTGGAATTGATTACAGATTCTAGAATCAATACTTACTTAGAAACCATATAGATTGTGATATACATATAATAACTTTTTGTAATAATGCTACAGTATTTATGTAATTAAAATGCTACTGGGAACTGATGTTAATATGACAATTAGGCGCACATGCTCGTCATTAAAGCAGTTGTTACGGCTATTTGAAATTATTGTTGGGTGCGGGCCCGTGTTCCGCCAATTTCCACCTGGTTGATAGAGAGACCATCAATTTAGATTTTGAGTCTCGAGTTCTAACTGATAACGTTATTGTACAGTGATGTAAAAAATGACTTCATTTGGAGCATGAGAAAGCTTCTTTTGCAGTCTCGGTGCTTCACCAAGGTGATGAAACTAGATGAAGCACGGTTTGCACCCGATAGTTCTAGATGTAAAGGGAGCTCTTTCACCCTCTCCATATTAACAAAGCCCAAGAAAACAAGTGTGAGTAATGTTAAGAAAGAGAAAGAAATAAAAGTAACAGCGACAGGTGAGAGCGAATAAATAAACTGTGCCCCCACGCCTATGGCCCCAACCGTAACCGTAGGAACAGGGTGAGTTTTAAATTTGGATCACTTAAAAAAGAAGGGAGAGAAGGTGGTCATTTATGGTTCCGTAAAACTGTATTTCTGGCTAAGTCACACGCTTGTTATAAAAGAGCAAGGGTTTTTTTTTCTGTCTCCTACCAGTACCGTCAGCACGAATTTTCAGTATTTGAGACGTAAAGTAAACTGGAACTTTGACGACTTCAAATTGACAATTTTCAAGGATCCTTCCTTCTTCGCACACCAGAGGCGCTGTTCCATATTTTCATACAAGAAACGCTGTAAATACTGGAAAAACTCTGTAAAGTATAATAGTGAAAACTCGTGCTAGGGGTACTGATAGCGGAAATTATAATGTAACCTTTCATATAAATAAAAAATCATAAAGTAGGTTTGTAAATATCCCCTGAAAAAATTTTTGTAGCAAGTTGGATAACTTTTTTACGATATTGTTAACATTTTTTGTGCCTTAATTAAATTACCACCTGTAACCATCTTGTTATTCAAGTTAAAAACAGAAACGCGTAAGATATAAGCGTCATCTTGTTAACCTAACAGGAAAAACCTAACGTCAGATTTGATGAAGGCAAAGTTTTTATTGAGCATAAACAATAACATGAATCAACCGGTGCAAGGCCACTGCTACAATCAGCCTGGTTATATTTAGATTGCCTTCCTTCCAGTTGAACCTTTCGGTTAATTCCATCAAACTAGCTTTTACCGCCGCTCCGCTCGCTTTATGGCGCATTTTCATTAGTTGTTAGGCCCTGCATGTGGCATGCGAGAGATTTCTAGAACGCATGCCACAGGGCCCGCATTCGGGGAACCCTTTTCTTAAGTTGATAGGGCCCGCATGCGGGGTGCGAGAGATTTCTGGAAAGCATGCCACAGGGCTCGCGTTCGGGTAATCGTTATCATTAGTCATCATAGCCCGCATGCGGGGTCGGGGTGTAGGAAAACCTCCATGTTCATCGCCATTAATTGACAAGAGTGGCAGTCCCGAATGCTGTATATCGACCGATAAATTTAATTGGTCGATAACACGATCGGTTTAAAGCAAGCAATCACCGCAGACGATGTATCGAACTCGTATCGACTTGTGGCTTTCATTGGTTTTTATCTCGCATGCGAGCAGCTCCTTGTATGCTGTATACCGAACGAGATAACGACCCATGAAACTGCACCATTATTGTTGGGAATTATGCCACGGGCAACTACTTATTTCCCACTAAGTTCCAGTTGTCCTTGTCAAACAAATATGGATTCCTTATTGACAGATCTTAAGAAGCGCCTTTTTTGTATTTGTCAGGATAAACATCACACTTGTAATTTCCAAAGTTTTAAGCACAGGCATATATTTTAAGTCCTATAGAATAAGGAGCCTATTGCCATTAACCAGGCACAAAATAATGTAGACTTTATAGCTGCCACTGAGATATTCGTAATGGAAAAACCCGGTAACACTTTGCCCGACCCAGGACCTCATACTCAACAGTCGTGTTTAAACACTAGACCAATTGGAAGATGCAAGAAATTGCACGCGAGTCACATGCAAGTTTAAAGTCCGCAATGTAGTCAAAATTGCATGCAGTTTGCGTCTTTGGGTCTTTATTTTTTTTTCAATTGCTCTTATATGTGAAGGTGGTTCCGCTCAAGGAACGAGATGGCGCTAGACGATTGGTATAGTATGTCTCTTTCCCACAGCCTAAACCCTCACGCTTTAACGTCATGATATGGGGCATGGAACTGAAACTAAATAAAAAAGAACCAATTTGCGTCGCTGAATTAAGTAATTTACGCTTGCGACTTGTCAATCTCTTGATATTTTTTAAATTAAATTTCGAGGTATCACTTCTGCGTCATCACTTATCAATTATGTACATATTAATTCAAGTATTTGCTACCTAGTTCTCTATTGAAATACTTGAATCAAAAACTGGTAGCTTTAATTTTGAATTACGTTTTTGTGTAAACAAGGCTGATTTTTATATCCTGGAATTGTTGTATCCTTATTACTATATTACATACAGCTGTTAAGCCTTATACCTTATTACATACAGCTGTTAAGTCAGATAAAATGGGGCCCCCATTTTATCTGACTTAACAGCTGTATGAGGCTACTAATAATGTTTTGTGATTTTTTGTTTTATTATAGGATATGATTAATTAAAATTAACATTTACATCACTAATTACTCTTTTGCCTTCATTAGAAGCCTAAATATTTAAAATGTCTGCAATACTATAAATAACTTATGTAGGTAATGTTTTTTTTAATCATTTCGCGAAATGTGTTATTTTTGAAGGAATATTTAAACTATCAACTCGTGTATTGTACTATCTTACATGAGTTATATTATAAATGCGAAATTTTGGATGTTTGTTATTCTATCACGCCAGAACGAAAAAAGAAAATCTTGATGTAATTTGGCGCAGAAATACACGGGTTATAGATTGAAATGACTCTTATGAAACTACTTATTGAACCTCATTTAGACGGAACAATAACTGCCATACGAGTTTCCCGACATTGCGGTATATTATTAGATCAAACAGATCAACTCAATTCGTTATAAGAACATTAAAGTCCGCAATGTAACGCAAATCGCGTGCGAGTTCTTGCATCGTCTCAATGAGACTTTAAGGTATTATGTTCCCATGGGATAATTTTAGAAACACGGGGGTGAAACCACTGACAACAGCTAGTTATGAAACAAAACTTTAAGACCTAGAAATAATTAACGAATGAATAAATAATCTCAGTAAATAATTATCAAGATAAGTTAAAGTGAATAGTTTGAAACACTATAATAAAATACGTTACACGTTGTTGCACATTACAATTTTAGAGATCTACTTACTATACTTCTATCTATCTATATCTATCTATCTATCTATCTATATCTATCTATATCTATCTATATCTATCTATCTTCTATATCTATCTTCTATCTATTCTATCTATACATATAATAAAACTGCAGAAAAGTTATTTTTGTACATTAAAAAAAAACTCAAATAATATAGCCAGGGTATTAAAGGACAACCAATAGAACCCACTTCTAGCATTTTTAGAATTTTTGTCTGTTTATCTGTTTGTCTGTTTGTATGTTTATTTGTCCAGGTATCACGTAAAATGTACGAAATTAATGTAAATAACTTTTATACACAAAGATTAAGCGTAACTTGGAGAGGAATTTAGTTTTTGTTTCATTGGAATCGGTTCAGTCTATCAAAAGATATTTGAATTTAAAGTGTTTTAGAAGTAAAATTACGGGTGCACTTTGGTCTCACAATTTGATTTCGTACGTCAGTCGCGCGATCTAACTTCGAATTCGAATAGCAAAACTACAACGTTACGCACGGCAGATGGCGTTAAAAGAAAACCTGGAATAGACCTGTTTAAATTGAAGTAACATTATGTATTTTGTTTCATCGTAATCGGTTCACATAATATAGAAAATATAAATTAATTAAAGCAATATTTAAAGGAATCATAGAGTAGAACAGAATGGAATGGAATGGTGTGGTGTGGTGTGGAGTGTAGTGGTGTGGCATGGCTTGGCGTGGCGGGGCGTGCCTTGTCGTGGCGTGGCGTGGCGTGACGTGGCGTGGCGTGGCGTGCTGTGGTTTGGTGTGGTGTGGTGTAGTTCGGTGTGGTGTGGTGTGGTGTGGTGTGGTGTGGAGTGGAGTGGAGTGGTGTGGTGTGGTGTGGTGAGGTGTGGGGTGAGGTGGTGTGGTGTGGTGTGGTGTGTGGTGAGGTGTGGGGTGAGGTGGTGAGGTGTGGGGTGAGGTGGTGTGGTGTGGTGTGGTGTGTGGTGAGGTGTGGGGTGAGGTGTGGGGTGAGGTGGTGTGGTGTGGTGTGCTGAGAGCGGGCATTAGGAAAATAGTCCTACATACACCTGGAATACAAGTGTCAAATATTTATGACTAATCTAAAAAAAATTAAATACACGGTTTATTTGAAAAACGTGTCCTGAATTAAGCGCTTGCAATTAAAAAATAGATTGTTAAATTTCGACATCCACGCGAACGAAGTTGCGGGCACAGCTAGTCTAAAACTAAAAATAGAATGACTAAGAATAAAAAAAAAACATTTTATGCAAATGAATACTCAGTAATATTTATTTTTAGGTGTACTACTTTTTTCCGGCGGCTTCACTCGCGTCAATTAAGAATTTGACAATAAAGCGAATCGTACATAATATTTATGTCTTTCACATATACGCAAGGACTCTTGAGCCCTACCCTCCTACACCGACAACTTGGATCCAGCTCTCGACAACAGTAATCACTGGCATTTTATTTTTTCATAATTATGTAAAACAAATGAAGATATAAATTAAATATTATGATGCTTTTTGCCACAAGTGACAAATCATAATGACGTTAAGCCTTGATCTTTTAATCTTTATTTTCCTCAAAAAATACGCACATCAGTGTTTCGTAACAACAACTTGTTTGTAGTTTTGCGAACAGCTTTGTATTTTATCTGCATTCGCTGCAGTAAAGTTCCATGCGAATGGAAAAGTTGAATTTCAATGTAACAATAAATTTGCACGATTTCAGTGTTAGTTTTTTGTCCATTGACGTAAAACCTTAATAAAATAGGCACGTGTAAATGTAATATTGTTGTGATGAATTAATGGATTGATGAATTGATTGATAGGTATACCTATATGATTTAGACTGTCTGCTCGATGCAGTGGTCAGTATTAGGTCGATTCCCAGATCACCTCCCAGTTATTTTCTTAAATGTAATATTTTAAAAATAAAATAAATAAATAATGTTAAATGGTTTCTTTTTGTGGAATTTTCGAATAGTAGCCATATTGTGGAACATTACTTACTGCTATAAATTATATTTGTATCATGCATTTTAGCCGAGGTATCTTTTTTTTATCTAGCAATTTGAAAATAGCAAAAGCACAGACTTGCGGTGAGATACAATGCGGTAAAACTCACGCGGGGAGATCGCAAGACTGTCTTAAAATGGCCTTAGAACCCAAATGGCAACCGAAACAATAGGGTGACATCGAGTAAGACCCTCATAGTCCCTTCTGCTCCACCCAGTGTGGAAAGCCACTGTTCATCAGCAACCTCATGACCCACTAGCTCTTCCAGATGTTCAAACTAATTAAAAACGTTAATTAGTTAAACATTTTTTAATTTCAACGTAATCTGCTAATGATGTTACATAGTATGAATTTGATAGACTTTGGCCTCGGAAAGTCTGAAATATTTCACAATGTTCATTTGGAATCTGATTTTATAAGCACTTGAGGCCAAGCTGAGGCTAACAATGGGTTATTTCATAAGACAAGGTCCTGAATGTCGGAATTTTCTTCGAAGAATTTTTCATAAACGAGAAATTGTTAAGGAGAGCCCATTTACAAAGTTAGTTAATCTTTCATACTAGGGGTATATTTTAGTCAAGAAAAAGTTCTACAATCTCCGTGAAAAAGTGTGGTGGGAGGGTGAAAAATACTAAATAATTAAGTAGGTAAGCCGTTTCTAAGGAGAACAAAGACAACCACCGTGACACGGGATTTTTATATAACTGCTTAATAGATAATATGGACACGTTTCTTTTCCGAAATAAATTTATGGATAGATCAATAGAATGTCTCTTTATTATGAACACCATACCATCATACCATACGCGATACCACCACGGATTTTAATTTTTATTTCAATAGCAAGCCTGAAGTCAGTACAAGTCTGCAGTCCTTTCCGCTCTACCCAGGGACGAATGGACTCATTAGATCGTTTTCCACCAAAAACCAATGGATCTCTGTATCTGTATATCTTCCCATATGCTAATAAGTAATGACTCACATAAATAAGCCGAGGTAGTAAACATTCGGGCTTGCTCAACGTGTTCAACGAAGGTCGCCGATGCATTGGTATATGCACAATTGCACACCTGGCGACTCGGCGGCGGATTATTCTGGAATTTAGTTAAGATGAATGTCTTCTGTTTATAGCTTGTTTTTAATTGATAATTTAAAAGACCTGAACGCCTTGTGCTTAATCAAATTTAGGTCGCCATGAACATACCAAGAAGAAACGTCTATTATTAAAACGTCAGCAAAAAGCAATTTCTCATTGCAGTGTATCATACACTGAGAAATTGCTTTTTTCTCCCTTGTAGTTCCAAAAAGCTTCTTTGTTTCTTTAAAAATTTTTTGGCAGCAGTCAACTATTTTTGCAAAAGATGTATACAGTGTTTCAGCAACAGTACATCAGGCGGTCTAAAAGGGCCACTTTAGCAGAAAAAATGACAATTGTGATAAAAATCGTTTAATGTTCTATTCTACTTCTTGTTATGGTAAGGAATAGAATAGCCCATTTCATCACAAATAGGCTGAATGAACCTAATGCTTAGTAGCCTCATACAGCTGTTAAGTCAGATAAAATGGGGGCCCCATTTTATCTGACTTAACAGCTGTATGAGGCCTGATGTACTGTTGCTGAAACACTGTATACATCTTTTGCAAAAATAGTTGACTGCTGCCAAAAAATTTTTAAAGACGGCTTATTTATGTGAGTCATTACTTATTAGCATATGGGAAGATATACAGATACAGAGATCCATTGGTTTTTGGTGGAAAACGATCTAATGAGTCCATTCGTCCCTGGGTAGAGCGGAAAGGACTGCAGACTTGTACTGACTTCAGGCTTGCTATTGAAATAAAAATTAAAATCCGTGGTGGTATCGCGTATGGTATGATGGTATGGTGTTCATAATAAAGAGACATTCTATTGATCTATCCATAAATTTATTTCGGAAAAGAAACGTGTCCATATTATCTATTAAGCAGTTATATAAAAATCCCGTGTCACGGTGGTTGTCTTTGTTCTCCTTAGAAACGGCTTACCTACTTAATTATTTAGTATTTTTCACCCTCCCACCACACTTTTTCACGGAGATTGTAGAACTTTTTCTTGACTAAAATATACCCCTAGTATGAAAGATTAACTAACTTTGTAAATGGGCTCTCCTTAACAAATTCTCGTTTATGAAAAATTCTTCGAAGAAAATTCCGACATTCAGGACCTTGTCTTATGAAATAACCCATTGTTAGCCTCAGCTTGGCCTCAAGTGCTTATAAAATCAGATTTCAAATGAACATTGTGAAATATTTCAGACTTTCCGAGGCCAAAGTCTATCAAATTCATAGTATGTAACATCATTAGCAAATTACGTTGAAATTAACTTAAAAAATGTTTAACTAATTAACGTTTTTAATTAGTTTGAACATCTGGAAGAGCTAGTGGGTCATGAGGTTGCTGATGAACAGTGGCTTTCCACACTGGGTGGAGCAGAAGGGACTATGAGGGTCTTACTCGATGTCACCCTATTGTTTCGGTTGCCATTTGGGTTCTAAGGCCATTTTAAGACAGTCTTGCGATCTCCCCGCGTGAGTTTTACCGCATTGTATCTCACCGCAAGTCTGTGCTTTTGCTATTTTCAAATTGCTAGATAAAAAAAAGATACCTCGGCTAAAATGCATGATACAAATATAATTTATAGCAGTAAGTAATGTTCCACAATATGGCTACTATTCGAAAATTCCACAAAAAGAAACCATTTAACATTATTTATTTATTTTATTTTTAAAATATTACATTTAAGAAAATAACTGGGAGGTGATCTGGGAATCGACCTAATACTGACCACTGCATCGAGCAGACAGTCTAAATCATATAGGTATACCTATCAATCAATTCATCAATCCATTAATTCATCACAACAATATTACATTTACACGTGCCTATTTTATTAAGGTTTTACGTCAATGGACAAAAAACTAACACTGAAATCGTGCAAATTTATTGTTACATTGAAATTCAACTTTTCCATTCGCATGGAACTTTACTGCAGCGAATGCAGATAAAATACAAAGCTGTTCGCAAAACTACAAACAAGTTGTTGTTACGAAACACTGATGTGCGTATTTTTTGAGGAAAATAAAGATTAAAAGATCAAGGCTTAACGTCATTGTGATTTGTCACTTGTGGCAAAAAGCATCATAATATTTAATTTATATCTTCATTTGTTTTACATAATTATGAATAAATAAAATGCCAGTAATTACTGTTGTCGAGAGCTGGATCCAAGTTGTCGGTGTAGGAGGGTAGGGCTCAAGAGTCCTTGCGTATATGTGAAAGACATAAATATTATGTACGATTCGCTTTATTGTCAAATTCTTAATTGACGCGAGTGAAGCCGCCGGAAAAAAGTAGTACACCTAAAAATAAATATTACTGAGTATTCATTTGCATAAAATGTTTTTTTTTTTATTCTTAGTCATTCTATTTTTAGTTTTAGACTAGCTGTGCCCGCAACTTCGTTCGCGTGGATGTCGAAATTTAACAATCTATTTTTTAATTGCAAGCGCTTAATTCAGGCCACGTTTTTCAAATAAACCGTGTATTTAATTTTTTTTAGATTAGTCAAAAATATTTGACACTTGTATTCCAGGTGTATGTAGGACTATTTTCCTAATGCCCGCTCTCAGCACACCACACCACACCACCTCACCCCACACCTCACCCCACACCTCACCACACACCACACCACACCACACCACCTCACCCCACACCTCACCACACCACACCACACCACTCCACTCCACTCCACTCCACACCACACCACACCACACCACACCACACCGAACTACACCACACCACACCAAACCACAGCACGCCACGCCACGCCACGTCACGCCACGCCACGCCACGACAAGGCACGCCCCGCCACGCCAAGCCATGCCACACCACTACACTCCACACCACACCACACCATTCCATTCCATTCTGTTCTACTCTATGATTCCTTTAAATATTGCTTTAATTAATTTATATTTTCTATATTATGTGAACCGATTACGATGAAACAAAATACATAATGTTTCTTCAATTTAAACAGGTCTATTCCAGGTTTTCTTTTAACGCCATCTGCCGTGCGTAACGTTGTAGTTTTGCTATTCGAATTCGAAGTTAGATCGCGCGACTGACGTACGAAATCAAATTGTGAGACCAAAGTGCACCCGTAATTTTACTTCTAAAACACTTTAAATTCAAATATCTTTTGATAGACTGAACCGATTCCAATGAAACAAAAACTAAATTCCTCTCCAAGTTACGCTTAATCTTTGTGTATAAAAGTTATTTACATTAATTTCGTACATTTTACGTGATACCTGGACAAATAAACATACAAACAGATAAACAGACAAAAATTCTAAAAATGCTAGAAGTGGGTTCTATTGGTTGTCCTTTAATACCCTGGCTATATTATTTGAGTTTTTTTTTAATGTACAAAAATAACTTTTCTACAGTTTTATTATATGTATAGATAGATATAGATAGATAGATAGAAGATATAGATATAGATAGATAGATAGATAGATAGAAGATATAGATAGATAGAAGTATAGTAAGTAGATCTCTAAAATTGTAATGTGTAACGTATTTTATTATAGTGTTTCAAACTATTCACTTTAACTTATCTTGATAATTATTTACTGAGATTATTTATTCATTCGTTAATTATTTCTAGGTCTTAAAGTTTTGTTTCATAACTAGCTGTTGTCAGTGGTTTCACCCCCGTGTTTCTAAAATATCCCATGGGAACATAATACCTTAAAGCCTCATTGAGACGATGCAAGAACTCGCACGCGATTCGTTACATTGCGGACTTTTATGTTCTTATAACGAATTTTGTTTATCTGTTTGATCTAATAATATACTGCAATGTAGTAAACTCGTATGGCAGTTATTGCTCCGTCTAAATGAGGTTCAATAAGTAGTTTCTTATGAGTCATTTCAATCTATAACCCGTGTATTTCTGCGCCAAATTACATCAAGATTTTCTTTTCTCGTTCTGGCGTGATTGAATAACAAACATCCAAAATTTCGCATTTATAATATAACTCATGTAAGATAGTTAGACGAGTTGATAATTTAAATATTCCTTCAAAAATAACACATTTTGCATAATGATATTCGCCCAAAAATGGTTAAAAAAGCTATAACATTAAAAAAAGCATTACCTACATAGTTATTTTTAGTATCACACATTTTAAATATTTAGGCTTGTAATTAAGGCAAAAGAGTAATTAGTGATGTAATTGTTAATTTTCATTAATCATATCCTACAATAAAACAAAAAATCACAAAACATTATTAGGCAACACTAACATTCAATTAAAGTCCAAAATACAATGATAGACGAACTATGTAATTTGCTTTTTATTCACTGTTATTAGGAACTATTTTCAGTTGATACTTAGCGTTATTTTTTCCATGAACATGGTAAGGAAACATCATATTATGTACTACCTAATACGGTTAATTACGTGAATTATATGGTTGCAATTATCTTTAAGTAAACAACTCGTGTGAAAGAAAAACAAACAAAACAAAAGACTAGCGATCCACCAGTTTGTAAGACTCATACTGACTAAAATCCACCGTGTTTCTTCAATAAAATTGCTCTTTGGGTTACAGAGCCTTGGTGCCTTAGTCACGCGCAGCCTTGGTGCCTCTGCAGGCTTTGATCCAATAGGGAACTCCACCATTTTCTTGACAGTTCCATGAGGCGAGCGTGAAACATGATGCGCCGTCGAGTCCCTCCATGTTGTTTGGACGGCGAGCTATTCACCCTGGAAACCTTTGCTAACCATTACCTACTTTCAATCTGCAAGTTAAGCTAATTTAAGTGACGGCACGGTTAGCACAGAGGCTGAGCGATCGGATTGCCCCGCTGCGTATCGCGGGTTCGATTCCCGCACGGAGGAAATATTTGTATGATCTACAAGTAGTTGTTTCGGATCTGGGCGTTTATGTAGGAGGAATTTTTAGTATGAGGCACGTTTTAAAAACTAATTTAAAAAAAAAACAAATGGTTGAAAAATCACAAATGCAGTCAATTTAGAAACAAGCACAAAGGCATGCACTTATCGAAATTACACAGCAAATTATATGACATGTCACACACGTAATCTTACGCTAACAAATATGAAATTTGTACGGTTTTACCGAGACTTAATTACACAAATTACCATCGTACCGGGGATGTCCTACAGGCTTTGACCTGCGTCAAACTATGAGCTGAAAATTAGGTTGCCATGTACTCACGTTATCCGCCTGTTAACTCACATAAGTATTAGTTTACACACATTAAATGTAATGAAAAATATCTAGCTTTAATTCCGCGACAAAAATCCTCCGCCCTAATGCATATGGACACGTGCAAGAAAGGTAACGCCTGTTTCTATAGTTTAGTTTACTTACAGTTATTTAATAAAATCAGATTCAAGTTTTTCACTTTCGGGAGACTGTAGGTAATTATTGTAAATATTTTAAGTTTGGATTAAATAAATTTTATTTTAATTATTTAGTATAGGTATAACGTGTAAACGTGTGCGTCACGACATTGTTTTGTTTACTTTTTATCAATATATTTGAGTAAAACTAGATTTGCATTTTGCAAAAATAAGGTTGTTCGCCTTGACTTTTAGGATATCTAGAGGTTCAAGCGTCCTTCTGTTAAAGCGATAGAAGCACAAAGACAGGCCACCATAATTATAGATAACAAAAATAAGGTAAATCTTTTTCCTACATACAATATTAATAATTTTCTTTGTAAACTTTATTTAATTTTCCTCTATAAAAATGGGTATTATTAATTAGTTCCCTTTTGCATAATTACGAGTACATCCAATTATTATTGGTTCTACGTCCCTTTATAATACAATGCAATAAGTCCATACAATACAACACTGCACAGATTGTCGTGCAAACAATAGCAAATGAACGGGCATTGTACACGCGACTGTTAAGGACTGATCACATTTCAACGGAGGGACGAATTATCCAAGTTACATTCGTCACCGCAGTGACGAATTGAGTGACGAATGGAATTAATAATATAATTCGGCACTACTGTGAAAATCATTTAATTTATTGAAGTTTATATGATTTACTTCGTATATTCGTTTTATTAGCTTGTCAAAATGTCTGGCAATCTAAATAGAGTAGGCTCCCAAATTCTACGCATCCATCAACTTCCGTAATTCGATCAGACACTTACGGCCCACCGTTCACAAAGGTTCAATTATTTAGTAATTAAATAGATAAAGCCTAAATCAAGAAAAAATATACTTGATCAAATAAAATATTGGTGAAAGAATTTTCAAAACCGGTTCATAAGTTCCAGACATTACTTCCCTTCCTACATACAAAACAAACTTTACCTCATAATAATTTATTGTAGTAGGTACATACAGGATACGATACTTAATGCTCCATTGTTTTTGGCAGCACTATACTACAGAGAGAAGTTACTATTTAATCTTCCTTGAGAAAGTTATCTATGGTTCGAACAACGAAGGTTCGAGGGTTTTGGCAGGTGGAACGAAAGGTTGTAGACCATTTTGCAATAGCTTACTGCACTAATTCAAAGATTTTAGTCAAACATGTATAACATTCGTTTATGTTAGATCTTTTCAATAGTTCCTTTCAGTACCACAAGACATAAAGTCATCTAACTCGTCCATTTCCAAGATATACGCTGTCAAAGTTAGGATCTATTAGCTTTGTTGTTTTCCCACTACTGGTCAAAGGTTTCCCCCATGAAAGGAGAACTGCGAAGGATTTTCACGTGCTTTTTCTTGTGCCAATTAATTAAAACCAGCCATCCAGGTACGCGTCTTCTCCTTTTGGACTACCCTCGGCAGCGTCGTCCATCGTCAGTCACTCATCCATCCCAGGATGTAACCGACCCAAAATATTCAACTATTTAGCGTTCAACATACATAATTTGTTTACATAATTATTTTTTCCCATTTGTCACCAGTTGTGGCAAAAGCAGTGGGGACAAATGGGTATAGACGGTGTACTACAATATTTTTTCTTCAGTAAAGTGTGAAACAGCCTTAACAAAGCCTGCGCCTGCACATCAATCATGGCGCTTGTGCAACCGCCATCTGCCTTTGTTAAATGCTCTAAGATCACTTAGCATTCAATTCCTGGTTTGCATAACCTAAGCTTAGTCACATAAGTAATTATAAATATTCACGTATTATATTGTCTTTAGGTTTTATGACAGATCTGATGGTTATGTAATATTAGTGACGATACCGTCAGTATGACGATACAGCAGCAGCGGTAGGTAATAGATATATAGGTACTTAGAATGTAGATAGAAAGATATTTTGTACTTTTTTTTAAACTGAACTTCTATTCAATTCCCAGGTCGGGCACAGGGTTATTGAATGTTGCCGTCAGTTACTTAATTTCTCAGTTTTCTTTCCGTTACCTATTGCTCGATAAAATTTTCTATAAATAGATTTCCTTCCCAAAAACGAAATTCTCAAGTCAGACCCGCTTTTAAAATTGGACCAACCCCGAAATTCCAAAAAAGTCAAATAAATACAGCAACAAGGACAGAAACCATGAACATTGTAATTTTAGTAGAGTACAATAAAAAAAAGTAACAAGACGGATTTTTATACCCTACACTACACTGCCGCACACTGCTTGGCAAAGGCCTCCCCTTCCTCTTTCACAAACCTCTACGTTTTGGACAAAACATTAATTTATTTGAACAAAGTGACAGTTCACAGGTGGAGGTCATTGACTTTCTCATTGGGGCAGCAGCTAAAATAACAATGCAAATGTAATTAAGGATATTTTGATTTATTCTACAAACTGCATTATAATTATCTATTTGTTTACTTTTTATACTTCAAAAGTAGGTATAATTTACGCTTAGAGTAGATTTTATCTTCAAAATTACTTTAATCGTAAAATAACTGCATTTTGATGCAAGAACGGAAAGTTTTTTGATTTCAAGGCAGGATCGCCCGAGTCGCAGGCGAATGCGCAGTGTTCCTTCGGTAGCGGAATGACTTATTCACACCAGTAGCAGCATCATATTACAATGTTTTTCAAAACTCGTGCCAATAAATAAATACGTAGGTTCTCAAAATAATGCATGTGGTAACTAAAATGATTTTAAGTATTGAAGGTGGACAAGGCGAAAGGAAAAGAGTAGATGGTGTAGGTAGATATATTTTTTTTGCGAAGTAAAATCATCAAATGAGTCCTCCCACCCAGGGCAGGATAGGAACGACATACTCCTTTCGCGTCGTCCGCATTCATACATCTGGTCATACACGTACGCCGATTGTAAGTACTACGCATTCGGCCTTTTTAAAGGACTTCACCAATAAGGTCAGTAGTCTTCCTAGAGCCTCCCCAACCAGCGTTTCCATTCACCTGTGCCTTATGATTTCTTTTTCACTATATACATTAAAAAAAAACAGATCTCAGAAAGCTTTCCAACTTTTCATTATTTTACTGACTTAATTATAAAAAAAATGAAAAACTAAATAATAATATAAATACTTTATAATATTACATGCTACTTAAGTATGTCATAATATAAAAATATTTAAAATTTGAATACCGGAAATGCATCAGACTAAACCATAATTACCTGTTTTGCGGGCCGTGACTTCGCAAGTTCAAGGAGACGCGAGACGTTAAAATTATGAACTCGGCAGACAATATTTGTTTAAAGAACAATCCCTCCACTTGACTCAACTGCAACTCTCGATTGCCAAAACAAACAGACGAGAAAATCTCGACGATTCTCGAAGACATTTTTTATTTGACTGTAGTCTCGCGTTCCACCAACAATTCCCCTGAGTGATCGACGGTTAAAAGAGGTGGAGGTCAGAGGTTTTATTCATCTGTATTTCCCACTGTATTTGTTGCAAAAGGGACTTTCAGACTCGTATTGATTAATTGAAATTGAAATTAATAACCACTGCTACCTCAATTTCCCTTGCATTTTAAGGCCACAGAAAGAAACCTTATAAGACATTCTCGGGTAGAATTCCCGATAATAGAGTTACGCAATTCTAACCGCTGAAAATGAATTCACACAAACTTTGACCTTATCAACAAGTTAGTCGCTAACTTTACTTTATTTCACATAATTGTAGCTCATATTACAAATACGAAAAGTAACGATGGATGATGGATGTTTGTTACTCTTTCACATAAAATCTACTGAACCGATTTGAAGGAAAGCTACACAGATACATCATAATCAAGATTAACACAAAGGACTATTTGTCCCGGTTTAACGATCTGTAGAATTCCCAGGTGAGACCGCTGGCAAGTGTTAGTTCAATTCTAATGGCGACAATGAATTTTATTTATAATTGACGACTCCACTTTACATTAATGATTATCGACGATGTTAAACGAGATATGAACGACCACAAAGGCTACAAGTTGCCGCCCTTGTATCAAATAATATCATGTTTTGTTTAAAACTGCCATCACGTAATCTTACTCGACGCTAATGACCGGTAATTTAATTATGTTAATAACTAGAAGAATAATTTTAATTTGTCATAAAACAGTCCTCCCTCCACCTCTAGATGGAGTGGTAAGGACTGTCAGATTCGTGCATTCTTAAAACCACCCTATTGTTTCATTTGTTATTTTTTATGTGGGTCTCTATAACATTGCTATAGGTACCTTAAAAAGAGCATGAGAAGCAGTAAGTCAGTGAAGAAGGTGTGACAGCATGCGGGATGTCGACGTCAGTCCTCCTCATATTTTATAGGCGCTGCAGGAGACACCCAGATCAACGGGTTCCAGGGCCTATTTTTGACCAACGTAGTGGCGGGGTTACTGGTGACAAGTAACAGGTAGTTCATCGTCCGATATAAGTGTCACAGCACACGAGCCACTCGCGACAGCCACAAACGCCGCCACGAGACGCTAGAAGCGGCTACCGTGTGGCGGCCACCGGCGTCAACCGTGTGCGGCGAGTCCATATAAATTGTATGAAAACTACAAGAACTATGCCGGTGGCGGGATTTTATGGTTATGGCCAGGATCAAGCCTAAGTCAACGACGCATCGTATTCCACAAGTGTCTCAAGGAGCTGAGAGCAAACTGGCGGGGCTCAATAAGGCTAAATACTTGCCGTGGTCGAGGGTATATCTGAAGAGCTGACTGCAGTCTTAGACCACAAAATGCACCTGAAAGACTGTGTGGTTTTTTGGTCAGTCAAGTTTGATAATCACTTCCGCTTTAAGCTCTACTTTTGCTATTTTTCTTTGGAACCCTAAAAAACTAGAGTTTCGTCTGACACAAATAATATTAATAATTCTATTTTCACACTACTTGCTCGTAAATGTTAAATTATATGCCAGGTAAACCTACTGTAAAGCAAGTCATTGTTCCCTCTCGCTCGAGCCGGGCAATAATATTGTACTGAATTTCATTATTCCCGTGGAAAAAACGTGATTTCAATTTGGAACCTCAAATAAAACTGTATGAAAACTTTCACCAAGGAGTTGAATCAGTGATGGCGGCCGCTGGCCGCAACAGCTAATCGCTTGCAGTGGTGCAAACTTCACGTTCGAAGGTTGTGGTACCACATCAAACAAAAATCGAATTTATTTCCTCGCAGTAGGTGTGAAAAGCAGAGTACGCTTCTCGGGAGTAAAGCTGCCTTGTCTTGGGCTAACTTGAATCCCTCGCTACACTAAGGATTCTTACCCTCGTTTTACTCGGGAATTAACACTTGAACCTCCTCGCTGCGCTACGGAGGTTCACCCCAGAATCCTTAGTGTCGCTTCGGGATTCAATACGCCCGTGAGGTAAGGCAATGCTTTACAGGGAGTAGTGTTGCGTAATCTACTATTATAAGTATCGGATCCTATAAAAAGTATTTTATTACAACCTGTTGTCCTGGTGTTTCTATTTTTGGTGATACTTTTAATAAATTCAGGTCAGATATGATTCATAAAAGTTTTTATGTTTAATGTTATTTTTGTACATTCCTAACGACACACACACGGCTACACATCGAGTTAGCAATCCCATTATAATCTGACCGTTGAATGTGCGAAAAATCATGCAAAGCGAGATCATGATAAATTGGCCTTTTTATAGCTTTATGCGAAACGATGTGTGATAACTATTTTATTCTTCACATTACTTACAAATTACAAAAGGGAAACAGCATTACGCTTGAATTTCATGCGCATCGTTGGCAACGGGAAAAGTGCCTAGAAAGCACTTAGAAGGCATCAGAAGCAAGATTAGTAAAACGGCAGTTATAAAATGTAATGCATTAATTTAATTAACAGAAATATAAATGTGTCAGAGATCAGGACCTAAACATCACGTGTCACTATGTTTTCACAAGCTTATCTCCGAAAGTACCAGACTGATTTCAATTTTTATAGATAAGTATGTTGATCCAGTACCTTTACCATGAGTTGTCATCGAAAACTTACTCGCTAGCGTCGAAATCGCTAGCGTGCAAACTCGGATCAAATAGATTTCTTTAATGCTGGTACCATGAGTTTATTTGAATCTTACGCAGGCGATAATGTAAGCTCGATAGGTGGTGTCGTGTTGCTAACTTCACTCCTTATGTTTTGTTTCTTTCTTTCCCACAAATAAGAAGAGAGAACGACTTCTAGTACCTACGTCACTGTCGCCCATTGTTCGTTGACCTTGCCCTTGTATCACAGTATCACTGACACTGCGTTTGTGGTTTGGAAGTTTATAACAATAGATTATTTGGATTATTTACTACAAAGTGCCTCACTGTTATAATTATTGGTGGTTTTCATGAAAAGAAATGTTTCTACTTGGTATTAATTTATTTAAAAAGTAGGTAAAGTTATAAAATTCTGAAATAGTTCCACCTAAACGAAGTTTATTGTGTAACATAAAAAATGTGAAAATGTGGTAGTGTAAGTGTGTAAGTTCAAGTGTCTAAAGACGTGAGAATGGCAAGAAATAATCCATAATGTGTCCAAATCGTCAAACGCTACTTTTATGGGTCTGTAAATTTTAAGATTTTTTTTCCACTTATATTGTAACTTGAAATTCACGTTGTAGTTCCCAAATTAAACGGCCGCTAACAGATTCCATGCTAAAAAGCTCTTGCAAGCATTATTTTGACTTTTTATACTCAAAAAAGTTTATAACTTTAATGTAAATACATGTTTCACACGCCAAAAAGCTAGTGAGCAACGTAACTACTATAGCAAGCGTATTGTTCGCTAGCGCCTGTAGTATTAGAAACTCATGGTACCGTTTTGTATGGTGACATCTGAAAAACGTTAGTGACCGTCGTATAGATTACGTTAGGTTTTTAACCAATCGTAATCTACAGTGCTCATGGTATGAATTTTAATTCTCACTGTGACCGCTAGGGGCGCTGTACAATATTTCATACAAATAATTTACGGAGACGCTAGCGAGTTTTGGCTGTGCAAACTCATGGTAGATGTACAGCTTGAAAAGAAAAGATAGTTTTGACTGTGTCGATGTCGTAAGTAACAGGGCGTGAAACTAGTTTACTATACGACACTAGTTGTTTACGCCCGTTCGACAACTTCCACCGATGCGGCTTATCGCTGCAAACGACTTATGTGTTACATCCTTCGCGTGAGCACCGTCGCGTAGCAATTTTCCCAATAAGCCTTCACCAGAAGAACAAACACCAATCAATAAGCCAGCGGTTAATTCAACTAATTACAAGAACTTCATAATGCAACACCATTGTTTATGATATCCCGGTGGCTATTATATGCATAATGTCGTCACAATGCCTGATTAATTCAAGAGGTGAATGCAGTATAAATTGTGTTATGGGCGAGATGACTTAGTCACTATCCAGTCAAGGGTCGAACAGAGCTAACGGGAAAAACGGTGAGTCTTGACCATCTTTCCGCTTTTTCCTTTCTTTTACTATTTTTGTTTACCACGTTTATTTGGAGTGCAGTGTGATTTCTTAGAGTAGTACAGTACCTATATTAATTGATCATCGCTTAAGGTTTGTTTTTCGTGTTTGTTTTTTTTTTTTGTTTGGCAACATTACCCTCCCTGGTGTTAAAGTTAATTAAGCCGCCTCTGAGAAGTTTTTTTTATTTGCGTTGCGATGTCCTGTCACTTATGCTTAATCCTGGCGAAAGGTTCTGTCACATACCGGTACCTCCTGACTAATCCACAATTCTTCTAACTCCCTCTGATCATATTATTATTCGGCTATTTTGGTCATGGTAATTATAGAACAACAACTTTATTGTTTTTGTTTGTAAGCATTGACCATTCCTTGCTACCATTTTTTTTACTATTGCATTTCCATGTACCAATTGTATTTTTGCTACTCATTCCGATTCAAAAAAATATTGAATATGCAAGACCACTAGAAAATCTAATTACTCCATGTGTGGTTTTACCTATTGATTTGTATTGCCAAAATTACATTGTAGGTCGTTGACGGAAAATTACCTTCTCATTCATAGTTTGTATCGAAGTTCATCTTTTTCCAGAGTATGATAAGTATAAGAATTCCTTGAATGTAGTTAATTTAATAAACAGCTCAGAAACGATCACTGTTTTATAATCCTTTTAAGGCTGTAGGTCATTAAGCTAATGGGCGTTAGCAATGCATAAATAAGCACAATAAATGAAGATCCTTGTCAAAGTAATGGATCGTAAAGATCATAACTATTACACTCTTTACTATAATGATGATTGTAAGTGACATATAAGTCTGTAGGTCAGTAGTTAATAATAATTACACGAAGGTATAGCATACCTACCTACAAGTTATACATAAGTTGGCGTATTGCCTATATTGGCATGGGGGTTTTTAACCACTGTTTACATAGTCCTAATCTACGCATGACAGCGAAGAAATGATTCGTCGACGTAAAAATAAACAAAATACAGAAAAAGTGATTTTTAAATATAGAAAAGAAAGGTTTCTATTCCGTTGTCTATTAGATCGTTATGCCATACTTGGCCATAAAAATGACAAATTGTATGGAAATATGTTGTAAAACAGAGGTAGATTTAATCATACTATGCGTGCCGGTATCCTTAACGGTTGATTAGTGTGACAATAATGAATATCTTATTAAGAGGAACAACTTAATAAGTACTAAGCAGTAATTAACCACCGTTTAAGTTAATTGTGCAATTAGTTTTCCCACTAAAGTCTTTAGCATCTTGCTGTTACGTTTCCATTATACATGTTAAATGTTTACAACTTGTAAATAATATGCAACAAGTTACAAGTAGGTAGTTTAAACTTGTCTGTCAATTGGGAACATCGCGCTACTTGTATACAAATAAAACCTGCATGCAATTTGCATACCATCGGAAACTTTTTTCCAATTCAAGCAACTTGTAGTAATAACGCAGTTTCGTACAAACTACCAACACTACACGACCATGCGATGACGTGACGGTGACTGATGAGTGTGAATGCACCTTTACCACCTACGTCCTAAAAAAGCCCTATGACAAGTATTAAACTCCTAGCACTTATACATAGTTTCAGACATTTAATGTAGACTTGTCTACAATACCTTTTGTAATTACTATACCACTTAGCTACTGGAAGTAAATAATTAGTACATAGGTAGTCAGGGATGTTTATTGCATAATGCATGCAAGTTAACATTGACATCAGAAGACATAATTACATTTCCAGTATGATATTTAGGAAGTGGCCTACAATGTCCTCGTATTAAAAGGATTATTCTTCATCTGAATTATTCGTTCCAAATGTTAAGTTACGTACTGTTTACGATTCATATATTTGTCCATCATACTTAGATTTTCTTATCTCTATTTCTAACACTCGATTTTTGATCACCAATATTATGTATTTGCGTAATACTAATTACACAAAAAATACGGAACAGACTGAGTCTGTACACTATATAATATTTTATTTACATATAATATCCAACAAGGAATATACATACAGAAGCAATGTATATGACAATAATACAAAAAGACTTTTTACATATTCACATAAAGGAGACCATAACATGCAGACGGAAGATAAAAATTAGACGGCCGAAAAATAGAAACATTTCTTTCTACATTTAAACATCCCATTCTATGATTCGATCTATTCTTTCGTCGCCAACCGTTTCTACAGAGCCATGAAAATATGCCGCGTGCCAGCTACTGGTGCACCGTACATACCATTGATCATTTTCCAGATAAAATTGGCTGGATGGAATCTCATTATTCGTTAGTTTGGGTCAAGAAAAAGATCTAAGAACTCCCTTCTCCATTGTAATCTTAAAATCAGATTACGTTCCGATTTACTGCAGTTTTCAAATACGCCACGATACGGAGGATCCGAGTTTCAAATACGACAATTTGAAAACCTTTTTTTTTTTTTTTACGTGGTAAAATCATCAAATGAGACCTCCCACCCCGGGCAGGGCGAGAGGTACTGTCAGACTTGTACTGACTAAAATCCACGGTGTCCTTCAATAGCCCTTTATGTTCCGGGGTCACGGTGATGGTATAAGACCCGCGACCCCGGCAGGCATTAGCCCTCTGAGAGGGGGCCTCGTCATTATGCTGACGCTCTTTGAGGCGCGCGTGGAACACGACGCGCCGTCGACCCGGGCATGGTCCATGGTCGGGCGGCGAGTTGCCCTTTACTCGCCGCCCGCATGCCCGCGCCTACGGTGGCCGGAGATCGTCTTGCGACGTCCGACGCCGTGGGCGTCCACCACCGCGGGTGATTTGGAAACCTTACAACGAAGTTTCAACTAACTTGGAATACCTAAATCGAGCCCTACTGACATCAAATCGTAATTTTTAAACCCAAAAAAGGGTTTCCCGGTAATATTAGTTTGCATTACATCACTTAATTCACTCATTAACTGCTTGATGGTTTCGTAAAAAGTTCGTTTACTTATTCTATAATTTTAATGTCAAAATTATTTATATTTACCTAAAGATACTACCGCGCATTCGTGCTCAGTAACAAGCCAAAAATGTTATAATGATATCCGAATAAAAAAATCTACACACAGTCGGAGGATCTCAACAATCGTTCCATTATCGGCGTCACAATGAGACAATAGGTAATGATAGTAATTAGTAACAACACCGGCTGCCCGTGAACCTCGGCTAACAATTACTGTAGCTCCCAAGTCAGCCATTGTCAGAAGGTTTCATAATAAACAGCGGAAAAATTGATTCTAGATATAATGTACGCATGAATTGATGTTTTTATTACCGGTAAGAAATTGCGTCAGTGGATTTAATTGCAGTAAGATCGCATACTTACTGGACCCAGTTTCATTAGCCGCAGCCATTATTTATTTTTTGTGGGTTGTTTATTTAGTTGCGTCAATGCTGTAGGTACGTATTCGTAGAAACATCACAGGTAACTTAAGTGTTAGTTTCTATGATTTAAAGCAAATAGTTGCTAATTTTTGAGTTTTGCTTGTGAGGCAGCCAATTTTTTTCATGAATATGAGCTCATCTCTGAGGTACGTGTAAATCGGTGTCACTATGTTCGTATCTTTCAGTTTGAATAGTGTGCATCCAACTATACTGGAGGTCAATATACGATAACATGCTAGGTAAGGGGACAGGCAGATGGTGGTCATGCTCCATAAGGTACTAGTCAGAAAAAATCATCTGAATAGCCGATGAAGGTTACAATGAACGTAGTACACAAACATCCATTGTCTTAAATGAAGGGTTAAATCTAAAAAATGGAGGGCTAGAATTACTAACATCGATGTACTACCGTCCTGTTTAGATTACCTACTATTTCTAAATAATTTACTCATATTATTTAAATCTCTTTTCCAGAACAAACAAAACCAAAATGAAACTGATAATCGCAGTTGCTTTACTATGCATGGTGGCGGCTTCTTGGGGAAAGCCCGCGTCTACGTACACCGACAAATGGGACAACATCAATGTTGACGAGATCCTGGAGTCACAGCGTCTTCTCAAAGCATACGTGGACTGCCTGATGGACCGAGGACGATGCACTCCTGATGGAAAAGCCCTCAAGGAAACCCTCCCCGACGCCTTGGAGAATGAGTGCAGCAAATGTACAGAGAAGCAAAAGTCTGGCTCAGATAAAGTTATCAGGCACTTAGTGAACAAGCGCCCGGACTTGTGGAAGGAGTTGTCGACTAAGTACGACCCTGACAACATCTACCAGGACAAATACAAGACCCAAATTGAATCTGTGAAGCAGTAAGGCACGTTGATGTGCTTGTGTTCTAGTTGGTTGGTGATGAACGGGTGAGGGCAATGTAAATTATGATCTGAAACGCAGATACCAAAGCTTTAATTGGAGTTTGTTGAATAAATATTACGTTTTATTATTAAATTAGTTGTGTTTAATATTATGTTACATATTCAAGTATCTTTTGTCTTGTCATGGTCTGTATTTTTTGAACACTCTGTCTTTAATACAGATATTATTATAAAAAATTACAATCTATATTTCCTTACCAAAAATTTAATTTAATAACTTAAATAATTGAAAAGAGTGTACTCGGAATGTGTGTATTACTACATTCCGAATGGATACTTTAAACATTTAATAAAAATAAACGCTTACAAATTCGAAATATCTGAAATTAATAGTTAACATACCAGCACATCAACCTACACCAAACTGTCTTTCCAAATAAAATTATAGGAACCTTCTAGATACTATTGGGATAAAGTTTCGGGTAGATTAATGTGCAGTGTGGTCAGATAGGTATACTGGTATTCGGTTACATGTCGGTTACAGCCTAAATAAGACTGGAAGCGACATTACGATCATAACTGGGAAAAGTCCAGGCAGATGATGAAGACGCACGTTATTCCTCTGCTAAAAACTTATCAAAAGATTCTTTATATGTCCTGTCCTTATCGTACTTATCGGTGATCTGCTCCCACGCCTCAGGGTGTCTTGCTATGACTTCCTTGATCACCGTCTTGATTAACTGCTTCTGCTTAGGAGTGCACTTGCCGCAAGTCGTTTGTAAGGCTTCTGGGATTACTTCTGCAAAAAATACGATAGAATCAGGAGCTGAGGATCAGCGTTAAAGTGAAATGTCTTGCAGGACTGCTAAGTTCCATCAGGATATCTTGGCCCTGGAACGAAAAAGGTAACCGAAAGAACAGAATAGACTTTTAGTCAGCGAGAATCTGTCAGTCCCTTTTGATTTTTCTATAGTCCTAAAGTACTAAAATTTCGCTTATGAAGAAAGTGTTTCATAATGTCTGTTGACCAATCACATTAGAAAGGATCTTAGTAAAGCCTGGTTCAGAGGTTATAATTCTAGAATAACACATAGGTACAGTTTACTTCGGCATTACGTTCCTCTGGGATAATTCGAGTCTAACGCGACAACAGCTAGTATTTACGATAAAAAATAACATTTTAGGTTTGTCCACACTGACTTACGAGCAATCTATTTCCTGGATTAAATAAAATAAATAAATATGTAGTAAGTACATTGAGTGATGCAACACACTGTCGAGACAGGATTACAGCTTACAGCGCATCCATTGCGGCTATGATTACATAATGCGCACGAGTACCAAAAGAAAAGTGTTTCTCAACACAATTACTATTTACACGGCCCGTTATTTGCACGGCCGATACTGTTGGACTTCTATAAAAAAAAAAAAAATGTATACCTATAGTAAGTTAAGTAAAAAAAAAAGTGAAGTTCATAACAAATAATTAAAAAAACAATGAAAGAGACTTAACCTTCTTGCTTTAGCCTAATGATAGATATTAAAATAATTATTTGGACCTCATTAAAAAAACATGATAAGTCATAACTATTATGTATTTACGACTACAGATCGCACATGTAGCGCCATCTATTATCACATATGAACGTTATTGTTATTCTTTTAAGATCCAGTGCCGTACTTTTTTTGGGATTTAGGCAGGGCGCAGAAAAACTTTTATGTCTTGTGCCAGATACAAGCTTTTTGGTAAAGTCATGAAAGAAGTCGACTCCACCCGGTGCAGTGCAGGAGGGACTGCCAGATTTGTTATGTCTGATATCCACGGTGTCCGTAATTGATACCGCGACCTCGGCAGGCTTTGGCCCTCTAAGGGCTCAACGCTCATTGCGACTCGAGTTGAACACAACGCGCTGTCGACTCCGGCATAGTTCATGATGGGACAGCGAGTCGCCCATTAGGTGCCCGCCGCACGCAGGCCTGCGCTTACGGTGCCCGGAGATCGTCCTGCGACGTCCGTTGCCGCGGGCTGCTCCCAAGGCGACTGGGTCGTGAGGTGGACGCATTACTAGTGGACTTAATTAGGTAATGATTCATTTCTCCGTACATAGCACTCGTATGCATTTATCATTTGCACTCAAGGTAGGATTACCGGCGCGTGAGCAACAAAATTAGTCCGTCGCGCTCGGCTGCTTTGAGCGTATTGTGTACGGTGCGCATGGATTAATTAATTATCGTGCGTCGGAAGTCTAGTATCAAAACAGGTTCAGTATTGTAAGGATTTTTCCATAATCTATTCTCGTACGTCCGTCTCGTCTATTTCGGTCTGTTCTTTTTTTAGTTTTATTTTCATTGATAGCATTAACAGCATTGATGTAGGGAGTTTTTTTGGGGACTGTAGTCACCTTGGACTTGTAAGTGGGTAGTTAATTTCATTATTGTTTCTTTAAAAAAGTAAGTATACAACCTCCGCAAAACTCTACTTCCAGTCGAAAATCTTGCATTTCTTCTTTTACTTCGACCTTTCGCTACACAATGCTGGGTGTAGATGTATTCAAAATCTGTCCACTTTTGGAGGTTTTGCGTCATGGCTATTCACTTACTTCAGACACTCGTGTACAACTGAGCTTTTGGAAGCACACATTCCTTTAAAATCCTATACCTATTTTTGAAGAGCAAGTGGCTACATAATTACAGCCGCACAGGCGGATCGTCTGGATTAAGCCGCACTTACCGAGGTTGGTCTGTGGATGGGTGACCATCTGTCATAGCGATTTTCTTCCGTGCCTCGGATAGCACGTAAAGCCGTAGATCTCTGACAGTTGTTAACATTAGTCAGTAGCTCTAAAAAGTCTGACAACCAGTCCTACCATCAAGTGATTATTACCCAGTTACTATGTTGTGGAGGTCCGATAGGCAGTCGCTCCATGTGAAATACTGATATTCGGCTACATCTGGTTTGACTGGTAGCCGACCTCAATGTAGTTGGGAAAAGGCTACACAGAGATGATGGACCTATTTCTTGAGAATATTTGAAAGAGTTGGAGTCTCATGTTATGTGATAGATAAATGTATTTTAAGCTAGGATTTGAAGATTTTAGCACGTAAAAAAACGCTTACTCTTAAAATCTTTAGCATCAGGCGTGCACGGTCCCTGGTCGAGGAAACACTTGGTGTAGCTGAGGAGTATCCTATCATTCTCCAGCAGGGGCTGGACATCGAAGCTGTCGTATTTGGAGCTGTAGAAGTCTGCTGCAACTGCTACTGTTAAAGTAGCGAGGAGAACACATTCGGCCTTCATGATGAACTGAAATGAGGAATTAGAAAGAAAAAACAACCACATTTGCTTTACTGTCAAAACTGTATTCGATACCTGTACCCCTAGTACGAGTTTTCACACTTTTACTTTACAGCGTCTTTCCAGTATTTACAGCGTTTCTTGTATGAAGAAATGGAACAGCGCCTCTGGTGTGCGAAGAAGGAACTAATTTTTTCCTAGAAAATTGTCAGTTTGAAATTGTCAAAGTTCCAGTTTACTTTACGTCTCAAATACTGAAAACTCGTGCTGACGGTACTGAACGCATCAGTCATGTATTTGTATAAGATACAGTCTTCGGAAAATTCGAGGTAGACTCTGCACCACCACTCATGATTTGCGGAAAATTTGTGGTTCTACGTTTTTTAAATGCAATTTCTTGTTATGACATAGACGCTAGCGTCGCGGTCACAAAGTGCCTATAACAATTAATTTGCTTAAAATCCTAAGTAAAACTAAAATTTCAAGCACCCCTAACTAAACGTGATTACTCGAGACACCAATACCAATTTATTTATAACACGACACTATCATCATCAGCCTATAACGTTCCCACTGCTGGGACACAGGCCTCCTCTATTGTGAGAGGGAGTGGGCCATAATCCACCACGCGGGCCCAGTGCGGGTTGGCAGATGTCACATGTCTTCAAATTTGATGGTCTAGGACATGCCGGTTTCCTCACGATGTTTTCCTTCACCGTTTTGAGAGCAGTGGTGATGAAATAAATTCCACAAAGTAATGCGCCAGGCTGGGTTCGAACCCACGACCTACAACTCGTAAGTCGGGGCCGATACCACTTGGCCACCACTGCTCTTGCTCACACGACACTATAGTTTATAAGAACTTCATACTCGTTCAATACTTTTATAAAGTACCTTCACTTAGGATTCAATTCTTTTTTCACTGTCTGAAAACCCTGAAAACTTCTTCATTTTTATTTATTTTCCAATTGAGCAGGTCTTTCCCGTGTTTTATTGAAGAAAATCGAATTAAATTCCGGCACTGCGGCACGGGAGGTATTCCACTTAGGGCACCCGCTGACAATAGCACCTGAGTTACTGGTACCTTATCCATTCGATATAAGACTCCTGTCAAAATTTTTCGCAGGTGCCAGGTGCCCTAACTGGAATACCTCCGGCACGGTTATAGATGATTTGGATAAGGTGGGACCGGGACGGTAGGCGTTATTTTATTTTATAATACGAGTACGATTTCTAGAGCTAAGTTGATTTCTTTATGAGCAGTATGATCGGTCTACTTTAGGTTTGAAATATAATTTAAAAAATTATTCCTATAATCGCCACCCTAGCTTCACTAGCTTATAAGTTGTGTTGATTAGAGTAACATTAGTATCCAAGGGATAAATACCTGCCAAAGTATGTCAAGCCAGGTCAAGATGGAACATGGAACACAACTGCAAAGGAAGTGAAACACCCAGTTGTATATAAAGCCTTGATTGTCATTGTTGATAAGTACACAGATCACAACGCAAACACAAGTGATTATTACAATCTAGGAGACGTGAGTACATTTGTAATAGCTGCATTATCAGAGAAACAACGAGAGACACTTTGAGAGCCGCATTTACTATGCTTATTGCCGGATGACCCTTGATTTCAATGATGTTAGAAATACGCACTTGTTTATTCTCAATATTTCCTGTATATTCCTTTTTAGTAAGCCCATTCAAATTAGGTACTTTATTTTCTGTGTTGACTCGATTGAGTACGGGATTTTTTTATAATTTTTTTGAACTAACAAATATCTCCTTGCAAAGCAGGAGATATTTGTTCAGTCCAAATCTATCCTATCTTTTGAGGTGGCAACCAAAAACATTTTCATTGTCACAATCCCTTCGGTGGTTTCAAAGATCGTGTACCTATTTTGTTTAGGAACTCCATCTTTAAGTTTAAAAACTAACTTGTCAAAAATGTAAAACCTATCAAAATGACACAAGTCAACTAAAATACTTTTCGTATTTATATAATTTTTACATTTGATTAAACGTGTTAATTATGCCTTTAGAATGTAATAGAGCTACTTCTGGGGGAAAGGGGAACTGGGGGATGTTTATAGAAAGAGATCCAAAGATTGTTGCGGCTGGTGTACCAAGTGCTCAGGCTACAGAAACTGTGGGCGCTGCACTGCAACATTACCTACTGAAAGATGAAGCAGACGCCCTATTGAGCGATGCTATTATCCCAACGCCCAAACCGCGACCGCTTCCACCGCTCAGACATCCAATGCCCATGGACATGAGGAATGCTGGCCCTGACGGACAAGTCGCTAGACTTATCAATCCACCAAATAAAACCAAATTCAAAACTCTAGTCACTGATTTCAAGGAATCCGTTTACACGTCTTATTGGATGAAAAATCTTGGACAGGTTAGAGATCCTGTGCCAATGTTACCAGAAGGCTTTGATAAATATACCACATTTGGCAAACCGACGCAGTATCATGGCCGACTGTATGATATAGTAATGCCGAAAGTGCCATTACCTGATAACACACCCCGGTCGAAACAAGCTGGCGTTCAGGTAGTTCGTAATTATTGTTCACCTCCTTACCGTTCAGATGTAACTTATGGCCACCGGACGACCGCTGACAAGCGAGGCACTCGCGGTCGATGTGCTGTCACTGACGATAGAATTATTCTTGGAAAATCTGAGATGGGAATAATCAGTTCAATAGATTCAAACTTTGCAGATGCTCACCAGCCCAGGATTGGACAAGTGTTAGCTCCGAATGATAACATTAGCCAGGTGCCCAAAGATTATTCTTTCGGCAAACTGCACCCTCCCGATAGTATAACAGAATGTATGTCTTTCTGTGGAATGAATAAAGAACTGGAGTTCTTTAGAAAATGCTTGAAACATCTCAACACTGTTCGCAAGGGTTTGACTACGCGTTTTTTACCAAATTTTTTCAATAATTTTTACTCAAGCCTTAAATATTACGACACTAATAAGTCAGGTTGGCTACCAAAGGAAATAGTTTATGATATCTGTGGTTCAAAGCTGATACGATTCGATCCAACATTAATGGAGCCTCTACTATCAATGTGGGGAGCATTTAACGGACGTGAAATTGATTACAAAATCTTTGTACGTGTTATTAACTACAGAATACCTTCGCCTGAAATCCCCAAAATACCCGATGTACCAGCGGACTGCCTTGATTTTCGTACTACTTATACAGAAATGGTTAAACCAGGACAATTACCGGACAAACGTCGAATGGCTGGTTTACCCTCAGGCAGATACTTCGATTTAGATTTTCCAATATCTCCTGAACGAATGTGTAAAGCTCACCGAATTTGTCTCCCGCAAGAGTCCGATGCTAAATCTGCTTTAAATCCAAGTGTGCTGACGCTTCTCTTTGTGTCACACCGTGATATGTATGAGAAAAGGGAACCGAACGTTATTAGATCAGTCTTCGAGGCAGCCGGAGAAAAGTTTACAGATGAATCTTTCAACGCTATCTGGGACAAGGCTTCAAAACTTCATTCACAAGGATGGGTGTGTTATGAAACATTTCGTCAGGCATTGGAAAACCGTACATATCCTGATTTCACTGGGAAAAGAAGAAAGATTGAACATCACTAATTGTATAAAATGTTTCTTTATTTTGGTATCGCGTGTATAATTATTTATCTACTAATTAAAGTATTTGTGATTTTCATTGGCATTTGATAAATATTATTAAGAATTATTAAACTTGCACATTTCTAATTCTCTAAATGTGTTTGGCAAAACAAATGTTTTTTTCGAGTTTATACTTATGCACCAATATTGCTATTGTTGCCATTCACAACATGGAAAAAACGATTTCCGTCGGGTCATTCAGTGTTACTGTAAAAAGCATTAGGTTTTCGTTTTTATTCTTGAAGGAATTCCTTCCACGCCTCTTGGTATTTGCCTTGAGGGTCGTACATAGCCACCAGTTCCTTCCAGATGTCAGGGTGATTTTTCTTCACTTCTTGAGCCAATACCTTGCCCATCTGTTTTTGTTTGTCCGTACATTTAGCACAACGAGTTTCCAAAGCTTCCGGAAGTTTGGCTGTAAAAAGAAAAATGGAAATTACTATTTCTATACAACCAGACAGACACCAACACTTAACACGGTTTATAAAAATAAACATTAGCAGCAATGCAAAAAGTGGTATGAAATATTGTTGCTCGCTATGATCATTATTTTGATTTACCATATGCTCAGAAATATCGTGTAAACATAATGGAAAACATGGCCCTTGATGCTGGCATTGCCATGGATCTTGCCCGGCAATAACATTGCAATAAAAAATATTACCATGCAGTGCTAGAGTCGTTGTAGGTACAAAAAGGAGGCTACCCTTATAGGCAATAAGGGCGAGCTTAAATCCTGAGCATAACGAGGGATGGTAAGACTCTCGAGCACAGTCCCTCGCTCGGCTTCAAGACTAAAGTCGAATGTGGAAAGGTATTTCAAAATAGCTACCGTGTTAAATAACACTCGGTAAATAAGCTTTTCTACTATGTTTACCTACTTAAACTAGTTTCCTTACCTTTAACTTCTTTTACTTCTGAAGTACAGGGTCCTTTGTTCAGCAAGCACTTCGCGTAAGATTGCAGTAATCTGTCATTATTTAGAACTTTTGAGACATCAAAGTCGTCGTTGACAGATTCGTACTTGTCTTGAGCAAGCACGCCGAGAGCGAAACAAAGGGTGAGTAGAACTACCTTCATGATTACTACAAAACAAGTGAACCTCGGACGAAGTCTAACAGCTGAGTGATTTCCTCATCGATACATCCTTTATTTATACGAACCCGATGCATTTTTTCTTAGAATAGACCACAGAATGACAAATATGTCAATACAAATTATGCATGGGCATATTATTACCAAGATAATTATCGGTTCAATGAAGATTGTTTTGTCGCATATTTAATGATCAAACGAGCAAGCGTTTAATGGAAACCTTTTATGACGTTCCTACCGAGACTTTTTTTTAGAAAAACGAGAGAAACTTCTGAGTGTTGCAGTAAGTCTTTATTATCTTAATTTAAACCTTACTTTAATATAAATTAAGACCAATTTGAAACTAATCTCATCTGCGCTGACAGGCAATTAAGCGCACAGTCCAAAACCACAGAGTCTAAAATTGGCAGGATTTTCCATAAATAACTTCTTAAATTACTTTGTATGAGATTGTTATTTATTTTTATCGACGGAAAAATCCATTGGGTAGATCGAACTTTGAGTTCACATACAAAACGGCAATTTAACATTACACCGTGCCAGTATACTGATATTAATTTCGCTTTTTTATTTAATTCAGTCAGTCATAAATGTAGAATGCGGCTACTGGGAAAATTATCTTACAAACAAAGACCAGAGAGAAACTCCAGGAACTGGACTTCGTACTCAGTAGTAGGGCTTTTAACCATACCTACTATTCCATGGAACTATGGCCAAATCCACAAATATGATACAAATAATAACAATATTCGAGGATGTTATAGTCTTTTGTATCTTTTTAATCACTGTCTATTTTTTAACTGTAACTTTGCATAGAAGAAACGTTCTTCTATAAAATTTTAAATATTATAAATAATCTTACAACAATAATTTCTTACTAGACTACCAATAATTTTAATAAATAATACATCTTTCAACATAAAAGTACCACCAAACTAGTATTCCTGACAGAAAAGACCAGTTCACAACGCATTGGTTTGGCGAAAACCTTTACACAAATACTACTGTTAAAGTTATTTCTGGGGATCTAGATGGTCTTTGGCTAATTGCCAGTTACTAAGAAGGTGTACAGGGCATCTCTGTTGGACCGGTCAGGGTTGTACTTGTCGAGCAGTTCCAAGAAACGAGGTTCGCTCTTGGACCTGATGCCGAGGAGCAGGGTACGGACGATCGTCTTCTGTTTAGCATTGCAGCGACCGCAGGCGGTGGATAATGTCTCTGGCAGGACACCTGGAATGAAAGGGAATAAAGAATAAGAAACATAAAGAGGTTATTCAGTGTTACATCCTGGCCACATCAAAATTCTCGCAGGAAAATGTCTAAAACATTTTCTATTTGTTATCAGTTTTTTTTTTGTACAGAAATTATCTGTATTTTCAATGCTTTTTATTTAATCTCACTTATCCCGCGTCTGTAATCCTCTTAAGTTTTTGACCCATTCCCGTTTTCTTAGGCTGTTGCACACATAACGTATATCATGAGACAATATTGTGATGACATGAAGCTAGATATGAAGATAGAAGACGTAAAATATCAATGAAGAGACAGGAAAACGAATATAGCTGATTGAATTAAAGATGGACTTTCAATTAGATTTTTTATTATTTTATTGCATCTGGCGGCAATTTCTTTGAAATTCTTAGGCGGCAGTTTCTTGAACGTGATTAGATTACACAACAGGAATTGATTTCAATTCAGTTATTTACGGCTAATGTTATGTAAACAAATACTTTGAGGTACCTACTTAGTTAACAAACGTTTTTAGAATTTTAATGGACTTCAAGTTTTCCTATAATCAGTTAATCAATAAACGTAATCATTATTCATAATAAATTATTTCTCAAAGCCAACGTTGTCAAATCTTGGTAATAAAAACATTTGACAATGACTTAATGAGACTTTCTTGAAACGCATAGGGCAAAATGAAAAAACTTTACCCTTAGCACGTCTTTTCACTCTTTGCGGCCCTTCGTACACAAGGCGACTCAAATTTCCGATACCTCAAGACTTTAACATCCATTGACGCGTGCCTGTGAACGAATCTCTATGGAATTGTATTGCGATAGTCACTTGGATACCGAAGTCGTAAGGTATCGGAGACTGGCGTCGCCTTGTGTGCGAAGGGGCTTACTTTACAGCGTCTTTCCAGTATTTACAGCGTTTCTTGTATTAAAAATGGAACAGCGCCTCTGGTGTGCGAAGAAGGAACTAATTTTTTCCTTGAAAATTGACAATTTGAAATTGTCAAGGTTCCAGTTTTCTTTACGTCTCAAATACTGAAAACTCGTGCTGAGGGTACTGTACCCTTAACTTTGGTTAATTTACGAATCTCCTCATTTCTGATTTGATCATGCAGAGTGATTAAGAATATAGCCTTCTCCATAGCTCGTTGGGCTATCTTGAAATTAATAATGAGGCCCATAGTGACAGTCCATGCGGACACCAATGATATTATAAATGAATCGATACGTTACCTACATGTCTTTCTTTCTTAAAAACGGTACACTAACGCACACATGAATAACTAAATATTGCAATAGCACACTACATCACGATTAGTAGCTAAAGTAGAATGGCATCGCAAGTGAAAAAGAGAAAAATATAGTCAAGGTTTGTCAATTGACCACATTTGAGCGCGTCACATTCTGAGCGCGTACCTTATTACTTATAATATCATTGCCGGACACGACAACGATATGTAAATAGTTTTTTTCATTTATTTATAACTATTATTACATTTATTTATAACTGTTTATTATTATATTATAAATAGGATTATTTATTTTTATGCACCCTGTCATGTTTTCGCTAGTTGACTGATAGAGGGTGTGTCAGGCATTAGGTCCGTTATGTGTTGTCTATGAACGTTATGTGTTGTATGATATTTTAAGTAAATAAATAACTAAACTTACGTTTAAAGTTCTTCCCGTCCCTAGTACAGGGTCCTTTGTCCATGACGCACTTGTAGTAGGCTAATAGGATCCTGTCATTCTGGATAACGGCATCTGCGTTGAAGTTCTCATAGCGGTTCGGACCTTGTGAGTAGCAGGATGCCACCACCGTCAGCAGGCACAGACATAACAGCCAGTTCCTCATCTTTGTTGGGTATCTGGTAAGAGACAATTGAAATAAAATAAGTATTTCATTCAGGCAGAAGAATCGTGTGCTTAACTTTTCTTTTACCCCACCTCTAAGGATGACTAAATATATAACATTTGGGGCCACTTTTAAATCAGACGATCGGCGACAACGCGACAATTAAAACAATAAGAAAATTTTAAAATGAAGTCCATTTCTTATCAGACTCATACTTATTAAATGAAAAGCGATGGTAAATGGCAACTGATGGAGGTATTCCACGAAGGGCACCTGGCAACTGCGAAAAATTTTGACAGGAGCCTTATGTCTAATAAATAAGGTGCAAGTAGGTGCTAGTGTCAGCGGGTGCCTTTCGTGATGCACTCACTGATGGACTAAAGTTTAAAGAAATCTATACGACCAAAAACAAACATGACGTAGAATAAGTATGGCTACAGACAAAAGTCTTTAATACTAAAACAATAAATCATGGTATTTCAGGAAGATATTTGCTAATAAGACATCTTAAAATGATCCTGTTTACATCATTAACTCCGAAGATTATCACGGTTAAAAATTATTGTCTAAAACCGGTTACCACTGCCCCCTCCGAAGTTAAGGATTGCTTTGGCGATCAATAGCCATGAGATAAGTAGGTTTATGTTACAATCAAAACCGTTAATCCGTCGAAACCGGTTTAGAAATATATCCTTCGTTCCTCTCAAGAATGAAGTTAGATCTCTAACTCCTTTGTTGCGTACGAGATATAAGCGGGAGATGTTCGCGGTAGTTGGGTGACAAATAAAATACCGAGTTTATGCCGTGCCTTTCAAAAAGATTGAGAAAAGGCTAGGGTTTATACGACACCTTTAATTATGAAACACCTTAAAACATAACGTTTATATTTCACCATCTGTTGCCACTTGGGTCTAGGGACTAGCTTAAAAAACGAAAACATATCATGACCCTGGATCAAGAAGAGCCACCCGGCTCGGCTTCACACAGTGCGAGAGGAGCCTCATTTCACGATTTTACGACCCCAGAAAAAAAGAATTAATCGTATTTTAATTTTTAGGTAATGGAGCGTCTTAACAGCATCATCGGGGCCCAAACTAGACTCGGTGACTGCTACTAAGAAATGGACAATCCCAATATAGCTAATGTTAGGTATTAAACTGGCTTAAATTTCCGACCCGGAAATATAAGCCAGGAACTCTCAGCAATCCGGCTTTTGATTACCAGATCATAAAACCTAAGTATCAATCTAATCTAGATAGAAACAGGAAATACCGTACACTAAGTTTTACCGTTCGGCAAACTGTTTATTGAACACAAATGCTGCGCGTGCAAAATACCGAATTGGGACCAAAGAAAGTTACGAGTCACTAGAAACAATTGTGTACAATCTATCAAGGTCACAAGACGAGCACAGTACAGTCTCACTTTCGCGTGTTATACTGGAACAAATAGAAAAACATTGTATCGGCCGCAAACAACAGCTGCTACAAAATCTTTCGTTTTAAGAAGAACTTGGTGATACTTCGATAGATGTACATAATAATTTATATACACGTTAAATACCTAAATAATTAAATATTTACTTAACAAATAAGAAAAAAAAATATCTTACTAGACAAAAGAATTTAGAATTCCATTATCGTCTAAAAGAAACAAAAGCTTTTTTGCGGGGAGAAAAATTCGACTGCGAGTAAAAGCTCTAATCTGTGTTCTTCTGGATAAGACCATCAGAACGCCTTACTGACTAGGCTATCGCAGTACTCATAGATATAATAAAGAAGGCAGTACTAGTCGTTGAGGTCGTCTTTCATTCCCTTGTTTAAACATCTTGTATCATCAAAAGAGGTTTGGCACTTCCAAATAGATGCCGAAGATGACGGATATATAGACATAAAAGCTAGATATAAAGCTACATTGTCAACGAGTGACATGAACCATATATGTTTTTCAAACAACAATAGGGAAAAAACTTAGGTCAATTTGGATGTAATCCCTTGGGTAAGGCTACAGAACAGATGTGTTCTGTGGGTTAGGCAGACACATAGTCACTACTGCCCTAAAACAAGTCTTTCTAAGCTTTCAGGATTACAGGCGTAATGTAACACCACATTATTTACATTTGAAAAGTGTTATAACAATGAGACAAAATGGAAGATTATAGTGCAGGGTTTTTCAACCTGTGGGTCGCGACCCCCTGGGGGGTCGCGAAGCCTCTTCAGGGGGGTCGCGACGCTTCTAGGGGATTTGGAAAAGATTGAAAAACCTACAGCATTCAAAAAAAAAAATTAAAAGATATATTATGGCGCTCCATCACCGCGAGCATTTACCTGAATCACCTGAATGTAATGTTACAAATTCGAGCATTTCATTGGTGAGGTAGAACTTACTAACATGAAAATGAGTAACTGTGTTGGATTGAATACTTATTTGTCACAAAAAAAAAATTAGGTAAGTACTTAAAAAAATCCAACTAGTAGGGGGGTCGCGAAATATTTTTTCATACTAAAGGGATCGTGCCATGAAAAAGGTTGAAAAACCCTGTTATAGTGCATCGAACAAAAAAAGAAGCACACAAATCTGACAAGAAACCTCGGAGTGATCAGTATACATAACAAAAAATCGAAGTGGGCTTAAAATAATGAATATACTAATAATCTACTTATTCGTAAGACCAAAAATATCACGTTACTTGGTTAAGAGGAATCCAAAAAGCTTTCGACTTATGGTTGAGACAGGACAAAAAAATACAACATGATTCATCATTTTATGAGGAAGAAATTCTAACCTAAAGGCTTCGAACCGTCTCGACGAATATCCAAAATCATAAAATTATGTATATTTTAAGTAAAGCAAAAGCTTTGTACCATTTCTAAGTTCATTTCTTCTAAATGACGCAGATAGAGGAATATGATTTATTAAAACTTATACTAGTATAGATAAACTCTAACTACCGGCGTAAATTCCGGATACGGTGGCTTGAACACAAAGATTAACGTACAATATTATTTTTATCACAATCAGATACTAAACAAAAACAAGCGTATTGATAATAATCTTGATAAATAAGAAACATATCCCGGCAATGTAAACACGGAAAAACCGCAACCAAACTAACACGTTTCTAAGTTAAACTGCGCGCGCGCACGTCCGCTCACTTTCACGCCACTTTCTAAGAAGCTTTTTATAACAAAAAATACTCACCAAAGAAAGTCTTGAAAGTGCTGCTCTTGCGGCGTCTGCTGTCGCAATGGTAGCTTGTCTACTTACGGACCCCTGTCGTAGTCCCCAGTCCCCGTGGCTCCGTAGTGGGCGGGGTGCAAGCACTTAAACCTGTCGGCCCGGGGTCGATGTAACGGGTCGCATACTAAACACGATCAAGAAAGCAGCGCCCGCGCAACGGCGCCACAAATAAACATATTCAGTGCAATGGCTTTGATCTTGTCCGTGTTAGACAAGTGTATTATTTTTGTATGTACATCTTTATAATATAGAGGCAGACCTAAACTCTTTTCTAATATGGAGTCCTAGACTTCTAAAAGGAGAAGGTTCATGTCCGATTACCAAAATTTGACCGGACTGCCGGCGTCTCGTCGGAACCTTACAAGAAAAGGACATTGATGTTACCGTTTCCAGAACAAGTATTGGATGCAAACATTCCAGTTATGTTTAGTACTTTTTACAGATCCAGGTCTTTTATTTTTGTTTAGAGGTCAATAACTTTTTAAATGTTTGAGGTGGGTATAAAAATAAAATTAAACAAAATACACTTGAGGTCTTCGCACATTATACAGAGTCGACGTCTTTACTCACACAGTAAAGTATTGAAACTTGAGGTTTTTTGAGAAAAAGTACTTAGAATTTTTTTTTTTTTTATTTATGAACGAAAACAATACAAATTTTGGTATTACATTACAAAATCGCCAAACTGTTACGTTTGATGGCGAGAGGCGAATGTGACTATAAGTGTTGGCAGGTTCTTATTTCAATATGTAATTTTATACTCAATCTAAAAAAGGGGCTTACGCCTGAATCTAGCCAAGCGCAAAAGTGAGCCTTACAATGGAGCTAGCTCATTCAGAAGGAACTGGAAATCTTGCGCACCGATAGAACAAAAATTGTTTGACCCCGGACTCCGACAGGATGGTGGACTCAAGCTAGACGACCGTGGTGAGGCAGATTACTGCAAGTGGGATATGTTAGCCGTCACCGTAGGTTACAGAGTGGCTGTGGTGCCGTGGTCCAGGTTGGACCTAGGGGTGGATCTCACTCACTTCACAAATGTGAAGCAGCTTTAGCAGTCAGACTTGTATTGACTAAAATCCACGGTGTCCTTCAATCCAATTACGTTTCGGGGCCAAAGTTACCTGATAAGACAGTTCCACAATCCCAACAGACTTATGTTGATATAAATAGGAGTATCATGCAGATATTCTGAATCAATTCTTACAATGTACTCATTATCATGAATACAAATCTTGGCCCACCAACCTAGCCAACAACGGCACATGAACAAAATAACTAAATGTATCTAGAGAAGCCTAGAGAACGCTGCCGGGACGACTTCCAGCCATCAGTTGTTTGATAACGACAATGGTAAAAAAAAGTTTAAAAGGTGTTTAATCAAATAACTCGCCCTTATATGCGTTTATACGTAATCAACCAGATAAAAATGCACAAAGAAAAGAATGGAAAGTTATAGATATACGATGTTTTTAAAACAAAACTTTGTCCCACGCTAAACTTCTTCCTGTTTCGTGGATGCGTTTACAAAAAACTCACATACAGAAACAAACCAGACCCGGAACAACTACGGGGATTGCAACATGTCTTTCCCTAGCAGTAGAATATTTTTTTTTAAATGAGCCATTGTGTGAAGCCTCAAAATCTAAGTAAGTCTTTTTTTCGGTGAATATTCCATTTCGAACTAATGTCACACCTCCACTTCAGCAGTTTTGGTAGACCAAGTGATATCTAGGGGAGATGGTAGTCACCTTCAATATCTTTAGTTTAATTCCCATTAAAATCGGGTACTTATGCGGGCAACGAATATAGCAACTCGCCGCCTGACCATGGACCAATGCCCGAGTCGCCGCGACGGCGCGTTATGTTACACGCGCGTCTCAAAGAGTGTCAGCAAGATGAGGGGTTCCCCCTTTACATGGCCAAAGCCTGCCGGGGTCACGGGACTTATCTCATTAGCGTGATCCTGAGGTAAATGGCTATTGAAGGACACCGTGGATTTCCGTCAGTACAAGTCTGATAATCCCTCCCGCACTGCCCTGGATGGGAGGACTCATTTGATGATTTTACAACGATAAAAAAGACCCATTTGAATGGTTCAAATCTCAGGTATAAATACAGACTTCAAGCTACTTAAAAATTCTGATACAATAACCCATATACCACTGAATCTATGCTGAATCGACTGGTAGGTAATGGTGTAGAAATGTAAGATTTGAGCATTTACATGTTGCGCCTGTCTTTTGTTAATACTATCGTTTTGTAATCGTGCTTAGTTGCTATTGAAATTAGTAGTGTAACTTACGGACGGCATTTTTCTTTTCAAATTAGTCATGAGGCGTCATCAATGTCATCACACTTCTAAGCAAAGTCTGTAACTATCTTTCTAAGTATTATTTTCAATCCTAGTCATCTCGCCACCTTTTTTTTGGGCCGCCCTCGACGGTGTCCTCTACCTTCAGGTATTGCGTGGATAGTTTTAAATAAAAATTGGATTTAAACAAAAGATTATACAACTTTAGACCTCATAACATGACGCACGAAGGCTTTTCAATACGATAATTGTCAGCATGATTCCAAAGGACCTTTGCATCAAATCATACTCTCAAATAAGTCTCATTGATTTTCCACCACGGTTACATTGAACTTCTATTTGCGTTGATACGCCAACCTTGATTACCATCCCGTATTAATAAAACCATGATGATCATTTTCCGATCGTCTGAGCGATTTGTTGTACTTAATTTCCTTTACATATAATGTCATATCATCGTATTTATAATATCCACCACAGAATTGTCACCAAGGTCAATGTTAGTACCTATCGTGATATCGGGTAATTAGATCTTGTGAAATTATATAAAAATACCGACCAAGTGAATGTCGGACCACGAAAATTGAGGGTTCCGAACAGAAACATATACCTACCTAAATTTTTCATTCTTAAATCACCTTGACTCCGAATAAAACCTTTGCAAGATTTTGTCAATCTCAAAATTAGTTAAACGTTTATCTTATCATGGTTCTTTTATAAAAACAAAAGTTATCCCTGGGGTTCCAACTGAAGGCATGCCCATTCACCCAAAATAGAAAGAAGTCAAATCAAAATATTTATTTATTTGGGATCCATTAAAATGCGCCATTACTTTTTCAAACGTTATTACAGACAGACGGATAAATTATGATCAAATAATAAGTGACCAGTACCCCTAGCACGAGTTTTCACTATTTTACTTTACAGAGTTTTTCCAGTATTTACAGCGTTTCTTGTATGAAAATATGGAACAGCGCCTCTGGTGTGCGAAGAAGGAACCAATTTTTTCCTAGAAAATTGTCAATTTGAAGTCGTCAAAGTTCCAGTTTACTTTACGTCTCAAATACTGAAAACTCGTGCTGACGGTACTGTTATGCCATCTGACTACGGAATCCTAAAAACGATATTAGTACTAGACAATGCCAAATTTAATATTTTTGGGAATTACAATAATTGTTTGTATCCGTACTGTTTGGTATAAAATGTAGCTCATGATTCTTCAGGCATTGAGTACATCGCAGAGCTACAGGACAATACAGGAGAATCTTGGTAAGCTCTGAACTTTTTTTTAAACTCTACTACTACTTACTTTCTAACTAATACTTTTGTTTTCCTTTGATGTTACGTTATGTTTGCTTTTCTTTTCTTCTATTCCTAAAATAGTAGCTAGAATCCGCTTGACGAGGAAAATAGGGTTTCTTTAGTTAAGAGTGCTCTCATCAGGGCCTCTTGTCTCCCTACCACCATCCTGCCTGAGTCCAGTGCCAAACAGTTTTTTTCAGTTCAGCTCATTCTGGATAAGCTTGTTCTATCTTAAGGCCTCATCCTTACTTCTGGGCTAAATTGAGGCCAAGAACAAACCCATTTTGAGTAAAAGAAAAAGTTCAGACTCATTTCGTTGGTGTATCAAATATGTGACACTCTCCCAACCCAATCAAATTAAACCTACAACTTTTTTTCATAAAGTTAAAAATCTGTTAAAGAATCTCGACAGATTGAGGTAGATAGAGGTAGTGGTGGGCTGACGTCTGTATAATAGGCGAGAATGTTGCAACAGCAATAAAGCAGGCATTAATCCATACCATCCAGGCGCACCCACTAGACTATTCTATTAGAATATTATATTTAAGCATTTTTGGACCTATCCTATTTCAGAATCGACTCAACATGAACGCCCTACTGGTAGCTGTGTTTGCCGTTGTCCTGGTCGCACCCAGTGCACTGGCCTACGATGAAATGTACGACAAGATTGATGTCGACAAGATTCTGGCTGATGACGCGCTGTTCACTGCTTATATTGACTGCATGCTGGATAAAGGTCCCTGTTCCGTTGAGCATTCGGCTGACTTTAGAAGTAAGTAAAGAAAAAATATATATTGAACTCACACAACAGTTACATACAATACACAAAACAAAATTGTAATTTAGCAATTCTGTTCGTAATATTTTAATGTCTTTGCTAATTTACGGGTTTCCTATTGGAGCCAAATAGTAACAGTAAAAATAAACAATTTAATCAAAATTTTAAGTTTATTAAACTAAGAAAAATAAGTTGACTGACTGCGATGCCTTAGCAAACCATTGTTCAGTAAGTCTAAGTTCAAATGTGCCTATTTCGTAGGCGCTGTTGGAACAAATTGACACCTAGTGCGTAGAATTCGACTGTCCTTGGTGGGTCTCGGAACTGACCAAACGCCCTTGACATTTTTTACGTTATTAGGTTCAAGGGCCACGGTGGGTAATCCATGAACGTCCCTTGAAGAGACTGTCTGACTAAAAATGACTAAAATCATAAGCCACATCATTCGAAGGTTGACGCTATGAATTCATGTTATCATATTTTCTAACAACTCAAAATGTGTTATTTTCAGAGCTACTCCCGGAAGTTATAGCGACAGCATGCGCAAAATGCACACCCATCCAGAGAACAAACGTCAGGAAGACTGTAAAGGCCCTTAGCGAGAAGAAACCTGATGACTTCGCCCAGTTCCGCACCAAGTTCGACCCCAAAGGAGAATATGAGAAGGACTTCTCCGCTTTCGTCGTTGGAACTGACTAAAGATGTTGAGACCACCGGAATTTTTGTTGCCCTCAGAGAAATTTGGCTCATTTTGTTAACTGGACTGATTTTAAACTATGTGGAGCATTACAATAGATAATATTAAAGTTGCAAGTTTTATTATGTCTTTTTGTCTTATTATACAATCCAGACGATCAAATATTCAGAGCTAAACAAAACTGAAGCGGACTCAAACTGTTACCCTGAAGTAAAGTCATTCGATCATTATCCTATCCTTTCCCCTGAATAGATCCTGAGAATCGAGGAACTCTCCTCTATTACTCAATAAGTACTCGACGCGGGGAAGGTGCACAAGTATCACGGGCTCTCTAAGCTGGTTACCGTGACCATAGGATGTAAAGGGTAATCGAAGAAACACGATAGACTTTTAGTAATTGACAATCTTTTCTGCTCCTCCCAGGGTACAAAGACTCAATTGATGATTTTACAACACCAAAAAAAGGGAAAGTGTACACCATTGCTACTCTGTAATACTCCTTAGAGCCAGCTTATTATCTCTTATTCCTCATCTATTGACTGCACTATACGGAGAAGAATGGACAAGAAACTCCATGATACAAGATTGATAGGGCCCCCTACTGTCGATATGAGGCGACTACGGAGACAAACTGTAAACACTTGTTCTGAAATAATGACAGAGGAGACTCTCGATACGAATCTCAAGATACCTAGTCACCAGTAAGATAGATGGCACTGTTTACAAGACGCGTAAAGAATCAAGTCACACCAAAACGCCACGCTGCACGTACATCTAAATAGAGTTATTCAAAATCTAACTCTGTTTACTACACGAAAAGATATACGTTAGCCTGCAGTATCGCTGCGTCATTTGGTATGAACCGTAACGCCGAATATCTCCTTTAAATTATCTCCTTTCCCTAATTAGCTCCTTAAAACATGTAAGGCCACTTGTTCAATCAATAGATAAACTAACTGTTGTTTAAATCCCATACATTCTTTAAGAAATGGTTAAAAATGATGAAAAAATACCTACTTTATCAACCGGTAAGTTTCCTGCTTTGATTATAATCAAAGGTTTCCTGGTAAAAACGAGCCAAGTCATGACATTTTTATGATTTTGAAAAGAAAGGATCGAATAAAATCTAAAAATAAAATAAATAACATACTTTTCACTACCAATCTTCCAATGAAGATAAATCTGCAGGCTTCTATTCGCAGTGGATTTCTGTATAGCGAGGCACTGAAGACAGATAGGAGATAAAACATTATTTTATTGATGACATACCTACGGTCTTGGTCGGTCTTGTGCCCTCCTAGGTATAAGTGATAATTTTACAGGTCGACGGTGAAAATTCCTTCTTCTCGATCCAAAATGATAAAGAAAAATCTACATTTCTATGGTTCAGAGTCTATCTGAACACACACTGTGTTTCACAGTATATGCCTGGTTAATAAAGGGATCGCTTTAGCATTAAGACCGCCCATTGTATAACCCTATTTATAAGATTTATCCGTAAATACCAGTATTTTTTATGGTATGCATAATAAAGAGTCTGCTATCTATTTATGTTTAATACAGTGTTCTGAGTTAAAATATCGTTAGCAGGATATGAACCTGCCACAGATTCATATTTTGCCTACGATCTAATCTTTCACAAATAATCAAAGCTATAAAAACCGTTTGAAAATATTTATTTTAGTATTTTGCTTGAGGCAGCAATGAGGAGCTGTAAAGACAATGTTGTATAATTATATTGTATCAGCATTTTGAACACTTAGAACGTGACCAATTAAGGGGCATGCTACCGACGGGAAATGGTTAGAATTAATTAGCAAACCTAATTCTTCCATATCATTTAATTTTCAAAATAGCGGTCACACACATAAGACTTTTATTATAAAACTTCTAGAGTGTTATGTTTTATTTTAGTTAGCTTAACCGTTGTCAGCTGATTCACCACCATTTAATCCGAAAATTATTCCACGTGAATTTAATACCGGGATATACGGTATCCTACTCCGGACTAAAACCAGCGTTTGGGCCAAATTTCACCGAAAAAAAAGTGATTGATTGATTGATTAATAAACATCATAAATAGTAGCAGTAGTAAAAAGTAGTAAATATTATAAAATAAATATCATAAAAATCAATGTAGCCGTTTAAAAATGAGGAGCCCATAAACTTATTAAAGAGCAGTTCATGAGGGTTCCGAGTGCACGTCTCCTTTTTCAGAAAATCTCCCGGCATCTGGTCGAACATAGGGCTGACTTTTTCTTTAGCCAAAGAATTAGCATTTCCTTTCAACGTGGCAATGTTGCCAATATCCTGGGCACGTTCTCGGATGACAGCGATACCGAGGAGTAGGTACTTTGACGCCTAAATGTTCTCAATGTTATTCATTTTATTTATTTATTTTTTTATTACTTAAGTCTACTCTTTTTAATAAGTATTTAGTTTTTTTTTTTTAATATTTAGTCTGTAACTTTAATCTAAGTATTAAGTCAAAAATTATATCAAATAAATATTGTCTCGTTCGATCCGCAAAAAAGAGGAGTGCCCTTAATTTCTGCGTACATTTGCGCATGTGCCGAAAGTAAAACCGATCTTAGACACGATGATATGATTCAGTATGTATGTATTCATTTTGTGATCAGACGTTTAACGTAGAGGTTAGCCAAGCAATTATTGCACAAACTGAACTTCAATATTCAGCTTTTAATGTTCAAATTTGAAATGGGTTAGGCATCACCCTTAGCTACGTTGAACGCATGAAAAAGGTGATAACACAGTATTTATGTACAGAATCTCTTGTGCCATCAAAAATGATACACCCCAGATTAATGCTGCTGATATTGGTAATGTATAACACTTTTTTTCCTTACTTTATGTACAGGGTTATTCAAGTATAAGTTATTTATAAGTTTGTATTAATACGAGAAAATAAATAATAATAAAAAAAAAAATTGTACGGAGTTTACGAAGGAGAGCTGGGGTGCGTTTAAGTCAACCATCCAGATAAAAATTAAACTAACGAGAGTTCGCTGAACGGAGCCATAGGTTTAACTGTCAAATTCAATTGACAGCTCAGCTTGTTATTAATTATTCTCATTTTTTTCAAATCTTATTTACTTGTCACACACAAATAAAGTTCACGGAGGTGATAAAATAAGTACTTGTTACAAATATTTGTTTCTAGAGAGTGAATCACAGAGTGAATTGAGCAAACAGCTTCATGTCAAAGTCAATCTGACAGCAGGATAAAATTTAGCGAGGTAAAAAGGTCGCTAAGATTTATCCTAGTAGGCGAAAACTTATGTCAGCGGGCGACCGTGAACGGGGCATATAAAATTTTAGTCGGTGTAATTTTTCACCTCTCGGTGTACTTGAACGGGGTGTTTAACGTTTAGTCCGTATAAATTTTAAACTGGATGGTTGACTTAAACGCACCCTTGGATTTGTTTTCTTTTAGACTCGATGTCTCCAAAACATTCCAGTTTGGACCTTATATTGTTGGAGTTAAAATTGCTGATTAGTTGCAACAATTTAGTTAAACACACATTTCATAAAGATTTACTAGCTTTTTTCCGCTTTTATCCGGAGGGTTGGATTATATTACAGAAACGGGATAAAAGAAGTGTTTTAATGTCACACACTTGATTATACAAAACTAAACAACAACAGGATACATTTTTTTTAATGTCTTAGTCCACAAAATTGTGATGGACAATACGGTGTCCTTTATTGACAGATACCCTTGGTCAGGGTTTTTTTTTTTATTTACCATATCCACGATTCGAGAGATTTGAGTGATCATAGTGGATAAAGCTAATGTTATTGTAACTATTGTTGTTTATGTATTATTAGGTAAATCGTTTTGCTTTATTGCATCTATATATATAAAAATGAAACCCGTTTTCCGTTGTCACGCCATAACATGAAAACGGCTTGACCGATTCGGATGCTTATTTTTTTGTTGTGTTTGTAACCATCGGGACCGGGTTTTAGACCGGGTCCTCCACCCGTGCGAAGCCGGGACGGGCCGCTAGTACTTAATAATATTGTAGCAAATAGGTACCTACATGATTTTTTCAAACCAATTTTGCAACGTTTGAATTTTAAACTGGGTCTCTGGTCTGTAGGCATGTCATTTTCAAGGTTTCTCACTTTTACTTCATTTTAGCAAATCATGCAGGTTTTTCTGGGTAAGAAAAGACATTTGCAACTTTGTATTTTCTTTTCTTTGTATGCCTGTTGGTCTAGTGGTTAGTGACCCTGACTGCTATGCCGAGTGTCGTGGGTTCGATTCCAACCCAGGACAAATGTTTGTGTGATGAGCATGATCATTTGTTCTGTGTCTGGGTGTAATTTATCTATAATATGTATGTATTTAGAAATAAATAAGCATGTTTATCAGTTGTCTAGTACCCATAACACAAGCTCTGCTTAGTTTGGGACTAGATGGCGTTGTGTGATAGTTGTGGAATATTATTATTAAAGAAAAAAAAAACTTAAGTAAAACAGTTTGATGAATGGTACGATCGCAAAGATTTGGGTTGATTTCTTAAATTTTTTATAAAACCGAGATAATTGGTCCAGTTAGGTACTCTAGTTTCGAGAATGAATTGATATTTCATTTATTTGAAACAATTTATTTTATTCGTCTATCTATTCTATACTAAGGGATCTTTGGTCGCTTGACCCCGCTCTGGCGGGGCCCGCGGGTCCAAACGACCAAATGCAAGCATGTTGGCCATGCAAGCATGTCTGCATGCGATTGTTATCAAAAGCAAAGTGTTATCAGAGATTTAGGGGATAGATACATGACTATATTAATAAGAAAAAAAAATTGGATCTTCCTGAGTGAAGTGGAGTGATAGGAACTATTGTAGGGAAGAGGGTTTTTGAGTAATAGACTGTTTTAGTTTCTTTTTCATCATGTTATATTCGGCCACGGTAACGTGTAACCAGATGGTAGGCTCTCAGTAGGGTCGATGAAACCGACAGGTGGCTTAAAGAACTCTAGCCGAACCTCACATCTTGTTGTCTAGGGCCCTAGGCGTTTCCACCAGCCAAGCTTTTACAATTTTTAGTCTCTGGGGCAACGAGACCAGTGCCGGTCCTACTAACATTTTCAACCGGAGCGAGGACTAAAAATGGCGCCCCTCTAAAAAAAAATTTAAGCAGTAGGTATTTATTTTCAACCAGAAAAAGCAATGGGTTCAAATTATTATTAAAAGTTTGGTTAACCTAATCAAATCTAATGATTTTTTAGCAATAATATAAAAATAACCTTCAATAGCTACTTTCCTAGGGTTTTTTCAGAGGCACGGTGGCGGCGCGGTAGCGACCGTATACACAGCCTAGAGGCGCGGTGGCGACGCGTTAGCGACCGGGTACACAGCCTAGAGGCGCGGTGGCGACCGTATACACAGCCTAGAGGCGCGGTGGCGACACGTTAGCGCCCGGGCACACAGCCTAGAGGCGCGGTGGCGACCGTATACACGGCCTAGAGGCGCGGTAGCGACCGTATACACAGCCTAGAGGCGCGGTAGCGACCGTATACACAGCCTAGAGGCGCGGTGGCGACGCGTTAGCGACCGGGTACACAGCTTAGAGGCGCGGTGGCGACCGGGTACACAGCCTAGAGGCGCGGTGGCGACCGTATACACGGCCTAGAGGCGCGGTAGTAGCGACCGTATGCACAGCCTAGAGGCGCGGTGGCGGCGCGGTAGCGACCGTATACACAGCCTAGAGGCGCGGTGGCGACGCGTTAGCGACCGTATACACAGCCTAGAGGCGCGGTGGCGACCGTATACACAGCCAAGAGGCGCGGTGGCGTCCGGATACACAGCCTAGAGGCGCGGTAGCGGCGCGTTAGCGACCGGATACACAGCCTAGAGGCGCGGTGGCGGCGCAATAGGGACTGGTTACACAGCCTAGAGGCGCGGTGGCGGCGCGGTAGCGACCGTATGCACCGCCTAGTAGTGTACATAAGCGCTTACGCGACTCGCACGTTCGATCGAGCGTCTTTTGTTTCAAGTTTTGGATCATTTTGGCGCCCCCCCTTAGAAGGCGCCCGGTGCGGTCGCACCGCTCACACCGCCCTAGGACCGGCCCTGAACGAGACATACCCGTACATCGGATGGCGTGAGCCAGCTTGTAGCTTCAACCTTTCGACGCGACTGGCTATAAGCATTCTTACTTTTGGGGGCGCAATCCCAGCTTTCGTACTCGGGGTAGGTTTAAAGCAGCCACTAACAATCCGGTTGATTCCGAGTAATCCGGTCGGTTTGATTGGTGGAATGAAGTAAACATTTTCAGAATGTAGAATCTTTGGAACTACTGATCTGATATCAATTCCTTTGAAAGTATACATGTATGTACTTGTGCTAATCTTAGAATGAAAATATTCAGTAGTCTATACTTAAACATTATAAAGAGATTTTTTTCAACGATAGCTAAGCCAAATCAAACACATACTAAAATGTTCTATGATTTTCTTTTCAGGCAATAATCCAAATCTTAGCAACAGCAGAATCATATGAGAAGACGCGATTCAAAAGATCTTGGGAACTCGACAGTGATGGTATTGTCAAACCTACAGGTTGCTGGGGAAAATTTAAGTACTACTGTTGTTGTGTCTACTATTATATTAAGGGTTTACTACTTAAAATAAGTCCCTGGCATTCATTACCATGGGGTATGACTTTAGCTTACTATGCTAAGAGTAACGCAGCTGCGAAAGTTTTGGGGTGAAAAGGTAGTAATGTCTGTTTAACATATAATGTGTACAGTTTTATTTTTATTACCCTTACATAGTATCTTTCAATGAATGTATTGTTTTGGTCAATAAACGCTTTCTATGTTTTTATTTTGTTTCATTTACCTCCTTGGTTAAGTTGAACCAGATTTAATAAATAAATGTAATTCTTCCTTTGTTCAAGCCACTCTTTGTGAAAGACTGGACCAGGTGTGGATATCCATTGAGCATAAATTAATATACAACGATTATCACAAGGCAACCATGATACAAGATTTAGGTTTCGTGTATATTGTAATAACAAGAGCATAAGAACAAAATAAAAGTTCACAAACAGACAATTCGGACGAGATTATGCAGATAACCTATTTGTGCGTAATCTCGTCTCCCCAGGCCTTGATGATGGTCCAGCTATCACATTTTTTTAGAAGTTGTAAAGAATAATACCACGGGCTGTGTGCTCTTGGAAGCATAGAATTTTATGGGACGTGACGAGGTATCTGAAATTCTAAGCGAACGTAGTGGAGGGCAGAATCTAGTGCTATTATAATTGCAAAAGGCGCCAGAGTTCACAGACATTCTCTATCTCCTGCATGTTTTCACAATTACCCAACTGGATGTCAAACTTCGCTATTATTTAGATACATTTTACACTAGGGCCACACTAACGAGAAAGGGCGTAAATTATTATCATGTGAATAGACTTTGACTATCGCAAAAATCAACGGAAAATGCCGGTAGTTTGGCCCGACCATATCACTGATAGAAATGCCGATTATCAGACGTTATGAAACTTAAAATTTCACCAAAATTGAAGGGTCACAAGGAAGTGTTTATTCAAGTTAAAATATTTTATTTTGAACTAAATCCAGGTTCAGAATTTAGTTAGGAGCAAAAATTGTGGTAATTAATAATTATTATAAGTTCTATGTACCTACTATGTCTGTACTAAAATTCACCAAAATCGGTTTACCTACCTATTTTGATGTGAAAACAGACTGTAAAAACAAATATACCTATACACTTTCGGACTTAAAAATATTAGTAGGAAGTAGTTATTATGAACGATACCAACGTCATACAGTACGACACGTAGGATAACAAACCAGCCTCAACAGGTCACACCAGTTTATTTTATGACAACCTATTCTAAGAAGCTTTTGTAGTTTTCCTAATTATTTAATAGAGCAAAAATAAAATAACATAATTCATTGGGAATACCTACCAACGTCATTTTTTTAAATTTATTTATATCGGCCATAATCATAGACAAAGTGATATTTTTTATTGTGGTACTGACTGAAATCCAACGTCCAAGATCCTTCAACAGCCCTTTACGTTCCAGGGTTTCCGTCCCGATATCCCGTCAGGCATCTCACACGGAAAAGAAAGAATAATATAATTTATTGAAGCTTCTTACGGACATATTTGAGTAGGTACATTAAACCGAGGGATTACAAAACATTACATTCAATCATAATAGTATTATAACAGTATATAATAGTATTATAATACTTTGAACGTGATGAATTAAGGCGCATCCATCGACTGACGATTGAAAAGTGGTTCGAGTTCGATCTGCTTACTGTCGCGTTTTTTTATTTTGTTTTGGAAATAACGACCACACACGAGACCTACATTATCAACAGCTGACATCAATATAATTATGTGTAAGACAAAATCTTTAAAGGTTTTTTTGATTCTTCTTTCATTTTAAATCGACATATGACTGATGTGACATATTATATACCCCACAAGACATTTGACATTACCAGCCCACACTGGGCCCGCGTAATGCATTACATACCACCCTCTCTTACAATGAGGAGGGCTGTGTCCTAGCAGAGGAAAATTTATAGACTATTTTGCTTTATGATACTTATATAATTAAACTTGGCATTAATCTAGCCCAGAAGCAAAGGTTAGACCTAAGATTGAGTGGGTTCACCAAGAAGGAGTTGGAACCTGCACACCTACGGAACACAGTAAAAACTGTTTGGTGCCGGACTCCTACAGGATGGTGGTCAAGAACCCGGCGGCCCTAATGAAGCTTAGCCGTCACCGCATGCATGCGGGCATGCGGACAGCGAGTAATGGGCAACTCGCTGACCGACCATGGACCATGCCCGGGTCGACGGCGCGTCGTGTTCCATGCGCGCCTCAAAGAGCGTCAGCAAAATGACGGAGCCCCCTCATAGAGGGCCAAAGCCTACCGGGGTCGCGGGACTTCACCGTGACCACGGAACATAAAGGGCTATTGAAGGACACCGTGAATTTCAGTCAGTAAAAGTCTGACAGTCCCTCCCGCCCTGCCCGGGGTGGGAGGACTCATTTGATGATTTTAACAAAAAAAAAAGAGCCGGCACCGCAGGTTACCAGTGGCCTGTGGTGCCGGTGCCCGGGGTATCCGCTAGATGGTGGAACTCACCCACGCCATCTAAGATGGAATCCTGATAGCTTTCCAGTAAAAATCTATCTTGACTTATATATTCTTAAATTAACAGGCCACGCTAAACGTTAAAATAATAATTTAGACCTTTACGAATAAAAAAGTATCAGTTGAAATAATACAGGTACCAACGAACACTCACTCCACTTTTTTTTTTTTTTTTTTTATCGTGGTAAAATCATCAAATGAGACCTCCAACCCCGGGCAGGGCGGGAGGTACTGTCAGACTTGTACTGACTAAAATCCACGGTGTCCTTCAGTAGCCCTTTATGTTCCGGGGTCGCGGTAATAGAAATAAGTCCCGCGACCCCGGCAGGCTTTGGCCCTCTGAGAGGGGGCCCCGTCATTTTGCTGACAGCTCTTTGAGGCGCGCGTGGAACACGACGCGCCGTCGACCCAACACTCACTCCACTTAATTTCAGTTTACATTTTTGCATGTGTCTGTTGTCAAAACGATCATTATCGGTGATGTAGTTAAAATAAGAAGTCATTTTGTGGTACTACATCTACTTACATCTCACGTGGAGGCCACCAAGACAGTTGTTACTTTTAAAGTACTGGTATTTTGAATACAGGCATCCAATCAGTCTGAAGCCGACTCCAACATAATTGAAAAAGGTGTAACCCTTGGAAACATCATCAGAGCATCTACTCACAGAATCTTCTATGCCAGCAAAGATGACGCAAGCCAGATTATTGCCCCTGCTGGTATTGGTAATGTGTAACATCTTTAATGATATTCTTTTTTTTTTTCAAAAATGATTTTTTTTAAGTAGCTCTTTAGGCAGTAAATATGGGAGACATTGTCATCATCATGTTTCTATTTTTATAATTCGTTAGTTTCCGATTTGGTCAGCAAAGCTCATTTGGAAAATCCACCCTATACTTTTTCTGAATCATTTTATTGAAGCTAATTTTAATGAAAAGGGGATCCTGGAAATAGATATCATAGGTAGTAAGGATACGAAGCCGCGGGCAAAGCTAACGGACTATATTTTAAACGTTTCCGTGATATAATTTAACATAACGCTAGAGATAGCACGGAAAAAAAAACATCCAAGGAGCTGCCGCTAATAGAGACTTTTATGGCGAAGACTTTTTGTTTCCCTGTCAAATGTTTGGGCCGCTAGAAACTATTTGTCACCATAATGAGCGCACTTCGCTCAAAGATACCAGAGATCAGATCAGATGGCCTAAGCTTAAGTAAAGCATGGACTGTTTAATCGAAGTAAAATCATAAAATGAATCCTCCCACTCAGGGCGAGATGGGAGGGACTGTTACGCTTGTACCAAGTAAAATTCACAGTGATCCTTCAATAGCCTTTGACGTTCCAGTTACTTCGTGAGACAGTCCCACGACCCCATAATGCTAGGAGATATCACGGAAAATGCCATCCAAAGAGCTGACTTAATAGCTAGAAACTATTTGTCACCATAAATAATGAGCATAATCCCAAATATCTTCATGGCAACAGGGAGACGAAAAGTCACCAGTAGCGGCTGAACTAAACTAACGTACAGTAACACAAACAAATATTTTTATGTCTTTTCAGGAAATACTCCAACTACTGATTCCAGCAGAATCAATTGAGATGAAACGATTGAAGAGAACTGTGGAAATCGATGGCGATGGTAATATCCAACCGAAAGGCTTCTGGTCGAAATGCAAATACTATGCCCTTTGTGTCTTCTTCTTCATAAAGGGAATATTTAAAAAATTAAGTCCTTTGCATACTTTTCCGAATATAAGCTTCTCACACTATGTGCAAACTAAAGCACTTGCCAAACTTATGTGGCCTTCATAATGTCTATCTATATTTTTATCCTTAAGTTACACTTTATCCATATTTAAATGTAAAAAATAAAATCTAAGGTACTATGGTCTCAGAACTCCAGAGAGAGGCCGGCCGTCAAGGCTTTGGACTTAAATTTGCACGTAGCAACATCGAGTTGAACCAAGTGATTGCATGCATGTTATATCCGTAGGTAAAATTCATTAAACTGTACAAGCTTTAAATTTATTAATAAAAAATACAAATAAGACTAGTTATTTTCTTTTCTTTGTTCTAGTAATTTTGAGAGTCTTTTAAAATTATCCAGACGCTGTCACTTGCCAACACTATGAAAACGTTGAGCAGCGCACCTCAAAATTGACGTGTTTTTGTCTCCAAATATACATATTTTTCCAAATTTCATTATTTCTGCACGCTTTACTACTACTACTTATCTCGCTACAATAATTGGAAATACACCTAATTCAATTATTGTAGCGACTAATACATTGTATTTAAAAATCGTATTTTTATAGTTAAAATAAATAAAATGATGAATAGTCTCGACCACGGCAAATATCATCAACCTGGTAAAACACTCATACCAGGCTGATTTCCCAAAAAATACAGGTCTCATTAAATCCAATGGAAGGCAATAAAGATATGCATTGAGCCTAAATAAACCTCGTATAACATGGCGCCAAGACAGTTGAGTTTGTGTTGACCTTTAATTTTGAATAGTGCATCCTATAAGACGATACGATACGATTCGATATTTGGACAATAATTAGGAACAAAGAAAGAACGGTAAACCTTTTAAAGCTTCGGCATAATTTTAACCTACTGTTAATATCATACCACTGCTGCACACGGCACGGGATTCCAGGACTTGTGGTTAACTGTGTTCCGTCGGTGCGTAGGAGTTCCACTTCCTTTTGGGTGAGCTCACTCCATTACGCCTTATCCTCTCTGTACCTCTGAGCTAGATTGAGGTAAAGAGGCAAGCCATTTTTTAATATTCGATTATCCAATGATTGTGGCGTAGAATGTATTTGGTATGTTTATTTACTTCCTCTGGGATATGAGGATAACAAGTAGAGAAATATGGCAGAAGGTATACACCGATCCCAAATTCATTGGAATACAGTCAGGAAAATGATGATGATGCATTTGATCATTTTTGGAAACACATAGAGGACGACGGCGTTGAAATAATAAGAGGTAATACCATTATTATTCACAATTAACAAGAACGATTCGGAATTTGAAATATTTATGATCGATGTAGAAGGTGGTAACTGGCCAAAGGCAGATAAGTAGTAACCTGGATCATGGTGACCGAGAATTATATTCACATTGGTTGACACCAAAGCCTAAAAGCAACTTATTAAATTCTTAATGAATAGGAAAAAAAGCCTTTGGTAACAAAGGTTTAAAATCATTTTCCATGTAGAAGTCAACCAAAGAAGAAACTGCCTTAAAAATGAACCTAGTAACAGGAAAAACGCCGCCACTTTGTCCAAGTACTTCCAGTAATCAAATAATTATGACATCGTTTCCCCCGTACGAGCGACAAAACTTTAAGATTGCCTCATGTTCCTGGTAGCACAGCGATCTGTGGTATATTTTGTTTGTTACTAAAAGTTGCAGAACCATTAACATTTCACTAACAATACCGAGAGGGTTTTACCAAAACGGAGCAGCTAATTGATTAAAACCTCTATGTGCTTTGATAAAAGGCACAATGTTGAATGTTATGACACGCTAACGTTGACCCGTGGGCCAATGGAGGTAGTGGTATACCGACGTCAATATAAACCACTGTCGCTTTCAACCACCGCTAGTTCTTTAGGTCGATTATAGAGAGCAAAAGGTGGGTGAATGAACTGCATGGTGCGATCAGTGACGAATTATTTTCTGTGACAAGTTTTGTGTTATGAAAACTAAAAATAATCTATGTGATCTTATGATATTTCTGGAGAACTGCGGTTATCAAATAAAATTTAAAAGTATCGTTGTTACTCAACTAAATCAACTCATTTGTGTATTAATATTCAACAAAGATCATCAACTTGAACGTTTTTGATATATTGCATCTAATTCTTGTGACATGTCAATCATTCGCATTCGAAACACGTCCTGTGTTTGTCCAATGTCCATGGAAGCAACTCGTTAAATATTTCATCGCGTATGTCCATTCGGGACCAGTCACTCTCTTTGTTCTATTGTAAACGTACGGGCGTTTGATTAATTGAAGACCAGAATTAAAATTCTGCTATTATTTCCAGAATTCAACAAACAGAATGAGGGTCCTGATAGTGTTGTCTTGTCTGGTCGTGGCGGCATTCGCAGCTGATAAGTACAACGCCAAATATGATAACTTCGACGTGGAAACGTTGATCTCAAATGACAGACTTCTCAAGGCCTACATCAACTGCTTCCTGGACAAGGGCCGGTGTACACCAGAAGGGACAGATTTCAAAAGTAAGTAATTTTATTTTATTATAATCAGTAATCATACCAAGTAGTAGTACATGAAAACTCCAATGTGGTGATTAATCCAACCGTGCATGTCCCTATTTCGCAAATACAAAACAAACTGCGACATAACGTTTAACCCAAAACACGAATATTAGTTATTATAAACAGACTGCTCGAATGTTACAACTGAATAAGTATTAATATACCTTAAGTCGCCTGGCAATAGGTTTATTTTTGGGTAGACCATTCGAGGTGTTGATATATTCGTGGTCTACCATTAAATTCATATTTACGTAACTCCGGGTAAACGTGATTCTGGCGATTTAACCGTCTTCACAAACCAGGTCGAGGTTAAGGTTATAAAATAAGGAAAATATCCTGATGTAGTGTCACAGTACAATCTCATACCAAAAAACGTGTGGTTTTTTTTCATATTTTACAAGATTTTTCCTTGTTGTGTTTCGAAAATCATAATGTTTTGTTGAACGCACACTTATAATTTAAGAAAGTGCATTTAGATTTACGTTTTATGTGGCCTACTAGTCGATATTCAAAATGTCTCAATTAGAAACATAATTTTCAACATCTTTGCTAATACATCCATTCATAAACTCTCGCGATTTTTGCATAATTATGCATTGACATACTCCTTTTGACTTTTTCACGTTCCTACCTCCGGTCATGATTGCGAACATTTTTCTGAACATCCTGACTAATAAAATCTTGCTAATCCGTCATTAAAATTTCCAGAGGCCCTTCCCGAAGCCATAGAGACCACATGCGCCAGGTGCACTGAGAAGCAGAAAGCCAATATCAGGAAGGTGATCAGGGCGATCCAGCAGAAGCATCCCAAGGAATGGGAAGACCTGGTTAAGAAGAACGACCCCAACGGCAAGAACCGCTCCACTTTTGACAAGTTCATCCAGGGAAGCAGATAAACTCCACCATAGATTGATTTAGAATAAGATTTTAAGGGTAGAAGTAGCACATAATTTTCCCGAATTGTGGTTGGACTTAGAGCTCTCTAAGAAAAGGATTCCAGAACATACAATTCTTTTTGCCCAAATTGCAGTTGAACTAGCTCTCTAACATTCTTTGAAGCTGTTTCTCATTCCTCAGGATTCCTGCAGTTCTCATTTTTCCACTTCCCGGGGTAACCCTTGTGATTTTATTTAAAAGTAGCTTTAAGATTGTAATTGGATGACAAATTGTTGTGTTATTTATATGAATATCACGATGTTGACTGATATTTTGTAATATTAAATTCGATTTTATACTATCACTTTCTTTTATTAATCTTAATTTTGTTCCTGACATTAAATTTATTTTAGCTTTGTGGTGCATCAAAAATAACTTATCAGAAGATAATTTAAACCTGAACCTTTGGCATAGACATGAACGGAACATATAACTTCGCATTAATAATATTAGCAGTCTGTTTGTAACCTTATCACCTAAACGGCTTAACAGCTTTGAAACATTATCGATTTAGCGCTTGACACACTTGTTAGGACAAAAGGATATTTTATTCCAACATTGCCTATGGAATCATTTACGGCCTCCACGCGGACGAAGCTCCGGAAAAACCTGAACGAGCTAAAAAAAAATTTAACACACGCACCTAGATTATGGTGACCAGATCATCCGTCACTCACAAACAGGTTACTAAAATGATTATGCTAAATGTCAACAAGTTTGTATGAATTATGAAATTCGCAATATAACGGAGCAATTACGCAGGTAGCATGTGTGTTTCGGTGTCAGGCAGGGCCACCGGCAACGGTGTGAGTCGGCCTCTTGCGCCAGCGCACCGCGAAGCCCAAGTCTGATGTAACTTCATAGATTGTGTAAGCTGGTCACATAATCTTCGGTGCAGCGCAATCGTTCCGCATCATGGCATGGGTATCACGTCACTGGTCTTTGGGATCATTTACCGGTTTTTTGCTCGTATGACTTATCTCGAAATTGTTGGTATAACTAATGGATGAAAATATGGCCCTTAACGCAAAAGGCACTACTTTCAACTCTTTGGCTAGCTTAAACAAATTGTTTTTAATAACTACGGACTACTAAGGATCGTAAATATGGCCCTTAAGACAAAGGGCTTAGAGCACTTTTTTTAACGCTTCTGATAAAGTGTACAAGTTGGCATATTCAGTTCAAAATAATTTTCCCAATACTTATAGGTAATTAATTCCCGAGTAAACATAATTAGTCTTGTAATTTCAGGTTCCTTAGGGAGAAAGACAAATTAAAATAGTACCAGTTATAATTGCGGATTCCCTTTATATTGTGACTGTGTATTCTATTGATACACAAATACATACCTATACCTAAACGCTGATAAAAATGTGATAATAATTATATACGTAATAACATCTACAATATCGGTTGAATTTGCTACTTTAACCTAAAACAGGTACGTAACCTGTTTGATTTGTGAATTAAATAAAATATTTATACCAGCTAGATGCTAGAGTATCAGGACTATTATGGGTCATGATTTTTGAGATTGACTTATTATTTGATTGTCTGGCAGCGGGAGTACAAGTTATTTCTTTGGTATTGTTCGTGGTATCGTCGAGCTCCTTGAATTAAAAGTCGAGCTACAATGATAACTGACAAATGTTTGCCAGTACTTTTCATTTCATTCATTTTCAAAACCTTCATCCCAATTTTAAATCTTAGAAGTTGAATATCCTTAAATCCGATTTAAGTACATAATTTTGCACACACTTATTTAAGGATATACAAAAATTCCGTACAGCTAGATGGGACCACTAGTGGTTTCAACTGGACGTAGATCGATCAGTCAAGCAGTCTGTTCTTTTATATCACCATCATCAGCCCAATAATGTTCCTGGAAACAAGCCTACCTCTCTGCGAGAAGAAACGGGCCATAATCCATCTTGCCGGTCTTGATGAAACATGTGTGTTCTACGCTTTAATTATCTGTTAGCATAGAGCATACGCCCTCTATACAATAAAAAAAAAAAACTTTGAACTTCCTCTTGTCAAAATGTCATCTTGGTGAGAACACGTTACACATGTCTTTTGCCGGTGCATGTCGGCTTCCCTCACGATATTTTCCTTCATCGCCCGTTTTGACAGCAGCTTTCATGAAATGAATTACACAAAGTAATGCGCATGACTGGGTTCTACACCCTGAAACTCTTAAGATACCTCTGGATCACCAACTCACCACTGCTGCTTCATTCCTTCTATAAGTACGTATACTTATTGATTATGGATAGCCAAAAATGACTCAAAATCTTTGGCTATACGTGAATTATATCTAAATTAAGTACACTTTTAAAGCTAACCTTCTAAGTTAGTAGACCAGTTCAACTAGAACAACATAATTAAGTCGGACACCATAAAGAGGCCGCGTCATCATACGAAAATAAAACTAATCGCTGAGCGATTATTAAAATGATTGAATAATAAATATACGTGCCCAATTTAATTATTTAAGACCTGTATTTACGTTATGATCCATAATAATTATGTTTATTGATTGACGTCAGTGATAAATATTAAATCTATTTTTTTTTTAATAATTTAGTTGATTAGATAATAGGCATCCGGTTAGACTTTTTTAGCTTCATTAAATCATCAAATAAGTCCTCCCACCCAGGACAGGGCTCGATGGAAGGTCAGACTTGTACTGACTAAACACCACGGTGTCTTTCAATAGCAATTTACTTTCCAGAGTCACGGTACCTAGCTCGTTAGTCTCGCAACCCCGGCAAACTTTGGCCCTATAGAGGGGGCCCGTCAATCGAAAACTCAAACATATTATTTCGGCAGAGACTGGGCCAATAATGAATCATTGCTCGGCTGTGAACACAAGGTGCATTACCGCAAATTCTTCACATAACGTATTGCTACTTATAATTTTGTAGGCGCTTAAGCTGACGTATAAATGTTTCTGATCCTATGAATTTTAGAAATAATTAAGTAGAGTCATAGGCCAGTTTTTTTTATACTGTATACTTATTAATAAGGCTTCTATTCTCTACTAAGTAGAATAGAATAAAGTTTATTGGTTCTAGTATTAAAGCTAAGCAGCCGAATAGTACTTACCAGAACAGTTAATTTTGATTATTTAATATCGTTTATTATTATTTTTTAATTTTATTTCATTACACACGATGTTATTTATTGTTTCACAATGATGGATAACATTATCATTTTATAAAAAACAATGAAAAGGTAAATCGTGTGTGTTTATGTTTTGTGTTAGCAAAATCGAATAATTTATAAATATTTTTTGTTTTATTTTACACGTGGATAAGGGCCATTAAACTTATGCTTTTATTTTTTATTTCATCATTCAAACTTTAGACTTCGATGAAACAAACTTATTTTAATTTACCAATTTCAAGAGAAATATTTTGCCACCAGTACTAACCTTTATTGACACAAGATGATTGAAATGCACGACCATGCATTTAAGATAAGGGTTATAAATGATGTTAAGGCTTTGCGGCAGTACGTCAATAATATTCACGGTTAGTACACGAAACAATATTTTCTTTAGTTATAAAAAAGGATGTACCTTCTATGCACGATCGCACACTGTAAGCAGTAAAATTTTGAAGCACCATTTAATTTTCTAATAAGTATTAGAAAATTTTATTCGGCAACTAATAAAATTCAATAATTATGTATTCACCAAGTGCCTTCCCGCATGCATCAGAATGTTTCTGTCAATTTCTTAATGTAATTGGAAGAGTTGCTAGAAACTTTATGGCATTTCACGACCTAAGTGTCGAATGAAAAGGGTTTTTTCTATGGAATCTAGCCTGTTTCATTTCCGATTTGGTTTTATTTAAAATGAAATTGATAACAAAATAAACAAGTGTTTCAAAGTATAATATTTTCTAAGGTGTCACAAATCTGAAATATACATAATTATTTAAGGTAGACATAGCATTTAATTATACTTAAGGAAACATAGACAATGATTTGATAGCTCATATAGTCTCCGTAGGTGGAAAATTAAATAAGTCCGATTTTGGCGATATTGACTTTTCTCTCTTTTCAAAACACCTAAAACATGCCGCACATTTGAGCCTTCGAGGCGTTTTCGTATCTTATTCCGTTCCAAATATAGGCATTTTTGTCGAACAGATGGAATAATAAATATCTTCAGACAAACAATATCTTTTAAAGGAAAAATAAATAACTCAGTAAATAAATCAATAACTGTGGTCAATGATACGTTGAATGTCAAATAAACTAAATAACATGAGTTGTTGAATTTTTAACAAATTTACATTAACTGAAACATAAACACTAAATCGCGTTTATCTCAGAACTACAAAATCAGAGTTATTTAATTTTCCCACTACGGGGACGACTGAGGGAGATGTTACGTATACCAAACAGTAATCCGCAAGCTAAGCAGAAACCCACAGAACAATGAACAGACGTCTAACGCTGAGTTGGCATAAGGCGAAATATGAAACACTTTACGACCGACATAATTTTATTTCGGATTAATTGTGCTTTAGAATTGTCTTTTGACACAACAGGAGAAATAAAAAGCAAAATAAAACAAAAGAAATAATTAGCTTCTAAAAACTCCCAATAAAAAAGTATTGAATAAAATAAAGATTATTTCTAAAGTAGGTCCGTTATAAACACCTGAAAAATTATTAATATTGGCGACAGGATTGCCCTGCTCCAAATTATAATTCGCTTAAATTACAGCTACTAAGCCTTATTAGCTTTGCTCAATACTCAGCTTAATACTTTTAGAGGCCTGTGCCTATGCTTGGCAGTTGTTACACAGCAAAACCTTAAAAAAAATAACGCGTCAGCAGCATACAAAACTTATTTTTTAATTTCAAGCCAAACAAAAACAATCCTTATTACATTCGCGGTTACAGATATTTTCGGCTACGACATTTGTGACCACCGCAAGACCTTGCAACGGTAATAGCTTTCAAGATCCATCATGCCTTAGAAATGGTACACGCTGTAGACCACGACCAAACGCCGACCAAAGACACTATGATTCAAACCATCAATATGACTTTGATGTACAACGTTGTAAAATTGTGGATGACAGAGTATTATGTGGATATAATAAGAATATCGGAAAGCCTAAAAGTAAGGACTCTGTAGTTGGAAAGCTGGGTGATTGCGAAATACGCGGGGAAAGGCTCGAGTGTGGGTACTCGCATGTATATCCAGACAGAACTGACGCGCGTGTATATCAAGGCACCACTGTCACACGTGTAGATTCAGGCACCACTGACAGGCGTGTAGAACGAGGCATCACTGACAGGCTTGTAGATCGAGGCACCACTGACACGCATGTAGACCCAGAACCCCCTGACCAGCATGCAGGCCCAGAGTACCCTATTGTTGAATTGCTACCGCGATTCGCATCTAAAGACTTTCCTGACAATTCGTTGCCAAATCGGCAAGTTTCCAGTAATGACCATGAAAGGCCTACGAATAACCCGTTTAATTTTAAGACTCGATGCGTAGAAATAGATAACCGTATTGTTTGTAATTATTAACAAGTTACGATACTATTTTAATTTTATTTCGTAAAAACGAACGTTTTGGTCTCATTTTAAAAAGGTATACCTACTGAAAATCTTTGTAATTTTCTTTATAAGTAAATGCAGTTTTCCATAATATGTAACTTTTTACTTAATAAAGATCCCTTAATATTTCAAATGATTTGCATTGATTTCTCTGTACTGACGCCAGGTACTAGCTACCCAATCTTTCAAATGACAATGCCAGATCCTGACCCACCTTTCAGTCCAATTTCCAGGAAATGTAAATTAATGAAGAATATTAAATGAAAATAAGGCCCCTGATTACTTAACTGTTGGGCCCGGTATCCACCAAAGCGGAGAGGAGAGGAGATGTGTTTGAACAACCAATCAGATGTCCACATCTCCTCTCCGCTTAGCTTCAGTTGAGCTCTCTCCTCTCCTCTCCGCTTTTGGTGGATACCGAGCCTTATTCTGAAAGAGATCCGTTTAAAAAGTTAGTGATAAAAGGATTTCGAAAACCCTAAAACTATTTCCTGTTTTCATCGCGATTGTACGGATTGAAATATGTACAAGTAATATTCAGTTTTAATAAAACATTATTTGCATTGTGTTTAATGAAAATAATGATATTTTAATATAAATCATATTATGAATATACACTCTTAAAAATATTTCGCATTCGAGCGTTAATGATTAGGTATAACGAAACGTCATTGTCGCGGAAATACCTAATCAAAACATAGTCTTATTATAAAATCTTTACTGAGCACTTCAAGTTACCTATTACACAAAAATGAACCGTAATCGCCACTGCTTAGGTTTTTTTTTGGTTTGGTTTGGTATAATTAGAGTGACGAAAGAGAAGATCACATTGGATGGCGCTTGTCCCTTTCCTCCTATTGCCAGAAAGTTAGTATGGATAGAAACAGTAAAATATAACTCTTACTTGCTTACCTTATTTACTTTTAGGGCTTTGCAATTGCTTTCAGCAAACATAGGATTTAGGAGTTGTAGGAAGTCAAAAGACAATAGGTTACTTCTAGGCAAGCGTGCTTGATACTCCCTTACCATCGGCACATTACCCGCATAAGTCGGATAATAAAGAATGTATGGTGTATTCATTTGCTGTTACAGATATTTGCGGTCACAACAATCATTGCTGTTGCCTCCAGAAACTGCAATGGTTATAACGAGGACGCTAACAGCAGAACAGAAGGTGAACTTCGTAATGGAAAAATGAGTCTTGGTGTTAAAACTAAAAATATGAAGGAAAAAAATCGCGCGAAAAAAAACCAAACAGCTAATGAACAGACAAAATTTTCAGAAGGATTGCAGGGTACTTCGGTAAATGGAAGCAAACCTAAAAATCGCTGCTGTCCGTATGATTTTGACAGTACTATATGTAGAATTGTGGACGATAGAGTGCTCTGCGGTTATAATAGAAATTCAGGAAATCCTCGCAGTAAGGATACGGTAGTACAAATGCATGGAGGCTGTAGACTACGGGGTGGAAGATTAGAATGCGGGTACATTCAAGGGCCATTCACTAATCCGAGGAGGCCACCCGCTTGGAAAGATGGCAATAACGTTGTACCACCCGTCTAAGTGACATTTAAAAAATAAATATATTTATAAATACATAATATTTGTTTCTATTTTTGCGCTATGCTCTGTAATTTCCTTCCTTCAATTAACTTATGCAGCATTTTATTTTTGTAAACCTCAATATCGATGTCTCCGGGGCCTAGGCCCGGAGCGGTCAATGGTAAATACGGTGGTAGATACTTTAAACAAAATGAAACAAATGAATAATCGTTTTATCATTAAACATTAAGAATACAGTGCAAAAACGAGAAGTTTTCTAATGATACTTTCTTAATAGCCCTGAAACCCCATTTAGATCTTTCATATTTTCCAACACATTTGAGATTTTACGCATGGATTCAATGATTGAGAGGTTACCTTGAGATATCAAATGAGAAAGCCCTCTATTTTTCTTTTCTGCTTCCTCATATTTTGTAATAAATTTCTCAAGCCGCTGTTTAGTGAGGTGTTTTGGATCAAGCACATCTTTAATAAGGTCCACATGTGCTCCTTTTCCTTTATTTAAATCAATGAGCACTTTTTCTAATCGATTTGCATCGGATCCGGACATTTTAAATTTCTTCTTCAAAATGGCCGCATTCTGTTTGGCTTCTTCAATATTCTTTGCTTTGCTTCTTTCATCGTATTGTGCAATCATTCTATATAATCTGACCCTATCAAGTGACTTAGCATCAAATTTGGATTTATGTGATAAACCTGGTAATGAAAGTCTGCCACGTTTATAATCATCAACCATTCTTTCTAGTAGTTTCGCTCTTGATCCAGATACAGAAAATTGTTTCTTTAATTGTTTTGCATCCATACCCTCAATCAGTTCAATATCGTTAACATTTACTTTGGATCTTTTAATTCTATTCCGAAATATTGTAGTGATCGAAGGTTTCTTAAGCTTTGTAGGTGTAATCTCTTTAGGCCGCTTCTTAAAAACGCCTTTAGCCCATCGCTTGAAACTGAGTTTATTATTTTTGTTTCCTGAAGTAAAAAAAGATTGATACAGAATTTGTCTTATTTTTGGTATAACTTAGCAACTGTTGTATTTGTTTGTTAAAAATCAACGTAGAATAAGGATACACGTTGATCACACTCTACAACAATCACTGTGATATAAAATTCACTATAAATATCTGAATCCTTATTACCCAAACCTAAAGGTACATTATAATTGGAGAAGAAATTACCTAAATATACTTTTTAATATAAATAACTTTGGCATCCGGATGCCCGCAATTTTTATATCGTCATCATTCCCCAACACTTTTTCAGATAAGGTTTGAGAAGTTATCTGCTGCTGATGTGTCAGTACATCTTGTCCACTTTAGTGGTGAACTAGTTGCATCATTTCGCATTGCAACGTGCATAGGTAACGTTTTGAGATCCTTTTAAGACTACTCACTAAGTTGCCTGTCTCACCAAATAACACAATCGGAACTACACCGGATAGACACGCACCGTCCGGGCGCGCGCCACAGCAAACAACTACCTGTGTAATACGTCGAGCAAAAGAGATCACTGTTGTGTTAAAAAAATAAGCAAATGTCAGGATAAGGCCATCATAAAAAATAAAAACCCTATTTTTATACGGATAGTCAAAGAGCAAAAAATAAAACCGGTTGTCGTGGAAAACAGCAAACGAATGCCTGAGCTGACCGATATGCCATGTCGCTCCTCCATCGCCCCACAGCTGCCTCCATCACCAGCTCGACTAGGAGATATGCATGGTTTAACTCTCTGACTCCATGACATTATAAAATCCTGGAATCCTTTATGAAATGAATAAATGATGATGTTAATTTTGTAAATTGGTTCTTACGAAGTCCAAATATTTTTGTGTTTAACGTGATGAAGCCGATGAATCACATTTGTCCACCCTGGGAAAAAAGCCGAAAGAAACTCGTATAATATATCACAGTCTCTTTTAGAGTGCATTTTTTTGTGCCCTCTCCCTCTGCTTAGCAAATACCTCCTGTCTTACTTCCAATTCACGCGATGCCCACCGCGTGTCTTTCTCTAGTGTTGTCCAAACCTATCTATCACCAACTCCTTCATTGACTGTAATGACTCCAACCCACTGCCTCAGTACAAAAGTGTTGGCCAATTTTGTCCACATCTAGTTGTATGCGGGCTGCAATAGACAAATATCCTGTCCAGTCCCATTTCAGTTAAGCAGCCTTTTTAAACAGCTATTGTTTTGGTGTTGCAGGAGCCTTAGTCAAACAGCATTCGACAGTAAACGAAAATCGTTATCGTTCATCAGTCACCTATACATTTTCAACTTTATACCCCAGCACGTAAAGTTGAAAATCTATTGACGTTCTCAGATCGTTTTCGTTTGTTTCGTTCGTTATCGATAAGCAGTTTTTAATAGATTTTCAACTTTACGCGCTGGGGTATAAAGTTGAAAATGTATTGGTGACTGATGAACGATAACGATTGTCGTTTACTGTCGAATGCTGTTTGACTAAGGCCCCAGTATTGTGTTTATAACGCGTTTCCAAGCGTTGAAAAATTGAACATTTATTGAAACTTACAATCAATTGAAAAACTATTAAGATACCATTTCATGAATGTGGTGTAGACAGTAATGTGTGCATAGAAAGAGAAAATAGACTTGTGACAGCAAACGAGCCGCATCATGCAGTAGATGCTTTAAATAAAAAATAAATAAATCAATCATCGTTTTATCTCGGAAAATAATAATATGACAGTAAAAAAAAATAAGAATGTATTTTCTAACGATACTTTTTTAAACTTTTCAAATTTTCCATAAAATTTGAGATTTTACGTCCAGATCCAGCATACGAGGGTCTACCTTGAGATATTAAGTAAGATATTCCCCTACTTTTCCTCCGTGCTTCCTCATGCTGTCTAATAAATTTGTCAAGGTTCTCTCTAGTGAGGTGTTTTGGTTCAAGTAAATCTCTGAGTAGGTCCACATCAGATCCTTTCGCTTCATTGACGTCAACTAGCAGTTTTTCCACTTTATATTCATCGTTGTCGGATAATTTAAATTTCTTCTTTATAATGGCTGCATTGTGTTTCGCATCATCAAAAATTCTCTCTCTGCTTGTCTCATCGTATTGTCTAATCATTTTATTTAATTTTACTTTATTAAGTGACTTAGCATTGAATTTCGATTTATGAGATAAACCAGGTACTGACAGTTTTCCCCTGTTATAATCATCCACCATTCTTTCTAGAATTTTTACTTTAGATCCATGTACGGAAAACTTTTTTTTTAATTCTCTTGCATCCATACCTTCAAGCAGTTCAATATCGTTAACAGTCATTTTAGATCTTCTTCTTATTTTGTTTCTAAATAATGTAACAACTGAATGCTTCCTAGGTCTACGTCTAGGCGTTATCACTTTAGGCTTCTTCTGAAAAGCGGCCGTAACCCATTCCTTGAAATTGTATACACCGTTTTTAAAAGACATGGTTGTTACATGTTACCTGCAGTAAAAAAGAAGACATGATTGGTAAAGAATACTTAGGAAATCTAATCTAATATTTTAACAGCTCAATTTTGTATGATGTTTGTACCTTTGTTTGTAATAGATAATCTTTGGAATTACTCATGTGTATGAACGAGCGACCGTGCGCGTGCCCTCATCGTTTTGTATGGAGACCTTAAAGTTGTTATATGAAGGAGACTAAATAATTAAAAAAATAGCATTTCGGGAATATTTTCGAAAAACAAAAATTTAATTAATATATTAATTCAAAGTATTCAAGATAATCATTACTGATGGTAATGTCTTTTATTCTGAATAAAGATTATATTGTATTTTTATTATACAACCTTTTTTTTTTTTTCCCGCTCCGCCGCTGTGCCTTCTGCTGATCAGAGAGACACGCGTTGGAATATCCACACGACATGCTATTCGCATACGGGCAAAGAGACCCAGAGAAGGAAGAGTTTTTGCCCGCATCCCAGGGTGCACCGGCCCGAAAAACTGGTCTTCCCCCCGGACGTATCCGAAAGGGAACTCTAGTCCACGGGCGCACGTGGAGGTTTCCTGTCTTAGCACCCCTATTATACAACCTTTATATTTTTTTTCACTATTTCGTTACATTTTTAGATATTAAAAAAACCCGGTTAAAAATATAAAATATAGTCTCCCACCGGTATCGGAAAGGATAAAAGCTACCGGCGGCGGCGGGCAGGACTGCAGAGAAAGGAAGCTTTTGCCAATGCTGCCAAATCAGACAGCTGTTCCGGCTGCCTAACGAGAACCTGCTTAGGTGTCGGTCGAGGCTCTTGGCAATCAAACCATGTGCCGTCAAGACTATCGGCACAATGATGGCTAAATCCACATACCACATATCGACAACTTTGCGAGCCAAATCAAGATAGTTGATTTGTTCATATTTCTCTAGGTTCTCACACTCTTCACATGCTCAGGAATATAAAATGTGACACTCTATTTGAAAGCTTATGCCTATTCAAGTCTCCTCTCTCCCACTCCTGCGCAAAAGCGCCAATCTTTAAGTTCCAGTTTTGCAAACTCTCGCGTCCTCTTATTCGGTTCTGGAAGAACTCATCTCGTTCCACCGTTTACTTTAAACTCTCTCGTAGGCCTATTTTGGCCCCGAATCGGTCCGAAAATTGTAACGTCCTGCACTTGTTAATTTATAACAGTATAGTAGTATAATGCACTGCATTAGTTGTTGGACTCCAATTTTGTGCACCATCGACTAGGACAGAGATCATAAGTTTGGTTTCAGTGCCATGAACCACAAAACCTTGAACAGTTATTTCATGACCAGTAGCTTTACTGAGCCTTTTTCGGCTATCTTAAGACATTTCACAATCCCATCAAATACTTAAGGAAATTATTGTGGCACATTATGCAGGGCTGTCATATCTGTTGCTCGATACAAAATAAAGCCTTCGAACGTGTGGCAGCAAATGAGATATGTCAAACAAAAGGTGTTTTAAATAAAATAAAATAAATTACATAATCACTTTATCTTTAAAAATTAAAAATACTGTACAAAAAAGCGAATTCTTCTATTGATACTGTCTTATCATCCCTGAGAGACCTTTTATACCTTGCACATCTTTCAAAATTTTCTCAACTTTTCGTTTAGAAGCAACAAAAGAGAGGTTACTCTGAGTTATTAAGTAAGAAAGCCCCCTCTTTCTCTTCTGTGCTTCCTTGTATTTTGTGATAAATTTATCAATACGCTCTTTTGTAAGTTTTTTTGGGTCAAGTAAATTTCTAACTAACTCTACATGAGACCCTTTTCCTTTACTTAACTCCACGAGTACTTTTTCTAAATCGGCTGCCTCGGATTGTGACATATTATATTTCTTCTTCATTATGGCTGCATTCTTTTTTGCTTCTTCAATATGTCTTTCCCTGCTTCCCTTATCGTATTGTTTGAGCATTTTATTTAATCGGGCTTTATCAAGTGGCTTAGCTTTGGTTTTAGCTTTACGAGATAACCCTGGCACTGAAATTTTTCCACGTTTATAGTCATCAACCATCTGCTCCAGTAACTTTGCCTGAGACCCAGTTACAGAGTATTGTTTCTTTAATTGTCTTGCATCAGCACCCATAAGCAATTCAATATCTTCGACATTTATTTTGGATTTATTAATTTTATTCCTAATTTTTGATGTGATGGACTGTTTCTTAGGTTTAGGTGTGGGTATAATCACTTTAGGCTGCTTCTTAAAAACCCCTTTAACCCACCGCTTGAAATTGAATTTACCGTTTCCTGTAGTGAAGAAACATGATCGGTAAAGCACTTTAATATTATTTCATAACTAATATCCGCGACGCGCCACAAAACTTGTGATTTTTTATCACCCTGAATCAGCTTGTTTAACGCAGAAATCTTCTTTTTAATAGTCAAAATTTTCCCACAATCAGTAACGAGTTAAAATTTCCTTACTTTTTATCTTGTGTTTACATTTGAGAAGAATAAAGACTGTGGTATCATTAATTAACCAACCTACTCGATTCGTTAAAAATCTATCATCTGAAATCGATTGTGAGATGACAAGTTCAATACGGTTTGTTTCCTTAGTTCATTATTTCGATTAACACAAATTATGAATTGATCGAATCTTTATAAAAAGTGAAGATGGTCGAAAAGTAAAAAAAAAATTGTTGGCTGTCATTAATGATAGCGGATGATGTGAGGATGACTGAGCTGAGTAGTGCAAATGTCACATCAGTCTCAGTGTTAGTTAAGCAAGGAATAATTTAAAAAATGTTACTACATAAGCTAGCTTTCTGACTGACCAATGGCCCCATGTCAAGATACAAAGGGAAAAAAAACAGCTTTTTGAAAAATGGGAGGCATTTTTATAAAACTGCCCAAAAAAGGAGGGTTATTATATATTTTATACGTAAAAGCTGATACTCCAAAAACATCAAAAGTTACTTTGAGGAGAATTGGGATGCGATGGAGGTGCTCTGCAGCATACGATAGCATGCTATGGGACGCGAAGGTAAACGACGGTATGTGCAGGACTCTGCTATTTATAACATCGCAAGGCATGCCGGGACAAGATCCCTTGACTTGCCGTTGCTATTGTATACTGGCCTTCAGCATGCCCTGGGATTCTTGGTAGCTGCTGCCCTGCCACGGATTCTAATGCTGAGTCTACACAATGATGAAATGCTCTTTTCATGTAACGTTTCGTGTTATCTTTCATCAGTCTGTACGCAGCATATGTACGCAGAACGTGCATGAATCGAACCAAATGCCTACTTGCATCCGTTTAAAGTGTGCTCGCAAGAAGAGGTGGTTCGCATCACGACAGGGACAAGCGAACGACCTAAATCATGCCTCCGTGCATGAGTTAAAGCGCTCTTGGCATGCACATAAAACGCAGTTAGCTCTGGATGTGGGTCCACACTATGAGAATTTCTTACATAGCATCATACATTGCACCAATGTGCAACCAGAACCTATATCAGTCCAACTTTATGATGGACCAATTTTCTTCAGTTACACATGGGTAATACGATTTCTAGGTATAGTCACTGACTAGTTACTTAATATAAAATATCATGCTTGAATGAAGTTGTTACCTTTTTTGAAAAATCGTTTGAACATTTCATTGTATTAATAGATTCAGATTTCTTTATCAAGCTGCGAAAATTTTCATGTTAACGGGTTAGTTTCGGCTGCAACATATCTCAGGCCGTATTGCTTTATTTACAATTTTCTAAAGTGTGATCTTCTTTCTGTAAGGTTATTGGTATTTTTTTACAATATTTATGTATGTGTTTGTGGTTTTGATTACTATTTTGTGATTATTTTTATGTAATCATTTTTGACAGCTGTCATTTCGGTATTCTAACAGATTACCTATAATTCACGTTCAGAAACAAAATATCTTTAATACGCACTGAGCAGTTTCTCGCATGCTAAAACATTGCAAGACATCACTATCGGCTTGGCTCTACAGTTAAGATTAAGATAGACAAAAGCTAGTGATTTAATAAATTGAACCTCCAATTCTCTATTATAATACCGATACAGAAACTACAAAAATTTCCTCAAGGGTACTTTGCATGAAATTAATAATATCCTTCACGGGCAGTTGAGAAATGCATTAAGGTCTATTCTGTTTGTGGACTCGAAGCAAAATATGGTTTCGACAAAGTAATCTCAGTCTTTCCCATTCCCAAGAAATGTCAAAAAAGTAACTTAAAAATAGCTAACGAATTGCATAAAAACTTAAATTCTACAGGTCTGGTCTTCATAGCATAATATGTAACATACCACACGTCGCTAATGTTAGACTTGCCGCTATATTGCTGACCATTCAGCCATAAAAATCCCAAAGAAGTCTCCAAAAAGCATTAGACTTTGTAGGTATATGTAATAGGGCTTGGTGGGATCCACCTCCCAATGGTCTATCCCGGGCAGCGGCACCACAGGATACATATTTTAACCTGAAGTGATCCATTCATCATCACTCAGTAGGCAATCTGGCCATGTGCTGAAATCCCAACCCTGTGTTTCCGTAAATATATTTTTTAGAAAAAGCCTGACATTTTCCCGACAAAAATTGGTTCTATATACTATACACTTGGATAATACGTTTTTAGTGCGAACAATTTTATTATTTAGACGAGTTTTAGCAAAATAAACGAAATGTACGTGAAGTAGCAAAAATAAAACATAATTTATGATTCAAGTTTTATTCATAATACCTATTTTATTTAAAAAGCCACGTGAGTGTACGCTTCAGAACTTTGTTTTCTATCCCCAATGCTTCCAAATCTATTAGGCTGAGATCAAACTTATCAATATTAATATTCTCTAATATGATATTGTTTTCAGCAAGAAATTGACTCCAATGTTTGCTATGCTTTATAGAAGCCTTTGCAACTGCCCAGAGTCGTCTCCTCAACGCACATTTTATTGCTACCTTCATTTTGCTTTCTTTAGTAGTTTGAGTCAATGTCGACGTAGGACATAACTTCTTTAGTTCTTTATTATTGCATCTCTTAATAACAGATATAATATATTTTTTCGTCTCAGAGTTCGTTGCCTGTATTTGGTTATTGAATTGTTCATGATCTAAGAGAAACATGTCCCGGCTCAGTATCTGCCAAATCTTAGTAGTTAGCCGCTGTTCTAAACTTTTTTTATTAGCTGGAGGAAGCACCGTTTTTTCAGGGAGGCATTTACGTTCACTGAGAGCTTTCTCTGCGATTTCTCTTTTCTTTTGTTTGTTTAGCTGCTCATTTACTTTTGGTACGGCAGGTTTTGGTTTAGGTCGTCTTTTAGTTTGCGCATTGCTAAGTTCCTTTTTTTTCTGTGCTCTTCTCGCTTCTCTTCGGCTATGTGCGTCAGTTTGGGAATGATATTTTTTATCAAGCACTTTAGACTTTTCTTTATTTTTTTCTTTATTCAAAAATTTGGGGTTGGGATTAACAACTTCCGCTTTTTCGATATTATAAACCCTTTTGAGAGTTATTCCACTTTTGATTTCGCTTGCATTCGATGTATTTTGCAAATCTGGTGAATCTGAAGTTTTTCTTATGAAAGGTAACGTCTCCCGGTGTTTTAGGGCCTGCGAACCAAATATTAGGTTTAACCAATTGTACTAAAGGTTGCAGCTATTATGGGAATTGTTGTTAGGAGTGTTCACGTAGTGTCAGAAAGGTAAGGTAGTCACTATTATACTTATTACTATATAGAGTACTATAAGCATCATATAGTTTAGCGAGTTAGGAACAAACCCAAAGCTGCTGTACTCCAAAGACATCATCGAAGAGAAAACAATACTCCATAACACGTACCATCTCGTAGTAGGAGCGCTAGACTTACATATTTGAGTAAAATAAAAAGAACAACTCACTGTTTTTAAGGCGGATACACATTTCTTAGTATTTGATGATGCGGGAGTGGCCTCAGCCGGTGGAACTATATCATTTTTGAACATTTTTTTTACCAAAATGGTTGAGACTATGAATGTGAAAAGTGGCTGGTTACTATTTTGTATTATTTCATCTTGATATTGTTATTTCTGTTGTCAAGTTATCCTTGTTGCTTCATTTAAACTCCATTTTTATTTTGCTTGCTAACGCTGAATTTTATAAAAATGATTAACAATACATTGTACACAAGTGCAGGTCTTCTGGCACTTATTTGACATTGACAAAGCAGTGTTGTTGACAAACATTTGTGATGTTGTTTATGGATGTGGTATTATTCTTTTTGGTATATCGATAACCAAAAAGAATTTAACATGCTTGTTTGTTGCTTGCTTGGTGCTCAAAATTCAGCTACGCGTAAAACACGTAGTGATTCTAGTTGATCGGGGGGGCACGGAAGAGAAAGAAAAGAAGTAAGTGGGAAGAGCCGCAAATTCACCTAAGATCTGAAACATCGAGTGCGAGTTTCGATGTTGGCCCCTCGCTGATAAATCCTATTACACAGTGGCACCTACAATTAGTTACGCTATCTTTGACCCTTTAACACCTATGACCTGGTGCTGTTGTGAACTACACTGTGTCTCAAAATATTGCCAAACTACAATGCGCCATGGCTTTTTTGTGCGAGCGTGTCTGGTCTAAAATCGTCGCCTAGGGATAGCTAGGGGACTGCCCCATCAGGTAACTTTGATCCTGGAATGTTAAGGGCTATTGAAGGACCAACGTGGATTTTAGTCAGTACAAGTCTAACAGTATCTATCATCATCCCGCTCTGGGACTTATTTGTCATTTTGCCACGATAAAAAAAGACTCTCCTATTTATCGTGGTCAGATTTCACTATTTTTGTATAGAGTCAAGCCTCTAATGATGTAATTAATAAAAACATCACGTTATTTTTATCTCTGCGTTCAATCAAAAACCTACATTTTTTTACGGTTTCTGGTCAACAGTTTGCGTCAACCTACGCATCTTTAATTTTTTGTGCTGAATACGCTTGCTTAAAAAACCTCTGGGCTTCCCCAAGTAACCGGTCGTTGCTCTGACAAACATCAGAGACTACACGTTTTCAAATGGCCATAAAGAGCTGTCAGCAATCTGACGGATGGGTCAAAAGCCTGGCGGGGTTACGGGACTGCAGGTAACCGTGACCCCGGACCTTAAGGCCTATTGAAGGAATTTCGTGGATTTTAGTCAGTCTGAGTCTGATAGTCCCTTCCACTCCAGCCTGAGCGGGAGGACTAATTAAAAATAGGCCACGTCTGTCAATCACTTTTCTAGAGTCTCTATACTGTCGACTCTTTTAACATGTGGTGCCCTCTAGTAAGCACACCACGATGTTTACCCTTTACTTATTAATTGATTATGACCTCTGGAACTAATGTAAACAAGAATCAATTATGGATTAATTATTTTAATCTAAACCATAATCAATAAGCATAAAAGTTGAGTACTGTTTGTTGGTGGTAAAAAGAAACGTAGTAGACGTAAAGGAAAAAACTGTTCTTCATATTTTATCTGAACACAACCATCTGAGTTGATACAAAAATTCCAAAATTCCAATTAAAAGTCAACAACAATGTTTGTCACTGTGGTCATGGTTATGGTATTGGTTTACCAAAAAAATAAATCGAGAGCGTATGAAATATACGCCATATTATTTTAGAAGGCACCACTTCCTATTAAGTAAAAGATGCGAAATTATAATGAGAAAATGAAAAAACCCATTTTTCACTGACTGAATGGGCGAAGACGAAGGCCGTAGTTGTGAAGAATAGGTCCTAGGTAATCTATAAATACAACAAGTCACCGCTGCAGACCGTACGATGCAATAAGTTTGTTAGAGTATGAACGTAAAATTAAATTAAACAAATCCAATCAATAATCGTAGGTATTCTCGCATTTATGGATATACAATGTCAATAACATTACTGGTAAGGTTTTGTGTATACCTAATAATTAGTCAGTACAATACAGTCTATACAATAAGATTTACAAATTGAAAAGAGCGAGTGCGAGCCATGAGTGTAGAATACATACGGATTCAATGGGCCAGCAGGAGGTCTACTTATCCAATCCTCATCACCTTTTGCAGTCCTATCCCATCCATTATTTTTTTTTTTTATCATTTTGTCTATGACCTGCCCAACTTATCCCTGATCTGCAAAATATAATTTAATCTTGAATTACTCTAATTGCAGGTATACTATATCTTGGCTAAAATGATGTCATCCGTCGATTCTGCTCCCTCAGGAAATGGAATATCTGATCCTCTCATAGCCAGTGTCGAGTCATCTAATGACTATAAATTATTATCAAATGAAATGATATTATTTCGAAGAGAACTACACCCAGAAGTGATTAATACTGGAAAATATGAAGGCTATATTTACAATAAAAACAGATGTATACAGTTCAACAACAGAATACTCTGTGGATATGATAGAAATAAAGGATATCCATTAGATGACTATACTATGTTAGATATTGGCCAAGGCTGTAGAACTCGTGGTGATAGAATAGAATGTGGATACGATAATCCTGTGAAAGTTTTTGCAAATCTTAGGTTTCCAGGCATTAAAGGCAATGAACAAGAAGGACATGCCGACCATGGTAAAAATGGTGAATATAATAAAAATAGGAAACATGGACATCATGGTAAGCATGGAGAACAGAATAATCATAGTGAACATAATGGACCGCAAGAGGACAATCATCATAATGGGAATAAACACCGCACGAGACAAGTACCAACAAGAACTGGCATTACAACAGATCCAACCATCCAGCCTGTTATATTAAATAGATTCCAATCTGATTACCTAGAAAACAAATTAGTAGAATCTGCATTCGAAAAACGTTTACTAAAAAAAGTTGAAGGTGCCAGTGATGGAAATATGAAAACGACAACCGATTCTCGTATAATTGAGGCAATAAATTCTACCACTGATATAGTAAATCCGTTAACTACTACAGCTACTAAACCAAACAAGGGTAAACCAACAGCTGAAAGAATATCTTCTAAATCAAGTAAAGTAACAAAGACTACACCTACTATCGAAGTTTCAACAATAAGGGCTGCTAATTTAGAATCAAACGACATAATATCAGATGATGAAACAGTTAAACAAGTAGTAAAACTCGAACCACCAATACCACAGAAGAGGAGGCGATTAATTGATAACTTTTCAGCAGCATCTAAACATAGAACTGATCCTAAATCAGATACTACTGCTACACAAATACGTAGACCTCGTGAAACTCCAAACAATGAAGCGGGTTTAGTAAAGGAAGCTAAAAGAACTGAAGGAAAGGTAAAGACAACTTGTGTTGAACAGGGTAACAGAGTAGTGTGTTATGATTTCACAACGTAGGTTTGTATTGTATTTGTGTTTACGTTATTTAAAACTTTTAAAATGCAATTATACACTCGTCAAATAATTATAACATACTAGCTGATCCGGCAAACTTCGTACCGCCATCAACATATGCCTAGACTTTTCCCAACTATATTTGGGTCGGTTCAGTCAAATCAGATTCCGCTGGATATCAGTATTTTACATGGAGCAACTGCCTGTCGGACCTCCACAACCCAGTAACTGGGCAATACCATAATACCAAACTTCGTACCGCCATAAAATAAAAATAAACCTTAAACCTTCCTTTGATTTCCCAAAACAATTCAAAACCAAAATCAGCCAAATCGCTCCAAGCCGTTCTCGACTTTCAGCGAGACTAACGAACAGCAATTGATTTTTATGTAGGTATAAGATAGATAATAGATAACAATACAAATCATTGGTTTTAATTCCTTCGTCTTATTTTAACTAGAATCATCAGAATATTTTTATCGACAAACTAGATTTCTGAGGGGATTCCCAGTCGCCTTATCTTGAAAAAAAAAGCAACATTTTTTATTAAACATATAACCTGTAATGAAGTAACATCTTTATACACGACTGCGTAAAAAACAGCGATATGTGTTCAGGCTTCTCATACATATATAAGTATTATGGGTAGGGTAATGACTTGTCTTAGGCATTTGAATAATCATGTGCCAAAAGTGATATTTTCCCGAGGTGTGAATTGAGGACAATAAAGTTGTCAACTTTGTTCAGCTGGGTGAACAAAGTGGAATAAACCAATTCGAGTCTGACTGTCCCTTCCACTCCCTCCACGTAGAGTGAATATTTGTAGATATTGCAGGGTAAAAATAAAAGGTAAGATGCCAGTAAATTTCTACGTTCAATTTAATTTATGCAAATAATTGAAATAATAGGGTCTAAACGGGGAGGCCTTTGTCAAGCTGTGAAAGCCTTTGTTAAGCTGCGAGGTTGGTGATGATAATCATGAACTCTCAAGAGAAAATAAACCGTTCCATCGGAGGACCTCAACGTTATCTGAGGAGTTCCACAAGGAGGTACGTTAGGCTAGCTTAGGTTTTCTACAAAATACTGGTACAAATATGGAGTTTTGATGTGAACCAATATTTTAATGTTAATTTTATTATAGCCTTACCATATTTTGCTTAAAGCCAAGAAATACAAACATCATATCAATAAAATAAATTAAAATCTTAAAAATTCTCTGCTCGTTCTCTTCCAGCACTAAGCAAAACTATATTTTTTTGTTCCACGTCTTAATTACGTAATCCTTACCAAAGTTATCGAACTCTGAAAAAATATTAAACACTCATAATTTCATAAATCATGATGAGCAGAGAGCAAAAAATATGATCTTGTTGTATATGATGATAGAGCGTTATTTTAGATGATGATGAACCATTTGGCTTTTTTCAAGTCATTGAGCTAATGATTATTGCAAGGGCTTTGAACTTGCATACCTACTCAATGTCTGTGGGGTCCAATTTGTGTAATTAACATACGGACATTCGGACAGCCAGTCTTACCAAGTTGGTAACAGAATTACCAGCTATAGTGCTCTCTAACTGTCCGGGACTAACGAATTACCGTGACCCCGGAACGTAAAGGGCTATTGAAGGACACCGTGGATTTTAGTCAGTACGAGACTGACAATTCCTCCCGATCTGCCCTGGGTGGGAAGACTTGACTAAGCTTAAGTCAGCCAGCGGCTTAGTGAATATCAAACTGAACGTGACGACGTTGGTGCAGCTGTTTTTCTTTTTTTTTAGAAAATAGTATAAATATATACTAATAATATATTTCTAGATAGATAACATGTATATCACGAGTTGGCTAATAATGTACTGAAAACCGACCTTATTATAGCTGAAAAAGCTTTCAGTTGATTATACGGAGCCACCGGAAGTGGACGAAAAAGAGTTTAAAAAAAAACTGAAATTCTAGTTCTGTACATATTTTCATTATATTCTTAGATGTCATTATTTTGGCCTTCTAATGTTCAATTTGAGAATATTTAGCTTATTTGTGATGTTTACAACCATCAAAATATGTGTAGGTAGTTTAATTTTAATATAATTATGTACCATAGTCGAGTTCTCATCAAATCTAATTATAATGAGAAGAGACAAAGAGATTAAAATCAATAAGAAAAAAACTAAAATAAGTTTTTTCGTACCACTTGCTCAAAAAAGTGACATTCTATGCCACAAAAAGCGAACATAACAATAGTCATTTTTAATCTGTGAAAAACAGGGAAAGAATGTTGTACTGAATTTCATTCTCTCTCTAGGGAGAGAATGTGATTTAAATTTGGAATACTTAGATTACGGTAGACACGATCGAAAGCTAACCAGAATAATAAAACATTAAAAAATAAAGATTTCGAGTCGACAACATATATCCGCAAAATTCGGATTGTCGAGTATTTTGTAAATTTCTAATGATTTTCTGACCAGACAGATCGCAGCCGCCATTATTGACATCGGTTATCATGTTAAGTTTTTTTTTTCTTTCTTTATTTTCGGCCTATGACTTACCGTGACACCTACATTTAGATCAAGGTACTAAATGTAGGTGTCACGGTAAGTAAGTGTAGTATTTGGGACACACGTTTCACCCGAGCGAAGCCGGATTTTCATCTAGTTAAATAAAATTACGAAAACCGATGAGGCCGTATGAGCTTGATGCCGTTGCTTTTTTAATTTGCCGCGTTTTTGTATTCTTCAAATACATAAACGTTGAGTTTATTTTTACTTATTTTTATAAATAAGTTAATGTTAAATATTAATGTTTAAAATGCGTATCTCATTTTATTATTGTGTTATTTTTTTCGCAAATGGTACGAAAAGTAGAGTATTTTCCTCGGTGATAAAGCTGTCTTAGTCTTGGGTGAACTTAAATCCCTCGCTACACTCAGGACTCGTCTTAAATCCCTCGCTTCGCTCGTGATTTAAGTTTTTAACACCCTCGCTACGCTCGGGAGTAAACCTCGAGTCCTTCGTTACGCTCGCGATTTAATTCGCCACCCGCGACAGAAGACCCTGCTTTATCCCCTTGGTTAATAATCTACTATTTTACACCTACTTGATATTTTGGTTTAATTTTATATTTTGAATTGTTTAACTATTATAAAAAAAATAGCTACATTTAAAACAGTTTTATTTTATTTTTATTTGAGGATTCCATCATAATTATGTATAACATATTAAACATACACGTGCGCAACTCTTTTTTGTGATATTATGTATGAACCTAGTCTGCTATTTTTATAAATTCGTCTTCATCACGATCCCATTGTCATTTTCTTAAAGTTCGCATTTTGCTGAAGTTATAATTAATAATAATATTCCACAACTATCACACAACGCCATCTAGTCCCAAGCTAAGCACAGCTTGTGTTATGGGTACTAGACAACTGATAAACATACTTATATATTTCTAAATACATACATATTAGAGATAAATTACTCACATACACAAACAACCAAACTACTACTGGCATTTCATACAAATATTTGTTCGGTATCGAACCCGCGACACGCTGCGCAGCAGTCGATCTCTCAGTCACTGCGCACATAATTATTACACTTTTACCTATTGTTTAAGTGTTATATATAATCTGAAATAGTAAGAAGTTGAAAACTCTACCGACAAGAATGATCAACTAAGCCGACTAGTCAGCTAGTCACAGTTGACCCATCTCTAATGTGGGTCGATTCAGGATGCTGATGTAATAATATAAATAAAAAACATAATGGGTTTCGTAATACCTACCCACGTATAATTAAAATTGGCATTTAAATTATAAACATTAGTGGTATTGAAGAATAGTAGAGACGGGCATTGAACATCGAAGATGTGGATTTTAGCAGGTAATATGGCATATCTGTTCCACCTGTTCCTGCTCTGAATAAATTTAACAATTCAAAAAACCTGTTACAAAATAACAGACTGTTATTTTATACCAGCTCGAACGCGGAATTTTTAGTATGTATCGAATCGCAGCAATAAGGCTAAAGTTAGACCAATTCAGGAATAGCAAAGAGCTTATGACGACCGTAAGAGGGTTTCATAGTGTATGTAGCAATAGCTGGACTGCTGTGGGGGAAATGTATGATTTACAAGTAGTTGTTCCCGGTCTAGTGATTATTTATGTTTGTATACGCCCATGATACAGGAAAAAAATTAAAAGTATGGCAACGATGAATTAAAAAACAGTCACTAAATTGAGTGTAATTCTAACAAAGGTTCGTAATTCTAAAAAAAATAAGATGCATTTGTTACATCGTGTTAGAGGACTTGTTATTTAATGGTCACAGTTACTATTTACTATGCTAAGATACCTGTTATAATAAGTTATTACTACAAATGCGCTTCACTCCTAGAACATTGACTCTAATGACCCATGAACTTAACATATTTATGCAACCTGTTCTGTATTCAATCATCATTTTAATGATGTTTTTTCATACAATAACAGACAATACAGACATCATAACAATTTCTTAGATTATTTCTCGATAAGCAAATCAAAGAAAAATAAAACATTTACCTATACGAATATAATAATTGACTCGACAAAATTCTATTTCTGATTTTTATCTGGCGCGTGTTTTTCTAATCCTTTTTATAGATCTTTGAGTTTCTCAAATTCTTCGGAAGATTTTTTTTTTTTTATAAAAGTTAAATCTTACGTTGTAGGTACATTTTTTAATAAATACATACAAAATCTAATCTATAATGCTTTATAAAAAGCATACAAACTCTTATCTATAAATGCAATGCAATTATATTTATATTTGATTGCGTTTTTTTTTCAATATTTAATAACAATTGCAAAGTCTAACTCTAATTATCAACAATAAATTATTATCTAAATATGAAATCACATAACAAAGGCCTTTTGCGCTTGTCAATACCACATAGGTATATCAATACGCTGTGTTTTTAAAGTTATAAACATACATTTGAAAATTGAATGTTGTATTATAGCTCTGCTTAAAATCTATAGACCTAAAAAAAAAGGTTATTCGTATTTCGCAATGTTTTTTGCAGTAATTTACAATAATTTGTAGATTTGCAAAATTTTCCGATCACTTTTTTTTGAGCATCTTATTTTTACGAAAGTTACGGAAAGTTGTGTTTTAATATGGACGAACAAATTTTTGTACTGTTTTATTAGTTTTATTTAAAATATTAATTAATTCAAAGTCAAAGTCAAATGTTTTTATTTCACATAGGCCCATGAGGGCACTTATAAAACGTTGACAAAAACTGTAATTGAAAAAACTGTATTATATTTGTGAATTAAAATGTAAAGAAATTCACTGAATCGTGTTTCCATGAAATATGTTTTATTGAAGTAAAAATAGTCATTGAAACAATAATATTCGAAATAAAACGCAAAATACGATACGAAATTAATTGAAATTTCAATCTCAAAAAAAGGGAACACCTGTATAATACAGTGCAGCAAGTACCTAATTCGTCATGCCCTAGGTACCTACTAACTGCTAGGTACTAAATGCTTAATGTTAGTATTTAAGTTGTCTGTTTCAAGATGACTAGGCAAGTAATGAGAAGATGATGACATGAAAAGATTAGTCATTTACGACATAATTATTATGCAATGTGGAAAACCCTAAACCCTGGAATGACGGAACTTTTTGACAAATGGTGATTATTAATCATAATTCATTAGATTATAATAATTCTAGCCTATCGCCGTTAGTGAGGCATTATCGGGTTATAAATATTACACATTATGTGGGTCTTTCAAATTTCATAATCAAATCAAATCACCTATAAAAGCATTGTCCAAGCTTAAAGGTGCATTCACACACATCAGACATCACATTATCAGAATATAGGAGTGCAGAAACATTTGGTTTTTTAAACCGGACTTGTGACGTGACGAGACGGTGACTGATGAGTGTAAATGCACCTTAATTCTGCCTATAAAATAAGAAAACAACTTCCAAAAGTTCGGTTCAGGTTTTGGTTCAGAATCTTCTTTGGAAGAATATTAAAAAAAACTGAAGAGTATAAAATCTCTTCAAGTTCGGAAAACGGAACATATTATGTTTCCATTTTTAAGTATATTTCTATTAGAGAAAAAAAATAAAAGAAATCCTGGGGACATTAACTCTCATTTGTGAATAACAAAGCATTGAGCTATTATTACTACCTATAGAGACGACATCACGTATCACCACTATGTCCCATCCCGGATGAGTGAGCGCACAAGTTCATTCAGTTGTTTGACAGCTCTCTGGCGTGCTCTAGGCGCGCGCACTCATCCTGGATGGTGTTGCGTGGTGTCGTCTATATACGTAGTAATAATACCTCAATGCAAGAAAACGATGAGATGATATCGATGTGTGATGAATTGCTGATAAGTAAAAAGAAAATTCGGGGTCAAATAAATATGAGATGCAATCAGAAAACCCAAAGTTGAAATACGTGGGTTTTACCACATTATTCTAAGATTAGTGTTGGCTAACCATTAACGACCATGGCAGTTAACCACAGAACAAACATGGAACTAATTAATATTGGCCGCAAACAATACGTCATTGAAATATGACGAAAATGGATTATTCCATGATCATTCGTGTTCTAAACATTTTAACCTTAGGTACCTCCAATCATGGACCACGCCCGGTTCGACGACACGTCGTGTTTCAGGGCTGTCAGCAATATGCCAGGGCCCCCTTAGAGGGTCAAAGCCTGCCGGGGTCGAGAGACTGTCTTATCGGGTATCCGTGGCCCCGGAACGTACAGAATTTTGAATAACATCGTGGATTTTAGTCTGACAGTCCCTCCTGTCCTAGGCTGCCCTGAGTGGGAGGACTCATTTGATGATTTTTAAATTGTAAGATTATTATTCTTTTATGAATTCATCGCGCATATTTGTTACAATTTTAAATATTTCTCACAAAAAAAAATAGCCCACTAGCATCGGGAACTGGGTCCAAACTGCTGGTGGTTAGGTTACTCACTATACGCGCCGTGTCCAAAAACTCTGCTGGCTCAAGCGCATGATGCAGAATCATGCGCTTGAGCCAGCCACGCAACGAAATCCTCTCAATGTAGTAATTACTAGTAAAATGTGATCTACCTGTTCTATGTATAAAATCAAGGTGTATTTGAGGCTACAATGCCGAATATAGTGAAATACTAAAATCCTTAGATATTTTGAAAGTTAGTCATTCATGAAATTAAATCTCTGTTCCTTCGTTCCTGTAGGTAGAAGACTGACTCCCATCGTATTGCCAACTCTGACACGACAGACAGAGATCGACACAACGGCATACCTAGATTTTATAAAATCAATGAGCTCTGAAAAAGCAAGTTATTATGGGTACCGAAAAAAAATCGTTGAAAAAAACTTAAAATACTCTAGGCCCTCATTTGATGATATAACCCTAATACTCCCAACGGCCACCACTTAAACAGGCACCAGTGGTGGCCGTTAGAACAGTGCATTATTTTTTGTCCCAACGGCCATCAGTGGCGGACGTTGGAACTTTCCAAATAATATTTATCTCAACGGCCACCACTAAATTACCACCACTGGGGATCGTTAGGACTAATATTATTTATTATGTCAACTGCCCCTGTATTTGGTGGCAGTTACAGTCAGACCAATCGAGCTCGAATTGTAGGTGGACCGAAATACAAATCAGAATGTCAAAACAAATATTTTAAAATCTCTTTTATCATAATAGCTTGCATGCAATAAAACTGTTCCACCGTTTCTTTGAATATAATTTAAGAATATATTTCCCGACGAGATACTTTCAATTTTAGAAGAAACTTAAAATAATGGAACTAATGTTGAATTTGCCTTTTTCATTAACTAACCAGCAAAACTACTAGGCTGACATTAGTTCAAAGTGGTATTTATTTAAATATTTTTCTTCACAGGAATAGTGTACCTACCTAAAATTTGACTTGTCAGAAAAATTTAAATAAATACCACTTTGAACTTATGCTAGCCTAGTAATTTTAGAATAGTTAGATTACATTGACAAAACACTAAAAATAAAATAAATGTTATTTGGTTCCAACATCCGCCACTGATGGCCGTTGGGACAAAAAATGTGTCATTGTCCTAACGGCCATCACTGGTGCCAGCTTTAGTGGTGGCCGTTGGGAGTATACCATTATTTTGTGTAGAGGGTGAATACCAAAAAAATCTTAAAGAATTGTCGTAACCGATTTTGATGAAAACTAGAAATACATCATTGGATTTTTGAAAAATCAAGGCCAAGAGTGTAACCTCTTAATTTTGTAAATAATAAACACATGCTACATTTTGTAGAAAGTGGGGTGCGAAGGCCGGTTGCTGCTTTGCTGTAATTTATTCATGAATTGGACAGATATTAATAGATTCTCGAGACGAATACACTTATAAATGTCAAGTGTGGGAAAATACGATAAAAAAACGGAGGTGCTATATTTAGCGACTTTGACTTTAGTCGACATTGTCCAGCTCTGCCAGTGACCTCTTAATTTTTTTTTTGTTAGTACTTCTGTGTCTCGTTAATATCCTGTATTTGTATTATTTTACCTTTTTCAATCATCTGTACCTAAATATTTTTACAAAAACGATTTTTGAGTGAAAATCCTATTGCGGTTCACATAGTACATCTGGGGGCACAGCAGTGCCCCCTGCCAAGATGAGCCAAGCGAAGCGCAAGGGCACTACCTATTACCTTTTCTCGGAGTGTTTCGTCGTTTTTTTGAACCCTCATAGAGTTGGTTTCCGATGTACCAAATAGTTCATATTCACAGAATATGATGCCAATAATAGACTTATTAAGCATACAAAGTCTCAATGGAATAGCTCTAATAGTTTAGATTTTATTGACATCTAAAATACACGGATTTCGTCACTGATTCACTGATATATTGTCACACAGACACACTGATGATCATCAAAATGTTTGGCTACTTCCTGCCGAGCTAGAGATCTGAAAATCGGTATGTAATCTAAGTTTAGTATACAATCAACAAAAAAAATCATTAACCTATAATTTTCACCCCCATCCCCTAAAATTGGGGGTGGAAGTTTGTATGAGACCTTAAACCTTATTCGGGTGGAATCTTTGAACCCAAAATTCAAAAAACAAAAATCAAAATCAAAAAACTTAACTAACTGCTAGCAACTTACACAAAGAACTAAAATCCCTCAAAAAACATTTCATGTAAACTGTTGCCAAAACGAGCACATAAGGTTTGTCCTACGAAAAAGATATCAGATCTCATGTAGAACCAAGCTTCTGAATCTACACGGCCTAACTCTATCAACCCTAACTTCACAAATTCTACAAATCAGTAAAATGTATGGCTTGGCTGTTCCGTTACTTAGGTACTTCAGAAATTAAATATTAGCATCACCTCCACAACGGTAGCGAAACGGTGAAGCCCTACATTTTACTGATTTGTAGAATTTGTGAAGTTAGGGTTGCTAGAGTTAGGCCGTGTTGATTCAGAAGATTGGTTCTACATGAGATCTGATATCTTTTTCGTAGGACAAACCTTATGTGCTCGTTTTGGCAACAATTTACATGAAATGTTTTTGGTGGGATAATATTATCTATTTATCAAGTTTCAACAGGATGGCTCTTAACTTTCGAAAAAAGTAGCTGTGACATACGGCCGGACAGACAAGCATGACAAATATAAGGGTTCCGTTTTTTGCCATTTGGCTACGCAACTCTAAAATTAGTCCACCAGCATCGGGAACAGGGTCCGGGCTACCAGTGGCCAGGACTCTTGAGAGAGGAATCTCCTAACAATGCGTGCCGTGACCAGGAGTATCTACTTCTCTACTCTTGTATATCCTTCTAGATCCAATGTTTTTTCAGCTGCCAACAGACGTTGATCGAGGCTTTTTGCAATATTTTTTCAAGTAGACGGAACGGGGGCAGCAAGATTGAATCGACCAAGTCTATAGTAGCCAGTATAGCCCCTTCATCATCATTAGCCTACAATGTTCCCACTGCTGGGACACAGGCCTCCGCTCTGAGAGAGGGTGTGGACTATAATCCACCACGCAGGCCCAGTGCGGATTGGTAGATGTCACAATTTTTGAATTTTTGGTTCTAGGAAATGCCGGTTTGTGTGATGAAATAAATAACACAAAGTAATGTGCCTGGCGGGGTTCGATCCCACGACTTACAACTCGTAAGTCGGGACCGATACCACTGGGCAACCACTGCTCTTAGTTTCTCTTAGTTTCTTAAATCACACCTTGACGGGATGAAAAAGGAATATAGATTGTATGAACTACTTATCTTATTTTATCGATGTAGCAACCTGACAACCATTCTTCTTCAGGTGGATAAAAGTCAAATAATAAAATTAAGACTAATTCTTTTTCCAGTAATTCCTAAATAATGCGGAACCGTAGTAGTAGCCCGTACCGTAGTAGTAGTTTACCACATTTTCTTGTGTTTTTTTTTTTGTAATTTGCATATCAGTGATAAGTTTTAACTTGATCAAAATATAATTTGCGAAATATAAGTATGTATTTACATAATTTTAAATAAAATAATGTAATCAATACATCGCTCTCACGTAGATTTCTGCAAAATTGGTAAAATTTAACTTATTATGCACAAATCTCAATAAGAGCGAAGCGGATTATACTTGTTAATATCGTGAAACATATTTTGAGTTTTTATCAGACATCGATCAGAAAATAGCAAAAAAATCAAGACAATTTGAATTTCGCGGGCTACCACTACACAAGCGCCTTAACCCTTAATTTGGCAAGACCAAAAAAGTTGAAGTAGAAAGTTGGCGTTAATATATTGCGTTAATATGCATTCAAACTTTACGGGAAAAATAATACAAAAAATATTTCATGAAGGGTTTCCTGAAAACAGAACGTAAAGTATACTTAACAAAATCCTATGGCTAAAGAATTAAAATGTATATAATATTATATAATATGTATATAAAATAATGTTTACATGCAGTATTTTTATGTAGTAAACAATTTTCACTTAGTTAACACCATAAGTAACCATTAGTTTTGGCACAAATTTCATCAAACAGATTGTCAGAACTGAAATCGATGAAATAATTGAATTCTTTCTTTCTATCGGGACCCTAGAGCTTTCGCACTTTTCTGGATCTACTTCCGCACAATGAAGGAAACTTCTATGAGACCATTTAAACTTGATTACATTGTCTTTTTGGGTACAGGGGCTATCTGGATCAGGTTAAGTGAAGTGAAGTGGAGACAGAACACAGCCTTTCTGTCTCCGACGATTTCCTAGTAGCTGTAATACATGTTGGTAGTGGCACTAGTGGCGCAAAAGCCAAAATTTGTGTAAATTGTAGAGGGGAATCAATTACCTGACTGAGAATGCATCATTTCATTGGAAAAAGTGCTAAAACTGCTATTTCAATAAGTCTCACCATGCAGATTTGTTGAGTATACTTTACATAACAAGATTACTCACCATCGAATTTTGTTGAGTATACTTAACAATCAAATTGACTGACTCCTCGTGTTCATATCTAGGTGAAGAATGGATTTATTATATTTTTAACCTATTGATTACACAATAAATAAATAGAAATAAGCAAAATATGTTTCAAAACTAGACCAAAACCCAACAAAAATAAATATTTACATTTATGGCTCACAGGTGACATTGTCTCATTGTCCTTTCTGGTTCGCTACTGTCAAGGAAAATATTGACAGGCTGGTAGAAACTTTTTCCTACTAAAATTAACTATCATTGAAATATTCCTAGCCCATAAAATTTGAAATCACGGAAGAAAATTTGACATCTAGATTTTTTCAAAAGTTATGTTAAGTATACTTTACGGTGCCAAATTAAGGGTTAACATCGTCTTCCCTAATTGAGCACATGTTAAGGTTTGCAAAGGAAATTACTATTATTAAAGTTTATTATTAGTAGTTAAAAAAGTAAGTTCAATCTTACAATATTGCACATCGTTTATTATTTATTTTACACTGACGATAATGCACACTAAGTACAACTTTAGACTGATTTATAACTCATACATTGTATGCACTTTAACGTCTACTTAGTTTATAAATTGCAGAATAACGACACAGTAGTTATTCTTGATTATAGTTAAATCCGAATGTCAAGATCACAGATGTCAATCCATACACTAAATCACTGATTCAAAAGATATCAACGTCCCCAGCCGCCTCCGTAGCCACCTCCGTAACCACCTCCGAAGCCGCCACCGAAGCCACCTCCGAAGCCGCCGCCGTATCCGCCACCGTATCCGCCACCGTATCCGCCACCGTATCCGCCTCCATATCCGCCTCCGTATCCGCCTCCGTATCCGCCTCCGTAGCCTCCTCCGTAGCCACCTCCGTATCCGCCTCTGTGACCATGTCCGCCCCAGCCGCGTCGTTTATAGCCACCCCAATGGGACTCTGCGGGTTGCAGCGCTTCTTCAGCTTCTACTGCTTTTGCCTCCACTGGCGCCGCATCTTTGGATTCCGCGGCCGCCTCCAAAGGGAGGGCAAGTGCGTAAGCCACGCAAACGCTTATCAGCAAACCAGTGCACAGTAACTGAAATGGAGATAAAAACGATATGACATTTTGAAATTATGAAATCCGGACATACAGGCAGGTCTGTGGAATTCTAGATGAATTTTATAAATTGAATGAAAACGAAAAACAGAAATTTAAAACTGTGATAAAAATTTTAAAGACGTATTTTTGTTAATGGATCGTGGCTACTTACAGTCTTCATTGTCTCGTATTCTGTGTGTCAATGTTAGTGGTACACGCTTGTAGTCAAGTTTTTATATGCTCAGGACGCGCGCGCAGCCGTGACTCAGCGCGGCCAGGTAAATACCGAAAAAACGGAGGAATAATAATACTAATAAATAACTTATTAATAGAACTAATTTATATAAATCATAATAATACTTTAGCATAATATTAAATAATAATTAATTAAGAAAGAGCATCATGCATAATACTTTCAAGAAGAGAGATAGTGATTTATTACCATTTTCTTTAAAGAGTACTTTGTTCGGACGCACCTTAGGGTCAATAAACAGCGAGATGCGAAGTTGCACGCACATCTCAATGGAGCGACTCAAAATGTAACTTTATTTTCACACCACTTGCTCGTAAATGTCAAATTATATGTCAGGCAAACAGTACTGTAAAGCAAGTCTTTGTTCCCTCTCGCTCGAGCCGGGCAATAATATTGTACTGAATTTCATTATTCCCGTGGGAATAATGAGATTTGAATTTGGAACCTCAAATAAAACCGTATGAAAATTTTCACCAAGGAGTTGTTTCAGTAATGGCGGCTGCTGGCCGCAACAGCTGATCGCTTGCAGTGGTGCCAACTTCACGTTCGAAGGTGGTCGTACCACATCAAATTTCAAAAATCGAATTCATTTCCTCGCAGTAGGTGTGAAAAGCAGAGTACGCTCCTCGGGAGTAAAGCTACCTTGTCTTGGGCTAACTTGAATCCCTCGCTACACTAAGGATTCTTAACTTAATTCCCTCGTTTCTCTCGGGAATTAACACTTGAACCTCCTCGCTGCGCTACGGAGGTTCACCCCCAGAATCCTTAGTGTCGCTTCGGGATTCAATACGCCCGTGACGTAAGGCAATACTTTACTCCCTTGGTGCGTAATGTACTATTAATAAACGAGACATTTCACCGGCGAACCCCTTTATAATAGTAACTCAAAATGTAACTTTATTTATTCTAAGAAAGATACACGTTTCCAGTACCGTCGCGTCTCGTTGTGAACTTCCTTACGCGGTGTCGCGCTGTCCTGCAATTTGACCTATTTCAACGACTGTTATAATATGACTATACAGGACGTCACACGGCTATTGTAGATAGAACATTTTACACAAGATTAACAATAATTTTAAAACTCAATTTACACTGCATTCATAGATTTTTAAATAGTAACATGGTTGAATCGGGAAACGAAGACGATACACGAGAAAAAAAACAGAACTTAGACGTACTATTATAAATACCTATCCACCACAACAAGATCAAAAAAATCGACAAGGAGTGAAGTTATCAAAAGAGTGCGACTTTGTATTCAACAGTAGATATGGGAATCATTTTGAGCATTTGATAAATTATTGACTAACTTTGTAACAAAATTTTAAAATTCATCTTCCTTTTATTTCTGACACTTTGTTCCGTCGGTATAATAAAAGTATAGGGTATTTTTTTTTCTCGTGGAGCGTGTTATTTTCCCTGTTCAACAATGTAATTATTTAAAAAACTATGAATGCAGTTTAAATTGTTTTTTAAATTAAATTAATGTCTTCGTTCAGTAAAATCTTCCATCTATGTATAATATTAAAGTTACTTCCCTCCACTCCATGTGGCATAGCCGTGGGACCTGGACGCCCTAATAATATTTACTTCGTGTTGCGTTGCGTCGTCGCGTCGTATTCGCTCTCACAGGACATTGCCTTACTGTTAACGGCAACGCATTCCATTAGTAGTTCTTCTTCTATTGTAAAAGATTGGTCGTAATAACAAAATATTGTCAAGTATCCCAATGACCTCAAATATCTAGTACTATCTGTTCCCCGTTGTTTCAGCTCCGCTGCTTGACTCCTACTGGTTGTAGCATGATGATAGATTTCCTTGATAAATGGACTATCTAACAAAAAAATATTTTTTTCAATTCGAACCAGAAGTTCCAGAGACCAGTGCGTTCAACCGAATAAACTTTTTAACAATACAATTTTAGTCTAGTATTTTTGTCATCCGGGGTCGCGGGTCTTATACCATCACCGTGACCCCGGAACATAAAGGGCTATTGAAGGACACCGTGATTTTAGTCAGTACAAGTCTGACAGACCCTCCCGCCCTGCCCGGGGTGGGAGGCCTCATTTGATGATTTTACCACGTAAAAAAAAAAAAAGTATTTTTGTCATGAAGGAACTAAATATGGTCATTAAAATACGAAACCTGCACTGTAAAATTGAAACAAGTTATGAGAATTCCGGTGTCGGAAATTCTGAAACATGGTCCTTCTTGACTGTAGGATTGCCATCCGTCCGGGTTTCCCCGGATTTGTCCTAGTTTAGAGGGCATCCGGGGCTTCATTTGTATTCCAGGTTTAAAATTTTAAAGTCTTGGGCCGCCCGCGACCCACGCGCACCTCACTGTCCCTCCAACCCTGCCGACGCAATTGCCACGGAGCGCACTTTGACTCATGTCTGGGTTCTGGACTCTAAAATAAGGGACCTTCACACTCACACGTCCTGGTTTTCAAATTTTAGAGATGGCAACTCTATACTTGAGCAAGCCAAACACAAATCTAACTAACATAAAAATAAAAATGTGGCTCAAGTTCATTTCCTTTTGATAGAGCCTCAGTTAAATCGAGTTATGTACCTTTAATCCCGTCTGCAGTACCGGATGGAATAAAAAACGGATGACAGTTTGTATGTAAGATCCTATTTTATCGATGTAACAACATGATAGAATATTTAATACTAATAAAGAATATTACTTTTACAGTCAGTTCCTTATCACGTTCCATTACGTGTTGAAGAACTTATCCTAATTGAGCGTATGTTAGGGTTTGCAAGGGAAGAAGGAATTAAAGAAAATTGTAGTAAAAAAATATATAATTTATATGTAAAATTTACAATATTGCACTACAGTTTTATTATTTATTTTACACTGATGATAATGCGCATTTATAAGTACATTTTTTACTCGTACATTGTATGCATTTCAACGCCACAGTAGTTATGCTTGATTATAGTTAAATCCGAATGTTAAAATCACAGATGTCAATCCATACACTAAATCACTGGTTTACAGGGTATCAACGTCCCCAGCCGCCTCCGTAGCCTCCTCCGTAGCCGCCTCCGTAGCCGCCACCGTATCCTCCTCCATATCCACCTCCGTATCCGCCTCCATAACCACCTCCGTAGCCTCCTCCACGTCCGCCTCCGTAACCACGGCCGCGTCCGCCGCCGCCCCACCCGCCTCTCCTATTGCCACCCCAGCGGGACTCTTCAGGCTGCAATGCCTCTTCAACCTCCACTACTTTTGCCTCGACTGGTGCGGCATCTTTGGATTCCGCAGCCGCCTCCACAGGTATGGCAAGTGCGTATGCCACACATACGCTTATCAGCAAACCAGTGCACAGTAACTGAAATAAAAATAAATACATGTATGTGATAAGATTTTTGAAATTATGAAAACCGAGCAGTCGGGTCTGTGGGATTCTACATGAATTTTGTAAATTGAATGAAAAGAAAAACAGAGATTTTAAACTACGTTAAACAAAGAACAATTTATTAAATCTAATAAGATTTGCAATGTATGTATTTCTGTTAATGGCTACTTACAGTCTTCATTGTCTCGTATTCTGTTTGTTAATGTTAGTAGTACACGCTTCTAGTCAAGTATTTATAAGCGCTGGACGCGCGCGCAGCCGTGACTCAGCGCGACCAGGTAAATAACCGCGTAGCTTCCCATTTCTAATTGACCACAAACCACAATGCTTTTTACAGAAATGAAAAAAGCCGACGTATTAACATAAACGTCCAACATAATTTTAACTGGTCTAAAACAAAATGTTAGTAACGACATTGAATGGAACTTACGTTTCTTTTGACTGCCGGATGTTCGCATTTTTCATGGATTTTGTATCAAAGCTTGTAAACTCTACAAAATTTCAAATCTCAGTGAGGTTGTTGGAGGTTCAAAACCACTCAAAATTATAGACATTGGTTTTGATGAACATATGTATCGTGATCATGGCCATCGAAGGAAGGGTGCAATTGTGCCTTTGCGCTACCGTGGCTTTTAAGTCTAGCTTTGGCATTTCTTCCTTAGCAATTCAGGCAAAACATTTTTCTACAAATCTTCGCTCGCTCTTTGACCATCTAAATTCTCAAATGTTTTAGGCTGTAAATATTGTATTGATATAATTGGTAAAACAGAGAACCATGATCGTGATACTTAAATTAATTCATTGACTGTTGTTGAGTACTTTTTCTCCCACGATACGCTCCGACGCGCACTTAACATTTAACAACAGGTCTGTTAAGGTATCTTGCTTCGTTACTATCGTGTGTATCTTTTTAACTACAAATCGACCAACGTAAATGACACAAGTGAGAACCTATTTATCATTATGCAGAAGCTAGTTACTTGTATATGGAATTGGTTTAGTAGCTGGATTCATCTTGTTTTGTTTTATTATTTACCTCAGAGATGATTTTCTAGCTGATCCGTACCCACTTCGTTGGGCGGTAAAATATGCATGATATCTTTATAGTTTATAGCCTATAGCACTCACGAATGATGTAGCTTTCTACCAGTGAAACAATTTATAAAATTGGTTCATTGCTTCCGGAGATTACCCTCTACATATAAACTTATAAACAAATTTTACCTCTTTATAATATTAGTATAGAAGTATAGCCTAGCTGTTGCCGGCTTCACCCGCTACAACTCGAAAATACTCCCACGGGACCATAAAATCGGGATTAAATTTGTCCTATGGGTTAATCCAGGTTATAAACTATCTGTGTACCATATTTCATCCAAATCCATTCAGAGGTTTTTGCGTGAAAGCGTACAAACAACCATCCATCCAAAAAACTTGTAGGTTTATAATATTAGTAGGATTTGGCACTAGGGCTATCCGCTACGATATTTATTCATGGTAAAGCTTTCAAATAAGTCGGGAGAACTCACTGCCTACCTTTCTTCTTTACAACAAACACGCCTGTTATGTATTCGGCTTTTAATACTGTTACAACTGATACTGTTAGCATACATCATCCCACTGCTGGGCAAAGGCCTCTCCCCATGATCTCCAGTTTTCGGCTTTTAAGTAACTCTATTTTTTGGTTTGTTAAATCAGCATTTGATTTGTTAAATCAGCCCTCGAATTGGCTAAAAACCACCCACGGATTTCCTTTAATAGCTCTTTAGAGTCAAAGGGAAACGGTTACCTTCAGTTCAGACAGTCCCGTGAACCCGGACTATCCTGCGTCCCCTACGATGCGACCTGCGACCCTATGTAACAACAAAAAGTAGTGCCTGGTTAAAACAAATGAGGGTGACCTTAACCTTGGTACCGCGTAATGACTCAATTCATGTACTTGTCACGCATACTCTGAAGATGACAAATGATTGAAGATTCTGCGAAATTACATCGGATGTAGGCAACCATCACAGGTACTAACTCTGTGCGTAGAACTGAGATTTTGTTAAATTTGAGTATATTTAACTTTACAGTTCAAATTTAACTTGAAGTTGATATTGAATTAAGCTTTGGCAATAAACTTAAGAAAACCTTTTTAAAACTTTACAATTCAAACTCAACTAGAAGTTACACAATACACTTTGTCAAGATAATCATTTATAAAGGGAACTCCCTCGACCTAAGTGATTCAAATTCCAATCATTAAAAATAATTGCGGGTTTATTTGTAATGTGAAGATTAAAAACAGTTTAATTGAGGTAAAACCCATTTATTCGATCACAAATAAATAGTCATATTATTGTTGTGAAATACTGATCTTTTGCTACACAAATGTTGGATATTGAGAAAAACGCTAGGCAGATTAGGATAAAACATTGCTATTAAAATAATGTAAAGGCGAATGTATGCTGAAAAAGTGAACCTTTAATACGTTTTATTTTTATTAGAAATATTAAAGTCATCGATTTCATGAAAATATAGAAGTTTGTTACTGTTTTTTTTTCCTGCAGGTAAGGTACCTAGCTACGCCAAATTAAAAAAAAAAAACATGCAAAAGTCTTTGCCTGGGTCACGGTACCGTCTGTTAGAGTTACCGTCAGTTACCCTGAAAACGCAAACGGCAAAGTCAGTAAGTCTGTCAGTCCCTTCTGCTCCGCACAAGCCTGGAAAAATAGGCTTTTTCCCATTTTTTTTTATCTTCCAGGATTGGTTTCATAGTAGTTTTTTATAAAGTTCTTTCAGCCCGTGAAATGTTGTCAATGTTTTACAAATAACTGTGAGTGTATTTTTATAAGATCTGATTTTTCGTAGTCAGATAACTTTAATCTGAAGAATAAAAATACCGTTGTGACATATTTTCTATATAATAAGCTGGCAATCCGCCATTTTAATTCCTCAGATAAAAGTTATCTGACTATTGAAAAATCAGCCCTAAGTGTTTATAGTCCGCGCCACCCCATTATGACCTGCGACCGTCCCCATTCATGTGTTTCCAATTTTTTTTCAACTTTAGAATCATGATGATAGAACTACAAATGAGGCGATTGCTGAATAGATGAGTAGGTAAGATAATATATTTTCGGCTGACCTACAATAAATTGGGATAAGGGCAGGAGAACGTTGATGGCCTTATATTTGTTTACAATTAAAGCACTAAGCCGAAAATAGATTTTAAGACCATTCAAGGCATTCACGCTGCGGTTGTATATTCATCATGCTGTCTTAAATACTTGCTGACTGATTATTACAGATTAAGCAAAAATAAAACAAGATTTAATGTTAATTAATATCACCCTTTTCTAGGTTATTCGCATATCTTAACTTCGACAACCGCCAGCTGAAATTAGTTTAGCTCACATTATGTTGAGCGTGTTTTTTTTACATGTGTGTCCACTGCAAACCATGCCAGCTAAGCTAAGGCCGAGCGGAAGCTACGTGACCTGAGTTAAGCCCCCGATTAGATTAGTTGGCGTAGCTTCGGATCTGTCTACACAAATACATAGTACGTTAGTTTAACTTAGTTGAGATATAAGGTAACGTGACGGATTGAGAGGGAAGTCGCGGGACTTATCAAATTACCGTGATCCTGAAACGTAAAGGGCCATTGAAGGACATCGTAGATAATTACTCCCCCTGGCCCTATACCCCTCTGGGGCCTTTAGTGTTGTCTTGTAATGTGTGTTCTGCCGAGCTTTTTTTTCGGAGTATGTATAATTATTTCCTAGCTTAGTTCCTTATTATTTTAGCTGGCGATACACGTTTAACTTTAAAACATACCTATAGCCTAGCGTTTACGTTAATAGTTTGCGACTTGGCTAGGGGGCAGGTTTCTTCACGATTATTTGTCTTCATCGATGGCAGTAATAATTAAGATAAACGTTTGAAAAACGTGTGAATTGAAAGAATAAATAAAGTACATCAATATTTGTTTCGATTTGAACTTCACTTAATGAAAGGTGAGACGAAACAAACAAATCTATCACGGTTTGCGCAGTGATTGAGTGAACACTGCGCTTGCGCTGTGTAACGCCAGTTTAATTCCCGCTAATTCTTCCAGTACCCCTAGCACGAGTTTTCACTATTTAACTTTACAGAGTTTTTTCCAGTATTTACAGCGTTTCTTGTATGAAAATATGGAACAGCGCCTCTGGCGTGCGAAGAAGGAACCAATTTCTTCCTTGAAAATTGTCAATTTGAAGTCGTCAAAGTTCCAGTTTACTTTACGTCTAAAATACTGAAAACTCGTGCTGACGGTACAGATCTGGGTGTTTCTATGGGCACTATGGGTACGTGAATTTAAATGTCTGTAAACGCACAGGAATATTTATCCTAAGGTGGGGCAATATTTATAAAAATAAAATAAATTAAATGTGTTTTTTTGTTACTAATACTGTTGTTTTAGTTCTCATTATCACCAATTGAGTTGATTTTCATTGTTCTAGTTATACTGCGCATATAATTTAGTTTTAAAAGAAATATTACGTTTTAAATACTTTATTTTTAAACGCCACTGTACCAAATTTTTTGCAAATAAAAACGTTATCATTAATTTGAATATTCTAATGGTAAATTAATTTACCTAGTTCTCGTCAATGTGGGTAATATCATTTATTAACACTTATTGTTTAAAAAAAAACCAGGAAGTTTTGTTCAATTATCGTACTTATGACCACTTGACCTTCCAGCAGTAGGTTTTAAACAGCTTTATTAATGAGTTGGGAAAAACACACATTTGAGTACTTAGGTATATGTATATTTATATGCATATACATTATGAACATGATGACATACTACGATAATCGACTGCCCCTCCCCCCTTCTACCCTCATGCCCATGAATTAATTTGTTTATTATTTTGTTTATCTTACGTTGACGTTTACAATGCTAGAATTGTACGTAGCTAGGGTAGCCACCTTTTGAGGAATTTAAATTTTTGCCCCACACTACGAATTTCTCCTGCATCGTGGTTGCGTTTCCAAACATAGAAACTCACATACACAAACACCCAGACCCGGTGCACCTACTTGCAGATCATAGAAATATTTGTTCCGTGCAGGTAGCGAACCCGTGACACGTTGCGCAGCAGTGAGTCGCTGAACTAATAAGCCAATCGTGCCATCTTACATCGTATTATCGAAACACTAGGTACTCATATGAAAAATGAGGAAGGAAAATTGTATCTATTTTTTTTAAACAGTAGGTACCTATCTACATTTGTAATGTAGCCGTTTTATCATAACCAAGTCATTTTCTGAGAATACGATCAAATTATCGGCGGTCTATAATAGTAATAATAAAATCATTTTTTCTCTCTGCACAAAGATGGCTTCAAGCTAATGTAATGTCTACTTATGTCTATGAAGTTGCGTCAGTTACAATAAGATAATACCATACAGCCGTTGTAACATGTCGGCTCAGTAATTCGCATACGAGGTCATTGACATGACGCGTTACGTTCTACTTGTAGGCTCGCACGCAATGCGACCACGAAGCTGTAGTGCTATTCTCTATAAAAACAGCCTTGTTACAGCACCGCAGTACACACGCCACCCTGGGACAAAAGTTTGCTATTCAGTAAGCTCCTGGCAGCAACACTAGCACTCACCGCTCGCATTGCACAATCGATACGATAAAATACCTCATTGATAGACTCTACGCTGTAGGTACTCTTCGACGCGAGTCCAGCAAAGAGATTTCTTATAGAGGCATATCATCATCTTCCTGCCCTCATCCAATTTTACTTGGCGTCGACGCAACACGTTTTTTTCTTCCATTCGCTCCTATCAGGCATCACAGTATCATTTACTCCTTTTTCATTCATATCATTCCTTAGACAATCCATCCATCTTTTCTTTGGCCTTCCTCTCCCTCTCCATCCATCAACATTCATTCATCATCATCTCAGCCATAGGACGACCACTGCTGAACATATTATGCCTCCCCTTTAGATCTCCACATATACCGATTGGAAGCGACCTGCATCCAGCGTCTTCCGGCGACCTTTATAAGGTCGTCTGTCCACCTTGTTGAAGGACGTCCTACGCTCCGCTTGCTAGTCAGTGGTCTCCACTCTTGCACTTTTCGACACCATCGGCCTTCTGCTCTGTGAGCAACATGGCTTTAGTTCGTCTACGGATCTCCTCATTTCGGATTCGATCACGCAGAGACACACCGAGCGTGAATGTAGGGCTGCATTCATTATAGAGAATATAGGTATAGCATAGCTGATAATGAATGATGTGCAATTTGCGGTCGTCAGCGAGACCTTGAACGTACGCCTCTTTCGGGCTCGCACTCGAAAGAGGAGACCGATTGTAGACCACAGGTAGTAAGAGATGATCTAAAGGAGCTACGGAAAACAACAAACGCTCCCGTCTAGATGGAGTGCGGAACATTATTTTTTGTTTTATTTTTTACTTAATATTGAAGTGAATTAAGTTATGATTGAATTTCAACCACAGAGTGACCATCAATTAGTATTATTATCAAATTCTTACGTCAAAACATTGCTATTTACATCCGTGTTCCACAATAAAAAGAAAGATAAAATACACAAATGGTTGTTTTAGATGTCTCGCATCGAGTAAATATCATTCAAATCTGGTTTTGTAAGAATATCTCATTAGATTCATAAAACAACCTTAATGATCCGGTTGATTACAGAGCAATCCTGAGAATTTCGCTCCGTGGTGTTTCAAAAGAAAATTTTACATTTTGGAACGTAAGATAACAGTCGTAAGTTTCATTTTGTCTAATTCATTAATCTCCAATGGGACAAAACATAACTAAAACAATGGGGTTGGTAACTCAAAGGGTGCGTTTAGCCGATACAAAATCTTGACGGCACTAGGAAAAATGGCGATTGCTGAGTAGCATAGGCTGAAACGGCTGTCAAAATACCTCACGTATTTTCGTCTTCTGCCAAATTTTGTATCGGCTAAACGCACCCAAAGATAAGTACTGTAGGTGGTGCTGTACGTTTGTTCTACTACAAGCTTAATTATGAAGCCATGGTGCATCTAACAATAGGAAAAAGTGTTTTAGTTGACAAGTTATACATTTGATATTAAATCCACATTTACTTTTAGTTGAGTTTTAAATATTTTATTTAACCTATTTTCTACCTGTGTTGTACCCCACAAATAATGTAGTAATGCTTCTGACTTATATACATCATAAGTATAGTAATATCAATTTTACCCATTTTTTCTATCTTAATTAGAGCAACAAGAATTTGAATTTCATAACACCACTAATAACACAAAATTCGGTCCCAGTGAAAATTCTTCCAGCAGACGACTCATATCGTATGAGATTTGGTCGTAAAGTGATTTTCACCTCCCTTGGATTACAAGTGGGCACGTGTCAGTTATTACACATATAAAATGTATTTCTTGACACCAAGAAAACGTTAGCAACATTATGATACGAAGTAATACCTACTCGTATAACCTGCATAATTAAGTAGTGCAACAAAGCAACTTATCCTTAAGCTTCTGCAGCCAAACTATGTGTGAAATGTTTATCTCATAATAGCGCTAAACCACTCAGCATGACTTACTGATATCTAAATTGTATAGCCAATATGTTTATTGCTGATAATCCATACTAAAATTATAAAACTGAAGACTTTGTTTGTTTGTTTGAACACCTCAGGAACTACTGAAAATGTTTGTGTCGGATACTGCATTTATAGGTTATATAGCATCGGACTACGACCAATAGTACCCCACCAGTATTAAAAAACCACGGGGAACAACTAGTAGATAATAATAGCAATTGGAACATCAGTTCTGGGGCCTAAGTCTACTAATTTATATACGTCACAATGGTGTCTCAATGGTAAGTTTTTGACAGATTTGCCATACAAAAACTGTCAAAAACACACCATTGAGAGACCATTGTAACGTTTATAAATTAGTAGACTTAGGCCCCTGGATTAAAGTAAATTAAGCAATTGCTTAGGGCACTACGTCACGGTCGCGGGACTTATACCATCACCGTGACCCCGGAACATAAAGGGCTATTGAAGGACACCGTGGATTTTAGTCAGTACAAGACTGACAGTCCGTCCCGCCATGACCGGGGTGGGAGGACTCATTTGCTGATTTTACCACGATAAAAAAAAACGGGCACCACGTCTCAAATAAAATAAATCGGTTCGGTTTATGTTAGGTGGTACCATAAATCGAACCAAATTATTTTATTAAAAACCCCTTCAAATCTCTGGAACACGGTGTAAAGAAACAAAACCCATTCGAAGCAGAATACTTAATTTATTTAACTCGCTTCGATCACTATTGCATCATGGGCTTAGGTAGTTGGTCCTGTATAAGTTTGGTTGTATACATAACTTACGACCAGCCCACGATAAGCCTCTTTTTAGACCCTAAAACTGAGGCTCCTCTCATGAACCGTGATAGTTATTTATCATAGATGACGTATTTCCTTTGCCGCTATAATTTTTTTTTATTAAAAATAAAATATTAAAAATACACTCGTACTGACTTACTTGAAATAGTATATAACTGAAATACTTATTTATTCAGGAAACGAGAATGAATAAGTAGAAATTTAAATAAGAATGAGTACCTGTGTCTGTAATAGTCTGTAGATATAATTTCGTCTAAAAAATTCCAACAGTAACGGGAGTCAAGCCGCGGGTAAATGCACCGGCTTTTAGAATACCAACTCTATAAAAATATATGAATTGTGTAATTTAATAAAAATCGAATCATTGCAAGTAAATCCGGGAGCAGAAGCTAGAATTCAATCAATAACATAAAATAAGCGTTATTCTAATGGGTGATTATTAACAGAATAAAGAGTGATTTAATAATTCAACTTCATTCAACTTTATAGTTTATTTACGGACACTTAAGTATTTAGATGTTTATAGTTATCATTATTTTTCAATAATATAAAAGTATTCAATCAATAATTACTAAATCAGCGTTATTATAATTTGTGATTACTGTTGGAATCAAGAAAGATTAATTTAATAAGTCAACTATTAAGTTTATTTACGGACATCTATTAGGAATTTAATATTTCGGTATTTTTCCATATTGCCGAAAATAATTATTAATATTATTGTTTACCACCATATGTTTTTCTTGTTTTTTTTTTTGTTTGGACAATCAGTTGTCCGTAAATAACCGGATTTAAGTATTTCCTTAACGTACATACGATGTTTCGTTTTCATAAATGACGCCTGCGCATACCAGTTTAACTGAGTTTAATAACACAAATTATTATTGCTGAAGAACCAGTTATGAAATGTATGGGCATGATGATGTTTTATGACTAGAGATGGGACGACTATGAATTTTGACTTGTCGGTTTCTCCGACTGTGAATTTAGCCGATCAATCTTAATAAATTAGACGACTAGTCGCCCAAGCAGATAATAGATATATTAACTTTCAGATTCAGATTCACTTCGATAATATGAAAAACTTTATTCCGAAATTCACAAATTCGAATTTCAAAATCCGATTGTTACTAAATTTTTATTATACCAATTCCGATTAATCATTATTCCTATTTTCATAATTCCGCAATTTCAATACAGGTACTTAACGTTTAACAAGATATTCAGAGTTTTCAAAAACGGAACATGTAAATTCGGAATAAAATATTCCGGAGTATTTGGGTGCTCCCGATTCAGAGGCATCGGCAATCGGCCATATCATTGATTATTTAGTACGTTACATGCACTCGCTTGCATACGCGACGCGCGATCTCAGATATTTCATCAAACATAATAGACTTGATGATAATTCAAATTGTTTATTTCGAGGTACTAACTCACATTATGGGATTAATAACATGTTTTTAAAGGAGTTAGTAAACAACACGATACGGAGGTGCACGTAGCCGACAGCAGTGGATTACATAATTATGGACTGTCCACTCTACCAGCACTCATCTTCAGAGCCCTGTTAGGGCTAGCCATGACCCGAGTGACCAAAGATGCATGTTGCCCATGGAGCTTCCGCATTGTGCTGTAAAAACAGTTTACCCCAGTCGCCGCAAACATCCCTGATGTACACTTCTGGACACATCTATTGGCCCACCTTAGAGTTTAGGTTTCGATGGCCCCTATCGAAATATAATTGCTAGATTGAACAAAAACTGTTGATGCAATTTTAAACCTCTTTTTCGATCGTATTGTTTTAAATTTGAATTCAGAATACCATACGACATGGAGCTACGCCTAACAAGTCGGATATGCGCCTTGTTAAAGGCAATTGATTTTTGAATAAAAAACATGTTTTATCAAAGAATGGTATAATTTAATAACGCGTGTTACCTCCATGGGCATCTACCACAGCTCTCAAACGATTAGGCATAGAGTTTATCAACCGCCCTATAAATTTTGAGGGATCATCTCCCATTCCTCTTCTATGGCAGTTTTCAACTCTTGCATCGTCTGGGCAACTGGCTGACGAGCCCTAACATGTCTTTTTAGCTCGTCCCACATGTGCTCAATGGGGTTCATGTCTAGGCTTCTGGCTGGCCAGTCCATAACTGTGATGTTCACATCCCGAAGATATTCCCTGACGATGCCGGCCGCATGGGCTCTTGCATTATCATGCATAAAAAGGAAATTTGGGCCCACATAGTCCGCGTATGGTATCACGTGAGGTTCTAAGCACTCACGAATGTACCTTTCAGCATTTAATGTTGGCAGCCGTGGTCCTGTAACAACCTGAAGTTGAGTTTTGCCGCTCGCGGATGTACCGCCCCAGACAGTCAATGAGCCACCGTCATAAGCTGTCCTCTCTTCAAAGCAGCATTGTGCGAAACGCTCTCCTTTACGTCGGTAGACCTTCTTCCTTCCATCATTGCCATGTAACACAATTTTAGACTCATCAGAAAAGAGTACACGGCTCCAATCTTGCTGTGTCCAATTTAAATGACTGCGTGCGAAATGTAGGCGCGCTGTTCGGTGGGCTCGCGTTAGTTTGGGCCCATTAGCTGGCTTGTGTGGTACCATATCGCGTTCTTTTAACCTTCTCCAAACAGTTCGAGCGCTCACAGATACTCCGTGGAAGTCGCGAAGTTGGTTTTGTATCTCAATGGAGGTAAGGTGACGATTTCTCAAGCTGGTCGTCACGATGAATCGATCCTGCCTTTCAGTTGTGACCCGAGATCGTGGCCTTCCTTGGCGACGAACAAAGCCACCAGTCTTTAGGTACCTCCGATAAACATTTCGGACCGCAGATCGACTTAAATTAAATTGAGCACTCACGTTTCTTTGGCTGTGTCCGGCCTGAATAAATACCGAGTCTGTAACGTTTGACCAACATTCGTTTGGTCCATGAACTTTTCATCCAAAGAACTTTTGACCCACGAACGTTTCGCCCACAGAACTTTACGCCAGTGAATGTTTAACCAGCAGAATGTTTTGTCCAATAACTTTTCACCCAAAGAACGATTGGCCAACAGACACCGGGACTGCTGAAAGTAAATAAATCCTATATGAAATCCAACTAATATACTGGTTTTAAATAATATTACCGACAAAATTAACAAATCCATACTATCCATTCATATTATAAATGCGATTTCTGTTGTGGGAAGGTTTTAATCTGCTCTTTTCCCAACTATAGGATCCTTCATGAAAAACACATCTTCAGTAGTTATACCTTTATTCAAACCCTCACATATTGAATTACTTCTTCAACACAATATATAAAATAAAGAACCACAAAAACTATATCCCTTTACAAAATCACATCATAAATTTTTCAACCAGCACGCTATACATTCCATGACTTTTCTACAAGTAAGGATCATTTGTTTCAGACATATCAATATAAAATTCAAACCAAATCTAGAACACTTTGAACCTTATGTCACCATAGAGTAATACAGCCAGTTACGAACTATATAAAATTCCCTAAGGCTATATCTACAACATCCCCTCTGAATTTTATGTTTATACCAATTAGAACGACATACAAAGATATAATAAATAACTCCCATCAACTCATTTAAAACCCAACTTAATTAAACCCACCCAACTTAACTAAAAACTACAAACAAACTTTTGAATTAATTAATCTAAAAACCTTACATAATTAACTTACAACAAAATTTCAAATTAATTCCCAAACAACCTTATCTTCTAATAAAACTTAAAACACAACATCTAACTCTTCACATTAAAGAATGTCCTTTACTTATCACTCACTAAGCATTGTTTTAATCTCAAGAACTTTGTCCTGTCCAGTGGTTTAGTTAAAATATCAGCCAAATTATTTTTAGTCGGACAATAATTAATTTCTAACAAATTTTTATCTATCTTCTCCTTAATAAAATGATATTTAACGTCAATATGTTTGCTCCTTCTATTTAAAATTCCATTTTTAATCAGTACTATTGCGGATTGATTATCAACAAACAACTGTGTTTTCGGTAATTTATTTGTCAATTCGTAGATCAGACTCTGAATGTACAGTAGGTCTTTTATACATTCGGCTGTAGAAATGTATTCAGCCTCAGTACTCGAAAGAGCAGTGACTGACTGCTTGCGTGAACACCAATGAATTGGACCACCACCATAAAATATTACAAAGCCAGTCGTACTTTTTCTAGTGTCTGGGTCACCTGCGAAGTCTGCATCACAATAAGCTTTTAAACTTGAATCATTCCCACGAACATACTGTATGCCACTACTAATTGAGTTTTTAATATATCTAAAAATATTTTTAATATTTCCAAAATCATTCATATTAGGATTTTCCTGATGTCTACTGCAATAACCTACATGGAACGCTAGGTCCAATCTTGTTTTATTTACTAAATACAAAAGAGAACCAATTAACTGACGATATTTATGTACATCATCAACTCCACCTTTCCCCTCTTGATGTACATCTACTAAAATGTCTGGATGACAACTATCCTTTAAGTTTTCATATTTAAACTTTTCCAAAATTTGATTTATGTAACTTTCTTGAAAAATCTTAATATAGTTTTGTTCTACTTTAACATCAAATCCTATAAACTTTTCTATTTTGTCAAATTTACGCATTTCAAATTCAGTTTCTAATTTATTAATAATTTTATTTAACTCAATTTCGTTTTCACCAATTAAAATTCCATCATCAACATAAATAGCCAAATAAATTCCTTTATCTTTATTTACAAACACACATGGATCAGATTTCAATTGAAACAATCCTAATTTCTTCAAAAACTCCGTCAATCTTTTATTCCACATAAGTGGTGCTTGTTTTAATCCATAAAGACTTTTCTTTAATTTACAAACTTTATTTTCTTTATCTTTAATATCATATCCTAAAGGTATTTCCATAAAAATTTCTTCATCTAACTCTCCATATAAAAATGCTGTCTTCACATCAAATTGCTTTATTTTCAAACCTTTTTGCGCTGCATTAGCCAACAACAATCTAACACTAGTAGTATTAACCACTGGACTATATGTCTCTTTATAATCAACATTATGCTTTTGAAGAAAACCTCTTGCCACTAATCTCGCCTTATATCTTCCACCAGGCTTTATTGTAAATATCCATTTATTTGAGATTACCTTTCTATTCTTTGCTTCACTCCTGTTTACAATTTCCCAAGTCTTGTTTTTCTCCAATGAATCTTTCTCCTCCTTCATTGCTTTACACCATAAATCTTTATCAAAACTATTAAAAACATCTGTATACGTTAAAAATGAAGTCTCTAAATCATAATCTTTCAGCCATGCTGGCAATCTTCTCTCTCGATTTGGTAAAATTCTCCGTTCCACATTAACTGCTTCAACTGCATCTTCAAACTCATCACTAGTCTCAACTCCTATGTCATTTCTACCTTCCCCTCTCAAAATATTATTATCTTCAACATCAACTCCAACTCCAGTGTCTTCAACACTAACTCCAACATCTTCAACACTATCTTCAAAATTATCTCCAACATCTTCACCACTAACTTCAACTTCAACATTATCAAAACTATCTTCAAACACCTCATTATCTTCAATATCTCCTTCATCACCAACAGCTCCAACACCACTTTCACTACGAAAGACATCACCAACAACTACGTCATCATTAACTTCATTATTAACCACATCACCACAAATATCACCATTACCTTCACTACTAAATTCATTTTCACCGATATCAACACTCACCTCTGTAAATAAATTGTCTAACTCACACTGTTTCACTTTACGATTACAACATTTTAGATAATCCGCAACATCACTCTTATTATTGTTAAACACTACATCTCTCGAATAAACAATTCTAAAATCAGAAGGATCCCATATCTTATAACCATTATTTGTAAATCCTACTAAAAGTCCTTTGCTACTCCTGGAGTCAAGTTTCTTTAATTGATAATTATTTTTATAATATGCTAAAGATCCAAAAATGTTTAAATGTTTTAAATTCGGTATTCTATTAAACCACATTTCGGCTGGTGTTTTATTATTTATTGTATTTGCACTTCTGTTAATTAAATAGGCAGAGGTTAAAACAGCTTCACCCCATAAAACACGTGGTAGCTGCATATCAAACAATAACGCTCTAGTTCTTTCCATTATTGATCTGTTTAACCGTTCAGCTTTACCATTTAACTGTGGAGTGTAAGGAATTGTATAGTCAATATTAATTCCTTTATTATTGCAATACATTTTAAATTGTTTACTAGTGTATTCACCACCATTATCGCACCTGAATGTTTTAATTTTTGTTTTAAAATGATTTTCCGCCAAGTTTATATAGTTAATTATTTTTGAAAATGCTTCGCTTTTATTTTTAATTAGAAATACTTTAATAAAATGAGTATAATCGTCCAAAAAAGTTATAAAATATTTGTAGCCATCCCATGTTTCTGTTTCAATAGGACCACAAATATCGCTATGAATAATTTCTAAAGGTTTAAATGCTCTTTGTCGAATTGTTTTAAAAGGTTTTCTACATAATTTAGCTTTTGTGCAGACCTCGCAGATGTCCGCTTCCTTCACCAGGTCTCTCTCTATTCCTCGAACAAGATCCTTAGTTTTGGTTATAGGTACATGACCTAATGCCCGGTGCCAAAAGTTCGAATCTAAGTAAAAAGATTTTACTGACCTTGAAAGCACGACTGGCCCTGGGTTAATATTAAGATAGTATAACCTGTCCTGTTTCAGTTCACCAATAACCGCACAGTCATCGTCCGATCTACGAATGTCGCATGTTTTTCTGAAAAATTTTAAGGAATAATTATCATCTGTTAGTCTAGACACAGATATTAGGTTTTTCTTGAGTTCTGGAACAAAAAGAACATCTCTCAATGTAATATTCTTGGTATAGATGTTGCCCATGGTGTTTACATGATGAATGTTGCCATCAGCTGTCATAATCTTATAGTTTATCTTCCTTTTATCCTTAAGATAATTCTCGGAGGTAACAATATGACTGCTGGTTCCTGAGTCAATGATAAATTCAATAGTTGTTCCTTCAGTTTCTATTTCTTTACTTGTAAAACAGTTACTTACGTTTTTATTGTTGTTTAAACAGAACTTTGTATAGTGAGTATTATCACTACAATTCTGGCAGTTAAATTTGGCATTACATTCAGCATATCGGTGTCCATCCTTCATGCATTTGAAGCACTGTGGAATATTATTTAAGGTTTTACCGTCACCACTCGATGTTGAAGTCCTGCAGAATCTAGCAATATGTCCTTTTTTCCCACATTTGTAACATGTCTTTACAAAGAAACTTGTCGCTTCTTGGCTGTTTTTATCATTCTCATCCAATGTTCTTGTTACAGGTTCCTCCACAAGATTGTTAGTCCTCATCCTCAGTTCAAGACTAATCCGTGATATTAAATTTGTTAATGTTTTATCACTTATTGATGTTGCCTCCCATGCTGTTCTGAAGTGATATAATTTCTCCGGCAAATTTGTTAATATTTTTGTTATTATCTGTTTATCATCAAAATTAAATCCCAAGCCTCTTATTCTGTTTGCTATATTTTCAATTACTGTGATGTCTGTCAATAAATCTTCGTTTTTAAATCTATAATTATAAAATTCTTCTATTTTTTGAGTAATTTGTGTTTCTTTTTGTCCAAGGAATATATTGTCAAATTTTTCTAATATTTCTTTTGTTGTTTTACAATTTATGGCATAAACCATATATTTCTCACTAATTGAGCATAAAATTAAAAGTTTGCCTTTCGCATCTTTTTTTTTCAAAATCCTTTTTAAGATTTTCACCTTCTTCCAAGATAGAGTCTATTTCTTTTGCCTTAAATAATAGCATAAGTTTTATTTTCCAAACTGAATATTCAGACTCGCTGGTCAATTTTGATAATTTTACAAATTCTTCTGCCATTTTATAACTTTATCCTCGTAATTTCTGGCTTTTAATTAATCATTCTCCGTACTTACTTGATATTATGCAGGCCCATAACCTGTTGTGGGAAGGTTTTAATCTGCTCTTTTCCCAACTATAGGATCCTTCATGAAAAACACATCTTCAGTAGTTATACCTTTATTCAAACCCTCACATATTGAATTACTTCTTCAACACAATATATAAAATAAAGAACCACAAAAACTATATCCCTTTACAAAATCACATCATAAATTTTTCAACCAGCACGCTATACATTCCATGACTTTTCTACAAGTAAGGATCATTTGTTTCAGACATATCAATATAAAATTCAAACCAAATCTAGAACACTTTGAACCTTATGTCACCATAGAGTAATACAGCCAGTTACGAACTATATAAAATTCCCTAAGGCTATATCTACAACAATTTCAGCGATCCCGGTGTATGTTGACCAATCGTTCTTTGGGTGAAAAGTTATTGGACAAAACATTCTGTTGGTTAAACATTCACTGGCGTAAAGTTCTGTGGGCGAAACGTTCGTGGGTCAAAAGTTCTTTGGATGAAAAGTTCATGGACCAAACGAATGTTGGTCAAACGTTACAGACTCATAAATACCACAGCTTGGGCGGCGACTTCAGGTGAAGTATCCATAGATTATTGATAGAACCTCACCTTAATGTTAAGAATAAGTAATGTTTGTTGCACAACCAAAGATATCAATCACATTTTCAAGAATTAAATCCATGTAAACCAATAAATCCAAGTTTTCTTTGTATTCGATTGTTTGATATCAACAAACAGGCTCCAAATTGTCTTTTGTTTCTTTAAATTCTGTGTTTGAAATTCAAAAAAAGACTATTGAATGAAATTGTGAATGTGCCAGGTTCAAAACTGTATAAAAACTTTTTGCTCGACCTAATATAAAATTTTAGCTAGGACCAAACGAAACTGATAATACAAGGTGGGCCAACAGATGTGTCCAGAAGTGTATTTTTGAAGAAGTGTATTTTTGAAGGGTTGCCATGCGTTGCTTGTACAACGCATGGCAACCCTATTATGTAGGGTTTACTGAAGGCGTTATTGTATTGGACACGGACGGCTCAAATACATGTGCCACGTATCACCGAAAAACTTTAGGACGAACGTAAAATAATTCGATTTTTACCTCCTATCCGCCAAGTACAAATACGTCCGAATAATCGGCTAATATTCGGTACATCACTAGCTTATGACTTATGATGAAGATCAAGTTCAAGACTGTTAAGTAAACAAGTTTCAAGTTAAACAATATTTGCGTCATTGAACTTGGGCTAGCATGATATTTACACACAGTAAAAACTTAAAATAATCATCACGGGTTTTTCGCATATTTCTTAAAATTATGTCAACATTGTTTTTCCGATTCCATCGGTATTTTTGTTGTGACGCATTTAAAGAACAGGATTCAAAATATGACTGTCTAGGACAAAATGACACCAGTACTCTAGTTCCGGGTCTACTACTTAATTATCTAAGCATAGAACCCGTAGCTGCGGCCGACGATCCGTGTCTTAATAACGGACAAAACGAACTAAAAATTGGTGACCACATGATTGGACATTTACTTCTTGAATTTTGTAATCACGTATTACTGTGGTCACTGCGTGGTACATGGTCGGTATTAGAAATTTTTTTTTTTCCTCAAGGCATAGAGATTCTTCAGAGGTATAAATCATTCGGATATTCTAATTTGTTTCAAAGTTAGAGAAGATCGGGGTCGACGGCGCGTCGTGTACCACGCGCGCCTCAAAGAGCGTCAGCATAATGACGGGGCCCCCTCTCAGCGGGGCAAAGCCTGCCGGGGTCGCGGAACTTAAAGGGCTATTGAAGGACACCGTGGATTTTAGTCAGTACAAGTCTGACAGTCCCTCCCGCCCTGCCCGGGGTGGGAGCACATTTGATGATTTTATTATATTTATTATTATTATATTCACGTTAAAAGAAAAAAAAAGTTAGAGAAGATTTAATTGTATTGCAATTTCTGGGCATTTGTTGCCTATGTGAACATGAAAAAAATTGGTTTACTTTTGAACCGTAAAAAGAAGCACCGTATTTCTCAGAGGTAAAAATAATTGGAAGGACCTCATGCGCCCCTGTTACATTTGATCAACACCGGGACACTTAGGATATCGTTTTGCATCGTTTCTCCAAATACAGAATCATATAAAACTCGTATATATCGTATTTACTCAAGGTCCGGTTAAGGAATTATGTAGTTGTAGTCCATTGCACAAGTCAGTGTCATCTAATAAATCTGTACTCATATTCGTAGTTGTTTATTAAAAACACATTATTATAATAATATTATTCTAGACAAATCATCATCTGCCTAGGCTTTTCCATTTATGTTGAGGTCGGCTTCCAGTCTAACCGGAATATCAATATTGTGTTAAATATTAGTAGGTATTTAAGTAGGTAAAACTAATATTTAAATTATTTCGCGTCACAGTGTTTGAGGTTGCACTCTCCTCCAAAACGGCTCGACCGAAATAATAATGTTCGACGATCAACGAAGTGGGCATGGGTCAGCTCATCTTCTATCTATTCTATAAAGTATAAAAATGGATCGCAAAATATGTTTCTAAGCTCATGACTCGAAAATTGCTGGACCGATTCGGATAATTATTTTTTTGTTATAAGTTCCTATTTGTAACCGTTGGGACCGGGTCTTAGAGGACTTCCAGCCGTGCGAAGCTGGGACGTGCCGCTAGTAATCTCTAAAATTCTTATAATCTATGACTAGCAGCTGTTCTCCGTGGTTTCACCCACGTTGCTCGGCTGCTATTGGATGTAGCCAGATGTTTTATAGTCTATAGACTCTATAGCCTTCCGCGATAAACTTGTAAATCACCAATAACATTAATTAAATGGTCATCATTTAATTTATGACAATGTGTTATTTTATATCGAAAATGAAAAAGAATAAAGTAGCTAAACCAACAATTAATGACATCACTTCCCGTCATGCATTGCCATCATGAATAGCAACGCTTAGTCCTGGCCGAGATATAAAGCCAGGCCATGAAGGGTAACGGGTACCTTCAACTGGGAGACTTAGCAGCTGAATGCTAAGTTTTTAATTTGGTTCGAAAATAAGTTTCTACTAAGGTAGGTCTACGTCTGAGATTCTCCAGAACCTTTGAAAAGTGGTAATGAATTTAATACGTCTTAACCTGTATTTTTAATAAGATGATCTACGCATTTTCGTGTTGTTTACAATTTTGAAATAATATTTGCCATATATTTACCATCGAATCTAAATGTGGGTGTGTGATATTTGTGAAGAATAAAAATAAATACAAACACTTTTCATGGACATCTTAAGATTCCTCATTATTTTTCATTCACCCCAATTTATGTTTATATTTTAGGATAGGTTCGCGTTTGACCGACCAGTCACCGATCCGATCACTACGATAAGCGATGATTTTTTCGACGCTTAAGCTCGCTTGTCTAGAAGTAACCTATTCGCCCCGAGTTGAAGTACCCGAGGTTATTGCTATCAGGAAACACAGACAGGAATTTGACTGCTTGTTCAATTGGGATTTTCGGATAAATAGGTTGACATGCTGGCTGTACATACATGAAAACATGAAATCATTAGTTTAGCTAACTTAATTAAAAGCTAGTACGGGATAATCGCTACAAGGTCACTTAAAAAGAGTCACAACCCGTTGTGAGCGATTTTTTCGCTCTATGAGCGTTTCGGTCTTTGAGCATAACAACATTAATGGCGATAACGTCTGCAATTAAAACGTAATTAAAATATGCTACGTTGTGAGCTCCTTAAATAAATAAAAAATAGCCTTATAAACTGTATTCCGCACAGACAGTTTGTAGAATACATAGGAATAAATACTGTAAAGACTTTAAAACAAATAGGAAATTCAACGAACGGTTCTATCAAAAAAATTAAACTTATAAACGCCATCTGGTTTAAACACATAAAACTACACAGTTAAGGTTGTTGTTTAACGAACCAAGGATCGATACAAGAAAACTATCGTTAATGGCTTTTATTTAAATACATACGAGCATAGGTAGAGGGCGCTACTCATCTCCAAGCGAGTGGCCTCGGCGATCGAAGATACTGCAAATATGTAAAAGTATTGCAAATAGGTTTCGATAAATCTGTGAAAGCCAAAATATGCGGCAAAATCTCAAAATCTTTCTTTTCTTTTACTTTATTTTCATATCTTTTGGTTACGTTCAACGATTTTTTTCTCTGCTCCATGGGATTGTAGACATTTTTTTTGCGTGGTAAAATCATCCTATAATTCCTCCCGCCCAAGGCGGGACGGGAGACTGAAATCCACGGTAATCCTTCAAACAGCCCTTTACGTACCATCGCCACGGTTGCCAGGTGATACAGTTCCGCGACCTATGGGATTGAAGACTTGACTTTTGTTTTTGATATAAACAGATTGACCTTCACGTGTTTTTGTGGTAAAGGTTCTTGACAGACGGACAGACGATCAACAAAGCGATTTTTTATGCGGTACGTAACCCCTAAAAACCCTTAACAAGCAATGAGTAATCGCTCCTATCTCCAAAAATAAAATTTTACTCGAAAATTCCTTTAACAAAATGGAATATGATATCATCGATCTCGGTTTTCTTGAGTCAGAAAAAAGGAACAAAATTTGAATTTTGAATTTTTATTTATGTTATTCAAAACAGACAGGTGTGACTAAAGCGAAGCCGCACTTACGAAGATAGGGTTACCAACTTTTTTCCCCAATAAATGAGTGTCACTTAAGACTACACACACACCAAAGACTGCCTACAGTGCTGTTTTTGCTTTTTTCTCAAAAGCATTCAAAGTATGTCTCGAAGATATCGCTTTTAAAAGCTTCTTTCGCTTTTATCCCTAAAAGCACCACACACGTACGTAGCACACCTCAACTATGTTTATGGTTGTTATCTGTAACGTGTATGGTGTGTAAAATAAAAATTATACATTAAATCTAAGAAAGAATACTTTTATATGGACTTTTTCTTTCTTCGATTTTAAAGGTGACCTACCCATCCCAACTTTAACCTCGTTGACTTTTCAACATCTGACAAACCCGTTCGATCGGCCTCCTCTTTTGATCTCCACATGTACCGGTCGGAAGCGACCTGCATCCAGCGTCTTCCGGCGACTTTCATAAGGCCGTCTGTCCACATATTCTTCTATCACATATTAAAATAAGTTTGACACTCAGCAAAGTGGGCACGAGTCAACTATTTATGAAATACTACCACTCCGCCGGCACAGCTCCGCCTGCGACTTCGTCTACGAGGATTTCGTACTTTCCCCTATGATTTTCAAGCACCCGGGTTTTGTGATTAAAATTTCCAAAAATCTTGAAACATAATCCAGTTTTGTATATTTACTGTTGCTGTTTTGTAACAACCCTATGTTTTGCCCAAGCGAAGCGTGAATTTTGGATTCACCTATTTATCAACCTAGCGAAGGAAACCAACTCTGAGGCCCAAATATAAACAGCGAATTTACTTTTAACGCTTATAACTTGATTCTTCGTCCATAAAGCATTTGCATTAAATACATATTCAAGAATCACAGTTGCTTGTTGAAATATACGCATTAACTTTATATTAATAAAGTTTATTTTCGTAAGTGAACTGAGCTTGAAAAAAATCTTTTCTATGTCCCTCAAATTCGCTAGAACGTGAATTCGTTTTTTATTGTTCAACGAACAGTCTTGGAGGACACTACGGCCTTAGACTATTTATTTACAAACTGAACACATACAGGATGGTACCTACATAATATGACAAAGGTAAGGTACTTACTTATTTTGTTAAGAAATCTCCTCCAGCAGAGCAAGACAGACATAGACAACATAAAATAGAGAAAGCGTAAAAAATATATATTTAAACATACAGATTAATAAAGTAATCATCACAAAATATATGTGTAGAAAAATGGCGATGTGGACTTGGATACAACGCACGGTATAAACTCGGGATGGATAAAATGGCGACAAGTCACCGGGAACCGGGATAACTTGCGACCTACCTCAAGATAAAGAGGAAAGGGGATGCCCTCAAATTAAATGGGAAAGTATACAAATCCGTGATCAAACCTGTCGTATTGTATCAATCCGAATGCTGAGCTGTCAAAAAGATGGATGAGAAACGCATAGCATGTAGTGGAGATAAGGATCTTGAGATGGATGCGTGGAAAGACAAAAATGCATAAAGTAAGGATTGAGTTTATAAGGGAAAGTTTGAAAGTGGTCCTTTGACAGCAAAAAATAAAGGGAACTGTCTTGGTGTATGGACATGCGATGAGAGGCATGACACGCATGTTACTAAGAGGGTATGAATGTTGATGGATGGAGAGGAAAAGAAAGGCCAAAGAAAAGATGGATGGATTGTCTAAGGAATGATATGAAAGAAAAAGAGGTAAATGATACTATGACATCTGATAGAGGAGAATGGAACAAAAAAACGTGTTGGGCCAACCCGAAGTAAAATGGGATAAGGGCAAGAAGACGAAGATGTATTTAAAGAAGGAGGTAATGTTGTTTTAACAGTCAAAGGATTGATCCCTCAGACGCAGAAAAAACGTGTCCTCGACTTGCTGGCTTTGACCTTCACATTCGACCATATAAAAGACCGGTAATTACGTAATCTAGCATACGTTACATGAACAACTATCAAAATGAAACATGTGAGTACCAATTTAATTATAAACTGTAGTTCTATATCATGTGACCAAAGAATCATCATCAACAGCCTATTATGTTCTCACCGCTGGGACATAGGGGCCTGTTAGGTGAGGAAGTAGGCCATAATCCACGACGGGTGGTGCTATTTGGTAGATGTCACGTGTCTTTATTTTAGCGTGGTAAAATCATCAAATAAGCCCTCCCCCCAGGGCAGACCGGTAGGGACTGTCAGACTCGTACTAACTAAAATCCATGACATGTGTAATTCGTAAGTCCCGCGATCAAAATGCCACGTGTCTTATAATAAACATTATCACGTGAAAGATATCTGAAATGTTTTTTTTGCTAGATAACCTAATCTTCAAGTCAAGTTGACAGTTGTTGTTCGGGTTGTTGTTAGTTGGGAGCCATTGATGCGTTTGTCCTGAATGTGGTCAAATTGTACATTTTACTACCTGGTATTTGACTGGCGAAATTGAAGACAAACTAGTCAGTGATTGTTACTCAATGATGTACCTACTGGAAGTCTAGCAAAATCCTGCTGAGTATGTAACTGCTGTAGCTAAACCGGTTTACAAGATCCTATTCACTGAGGTAATAAATCTGTAAACAGATCTAAATTGTTTTAGGTATAGTAAAACTAGCTTAAGTTGAAGTTCGATATTTATTTCGGGATAAAAAGTATTATTATATGTCTAAGGTTGTAAACTACTTGTGCAGGAAACATTTAAATCCATTCAGTAGTTTTTTTGAGTAATTGTAACAAACATACCATCCATCCATCCTCAAACTCTCGCATGCCGAAAATTATTTCAAGGGAAATTAATATTGGGAACTTTTCTCTCTTTTCCTGAATGTAACCTTCAACATAGTAGTAAAAAAAGAAGTAAAATTCCTCCTATCATGGCCCTATATTCCTTAAGCTTTTGGACGTTAGTTCCTGTCCTGTCTTCCCAAGCATAATATTAGGTTTTTCCATTGGGGATCCCTCAGTAGCACCTGGGAGATCATAGGTGGGTATTTAACCCCGTGTTTCTCCAGTCATGTCGGATAGTTGTCTCATCGGACTATACGGAAAAGGGAATGGTGAATTTCCTAGCCTTTCTGGATTACAATATCTCCCATATCTATAGCAATTCAAACGACGACGTGAGATCCGCTTCACTTCAACTGCGCGGACAAGCGGTGCATGAGAATTGCCTAATCTCCACTGTGGTTGACCACACCGTGACCGAAAAAGGTCAAGAACACAATAATTATTCTTTTATATGCATTTTTAAACTTGCATTTTACATTTTTAGTTTTCCTTCTTCCATCTGAGTCTATTTAAAAAAGCTCAACTTATATCATATTATAGTAAAATAAGAAGCTTAAGGACAGTTTCTTAACATTTTTTTTATTGTTTCTTAATAAAAACGTATTAAACAGCAATAACGTTAATATGATAAATGGCGCCACATGTGCGATCCAAATTGTATGTTAAATTCTAAATTGTGTTGTAAAACCTATAGTTGTAACAATAGAAGAGCTTTATTGTTCGTATCTTTGGTTTCAGTTAGCTGTTTTCGCGCTGCTTGTGTGCGCTATCTTGTCAATGGCGAACGCGGGTTTAATTGCGGGTGAACCAGAAGCAGTTGTAAGTGCGAGAATCGTTCGTGGGATTCCCGGACAGCATCACAGGCACGGATACGGCTACGGCGGCGGGTACCGGGAGAGAAACGGCAAAACAAAACAGAAGGGTCATTGACATTCTGAAGACGAATAGGTTCTTAATTTGAATATTACTTATGTTAGTTAGTCATTACATTATAGCTAAAAAGTTTGTATATTTTGCTTTTATTTTTTTAATAAATTAGTTACCCGAACTTTCTTATTTTTTAAACGTTCTTACACAAGAAGTGCTTTTTCATTTACCATTCAATAAAAGCAATAAATACCTACTCCAATTACGCTGTAAATAAAATACAGGAATTTTGTGGCAAGGCCTCAGTCACGGTATTATTGTGCCTCAGTTTTGCATGATATTTTGATTGACAGTAAAATTAAGTTCTTTATTTTAGATTTTGCAAAAGTAAAAATGTCATAGTCATAGAGTGCTTAAAACGCCTCGCAGTACAGTGACTAGGTTTGAATCGTCAACTTTACTGTACTTCGTCTTTATTAACCAATTTCGCAAAAAGGAGGAGGTCCTAGTCAGCACAAGTCTGACATTCCTTCCCGTCCCGCTCTAGACAAAAGGAGTCATTTGATGACTTAACCCATTTTTAAACGACTTCCAAAAACATGGATTTTTTTAAATATATAAGTATTTATTTTATTTATAACAAAAGTGACAGGAATAGTAGATTGTTATACAAGGGTGGAAAGAAATCAATTCCCATACGAAGTATTTAGAAGCGAGGGCGGCTATAGTCCGAGTGGAACTTTTCATTTCAAATATAAGGAAAGTAAAAAATAGTCTTTTTTAATTTAAATTTCAAATATGGAACACACCGTCCGCGTCACCGCCGCGGGCCATCCCACTTTAATAGGTATCTATTTTTTTGTAATTCACATTGGCCGTATACACTCACAAGACCGCAGCATTTTTTTTTAATCGATATTTTTCTTAATTATGTAAAAACGGTATGAAAACCCGGCTTCGCTCGGGTGAAACGTGTATCATACATAATACACATCTAGGTACTAAATGTAGGTGTCACGGTAACTCATAAGTTTATAGGTTTTTCTAAGGAGGTTTAGTAACTACATAATACACCACATGACACTGGCCGAAAATAAAGAAAAAAAATAAAAACTTCTCAACATGATAACCGATGTCAAAAATGGCGGCTCCGATCTGTCTGATCAGAAAATCATTAGAAATTTACAAAATACTCGACTATCCGAATTTTGCGGATATATGTTGTCGACTCGAAATCTTTATTTTTTAATGTTTTATTATTCTGGTTAGCTTTCGATCGAGTCTACCGTAGCCCTGCACGAAATTATTAATATAGAAAATTATAGCCGACTAAATAAACAATTTTAGTTCTATTTTTAAAATTCATTCCCGCCCTAGGGAGGGAAGCAATTACTATGAGTCTTTCCCGCCCAAGGGAGGGAAGCTTCGTTTTCGACCCGCTGCTCTGATCAAACAAACACTACTTTCCGAGTATGAGAAATGAAAAAACTATTTAACTGATTTTTCATTATTTTTCTAATACTACGACAACGCAATAACAACCTGTTATACTGGTAGTTTTTTTTACTGCTACCCATAAGATCCCGGAGCCGGTTGAAAATAAATTTATACATTAAATATATACCTACCTATTGAATATTAAGTGACTTTATCTCAATAAATGTAATCTAAGTATATACTTTTTTTTAGATTAATTATGTAAAAGATTTTTCTTTTTTTTAACTTGAGGCTTTGTACGCTTTTTTTATCTTGGTAAAATCATCGAATGAGTCCTCCTACTCCGGGCAGGGCGCTAGGGACTGTCAGACTTGTACGGACTAAAATCCACGGTGTCCTTCAATAGCCCCTTATGTTCCGGGGTCAGGGTTATGGAAATAAGTCCCACGACCCCGGAGTCCAGCGACACCGGGAGGCTTTGTACGCTTGGAAAATCGCTTTCCCGAATACCGATCAACCTGGCAACCCATATTTTCAGAGACTATGGGATGAGCCGCTGTGCAGAGCAACCTACTTAACACAAACACATCTGCTACTACTGCTGAGCGTTCGCGCCTGCTGGTTGTGGGTAAGTGGGAGTCGGGTCTTAGGCTTCACGCACTGCCGTTGTCGATCATAGGTAAGTACCTTACACGACGACACGATCTTCCAGCTCGCTGTTTCTCTACGGCTAGGAGCCCCACTCTGCTCGCCTCATCGCTGCAACTGTGATGAAGTTGTCAATAGCCTCGGACACCATCGCCTGTCTTGCAGCCATAGTGCGTGCCGTTTCCGACGTACACTCGGCGTTCCAGCTGTTTTAGAAACCAACGGCTTGGCACGCGACGATAGCAAAAAACTGGACGGTATATCTTTGTTTCCTTAGAAGATGGGAAGAATTCCAAGATCGATACAAATTTCATTATTGAAACGATAAAATACACTTTGGCTGAATAATTACTAAATAGAAAAAAAAACAAATGTAAATACGCGTCAGCTTTAGAACCTCTTTTTTCCGTCACTTAAGAAATAAACTCACCTTCATTTCTCAGAAGTTCAATACACCTCATAATTTTTTATTTCAATAACCTTATGGGTACATCTTTACATTATTAGTATTTTTTTCATAATTTGGGTAATCATACCCTGATGACTTTGTTGTCCTCAAATATTTTGTATATAACGGTGTGTAAAGCAAAACATATTCATCAGTTGTTCTTTGAAAATTGCAGCCATGAAATTCGTAAGTAAATTACTTGATTAATTAATAATATAACTTGTGTATTTATTTACATGACTGTTTTTCCTTTTTACCCGACTTTACTAGAAGAAGGTTTATATTTACAAGTCATAGGCCTTAACTTTTGTACATCCATTTTTGTTTTTCTCATAAATCTACGTTTACCATCTTGATTCGAACTCATAGTGATTTATGAACTTGCTAACTTTTGCCAGCAGCTTCGCCCGCTCATTTTCTCTTATTATTTGCTAGGTACTATTGTAGTTTTTTTTTTTATCGTGGTAAAATCATCAAATGAGTCCTCCCACCCTGCCGGGTGGGAGGGACTGTCAGACTTGTACTGACTTCTTGTACTGACATCTACGGTGTCCATCAGTAGCCCCTTATGTTCCGGGGTCACGGTAATGAAATAAGTCCCGCAACCAGGTACTATTGTACCTAGAAAATAATAATAACCGTAATTAAAAATCCCATTTAACATGTCACAGATTGTCTTCATCGGTGTCTTGGTGTGTGCCATGCTTGCCCTGGCGCATGGCGAACCGCTGGGAAGAATCCAGCGCAGTCCTGTGCCCGTCGCAGATCCAGGACCAGATCCTCACCATTATCACGGCTGGGGTGGCTATGGTCACGGGGGTTATGGTCACCGTCATCATGGTGGCTATGGCTACGGGCGCTACGGCCACCGTTACGGGAGATAGGAGTTGAATAATCTTTCCTGATGCCTTTTATTCGGATATATTGTTATGCAAATATTAAAAACATGTTTGTTTATAGTTTTTCCGCTTTCATTGCCCCACAATCATAAAATTACAGTAATACTAATAAAACTTCGCTTTTTACTAATACTGTGTCCAGATTTTATAGGCTATGAAAAAGGCATTCCGTCAAAACTTGAGCTGTTCTGTCCATCGATATCGACCGCGTTTGACGCTCTCATTGGCCCGCTCCAAGCTTGTATGAACTCCCAACCAATGAGAGCGCCAAACGCGGTCGATGCGTATGATCGAGTATCGTAATGACAACTCATGGTATGTGTACTGGAATCCTTGCAGCGATGCTATTCGATTGGCGGTACGTAAAGGAGCCTATAACTTCACTATAGTATGGCATCAATGTCGGTCCAAGTACAAAACCACCGAACGAAGCCCATCCAGCCGCTTAGGTGTGAGACAGGAAGATGTAATATCTCTGAAAGTGTTTAGCAACGCACTGGAAGATATATTTAAGACCTTGAACTGGAATGGTCTGAGCATCAATGGCAATGGCGAATACTTTACGCATAGAATCTTGGTTTTGCTGACGACATAGTTATTACGGCGCGGCGGTATCGCTGCAGGATCTACAAAACAATGATGAACAATCTCAATGCTGCTTCTAGAAATGAGTTTCTCGAGATGAACCTGGACAAGACTAAGGTTATGTTATTCCAGAACCAATTTCTGTCGAAGGCATAACACTGAAAGTCGTCCAAATATACATCTATCTCAGCTATAAGAGAAAGAAGAGAAAGAACTAGCTAGGTAGAGAAAAGTTTGAGCGAGAAATTCCCAGAAGAGTGCTGCTTGGCTGGGCAGCTTTCGGGAAAATGCGGGATTTTTGATGCGAGAAATTTCGGCGAAATACGGGAAAATGCGCCATATATCCTCACGTGGCCACAGCCGCAGTGCCAAAAAATAAGGTTGTACAATCAGTGCGTCCTTCCAGCCCTAACTTACGGAGCCAAACCGGACTTACGGAGTCGAGCCGGATGAGTTGTACAAATTATAAACGTTTGTTACTTCTTCTCACAAACTGCTGAACGGATTTCGATAGTTGTACTATAATAATATTTTGATTTATTTATCAGCAACTCCCTGCGGCTGGGGCGTGAGGTGGAGGATCCTGTCACTCACACTTTCCTCCTCCTCGCATTTGCTAGAATTACTGCGTCAGAGAAGATTTAGTAATTTCAGCAGCTGAGTTTTGCAGCTTGGTGCGGGAAATCTATGGGAATTTACCACGTTGCCAATGTTCAGAAATATCAGAAGCAGAAATACTAGTTCCAAAATATCAAGTCTTCACAATATTATACTTTTCTCTTTACAAAAGAACTGGCGAAGTGCATGTGGGACCACAAACAATGAAGGGTTCTGTAGTTGATAACCCCGCGATAACCATGTAATTTTAGGGTCGTGGACTTTTTGTAAGTTTTCCTCAACGACGATGTATTACTAGACTCCTAATAACAGGCGACCGATGTCTGCCAACACATTAGGCAAAAAAGTCTTATAACCGTCTTATTTCGACCAATCCTGTGAGCCGCAAACATACCTTGAGACAGAACAGACCTTGAGTTAGCCAATCACTACGCAGTACCCCGTCCCCCTCGCTTACGTAGTACCTCAGCGAGTTAACAGTATAGTTTTTGTTCCTTAGATCGTGCATGCGGAGTCTAGTAGGTAATATATCGTCGTTGGATTTCCTGTAATCGATAGGCAAAGAAATTTTTCTCAGACTGTTAGGCCCGTATAACAGAAAACTCAAGCGTTACTTCAAACAAATTCAAGCAATCAAATGGCTTAAATCCACTTTAAATTAATGCTTGAGTTTTGAGTGTCGTTCTGTACGGACTTATAATTTTTAATTAGTAATTTCGTAGAAAATAAGGGCATGGCCACTCTTTTTTACTTTCCTTCTTTTTCTCGTTTAAAATTACAAACAAACCAAGGTTAGGCTGGCATCGGTGTGCTCAACAGGGCTAACCTAAGGCACAAAGGCAAACACAAAGCGTCACACCTACCTAGCTTAATTATTTGACTCGTTGCAAAAGCGTGCTGTGAGAATAGTACAAATTCAAATTCAAAATGTCTTTATTTAATTTACAAATTTTGTACAGCTAAACCAGTTTTTGAAGCACCCATTTAGGCATGAAATACATATAGTAGAATCGTTGTTATCCCAAGCTTACATGGCATTTAGAACCATTAAGTCTGCAGAGATCAGCTCGCTTTATGTGTTCTGCCGCTCTGCAGCTCTTCAAAAAGGGCGTGATAAAGTTTCTGCAGGGTTCACAACGTGCAGATGGTGGTGCGCGCACGCACTTGGTGTTAAAGGTTATAAGGCAGGTGCTTTCCAAAACGAATTAAAAAAAATATACAAAAAAAAACATTTTCAATCATCACTACGAATCTTTTCATTTGATGTACCTACATACGAGTAAGTAGGAAAGTATGTCACGAAATTGTGGTATTTTTTTTATTTTCCCAAAATCACTTTTTATAAATATTCCTGTTATCCATAGGCAAAGGTGGCCGGCTGGCGCAAAGAACAAGTATTTGTATAACCTACAAGCAGTTTTTCCAGGGTTGAGTGTTTGTGTATGTGTGTTTCTATGTTTGTAAACGTACCTACGAGTCACGACACAGGATTAATGCCTAGTAAGGGGCAACATTTTAATAGCAGGGGTTTAGTTTCGGAGATAAGGGTCCAATGGTTGTGGAGCCTTAAAAACAGCTATAGATCCAAAAATAAAAAATATATAAGTTAGCACCATATCTTTAATACATATTTGCAAAACAAAACCTTTGAACAGAGCCAGAACGCAATAAAACGTGAATCATGAATAGCTTTAGTCATCTATTTCAACCCCAGTGGTGTCCGTGACCGTGGTGTCCGTGGTGACCGTAACCTCCGTAACCTGGCTCTGCTGGGGCAGCTTCAGCGCTGCGCTGCACCCTGTACTGCGGCTGAGGCTCTCCAGCCACCAGGGCCAGGAGGGCACACACGAAAAGGGCGACGAAAGCGAACTGAAAACATTTTTGTAGAATTTACTCTACGGAAGATTTTTTTATGACACTGTATGTACTAGGTATAATGTTGTGGCACTTTGAACTACATATTTATTTTGATGGGATAATGGTTCATGCGTATGAAGCCTATATTTAATTGTAACAACTTGTAAACTACATGAATGGAATGGGAAAAGCAACCCCCTTTGGAAGTGACACCACTATCAAAGGGTTTCTTTTTCACTGCAGCTCACTTTGGCCAGGGGTACAGTGTATAAGACGGGGACGCGAGGTAAAATGGGGACATACACTCTTTAGACATACCTACTTAACACAACACTGAAGTAGTGTAAGCGCCATCAGGATGTTACTTGCAAGCGGCCATTAACAAATGGCGTCCTGTTGGCGCTTGCGCTGTTAGTATACTTCCCATCATAACTTGCATCCCCGTCTTATTCCCCTCCATGAAGTTCTTAATAATCAATTATCAGCATAATAATTGAATTTATTAACTCAAATTGAAAACTCGATATTATGACACTTGGTTTAAGAGATATTATTGTTGGAATATAGGTTTGCACAATTAATCTTCGGGGTTGGATGCAGAAAAATATTTAAGCCACAACTAAGAAAAGGCTGCTAATGCGTGTTTGCATTTTTACGATGTACTTTAGGATGTAAAAACAACTAGTTATTTATATCCTAAAGTCCCAGTACTTTTAGTTTGTGCGTTTCATAAGATGAGATCAAAAAAATAAAATAACCACCATTCAGTAGGGGTTGGATTCCGACCCCACATGTGCTCTGTATTGATAGAATTGAACTAGCTACCTCACGTTTAAGTTTGTACAGACCAGGAGAGCTGTTATGCAAGCGACATCTCCCCTCATAACAAACAAAATGTGATATGTATGAGAGAATATCCACAACACACACATTTCACAAATAACCATGAGTAAAAAAATAAAGCACATGAATGGTAAAAAGTTATTAAAATTAAAAAAATAAAATAAATAGTTACTTACGAATTTCATTGTAGTAACTTTCAGAATATACTGATAAATAAAATTTAAAAATGCGGCTTTATATACAAAATTTTGGATGATAATGAAGGCTCATAAATCGTTACAAAAAAAAAGGAGACCCAAATATCAAGTTATTACTTACTTGCCTAAAACCGCAACTTAGTCGGCGCCTGTTTTGGATTTTACCGGTTTAAACTAACACCCATGGGTTGTAAATATAATATATATGTTACGGTTAAAGCCTGAAGTGCGTATACTACTTATCCTCGGTTAGAACTAGGTTTAGCACTAGGTGTAACTTCGGGAAAAAAAGGATTAAAATAGGATGACGGGGTCTTTCCGACCCCGCCTCCCTCTACGTGGTTTTTTTTTAAATCACCCAGAGGTAGGAACCCAGTGAAGCGAGGCTCCGTTGACTTGCTCCTGTAAAGGAAGGATACACCTAGGTTTAACCGTATGTGGTCGGTTAACCGGCGGCTAGATTTAGCCGCTTAAACCTAGGTTTAAGCGGCTAAATCTAGGTATAACCGCACTTCGGGTATTATCCGTGACCTATATTTTAGTCGCTGACAACGTAGCTTCATGTTGGTGAAATTATTATTAAAATTGGTCTAGTAGTTTATCCATTACAAACAAAAACACAAACATTTCTTATTTTATATATTATTATTACAGCGTAGAAAAACAAAGCATAAAAGTATTATTATTCAACGTTAAACCAGTTTGAGATTTGAGTTATATAATATTTCCAGTTTTCACCCAATTTTTTTCGCGTCCTTATTCAAATCTGATCATTAGTATTTGCATGAAACAGAAATTAACGAAGATAGGTCCAATCAGCCTCATAAAACTAATTGCATTTAAATTATTTGTAGAAATAAGATTTTTTTTTTTATTTTTTTTTTCCTTTGTTATTAAGAACAGACTTCCTAATAAAATTAATTACGATCTAGCCTAAAAGACTAATAAGTAATTTAACTCTAACTTAATATGCTACGTTATACATTATTTTAAAACTAAGAATAGTGTCCATTAGCACTTTTACACAAGTCCATAGCACTTTCTTAGAGTCTCTATCACTTTATAAAAACACTTTGTTCGTGTGTTATATGTATAGCACAACACTGTTACTATTATTCACTCACTTTACTCACTACACTAATTCAAAAGGTTTAGTTCTTTTTAGCCTACGCACTAAGTCTGTGTTGTCTAGGAGCTGAATAGCCTCAACGTTCACGTGTCGGTGTAATCTGTGTTCGTGGGCTTCAGCAAATTTTTGAATAATGGTGGTGACGAATTCCATTTTAAGGTCACGATGAAGGTCGTCATTTCTTATATACCAGGGTGCATTCACAGCATCCCTGAGTACTTTGTTTTGGAATTGTTGTATAATTTTGACGTTGCTTGGTTTAGTACAGCCCCAAAGTTGGATACCATACGTCCAAATTGGCATCAATATTTGCTTGTATATGGTAATTTTATTATGTATTGATAGACAAGATTTCCTTCCAAGTAACCAATACATACTTTTATAACGTATGTCGAGTTCCTGTCTTTTCTTTTTGACGTGAGCTTTCCACCGCAACTTGGCATCGAGAGTCATGCCAAGGTATTTGGCCGTATCGGCATAAGGCACTTGCATGCCATTTATGTAGATCGGGTGATAGTCTGGATGTTTATTTGTGAAGTCAATGTGAATTGATTTTGATTCATTCAGTTTGATCTTCCATTTTTGTGTCCAGTCATAAACTTTGTTCACAGCTTGTTGGACTTTTTCTACTGCTTCTCTGTGGCTCGCCCCCGTAGCCATAATTGCAATGTCGTCTGCAAAGGTCGCAATGGTGTTGTTTTCCAGTTCTGGAATGTCACAAGTGTATAGCAAGTACAAAATTGGACCTAACACACTTCCTTGTGGTACCCCAGCTTTTATAGGTTTCAGTTCGGAATATGCGTCTTCTTGCCGTATTCTGAACATTCTATTCGTTATGTATGACTCTAATATTTCTGCAAATTCTGGCAGCATGCGTCTGAGCTTGTATATTAGACCTTTATGCCAAACTTTATCAAAAGCTTGCGCGACATCTAAAAATACCGTTGCGCAGACTTCTTTATTTTCCAGTGTTTTTTCAATGATGTTTGTTATTCTATGTACCTGGTCTATTGTTGAGTGTTTCTCCCTAAAGCCAAATTGATGATTTGGAATAAGGCCTCTATCTTCTATTATTGGTTTTAACCGTTTCAGTAATAGTTTCTCGAAGAGTTTTGATAACACGGGCAACAAAGAAATCGGTCTGTATGATGATGCCTCGTGTGGTGGTTTCCCAGGCTTCGCAATCATAATGACTTCAGCAACCTTCCATGGCGCAGGTACATATTTTAAAATAAATGCAGCATTGATTATTTTGGTCAGCTTTACTATAGCTTTGAGAGGTAGGTGTTTAAGAATTTCGCCTGTAATGAGATCGTAGCCCGGAGATTTTTTCGAGCTAATATTATTTTGAATTTCTCTCATGACTTCTTTAGGAGTCACAAGCTTAATCCTCTGATTTTGTGGTGCGTTGTCAGTCTCAAGTATTTCTATTAAGCTTTCATTGGGCTTAAAAGTTTCTTCTAAGTGCTGAGCAAACCTTGAAGCTTTTTGGTCATTGTTTATGGCCCATTTTCCATCGCTATCTCTGATGGGCGGTATTTGCTTAATCGGCCTTTTTAGATTTTTTGTTGCTTTCCAAAGTGAATAATCTGTTGATTTGTCATTAGTTAACTGCAGAAGGTTGGTGTTCAGAGATGCTTCCTCATATTGTTGGATTTTTCTCTTCAAACTTTTCGTTAAGTTGTTTAATAATGTTTTTTCTCTCGGGCATCGGGTCCGCTGCCACAGTTTCCTTTGCTTTCTTTTGTCAGATAGTAAATCCACGATTTCTTTAGGATAAGTAAACCCCTTATATTTACGTTTTAATTGCGGTGTGTTGTTCCACGCACACTGCTGAATGTTCACAATATAATTGTTTACCTCGGAGTCTAGCTGATCTTGCTTTTTTATCGGAGTTTTTAGGTCGATTATACTTTCGAGATCAAGCGAAAAACTTTCCCAATCTGTGAATTTATTAATCAGGGTTAAGTGTCTTTCTTTGAGTAAAATTTTTAGACTAAGCATTAGTATAATTGAAGAGTGGTCCGAGTTCATATGAAAACCTTTGGAGGAAGGTTTTCATATGAACTCGCTCAAGTAATTGGAGGATATGTTTTTGCATATAAAAAAATCTATAAGATCTGGTATCTTCTGGTGGTCAGTGGGCCAGTATGTTGGTTTTCCAGTGCTCATAACTTCAGAATGTGTATCTGTAACTGCGCCTAAGAGCTGCCTTCCCTTAGTCGTAGTAAGCCTTGATCCCCAAAGCGTATGCTTGGCATTAAAATCACCGCCTAGGATAAATCTCTCGCCTAATAATTCAAAGAGATGTAAATATCGCTCTTTTCTTATCATGTGCCGTGGAGGACAGTAGATGGCCGCAATAGACACGGGACAGTTTCTGATTTTAACAGATAATGCCACGGCTTGAATGTCTTGTTCTTCATATATACATTGCACGAAGTGACTAATGTTCTCTTTGATTATAATTGCGCTGCCACCTCTAGCAGAGTTGTCAGGGTGAAGCGAATTATATACAATGTATCCTCTAAATTTTACAAAAGATTGCTTGGTGAAGTGCGTTTCGGATACCAAACACACGTCTATGTTTACTGTGTCCAGGACCGCCTGCAACTCATTTTGATGTTTCAGGAGTCCATTAGAGTTCCACGCCATTATTTTAAGGGTGTTATTCATTTTTGGTTATTTAAAGTGGCTGTTTAGTGTTAGACTCTAATTTTTCTAATCTTTTGTCAAATGATGTAATACATTTGAAAATCTGGTTGATCTTGTCCTCTAAATTCAAAGGCTGAGATCTTGGTTTAGCAGCTTCCGCGTAGGAACAAGTGTTGGATACTTGCATGAGTTTTACAGATGACTGGACACCGCTTGGTTTCTGTGGTTGTTTGTCAGAACTCCTTAGCGTAAAAGACGGCTGAGTAGTTGGTACCACAAGTTTCTTTTTAATATTTTTGTTTTTTAATATTTGCATTTGTTTAGCTACCTCACACCCTCTATAGTTGGCAGGGTGGGGTAACCCACAGTGAACACATTTTGGCTTCTCTTGCGGAGATTTGGAACAGTTGGCTGTAAGATGCTTACCCGTGCATTTTACACACCTTGGCTCTTTTCTGCAATATTTATGAGTATGTCCATATGCCTGGCATCTCTTGCATTGGGGAATGAGTTTGGGATTTTTGAGTGGGTGTATTTCAATTTTACACCCTAGAATGTACTTTATGCCATAGATTTTGTTGACATCTTCTTCATTATTAAATGATAAGACGAACATGTTGAGTGGTTCTTTACTCTTCCAGCTCAATTTGCTGTCTACTTTTTCAATTTTAAAACCTTGTGTTGTTAGGTCGTCTTTGATTCGATCAGGTTGGCAAGAAGAATGTAGTTTTTTAACAACAACTCTGATTGGTCTAGCCTGCTTATTCTCGTACGAATGCCAATGGTAATCTTTTTCTGTCAAAAGCCCGGCAATTACTCTATATGAGTCCTCTGTTTTGGCGTTGACTTTCACGCAATCACCATTTAACATTTTTGCGGTAAATGTTTCAGCTGATAAAGTTTCAGTTAGAGAGTCATAGAACGTTTGGTAGTTCGTAACTCCGTCTATTATAAATGGCGGTGGTGGAGGCACCTTTTTTGCGGCAGTCTCTTTCTCAGGTTTTCGGAGATTTTCATGTTGGGGGCTTGTTACGAGTTGTTGTTTTGGAGAGTGCGAGGTGTTAAGCTTCCTCTTCTTCCTGCTCTTGGCCCTAATCCACCCTGTCTCTTTAGCGAGTTCATCCTCATCTGTGCAATATTCAACGTCAGTTTTAGTATGCTGCGAAAATGATATTGTCTGGCTGTCCTGTTTTTGTAAGGGTTCTTTGGGTTCTTTTTTTTCTTTCAAGCTATTTAGTTCTCCTTGGAGGGCTTGTACTTGTTCCTGCAAGCTATGAATATGTTCATTCAGATTACGTACCATTTGCTGCAGATTTTCTCTATCTGATTTCTCCTGGATGTAACAGTCATACAACCGTCTTTCCAGTTCAGTTTTTATCTTAATTGACTGTGAAGCCATTATTTAATTGTAAGGTGAGTTTACACCTAAACAATAAATTATTATAGACACTTCATGATTTCGTCACTTGTAACTAGGTCATAACACTGACCGCGATAGGTCGACGTAGGTACACCGCGACGACAGTGTTGTGCTGCGTCTGCAGAATACTCTTAACTAGAGCACGCGCGCGCGATCCGTACGTTCGTTCGCTATTGCAATTAAACAACAACTGATGTATGTAATAAGAATTTATAAAAATATTTTTAAATTAAATAACCTTCTTTTAAAACAAACACAAAAAGTGCCAAATAAACTTTCTTTTGGAAGTCGGTGGGAATAAAAACACAGTTTTTTCTAAAAGCACGCCATTTTTTTTCTTAAATACGCGCTATACTGTTTCCTTAAGATTTTGTGATGTTTTTTCTGTTGACTCCTTACCCATAGCTCGTATCAATAATCCAGGCTTCTTTAGTGGATAGTTTACAGGCATGATATTACATTGTGATTGCGTAAACAATGCATAGAAATGCGCGGTTTATTTGCTCATTTCTATTGAGATCCTGACCACGGCACCCAAGATAATTATGTTTAGATACCAAAAATGATAAAATAAGAAATAAAAGAAGAATTTTCCAAATCGGTCTAAATAATAGGGCAATAAGGATTTCCCTCGATTTTTCTGGGATTCTATCATGAGAGACATCTCAAACTTTCAAATGAAGAATTTTATAAATTATTCTAGAATTGACAAAAAAATCGCTGATCATTCATCGAGGAGTGAAGGGCTATTTGTTTGAAGCGATTTTGGCCAATATTGAATTACATATAAGCCTGAAGTGCGGTTACACATAGGTCTAACCGGCTAAACTTAAGTGTAACTGACCACATGCGGTTAAACCTAGGTGCATCCTACTTATCTTCGGTTACAACTAGGTTTAGCCGGTTAGAACTAGGTGTAACCTCGGGACTTATTGGCACCCCGACTCTGACAATTTAGAATAGAAGAGGATATAATAATTACATTAATTATTATATTTTTAGAAACAGCGAATTTTACCCTACAGATTGAGCCGGGTTCTATACAAATCTGAGCACTTTGTTGGCGCTTAAAACAATCAACATTTTAGGTACGACATCTCGTTTTTATTTTATAATAAAAGATGGATGGACGATTACTTTTCAGTAAAATGGCATGTCTTTTCAAAATATGTGTCGTAGTTTTTTTACAACGATTGTTTGACGAAGTTACTGTAATATGTCGCATTTTAATAACAAATAGCCTTGCCCTCCTCGGCATAAAGTTTCAAAATGACATTATACAACTGAAGTTCTTCGGAAAATTCGTAGTACTACATTTTATGTAATTTGATGCGATGACTTACTAGCGCGCCGCGTCAAAAAGAGTCTGTCGTCAGGCTGTATAAATCATAAACCGTGTTAGTATACAGTTGAAATTTTAACAAATGATGTATTATTGATGCCGCTATAAGATCAAATACTAAAATACACGTTAATAAAAATATTCAAGATGGTTCCCGTACAACCAACGTGATTTTTTTGTCGTTTTTGCTCGATATTGATAACAGCAACAATACCTACTTAAATAATATAAAACAAGTAGCCGGTTTATTTTTACTCTGCCGCCAATGCTTCTCTAATATTGGTTTCACTATGAATATAAACAAATAAAATCATAATTATACTAATTTTACAGTTGCAAAACCCATAAAATAAGTTAGGTAAATAGAGTGCCTGCCAACTACAATAATGCTATCATTCAATAAATGCTATCGCTCTTACATCTCGCCAGGCACCTCTGATAGCACTTGAACCCATGTAAATATTATGCTAAAAAACTATTTTCCTACGTATATTCTAATAGCTATTGTATTGTATTTTACAAATAAACTGTACCTGCACGAGTTTTCAGTATCTGAGACGTAAACTGGAACATTGACAATTTCAAACTGACAATTTTCAAGGAAAAAATTAGTTTCTTCTTCGCACACTAGAGGCGCTGTTCCATTTCTTCATACGAGAAACGCTGTAAATACTGGAAAGACTCTGCAAAGTAAAATAGTGAAAACTCGTGCTAGGGGTAATGTATGGTCCATGTATGGAGTACTGTTTATGATAAATGATATTTATTTTACAAATCGGTTTTCGCAAACACTTTTACAAGACAAAACCCTTTTTTTAACTAGATGAAGCCGGTGTTTCGTAACTGACTAAGTACTCTGAGAAGAAACATCCGAAACAAACTCACAGGTAATGTATGTCACACAGGCGCTGCACAATGATCTGCGGGTTCGATTCGTTACTTGGAATATTGATTGCATATTAACTTGTAATAGCTAAGCTTGTATCAACTTGTAGCGACTGTGTAAAATATAGTTTATTATTAGTATAATATAAACAAAACGAGAAAGAGGTCAACCGCCGAATCCAACTCGGTTGGGCACCGTTCGGGAAACTACGCAATGTCTTTTCGTCCGACATACCTCAGTGCCTCAAAACGAAAGTCTTCAACCAATGTGTGTTACCAGTGATGACTTACGGCACCAAAACGTGGTCTTTCACTATCGGCCTTATCTCAAAGCTCAAAATCGCATGTGATCAAATCAGAAATGCAGAGATCCGTAGACGAACTAAATTCACCGATATAGCCCACCGGATTAGCAAGCTGAAGTCATAAGCGCAGGCCATATGGCAGCAGATGGCCGATGGGGTCGAAAAGCACTAGAGTGGAGACCACGGACTAGCAAGCGCAGCATAGAATGTCCACCAACTAGATTGACAGACGACCGTATAAAGATCGCCGGAATACGCTGGATGCAGGTCGCTTCCAATCGGTAGGTATATTTGGAAATCTAAAGGGGAGGCCTATGTTCAGCAGTGGACGTCCTATGGTTGAGATGATGATAATACAATACAATTGCTATGAGAATAATCGTAGGAAATTGATTTTTTAACAGATTTTCAAACACAAACTAAATAATCTTGCTCTTAAATTTTCCCTCTCTTTCAATATTCAATTTTGAATGAATAAAGGTTTCGAAATGCCTCAAGCAGTTTTTTCGCAATCGCTTCTTTAATAATGTCAAAGCTTCGTTCAAAACTACTTTTGCTCAACCAGATAAACATTTCTATGTTTAGAGACAATTGAAGAAGCATTGAGCAAGTTTTCAAACAAAAAACGCGACCTAGGCGAGATGTTTTCATTATTGCGTTCTCATTCAAATCTTATGGTAGTATCCAGCCATCCATCCGTCCTCACATCACAATCTAACAAATCTTCGATCTGAAGGAGGCGGAGGGGTAGAGTCATAACTTACTTAGGAAGGAGACGCAAGTGCAGCAGACGCCGCGTACTCCTCCGCTAGCATACACCGTCCCATCATCTGCCTAGCCTTTTTCCCAACTATATTGGGGCCGGCTTCCAGTCGAACCAGATGCAGCTAAATAACTGTATTTTACATGGAGCAACTGCCTATCGAACCTGCCCAACCCAGTAACTGGGAAAAAGGGAAAAACGATACCCCATGGTAAGACACCGTCCCAACACGATGAATTTTGCCAGAAAATTCGGTTGTTTCATCAAGGAACATAAACTAAAAACACAGGTGATTTCTTTCCCCACGTCGACTCAAACACATACAGTGCCACGAGTGCCTGAAAAGGAGAGCCCATAGAAAACGCAAGTTATCTTAGTTAGTTATTTTTTAATTATTAACAAGACACCATTTTTTAAAGCGCAACATGAAAGTAATTGGTTGAGTAATTAATTTTAATTATTTTGTATACTTAAGCAATTTTAATGATTTTATAGCGTAATTAAAGTGCCTATATTTGTATGTACCTACAGTATTACATTCAAATGGTGGCTATAAAAGGTGTGGTTTTATTTTTATTTGTAGTATTTTATAGGAGTTTTAAAAAACCTGTTAGGTTTTGCATGATGGTTTTAACCGTGCATGCATACCAATACATGCACCGATAACTATACAGTTTTAACACATACACGCTAAGGCTTGCCCGTCGGTTACATTAAAACCAAACCCTAACGTGTATGGCCTCCATAAAAAATCAAATTCTCGGAAACTATTGAATTTTGGGTTGGGTGTTCAATTTGCGGCATTTCTTTTACTTGTATGAAAATGGTTCGCCTGAACAGTGTTGCCTTTGCCGGGACCGCCCTCTACAGGACTGCTTCTCCTTATACGCGGCCAGGTTTTGTGATGGGACAGGCTTAGGCGGTGTGGAAGCCGCGGTAGCCTCATAAACTCTACCTTCGCGCTCATTGTTTAAATTAAGTACTCCCCCCCCCCCCCCCTCTCCCAGAGCATACATACATCCATACAAATATTTGTGTGAGTAAAGCAGTACAGTCTTACTACAAAAACTTAATCGGTTCAACACTTGTCTAAAAAGTTGATATAGAAGTCGTTTTGGAGTTACACTGATTGAGACGAGTATTCAATAGATTCTTTACTTATAAGACGGTAAGATTCTATGTGAAAAAAGCTCTCCCATTTTTGTGAAAGAATAAATAAAAGTCCAACGTTTTGCTTTAAATTTAATTAGGTGTTCATGAAAATATATGTGCACGTAAGATCTTGAATGTACAATATTTAAAAATAATAGTAAAGTCTAAAATATAAAACTAAAAGCAAAATCGTAGGTAAAATAATTAATGTCTTTGTTGTTTTGAGTCCGCCATCCGTAGCCGTATCCATAGACGTTGCTTGTTTCTTGGGGATGGGGACTAGTATGGTGCTGGTGCACCACCGCCGCCGCCGCCGCCGCCACCGCCGCCGCCACCACCGCCACCGCCGCCGCCACCGCCACCGGGAGCTGGAGCAATGGCTTCTACTGAGCCACTAAACATCGCCACTATGGCACAAATCAACAGTGCGAAGAATGCGAACTGAAACAAACACATAGTCATAAAAATAACAATTTTGAGAGTGCTTTTTCTTTTGTTTCATTACTACGAGTAGACTGCGTCATATCCGTCATCAAACTTTCGAGTAAAGGCGGAATTTATATTGAATGGTTTAATTTAATCATGATTAATTATAGATTACAATAAAAATGTGACACCCTCTCGCCCCGATTTGTCTTAAAAAGAGAACCGTAGCCCTGGATCTCAAGAAGCAATCAAAGAATATGGTAGATTTATAGACAGCCAAACTCTGACAGTCTCTTCCACTCCATGTATAGTGGAAGGAAGCATTAGCATGATGATTATACCAACCCAATAAACGAGGTAAGGGTCCCATAAAAGTGACAAATGTGACAAAAAAGAGGGAGAGTAAAAATGTAACAAAATTCGTGTGACATAATTTATTGATGACCAAAACTACAATAGTTATCAATAAATTATCATGGAGCGACTACCATCTGATCCCATTACCCAGTTACTGGGTGTTACGATACCCCTTTGTCAGACTGGTCAAATGCACATTTTTTTTTAAACCTTTGTACAAACGAAGCTTAAATATTTGCACTTTAAGTTTTGGCATAAACCACTTAGGGTAAGACTAGGTAATAATAGGTCTAAGTCCTATTGTTGGCGTACAACACGGCTGAGGCCGAGGAACTGTACACCAACAATAGGGCTTATTACCTAGACTAACGCTCGTAATCCACCAAAGCGAAGAGGAGAGGAGATGTGTTTGAATAACCAATCAGATGTCAACTCAAGTCAACTGAAGCTAAGCGGAGAGGAGATGTGGGCATCTGATTAATTATACAAACACATCTCTGCTCTCCGTTTTGGTAGATTACGGGTCTAACACCAACAGCGACTACCCTTGTGTGTCGTTCCTAGCAGTAAGATTGAATGCTGGAATAACGGGGCGTTTTGTCAACTAGAGCGTATTACCTAGTTTTATCCTAATATGAAAAGCTTGAGACACTTACATATTTCATATCGAGTTCTTGAACGTCACTATGATGCATGCTACACCGTCCAGCTTTATATACAAAATCAGTCCAATGAAACCGAGAACAAGTTTTTGTTGAGGAAAACGTTCAGTTGAATATTAAAAAAATGGATTTGGAATTAAAAATAAACATATTGGAAGACTGCAGGAGAGAAGTGAAACTAGTAGAAAAAGGCTTAAGTCCAGACCGGAACGTAAAGGGCTACTGAAAGACGCCATGGATTTTAGTCAGTACGAGTCTGACAGTCCCTCTCACCCTGCTCTGGGTGGGAGGACTCATTTAATAATTAATACCAGGTAAAAAAAAAGTAATCATAAGATCGTGGAAAAATGGATTAATATTATAATACCTGAACATAAGCATTTGAAAGGGTGAAATAATAAGCCTTAACCATTGAATACAAAAGAGAAGTTTTTGTAAACTTTTTCCGTTTTACTACAAATAGTTAATCATTTGTCTGTAACACTTGTCTTTTTTTTGTACTAAAACGATTTATGTTTGTTTTAGAGATTGGTTATAATGTTTTTTTTATTAAAGTATCAGAGGTGGCAGCAGACAATTCTGGGATAGGCCCAGCCTACACCCCTTCGGGTACTTACACCTATGCAAGTAATATCAAAGTAAGTGGCGCTTTCTGCATCTTTTAACATATTTTAATAATACACTTTTCCTCATACATAAGGAAAAATAATCATCAAGATAAAATATATTTGGTATTGTGTGACTAAGATGGATTTAGTGGATTAAAAAAACGGCAACTTGCATGTCGGTTCACACCTAGAGGTGGGTTCCGACGTACGGATGACTATTTACGCATAATACATGCGTAAGTGAAGGAGAGTGTCAATGACCATCATCAGTCAACTACCTTTTGAGAACAATGTATTGCAATAAAATCATCATCATCTCAGCCATAGGACGTCTACTGCTGCCTCCCCTTTAGATCTCCACATATACCAGTTGGAAGCGACCTACATCCAGCGTCTTCCGGCGACCTTTTGAAGGTAGTCTGTCCACTTTGGTGCTGGACTTGGACACTGGCTTGCTTCCGTCCCTAGGGCGGGAATGAACTTTAAAAATAGAACTAAAATTGGTTATTTAGTCGGCTATAATTTTCTATATGAATAATTTCGTGCAGGGCTACGGTAATCTCGATCGAAAGCTAACCAGAATAATAAAACATTAAAAAATAAAGATTTCGAGTCGACAACATATTATTATATCCGCAAAATTCGGATAGTCGAGTTTTTGTTTTCTAATGATTTTCTGACCAGTCCTTAGACTATGGAAAAGAGTAGACATGAAATACCTTCGAAAAAAACGTGCCTGCCTACTAATGTGTCTGGCACAAAGATGGCGGCTTGCCGTAGAGCTGCGCGCATTTTATTATCGATAGTTGAATTGTGAAGTTGCTAACCTACGGTGCTCAGACGTGGTCACTCACCAAATCTCAAAAGTCCCGCCTTGGGGTTTGCCAACGGGCAATGGAACGCAGCATTCTAGGTGTGAAAAGAGAAGACAGGGTGCGAAACACTACGCTGCGTTCCAAAACTGGCATAATAGATGTAGGTAGGAAAGCTGCTAGGCTGAAATGGGATTGGGCGGGTCACGTTTGTCGCATGCAAGAGGACCGCTGGGCAAAGATCTCCACCCAATGGAAGCCGGGAGATGGACGGCGCCGCCGAGGCCGGCCCAGAAAAAGATGGAGAGACGACCTAGACGCTCACCATGAGAGCTGGTTCGAAGCGGCCCAGGAAAAGAATTCCTGGAAGGAATTGGGGGAGGCCTTTGCTCAGCAGTGGGACAGTATAGGCTATTAAAAAAAAAAAAAAAAGTTGAATTGTACGGTTGTTTTTCCACAATGAGTTCCTAATAGCTTTCTATTGGCTTTTTCCTACTCCGATATTTTCAACTTTATCACAAAAGAAGAAGGTTTATGTTGGATTGGGAAAAATGACAGCATTATGAAAATGAAACCAGAAAAACATATTACACAGATTTAATAAAAATTATAATAGCCGTTGGTTCCGGTTAAAGTCGAGTTCTAAAAATGCTTTCTTTGAATAAGTATTTTTTCACAATAATCAAATGTGAGTTCATTTAACCGTCGATCTCAATCATATTCAAAATGTGTTGTTATCATGTTCATTTATCTTCAAAATGTAGGGAACAAATAAAAATATGCTTGGTAGTATTCAAATTTTCAGTCCCAAGTATGCCTGTTCTTTTCTTTTTTTACATGTTGGCAATCTGAAATCACAAAAAAACAAATTGTTTAAATAATATCCACCTATCGATATATTGTCGATAAATTGAAAATGTCGAACCGAAACTCTATTTATTAGGGACAACTGATTTTCTTAAAAAACACTTAGTATTAATAGTAAAACCGTAAATGATTACAGAAAAGCAAGTATATCCTTATGAACTTCCTCGCAAATAGCAAAATCTTTTAAAATAGTAGGAAAAAAACAAGATATTTTTAATGAATTCGTTTACTAACCTGTGCAACGTTATATTGGCATGTTTTTGTCGCTTTTCATGCGGCAGCCTGACACACTGCACCTACCCATAATAAATACAGTATTATGCAAGTTCAAACACTATAAACAAGCACAATTTTCGCTTAATATCACTAAATTTTCTTCAAAACACATAAACAAACAAGTTGCGATGACAACTGATGTACTTGTTGTTGGCTTTGACCACAGATTAAAAAGCCGTGACAAAACATGGCGACCGGCCACGGGGGGCCGCTGCGATTTTGTTCGTATAGATTGTTTACGCCGAGTCCATTCTTTTTCCATAGTCTAAGGACCAGTCAGATCGCAGCCGCCATTTTTGACATCGGTTATCATGTTGAAAAGTTTTTATTTTTTTTCTTTATTTTCCGCCAGTGTCATGTGGTGTATTATGTAGTTACTAAACCTCCTTAGAAAAACCTATAAACTTATGAGTTACCGTGATACCTACATTTAGTACCTAGATGTGTATTATGTATGACACACGTTTCACCCGAGCGAAGCCGGGTTTTCATATCGTTTTACATAATTAAGAAAAATATCGATTAAAAATAAATGCTGCGGTCTTGTGAGTGTATACGGCCAATGTGAATTAAAAAAAATAGATACCTATTAAAGTGGGATGGCCCGCGGCGGTGACGCGGACGGTGTGTTCCATATTAGAAATTTAAATTAAAAATAGTAGATTATTAACCAAGGGGATAAAGCAGGGTCTTCTGTCGCGGGTGGCGAATTAAATCGCGAGCGTAACGAAGGACTCGAGGTTTACTCCCGAGCGTAGCGAGGGTGTTAAAAACTTAAATCACGAGCGAAGCGAGGGATTTAAGACGAGTCCTGAGTGTAGCGAGGGATTTAAGTTCACCCAAGACTAAGACAGCTTTATCACCGAGGAAAATACTCTACTTTTCGTACCATTTGCGAAAAAAATAGCACAGTAATAATATGAGATACGCATTTTAAACATTAATATTTAATATTAACTTATTTATAGAAATAAGTAAAAATAAACTCAACGTTTATGTATTTGAAGAATACAAAAACGCGGCAAATTAAAAAAGCAAAGGCATCAAGCTCATACGGCCTCGTCGGTTTTCGTATTTTTATTTAACTAGATGAAAATCCGGCTTCGCTCGGGTGAAACGTGTGTCCGAAATACTACACATCAAGGTACTATAAGTAGGTGTCACGGTAAGTCATAGGCCGAAAATAAAGAAAGAAAAAAAAACTCAACATGATAACCGATGTCAATAATGGCGGCTGCGATCTGTCTGGTCAGAAAATCATTAGAAATTTACAAAATACTCGACAATCCGAATTTTGCGGATATATGTTGTCGACTCGAAATCTTTATTTTTTAATGTTTTATTATTCTGGTTAGCTTTCGATCGAGTCTACCGTAATCGAAGTATTCCAAATTTAAATCACATTCTCTCCCTAGAGAGAGAATGAAATTCAGTACAACATTAATTATGGGAATTGATTTTCATTTCTCATACTCGGAAAGTAGTGTTTGTTTGATCAGAGCAGCGGGTCGAAAACGATGCTTCCCTCCCTTGGGCGGGAAAGCCTCATAGTAATTGCTTCCCTCCCTAGGGCGGGAATGAATTTTAAAAATAGAACTAAAATTAGTTATTTACTCGGCTATAATTTTCTATATTAATAATTTCGTGCTAAAGCTAACCAGAATAATAAAACATTAAAAAATAAAGATTTCGAGTCGACAACATAGATCCGCAAAATTCCGATGGTCGAGTATTTTGTAAATTTCTAATGATTTTCTGACCAGACAGATCGCAGCCGCCATTTTTGACATCGGTTATCATGTTGAGAAGTTTTTATTTTTTATCTTTATTTTCGGCCAGTGTCATGTGGTGTATTATGTAGTTACTAAACCTCCTTAGAAAAACCTATAAACTTATGAGTTACTGTGACACCTACACCTAGATGTGTATTATGTATGACACACGTTTCACCCGAGCGAAGCCGGGTTTTCATATCGTTTTTACATAATTAAGAAAAATATCGATTAAAAAAAGAATGCTGCGGTCTTGTGAGTGTATACGGCCAATTTGAATTAAAAAATATAGATACCTATTAAAGTGGGATGGCCCGCGGCGGTGACGCGGACGGTGTGTTCCATATTTGAAATTTAAATCAAAAAGGATATATTTACTTTCCTTATATTTGAAATGAAAAGTAGAGTGTTTAACACGGGTGAAAGTCATCAATTCCCACTCGGACTATAGCCGCCCTCGCTTCGCTCGTGCGTCTAAATACCTCGTATGGGAATTGATTTCTTTCCACCCTTGTATAACAATCTACTATTCTTTCCACCCTTGTATAACAATCTACTATTTCCATCAAATTGACGGCAAAGTTTACGCCACAAAAACTGAAAAGTTGCTGTCATCACAACGATAAGTGTTACTTGCGGTCTTGCGGTTCCCTTTTTACCATTTAAGTATAGAACCCTAAATATGTGAGAAGTTCTAAATAAAAATCTAAATTAAGTTGATTGACCATAATCTCATGCATAAACTTGAAAGTGACATTGACTCGGTTCGATTGCGCTAAAGTTATTTATTCTTTGGCTAAAGTTAAAAATGAAATGAGGATAATATAATTAGAAGGATTATATCATAAAGATTTTTTTGCTCATCTTTGGTCGCTGATAATTCAACCAAGTAAATGAAAACAAGCATAGTGGGATTCCCCTTTTGGTATCAGAAATGCGTAACGTTGTTTAGCATAACGTTTTCGCATAATATATGTAAGCATTTTCCTCATCTGTTTCTTACTTTGCCCATCATTATTTTAGTTGCAGTAATTATCATACCTGTCAGTGTGTTTGATTTTCAATTACCGATACTCTAAAGGGATATTGTACCTATATGAATCTACGTACTCGCTTTTTTTATTAGTTTTTAAAATCGTTGCATGAAGCCTCTCAGCCTGTGTGGAGTGGAAGGGAATGTCGGACTCGTACTCACTAAAATGTACCGTGTTCCTTCAATTGCCTTTTTGCCACGTTTTTTTTTCACTCACTTTTCTTATTTTTTTGTTTGTCGGTCCGGTTGGACTTTTGCAACTCAATTTTGAGGCTTTTTCCGATAAGCTAGCAGGCTGAAATATTGCACACGCTCTGAGTTCTGATGACATGACTAGCTAAGAAACGTCTTAACAAATCCAATATGGCGGCCTCCCCAAGATGGCGGACGGGAAATCCACCCCCATGATATGGGTATCAAATGAAAGGGCTTTCTGTCAGAAATACGAAAAAAATAGTCACGTGACTTAAATCCAAAATGGTGGACGTCCAAGATGGCGGACAGGTTATTTAAAAAGCACCCCCATGATACGGGTATCAAATGCTGTCAGGAATGTGAAAAAAATTGCCAGGTGTCTTAAATCCAACATGGCTGACATCCAAGATGGAGAATTGGCTATTTGAAATACACCCCCATGAAATGGGAATTAAATGAAAGGGTTTGCTGTCAGGAATGTGAAAAAAAAACATAAAAATAATAAAATGATTAAGTAATAGATTTAAAAAATCTACAAACTCACGTGTTCCTAAAAATAAGAAAATAACCCTACGGGACTGAGAGAGGGGCAACTCAAAACGTGGGGGCGTATCTTTGCAAGTTACACCCACGATCTATACAAGACATGTAAATATATCCCAGAAAAATAATCCCTTAATTATTATACCCGTCCCGTTACCTCGGCATGGTAAGCGAGTAGTACCACGGGTAAATCAAAATTCCCCGGGGTACTACTTGATCGGACTCTACCTGACATGGTTAATTTGAGAAAAAAAAGGTCCCTACTTTTGAGTAATTACCGGGATGTAAAATAAAAAAGGGTTCTTTATTATAAAATATAATTGATTAATAAAACATTCCATTGATCAACCAACACGGGTAGATTACTTTTACAATAAAATATTAATATTGCTTATGGAATATTTATCGATTTTTACAATATACTTACACACACACATTTTAGTTAACAATTAATATAAGAATAAAACCTGAAAGAAATAATAGTACGTAGTACGTACACTATGCAAATGTCCAAAAAGACGATTACTTATTATTTACCTGATTTTATATCGATTTTATATAAACACAATTTTATTCTTTAACAAATAACCAACTCAAAACGCATAAACTTTGACAGACTTGCTCGTAACATAAAGGGTGCAAGAGAAATCGACGCACAAACAGGAAATAACACAAAATTAGGAAAAACCGACGAAAAATTCCAATAGGGGTCCAGAATCATATCCTGGACTCATGGTATTCGTTCGCTTTTATTGCATCAGAGGCCTTCCTCATGAATACGAGAAAAGACATGAAGTTTTACCAAAATTTAGTATTTGTATTCGATTCCGTAGCTGTAGCTCCCACACATGAAATGACAGACCCGGCCTAATCCCGACTGTTATTTTCTTGTAGACCACTGAATTTGCATTTTCTTTTCAATTTTTATTAAATTTTCGCTTTTTAGTCAGGCTTTTTGTTTCTATCCATGGACACTGTGGATTATCCGCATACACAAGCTGGGGCAGCAGGGCCGGCCGCACCGCCGGGCCCACCGGCCCCGCCAGCGCCCCCAGCACCGCCCCACTGAGGAGCCGGGAGGGGGACGGGGGCTGCAGACGTGCTCGACAACAACATCATAATGGTGGACACCAACAAAGCGAATAATGCGAACTGAAACAAACAGCTCATTGTTAATATTAAATAATTATGACAGTAAACAGAATAGCTACCGAAAGTCACTTTTATGATCGTTCCTTGGCAACGATCATTGACAAAAACAAAGTTACAGTTTTGGAGTCGCGGTCAATTATACTCCCAATTACAACCAAATGGCAAAATGTGGATTTACATTAGGTAAGACCTCCCCGAAGCCAACCCCGAAGAGGAAAAAAGGTGGCGAATAAAACTTAACTTGGATTGCAAATAACATAACATTGATCAAATGCGCAATAGTGCAAAACTAAGAGGAAAACTTAATTGATCCTGGCGTATGTTTTATGCAGGGTATCCGTGGAAGTATACAACAAATTGAATAGGGACATGGACGAGGTAATTTAAAATCTTTTTACCTCTGAGACATACGGTGCAATTTTTTACGGTATTTTTATAAACCTACAGCCGATTAAAATAAAAAACCTCGTATGTGTTATACACTGCATTCTAAACCTAAAGTCGATGTAATAAAGACTAGTGTTGGAACAAGTGTGTTGAAAAAAATATATATGTACTTACATATCTCATTTTGTTTTTGAATTCTTGGTTGCTAGAAGTTAAACTGTTTGTTAGGCTACATTGTAAAGGTTTTTATAGGCACCCACCAACATCCAACCAAGTAATACGGTATTTTCCTTTTTGCAAAAAAGCCCAAGAGGAGGAAAATGTTTTTGTTTTTGATTAATATGTTTGTCTCCATTACATTACCTACCTTTTAAGCAAGATTCTTAGTAATGATAAATATTTATAGCCTTTTGAGTCAAAGTCATTGAACCATCGATATAAAGCACCTAATACAAATAAAAAACAATAAATAAGGCTAGACGGACTGCATTTCAACTGCAAATTGCAGTTCGGATGCAGTTTGAATACAGTTGACACGACTGCAAGAGAAATGCGAAACGTGCAATCCGACTGCAATTGAACTGCAATCAGACTGCACCTTTGGATTGCACTTAAAATGCGGTCCATCTGTCTAAGAATTGGAGTGCATTCGTTAGGTTTTAGCACAGAATGCGTACTCACGGCGACGCCGCCGCGGAGCGAACCTGATTTTGAGCCCTTTTCAGGGTTATTATTTTCCATAGGGTGCCAGAGCCCCGCAATCCGTGAAGGCTTCCAGTTCCTGCAAACATTGTCAACACGCGCTTCCAAAAAGTTCTTCCTCACAGATTTTCGATGCTGTTGTTGATGTTCGATGTTGATGTATCGAGCTGGATACTCGTATGTTCAATTTTTACTACATTCCTGTAATTATCAGCGTAACTCAAAATCTACGAATACATTTATGATCAAAAGAAAATTTAACGTAGATCAGAGTCGATAAATTATCAAAATCAGTTTAAAGGTTATCTATTTCATTTCTATTTAATTTTGTGAATGAACTATCTGACCTAGTTTATATTTAGGTCGCAAAAGGCGGGAACTAACCTGCGCGGTCCGTCGGCCCTAATTACCAAGAGGGTCCAGACTGCCCTGCTGATAATCCCTAAATCAACTATGGTCAGTCCGACCCTGGGCGGTTTGCTTGTGAATTCTATTAGGTTGGCTCGCTTTTGAATCATACATGGACGGATAGTCCTCAAGTGCCCAGGGCCTCAAAAAGGTTTTTCATATGAACGCTATGCACTCGATGACGGCACCTCCTGCCTGACCAAATTATATGGGGACATTAAGATCTGTCGATTCTTGCTAACTACATATTATGATTAAAGTTTTCAGCTTGTTTTTCATTAAAAAAAATGAAAGCTAAATAAATAAATTGAAAAATGCACTTTACTACACGCACGGGTCGTGTATTCCCGTTCGTCCTCTCGACTTCGTCCCCCGAGAGGGGACGAAGGGGAATTTACAAAAATAATATTTATTTTGTTCCCGATCGTCCCCATCCTAATTCAAGAGGGGACGACTGGGAATATGTGCCCCCTTCTTTCACATCTGCTACTGTCTACAAATATCTGTTTTACAACTAAATTCGAAAGTTTGTGAGACTAGATGGGTGGATTTTTGTTACTCTTTCACCGAAAATCTACGAAACGGATTAAAATTTAGTGCTTATACTAATGATACTTTATATGTCGATACGACGTTTTCGTTGCATTATTGCCTGTCACATAGCCACGCCTTGGACAAAAGCAAGTCTTTTTCCATTTAAATATTTTACTGTTTTCTTACGCATCCTTTTGATATCTGTGTAAAAACGTATAAAATATGTATCGTAAACAAATAAAAAGATAATAATAAATCCTTAGCTATATTAGGTAAACACACAGCACACGACCTTATCACATCTAAGTACATAATATTAATTTATAAACCTAGGTAGTGTAAGACTCTATCGGTAGTGTATTACCTAACATTTGAGGTCAAAACAAGTCAAAAGGATCACCTTTTCGCCTCGTGTGACGTGTCGTCTCACCACAAATGTTTCACCAATAATACTAGGACACCAGTGTTTTGGTAAATATTTTCTATTATTTTCCTCAATCTACCTCGATCTCAACCAGCTTTAAGATTACCATAAATAACAAAACAAGTCGTATTCTAAAAAAGTTTCGAGATTCTCGCTTTGTAGGAAACAAATTTATAACAAAACGAATCTTGAAATTCTGGTCTGTTGCCACTATCATATTTTCAACCTAAAGCCCAAACAAAACGAAAAAAATACATAATTTAAATAATTATGTATTTGTATACTAGTTGCGCCCCGTGATTTCACTGGACGTTTGTGAACTTTTTTCCTTTTAATTTGTCTCATTAGATTTGTAGCTTGTTTATAAATCGACTACATACAAATAACCTTCCTCTAGAATTCGTCTTCATCATAATAATTATACAAGAAAGTTTTTCTTAAATTCGAATAGTAATACAAAAGAGTATAGCGTCGAAACAAACAAATCTTTTTACCATTTTTTTATTAGAATAGATTGCATGTTAGGATAGGGTTCATTCACTTCCTCTCACTTTCACGGGAGCCGACCTTGGCCTGGGCCATTACGTTTAGAGGCCTAAGGAGTGGGAGAAAGGCCTTCCAGTTACATAACTTTCCGTGCCCTTCAAAAAGGTTAGTATGGTAACTTTCTTTGAGTGGTGCAGTTTAAAATAAAAGATCCCGGCAGACGTTCCCGATATGATTGTGAGTCATTTTATAATATTTTGTAACATTCTGTGCTGTGCTAACAATAATTATATGTATTTGACGCTTGCACATAAGGATAACTAAGATCGCCATATTGTTTTTTCTTAATAAAAAATCTAACTCTAACAAATAATACAACAACAGCAATAATGTTGTGCGAAACGTTATTATAAAGTATTGATTTATTGGTTAGACGACAGACATAAAGCTGAGGATTTTTTTCTATTGAGAAAAACAAATTCAAACGCTATATTATCCCTGTAGTCATTTACAGTCTAATTTGAGTCTTTAATTGCTTCTAGCCCATGTTTGTTTATTATGTCTGACTCGAAACTTCATATTTGTGACCACTTTTCTTTTTAAGATGGTTCTATCTTTTATGCGTCGTCTGAGAGTCTGTGGCTTCTGTAAGTAATTCAATTTAGTTTCATGGAAGTCTTGAAAAAAAGTAGTTTAAAACTAATTGTCGTGACCAAAAGGATTGTTAAAATTAAGACCATAACGAAACTTGAGTTACTCGTAACATAGAGAGTTTCTTCTGTGGGGGACTGCGTGTCGCGGGTTCAATTCCTGCATGAAATAAATATTAACATGACTATCAATTAGTTGTTTTGAGTGTAGGTGTTTGTGTATGTGTGTTTCTATGTTTGTAAATGCACGAAACAGTAGAAATTCAGTCAACGATTTATTAAAAAGAAAAAAAGTTATAGGAGAAATTCCAATTTAAAAGTGTTGGAAAAACGTGTATAAAATAAATCAATTCCTCAGTTTCAGTTAGCATCACTATGGTGCGTGTGTATTTTGTTGGTGGAATGTGCAGTGCTGGATCCATCACTGTACTTGTCGCCAAGTCCCCCCCTAACTGATACAAGGGACAGTATCCCTGCCGCTGACATGTGGACTCGGCCGTTGGACGGCAGGGTGGCTCGTGACGCAGGAGACACCACAGCTCTAGAGATTGGAAAAAGTGAGTAATTCATGCTTACCCTTCTTCAAAGGTACCTTGTGGGAGGAGACTATTTCTAATTTAAAAACTCATTTGTGTTGGATAGTCCATTTAACGAAGAAGGCTATAACATCATGCTACGACCAATAAGAGCAGATCAGCAATGAAAAATGTTGCAAAATCGGGAAAAATATAATAGAGTGCTTGCGATGCGTGCGCTGCGTAGGTAAACGGTTCAAGTTACGCAAAAATCATTTATGACGGAATTATAAAAAGATCTAAAGAAAAGTCTGCGATAGCATTTGTCTATCTTTTATCAAATCGAACCAGTAGTTCCTGAGATTAGCGCGTTCAACCAAACTATAATAATAATAGTATAGATTACAAGATGATAATTACCGAACTGCATGAAGGCCTCGGGCATTAACCTAGTTTAATCATTTCTGTATGAGAGATATTCATAATGCTTGTCGTAAAAAAAATGTGTCCGATATGCAAATACGTTTTTTGCATAGATCTCAAATGATAAAACGCAAGATACAAAGCACAAGATAGATCTTAGAAACACAGCTTCAATATAAAAAAAAAGGTCTGTTAAGGAAAATACATTAGCCATGGGATCTTGTTACACCAGTTTTGCATCATTCGGGGACTTTAAATTATTTAGGTACCCATTTGTGTTGCGAAACTTTTTGTTAGTATTTAGTGTTTCTAAAGGAGAATGCTCACGCTTCATATAAAAAAATAATAATTTTACAACATCGGTCCGGGCGTCTTCGAGAAATGGAGGAAGATACTACTATTTCGAACTACTTTTGTATGGACGCCTGAATAATAAAACTTTTTTTACTTTTATTTATGTATTCTAGTACCTAGGGATCGGGATCCTTACTAGAAAACATCCCCGGTTATTATTTAATTACACTATATTATTGCCGTAGCTGGGTTTTTTAGCACCATTCTTTATCTTCACGAAAACGTGTTCGAATCTCAATAATTTCGTTATATTTCGTCCACAGGACCAGCAACAAAAAGAAAACCACAACCAATGGAGAAAGCAAAACTCTTTTGGCCATCCTTCCGTCCTTCTCACTACAGCGTAGGCACAGACAACGTCCAGGTCCCATTGACATTCAGCCTCTCTGGATTATACGGGAAATATTCTCCTGGGAATATAGGATCAACAGGAATAATTGGTAGTACGTATGGAACAGTGTCGGAGATCGGTGGTACCGTCGTCTCGAGTCTGGCTGGAACCGGGTATGGCAAATATCGGACATACTCTGGGCTAAGAATCTATGGTGGGGAGAATGGACCTGCTTGGAGTGGTTGGGGCAACGGGAAGTGGGGGCATTACGGAAAAGGGTAAGCTCATTGAATGGGAGAGTGTGAACTGATTATATTTATTTATTCTACGAATATTTTGCGTTTCATTTGTGTGCACAAACCCACCCCACATTGTTTCTTTTTTTTTAAACAAACCCACCGCACTGTTCCTAAATCACTGCAACTTCTGTAAGCCAGAATCAACAGTAGCAACCACCAGAAAAGCGCCGAGACAATGGAGCTCGAGGTGTCCCGGGAAATAATTTTACCTGTCTTGAATACTGCAACGAAATTAATCAGAAAAGAATAGTGGAGGAGTAGGAAAAACGCGTTTTTTCCACTTCTTCTTATCGTAAAAGAATACAGTGTATTTTAAAAATCTTAGATTATGTAAAAGGCTTTTGGTCTTACAAAAAAGATACGTCAGCCTCATCGCTACTATCAGACAATACCTTAGAACTTAGGTACGATACGACACAAAAAAGTAAGTGTAAAAATATTAATAAGTTCCCAAAATAAAATTATTAACAGAATGCAAATTAAAAATAAAATCATCTTTGATGCTTAAAAGAAAAACTCGTTTAGTGACATTGAATACATCCACGTGTATAGGTATTGAAGTAGAAGCTAGTTTAGCACATAAACATAACATAATATCATAGCGCTAGGCATACCCGGTCGATGACAATAAGAGGATAACTAAACCGAAACAAACAGTAACACTGATCGACCACGGAAATCAATTTTGAACCTTATAGTGCTTGTGACAACTAGACGCTAGCAGCGAGCAACATGATAATACCGTTGACCTAGATCGAATGGGCGCACTATTTTTTAGACGGCATTAGAGTAAAATGATTACAATCATCATCATCATCAGCCGGAAGACGTCCACAACTGATGATTACCATATGGGTCCCCAATTTCCATGACAATCATGGCTTTAATATTATACCTACTTATAATGTCTGCTTAGATCTGTAATGTTTTGTACCGTACCGTACTCGTACCTATAAATACCTAAATGAACATGCACTATTAAAAAATTGTATACCCATCCGTAGGTAGGTAATTGCTGATATCCGCATTGTAATCAATTGTCCATGATGTTGCAATGAAAACGATTCACAGGATTATCACAGCTGCTGACAGGCACTTGTCAACTATAATGATCGAGTTTCCTGTACAGACCCAATTTATATGCCTGGCTGTGGCGCCGACTTTCATTTCCGTACGATGGTGGGTGCGGTGGTACTCCTCGCGTTACTGCCAGTCTGGGTGGCGTGCGCCGGCGAAGGAAACATCAAATTACTTGAAGATGAAGTAGCTGTGGCTTTGAAATCTTGTTCATACGTACCTGAAAACACTAATGTATCAAAAGAATCTAGTACAAAAGAACGTCAGCGACGTTCCGATGATACCTACGATGCATCTCCTCGTATTGATAGCAACACAAGAGGAGGACAACGATACAGCCATGAGAGAAGAAATACAAACGATAGTGGTGATCAGATGTTAGTAATCAATGCTACAGATTACGATTACGAAGGCTACGGAACTGGGAATATGGGAGAAAAACTGCTCACTTCCGTCCCGCGTCCCGCGTCCTCAAACAATAACATTAACAATAATGATACAAGTCGGACAAGAAGAAGCGAACCACTTTTGAACAAACCAGATTTGGACCAGGTAATTATTATAATGTCATTGAATATACAAAAAAAAAAGCTTGAAACTTTGGATCATTTAGTCATCATTTTAATAAAAGTAAATTAGTAGAGTATATACCTAAGTACCTATTTATAGAATCAATCATCAAACGAGTAATTTCTCAGAGCGTAGGTAAGTATAATTGTCGATGAATGACTATAAACATAGAACAACATGTTAAGTATCTGACATGAATGTAATAATCATATCTAATCATTATTTAACACGTGTAAATCATAAAACTGGATGAATGATGGACAAAACTTTAAAAAGGAATTATTAACCTTTACGTCACCCGTTTTTCTCGGTGTCAAATACCAACAGGGCCATCTCTCCCATTAGGCATTCTGGACCTTAAACTATGGCCCTGTAATCCTTAGACATCAAAACTGAGTCTAGATTTTCGTATATTTTTGAAAATGATTATGAACCTTTTTTTTGCAGTGCCTCAGTCAATGTGTGTTCGCGAATTTGCAAGTTGTGAGTACCTGATCAAATGTATTGGCGTCTTATTTGTCTTGTATGAGAAATTGATTTGTGATTTCTGTCGATTAGGTAGACAGTCGGGGAATACCGCGCGAAGCAGAGTTGTGGAATAAAGTGCAGTCTTCTGTGACGTCGCAACAGTCCCGTTCTGCACTGCACGACCAAATACGAGCGTGTTTTCAGGAATTACAGTCAGGTAATCTTTTTTTTCAGATTGGAAATATGATTGAGCATGTAAGTAGGTAGGCTGCTAAAGCTAGCTAGCCAAGCGGCTATAGATACCTACTATTGTATAGGGTGGTATAGTTATCTAACTTTTTTTTTAGAGGCCGAAGACAATGGATGCTCTTACTCGAACAAGTTAGAACGATGCCTAATGCTTCGCTTCTCGGATCGAAAAGTTGACGGTAAAGCAAGTACTCCGAAACCGGCTTCCACGGAACAATCGTAAACAAAAGGTTAGTACCTAAAATATTATTAAACAAAAGACTTAGTAGATTACTTAGTTTATAATAAAATATCAAAAATCACGAGCAATGACCGGCGTCTCGACTCAACTGTTTATCGACATTGCGAGCCGAAAAGGTGTCTGCGATTCCAATTTAACTTATAAATTACTTCAATTAGTTTATTTCTTGTTTTCTAGTAAAGAAGGAAAATTGGCCACTCAATTAAGTTCGTAGAAAAAAGGGAAAATTATAGTTAGATATAGGTTTTCTTTTTTCCCAGATAAACACACACGACGACAAGCAACTCATAAAGGATTCTTCCGAAAACGTATAATAAGCTAGACTAGAATAATCTGCATTTCAGAATAAAATCTGACCAAACCTTCAGTGTGTTTTATTTTTATTTTTAGAGAGAGAGAGGGATAAAACTGGAATCTTAGTTTTTTGGTCCATAACAGAAATATCTTTGCGCCTAGAAATCTTTTTCCTTTGATGTCCGAACAACGCCCTAAGCGGGCCTGCCGGACTCGCGGGACTAAGGAATACCGTGACCGCGGAACGTAAAGGGCTTTTAAAGGACACTGTGGATTTTAAGTTTTAGTCAGTACAAGTCTGACAGTCCCTCCTGCCCAACTCTGGGTGGAAGGACCAGGAAGGACTCATTTAGTAATTTTACGACGCTAACAAAACCACCGAAGCGGAGTTGCGGAGTTGCGGAGCTGACGGGCCTAGTTAGTAGTAGAAGAAGATTGCCATGTCTGGTGGCTTATGAATTAGTCGTGGTAGATCAACCCGATAAAAAGTAATGATCCGCTATGTAATGTGAACCCAAGAAGCCTGTATTTGCCTGTAAATAACAAAAAAATAGTCCAATGTTTTCCTTACCACTCGTTACTCAAACAGCTAGTCTAGCTAGTAATCTATAGGTACCGAATATTACAAAGATTATGAAGAGTTTGTTTGGTTGAACGCACTTATCTCAGGAAAGTTCGAATTCAAAAAATCTTTTTGTGTTGGATAGTCCATTTAACGAGGAAGGCTATGAGCTATGTAACATCACGATTTACATACGTCTTTCATATTGTTTGTTAGATTAGACTTTTCAACGATTATGCAATACTTACTTAGCTTAATAGATATAGCGTGCAGCCAAAATCACAAATACAACACGACGGGGTATCCGGGGTATGTAAATGGCTGAGGATGGAACAAGATAGGATTGTCCAAAGTCATGTTCTTCAACTGATGAGGCAGTAACTGGGACAGGATCGGAGGAAGGGGCATTGGTAAACTCTGAAATATAATTAATAAACTGTAGCAGGCCTCTTTTATTCTTAAAAAATAATTACCTACAAACAAGTACAAATCCACGTAGGAAATGCTTATTCGGTTTAAAAAACGGTTTTTTTATTAATCAAAACATATTTACGATAAAACCAAACCATACCGCCATCTATCGTGATCAATGTGACCTAACTAAAATTACACCTACCTACCACCTGCTAAAAGTAACACCTACTACCTAGAAGTTTTGCAAATGTAGTTTGGCATAGTGCATTTGACTACTGCATTGCGTGTCGCGGGTTTGAATTCTATACGGAAAAAATAAGCGTGTATACGTAATTACGTACTTTACTATCTATTCCTCATACCCATAAACACATTTGAAGTACAATAATAACGAAAATTGATTATTAGCTGTTTCCAGCGATTTTACAAAAAGTAGCAAAATGAGGGCACGATTGGCGCAGTGGCTGAGCGATTGGACTGCTGCGCTGCATGTCGCGGGTTCAATTCCCGCACGGAGCAAATATTTGTATAATCTGCAAGTATGTAGTTGTTTCGGGTCTAGGCGTTTGTGTGAGTTTGTGTTTGTAAACGCACCCACGACACAGGAGAAATTCCTAGCGTGGGGCAACTTAAAAAAAATATATATATTTAGCATACATTACATGGAGAATTTAGTGTCGAATTTCGACCGATGAGCGAAGAATTTTATAAATAAAACAAATAATTTACCATAAAAAATGCATTACCATCACAAAATAAAACAGAAAATTCTAAGACTTACACTATTCATGGAAAAATAATCAGCAACATAAATTATAATTATTATTTTCAGCTTATTGAACACAATCATAACAAAGGTTTTAAACCACTTTAATACTTTTACAGTCTTGATTTTCTTTATGTTCAATTAGGAGTTTTATGGGTTTGGTATTAATTTCCGTATAATTGTTTGTTATTTTTAATGCACAGCGGGAGCTAATAATGAGAGATTGAGGGTGCTTAGTTTCAGAGGGGCCTGGCTAGTGCAGACTCTTGGCTGTGCTTGAATGTGCCTTATCCACCTGCACACATGCATTAGTGATTCCCGCTCCGTGACTGACAGCCTCTCCTGAAAATAATAGATTAAAAACATGTTACTGGTTTTTTTCATGAAAAAAAACAACTAAAAGTTATTTTTTATTAACACAAAATCAAGATAAAGAAGACAAAATTTACTTACTACCAAAGGGTACAACACGTAAAATGCTGCAATATCAGTAACATTTAAACTCTGTCCCGTTAAGTAAGTGTTCTTTTCTAACGCCTTGTTTATATCCTGTAAAAAGAAAACGCAAATTAATATTTTATATTGCAGGATAACTACCTTATCATTTAACAAAATAACCTGCCCGTTTTTCTATAGGTAAAACCTGGCAGCTAGAAATTCAGTAAGGAGCTTATGACAAAAAAAAAAAATTGACAGTGTGTGAGGCATTTTTGTTAGTTCTTCGAGTTCCAGATATGAAAAAAGAAAATTACCTTTAAAAAGCTCTGTGCAAAGGTAGGGTTAGCAGCAGCCTGACTGGCATACATGGCAATATGTTCCAGCCACTGGTAGCTAAGAAGCTTCTGTTCCTGGCTCAGTTTGGCCACTTCAGTGGAAGCTAACTTTAATACTATCGTAGCAAAGCCTTCTATGCTTTGTTTATTCAGTACTGTGGTCAAAACCTGGAAAATATAAAATATGGACACATTATTTTGGACTTGTTACGGTTATACAAGCTTGGTTACCCAATATTAGAGCTGTACAAGTGTACAAGTGGCAGACAATAGGTTTGACAAAACTTGGGACTTACATGTCGCAAAAAACAACTACATTGTCAAAATGTGGTCTGCATTAAGCGATATTATCCGGTCAGCCTAACCATTGCAGATAAAACATGTTATGCTTTGAAACTATATCATGGCCAAACTTTGAAATGTGAATAGTTTTAAGTTGACCCTCTGACCGCATTTCAAGCATTAGTACGTAAACAAAATAATCACCTTATCAGTATTATAGCATACGGTTCCAACTGGTACATTGTAATATCTCCCAACCTGTTTAATTACTTCTACGCTCATTGCTGTATTTTCAATTACTTAGATAAAATCCTGAAAAAAGGTTCTTAAGTTTTATTGGTATTTATTTAAAACAATAATATAGAAGCCAGTGGAAAGTTGGAAATCTTATTCTCGCACGTCGCAAGCCAATTATTTTTTACAAAAAGCGTGGTTTGGTATTGTGAAGGCTTGACATGTGTATTCTGTTCTGTCTGTGCATATGTCACTGTCAGTTGTGCTGTCAGTGAGTCCTGTACTGGGGTGCGTTTAAGTCAACCATCCAGTTTAAAATTTATACGGACTAAACGTTAAACACCCCGTTCAAGTACACCGAGAGGTGAAAAATTACACCGACTAAAATTTTATATGCCCCGTTCACGGTCGCCCGCTGACATAAGTTTTCGCCTACTAGGATAAATCTTAGCGACCTTTTTACCTCGCTAAATTTTATCCTGCTGTCAGATTGACTTTGACATGAAGCTGTTTGCTCAATTCACTCTGTGATTCACTTTCTAGAAACAAATATTTGTAACAAGTACTTATTTTATCACCTCCGTGAACTTTATTTGTGTGTGACAAGTAAATAAGATTTGAAAAAAATGAGAATAATTAATAACAAGCTGAGCCTAACATGGCCTAAACGGAAATCCTTTTTCTCTATTCTGCAAAACGATGAAATTAGAACTGCGCAATCGAAGAACAAAAAGAAACAAGCAGAGGAATCGAAGAGTGGGTCACCAACCGTTCTACCTCTCTCTTTCCTGTTACATAAAAGAGATAGAAGATAGTGCCTTTCGATTTCTGTCCCTATGGTCTAAGCCTAAGGTCTAAAACGAGCTCCTCTCTTTCTAGGTTGAGCTTCATACTTTGGTCTATGTTTAATACTGTAGTCCATACTCCATGTCTATGATTAATAACGAGGTAATGGAATTTTCTGTATGGCAATATTGATCGACATTTAGCAACTTTGGTGTGTCAAACTATGGTGTGTCATGGTCCAAGGCAAGGATCTTTCGGCGCTTGAATGACGTTGTCAGGAGGGCGCTGTTGGTAAACAAATTGGTGGAAATTGTAAAGAAAAAGGCTTGATGGCGGTATTAGTTCTGATTATGACCACGCTCCATAAGATCCTTGTACAACTGTACTGTCTGTGAGTTTGATTGTTCGATCGTACATTGAATTGGAATTTTATTGGTAATTTTTAACAACATTCCGGCACAGACGTAAATCTCGCACAACAAGCTAAAAGTGTAATAGAATCAAGAAGATACAATACATTTAAATCCATTTACCTACTCGGTAATGACGACAATGCTGCTGTAAACATACATGTGAAACTATGAACCTGAACAATTCAATGCAATTCAAATAATTTATTTAGTTATTGAATTTCTTAATTTGTCTTCATGTTGACTTTATGCCACAATTATTTCCGTGTTAGTAATAACAATAAAAACAGTAAAGATGTGCCTCAACGCATCAATAGAAGGAAATTTGCGTTCGGCGTTTTCATTCTCATATTGGTCGTTATACTGTGGGTGGTATCTTCTGAGGTGACAAAAGTAAGTCGTAAAATCCATTAGGAATGTGTTTGACATGTTGTTGTATGTTTAAAAGTCATAATTCCTGTATTGTTTTCTTTTCCAGTATTTATACACAGATAAACATATAGAAAAACCATTCCTTGTAACCTATGTGAGAAGTTCACTACTGTTTATTTATCTATTAGTACTATGTTTTACACCTCCAACAAGGGATCCTTGTCAACCTGCTGATTACACGGTAAGCATATTATAAAATCAAGCTATGACCTTCAAATGCACCAAATACAAGTTAAATATTAGATAAGTTATATCATCTTCATTTCATAATCTTTCTTTGTTATTAATAATAACTGGAGTTTTTATCAAAACATTTGGCCAAGTTTCTTATCTGTAAAATGCAACAAAGTGTGTGCACTCAAAATTGGAGGCAAAGAATACAAGGAGTGATATTAATGTGCATAATATTGTATTTACATTTCATTGTGCATTCAATTTTGTGTAATAATTCAAAGAGTACATTATGATTAAGCTCTCCCCTGCTGGCTTTCCTTCGTGAGCTGGGGTGGATCGAATAATTTCTTTCCCACCCTTACGCAAAATACACGCATCTGACGTGGAGTTGCAGATACCAGCCCGTTATACAATATAATACGAGCTCTGCCCTATTGTTTCAAGTCCATCTAATGGTTGTCGGGAAGATATTCCTTTTAGAGAAGAGACCACAATTGTGACCTTAGCTTAAGCAATATTTTAAAACTTGTTTTCAAAAACTACAATATAAAATATTGTAATTATATTTTATTATTTATTGTTATTCTATATTTATAAATATTCTATTTGTGATTAAAGAAAATTATAATTTTTTCAGCAACTATTGGAACAAACAGGAGAAACAGATGATGAAAGTTATTTCAATGAATCCACAAATAGTTTGGTGAGTATTTTACTAATATAAACATACATTGTCATTTCTTATAATCCAGGATGTATTTTTAAACCTTAGCAATATTAGTTTCCTTTGGATTATGTTAGGAAACATATTTAAACAAAATAAATTTATCAAAAATTTCAAGGATTAAAAAAGCTTCTTGGTATAATGTAACAAAACAGACTGTTTAAAAAAAAAAAAAAACTTGTGAAATTCTAAAATAAGAAAATATTACTATGATAAGTGCCATTATATAAAGCAATTATCATTCTTCTCTCATCTTTTAATTACCTACTTTGTTTAAATTAACAGATTCATGAATATTGTAAAATATAATTTTAAAATAAATTAAATATGTATTTAGTAATGTTAATCAAAGTTGCCTCATGCATATTGATCTCATTATATTTTAAGCAACATTGAGCAAGCTTGGACACATGATATGTTAATAACCTAAATAATTAATTAGACTTTAAGTCACGGATTCTTCTGCCTTGAAGAATAATCTTACTAGTGTTTATGTATGACATTGCAGGTGCAATTCTCTGTCATATCTTCATAGCCCTTGACTAAGATGTACCTTCAAGGATAATATGTATTATTAAAACAACTTTTTTGTATTGTTTTAGGTTCAGAATCAGGTAAACAATCATTTTATTTATCCAATATTGCTTGGGAAAAAAATACAACCTGTATACACCATGCATTTTAAAAGGCTCGGAAATATTTAATGGACAAAATAAAGTAAAAAGTTTTTGGCTCTTTCTGGATTTTTTTATTATAATAAGTGTGGAAGGTAGTTCAATATTTTTAGAGGTCCTGTACCTAAGTAGCATATTGAAATAAATTCACAATAATTCATTAAGGGGTAGGGTAGACCCCTTAATGAATTATTGTGAATTTATTTCTAACTTCTGACTTAAAACTAGAGTTTTTAATATAAAAAAGTTTGTAAATGTAAAAGTTTCTTAGCCTTTAAAAGACATGGTGTATAGGAAGAGTGAATTTTATTGGTTGGATAATATTTTAGGGGGACTCCACCTTTGTGCCTGTCCGAGCTGGAGAGACGACAGACAGTGACGATGCTGCTCCAAGAGCTGTGCGGTTTAATAAAGTGGCTGAGGTAATTATAAATACATATTTGTATTGTTCACATCATTCTGAAGAAGAAGGACATTATAATGTAGTAGTCAGTGGCATCACCCACATGTAACTCAAAATTATCCCTCAAGAACGTAATCATCATCATCATCTCAGCCATAGGACGTCCACTGCTGAACATAGGCCTCCCCTTTTGATCGCCACAAGTACCGGTTGGAAGCGACCTGCATCCAGCGTCTTCTGGCGACCTTCATAAGGTCGTCTGTCCACCTTGTTGGTGGACGTCCTACGCTGCGCTTGCTAGTCCGTGGTCTCCACTCTAGCACTTTTCGACCCCATCTGCCATCCGCTCTGCGAGCAATATGGCCTGCCCATTGCCACTTCAGCTTGCTAATCCGGTGGGCTATATCGGTGACTTTAGTTCGTCTACGGATCTCCTCATTTCGGATTCGATCACGCAGAGAAACACCGAGCATAGCCCTCTCCATAGCTCGCTGAGCGACTTTGAGCTTTGAGATGAGGCCGATAGTGAAAGACCACGTTTCGGTGCCGTAACTCATTCACTCATTCATACACTGGTAACACACATTGGTTGAAGACTTTCGTCTTGAGGCACTGAGGTATATCGGACGAAAAGACACTGCGTAGTTTCCCGAACGCTGCCCAACCGAGTTGGATTCGGCGGCTGACCTCTTTCTCGAAGTTGGATCTACCTAATTGGACTACTTGTCCTAAGTAGATATATGAGTCAACAACTTCGAGTACCGAGTTTCCAACAGAGACTGGGGTGGGCACAACATTGGCATTTGACATAATTTTCGTCTTGTCCATCTTCATTTTCAAGCCCACCCGTTGCGAAACTCGATCGAGGCCATCGAGCATCATGCTGAGTTCCTCCATCGACTTTGCCATGACTACGATGTCGTCGGCAAACCGAAGGTGAGTGATGTACTCGCCATTGATGTTGATGCCAAGTCCTTGCCATTCCAGGAGCTTGAAGGCGTCTTCCATTGCGGCAGTAAACAGTTTAGGGGAGATAACATCCCCCTGTCTGACGCCTCTTCTCAATGGAATCGCCTTCGTACTCTGCTCCTGTACTCGGACCGACATGGTGGCGTTATTATACAAACACTTCAACACCTCGATGTACCGACAGTCAATACGGCATCGCTGGAGTGACTCACGCACCGCCCATGTTTCCACCGAATCGAAGGCTTTCTCATAGTCCACAAACGCTAAGCATAATGGCAAGTTATACTCCTCGGTCTTCTGTATAACTTGCCGCAGCGTATGGATGTGGTCTATGGTACTATAGCCTCTTCGGAAACCGGCTTGTTCGGGAGGCTGGAAGTCATCAAGTCTGTGTTCGAGACGGTTCGTGACAACCCTTGAAAACAGCTTATAAACATGACTCAGAAGCGTGATGGGTCTGTACATCTTCAGTAGGCTGTTATCACCTTTTTTGAAGAACAGCACCACCTCACCTCTGCTCCATGCATCGGGCGTTTTGCCCTCGAACAGGACGGTATTAAAGAGCTTCTGGAGGACTTTAAGTACCGGTGTTCCACCCGCTCTCAGAAGCTCTGAGGTGATTCCGTCCTCGCCCGGCGCCTTGTTGTTCTTAAGCTGTTTCAGGGCCATCCTAATCTCGTACAGACTGATGTCCGGGATATCTTCGGTATAATGTCGGGACAGCTTGGCTCTTGGATCTCCTACCAAGCTGTCAACGGGCTTTGCGACCGAAGTGTATAACTGTCCATAGAACCTCTCGATCTCGCCTAAAACCTCTGCTTTGGTCGACGCTATGCTGCCATCCTCCCGTTTCAGCTTTGTCATCTGGCTTTGCCCAATAGACTTGCCCTTCGCGAACACTTTGGAGCCTTGGTTTCGCTGGATGGTCTCTTTAACACGATTCGTATTAAAGAGACGCAGGTCGTGCCGCAAGGACTTAGATATACGTCTATTGAGCTGCCTATATGACTTCGCGTCATCGGAAGACTGCAACTGTAGCAAACGTCGTTCAGCCATGAGGTTTAAGGTTTGATCGGTCAATTTCTGAGGTCTATCTTTACGGCCGGGTCTAAAAAACTTAGACCCTACCGTGCGGACAGTTTCCACTAGCCCGTCGTTGATCTCGTCCACTGAAACTAAGTTCTCAAGGCAAGCAAAGCGATTAGAGAGCTCGAGTTGAAAGCTTTCGGGGTTTTGAATATGGGACCGAGTAGGTCGGAGCTTAGACTTCATCAGATTGGACCTTTCAAGTTTAACATTGATATTCAGCGAGCCTCTTACGATTCGGTGATCGCTACCGGTTTTCACCCTGTTGATCACAGAGACATCACTGAATATCCGTTTCTTGTCGGTCATGAAGAAGTCTATCTCGTTTCTCGTGGAACCATCGGGACTCAGCCAGGTCCATTTCCTGTGAGGCGGCTTCTGGAAGAAAGAGTTCATCATGAAGAGTTCTTCTTTCTCCAGAAAGTCGGCCAGCCTCTGTCCCCTAGGGTTCCGTTGCCCATACCCAAATTGCCCCACTCTCAACTCATCACCGCTTTTCTTGCCCAACTTTGCGTTAAAGTCCCCCATAACAACAGTGAAGTGAGTTTTTGAGCTATGTATGGCCCTACTTACGTCCTCATACATAGTCTCTACTTCCTCATCGGAGTGTGACGAGGTCGGTGCGTATACCTGAATGACCTTCAGCGAATATCTTTTGGATATTCTGAGTATTAGGTATACCACCCTGCTCGACACACTGTCGATGGTTATTATGTTGTTAAAGAACGACAAGAACGTAATGCGAGAGTTAAAAGTAATCCTGTGTGTTAATCCAGACTTATCAGACCTTTTTCTTAAATGTTCTGTATCTTTAGACGCTTCAAGATCTGTCAGCTTTTCTGATGTTGAAACTTTTACATTTTTATTATATTTAGTAATAAAGATATTTTTTTAATATTTTTTACTGAGTTCTATAGGGCTGTCCATTTTTCTTTTTTGTTTCATATTTCATTCGGTATATTTGAATGAAACTAAAGTTGACCATCAGCGATGCAGATGTAAAAATCTGTGGTAAAACTGTTTCCCGTGCGCATTGTCATCAGGTGCGTGTGATGTCAGCGGCGATGGCCAGCGAGGCCCTGTTGGCGCGGCTGTCGTGGGCGGCGTCTGTTCGCGCCAGCGAGCATGCGCAGCGCCGCGCCGCTGCCGCCGCCACACGAAGACATTTACGCCTCGCACTGCTCTTCTGTGTACCTGTGAGTTTGCCTCCTTCTCGTTCACATGCCTCGATTGATTAATTAATCATTACTTTTAAGAGTGCTTTAAACGAAAAACACGATCAAATATCAAACATACCATCTCTTTTTGGATGCTGTTTTAAAAAAATCAAGTAATGAATTCTCTGGGTGGAGAAGGAGGGTCTGACAAACTCCACCCTTTTCCTTTAAATGCCCTCTGCGTTCGAACTTAGATAACGGTAACTTGCTTAAATAGTCCCGCTACCCGCCGCAGGCGTTTGACCCTAGGGGGCCCTGTCACTTTGCTAACAGCTCCTGGAAAACAGCATTTTACGGTTATAGTTAGTTATTTTCGTGTTTAATCAGGAGTATTGAAATCGAAAAGTTTTGAGCTTTCATCCTGGGTGTCCTTTTCTTTATTTTTGAGAATCTTGAAAACCAAAATGGGATGAAAATCAAAGATTTGGGCGACGAAATTTTGCAAATATTCCGTGGGCCTTATTTTTATGGATTTTGTAGATGCTGTTGATGAAAATGCGGTTGATGACTTTATTGTTTCAGTGGTTCATATCAAACTACCTGTATCGTTTAAGCCTGTTATACACGACCACGGGTTCGGCCACAATATACACGTCGACAGCGGGGGCGCTAGCGCTCTCATTCGGCGCCATATTTGCGCAGGTTCCCAACGACCGGTTTACACTATCTAAGTGCATTGCGGTTCTACTCACTGCTGCGGGACTGGTGGGTGTGATCGTTTATTTTTCACTTTATAAAAACAATATGGCTTCAATGGGAGAAAGAACGAAAAGGTTTTTATTTGACTCACACAACATAATATAACAACAATTAAAACTAAACTAAACGAAATAATATGAGAAAACAAAAGAAAATAATAAAACTAAATGACAAGTTTTGTACTATATGAGGCCAAAAGACCCTAAAAACATGTTTTGACTTCCTTGTCTAAAGAAATATGTGTTGTGTAACTTTTTATCATCAGTTATTTAAACAGATTTTTACCTTTATTCATTCAGGTGGTGATAGGTATATCAGAAAGTCATCAATCAAATTGGATAGCAGTGTTAGCTGCACTGGGCTCAGCGTTGTGTTACGCAGTACATTTGCTTTTATTCAGACAAGCTTTAAGAAATGGAGACGATATCAACTCATCCCTGCTTGTAGGTAAGTAACAAGTAACAGACCATCTAGTAGCTAGTCAGTCATTTATTTTTTTTCTTTCCTTTGACCTCATGTAAATGCTCCCTTTTTTTACGCGGTAAAATCATCAAACAGTCCCTCTGAGAGGGACTGTGAAACTTGCACTGACTAAAATCCACGGTGTCCTTCAATAGCCCTTTACGGTCCGGGATCATTTTTGTTAGTCCCGCGTCCCCGAAAGCCTTTGGCTCTCTGACCTCTGACAATGACGGGGTCCCGGGCCCTTGGCCCCGTCATTGTGCTGACAGTGACACTCTTTGAGGCGCACTTGAAACAACGCGCCGTCGACACGGGCATGGTGCATGGTCGGACAGCGAGTCGCCCATTACTCGCCATCCGCATGCCTGCACCTACGGTGACCGGAGATCGCCCATTAGTGTAAATGCTCCCTAACATTATTTTAACTATCTTGACATTCAATAATAATCACAATTGCTGGAATAATGTAAAATGTGCTGGCGATAAACATTGCACATCGTTCTTTGGAGAGATAGTCAGCTAGTTGAATCAGCTAATTAAGGTGAATAAAATATGTAACCTCTTTCTATATTTGCACGTAATTTTATGTGTCATTACTTCCCAGAATTTGATCTGTATTAGCAACACTATCAAATGGTGTATTATTAAAAAAAAATCGTCGTATTTCTTATGATTATAGAGGTTATTCATAAGATAATTATACAAATCGAGAACACGATAAACTGGTTTTGTATAGCTTGATGTGTAGCTGTTTGTAGAATATTAATTGCCGGTAACTGTACCAAAAGCGTATTTAGTTTACTAACTTTCTGCTGCTACTTAACTAGCTGCTGTTCTCCACGATTTTATCCGGTGCTCGGATTCTATAGGTCGTACTGTGATGCTAGCTAATTGGCAATAGCATTTTTTTTCATCGTAGTAAAATCATCAAATGATTTCTAGTCCTAGAATCACTGTTTCCCGATGAGCTAGTCCCGCGATCCGGCAAGGTTTGGCCCTTTAAGGCCCCGTCAGATTGCTGACAGCTCTTTGAGACGCTCGTTGAACAGACACGCCGTCGATCTGGGCATGGTCCATGATGTTGTTAGGTTGTGAGGTGGAGGCTGTCTTCTCCTTCACGACGCCCGCCTACCTCTTTCGCCATCATGTCTACTTCGCAGAAAGACGCGACCGCTTCTCATTCCGACTAATGCCGCGCGCGAGATGTTGTCGCCTATGTATTTAGAACTCGGTGGTGCTCCGGCCAAGCGAGACAGTCCTGCACCTTATGTTCTACCGTGTCCTCCGAGCTATTCTCGATGGTGACACCCGGGCGTTACTTCCTTCTCAGACACAGGAGTCTCCTGAAACTTCGTGTCCGATAAGGACCTGTGTCAAGCGAAACGTGAGGACGCCGTGACGTATCTCCAGCCACTCCTCAAAGAGGGACCTTACCGCCGCGTGCCTTAGCCTTCCTCAATAAATGAACTATCCAACAATTAATGAGCTTTTGTCTTGGCCAGGTCTGGTGGGCTGTGCATGCGGCTGCCTGACGTGGGTGCTGGGCGGTCTTCTAGCAGCGTGGGGCGTGGAGCGTGCGGAGCTGCCGCCGCCGCGACAGTGGAGCTGGCTGCTGCTGGACGCGGCGCTAGGGCCGCTGCTCATGGACTCGCTGTGGCTCTGGTAACTACCTGTATGATGGGGCGTGGAGCTGCCGCCGCCGTTACTCTGCTCACCTATCATCATCTCCCTCAGGGGCCGATCTCTAACATCCCCGCGGGCCGCGACCAGCATGCTGGGTCTGGCGGCGCCGCTGTCGCAGTGCGTGGAGCTGTGGCGCGGCGCCAGTGGCGCGGGCTGGCGCACGCTGGCCGCCACGCTGGCCGGCGCTGGCTGGGCCGCGGCCGCCGCACAGCTGCCGCGGGACTTCGCGCTCTTCACCTGCATCACTGACCGGTTGCGAGCCGCTGAGGGATTCACGTGAGTAATATGCGACCCAACTAATCATAGTTTCCGCCAGATAGTCTGGAATAACGGTCATTAATCCGACTTGTATCAAAAAATCGTTATTATTCGGTAATCATTCATATGTGTTACTATCGCTAGTAATCGTTCGAATTTTATGATTCAAAAATATGTATAACTAGCACTTCGCCCGCGACTTCGTCCGCGTGATTTTCGAACTTTACTTTTGTGAATTCCGACTCCCAGCCACCCTCTATAACAGTTACTGGTATCAGTTAAAATCTAAATCAATATTCATAAAAATTTATATCTACCCGCAGTATCCCGTCTTGGGTGGTACCTACGTTCTAAAAATAACCCCAATGTATATATTGGGAGTCCTTGCTAACAACCCCAAAACTACTCCTAAGGGGTTGAATTTCGCAACATCCTCTCTTAGTGAGAACCCATGTCTTAAATAGAACCCCCTGTAAAATTTGAGAACTCTATCTATCAATATATCAATCCCGTTTTAACTATCACTTACGTCTTGTGACTTCAAGCACTTGTAGTAACAAAGTTTCATACAAACTATCAACCCCAAAAACAACCCCTTGGGGAAAGAATTTCGCAAAATCCCGTCTTTAGAATCACTTACGTCCAAAAAAGAATCCAAATGTAAAAAGTTAAGTCTCAAAACTATCAACCCCAAAAACAACCCCTTGGGGATCGAATTTCACAAAATTTTTACCTTGTTAGCATTTACGTCTTAAAATGAACCGGCATGCAAGATTTGAGACGCCTAGCACTTGCAGTAACAAAGTTTCATACAAAATATCAACCCCAAAAAAAAACCCCTTAGGGGTCGAATTTCGCAAAATCCCGTCATAGTTAGCATCTACGTTCTAAAAAGACATTTTATGCAAAATTTGGAATTCCTAGCACCTGTAGTAGCGAAGTTTCATACAAACTATCAACCCCAAAAACAACCCCTTAGGGGCCGAATTTCGAAAAATCCGTTCTTAGTGCTCACCTACGTGGTATAAGGAAGATTTATGCCAAATTTCAAGTTTCTAGGCCCAGCGGTTTGGGCTGTGCGTTGTCAGATCAGTCAGTCAGTTTTGAATTTTATATATATAGATAAGGTCTTGTTTTGAAATATTGGAATATATTGGTACACGGGGTTTAACGAATTTAATTCTCCAGGCTTATCTGGCGGAGACTACAGAGGATATGACCATAATTATTTTTTTGTTAATCGTTGATTTAAAAGCTACAAAAAGAAAGTTATTCAGTAAATCGAATCAATTAGGTTTGCAAGCCTAAAAGTTTTTCTGTTCGTTTTCGAGCAGGGTAATAAGAAATATTCCGGACTTAGACGAGCAGTCCGAAGCACTGATGTCCTCAGACGAGCCCACGTAGCACGGCACAAACGACTACTGCTCTAAAAGGAACCACTTCAAGTCTGAGCCGCTCACCGATTGACGACCTTGGAACAGTCGCGGCGACAATTTACCACTTTAACTAGACATAAGTATAAAGTTCTTTTACAGTTACATTACCTCTGACTGTCAAAATCACAGTGATCTCTCAAGTATCAATATGATAGCTGTCTGACAAAATGATCTTAATTCTTGTTACGATAAGGTTGCTGTTAAATTACCTGTCAGAAGTAAAATAGCTGTGAAAAGACTATAAGTCTATCCGCTTAAATAGTGACAGTGCCTGGACGGTGTGCAAGAGTAGTATTAATTGGTCCGGTTGACAGTAAATATGTTTTTTTTTTACTTTTTTCTACACCAGGAATTTCTCCTGTGTCGTGGGTGCATTTACAAACTTAGAAACTCACAAAGACAAACGCCCAGACCCGAAGCAACTACTTGTAGATCATACAAATATTTGCTCCGTGCGGGAATCGAACTCGCGACCCGCAGCGCAAAAATTCAACTACTTAGCCGCTGCGCTAACCGTGCCGTCATATGTCAAGTTTTCCCTAAGATAGCTACAATATTATTTCATCAACAATTTAGCGACTGCTATTTATAGGCCTCTCTTGTTACTATAGTCTTACATTTTTCTGTCATCAGATAATGTGAATACATACAGCTAACCAAGATCAATTTGAATTACTTCTATCGATTTCTTATAATACATTGTGACTCTAATCATAATATTTTCTAAATCGGGAACTATTTTTTTGTCAATCTATACATAATAAATATAATTTTGAGCACTCTTTATCTTCTTCCTTCAAGAAAATATCTTTTGTTAAAAGGATATTGATGATTTATTTTTTAAAAGGTACTTAATTTCCTTTAGCTCTTAATCGGAGTTTTTTTCTTCCTATCTTCACCTTCCTCAAAGAAATCACATTCCCCTGTACACTTACCTCAGGAAACTTTTCACTGTAATGTTAGGCCTGTTAAAGAAATACTTAAAATTCCACTTTGATGGACAAAATAGTAGACAACAATACATCTAGGGTGTAATTAGTGACCGGTATGAATCACTAAAGAAACGGGGTATTAGGACAGGGACTATAGGGCTAAAAAGCCTGTCGGGGTCCCGGGACTGTCTTAAAATGGCATTGCGGCCTGAAGGAGATTTGAAGAAACCGGGTGGTTTTAGTCCAAAAGATTTACAGTCCTTTCCAGTCCACCCAAGACGGAAGGTCTCATTTGATAGTTTTACGACCCCTAAAAAGCACTATTCTAGCGGATGGACTTTATGGAGCTTAGGCGCCATCTCCACGAACGACAGAATTAGGATTAGACGCCGTGTGGAGACGCGTTCATGGAGAGTATATGCTTATACTCTCTATGAACGGTGGCGATATTATCGTCGTGCTACGTATTTCCATGGAAATACGTGACACAAAGATAATATCGCCGCGGTTCCCTCGCTCATGGAGATGGCGCCTTACACACCAAAGACACTCGGCAACAGTATATTTGGTGTGCTTTCATTAAATAAAGACGAGTGACTCGTGACTTCATTCATTCCGTATAGTATGCTCTTTACTTTAAGTCCGTCACGTCTTATGAACCCCTCGGCCCCGAAGCCCTCGCGAGCCTGTGATCTAAATCAATTATGTATTTATATTTAGATTTTCAGCGCATGAATTATCATACATTGTTTTGTAGTTTGCAAAGCGTGTTCAGGTACGGTCGATAAAAATTGCACATCGACGGCTAGTTTCGACTTCAATGAGCATATCTCTTTCACACAATACCTGTGTGACGTCGCTGGTTCCTTAGTGCTTCGTGCACCAGAGATGACATTCTACGAAGTCGAAACTAGCTGATTATCTTTTTCCGAAGGCCGATGTGCAATTTTTATCGCCGGTACCTTTATACCAGTATGTTAACACGTTAACTGCCACTAAAAAAGTGCACATTTTCCGTTCAGGCCATGGGGGACAATGTTGAGCGATGCTGAAACTTTCCATTCAAGCCGCGTCTGACAATGTTGACCGCGCGTCAGGCCTATGTTCAAAACTCTCTATTGCGCCAACGGACAGCATTATCGAGATAATTCGCTTATAATGTGACCCGCGCGGCCCTTTAGTTTATCCTACATAGCTTGGTTTTTAAAAGAAACACTTAGAAAAAAAAATATGGTCTTTGAAACGCATTACTCTTGAGAAATGAAATCACTTATAGTTTAGAGATTATAAGGAAATTTAAAAAAACGTTTGTTACAGAAAAAAATGTCAATTTGAGCCTCTTAAATGCAAATAAATGAACTTATACAAAAACAAAACTTAAAAGCTTATCGTAGGCAAGACAGGTACCATACTTTAATATAATCGTTTTCCGCTAATGGATTTTTTGATAACTCGCGCGGCCGCAGATATCTGGCGCTGATATTATTTTTCGTGGATAGTGAATGACCCTAGCTATCATATACTCACGCCATACACCCAATATATTACTACAATTGGAGAAAAAAAATTAAACGTGATTCGCTCCATACAAAAAATCTTTTTTTTTTTCAGACAATCTATCAACTTTACCAGAAATTTCACAAGAATAAAGTTGTCAGGAATGTCATAAAGAATCAAATAAAAAAAAATCGAATCGATATTGGAACTTTGTTGCCTATGTCCATTAATTTTCGAAATGGGATCACATGTGGCGGTGGGCGGCAACCTGACCGCGCGGCTCTATTTAACGAATTTTTGATTTTTCGTCCAGTGAGGCCATGGGGGTCAATGTTGTGCGATGCGTAATAACTAATAATAAAAGGATAAAATCATTGTGTTTTCATTTAAACACGTTATTTAAACATATAAGGTGGCTAAATAATGAATAAAAAGTATATGAGAAAAATGATAAAAATGAGAAATTTTACTTGGCTTGATAGCGTATATGAGCATCGGACAACATTGACCGCGTTGGCAGTGAACGTGTTAAATAAAATCTTTAAGGGTGATATTTAGGCCGTACTATTCCGGCTCAGCACATTTTGTGGTGTGTTAACTAGTCGGGTGACAACTTATATAATAAACGCACTCTGAAGTATTTGTGTGGTCACACCTTATTACGCCTAGTCTAATTTGTATTAATATAATTACATTAGAAAACTATTGAGTGTGTTTACAAAATTAAAAAGAAGAATGGCAGGACTCCATGCAATCTTGGTATCTCATTTCGATTTTTTCCCGCCTCAAAATTATCTCAATGAATAGTGTCCAGTTGGAGGCACTTTTGTGCTATTTCAGAAATCAGATTTGTTAAAGTGGTCATGAGTACAAACACGTATGTCGCTATTGTTCACATTGAAATCATGACAAATAAGAAAATTTTGCATTTATTTTAAAGCTTTTAACTGCTTTGTGAACCTACTTTCGTAAATGCACACTTCTGCAACTAAGCGATACCAGTAAAGCCATTCTTCTTCGGATTTTTATTTTGTAAAAATTATGAAAAAATCAAATAATCAAACCTATTTGTATAAAGAAAATAATATTTTAAAATCTATACAGAAGTTGTTGTAAATTGTATATTTGAATTAATGGTAGCTTTGTGATGAGAGTAATACTAAATAATACTGTTTGAAATAAACTCAACTAATAGATAATTATATGAAACTATATCTGTACCTATTCAGTCCATAAATTCCTACAAAGTAACTGTAAGTGATATGTTTTTATTTATTCACTAGCTGTGCCTTTGATCTCTATGTTTATAAGAAGTAAAAATCAATTTAGGCGCAATACACAGAGAAATTGGTTCAAAAACATGTATCTTGGGACGTAGAACTTAGTTGATATAACTATGTAGCTATTATCTTTCATGTTAGCATTTATAATTATGACGATCAAATTAATTGGATTTAATATATTTGTTGTTCTTGTTTTGTGCTGTTAAGAACAGACATTGTCCTGTTATTTATGCTTGTTCTGTCTTCTTTATTTACCTCTCTTCTTGTACTAAACTATTTTTAGAAGTTGTCAAATTAATTTCATAGACATTTTTTTGTAACTTTCTACTACAATTTTGACTATATTTTATTTGAACTTTGTAAATAGATAATAATAACTGCTGTATTTAATTATAGGTATACTATTTACCTGTTGTGTTCTAAATATAATTGACACAGTATTATATAATTGAATTATTTTGTGTTATGAAAGTACATAGTAGCAATAGATTTATATACACGTAACAATACTTTTTATTAAATTAAGAAAACACAAATGCCGATACACTGGAAGTATACAAAGCAGAAAATGAAATAAAAATAAGAAACCCCCGACTAATAATCATCAATCACCTTTAACAGTATATTCATAAAGTATCTAAGAATAGAAAAAGAAACGAGAGAATACGTCAGCTTTCATTAAAAATCGATCTATTCGTTTAGGAGCTACTATGCTACAGACAGACTGACACGTCATATTTATCTTGCTCTCGTCTGTGGCTAAAATCCGTAACGGTCGCGTCCGTAACGCGTGATACCTAATAAATTGCTTAGATGTGTAAATCTTGATGTCATTTATAACAGAATGTACGTATGCACTGATTTGAAAACCAATTTCGACTGTGACTACGATCACTGTCAAAAGTGCAAATTGCTTACTTTACAGGAGAGCAATTTAAAGTGTTGTTTTGCCTTAGAGCGCAGTAGCTGTTTTTTTTTTGTGTCTATATTCCACCTAACGAATTTAATCATAATTTTATAAGTAAGGGTCAAGTTACACCGAGATGCGATGCTGCGCACACTTTTCAATACACTCAAAATCTAAATCTACATTTTTACTACACGAAAAGTACACCTATCGCAACGCAGCGCAGCACCGCGCTTTTTTTTTATTCATACGAAAAGATACACAATGTATTGTACAGTCAGCATCGAAAGTTGCTGACCATATTCAGATTTTCAAAATCACTGTACAACGTATTTTTACGTATTATTTCGTTGTACAAAGATTTTGTAAATCTGAATGTGGTCAGCAACTTTCGATGCTGACTGTACATACCGTTGCTTCAACATTGCTAAAATGGCGATCGCGGTTTTTCATAACATCCATTTTGAATGCTATGTGCTAACTGCTAACAGTGTGTCTAAGCACCATTCCGGGCTAGGTAAGTGGTTCCTTCGACAAAAGGCAAAAAACGGAACCCATAAAGATTCGTCATGTCTATCTGTCTGTCCGTCCGTATGTCTTAGCCTCTTTCCTTCGTAAGTATAAAAGCTATCCTGTTGAAACTTTGCAAGTAGATGTATTTTAATACACTTATTACAAAAATAAATAAAAAATACACATTTTGGGAGCAGTGAAAAAAATTGTGCGGGTTACAATTCTAGGGGATACTTAGAATTAAAACTCGCACAATTTTTTTCACTAAACCCATACGTTTGGGGTTTTTAAGAATAGGTATTTAACCCTTATTAATAGGGTACTACCCTTAGTACTGAGGGTACAAACTTTTTTTTTTAAACTGAACAGTTTGCGCGAGAGACTTTCGAAGTGGTAAAATGTGTCCTCTTCTGTAAATTCTAAAATAAAAGCATAGAGATAGAAAACATAAATAAGAGAATGATAAAACAAAAAAAAATGAGATTTACATTACCATGCAAAATACCAGCGAAAATTGGTTTGAACGAGATCAAGTAATTAGTTGTATTTATTTTTTTATAAATCGTAAACCGCAATTTACCTTTCAAAGTTACAACAAACTACAAGAAAAGTTTTTGTAGAACAGTTGGTTGTTGTATTTAAGTTACTTGCTGCTACTAATATGGAACCCTTCATGGGCGAGTCCGACTCGCACTTGACCGATTTTTTTAGAACCGCCGAAATAAAAAAAAGGATTCCCAGTAATAAACAATACATGGGAATGCATTCGTTTTATTTTGGCGCTTTTATTGACGTTACGCTAGGGAAGGCCCAGTCCATGCTATTGGTCTATGCTGCAGATTGACACTTAGTTTGACATTAGTATCATAACCTCACTTTTTGTTGTGTCTCACATGTCAAAACAATGCGTGAAAGAAGCATTAAAAAATCCTAAAAAGAGATAAAACAGAATTCAACATGATATCTGCAACCCGGCTATTTGTGGGAAATCTCCCAGGAAACACGGAAACAAACGATCTACACTCGGCTTTTTCTGTGTTTGGCGAAATAACCAACTTGGACCTAAAATCAAAGCCTGGAGATGGTAATGAGAATAAAAAGTTCGCCTTCGTATCACTTTCTGCCGATAATGTGAACGTCGAATCCTGTAAGTGTTACTTTTAATCATGGTTCAGCCAACAAGAATATAAACTTCTTGGCTTAAAAAATGTGTCTGAGGAACTCTCAGACATATTTTTAAAATTCCTATCTAAAATTTTTCTGCTCATGTTTGTTGCAGTTGAAAAAGGGAAAATGACAAGCTTTTTTATTTATTTCATGTTTTAGGCATTAAACATTTCTCTAATGAAGATTTTATGGGCAATAGGCTGTATGTGACTAGAGCTAGAGAGAGCTTCTTGGAAAGATTGCAAAGGGAACGAGAACTGGCACAGATAAAAGTTACTGAGAAGGTAAAGATATTTTTATCTCTTTTTTAAGCCTTGTAGTATTTATTAATTGTTCCATTTATATTTAAACATAAAATAAAAGTTAAGAAAATGCACTAAGAATAAATTAAAATTCCAGAATGCACCACAAGAAAATATTCCTAAAACAAACCCAGTTTTAAAATTAAGTGATAAGTTGAATCCTAGGAAAAGGAAAATTGAACAGAATCACACTAGCAACCATGACCACAAAGCTAGAAAAAAATATGGAGAAGATAATATTGATGGGGCCTCTAATTTTCTAAATGATGATAAAAATAAACATTCTCTTAGAAATGACAAACAATATGCTGGAGCAGCCAGTAACTGTCATGTTGGTGATGCTTCTATTAGCAAGAACTTGTCCATAGTAACTGAAGCTGATAAAAAGAAACATGAAGCTGAACAAAAAAGACAAGAATCCATGAGAAAGAAAAGGCAGGAATTTAAAGAAAAGAAAATGATCATCAAATCTGGTTTGACTGGTGTTGTAAGTATTGTAACAGTTGCAAAAAAATGAAAGAAAAACATTATTGCTTGATAGAGATGGTCAACTTATTCAAATGGCAATAAATATTTTCTTAATTTACAGGATAAAGTACAAAATAAAAAGATAATATTTTCTGATGCTGAGGTTGACTTAACAAAAGTATCAGACAATAATAATAAAATAAAAAGACAAAACCATAACAGTCTGTTTGATGATCAAGCTGATGACTCTGACGATGAACTGAATTTTGAAGTCAAAAAACAATATGAAGGCAAAAAAGGCCAGAAGGTAAATAATATCAAAGTTTTTTAATTTATCTTGTAATGGTATCATTTTTATTTGTAGTATAGCATAACATGTAAAATTAGGTTTTAGATTTGCAATCAAGATACAAATCTGATAAACGTTTCACCTTAGATGAAAGGTTCATTGATGATGATGATGATGGTGAACATGAAGAAACAAACCAAGAGCAAAGTTACAACAATGAAGAAGTTGAATTAGGTACTGCAGAAGAGAAGGCTAAACAAATGAATATATTACAAGATGTTCTGGGTGTGACTATCAAACAAAGGTTCACAGAAAATGACAGTAAAAAAAGCAAGTAAGTCCATGAGTTTTATTTTTACCTACAGGCATAAAGGTGGAAACACACATTTAACGTCGCGCGTCACGACACGACACGAAATGCAAATATGTCCTTAACCATTTTAAATGAATAAAACCGATAAGCTTCTGGCGAGTCAGAGTGCTCCCACATTTATCGAATTTAATCATAATTATTATTAAAAATCGCCGAAACATTACTATACTTATTGCCGATCATCTGAAGGTGAACGGCTCGTTTCGTCGTCGGCTGGCGTCGCGCCGTGTCAGCCGAGCCGATGCGAACGGTATTAGTAACACCCTTATCACGTAGACATAAAGGCTTTTTTGACCGGCCGATTGCGCGTCGATAAATGTGGGAGCATCCTCACGACACGCCACGACACGTAAGTGTATTTCCGTCTTAATATTGTCATTGTAATTAAACACATTGATATGAGGTAAATGTTTTATTAACACCACTTTACCATACATTATGTAATTATGTTGTCATATTAATTGAATACCTAAACATACCTGCTTCAGGGAGAAAAAAGGTTTTCGAGTTATATTTCGGCGCATGACGCTATGTTCTTTGTTGTCACCGCGAAAAATCGTCAGAGCGGCGCCGCGGTTTTTTTCATACCCTAATGCCTGTTTATTTATTTTTCAGACCAAAATTAGGGATGCTAAGGTTTGATCCCTTACATCCTGATCATGCAAAATTTCTGGCGAAAGTAGAAACAAAACCAGAACCACCTAAGAAATCTAAAAAAAAGGCAAAAGAAAAGCAAGAAGATGTGAAAGAAGTCCAACCAGAGCCTGAAGGACCAAAAATTGAAGTTTCAAAAGAACAGTTTTATAAAGTCACTGATGCATTAAAGGAAGCTATTACACAACCCACTGCCTTTAGTTTAAGAAGTTTGTTTGGAAACAAAGACAATGAAGATGAAGGTATGTCTTTTATATTCAGTGACCATTTTGTAGCTTAAGGTTAGGCCGTTATCATACTAGCGGTTTGAAAGCGGCTGCGGGGCGGAGCGGACGCGCAGCGCATCCGTCGCGAACACGCCGCGGCTGCGCAGCGAGGAAAAAGTAAATGTGGCGTTTTCGTCGCGTGTTTGTACACTCAGTAACAAAATGGATTCCGACTAGGAAATATTGCAGTTAACGTTATTACTTCGAAGACGCCGGAAACGAAAACGAAAGCATCGACGAATTTGGGAAGATGCATTATTAGATTAGCCTGAGGAATTTTTCGCAGAGAGTTATAAGCAATTTTCATGTTTTGGTAAAAATAAACAAAACTTCTCGGCTAAAAAAAATTTGGATTATTATGCATCTATAATCTGTATCACCTACTCTTATCATATGCCAAATTTCAGCGCTGGAGGAATTTTTCGAAAGTCTTCATACAAAAAATTCCTCGTTGATCTGAGGTGGGGCGGACGTTCTGGCGTTTGTTCGAGGCAGTACAAAATGGCGTCCACTTTGCTGTTCGCGGCGATCCCGTTGCGCGTCCGCAACGAATTCGCTGCGCAACCGCAGCGTGTTCGCAACGTATTCGCTGTGTGGCTTGCGCAGCGAATTTGTTCGCAACGTATTCGCCGTGCGGCCGCTCCGCCTCGCAACCGCTTCCAAACCGCTAGTGTGATAACGCCCTTAGAGTTGAAGGGACCTGCACGCGTAGCATGCCGATTCTATGTCTATTCTACCAAGAAAAGACAATGTTATTTCATCGTTATTTTTACACAAGTAGACTGTTTTTTTGCACAAATATGACACCATTCTTACACTATTGAAGAAAAGAACGTTTATTTCTCAATTTTTTTACATTACCATGCTTAAAACAATAAAAATATTTCTACGTTCTGTCATTTTGTCTATTCTTCCATCGACAAAACCCCTTTCTACGGCGCCATGCTACGCCTGCTGGTGCTTGATAGAATGGTGGAATATCTACCCATTTCCTGCCAGCTGAAAGCCCAGACTACAGAGGCCGGAAATCGCCTTTTTGTCTCTGTCGCCCGCGGCGGCTGTGCCGCGAGAAGAAAAATTGCCTCTACCCCAGAAGAATGTGGTGGCTTTCTAAGCCCTCTCGCTTCATGCCAAGACTGGACGCGAGAGGTCGCCGCTGCCTATCTCCTCCATGATTACACGGCGATGCTCCAAGGAAGGCGGATCTCCATCTGCAGCGTGCCCAATTATTTTGAGGCCTAATTAACTTCAAGGAGGTCCTATTTGGAAAAAGGATAAACAGATGATGTTAAATTTTGAATTTTGTTCCAGGTCCACAGGAACAAGAAACTGACTACATACCACTTGAAGCACCAAAAGCAAAGAAAGTAAAAAATCCTCTAGATCTTAAGGAAAAAAATCCATTTGTTTATGATTCATCTGATTCAGAAACTGAGGAAACAGATGTACAAGAAGTTAAAACAGAGCAGAATCCACCACCTGCCATTGAAACTAAGGCTGTGTGGAAAGAAAATTTGTTTTTGTCCAAAGCTGATCCACGCCTCAAAGGTACTTATTCAAAAATGTTAAATACCTCTATTTGTTTTTCTTCCATAAAACCCAAAAAATACTTTTAATATTTGGGGCATTTGGCGTGGGTCGACATTCGATTGTTATTTTAAGTTTTTCACTGAAACAATTTTCAAGAAATGCGACTGGTGACAGCTGCAGGGCTAGTCACAAGGCAAATGGACTTAAAAATTACCTTGTGTAAATATTTCATAATGTTGAATTCCTGTTTATTTTCAGAGGGTTTAGCTTTCTTCAGTAAAGCACCAGAGACCGGAGTACAAAAAGAAAGAAGAGAATTGAAGTCTTTGATGAATAAACGAATTTATAACAAGGACAGAAAGAATCAGATGTTTAAGAAGAAAATAGGAGGCAAGAAGAAGTCAATGAAAAAACCATTTCATATTAAAACTTAATTTATTTCCATGCTTGTCTTTTGGAAATTAAATTTTTAATGCTGTTGGTAACACTTTGTTTCAATTAGAAGTATAATCGAAGGAGATATTTAAAATTGAATAAAGGTACTCTGTGAGTGCTTTGCTATCCGTGAAATTGCAATTTTTTGAGTCCACTTTGGCGAATATCTCTTGAGAATTCAAATGCTCTGCTGGATTCTATGCAACCGCTTAAAGATGCACCCAAAATGTGTTCCCACTTTCGATGTGGTGTTCGGGAGTTGAACGCGCGATAGACGGTGCGTGCGGCAGTCGATCGCTAAGCCGCTTCGCTAACATTGCTTTCAGAATTTTGATTGCTCAAATCTTGAGGAAGATTATTACAGGAATATATCACAATACAAAAATTACAACCATTTAAGTCAAGCCACATGTAGATCCAAAAGGCTTGTGAGTTTAAACAAGTTTTATGCAAAAATTATATGAAAGATGGGATTTGTAAAATATATAAACCAATATGAGACTAATAACAATTTTTATTCATACTGAATTTTTTTACAAACTACCGTTTCTTCCATGTAGGCTTCTTCCTAGCTCCCGGTTGTCCAGGCTTCTTACGTTCACGCCTCCTAAAGTCTCTTGTCAGTAAACCAGCTACCTGCATCTTCTGAAGTGTTTCTGCATCTACAAAACTACGAAGACCCCAAGCAATGCCCCATCTTATAGCCCCTGATTGTCCAGAAGGACCACCCCCTTCAATATTGCATTCAACATCAACGCGGTCTTGCATTCCAGTGAATATCAAAGGGAACATGACTTGCTCCCTTGACTGAACATCGTCAAAGTAGGTCAAATCTTTACCATTGATTGTAATCTTGCCAGTTCCAGGTGATCTGATTGTAACATCACCTCTTGCTTTCTTCCTCAAACATTCATATGTTGTAATAAACGCTCGTCCTTCAGCATCATAACCGGGCTTAGGAATTTCTAGAGCAAACTTTTGTGAAGCAAGAGGTTTTCTATACTTCTCAATGAATTCTTTCACTTTGTAAGAATGTGGCAATGAAGCCAGCCTCTCCATAACCAACTTGAAGTTATTATATTCTAAATCAGTAATAGTTTCCACTAGTACTTGTTCTAGTTGCTCTTTTGTCAACCAAACACTAGTGCTCAAGTTTAGACTCCCATTTGGATCAGGTGTTGCCTTTTTCCTGATTATTTTATCTTGGAAATTATACAAATGTTGAATGTTTTCAGCGGCATCATACATGAGTTTAAAGAAACTAGGCTTTCCAGTATAGAATAAGAAATGATACGGTCTGCCTGCTTCGTCAAATTCAGCAGCTTTTCGTGCAGGAAATACTTCTTCTGGCGGCTTCATAAGGGGTCTTGCAGCTGGATCGTAAATGCCGCTGGGAAACAAATATTCAATAGCGCGGTCGACATCCTTTTGCGTAAATGTCTCAGGATCCTCACCCATCATATTAGCAAGATGTCGCTTGCCAATATTATATTCGTAGTGCTGTCTTTTCATAAACTCATCGTGCTCTTGAGATCTGTCCAAGTAAGCTTTCATGGCTTTACTGATCTTCTTTTTCTTGCTTAAAGTTTCCCAATCTGTGAGATCCTTAAGGACATGATCGGTGTTTGTACTGGTAACTTTGGTACTATAATAATTATAAACATTGCACACAATCGGGTTTCTAAACTTAACACATAGAGATTTTGTGTGAGGAAGAAGTTGCTTTATAAGAGACATTTTCATACTATTCCACTTCCTTCATGTAGTATATTATCTTCTCATTTTTCGTCTAAATTAAGCACACAATTATTTAACCTAACCGAGAATAGGTGGTTATCCAAATAAAATTAATAATAACCTCAAAATAATAATTTGACAATGCATTTCAATGCAATAATGACATTACCAGTGATTTTTTCATAATCATGCTATGGCTTCTGGGCCTTTGTAATCAGTGTTCTCTGTTTTTCTGTTTTGTCCATAAGAAAGCGCCGAAATAGAACAAATGCATTCTCGGGCAAATTCACTATAAACGGCGCAGGTTTTAAAAACGACTTTTAAAAATGTAGGTTTCTTTTTGGGTTTGAAATTGATGATTCTTCATAGATAATGTTATTAATTATATGAATTAGCTAAAAGTTCCTTGTCCAAATACGTATATATTACGTTAATCGTTATTTTACAAAGTGAGTAAGGATAATTTTGTCCTGATAGTCACAAAAATCAAAATTAGATAAAAAAATACTGACTAGATGACATGAAAAAAAAAGACAACTGATTTATTACCCGTGTTAAATAGATTATAAGAAATATATTTATGACCGTACTAAATAACCACATTTTGTTAAAATTCAAAAAATTGATCCATTTAGTAACTAAAGGTTCCAAACGTTTGTTTAATTTTCAGTTTCAACTATTTAAATGATGAGCTAAATAATACCATTTTAACAAGAAATTATTTGTAATATGTTTTATTTATTAAAAACCTACTATAGTACATAATAATTGATAATATTTCAGCTGCTGTTAAAGAAAAACAAGGAAAAATATTTGGGACCGTTACTAGAGAGACATTAAGTGTTACGATACGGAATTGTTAAGAGTAGTCCTCACTATGCCCATAAGTCGAAAAAAAACCATTTTCCTGATAAACACCTTATTAAATCAGCTGTTTAAAAAAGTTCTAACAATTTCTGAGGTTATAATTTATTTTTGAAAACCTACTTAGTTTTAATCAGTCTCACCTTAATATTAAATTAATTTTTCATACTAATATTAAAATGTAACAATATAACTCTGTCCATCAAAATTTCGTGTCTAAATCACTGAACCGTTTTTGATGAAATTTAGTATATACCTATAAGCTTAAACCTGCAAACTCTAAATACCGTCTAGGTACTCACAATGCAATGTACACTAAGCTTTACTTGCATTTTTCGTAACGTTTTTGTCCGCCCTATAGTAACGGTTACCAACAGGACGTTACGCAGGTAGTTCAGTTTCAAAACAAATGTGAAATACTCAAAAAATATAACTATAAAGCTTCTAAATCATACATAAAAGGGCTCAATATACTTGAAGGTGTTACTGCTCCAAAAGAATTAACAATCAGATAAACGGTTTTATGTAAAAACACGTTACTTACCGAGACAAATTTTTTGAATACATTTTTCGTCGCGCATAAGTCCGTCCACCAATTTACCCTGCCGCGACTAAATTCAATATGGCTGCATTTTTTTGTAGATTTTGTGCTTGAGGTTGCCATTAAATTAAAAAATAAATGCTAAATGGGTAAATTAATAGCAAAAAGAACGTTACTATAAAGACTTGTCCTGTAATGCCAATACTATGGGACAATTATTTTATGTAATTTTCTTACTTTTTTACTATGATAGCTATTGTTAATACTTAGTTTAAATGTAAGAATAACTATGACATAATTGAATAAAAAAGTCGCAAGACTTATAGTAGAATAAAAATCTTTTGAAATATCTATTTATTGCGGGAAAACCGGTCTTGGGACAGCATCAAATCATGGTTTTGTTTAACTTCAAATTACTATAAAATTTATGATACCTTATTTATTAATAAGTAAAAAAACTTATTAAATAGAATAGGAGTTCTATTTGTGTTTAAAATAAAGCTTTTCTGACAGATTTCAATATATTTTCAACTATCATTATTTGTTTTCATGGGACAACACGAAAACAGCCTGCGCCATTTAAAGTAAAAATGCCCTCTCATGTATCTGCTCACTGCAGGACTGCCTCTCTTGTGCAGAGCACCGCCGCAGTGATAGGCGCCGACTACTCGCGCCCGGCATAAGTCGAGGACAAGCTGGGGCAAGACGGAGTGGGTAGCGGTCGCCTCTTTCTGCGAAGCAGTCATGCTAGCAAAGGAGGAGGCGGAACGCGTGAAGGAACGGCACCCACGGCAACAGACGTCACAGGGTGATCTCCGGGCATGCGGACGGCGAGTAAAGGGCGACTCGCTGTCCGATCATAGTCCAGACCGGGTCAAAGTCACGTTCTGTTAAACGCGCGCCTCAAAGAGCTGTCAGCACAATGACAGGGCCCCCTTAATTAGAGGGCTAAAGCCCGTAGGCCTGTAGAGATCACGGGACTAACGAGCTATCGTGACCCCGGAACGTCAAGGGCTATTGAAGGACATCGTGGATGTTAGTTTGTCTTTAGGTGAGAGGGCTCGCCCGGAGGATACGGTGCAGCAGGAGGCCATGCTGCGGGCAAAACGGAGTGGGAAGCTCGTCGCCTCTTTCTGCGAAGCAGTCATGCTGGCGAAGTAGGAGGCGGGCCGCGTGCGGGAGTGGATAGCGTCTTGCCCCCACCCCGGCCGCACTGGTAGGCGCGCACCGTGTCGGACGTCGGCACACGATCTCCGGCCACCGTAGGCGCGGGCCTGCGGGCGGCGAGTAAAGGGCAACTTGCTACCCGACCATAGACCATGCCCGGGTCGACGACGCGTTGTGTTCCACGCGCGCCTCAAAGACCGTCAGTACGATGACGGGACCCATCTAGAGGGCCAAAGCCTGCTGGGGTCGCGGAACTCATTTCATTACCGTACATAAAGGGAACATAAAGGGCTATAGAAGGACACCGTGGATTTTAGTCAGTACGAGTCTGACAGTCCCTCCCGCCCTGCCCGAGGTGGGAGGAGTCATTTAATGACTTTTCCACGTAAATAAAAGGTGCAGGTAGAACTCATTTGATGATTTTACCAAGTAAAAAAAGAGGTGAGAGGGCTCATTTGATGATTTTACCACGACGTACAAATCTAACAATTCAGCGCGTTTTAACGCCCTTAAAAAAAGCGCTCGTTTGGCTAATTCTTGGAATACTACTAGAGACACAATAACATTTTTTTTAAACCTTGATTGTTCGTATGAAAAATAAATTAAGAGTCCCGATTAGACAGATAGATATTTACGTCTGGGTGATTTTTGCTTCTTTTGAATAAATAATAATACTCGTATGTTCTGACTGGACCGTAGGCATATAATAGGAATAGGGACTGTCCGGACTGAAAATACCTACATGCAGGTGCATCGTGTGACGACAGCAGACGTAACCTGCGTTGCCACTCGTAGAGGGGTGGGACCGTTCAGGGAACGACCGTGCCACGGAGAGAGGTACCTGTGTGGTCGGGTCAAAGCCTGCCGGGGAATGATGATTGCCCGAGTAGGGCAGAAGAGGACACTGTATGTTCTTGTTCTTAGTCAGTCGAGTCAGACATATCCCTCTATCTACATACACCACGAGGTTCCACACTGAGTAGAGCCAAAGAGACTGTCAGACTCTTATTTATAGTGACTAAAAACTAGATTCAGATGGAGACCCTTTCATTCCGTGGCTGCGCTGTCCTCCTTAAATAGTCCTAAGCGTATGGGTGTATTGAGGTTTATAGGGGCGACAGTTTGCTGGGCATCTCTAGCATTATCGAAAATTGCCCATGCAATACCGTTATATAAGAATTACTGAATCAACACTCAGAGGATATTGTGAAAATAGGAACGAGGTATATTATGTTGAATTCCGGTTAATAAACCCCATAATATGGAAGAGCGTTCATTTTTACAGATATACAAAAAAATCATACGTCGGGTTGGAGCAGAATAACTGACAAAAAATCCTCCCCGTTCCTTCGGTTGCTCTTGCGTCCGGGGCCCACAGTGCCCTGTGCCCTTTAAAGCCAGTCTCGCGACGAAAAAATAAATCAACTGATTCGAAATGAAACTCTTGGGAAAACTTGGGAGAGGCCTTTCGCCCAGAGTGCAGCGGACAGTGTAGGTTAGACAACAAAAAATATCGAATAAGTGTACCGGACCTGTTAATAGCGGAAGATCAGATTCTTAATAGCTTAAAATCAACAATGTTCCTTTCGGTTACCATTGCGTTCCATAGCCACGGTGCCCCTTAAAGACAGATTCTTTTAATCACTCTAAGGTTCATCCTGAATGAACGGATCCGATGTTGTTGGCTAACTAACACTTTGTTCATCATTTTTGTGACTGACTTAGACACCATCAGCAGCTACACGAGGGTTAAATGACAGCACATAAAATAATTTGTGATCTCAAGAACTCTTCAAGACTCCGTCAGTTTTGCTACCGCACGTCTTGCGTTCCCATCGCTACGTTTCCATCGCTTACGTTTCTTACGTTTTCAGGCAACGTGGTTTCCCAGCCGTCACCCTACGTACCAAGATACATGAACTATTGTGTTGCAGATGATTTACACTTTGTAATACGTAGGGGCGGTCGCTTTGTTTTCCTACGTATTGCTGCCAACTTATTTGTTTCAGCGAGTTGTTTAACAGCGTTTTTGTTTCCGACGTGGCAATTCGCTAAACTGACGCTTTTTGGTTATACAAACATGGCTATGGCAAATCTAAGATCTCTTTAATAAATAGTAAAAATACATATTATATGGCTGAAACATTTAACTTTCGCGTTGCTTCAATGATTCTTGTTGTTAAATTACCATTATGCACGGCAGTAATGCAGCTGATGCATTGTGTTCCACACGCGCCTATAAAAGTTGTCAGAAATCTTACGGGGATCTAAAGAGGGTCAAAGACCTGCAGGGGCCGGAGACTGCCATAACAGGAAGCCGTGACCCTTAAACGTGAAGGGCAATTAAAGGAACAGGGTGAGTTTTAGTCAGTACAAGTCTGATACAGTTCTTTCCGCTCCACCCATGGCGAGAGGAGTCATCTGATGAATTTACCACCCCATCACCAATAAAAAACTGTAGGGTAGTCACTTTGATTATGTAATGTATATAATCAAAGGGTAGTCATTTGTCTTATGTGCTTAAAAATAATTAATACAGAGTACAGAAACGCAGTATAACCGTAAACGAACTATTAATAATGTAGTCAACGTGCACTACGTTATTTTTATTTTATTCTATTTGGGATAACAAACAGAAGTACAACGATAAATTCATAAATTGAGTTTAATCAAAGTACGCTTGTACCGAGTAGTAGTAAATAAATTCGTGCTACGTAAGTCCATACAAAAAAAAATTTAAGAAAAAGTTTATTATTATACCTAGTGCATTTTTCACTAGCATGTCTTTGTTTACACAAAAAATAAAATATCAATCTCTTTTACAAAAAAATACTACGTAGAAGCGAGGTACTAGATTTACGGTTCAATGAAACAATCAAGTATACCTACATTTCTTAGATTAGTCAAGTAGCTACGGGCCAAACGCATGAGTGCTTTTATTACAAGCGTTATAAAAGCGCTCGATTATAAAATAAGGTAAATTTAATTTAAATGTCACTGCCCAGCAGTATTTAAAACCAAATACATTTCGAAAAAAAGCGAATCTATATTATGATGTACCTCCAAATAAGAAAAATAAAAGGTACTCACCGATAGCTGAAGAAATTACTCAACGACAGTCTTACTCCAAAAAAAGACAGTTCTGTGGAATAGTTGTCTAGAAAAGGTATAATAACCAAATTCTACAACTGACGAAAACACACCTAATAATGTCTTGCGATCCCAGCACATAACACACTATCACATATATTAGTTCGCTGATTTATTAAGTCGAAAATTATTGTTATCACGTACTAATTCCATTTTTTAACAGAATATTCACAATTCACATGGCTCAAATAATATTCCATTCGTGACAGGGATTAATTTCGAGCCTTGTAGGCTCAGCCCAGACTAACATTTGGTTTCAAAATGCACATTTAGCGTAATGTTGAGAAAAACTAAATGCAATGAGGGTAGAGTCTGTCTGGCCAACGAAAGCTGTCCACGAGTCGAGGCGGTAATTTAAAAAATCGAGTGATGCCAGCCCTGGCTTTACGTTACTTAGCCAGCGTTGATACTATTTATTACTGGAGACATAATTAGCGATAATAATAATATTAAAAAGTGCCAATTAAGTTACTTTGGTTGAAACAGCGACGGCAGCTCTTGACTTTTAAAATTCCCGCGTTTTATTTGTGGACAGTTTTCGCTGGCCAGAATCTATCGTAAAAATCTAATTATGATTAAATTATTTACAATTATTGTAATTCGAATTAATGTAAATAGATGTAAATCGATATCATTTTGAACAATCAAAGACAATACCACAAACTATAGATAATTAGCAATTTATCTAAAAAAAAAATTAGTCCGATTATTAAAAACTAGCTTCTGCCCGCGGTTTCACCCGCGTCATGTTAGGCGTTTGGTCCTATGGTCCTGTCTCCATCAGTTCCCTTGAAGAGCGCGATTTCTGACGTCGTGGGCATCTTCAGTGGTGGCTGGGGCGAGAGTTAGAGGATGTCTTTTCCTTCACGCATTCCGACTGCTAACCATTCCCCTTACTTGCCACTGAATCTTGAGGTACCTTCTGAAACGAAATAACGAAAACCGGGACGACTACGTCAGACTGAAGGTGAGGACGAAGCCCGTAGCGCCTTTCCAAACGATCCTCAAAGTAGGCCGGTCAATATCGACATAAAAAACCAAACGTTGCAAACGCGCATGTAACTACGATTCTTTTAAATGTTGTTAGGTCCCCTTAGAGTATTTAACACCCAAGTTTCCAACCCTGATAACCCTGTTCTGTCAATGTCAATGTCGAATCAAAATCCGTTCAGTAGTTTTTGCGTGTGTATCTCATGAACCGTGATATCTAGAGAGTTGAAATTTTCACAGGTGACTCGCACTTAACCAGTTTTTAGTATTTGTTGTTGTAGCGGCAATAGACACACATCATCTATGAAAATTTAAACTATCTAACTATCACGGTTCGTGAGAAACAGCCGCCGAAACATTACATTACTTTATAACATCTACAAAAACCAGCAACAAAATCACGTTTTTTGTATGGGAGCCCCCCTTTTTTTTACGTGGTAAAATCATCAAATGAGTCCTCCCACGCCGGGCAGGGAGGAACTGTCAGACTTGTACTGACTAAAATCCACGGTGGCCTTCGATAGCCCTTTATGTTCCGGGGTCACGGTAATGAAATAAGTCCCGCGACCAATGGGAGCCCCCCTTAATATATTCTGACCCCTTAATATATCACGGTTCATGAGATACACACGCAAAAACTACTAAATTGAAAGCACAGGGTTTTCAGGGTTGCAAATTATAACAAAATGGTAGTTACATGCGCGTTTGCAATGTTTGATGTCGATATTGACCAGCCTAAAGAGGGATTTTATCGACGCAATTGTGACATATTTACCCAGCCCGTCATTATTTTGTCGCGGTATTATTTTGAAACTGCGATATCTCCTAAGATATTCATTGAAATCAAATGATGTAAAGGGCAATTTCGTTCAAAATTAAATGCTTGTGATGATTAAAGTATTTATTTGGATAAGGATTAATATCAAGTTATTGAAAACACCTTCGCAAATAATGCATTATTTAAAAACTAATTTGGTTTCCATAAAAAAGGTTATAGTGACTTAACCTTTAAAGATAGATATATGCTCTCGCGGACTTTATTTTAGAAAATTTTATGAAGAATAATTCCGTAGTACATAATTTTTGCGAAACTCTAACCGTTTACGCAGCGCACGCAACGGAAGCTCTAAAAAAGGAATACATTTTCCCGATTTTGAAACATTTCTCATTACTGCTCCGCTCCTATAGGTGATAGCGTGATGTTATATAGCCTATAGCCTCCCTCGATAAATGGACTATCCAACACAAAAAGAATTTTTCAATTCCAACCAGTAGATCCTGAGATTAGCGCGTTCAAACAAACAAACAAACAAACAAACAAACAAACAAACAAACTCTTCAGCTTTATAATATTAGTATAGATGATATATTTCATAATTTATAACCAATATTGTCGAAGCTTCTAAAAATCACTCGGTTGGTAAAATTTATAATTTTACAGGTGTTATGACGATGACGTCACAAGCCCTTACTCCCGAATTTGACTAAACTAATCTGGCAGCATAGTTTGTGCTTCAAGCTGTCCATGTGTTCATCTTTTTCAATGGCGTAAAGGCCCAGATTCCATGTCAGAAATATAATTTAAAAAAAAAACATTCAAACATTTTCAAATTTTGTGACAGTTGTAAACTTGAAAGTGATGTTGTTTGTTGTTTGTGAAAAGAGCGATTCGCTGAATTAATGTTATTATTTGTTTTAATTCAAAATTATAGAGGTGAAGAAATTGATTGATTATTAAATGACAAAGCACTGTAACCACCTAATACTTAATCACAGTTACGAAGCCAAAACAAGAAAGATTCAAGATGACCGATAGTGAGAGCGACACGAGCAACGCTTTTATTAATTTCCAGAATGATATCACAGTGAGTATATTCACTAGCGTATCAGTTAGATTAGAATTGGAACGTGTATGAACAGTGATAAATCTCATCTTTACTTAAATATCATTAATCTCAGCCCTCTGAACGTCACAATCCTGCGCTTGGGCGCTTATATGTTTTAGCAGGATCAAGTAACTGAATTAACTCCCTAAATACCCAGTTATAGTTCATTTACCCATGAAAACTGGCTAACTACACAATATTTTGGTTTTTATTTGGTAACAAAGATGACATAATCATTTTCTCATTTTTCAGACTGTAAATGCAAAAGGTCCAAACACTAATTTCAGTTTTCGAAATCCAATGACATCAATGTATAATATGTCACAAAACTTTGAAAAGCAGAGATATGCTGAGTCTGTGTACAGCCAAAGGAGTATGTATTACAGAAGAGAGACTTCCCCTATGTCAATTCAAAGTGCTTGTGACACACGACGCCAGAACTACCAACGATATGGAATGGGCTCTCGATCAGTGTTTAATGGTAGAAGTGGCTCACCAATGTCTATGAGGAGTATTGGTATGTGTATAAACTTTTTACCATTTTTTCTAATCTTTTTACGATTTTGCACCTTATAAACCAATAATATTTATTATTTAAATAAATTTGCAGATTCATCTGTTAGTGTCAGTGCAGCAGATATAGCTTTTGCATTCAAGAATGCCAAATTCAACAAAAATGATTTGAAAATGATCAGAGATGCATACCAAAAACTGATAAAGCAGCGAGTTCGAAAAAGAATTGAAAAGAGAAGAAATAAGCTGTTATTGAAAAGCAGAAGACGATCAGGTGATGACTCGGGAGATCAGGCAAGTGACTCCTCAGTAAGCAGTGATGACTATAGATCAGTTAAAACCTACAATGAAAACATGTCCAGTAGCAGATCTGCAAGAATGGATTTAACTGAGTTCAGAAAAACTATTAGGGACCGTAACATGCTTAAAGATACACAAAATATCACTCAAAACCCTTTAAAAAATAAATTCCCTGCTTGGTCTATCAGCAAAAATGCACAAAATCTTAATAGCACTGCAACTTCAAGTCAACTAAATTCAACATCTACTCTAAAGGACAGATTTAGAAATGGATTCTTACTGCCATCTCAAAGATTCAACAGATCTGTTGCTTCATCCGCAATATTGGAACACTCAGAAAAACCTAGCAAAAATATTGAAATTAATCCAATAAAAAATGTGAGAAACCATTATGCACAAAATACAAACAAGAGAAATGAATGTCCCAGTGGTAGCGAAGAAGAAATATTCTCTGAAATGACAACAAGAGAGACTAGTACTTTTAATATTAATGCTCAACATAAAAGGACTCTTGATAGCGAAGATGAATCTAGTCTTCCAGTCAGTAAGAAGAGCAGAACAATATCTCCAGCTAGAAGTGCAGTAAACAATAAAAAGTCTCCATCAAAAATGAAGAATATTATCAATCCTTTCAGCAATGTTGAATTGTCAAACAGCTTTGAATTTGCTAAACCTTCCTTACCTGTAAGAAAGTCGAAGCACAAAGTACAAGAAAAGCTCATTGCAAAATCTGCACAGCCTCTTACAGAATTTTTGGAACCTGTTCCAAGTAAAGCTAAAGAAAATGTTCAAGTTTCACAGCCATCTTATTTGCAAGAGAAATCAACTGATAATTTAACTCAACTTGAACAATCAGAAACAACACAAAATACTGACTTATCTTCACGTCCAAGCTTTATAAAGAGGAAGCTGTTCACACAAAAACTAGATGTAGCCGAGAAAGCTAACATAAGTACTGATGGGACAAACAGTCCTCATAGTAGTGTTTATACATTACAAAAGGAGAAAAATAAAGCAAGGAAATTAGTTACAAATCAGTCATGTCTAAACAGAGAAGTAGGAGATGATAATAACCTGTTGGATTTGATTCACAAAATAGTACCACCTGACCGTATGAATGTAACTAATCAAACTTCTCTGAACTATAATAATAATGAAGTAAAAAATAAAAAAGACAATGAATCTAAATGGGATGTAACATCTGTAATCTCGATGTGCAATGAAGATGATGTTAGTGATACATACACAGATGAAGAAATATTTGAAGCAGACAGTACTGTAAAACCTAAAACTCAAGATGTTAACACGAAAGCAAAGCCAATTGATAAAGTACCTAAAAATTGCAAAGTAATGTTGAATAAGCTGGAGATCAACAATACTTTGCAAAAGCAAGCTGTTAACCAAAACTTTAACTTAACTCATAATAGTGAGTATAATCATATCTTTTCTATCAATACAATTAATATATTCAAGGAGTAAGGACACACAAACATTAATCATAAAATCAATAGAATGCCAGTGTATCAAACATTCTTAGAAGCCATTTGCAGGCGTAGCATGGCGCCGTAGAAAGGGGTTTTGTCGACGGAAGAATAGACAAAATGACAGAACGTAGAAATAATTTTATTGTTTTAAGCATGTTAATGTAAAAAATATGGAAAACAAACATTCTTTTCTTCAGTAGTGTACGAATGGTGTCATATTTGTGCAAAAAAACAGTCGACTTGTGTAGAAATAACGATGAAATAACTTTGTCTTTTCTTGGTAGAATAGACATAGAATCGCCGTGCTACGTGTGCTGGCCTTGATACCTGCCAAAAGTGTATTTACGATTATTGTTTATTATACCGTAAAATCAATCTTTGAAGTTAAGTCACTAAAGACCCATTTTTTTATAATTTTTGTTTCAGATGTTACGAAAAACAACGCAAAGGTTTTAGGTAAAACCTTTTGGGATACAGACTTTGAGAGTGATGCAGAATGCCTGACAGTATTACCACGGAGTACTGCAATGGATAAATGCATGAAAGGTATAAAAACTTTTGAATTATTACTATTCAATATTACTCATTCTGTTAATAATCAGCACTAAAAAGCTTGAAATTCGCCAGTTCCTAATTTTCTAACTGAGATGAAGAATTCATATTTGGCTTAATCTGATGGATCATTTGTACTTTATGCCTTATTACATTACAAAATTATTTTTATTTTTCAGCCAATACGACATTGGATACTACTAAGCAAAACTTCAAGAATCCTCTTGGTTATGCAAGAAATGAAATTCCCAAAAATAATCCAGAACAGCCCAAACAATTAAATAATACTTGGATGAATAAGACAGTCAACACCTTCAATAATATACAGAAACAAATTACAAGTACTCTCACTGTAAGATCACATCGTAATTCTAAGAAAAAGAAATGCTGCAATGAAACAACTGTTAATGAAACTATTTCTAAACTTGACAATTTAGGTGAAAAAAAGAAAAACCTTGTTGAACAACCAGTGAACCAACCAGCAAATCATGTAGAAAAAGTAAACTCTAAAACTGATCTCCAAATTAAAACTACAGATAAACCTAAAAATAAATTGAATACGCAAAACGAAAGAAAAGCCACCACTGCAAAATCTAATACACATAATTTGAAAAGCCCTAAAGAAAAGAAAACTGTTACTGCTAAATCTTCTACAAAAAATTTGAAAAGCCAAGAAAATAAAACTAATAACGAAAAACCTGCTGTTAGTCCGAAAAACGATACGAAAAAGTCCGACGCAAAATCCAAATCCGTAAAAACCAGTACTAAGAAAAATAATACTGAAACAGAAAAGAGTAATACTAAAACTAAAAATAAAGCAGAAAAACAAAATGAGCAGGAGAAAAGCCCTAAAACAAAATCAAAATCAGTTAATCAGAGTACAAAGAAGAAGAATCCGGTATTACAACCAATTAATTTAAATCTTAACAATACAGTACAAAATACTAGCTATAGTGGACGGCCACTGAGGTCGTGTAGAACCCCCAGCCAAAATAGATCGGAACTTTCTGGATCACAACTCAGCACTTCTTTTGAAATCAACAAAAGTCTTCGTTCCCGAGTTATCAATTTGTCATCGTCCATTGAAAATATCACTATTAAAATTACATCTAAGAAAAAGAACAAAAACATTTCAGAAATTAATCCACGAAAGAGTGATGTATCGTTTTCGTTAGGGTCAAAGACTCCTTTGCCCAAAAAAACATCCGCACGAAGTAGAGCTAATTTTTCGAAACGCTAATGTTAATCGCACGCGCTTACTTTTCAAACATTGATTCGTGCTCCTTTATTTGTCACAGTTTATTTTAATTGTTGATAATTTTATTTCTAAATTGTCTTTTATATTTCCATGGTAACTTAGTCTAGTTTAGTCCCTCGAACGCCCTCACTACGTTACGGCGCCAAACCCCGTCTCGGAACGGAAATGAGTAACTTTCACGCCTTGAATAACAATGTACTATTGCATGAAGAACTTTTATTTTTTGTCTTATTACAATTCAAAAGTGCCTTTTGATTTTAATACAGCTTAGCACGCTGCCATTTAGAAAATAAAAATAAAATGGCAGAGGGTAGGCAAGCCAGTCCACAAACTAAGAATTTAAAAGCTTTAAATAACTAATACAAATAGGAATAACCTTAAAAATAACTATAAATAGTTTTTCTATTTTTAATGTAAAAATAATTTAGGTACTTAGAGAAGTTATTGTAAATATTGAGTTTTTGTTTTAGATTGTAACTATTTTTCGTTTGTAGGGTAGGTGAAGCAAATTATTGATGCTTACCGATCATAGCTTAACGATACCACTCGTTTCTTGAGATTCTGTGAAATACAAACTTATTTTAGCGGCTAAAAAGCTGTTCTACTACTATTTTTATTAAGTTAATAATAAAAAAATAAGTGTAACAACTCTATTTTAGTTGTTTAAATTATGAATTTTTTAAGAGCGTTTTTAGTATTTTACGTGTGCTGACTTTCAATGTGTTCAATAATTTAATTAATTATGTATTCTTAACCTAACAAAGTGGCGTAGCGCTATTGCGCGTTTATTTTATTATGATTCTATACACGAAAAAATGGGGGGAGGGGGGGTATTACAACATCTAAAACCAGGCTTATTCCGGCGAGTGAAAGTGACAGAGCTATACAAGTCGTTTAGCGCCATCTTCACTCACTGGAACAAGCCTGGTTTTAAGACGTTGTAATACCCCCCCAGACTTGTCCTTTGTACCTGCTACAGGTTTCAAAGCTAGCTACGGCACTCGGCAGACTCCTGCAAAGAAAACTGTATTTAATTGCTTGATGACAAAGACCAGAATGGCAAATCTCAACCTTTTGTGTAAAATTGTCCAAAATGTTCATTTACTTTTCCATTGCGGCGCTTATATAAGCTGCGTCGTTAAGAGTTTTTTCATCGTTCTTATGATCGGATAAAAATAGTTCTTAAAATGTAAAGAGTAAGAATTTTATTAGATTTTAATGATGTTTCTGTATTGTATAAAAACTACTGTAATATAAGATTTCAATTAAAGGTTTTTTTTAAGAAAAACTAAGCTGGTCTTTTTTCTTTCTCTTCCACGAAGTGAACCACTACTTTCTCATCTATGAAGTACATCAGGTCAACCCAACCTACCCCAATCTTCCTGAACAACCAGTCTTTCCCAATCGAATTAACATTAATTCGAAATAAACCTTCCACTGTTGCGATAAGGTTGAAAATTGTTGTGAAATTGTAATAAGTTATGAGACTATTTAAATAAGCTGTGTTATTAAACTTAGAACTTGTTACATATAACTGATTATAACCGACGCCTATCCACCTTTGCGTAGATCACCAGACAAACCGGAACGAACAACAGTGTTGCCAACTTATATAGTTTTACATTGTTATTTTTTCAACCAATGTAAGTAAAAAGGTGTTTTCAACAAAAAACCTATTTGTGGAAGGTTGATATGCTGGCGTCTCATCTGTACCTACTACGCTTTCTTTTTTTTTTTTTTAGTCCCCGTCATCATGCTGACGCTCTTTGAGGCGCGCGTGGAACACAAACGCGCCGTCGACCCGGGCATGGTCCATGATCGGGCAGCGAGTTGCCCTTTACTCACTGCCCGCATGCCCACCTACTACGCTACTTGCACTTCTGTACCCTTAGCACGAGTATTCAGTATTTGAGACGTAAACTGGAACTTTGACAATTTTCAAAGGCAAAAATTAGTTCCTTCTTCGCACACCAGAGGCGCTATTCCATTTTTTTCATACAAGAAACGCTGTAAATACTGGAAAGTAAAATAGTGAAAATTCTTGCTAGGGGTACTGTTGTGGAATGACAACCTTATGGTGATGTTAACCTAGAGGATCAGTTCACACTGAGGCGCGGCGTGATGCTGGGAATGTGTATCTTTTCGTACGACTGTCGCTTGATACAAAATTCACACGTGCCCCGCGCGATGTTGCCCGGGACATTAGGGTCGCGCAACGTTCCATATGTTGACTCTAGCAGAAACTGGCAAATGTGAACAAGGGAAATGTCGAGCGACATATTCATTTATTGTCCCACAAAGTCGCAGACATACCACATGAATGTTGGGCGATGTCTCCACGACATGTCTCCTAGTGACAAGTTAGAGTTTAAGTCGCTATTGAAATGTGATGACGAGAATTAAAATGCGGAAACGCGGAGCAGCCTGCACAGTTTTTAATAGCGGGGCCGGAATCGCCACCATGTAAGCGAACACCAACAAAATGGGTAAAGGAATCTAAAGGGCGGTCTTAATAACAAAACACATGGTTTTAATAAAGTTATTATTTTATTCGATAAGACATTCACAATCTGAAAATCAGAGGCAATTAATAATCTGCTGTTAAGGCAATTTATGAATGCTATAGTAAATAAATTAATTATCTATTTATCTTACCAGCGAATAACATCTTCTTTTATGCCAACAAGTCGTTAGTTTCCTCGACGCGTCTACATGATGTTATAATCTACTACATAAAAATATGTTGAATTATAATGTATTAGTATACTTCTTATAGTTAGTTAAAATAGTGCAAAAAAAATCAAGTTTAAGTCTTGTATTTTGATTAACCTAACTCATGGTCATGTAAATATCACACTATCTGGAACCAATTAATGATTATCAATTTTAGCCAGAGCACGAAGACGCCCGCCGCCGCTTCTAGAGGCGGCATTGTCAACATTTTCCTTATCTGGCAGTTTTGAAGGCGATCCGTTACAGAAGTAGTACGCTAAATGCATTTACGGTGGTGCTATCACCATTCTTAATTTCCACGCGCCCCTAGCGGCGATTCCGTGCTCTGCGATTGATGACGATCACAAGTTTAATTAAAATTTTGTTAGTTATTTTCAGATCTAATACTTAATCATGTTTTCCAAATCGTATAAAATGGATATCATTTTAAAACCGAATATTATAATTTTACTCAACTGTGTCATTACTATAACAGAATTAAACAATTAACAGTAAATCTCTTCCAATAATTTAACAACCTATTAAATGCACATTTATATAGGCACCAGTGGCCCAAAAATGATGTCGAGGACAGCTCTTCTTACATTCCACAGTCAAACTTTATACCAGGCATCTTTAAAATTACACAATGAATAGGGTACTTCATAGGAAAAGCATACCGAATTAGAAATAAAACATTCTATCAAGAAACTATGCTCCCAGTGTCAAGGAATGCACTTAGATATGACACAGCCATGCGAATATGTATAATAATAATGAATTACAGTGTGTACATGACGAAGGTGTATTTCTGATAAAATTCGAGACAAGCTAAAACTCACAATAATACTTTACCAAATTTTCATTAGGACAACCCACACAAAGAAGGTAAATATAATTTATTCAACAAATATTGAGAAATATCCACCTACAATATAATATTGCATTACATTTAAATCAACTAGTTGTAATGATGTACAAGTCTTGTAGTTACTGTAACATACTATACATTTTACATCTAGTGTGTAGGTATTTGTTTACATTAGCTACATTAAGCCATCTTAGGGCCACTGTTTCCGAACATTTAACCTACATGATTCAATTACGACTCATTGGCTGTGAAATACTAAGCACTCGATATTGTTGATGATTGTAAAGCGAGATAATTTCGATTTGATATATGTAATATACAAAGAGCACTATGATACGCGTAGATACATTGATGTTTCAATATTCATCTTCCTCCGGCGGGTGGGGGTTGTCGCCGTCAATTTCCTCTGGAGGCGCGAATCCGTCCTGAGGAAAAAAACAGATATTAATGTCGAGTTTACACTTGTTGCATTAATCTATACTAATACATATTATAAAACTGAAGAGCTTGTTTGCTTGGTTGTATAAACGCGCAAATCATAGGCATTTTTGGTTTCGAACCAATAATTCCTAAAATGTCCAATTTTTCAATTCACAAATTAATTTCGTGTTTTATATTCCATTTCACGTCGAAGGCTATAAAGGCTATATGTTATTTACATCACGCTACGACCAATAAGAGCCCAACAGTAGGGGACACCACAGGGAACGGCTAGTCTATAATCCTGTGACTGAATTGTTCATGGTGCAGAACAAGTACTCCATGCACATTTAATTTCAAAATCACAACTAAACTTTTAAGAAAAAAGCTATCTTGTTGCCACATCTTGCTGCATAATTAAGTTTTGACTTTTAGAAATTACCTACAATAAATATTATTGAACAGTACAATCACAAACTTCCAACGAATTTTCCGCCTCATTTGGTGTGACGTTAAGTTTGGCTACCTATTTATCTATTAGACCAGAAAAATGCAAAACAATAGTATTCTACTAAAGTTGTATCATTTGAATTTACAGGATTTTTTCCTAACAATCAGGCAGACAATATCCTCATCTGGTCACACCCATGAGCTTGACAATTAGGTATGTTTTATTAATAGTCAAGCTTGTACAACATTTTGCTAAAAATCTTTCCTTATTATATTCTTACCTTGTTTAAAGAAGGATTAATTAACTAATTATTTAATTTTATGTTTTAATGGCTGCTGCTGTACTAAAAGTTTTTTTTTTAGTAAATAAATTAAACAGAACCAGAATATTGTACCTCAGTTGCATATAAGATATCCAAAATTTTCTGAACAATTGGAGCATTCAGCTGTTCTTCCATCTCTTGACAGATGACCTCTATATCCCGGAGCTTGCCAAAATAGAAGTCCCTTTCTTTCTCCAAGCCGTCAACTGTAGCTTTCAATTCATTTATCTGCATTGAAAATAACAATGTAATTTAATCTAAAAGGTAAAGATACAATCTGCTCTATCCATGATAAGGTGGAAATTAATTACAATATGCATTGCTTTACGAAAATTAATGATTTCTGGAAGAGAGGACAGAAAATAATAATGTTTTAAATAAAGATCTAATTAAATGTTCCCATACCTGATGATTTAACTCGTCAATAACTTTCGAATCTCCCTTAGCACTTTGATTTATTCTGGATAAATTAACTGGGGGAGACCTGACTGTGCTGTTCGCTTTGCCAACTGTAAGTATAAAAAAAGAAGCATTAGATAAATTTAAATATCTGTTGATCAAACAATTACACTGAATTGAACATAAAGTTTTCTTTGTATTTTAAATTAATATCAAATATTTTCAATTCAATGTTTTAAAAAAGCTATTAATATTATTAAGCAATTAGTAATACATATTTTAAAAGCAATTTAGTAAGCCAAATCACAAATGTAGGTAAATGTATAAATATGTATTTATCCTGTAATGACATAATCATAATAATGATAAATATGATGATGAATAAATGTAATACAAAGTTTATAGTTTGTATTACAAACTATAAAATGACTCATGAAATTAATAGAAGATAGGTGCACATAAATGTATGATAACATGCTTTATGAATATTGATAAATGTGCATATGATACTGTGCAGGTGCAGACTGGAGATATTATAATAATTTTTATTTAATTTAAATATACATTATGTACATATTATAATATTGTTTATAGTTAACCCAGACATATCAATCAATATTAGTTACTGACATAAAATAGGCGCAATATATTTTACTTATATATTTACTTTTTAAGTAGCAATGGTTCCACATTATAATTATATACTGTCATAAAATATTTAATATCAGTGTTTGCATTGGGCTCTTTTACTTTCTATGCAAATAATAAATAAAGCCAATTAAAGACACAAATCAATAATATAAATAAAACAAAATAGTACTGGATTGGGGTCTAGCTGCGACTTTGGCGACAGGCGCCATCGGTTTCTTGGGCACGGCGGCCGCGGCCCTCGGCGCAGCGGCACCCCCGTGCCCCATGGGCAGACCCTCACGTTGCGCCACTGCGTCATATTCCGTGCCTCCATAGTTGGCATCAAAGAATTTCTTGAACCATTGCAAAAATTCAAAATTGTCTTGGAAACGACCCTTCACCAGCCTGTCAATGGGTACTATCTACAAAAGAAAAAAGTGAAGGTAAAATAAAAATAACCACAATGCTACAATGGTGCTGCTACCTGCCTACAGTCTATAACTAAAGAAGACGTGTACAGATGACCACACTCAGGAACACTTGTGTGGACTTGGCTACTGGCTTGATACTTAGCCACTGTTACTTAATTTGTTATTGTTACAAGCCACATGCTGTGTTGCTGAGTGTGGAGTAATGAGCGGAGTGCATTATTTGATTCGGCTGATGCATACTGCCGGAGTGGTGCATGGGAGCAGGACGACGAGCAGCAGCCCTGGGTGGTGGTGGAGCCACCTGCACTGCGCCACATAAAGGCACTCCTGATTCACACGCCCCCGACCCGATTGTGATGCCGCCACGTGCCTCAAAAGCATCATATTCCCTCCCATCATAATTGGCATCAAAAAACTTTTTAAACCACTGTAAGAACTCAAAATTGTCTTGGAACCTTCCTTTTATCAGCTTGTCCACTGGTATTACCTATAAAGTATATTATTGATGTGTGGTAAATTGTAGCAATACAACTACATAATATAATCTGTGTCACATATTATGTGACACAGATTTAAATTAGGTGAGTGAAAAAAAAAAGTTTATAATATTCTGTATAAATATTGAAAACTTTAGTTTTAACATAGGACATCCCGTAATTATTATCTTATTGAGACTGAAACTTCTGTTAGTTACAGGGGATCCATGTTAATAATTTATTTATACTACATGGGGCTTTCAATTGTGCAAACACACACACAGTGTTCAAAGTGCCTGTTGAAGCTTGGTTTAGCTAATAAAATAATTTTAGATAATATAAAACAAAATGAACAACAATTACTTATACTTAGCTCATTTATATGACTGAAAATTTAATGTTTTCTGTTAAATAATTGACTTAATCCATAAAGCTTGAAGTAGCAGTGCAATATTACCTTATCAACTCCCATTTTTTTGAAACCAGCTTGTAGTATTTTGAAATTTTGTATGTATTCATGTTCTAAATTTGTTTTGAACTTAATTCTTTTCATGGGCACACTGTTTGGGAACAACATGTCCATGAACTGACAGTACGCGGCGCCTGTGCATAATTCCTCGATCTTGGCAAAGTTCGACTGCAGGCAGTCGTTCACCCACGCCAACATATCATGTCGAGACAAATTCTCGGAAGTCACGTTCGTTGAATACACATTCACTGCCATCTTCACAACTCCAATACTTTCGTCTAAAATGTAACATCACCAAAGATTAGAGGAATGCCATAGGACCGGCTATAAACCGACAGCAATGCGTTTCAGAAAAAAGAAAGCCGATCTAAAAATAGGTCGTCGTATATCCGTGACGATTTCCCGACAAACCTTACACAGATCTATCAAAACACTCACTTTACACCTGCCAAAGTATATCTCAAATGCTTACGAACTTTAAATACAAAACTAACAGTAAACTTCTGCCACAACGGATGTGGTGATAATAATATGACAGAGGACGAGACGACTCATCAAAAATCTGTAGCGCCGCATGATGAAAGTTTTCGGCACGCCTTTTTTCTACAAATATGGTATCACATTAATTACTTACCTTCAATTAACGAGGTCTTGGACTTAAATATTTTTCAATTTATCACAAATGAGCAAGCTAAGCAATCAAAAACGTTAGATTTTTGTCCAAAAACGCTAGCCGTTTTCAGTATTGACATAGACAAAGTAGAACCGTAAAACCACAGACAATTCGATCATTTTTTTATAGAGATTTTACAATGGCCAAGTAATGCTTGTGAAATAGTGTGGCAAATAGTTGCCTGACTTTTCCACAACCCAGGCCTAATGAATGGGTCTTGATGCCGGCTGGGCTTCGTTTATTCTTTAGGGACGGCAAAACGAACGGCAGCGATCGTTCGTGAACGTTTACCGCGACATCCGAAACGTGGCGTTAGGATTTCAAATAATTGTAAGTAGAATTGGTATTCAAATTGGCAATTTTAATGTGTCCATGATCAAATTGCAGGGTGTGTCAAAATCAGGTGCCAATGAAAATTATTGTCTGCTCAAAAACTAAAATGTCTGGATTAGAGTCTGGCCAAGCGGCAATTTCACAGGGCTAATTGCCCTGTGAAAAACTAAAAAAAAAAACTCTCTACTACTACTACTTTACTTTACTTTTGTCAATGGGCCACACGCATTAAACGGAGTCGATCATCGTCATCATCATTTCAGTCCATTGCAGTTGCAGTCCACAGCTGAACATAGGCCTCTCCTAGGGAGCGCCAAAGCGCAGGGTTTCCAGCTTTTTTCATTCAGCCACTGCCAGCCACCCAGTCCACCTTCCTACTTCACCTATCATCGATTCTGCGGTAGACACACGGTAGACATGACCAGCCCACTGCCAATCACAGACTTAGTAGAGGTAGAGAGTATACACCTGCCACTTCAGCTTGCTACAGATTTGGATCATTTGGACAATATCTGTAACTTTGACCTCATTTGGAAATTAAGTTGTGGACAGTTTCGTTGGCCCGACTCCAGTGTTTGTTGGCATCATGGCATTCATTGGACCGCCCAGCGCGGTGTATACGTGGCATTATTACTAGTGTGACAAAAAGGCAATTCACACTTTACTAGAAATGGCTCAGTCCATTCTTTCTATCTATGCTGATGACAAACGCCCAGAAGTCATGATCAAGACTAAATCTATTAAAAAAGAAATGTTGACATTTGACTGACGTGACGTGACCTTGTACCGCGAAATGGAAAAAAAAACAAACAAAGCAATTTTGCTGCAGTGAAGCACGTACGTCGATTTTAATAACAGAATTATATTTTTTTTAAATATTCATAAGGTTAAATAAAGTTCAGTAGGCAGTTAAGCAAGATAGTGTAGTAAATTTTTATATTCAAATGTCAATAGTCCGTTAAAAAATAGTAATAGCGAAAGTAACGTAATTGTTTAATTAATTTCGGCTGGACGTAATCGTAATCAATTTGTCTGGATAAAAATAATAGTATCTACAATGGCTCAAGATGAAGATCGCCTCACTGAAAGTAATTCTAATATTAATACAATTAGCGAAGTGCCGGCAAAACGTTTTGCTATTACAATGGAGTTCCCTTTATTTGTTGTGATGATGGGAATGTCGCTATGTGGTAAGTTTTTTTTGTCTTACATCTATTTATATTTAAATGAGTAAAAATCTCAAGTCTCCTACAAATATTATAAACATGAAAGTTTGTTTGGATGGATGTTTTTTTTTTTAATTGTTTATTTAAGGTCACTTTTTAACATCAAAGGTCATTAGTGACCACATTTAACATTATTTTACGTACATAAATACATTAGGAAACAATACATATTGCTCGAACAAATAGGGACACAATCAAGCGCTAAACTACACCAAACTATACATATTAATCATCTTCAGAAACATTAACGTCCGACTACAACCCTCCCTGCTTAAGCATTCTTTTATGCTATCAGGAAGGTCACACAAACGTTTCTCATTATCAAAGGCTGAACATTCAATTAAAAGATGATGAACAGTTAAATCAAATCCACACTTGCATTTATTTCTGTCAGATTTAGTTATTAAATGAATATGGGTCATATTTGTGTGTCCAATACGTAATCTGGTAACAACTGTTTGATCTTTTCTAGATGTAAAAGAAATGGGGGATTTTTGAAAAATTGAATTTCTGATATCAAATAATTTTGATGTGTTTTCTGATTTCCAGTGATGATTCCAGAGAAGTTTTACTTTATATTTAACATATTTTTGAAATTCAGTTGGTGTACATTTAATTGTACTGGAAATATCATTTTCATTTATTGCATTTCGGGCTTCTTCATCTGCTTTTTCATTGCCAGCTATCCCTTGGTGACTTGGAATGGATGTTTGTTTGTTACTTCTTCACGGAAAACCTCTGAACAGATTTGAATGAAATATGGTTCGCAGATAGTTTATAACCTGGGTTAACACATAGGATAGTTTTTATCCCGATTTTATGTTCCCACGGGTGAATTTTCGAGTTGCAGTGGGTGAAGCCACTAGCAACTAGCTAATTAATAATATTTGTTTCTTACAAGTATTTTTGTAACACTGCAGTACTGTTCAAAGTTAGGCTATCATTTGCGAAAATAGACACCATCATTGTATTTATGATGAATCCACAATTACATGTGATGATCTATAAATAAACTGACGTGTCATTATTGTCATCAACTTTGTCTCCTCAAGTTTGTTTTCCAAAAAATTAAAATTTCTGTTTGGTTATAAATGTTGAGCTCTCATACTATTCCTAAATAGATAGCATTGGAGAGCTCAACATTTATTTTATTTCATTTACTTATTCTGTAACAATCTATATTGTGTCTGAATGTTTTACAAAAATGTTGCTAATAATTAACCCCATATAAAATTATAAACACAGCAGGAAGAGTTAACTCATGAAAATCTTACAATCCACATAAATTAATATCCATATAATTTAAAACATAAAAAATGTATACAATTTTAATAAAAAAGGACTGAACAATTAATGTATGTTAGAATCTCAGAACACTTAGAATGCTTAAAGTGAAGGTTGTCTAATAAAAATCAAACTTATTTTGCAGTTGAAAAACATCTCCCAGGAAAATATGTGACACAAGTACATTTTAAAAGTTGGTCATAAACCTGTATAAAATAAAGCCAAAAAGCTTACTTAGCCATAATAATTTTCCTTTTAACTTAATCTTATATACTTTTACCACAATTTTTTTCACATACCTAAACACAGCCGTTTAGGGGGGAGGGGGGACACTTGACTGTTACAAATTAAAACTTAATATTTTACTATAACAAATCCCATATTCAAAAAAAATATTTTCGATAACCCTAATGTTTTAAAAAATCTAAGTATCTAGTCTAGTGGTATTCAAGAAAAAATAAACATCCACGCTTCACATGTACAGTTTGATCATGTACTACATATTAAGAGAAGAAAACTGGGGTATTCTTGTTGGTTTTAAAGTTAAATAACTTTATTTGATCTCTATCCATAAAAAACATAAGTTTTTATAATACTAAGAAAGAAATTTTGAAATTTTAACCCTGAAGGTGGTTGTCTTTTGATTAGTATTGATTTAGATTTACTAAAAGTATCTCATAAAAAGGGTGTCCAGGAGTAGAAATTCACAGAGTTAAAGTTCGAAATTCACGCGGATGAATTCGCGGGCGAAGTACTAGTAGATAATATATGTTACTAAATTAAAAAAGTCAACAGGTCCATATTTACCTATCTATCAAGGTTCTTTTGACCCCATTGGCCTATTAAAGTAGCCATTATATTAAATAAAATTAGCTGAGTGCTCTAAAAAAGAAAAAAAGCAGTAAAGTTATCTTTTTGGGCACTTTAGCTCTTTTATTTTTCCATACCTATAAGTTAATTTAAGTGCCCAATGTTTTAATATAATTAAGTAGGTAAAAATAATAACATGATATTATGCATTATGAAATGTCCTTCTTCTATCCTTTTTAGGAACGGCCATAAGTAACATATTGCTATACCGAACATGCGTCCACGCTTTGCACTACTCAGTGGACGAATGCAGGCCGTTTCTGTCTCTGAACAAGACCAACGAGACACAACACCTGGAAGCTGAAGTACAGAAGTATGCGACGGTAGTGGGTACCATCAGGAGTATAATAGAGGCGCTGGTGCCAGCTGCATTGTCCTTCTTCCTGGGCGTCTGGTCTGATACTCATGGACGTAAACCGTTGATTGTGTGGCCGCTCTTCGGTAAGTATTTTTTTGGCTGTTATTTTTTCATTCTTTCTTTGGCAACAGAGTTAATCGTCAACTATTCTGCCAGTCCATTATGTATAGGTATCCATAACTGTCTCCAAACTTCGTCAGTCTAATGCTGGAAATTAACGATCTATAGATCTCAGTTTGCTATCATTGGTTGAATATTTGCCCCTAGGGTGCATCCACAGATACGCGACACAGGTCGCGACGCGTCGTCCGAGCCAAGCCAATGCGAAAAGTATTAATAACGCTAACTCCCTTATTACGTAGACATAAAGGCCATTTTGACTAGCTATTTTTGGTGTTAGCCGATTCCGCGTCGATAAATGTGGGTGCATCCTTAACCAACAACGACCGAATTTCCCTATCCGAATGTCTAATGAGAAGTAGCCGTCAAAAACAAAGGAACGGGATTTGGATTGAGATTAAATAATATTTAGGGCGTATTTCTAAATTGAGATTAGTAGCGCTGCGTCACATCGGCGGGCGTATTTCAAAATTGATATCAGGTAGCGGTGCGTCACATCATCGGTGAAATATGTATCTTTTTGTGTAGTAAATAAAGTTAGAATAATGTTTGCTCTGTTAAAATGTGCCCGCAGCGTCGTGTCTCGGTGTATGTAGACTCTAAGAAGGTAGACTATACCTATTACATAAAGCTTGACAAATTAGAGTAGAAGACCGGATGTCGCCACTGTGCACTCGCTACCAGCATTTTGAATGTTTTTTTTTTTCATTTATTACACACAAATAAATAAATCTAATAAACCTGCGTTCTTTGTTTACATAAAATTTTAAAGATTTTAAAAAGTTGTCAGCGAACAAAAAGATTAGTTTCGTAATTAAAAAGTCCGATAGTAGATAATACATAAGCGAGTGTTGTTCTAAATCGTCAATTCAAATTTTTAGGTATCCGTAAAATATGAAACATAAATTCTGTCTGTCACAATCAATATTAACCGAATCTACTGGACCGATTAATTAAACTTCAGTTACCAAAGAAATAATAAAGTTAACATGAAAATATTTTTGAGCATAATAACGGACTTAAAAATATAGAAATCCATTTAAACAGTAAAAAGAAAAAAAAACTGTTTTCTCAATCTACTCGCGATTGACCTAGGTCAACTATGTCCATTATGTTATTGAATTCTAGTCTAGACTTGCTGACCTTGTATTTTCCTCTCTAACACACACACCTAGGTAGCCACGTCAATTCGATATTCTGAGATTTATTTCCAATTGTAAAAACAAAATACCGACTGCTCAACAACATTGAAAACAATTACATTATAATTGCGGTTTAATTTATTCCATTGTTCTGTAATCTCAATACCTATAGGTACATACCTAAATACTGTTAGTACCAATTAAAACAGACTGTAAGTCACAATCGTTGGTTCGCATAATAATTATCTAACGTTGATATCCAATGACCCCATTTAAAATGTATGATGAATATTTAGGTAAGTATTTTCAAATTATGCTAAATGGGACTGGGCAGGACATGTCTGCCGCATGCCGAACGAGATGTGGGCACGCAAGACTCAGGATTGGTGCCCTGAAGCAGCGACACGGGGCCGCGGTAGACCTCGAAGGAGATGGCGGGACGAGCTGGATGTCTTCCTTGAGAATTGGAAAGAGGTGGCGCAAAGTCGTGAAAATTGGAAGGAATGGAGGGAGGCCTTTGCCCAGCAGTGGGACAGTTCAGGCTAATAATAAAATAAAATGTACAAATTTTTTCTTCCACCTACCTATTTATTTTACGCAGAGTAGAATGCTCAGTGAAATTGACAAATGCGTGCACTGATTGTGCAAATTTTACCTTCCTGTGTGGTTCTTTCCTCGAAATGCTACTAAGGAAGTCAATCTGAGCGGTCGGTGTTCCTATGATTTGACACACATCTTCAAAAGAAACTGTTTCCTCGGAGTAGGTAGTTGGATAAGTTATCGTGCTTAATTGCGTGCAATTAACTTAAAGTGCCGTTTAAATTAATTGATAAGTTAGGAGTAGGTACATCTTAAGGCACCACATTATGACTCTTTGGTCTACTGCTTCCAAGAACGACTGCTGAGCCTTAGGTGCTTGGTATTAGATCATTACATACATGCCCTGAAGTGCTATTCTCAATAAAAACAGTCTAATGAAAGCGCGGCCACGGCCGCAACGCTCTCACCACACTGGGACTAAATTAAGTAAGCATTTCACTAAGCAAGAGCTACTGACAGCGACACTATTCAGTCGTGCAGCGCGATCGCTCACCTTTCTGCTTCTGATTGGACGATCTCGAAAGTCCTCCAGTGGAGGAGCATATCGTAGAGTCCAGCGATGAGATTCGGGTCGGGTAGTGTGTTATTGGGTTTTTCCTAAGGAATTTCTCAGTAGCAACCACATAGTCTAGATTGGCGCTCCGTTAATGGCAATAGACTTATGCTCTATTACATGGGACTTAAAATTTAACGCGGTTTAAAATTAGGTACACTTCTGCCTAACCCTCACCCTCCCCTGCGGATCACAGGCGTGATGTTATTTTATGTTTATAATTTTTAGGAATAACCATGTCTTCGATGCTGACGGTCATCTACAGTATGATGGACAATTTGGGTCCCTGGTGGTACATTCTGACAGCTATTCCATACTCCCTTACCGGGGGTTTTACCATTTTTTTCACTGGTGCATTTTGCTATTTGACTGACATCACTTCGTCTGAGAGTAGATCTATTAGGTAATAATATATCTAAATATGTGTACACAGAAATGAACTGTGCGTGAAACAGACTTAGAGAATGGACTGAGCATTACTCATTTCTTATGTAAGAAAAGAGACAAGTATTGGTTGATCGTTTTCTCTTTTTCCGGAGAGTGCTCAATTTCATAAGAGTATTGCTCAGTCCAATCTCTATATCTATCAAAATAGAGAACGTTATATTTAATTGCGTTTATTTTTCAGGATGACTTTTATGGAAGCTGCTGTGGGTTTAGGAAGTGTAGTTGGATCTTTACTCAGCGCTCCTGTTTTAAGACTTGTTGGAAATGTGTATTTAATATTAATAGCCACGACATTAAATGTGATAGCATACGTATTTACGAACGTATGCCTAAGAGAATCGTTGGTTGGGGCAGTACAGGTAGGTCACTCTGCAAGAGGTCCTTTTGATGTTAATTATTCATTGTTTCTTAATACAAAGCCTAAGTAAATATATACTATTCAAAAACGATGCCTGAGCAGTTGAGCAGCATATGATCTGTACTCAAAGGAAATGCGGATTTACTCAGAATTCTTGTTTCTTTAATCTGAGCTGATATAGTTCTCTAATCAATGATGTTAAAAAAATTCGCGAATTATTTTCTGCTTGGTGGAAACTGACGCTTTAAAGACAATCGTACGCTCACGACACACTACCTACTTTAGGCCATTGTATGACATGATTATGTACAGTGGCCTTCATCAATTGGGTAGGTACTCCACCCACGTTCAAAGGGTTCCCCCCTTTGAACATGGGTGGAGTACTCATCGGGGGACCACTCATATCGTGAAGCTTACTGTACTTAGAATTAGTGTAAAAGCCCGGCTATTTGCGAAACTTAGGTTTTGTTGGTTTTTGGATAAGTTGGATTAATGTAGTTTGATAAAAAGTAAGACATTATACTGCTAGGTTTTACCAATGAAGTTAACGTACCTAAATGTTGCGTTTTGGGAAAAAAGATACGCGATAACTACATTACCTTCTGATATTTTAGAAGTCTCTTTCACTAGGTGTTCTTAAAACAAATCCTTTTGGTCAAAGTTACATTAGGCTGATTACAGTCTTCCAAAACGCCCGTATAACAAAAGCAAATTAATGGAATGGTGCTTATTTTAACGGTTTACTGCTGCGCCGCGTATTACGGGTTCGATTCCCGCACGGAATAATTATTTGTATGACCTACAAGTAGTTGTTCCTGTATTGGTAATTTATGCGAGTTTAAAAAAAGAACTAGGTGGATTGACATTAATTTAGTAATAGTACAATAATATTAAATCACACTGTTTTACATCATAGCATTGTAAATAATTGCCATTATCAAGCGACGTTCCACGTGTTATCTGCAGCTGTCTAAAGAGATAACACTGAATCATAGATAAGCACTTACCAATAAAGAAGATTATGCTTGTTATTTATTTTTCGCATCATACCTAAAAACAAAATAAGTATTAGTCACTTACTCACTTGACGCTTTCGTGTGTAACATTTTTAACAATGACTAATACTATACTAAACCTTTGCAATTACTGCATTAATCGACATAATGATATCGAAAACAAAAATTGGTCAACATTTTCCTGTTTCTGGCATGACATTATCCACCGTGTATCATAAGTGCCTTATTTAGACTTTTTAGCCTTATTTACACATGCAAGTAGCACACGCATGTTTAAAGATATTGCGGTATAGATCTGTTCGATCAGCTGAATTAATTGTTCATAACTTGCATGAAATTCGCATAAAATTCTTGCATAGTGTATATAGGCCTTTAAAGTGTGCCTATTTGTTCCCAATTCCAAGGGAAAATAAAAAATATAAGACGTCCCATATATATGTATTATAGTCAAAAAGCTTGTATGGGTTAGTTATATGATGATAGAGTTTGAAACATACGGTGGCAGTGCAAAGATCGCTTTGGATGCATGAAAGTAGCGTTCTCGGTATAAGTCGGTACACCATCCCTCAAACGTCCAATATTACCCTGGAAGGTACAATATCATAGCCCTTAAAAGCACAGAGCTCTTTTACGAGCCTGCAAGCTTGTTCAGTATTTCAATCAATGGGGGTGATACAAAAAGTCTAGCACGCAACCTTAATGGATAACTGATAACCCAATATATGAGGCTGCTGTTGTTAAGTTTTGAATCTAGTGTGTAACCAATCATTTTTTGCACTTTGTTCCAGGGTGGCATCACATCAGTATTAGACTTCCTATTAGTCAAAGAAATGATCCGGGAATGCTTCAAAAGACGACCGAACAATGGAAGAGCGCAACTACTCCTATTAACAATAGCGAACAGTCTCTCGATATTCATACTATATGGAATCACGCCTTTAGAATACATGTTCACAAGACAGAAACTCCACTGGGCAATTAAGGAATTCACGCAATTTTCAGCTTTAAGCACTTTGATATCTTTTATCGGAACCGCTCTAGGCATAATAGTGCTACAGAAGATTTTGAAACTAAGTGACTTGATTGTTGCTAACTTAGCATTTATTACAAATGTAGCAGATTACGTTATCAGAACCTTTGCTACAAAATCATGGCATATGTATATGGGTAAGTTAATTTTTATTAATAAAATTATTCCTACGCGTTATAATTAGAAATGAGATATTTGGAGGCACCTAAAGTTCATTTTTACTTAAACAAAAGGGTGCAAACATAAATGGAAGCGGCTATTTTAAATAATATAAGGTTCTTTTCCCGAAATGCCGGTTATCGTAAATAATTCAGTGATAACTTTACGTTCGACATTGTATATCCTGTGTAACAAAATGAAATGCTGCTCGTTAATATTTTAAATCAAAACAATAACAATTTATGTAAATAATCCGGGACTTTTCACTGATGCGCAGGCCTAATTAGTCAACCATCAACTTTGGGTTTATATGAGTACTTATAACATAATTATTTTATCTGCAAATAAATAATTCTAACGCTAATTTATAATTCTCTCAATAATACAGTTACTTCATACCTACAATAACAATAAAATATAAACATATATAAAACATCGACGGTGCATTATTAGTAGCAACGTGCTATGACTGTATTATGTGGCCATCGCAATACGACTACTAATAAAATAATTGTTGTTAAAAACCACGCATAAAATCAAAAGATATTAATATTATAAAGCTGACGAGTTTGTTTGTTTGGTTGAATGTATTACTAATCAGAAACAAACGGGTTCAAATTGAAGAATTTGAATTGTGTTGGAAAGTGCATTTATCGAAGAAGGCTACTGCTATATAACATCACGTTACGACCGATATGAGGGGAGCAGCGATTCACGGTAGTGAAATCACATTGAAGGATACCGTGGATGTTAGTCAGTACGAGTCTGACAGTCCCTCCCGCCCTGCCCGGGGTAGGAGGACTCATTTGATGATTTTACCACGATAAAAAAAAAAACACTAATTCGACTCGACATAGTTAGGTAAATGATGATTCACTCAACACTTAAATAATAAAAGCATTAGCTATCGTCATTCGCGACCAAAATAAAAATAGAGTGTAGGTAATGGTGACACAACAGAATATTATCAAATGCTTCAGTAAATCCATTGTTTTTTTGTCGCTACAGTCATAAGTTTACATATAAGTAGGTACCTACATAGATTCCAAAATGATTAACATCTAGCCAGTAGCTTTATGTATAATATGAGTAATTAGATGCATCTGGATAGATTAGAAACCAGTCCCAACATAATAGGAAGCAGATGATGATTACGATTAACTTCTCTCTAGAAAGGTGTTGACTGGAAAATCTAATTAGTCAAGTTCAGATAGATTATCAAAAGATATTTGACACGTATTTTTATTTACTTTATCCAAAATGACGAAAATATGTGACCTTTAAAACTGCCAAAACGTCACACACAACAAATTCTCGAATTTTGATGCGCAAATCTACATAAATGTACCTAAATATGCATTGATTTAGCAAAACATACATAATATCCATCATGTTTAAAAACACTAACCGTCACGATAGACTAATTAAATATCAACATCATGCATGACATATCTTTTGGTACCTACAGCCTTCGATTTTCCATTTCAGGAGCTTCCATTGGGTCGATGAGAGGTCTGTCTGCGCCTCTAATCCGATCATTTTTGACAAAAATACTACCAGTTGTGGACATAGCGAAGGTGTTTGCGTTGATGTCGGCGATCGAAGGCTTGTGCCCGCTGGTTGCACCGGTCATATACAACTCACTTTACCAAGTAACCGTAGCTGCATTCCCAGGATCAATTTATATGCTCAGCAGTGGAGTTACTGCTATTTGCGTCGTTAGTTTATCGTAAGTATACTTTTTTATGTTTTTTTTTTTTTAATTGTCTAGGACAGCGTTTCCCAACCTTTTTCAGCCACGGACCCCTAGGAAATCAAGCACAGTTTTCACGGACCCCCTTAATAAAATAAAGAGGGAAGAGTTACGGCCGGGTGTCCGCACGCACATTTAGTCCCGCTCACCGTACTTTGGCGCACGTTCGCCGTGCTGACTAAGCGTAGCGATTACGAAACATTAGCATTTATCCAGGTCCAGAGATGACACCGCGGACCCCCATACATATGTATACTTGCGGACCCCCCGGGGTCCGCGGACCACAGGTTGGGAAAAGGTTTAAATCGGCTGCTTTGTTTCTTTGGTCCTGGATTAAATACTCTAGTGGTAGCAGGAGCAGTCACAGAATCAGGGTTTGCGCCATTCCTTTGGATATTACAAGCATGCTGCTGTTATGATTAAATTTTAGAATGAATCGAAGGGTGTATATCCAATGACACGTTCAATGTAAGCCGCCATCAAAATATCACCTCAGCCTCAAATATATTTTTAAAATGTCACCATAAACACGTTCGTCGAGTCGTTTTTCACATACCTATCTTGCTAATTCACTTTTGTTTACGGCTTTAAGATAAAACAAAGACTGATATAGGTATAATTATACTAATGGAAACCTAAAACTTGAATTTATCTTTATTTTACTTCAATTTACCTGCAGTCGATTATACAGGGTGGACATTGATGCACATTGCACAAACTGTTACCTACCACGTGTTCACCACATCGACCTGACCATAATCCTTAAAAATGTCTCTATGAATAGATTATGTGTATCCCTTCCATCAATTAATATTTCCATCTTGAATTTTTCCTACTACTTTACTAGAGATACGATTCTGTAAAAGACCTACTAATTGCAACGTTTGTTTGTCGGTAGTTTATGTAAGGGGTAATCTACGGAACTAATGGTCCGATTCTAAAAAAATCTAAGTAGTAGGAAGCAAGATTATTAGAATAGAACATACAGGAAACATCCAATCAATATCTTATAAATAGGGAGACACAATGGGCGGTCTTATAGCTAAAAGCGATCTTTTCAGGACAACCTTAGGATTATTACCCTATAATTATTATTACCAAAGGCCAAAATAAAAAAAAACAATACAATACAAGTCTTCGATCATTTGTCATTAATAATCGATAGTGTAAAGTTCTTATATTACCCATGGTGGAAGGAGGAGATACCTTTACCTACCAGATGGCTGTTCTATCTGGTGGAATACTTTAATTGCGCGATAGCAGGATTTTGATTTTTAGCTCTTTTATTGCTCTATAGATGTCGCTATGTTATTTCTTAGACCTCACGTTACTCTGGCGCTCCTCGCGGCGAACTCATACACGATAGTCTTCATTATGTCCGCTGCACTCATATACTTAGGTATTCCTATATTTTATAAAATTAAAACCTTTTAATTAAACTAAACACACTACTAATCTTTAAGATTTCTTTACAAGACCGAGTTACGGATGGTTGCAACCATTCGCGCAATCATCCTGTAGTTTAAAAGGGCCTGGGTATACAGTTCTCGAAGTGTAATTGAGACCAGGTTACTTGTCCTTAAACAGAAAACTTGCAATACCAGTATCGTTTCCTTTTATTGCAAAGTTCTTTTAAAAATAAATCGTCCACGAGTTACCGAGTTGGATATTTTTACCGCATGCGCATGCGTTGTTTTAAATCCAACAAAAATACTAGTACTAATTTGATACGACTGACGTCATATGACTAGGTATTTTTATCTTTTTCTTTCTGTTTATTAATATTGTCTTTTAGTTTGAGTACCTACTTACTTTACACGACCTACTAAGTCTAATGTCCTATTTTTGTTCTATTGTCGTAGATAGACCTATAGGATAACTGATACATGTTTGCACTAACTGGACTGGTCCACTCAAAGTTATATAGTTTTTTCGTCAAAAGTCCATCTGAGACACCTGCATGGTTCTCGTATGACTTGACCAATTTCGGTTGTTTCTTTTCTGAGGACTCAGGAATGAAACATTGGTCTTATCTAGGTTTAGGTATACGTTTTTTTAAACCAACTAAAACAAGTTTTTAAGTAGGTACCACGATTTTATGAGCAACTATAGTTTTTGACCATTGCTATACCCTCGTTTGCGGAAGAATGCATCAATGCCTATCGGTTTTTATACGAAATTATTAGCTCCTAAACTTTAATTTAAATATATACCTATATTTATTTTCATTTGGACATTTTGAGGTGTCAAAAAAATGCATATTATTGATTCTTGGACCATCCTATGTATAAAATAAATAAGGAAGATTATACTAAAATTAATTTTCTTTTTTTTTTCAGATTCGTACAATATTACAGATGGAACGTAGCATCGCCGTATGAGCCCTTGGCTGCAGCGTAGTGCCTTTTTAATATATAAGCAGTTCTATGAAAGCTTTATTATGCATTCATGGTTGAAACTGGGACTTATAATCCGAAAGCTAAGGCTACAGGGTCGGATTAACCATCTCGGGCCCTCTATAATAAGATATAATATCGACTAGTAGTGTATATAATACCTAGCAACGTAAGGTAGTGCCTTCATACATAGTGCATTTGTAGTACTAAGTTCTTATACAGCGTGCTTTTATAACTAAACCAATTTTTTTTTGAACCTGGTGATTATAGGCAGTCACGTGCCGTCCAATCTAATTAGGGGCGAAGACAGATTATCAATATCAATTATTCAAAAAAAAGGGATATCAGCGGATCTAAATCGCCACTTAATCAACATTGCTAAAATTTCTTTATCAATTAGATTTTCTTGAGTAATTTAAAAAATTACTGAAAAAGAGAAATCCGCACTTCATAGAAAATACACTGTATGAGAAGACTGAATATATGAAATATATTCAATAGCTTGCTTTAAAAATCAAAACATTGGACTTTTATGTAGGTATGCGAAGTGTTAGATAACACAGATAATATGTAGATACATATACTACTGTACTTTGTTTATATTTTTTTACTTATCTAGGTTTACAAAAATGTGTTGACTATTTTTATCGAAGATTAATTCGCCGACAGCAAAATTGTGTTTTTGTCATTGTCAATTATCATAAAACGAAAAATGATGGTACGCTAAATCGATTTTTTGGCAATATAACTAAATAATAAAATACCAGACTGCCACCTTGTAAATTTTTGAATTTAAGGACATTGGATTTAAGTTTAAAATTTTACGACCTTCGAGTGTTCCATCACAATGAAAGAAACCAAAATGAAGTCAGAATCTGATCAAAGTTAAATGTTTTGAACAAAATAAATTTAGCCATATTTTATAAGTTTTCGATTAAAATGTAAACAAACCCTGTTCAGGCCAAAAATATTATAATAGAATAAGAGTAAAATTTACTAAGAATGCCAACCAAAATGGATTCAAATTAGAATTTACTTTAAAAGTAAGCATTTGCGGCTTAGACAATATTATGAATAATTTACATTTTCATCAGATACTTTTCGGACAGATCATTTCTTAGAATCAAAGTAATGTGATATGTAGTTTTTAAGATTTTTTGCAAACAGTACGGTTTATTTATAGAAATCAAATACTTATTTTAATCAAATAGAGCAAGGATAGTTTTATTCAGAATAATAGTGGTATTAGATTAATGAGTCAACAAAGTTACCAATGAATTAATTAGGTATGGGTATGTAGCCGAATTCAGAATTGAAGTAGAATCAGTTGAACTAAGTTTATCAAACTTAACCTTTTTTGTTAATTAAACTGCGGGGAATACACGTCGTAGGAACTCGTATTCAGCTGGTCTAAGAGGTTTTAGTATCAATTATACTCTATTGCTTGGGCAATAGACTAGAATACATATACTATTCTGTTCCGAATTTTGATTGCGATACAATTCGTAATAATTGACGACATGGTGCAGTGGCTGAGCGATCGACTGCTGCTGCGGGTTCGATCCACGCACGGAACAAATATTTGTTTTGTATGATGTACAAATAGTTGTTTCGGGTCTGGCTGTGTGTCTATCTTTGTAAACGTTCCTACCTACGAATACGATACAGGAAGAAATACCTAGTGGGGCAAAGTTTATAAAGAATAATAATCCTATGCTATTGCTTTATTTTATCGATTCTTTCTAAATTTCAACCAAATACCGAAAAAGGAAGATCCTCAATTAGTTTGACGAAAAACATAATTGGTACGGAGGTACAGTGAACAAAAGAGATCAGTAGCTAGACAGCAATTTTTAAACGGTTTTCGAATACGGTCGTTTTAATTTTCAATAAATCTGCGTATCAACCTTTTTGATTGTATGAAGCATATAGCCAAAAAGCACATTCATACAGCATGGGCTGGGTATAGCACACATGAAATCAGTTTTAAAACTTGTTGCCTGGATACTTATCCCTTTTGTTGACCGTACATAATGTAGGTACTTACCACACGCACAAGTTTCATTACAGTTTTACCTGTGGGGTTGGGCGTTGTGTTACCGACTGTGTATTGTTTTTTCATGCAAGAAGCTTGCACAGGCAGAACTATGGTGATCTTGTGCGTGTGGTACGCGAATTAGTTTTGTCTTGTCACAAAAATAATGAACTGAGATATAGCACAGATTACTAATATAGTAACAAATGTAAAAGTTAAGAATTTTACAGTGATGTTGGTAGTCATTTTTTTTACTACACCATACCCTAAATGTATTTTGTAGATATAGTTATGCACTAACTACAAGCCATTCATAGTACGTTTAAGTTGTGTAGTGCATGGTATCTCAGTGTGCAAAATTATTGTAATTTATTCTGAAAAGTGAGTCCATATGATTTTTTTTTAGATCGGGGCCATTCGTGCAATATTGTGAACTAGCAGCTTACAGATTTGATGTGCTGCCAACAACCTGGGGATCAAAAATGGCCACTTTAGCAGCGTTGCGAATATTAATGTGGCTAAAATTGATTTTATCAATTACCTACTATATTCTTTAAGAATATTTAATGTTTAATTCTATAGCCAATTTTTTTTACTAATTTTGTAACATGGTAATTGGTAAAGAATATGAAAATAGATAAATTACAATTTAGCCACATTACTAGTGACCATTTCAGAGGAGCTGCAATTTTTTGTAACAAAAAAGTATTTGCTATTTTCATGTGACTGTTTATGTGTTTTGTATGTGACTAACGTAATGAGGTGTATAGAGGAAATAAAACCAGTGCCTTATTATTGAATTTTCTTTTTTATTAATAACGTCTTATATCTAATGAGAAGTACTCCCCCTTGTACACAACGCGTGTGATAATCTAAATGAGGCAGAAAGTACGGGGTACAAAAATAATGGTCAGAAATTAAATTTCGTATCACTTTGCTGGATATCAAAATGGTTTCGTTTGAACTGAAATGGTTATTTTTTTTATGGCATTGAATGTATGAAAGAATGAACCTATTCTACTTACTTATAATAGTAATCATCACAGATTATAAATTTACCTCTCTAAGTATTAAGACCGGTCTTTGTACAGAAAATAAAGTTTTTAAGGCTTATTGCTTGCCTTACACACTTACAGTGTATTAAACAATGATTTCAAATTTTGTTTTCTTGCCTTTTTACACATAAACGAGATTCTCATTGTTAACTATTTCTTCAAATAAGTCCAAGTGCAATTTAAAACTTTTTAAAGTCATAAATCTCGAAATAACAAACTGAAAGATGTCTTATGAAATAGAACTATAAAATTGTAAACTATTTACTATAAAATTTAAAGTGAGCAACTTTATATTTATAACATCACAGAATTTCCAGTTACAGGGGTAATATTGTTCATAAATTTTGACTTGGTGACTACCTAAATTTAGGTATGGAAGCAATACACAAACAAAAACAAGTACTAAAAATATAAAAAAGTAATGAAAACAAACTTACGTAATACAAGAATAAAATGAAAAAAAAAGTCATAACATAGTACAACAAGATGAAAAATTTATGTGTTATTAGCAATGGAACTTATGCAAAATGTTATGTAAAATTACATACAATCAGGAACTTAAAATTAATCATACACTTAAAATACTTGTCAAGTAGTTTACAGTCTTATAATGAATGAGGATTGCTAAACTAAGAAGTATTAGGGCCGGCGCCCACTGAATTGTCCAAGGATGTTTCGATGATTCTCGACCTTATTTTAACTTTATTAACGCTGAAATTATTTTAACATATAACACGAAAGGTCGAAACTTTTCCCAAGATAACGGTAAGTGTCACGGCATGCCACAGTATGCATGGGTTACTTCAAGTTTTTAAAATAAGGTTGACAACTATGACCAGTCTCAGTCAGTGAGAAGGTAGAGCGAGCATTTGCTATGGTCACGACGTGAATACCGTATAGCAGCGTGCCGTGCCATGTCGTGAGTGGGCGCTGGGCCTTATTATTCTTAGCACTGGGAACAAATTCTGTTTACCCATGCATTTGGAACCGTAACGTAGTCGTCGCATAAGCACCACTGTCTATATACACGCATCACCAGTTGCACAAAAATAAAATCAACCAAATTTCACCGTGGGCAACTCGCGCACCGGCGAGGATAATATCAAGAAGTCTCTCAAGTAACTCTACCATTCTTCTTCAGGCTCCAGGCCTTGATCTGCTGTGGCAGAAGCATTGTTGAAGTCCTGGTGTGAAAAAAAAACGCTGTTACACACTTTAACAAACATCAAAATTGTGGCCAATACAAGTTCAACCACTAAAAGGTACATTTTTATGTCGACTACTTACTTCATCTCTCTTTGTTTTGCATGAACAATAAAGGAGGAGATTAAGAAACCATACTACTAATATATTAACGTCAATAAACCTAAATCTCATACAAAAGTTAATATTATAATTAAATTGAGTATAAAATCATATCTTACTCTTATATCACTGCCGCCATATTTGTTGCCCTTATATGAGGCAGTGCCACCTCCTTGCAGGAAGTCGGGAACAGGTTGATCTGCCTGCTTTAGGATCTTCGCTAAATCAGCTACAAGCCCCATGTCCTGTACAATGAGATAACGAGCGTTAAGTTAACCATTCGTGTCGCACGCCTCGCGATGTCTCTACGCGGCTTAAGAAAGACCAAATTCTTGAAAGCCGCGAAACACTCAGAACAGTTCTGAGTGAGCAAATAAAATGTTTGCCCGATAAATGAAAACATCAGAGCAAGCGAACGTGTTCGTTCAGCGTTGTTCGGCTGACCTCAGGGAACGAATGGTCGCACACTCAATCTTTCAATAAAAACGTAGCAACAGCAAACAAACACTTGAAAACGACAAACATTTGCTCTGATCGAAATGTTTGCTCGGCAGCTAATTGGAAACGCGGCTCTGGAAGGTATGAAGGTGATAGTGACTCACAAAACAACATAAAGTAATAAAATTTAAACAGTATTTCTACAGGAATATATAGATCTAGTCTACTTACTTGGTCCGCATCGAAGAAAGAAACGGCCTTTCCTCTGTTGCCCACACGACCGGTCCTTCCGATTCTGTGCACATACTCGTCTATACTCTTTGGCAGATCGTAGTTCACGACTATATCGACATTCTTTATATCTGTTCAACAAATAAATTACGTTAAGATTACGAACAATTTTATTTTTTCCTCTTTTAGTGTCTGGAAATGGAATAAAACTTCTATCTAATTACCTAGTCCTCTGGCAGCTACAGCGGTAGCCACAAGAATGCAATGTCGACCACTCTTGAAGTTGTCGAGGGCTTCCTCACGTTCGCGCTGCATACGGTCGCCGTGGATCGATGACGTCATCATCTGCTGCTCTGATAACATGGCAGCGATGAAGTCAGCGTTACGCTTCGTCTCCACAAACACCAACACGCGCTTACGATCTGGAATTTCAAGATAAATAATGTTTTAGTGGTCAGTTTGAGAATTGTGCTGTACAATAGGCAATGTGTGACTTTAAAAATCGCAATATTTCTTAGGTGGAGGAACTTTGGAACCGCATCAGCTAACGTTATTAAAGAGTTCAAATCTTTATTTTTCTGTCTTCAGTCTGTCCTTTGAGTTTCATGAACCAAATAAACACCTGTAAGATTTCACCTATAAGTTAGTAGTTGTGAAATATGTGTGTCTTACCATTCTCTTCAATTAATTTCTTCAGTGTTGTTTGCTTTTCATATTTGGTAACTTGGTGGAATATCTGTTCCACGTCTGTGCTCGCGCCGCCCACAATTCCGACGGCAACAAATAAGTAATTGTTCAGGAACCTGCCCGCTAGATGTTGGATGTCTTCAGGGAATGTTGCCGAAAACATTAGTGTTTGACGTTCTTGCTGAAGAAGAGAAAATAATCTTTCTCAATTATATTGTTGTTGAGATCATAATACGATATGTTCCCTTTACGTCGAGTCTGGAAGTCTATTGTTCTCCAAAGTATTGATATTTTACGCTTTCTATTACCTTTACGTCGAGTTTGGTGAAGTACAGTCAGGGATGTAAATTAAAAGCCAATGGCATAAAACATATTAAAACAAGTATAGGTGAAGATTAAAGTAACCTAACACGAAGGGGATGGCGGGGTCATTCAGACCCCGCCATCCCCTTCGAACCTAACCTGTCCGAGTCGGGGTGCCCACAAGTCCCGAGCTCACTTCGCTTGCTTTTGAGTCCCAAATTCTCTTAATAAAAATTCCAATCATGAAGGCAAACAATCAAAGTCCAGAGGAGTACCTTTTTTTGTGTAAAAATTGATTCTAAATAATGTGCATGTATACATTTCATTGGACGTGACTGTACTTCAAAAATATGATATAATTGAACTTGACATAAAGGTAATAAAAGCGTGGTTTATAAACTCGACATAAAGGGAATAGAAGCGGGACAGAAAACTAAGCTCGACATAGGGGTAATAGAAGCGAGACAAGGTTTTCGGCTCGACGTAACGGGACTCGACGTAAAGGGAACATACCCATAATACATACCTAGTTGCATAGATCGTATTTGTACCTATCAAATCTGATATCTTTGTTTTTTATTTCAAAATCGTTACCACACGGCATATAATTTTTTCATAACATATTTGCTATTGAAATTAAACAAACTTATTTTATAAGAGGCCACAATTTAAAAAACAATTCCAGATAACGTGCGTGTTGAGTGCTCTTATCAGCATCTTCAGATACTGATAGGACGTCAGTTCAGTCGAAGTGATTGATTTGTGAGTCAACGTGAAATGCGAGATATAGAAATTATCAAACTTACCAGTTTCACCATGGTAGGATGATCCATCATTTTCTCAACACTGGGAATGAAGCCCATGTCCAACATGCGGTCTGCCTCATCGAGGACCACAAATCGGATGCTGTCGAACGACACGCGGCTGCGGTCCACAAAGTCGTGCAGGCGGCCGGGCGTTGCCACCAGAATGTGACATCCTCTCTATAACATTCAATAGTAACATCTCAAATAATGAAAGAAGTTAGCCAAGTGTGCTGTATGCTTTAATTCAAGAAGAAACTTTAACCAAAGCATTGAAACATGACCTTTACATTGTGTTACAGTAACATTGATAATAATTGAGAATGCTTCCAAAGAGTATTGAAAGAAGATGATTAAAAGAAGAGCTCTCATATCAACCACAATTATTGAACGTAAGACTTATGACTGTTATTAGCTAGTGGGGAATAATATTCGGTTTTGGAAGCACATACTATTTTCTCTCACTAACATGGTGGTAAGTATTGCATGGACAATTTTTATGACACCATAATACATATCAAACCATGCCTCACTACACCAGTACAACACCAGTTACTCAAATAACTAATAATGCGATTGCATTGAGTTAGAGTGATTACTCTAACTGAAACAATAGTAAAAAAATGCTTTACCACAAACAGCACAACTGAAAAACAAATTACTAATAATTTATCAAAAGTAAAATGTTATAATACTGCTGACCATAATCTAAATAACTGATATTTCTTAGAAATAATAATGTCATAAACATTTTCTTTTATTGTATTGGTTAGAAAATGCCCAAACATTTGACATACTTACAGAAATATTGTCTCCTTGGTGGCGGACAGCTGTGCCTCCATATGCGACGGCAATCTTCAGAACGGAACCAAATGAAAACTTCCGTGCTTCATTGAATATTTGTAGTGTCAATTCACGAGTCGGAGCAACAATTATAACCTGAAAACACATACTTAGTATATGAAAAATACATTCAATATTACACATGGTAAAATTATTGTGAATAACAAATTATTTACTTGAGGTTGAGCACATCCGTTTCCACCAACAATGAGTTCTCGTGGATCTTGCAGTAGCGTGTTTATGATTGGCAGCAGGAATGCAGCCTGGAATTAAACAAACAATTTATTACTTTTACGTATTATTTTTACGAAGCAAGAAAAATGTAACGTTTAAATAAACCTATAACACAAAAACACGGAAAATTAACAATATTACTTATATGTATTTGAAAGTTACTTTCGAACCTGGACAAAGGACATGGAAGGATTGAAATGATAAAAAATAATTATTATTTAAATTGTTTACCGTTTTTCCGGATCCTGTTTGTGCGCAGCCCATGAGATCCCGCCCGCCCATAATGATTGGAATGGCATGTTTTTGAATAGGCGTCGGCTTCTTGTATCCAGCCTTCAATATGTTGTCCAGTACATACTTCCGTAGATTAGCAGTCTCGAAGCTATCAATTGCACGCGGTGGGTTTTCGCCACTGACCTATTAATTTTACACTTTTTAACATAGTACATACATTAGGTAAAGGTCAGTTAAAATAATATTCAATACTAGTTTGGCGCCTTTTGTTAAAGCAGCAAATTATGGTAATTACTACAGGTTCGACCTTGTAGTAGATCTTTATTTTACATATCGTTTTGTTTTTTTTATTTATATTAACTAGGGAATCTGCTTAAAAATTGAGATAAAAATAAAGTTAGTATAATCCTCGCCATATAAGTGTGGAATAAAGGTCATTGATCCTAATAACGCATCGTTAGAATTCCATTATACCGTCGTTCGAATTTCAAAATAAAATGTAAGGTCACGGTCGCCCCTTACCACGATTCGTTTATTTTGATCGTGTTACGACACTTTCTTTACATTTTTTCGAATGGTTTTTAAATATTGGAATACATTGGTACACGGGGGTCAACGAATTTTATTCCACACTTATATGGCGAGGACTATAGTAGACTACTCACTTTAACAGCAATACAGTCGAACTTATCAAAGTTGATGCCGGAGCTAATGGTGCTGCTGAAAATCTCTTGCTCATCTTCAGTAGGTGCGGGTGGCACGTACGTTACTGGAGGTTTCTTGGGTTCGCCATCCTCGCCTATCTCAACCGCGGGATCATCTCCGTTCGGGCTGTTGCCGCCGCCTCTTCCACCGCCCCGGCCTCCGCGCCCACGACCACGACCTCTCTCGCCACGATCCCGCCTATCATCGCCATCCCCTAATGGAACGAGTGTATCCAGCTGTAGTTAGTGGGGGAACTATCACACAAGCCTGAAAGCCCTTTACACTAGGGCCGCACTTACGGGAAATGAAGTTGATTTTAATGGAACATTCGAAGACTATTACCGCGAAATCAACAGGTAATGCTAGTGTGGCCCAGATACATACTATAAACTTCAATGCCTCATGATATCAAAGTCAAACTTCATTCTCGCACTTTGCCAATATCTTTGAAAAATCTGGAGGAGCACAAAAGCTAGTCAGTGTATATGGGGCGTGTACGACCTCGCATCTCATATTTTAGTGACCTCGAATAGGAATAAAATTTTCAACGCAATGTGATTTATGACGGGTTATCTATGGTGTAAAAAAACGCGGTCGGCCACGGCCTTGAGAAGTTGTTTTTATAATTTGAAACTAATATAATGAATATTGAACACTAAAATACAACAAAACATGATTTCTTTGTCAGTGATCACACGTCGCTGCATTTGTTCAATTGTCGCATTATTAGAATTGGAATGTTGGCGTGCTTTCAGTAAGTGCATAATCGTAGATGGCTGATTTCCGGTCGCAACAGTGATCGACATGCTAGTCATATTTTGCAGATGAAAAAAGTTTTGTTTCATTTCTTTATATATTATGTAGGTATAATGGCTTGAAATAAGAAAAAACAGGATATTCTATTCTACAAATATTGGATTTCCAGCAATGCTTAGTATTATTATCATGTATATTTTTTATTGCCCATCATCTTCCAGAGCTTATTTCTTGGAGATAGCTCTAGATAAGTTTTCTCCTATCAGTATTGCATACCTTTTGCATACATATTATAATTTGACAGAAAGTCCAACAAATATGGTTCATGGATTGTCTAAAAAAATTATATTGAAAGCAATGTCTTACCATTTTCATAATCTCGCGGTTCCCTGCCGGGTCCGCCGCCGCGGCCGCCTCTGCCCCCTCGGCCGCGACCACCCCCGCGGCCTCCGCGCCCACGTCGCTCTCCATACCCATTGCTGGCTTTATCATCATCGAATTCTAAAATACAACACACTTTGGTATCACTTGTTGCACAGTTAACAGTTTTAAGTGGTAACATAAACTAAGCCCATTGTGTTGTTCAAGTGTCTCATTCCTACACATGACACTTATAGACATTTAAGCAAAAAAACTGTTGGCTGTTAAAATCTTGGCACAATGGATACTTTATGAGTGGGAACAAAACTATGCTGACTGGGAGTTTCAAGTGTGTAACAAGTGTTTCTGTGAATAATTTATTACTAGGTGCTGTATTTTTTGGTCAGTGGGTCATCTTAGGTTTTCATGTCTGAAGATTTTGGGCTGAAACTACAACACAATAATAAGTAGTAAGACATCAGACCAACAGAGCTGCTTTTGTCTTTGTAACATGGTCATTTACATCCAAAACTAATTGCCATTGTCATCTCCACTACTTGTGTTTGGACTCAGATCTTTTAGACTTACATTAGCAAATCCAGTTGTCTATTGGTTTCAGATAATGATCGGGATCAAATTAAGAGTAAGATACACCATTACTTTTCTTTCAGTATTATGGTTCAAATGATCACAAGATTTAGGCCGGTATATCAGAATGTTTCTCAAAATTCAAGCATTACTTAAAATTAGTTTCAACCAGTCAAATGGCTTGAATCTACTTTTAAGTAATGTTTGAGTTATAAGTGGCATTCTGTAGTACGGGATCATGGACGGGTTAGTTAGTTTCTTAGTATTCAACTATTATACATAATTAATTATCCATAGCTAATCATGATATGCATGACATGTAAATAGGGAGATCATAAAGAATTTTATAAGATCTCACCATTATCATTAAATGATTGGAATCCTCTTCCTCTGGACAGACTGTGGCCTTCATCTACATTTGAATAGTTGTTGGACGGTACCCCCTGTAAAGAATGTACATCATACTTAGAATCATAGGCTATTCTGCTATTCTTATAAGAACAGCAAGCATGGTACAGGAAAATGGTCTTAGAATATAGTAACTTATAAGATCTTACCGCATCTCCTGCACAGTCATCCCATTCATCATCCATTTTTCTGTAACAAGAAAACCATATACATTTTTATGTTTAAATAAGTTAAAAACGTCTATTTTGTTGCGATCGAACTTTGTAGGATTATTCTCAAAGAAGTAGTAGTTTTTCAGCAAGTAGGTATTTTTTAATGTACCAAATCTGTCGGTACCCACATGCTAAATTCTACGAATTATTATTTGTTCGAGATATGAATCTAGCACATTGGTCATGATTGATTTGCTAAAGATATCAAGCAAACCCCTCAGTATTTTTTGGTATTGTCAAATCTCCAAGTAGGAAAAAACCTTTCTTCGAATATACCTAAATTCGTTGAAGTAGGTACTTTTTGAAAATAGATGAGTAGGTAACGCGCTACTTGAACGTCTAAAGTAGGAACCGATTCGATTTAATCCGGAAAGATACAAAATTAACACATAAAGTGCTGTTTACTGCTAAAAATCTATTAATAATTCAAATAAAAAAAAATGCTACAACCGGCACCGGCTTTTGTCAACCAATCACACGTGCATACAACAGTCCGATAAGAAAAGTTCTTATTTATTTCATAGAACATAGAAAATGAATCTTACCAGTGAAAAGCTTAATTTACGCCAATTACTTACTATTTATAGTGAACAATAAAATTTTACAACAGAATAGAACAAAGACAGCAGCCGCCAATAACGCAGTACGCCAGCAGCAATGGCGGAAGAGGACGAAAAGTTGCCATTTTCAGTTAAAGAATGAAAAAAGGTTTTCAATGTTGATAGAAATAAAAACAATAGTCTAATGGTACGAAAAACCTCGGGTTTAATCGTAGATGTAGAGTATGAACCATTCAGGGGGTTGGTTTCCGACCCCCACATTTGCCATAATCATTATGCCTGTCTGCCTAGTCTGTGGCTATAATTTTATTGACAGAATAGTGGAATAGGGTATTTTGTTGTTTAAATGAAAATCTCTTTAATCTGTCAGTAGTATTGAAAAAAGAATTGGCACGATTTTTGAAAATATTGACAATGATAAAATTCAAAACTCGGGACGTATTGCTTGTAAAATAATAGAGTCTGGCAAATGAAAGTAGTTCAAAGTAGACACTCGAATTATTTACAAACTTTTCATATGGCAACTTTTTTTAAATGTCAAACGGTGTTGTATTTCTTAAGGTGGAGCGACAGTAGTAGCCCGCGAAATTTAAATTTTCATGTATTTTATGCAATTTGCTTATCAGTGTCAAGTTATAACTTGATCAAAATATGATTCGCGACAATAACAAGTTTGGTTTTATATACAAGAATAATCAAAACAGTCGCTCCATTCACTCTCACAAATATTTGATCAAAATTAGTTAGATTTCGGATTTTTTACCAAATTTGAGCTAATCTTTGTGAGTGGGACTGGAGCGAATGTTTTGATCATTCTGATATGTAAAGTTATGCTTTTTATTGTCGCGAATCATATTTTGATCAAGTTATAACTTGACACTGTTAAGCAAATTGCAAAAAAAACATGAAAATTTAAATTTCGCGGGCTACGACTGAGCCTCCGCCTTAAGTAGTTTGATGCTTTAATACGAATTTCGTATTAAACCAAGTAAACTCCTTGTATTAAACTAATCATTTATGATTTAATAAAAAATCTTTTTAATTTCTTTAAAGGTTTTTATTTAATGTTGGAGATAGTGATTCCAGTGAGTCAGATGTATCTTTTAAAATGGAATTGCTTGATTCAGATTTTGGTTATGGAAATGAATAAGTTAAAATTATTATATTGTTGTTCTCTAATTCAGATAATACTACTAATTACTATTCTGCCCTACTAATATATAACCTATCGTACTCATATTTTAAAGTTTGTAAAACAAATAACTCCAAAGTATCAAGACAGTTTATTAATTATACGTCCTACAAATTTTAGGGTAGCTACGCTGAGATTTTTTAAATTTGCCGCGTGTTTTCAGTCTCTACTTCCGTTTGCCATACTCTACCAACCGGAACCGAGCGATGTTTTGTGATTCTTAAGCGCCGTATTCACGTTCCATCTGCTGTACGTCCCGCCAAGGCCATGCACGATGCACGACGCAAAAACACCGTGAATAGGCTTGACGTACGTCAATAATTATTATTAATTGTTTGCTGGATGTGCACGACCCATTTTTCATCCAGCGAGATCCAAAACCTCTTGCTATTTTTTTCCTGACTTCTGTTGCTGCTGATAACATTAAAAGAACTCCCATTTTTTGGCGTTTTGTTAAAACAGCTGGCATTTTAAATTAATAAAACGTTCTCTCTTTTAATTCGTCCGATATATTCTGCTCGCTGGATGCGCGCACGATAGTGTGTATGCTACATCCATCACAGCGACCTTGGGGTGACGTACAGCCGTGACAGATGGTGAATACGGCGCTTTAGAAGTTTTATAACTTTGTCAATTGTCAATTTTGTTATGAAAGAAAAGATACGAGTCAAATATTTAATGATAATTTATCTATCAAATGATTTGAATAAAATAGCTTATTGAGGAAGCTGCTGCAGGAATGACTTTTTCTGTTTTTTTTTGTTCCGACAGCTTTATGAACTTGGAGGGTTGTATTGGTGATTATAATTTTGGAACTAAATACGTCTTACAGCCGCGAATAATATTTTAATCGACATACAACCTAGCCATAGCCTGGCAATTTGCAGGCTAGTGCCTGCAAATTGCAATAAACGTAACAAAATTTAATTTCGTGGGCTGGTTGGAGCATTCACCTTACATTTTAGGAAGGTTCAATACGTGCAAGGCCCATACTATGAGTCTATACGTCAAAACTATCCTTTCGTAGTCTGTGGAAGTTAACTAGCGCATTACGGGAAAATAACAAGTCAATGACAATTTGACAAGTGTCCGAAAAAATACTACGCCGATTGAGGAATTTTTCTAACGTTATAAATAAACATCTTTTCATTTATGAATTTGGGTTATTTGAGGTTTATTTAATGTTATGCAAAATGTGTGAGTGATGAAAGTGATTTATGTAATAAAAGTAGTGTTAACGTAACGATGCATTTATCAAAGTGGATTTAAGTGTTATCTCAGTTGGCGTCCTCTTGTTTTTTATGGTTCAAGTTCACGATGGCAACAGTTGAAGAGACAGTTAAAGTGGCGGTGGTGACCGACCGTACACCTAATATAGTACGATGCTCCAGTACCATAACTGCGGAAGAGTTATGCATTATTTTGTGTAAAAAGTATAAAATTCCTCCTCTCACTCGGACTCTATTCGCGTTACGGGTCAAAGGCGCAGATTATTTTCTGAAAGATAACGCAAAAGTTTTGGCCAGTACTAGGGATTATGAACTCAGAATACGTTTCAAGGTAAAGTATAAGTTAATATTGTGTAAAAGATTCATATTCATGTGTTTAGCCTTGTTGACTCTACAAATATTGTGTTTGGATAGCTTTTCATTGATCAATAAAATAGCTGAAACAACAACTTTAAAACCTTGTTAGAAATTAAAGAACACATTTTTTTATAAATAATAATATAAAAAAATAAAATTATTAGTAAATATTAAAAAAAACTGTGCTATCTCTTTGAGTCAGTCCCAATTGCATAAAAATAAATTACCCAAAGGGATAATTATTGTGGTGTAAAAAATAGGTTAAAAAAACACAATTACCTTGACTGTCTCTGCAGCTAAAGACAACTAACTGCCAATAGTGAGTTGAAACTGATATATCCCCTGGACTGTAAAAAAGGAACATTAATAAAAATACAATAATAAAAATACTGATATCCAATATATCAGTATTTTCTAATAAATCAATAATTATAATCAAATGTTTCTTTGACTATAATTACACAGTATCAGTACATACCTATAATTATTGAGTAAATAATTAATAATAATAATGTTTTTATTCATAACCCTTATTACAAAGATGTTCTTATGCTATGGTGTACATGAGTATGGACTTAAAATACAAGATTGGGTTTTTAGCTACAGAATTTATAAAATAACTGTTGCTAGGGCTAACATTTGTCCAAAAATATAAGTACCCCTGACTCCGAAACTAGGCAGAGCCCGTGTCTTCCGAGCCAGTGGTTCCTTCTTTGTGGTCTTATTAGCCATTACAAAGGTAAAAGATGAAAAAAAAAACACAGTTATCAAAAACAAAAATAAGGATATTAATGAGCAAATCTTTACAAATAATCTGTGATAAAATAATAGTTATTTTATAATAATTATCAAAAAATATTACTAAAAAAGTACAAGATTCTCAGAAAAAAACAATAAAAAGAATCATGAAAATATAAGCAAATATCTATAAATTATTCAAATGAATAGTTTTATATTTATTTTAATCATTAAAAATCATTATAAAATCGTTTTGCAGTTCGACTTGCAGTTTTGTAGTGTGAGTTTTCCATGAAAATATGCAAAATTAATTAAATTGCATTTATTGACATTGATTCTGTTTTTTTGTTTGCTGTATGGGATGTAAAAAATTGATATAGCTCAAAATCTATAGATCCAGGTGACACCCCCTGATATAATTAAAAAAAAAAATGATTTAATAGTTTACATGCATTTATATGTCCCTCTCATTCTTAAATGAATTTTCTATGTAAATACATAATTGTCAAATTTAATTATGGCCAGTATAACTTTCTTACCCACTGCAAAAGCACATTCAGAATGGTAACATTATCTTATCAAGCAGCTATACTTTGACCCTATTCCTTGTTTATTTCCTTCAATAAACCTAGTTCTTTATGAAAAAGTATTTTCAAGTAAGAGGTTTCCCATTGTTTCTAAAACCTTATTTTTTCTTCGGAATTTTAAATACAACCTGTAAGGGCACTTCGGCCATAGTCAGTTATTTTGGTAACCCTCAATTTGTCAAATTTAGTATTTAGGAGTGTTGGTATTTTTTTTAATGTATCCATACTTTCTGGTTCCATTTGTATTTGTATTTGTGTGCAATTTTTGTCAAACTACTTGCCATTTGATCCCATAAAATTCCACTGAGTTTGGTTCAGTAGTTTTGGATAATTTGGACGATATTATTATTGGTCCTACAGATTCGTAAATGCCAGTTAGCATGTAAGAAAATTATATACCTATTATGCCAATTAGGATTATGTAGTAGGTAGTTGATTTCAAGTATTTTCCTCAAATATGATTTCTTCAACAGGTTCCAAGGTTAGAACTGCTAATAACTTTGGATGAGACTACTTATGACTACTACTTCCTTCAAGCGAGGAGTGATGTTTACGAGAATAGGATCCCAGAGATTAAGTACCCTGAGCACAAGAAAGAAATGCTTGGTCTTGGGATTGCTGACATGTAAGTTGAACTTAAAAAATACCTAATTATATTTCTGTTTTTTTTTCCGAATCAGGCATTTGACTGAAAAAAATCACTAATCACTTCGTTCAGTACCCCTAGCACGAGTTTTCACTATTTTACTTTACAGAGTTTTTCCAGTATTTACAGCGTTTCTTGTATGAAGATATGGAACAGCGCCTCTGGTGTGCGAAGAAGGAACCAATTTTTCCCTTGAAAATTGTCAATTTGAAGTCGTCAAAGTTCCAGTTTACTTTACGTCTCAAATACTGAAAACTCGTGCTGACGGTACTGATTCTCAAATATTATTTAACCCGTATTTTTTCTTTTGTTACGTAAACCAAAATTGACATAGATACGACACTGTCTAAATTGCCAATACGTCACAAGCAAGTGTAGTTTTCACTTGAATTTTGTTGCGTAATCTTCTATATATATAAAAATGAAACCCGTTTTCCGTTGTTACGACATAACATGAAAACGGCTTGACCGATTCGGATAATTATTTTTTTGTTGTGTTTGTAACCATCGGGACCGGGTTTTAGACCGGGTCCTCCACCCGTGCGAAGCCGGGACGGGCCGCTAGTATCTTTATAAATATGCATAAATTCAATATAAGAAAAAATACGAATCCATTATTTTCCTAAACTGTTTCTGACGGACTGATTAAATATGCAGTCAACATGGTTATTTCTTGAATAGCAAAGCAAAAGAGACAAGCAGTTTTTTTCCGCTGCTGGTAAAAGGCCTTCTCATTTCTTTACAAGAGCTCTTCTGGATCGCCAATTCGGTCCACTCATCGTAGTGTTCCCCGATCATCTCGTCACCTGTTGTGAAAATAATGTTGGCAGTTGGCTCAGCAGCTTCAGTGGTTAAGTGATGACTGTTGCGCTTCTTGTTGCGGGATTGTGTGTAGGTATCGTTCGTAAACGCAACCTCAATACAGGATAAATTCAAAATTAAAGAGAGAACGGCAAAAAAAAAGCATGAGAAAAAAACACGACTGTGATATTTCACAGTCGTGTTTTGCATGACGAACCTAATCGTACCTACCTACTTCGAAAAGAGCCAGTAAGAAACACTGTCGTCTCAGAATCGCAAGCATTCCAACATCATCGTCTTCCATTCAGAGTTTCTGAGTTCAATAAAATCCTTTTCGGACCAACATCGCTTCAAATCTGGCGAACCGCGACCAAATGCTAGCCTACTCGTGTAAAAAAAAACAAATAGTAGCACATGGTATCACACAGAGTAGTTGATCAGAGATCGGAATATGTAGATGTACAGTTTATTTGTCTAAAATTCAACCATAACATGTTAAAAAAAAACATGTATGATTTCGAAATGCAAAAATGAATCTGATATATTAATTTGGGGTCTAAAAGTAATTCCATTTACATACATAAATTATGTACCCTAGAAGTCCGTTCCGAAGCGTAGATCTCTATCGAGAAGGGGTAAGGCCACAAGTTTAGTAACCAAATATTTTTTATTAATTCAAAACCTTAATGATCGGTACATAAAACACTCATTTACACCAACACTAATTCTTTACTGATCTCTATACAATTAGGAACTTCGTATCACTTGTGTTCGCTTCGGTCAGTAAGTGTACATACCTAGATGGGGTAGTTAGTCTGCTGCAACTGCTGTATAACTAAGCTATCCTGTGGTGCCTTGAGCTATCTCGAATCGTAGAGCACCACAGAAACGTTGAGCACCACTTTTAATATATCTGTGTTGAACACATTCTAAAAAATTCCGATAATACGGCAGTATTTCCAAATATTACAGATACAAACTTTCTTAGAAGTTTAGGCAAATAAACTCATGACAATATAGGTACTCTACATTATAAAGTAGATCATAAATGGTCTAATAGGGATAATTAAATCTTATATTGACAGAACAATGGGCTATAACATCTAACTACCGTGTCTCCACTGTGAGACAATAATAGCCTTCTAGTTTATATCTACGCTATTAAGAAGGTGATCTCTTTAATTTACATATTTTAACGTATTATTTTCCTTAACACATGTCTCGAGGCTTATCATACAGAAAAAACAGGCAAAGTGCACGCACAGTGTAGAGTTCCGTAATCGAGAGGCACGATACAGATACTCAAGCACATTTTAATGATTGTATGATCGCACGAATCATCCATTCCTAAAAATTTAGACTCTAAATTTTAGAGGGAAATTTCATTACAACATTTTTAGGTAGTTTTCAGGGTTTTGTTTTTATATATCAATGTTTTCAGGTATTTTTTCTTCGGTTACATGTTTTGGGAGTGCCACCCCCAAACTACACCTTTGTTTAAATTATTTAACCTGTTAAAGAAAATTTAAGTTTATAGCTTAAAATAATATATTATGGAAGTCATTTCCTTGAGGTTTATTTTTCTTGTCTATTCAGTGTAAGAGTATCCTAGTGCTGGGCTAAGTAGCCTCATTCCTCGATTCAAATCTCTGTCTGTAGGTATACTGATCTCTGGCCAAGTACGTCCCGTAAACAAGAAATAATAACTTAAAGTAAATCTTCATAAAAGCTGTCGGACATCTGTAGTTGTTTATCAAGAACTAAGATTTTGTGTCGTGTGACATAAACAAAACGTCTACGCAAAACAAATATCTTCATTAATGCTAAACAAATGTTTATTTCAATTTGGCAATCGAAGTCGCGACCCCGAAACACGGAACGTGGTTATTTCCCTGCAAAGCTATATTGTGTTACTGACGATGATGGTACTGTGGTCTCCTTCATAAATCTCCACTCTTGAGTTATCCAGGGTTTGTAAAATGTTTATGATCAGCCTATTGCAGTCAACTGCTGGACATGGACTTCTTCAATCGCACGCCATTTCACTCGACCACTGGCTACTCTCATCCAACTGTTAAAGGTCGTCGCTGCACCTTGCTTGAGGGTCCGACCCTAGGTTTGCCGATTCGCGGTTTTCACTCGAGAATACGTCTACCCCAACGGTCATCGCCCCTACGAGTAATACGGTCGGTCCATTGCATTGCCCTTTCAGCTTGCTTATTCACTGTCTGATAAAAATGTTAATTTACATTAGAATTAGGATGTCTTGTCCTGGTCGCGGGACTGTCTTATCATGTAACCGTGACCCTGGAACGTAAAGGGTTATTGATGGGTCAACGTGTTTTTAGTCAGTACTAGTCTGAAAGTTCCTTCCGCTCCACCCAGGGTGGGAAGACTCGTTAGATGATTTTACCAACATGTTAAAAAAGGGTATTGTCCCCGCCTTCCGTTTCCATAAAGCCCCTATACCTACACGCCAAAGACACAGACCTCGATAAAAACGATAAAAAGGTCCGTCTTTTGACATTGCGTGTGTGTCTTCCCCATCTGTACTGACACTGTCTTCTACACACATAGTCCGTTTTCAGCGTATCGAATTGTTACGCATAAATTAACAATGTGTTTTTTTTGTGGTTAGCATGTTATATCATGTATTCTTTCATTTAGCTGAATACTCAATATGCTGAGTTCCACTGACTGGTCACGAAGACACATAGAGGATAATACCTAAGCATTTTATAAGGCAAAAAGTCTGTCTCAGGAGCGGCTTCGAGATGTTAAAAAAATACCGGTCTGTAAAGTCGGGGCAGACAGAATGGAGCTTTTATGTATTGGCAATTGAAAAATTATGACGTTTGTTGTCGCCTTTATAAACCAATTATTGGGTATGAAATGGGATGTGCTCAACTACCATTCAATTTGTTTCCTTCGTTGAATAAAAAGCGGATCTCGATTTGATTGATATTAATTTATCGACAATAAATGTGGTCCAAACTGTAAATGGAATTTGTGAATAAAATAAACTGTGGGATTTAAAAGAGCAGAGATGCAAAATAACTTCTCTCGTTGGTTTGAGTATTAATGGATACTTTATATTCTCATCTTGGATTTCCAAATCCAAATTTAGATTTTTGTGTGATATATTGCGAGTACTTGCATGTTTTTAATTCAGGACACGCGCTACAGCCGAGGAAAAATTGTCGGTAAACGATGTTGTGAGGGATTACAAAAAATATATACCGAAAGTGATTGTTAGAAGACACGGTCACGTAGCGAAGAAGCATGCTCACGATCAACTACCGAAACTTTGCTCCGTTGGCCATAATGTCAAGTAAGTATACCTTGTAGATTGGAATATAATTTACCTGCGGTTGCCTTAATTTTTCTGAGCTGCTTTTATGTATACTTACCTAAAAACAAAGCAAACGCATTTTTGATTGTACCACTGGTTAAAATAAATTCAGAAAGTTATGAAATGTATTAATACTTTCTGAAAATAAGAGACGTAATAAAAACATCATGGATCTCTCAAAAAGGCGACCTTGTGCAGTCGTCAGGTTTAGAGTAAATCCTGTTACTGAAAGTTTCAGTCCGTATTTTGCAGTATATATATTTTTTTAGTTCCAAGTGCATGTATACCTAACTACCTTCAATCTTTAAAGAACAAAAAACAAGGAATAATAATACTACTGGTTTATCGACGCGTGGTGGCAACTTTTTGTTGTAAAATACCATGTAGCGTGGAAACGGCCGCTTAGTAAAACCTGGTATTACAATTTCAGCTACATAAAGAACTTATACCTACAACAAATGTATATACTGGCGCCAAATTACTTGGCGGAGGAGTATGACAACGTTCTGTGGCAGAACGGCAGCGATGTGACGCCGGTGACGGTTATGGTCGCGCCATTTCATCCCCACCAGCCTGGTATTAGAATCTATAATTCTGTGAAAAGAGAAGTAAGTAAAAAAATATAATTACACCTTCCAACTATTTTAGGGTCGAATTCCGGTCTAGGGTACAGCTGAAAAGATAGAGAGACTGTCGCCGCTTGGTAAGACTGGTTGTCAAGCTGACCTGTAGCCGGACATGGATCTGGATTTCAGGCTAACGAGCAAGTAACTGTCGTAGTCGCACTAATCTAAATACTGGCATGCAATACTTCAAAATCTTGAATTCGTAAATGCTGCCAGTAATTCGTCAGGGTATCTGAAGTTGAGTTGACCCATTGAGGTTCCCAAATGCGGGAACTGACTAGGTCTTGCGGTCTCAGTTTGATAAATAATCATTATTTGACAGGCCTGTTTGGTCTAGTGGTTAGTGACCCTGACTGCTATGCCGGGGGTCGTGGGTTCGATTCCTACCCAGGACAAATGTTTGTGTGATGAGCATGATCTTTTGTTCTGTATCTGGGTGTAAATTATCTATAATATGTATGTATTTAGAAATATATAAGTATGTTTATCAGTTGTCTATAGTCTGAGTCAAATAAGAAAGAATTAAAAGTCATTGACCCGACTTGTACCAAAAAGTCCACAAAACTTAATTTTGAGATCGCTCGTCATACAAAACTGTCGCTAATACTGCATCGTTCGAGTTTCATAATACCAAACACTTATCCCAACGGAAATAAGTAAGAAATACGTAAATTTGAAGAATAATTGTGGTATTTTTTTAAGTTTCAAAAATACACATTCAAACAATGAAATATGTAATTGCTATTGTTTATGGATTTCAAAAATCATTTTCTTGGTGTATATTTATTTTTCAAAATTACTTATGTTTTCAACTTATATTTCAATAACAGAACATGCAATAATTGGATTTATTTATCTAGCTTTAACTCATATTCTTACAAGTATACAATAAACTTAAATAACCGAATTTTAAAGTTCATACCAAAAAAATCGATTTTTTGGGTTATGCCCTCATACTCGGCGCTGAGTGTGACGTCAGAGCGAGTCAGGGGCGCATTACCTGTTCGCCATTTTGTAATTATGTACCTAATGCGTCCTTCGTCTCGAGTGTCATTTCAAATAAGGTTTGCGCATTGGATTGACTGAGCGTATTCCATACTCGGAAAGTTTTCAACCATTTTTTATTATTATCTAACTGTTTAAAGGGTTTAATTAAGTACTACATTTTTAGGTACCTTTCGAAATAAATACGATTGAATATGGTTTTGGCCAAAAGGTTTGTAACTCATGCCCAGTGAATACGTCAAGGACGCCCCGTACCGCGATACGTTTGTTTTGATCGTGTTAGCGACACTTCCTTTACATTTTTTGTATCGTTTTGAAGTATTGGAAAACATTGGTACACGGGTGTCAACGACTTTTAATTCTTTCTTATTTGACTCAGACTATAGTACCCATAACACAAGCTCTGCTTAGCTTGGGACTAGATGGTGTTGTGTGATAGTTGTGGGACATTATTATTATTCACCTTACTGAACAACCTAAATGTCTATCATGGTGTTTGATTTGGAAAATTTGACAGATTGGGGTAGGTTCAAGTGCTGGCGATTCAGTATGCTCTTATGATTCATATATAATTTAATGTAAAACACTTTAATAATCACACAATGACGTTTCAGTGGGTTCACTTGTGCAAAATAGAAGAATTAATTTATATAACAAGGAATGGAGAAAACTCGTTAGAAATATCACGAAGAGGAACTCCATTGTTCTTTAAGTTTAAATCAGAGGAGCATTTATCATCATTTATATCACTTTGTGATGGATACTACAGGTTTGCATGTTGTTTTATTTTACTGCAGTTTCTTGTAATACGACATTCATTTGTATTTTTGGTAAAAGTAGTTCCAAAAGTTTTGTTGCTGTTTTTTCGTTAACTTCTGAAAGAATTGCAAAAAAAAATGAAACCTACTTGCAAATATTGTACTTGTAAAAAGTTTCTATACATTAGATCCTTTACTTGGTAATGTAAACCTACTTGTCAAATCCCTTTGTGATGTCCGTTATATTAATGTAACTTCAAGCAAATAACATTGTTATTATTATGTGAAACAGATTAATGGTTAAATGGACATTTAACCTGTCCAAAGACGACGAAACACCGTCGCTAAAAGAACTACAAAGAATAAAATGCCACGGCCCCGTCGGGTAAGTACGCTAGTAAAAAGGGGTACATATTTAATTTAATTGGTACGGAGAATTTTGTTAAAAGAAACTTTTAACTTCGCAGGGGCGCATTCTCGTATCGAAAGTTGGAAGAAAAACGTGCTAAGAAACATGGCTGTTATATATTACGGCAGTGTCAGGATGATTACAATGTTTATTATCTGGACGTATGTACTAAAAACAGGTATTTATATTTGGTGTTTGTTAACTTTTTAATCGACTGCGGCAAATGTAAAGGTTTTTGTATGCCAAACTACTTTTTGAAGGATCCACCTTCATAATTACGTACATTTTTATAAAATTCAACGCACACTTTATAGGTACTAAAGGCCGGCCACATCTCACAATCAATGGACAGAAGATGTTCAAAAACCGGACATGCTCATACTAAAGTTCATCTCAATCCGTTTAAGATTCAGACTAGACTGTCTTTTTTTATCGTATTAAAATCATCAAATGAGTCCTCCCACCCAGGGTAGGGTGGAAGGGACTGTGAGACTTGTACTGACTAAATTCCACGGTGTCCTTTATTAACCCTCTACGTTCCAGGGTCACGGTAATGATATATAAGTCCCACGACATGACTAGACTGTCTTCTTAGGCAATAATAACGAAAAATAATCGAAATAAAATATAACTTCCCAGTGTATCTGTGCCTAGAAATTTTTCACACATACTTTATCTTTTGCTTTATTGCAGTTGATCAATGTTTTTTTTTTCACCACCCATGCAAGCTATTTTTATTCGCAAATTATAATGCATTTTGTTTTTACAGTACGACAGAAACTTACAGAATAGAGTTTAAGGGTCATTGTTATGTGGTCAACAATGAGGAGTATTACAGCATCGAGAGATTAGTTGGATGTCATCAGAACCCAGAAGGCAGGATATTTTTAAATGAATGCATACCGCCTTCAGAATATGGTGAGTAATTTCTCCTTATATGGCTCATATCATAGAAATAAGTCTCCTCGCCAATTGATTTACTACTTTTTATTATATAGGTATGGTAAGTTTCAGAGAAAAGCTAACCCCCTTTGAAAAAAAGATAGAAATGGTTTCTTTCTTTTTTGGTACTAAAGGGGGTTATTGTCTGGTAGATATCTACTATTTATAAAAAAAGACAGTCCCGCGACCCCGGCAGGCTGGCTCTCTAAGGCAATTTAAAGCCCTGTCAGATTGCTGACAGCTCTGTGAGGCGCGCGTGGATAACGATGCGCCGTCGACCCGGGCAAGGTCCATGAATGGACGGCAAGTACATTTTACTCCCCGTCTGAATGCATGCGTCTCTTTTCCGATGCCTAACTAATCTTAAAGTTTTGCTTAAAGGCTGTGTCACACCCTAGTCAAAAAGTGATCGTAAGACCGTATCTCAGGACTTCCTACTTCACACACTTTTCTCTATTTAGGACTGTGCCTGTGAACGATAAAGATTTCATTATCTTTTGTAGACAAATCCCAATTGCTGCTATGTGGCGAGCCAGTGAAAAGAGGAGTTCGTATCGATCAGGCAGAATTGCAGGATATACTTAAAGATAACCGGAGCCCCCGATGCCTGCCCAATAAGGATATACTCCTTTATACGGGTATGTTAATGTTATAATTATTAACACCCTCGTTTTAACTTACACTTTTGTCACTTGCAAGTCGATAATGAGTATTTACGCGATGTTTATGATAATCGATTGAAATATGGTTCATTTCACTGCAATTTATGTGAATTGTAACTGAAATGCTTTTCCTATTATGAACTTATCAATTACTGTCTTAATTAATCGAGCTATCTTACTGTTTTTTTATCAGCGTGCGAAATACGTTAACGACTTCCTTATAGGTGTAATTGAAATAACTTGGAAGATCTGTACAGGACACTTTGGTCATCATTAAAAACAAGTTTTACTATAGGACCCCCCCAGAACACAATTAACTGTTGACAAAATGAATTAAAGGGACTAAGATAAAAGAGTTTTTTTTCATGGATAAGAATTACTTAAAGACCTCAATATATCTAAACTAGGAACTATTTAAAAAAATATAAAAATAGCCAATAGTTGTCGGCCATTAGAAACCTAGAGTCTTTTCACAATTGTGTCACTATTTTAATTCGTTGGAATAAGGTTTCAGATTGTTTGACAATTGACAATCTTTATGTTTAATTCGTTAAGGTTCGGAGAAGACTGGCTCAGAAAATATAACTGCGACGTACAAAGCGTTGTGGAGGCTCGACGAAACTAAGAAGTTGTTGGTCGCGTTCAAGACGTTACAGAGGGAGAAAGCTAATGACCATTTAAAGGTATGATAGTTTATATATCATTATGATACTCATTACCCATTACCCAGCATCAGCTAGTGATACAATCCCATTTTTTATAATTTCCTAATTGTACATTTTTTATTCAAAAAGAAAAACGTTGCCTCACCCTAGGAATTTCTCCTGTACCGTGGGTGCATTTACAAACATAGAAACACATATACAAAAACACCTAGACCCGGAACAACTACTTGCAGTTCATAAAAATATTTATTCCGTGCGGGGATCGAATCCGCGACACACATACACAGCGCAGCAGTCCAATTTCTCAGCCGCTGCGCCAAACGTGCCGTCACTCAGCCACTGCGCCAAAAATGAACATTCTTCTTCTAAATCTTTTATACACTGATTGAAGTTGGTTGATGTGTTCGCTTTCAAGCGTGATGTAATTATTATCTTTGCCTTTAATTAGGAATTCGTGGAGCTAGCTAGCAAATGGGCGTGTGTGCAGTCCAGCTCGATGGTCCGGTTGTACGGTGTGACACTGAGCTCGCCTACCGCACTGGTGCTCGAGTACTTGCCGTACGGACCCTTCGATGACTATCTCAGGTAACGTGGACTAACTAGACTAGTAAAAGGTTTTGGATTGTAAAATATAATGAGATTGAGCTACAGTCCAGCCACAAGGCATTATAAATGAGAAGAAAGGGTAAGGAACATTGGGTAAGATGACTTCATGGAAACTTTTTGTACCATTTCAATTACCTACCTAGATTCAAGGACCCTTATAGGCATTCGTTTTAAGATTTTCTTGACAACTTTTCTGTTGGATTCACAGAGAGAACGAAGAACGAATAAAACCTCTGCACCTGAAAAAAATAGCAGCGGGATTAGCTCGCGCTCTATGGGACCTGTCGGAAGCAGGTGTAGTGCACGGGTACATCCGCTGCCGCCGCCTGCTGCTGGCCGCGCACGACGGAGACCGCATCGTCGTCAAACTGTCCGGGCCCACGCTGCGGCACTACACGCACCAAGAGTGAGTAACTGACATGGTGGAGACACTAACGCTGCTTTCGCATTTGGGCGACGGTCGCGCGACAAACGCTGCTTATGCGCGGCTGTTCATATGAAATGTGAAGGAATGTGCTTCTGTCGCACTACTGTCGCCCTGTTAACGTCCTAATGCGAAAGCGGCCTAAGGGCTCCTGTACACGATGCCGCTGCCGCACCGATACCGCTCTGCCATCGCGCCTCTATGCTCTGTATACCTTCGTGACCGCGACGCCAACGCGTCCAATTGTACCGCCAACGCACCGTCAACGCTTTGCCACCGCTCCGCCGCAAAATTAAAGACCAGCGAATGGTAGGAGCTAGCGAGCATAGTTCTGAAAAATAAATCGTTATATTATTATTATGGAATATTTTCGGTCAGACATTAGTTGACAAGTAAAATATTAAAATCTAATTTGTATTCTTGGCTAAAGTAGTTTCTTTAATTTTCAGCGTCCACTGGATGCCGGTGGAATTCTTCTCAGACATGAGCTTGGCAAAGCGGTCAGTGATGGGCGACATCTGGGCGTTTGCGACCACGCTGTGGGAAGTGTTCTCCTACGGACAGTCGCCTACTGAGACCAATCCAGTTCTAACTGCCAGGGTAAGTTGACTGATAATAAAATTAAGAGAGTTGCCACATGATTCGTTGACATGTGCGTCGGACAAGGAAGCAGGGAGACGTATTATTATGTATTTTTTTGGCTCAGCCCAATATACTTTCGTTGGCTAATATTTATCTTATCTATTTATTTATTTATCTTATTAAAATTCCCTTTCAGAGTTACGAGATGGGCGACCGTCTCCTCCGCCCCGTGCGCTGCCCGGGCGAGGTGTGGGCGCTCATGCGTCAGTGCTGGCAGCCCGACCCGCTGCGGCCGCAGGAGATCATGAGGGACATGAACCACATGCTACACAGAGGTACAGCACCACACTCAACATGACTTGAGGCGCCTTTGTTATTGCTCTTATGAATAGTAAGCGCGATTGTGGAGAGTGAGGCTGTGGGTTACGGTTCAGGTTTGCGGTTAAAACGCGCTTATCGATCTCCAGCCGGCTAACTTGAAGTTGAAATCCTCTGGACTAGTCCAGCCATTTCATGAGAGAATATGCTGCGTGGGAGTGTCCGCACGCAGGACATTCTGAGCTAATAGTTGTCCGATGCACGCGAATGTACACATCATTGTATTTTCAAATTCAAGTACTTAAGTTGTTTTAAATAAAAAATAACGGGCTTTTCTGAATTGTCAAAATAAAGTACGTACAGTCCAGTAACGAAGCATCGCAGCAAAACAAAAAGTACTGTAGTTGCCCTTTCTTAAGCGTATATCCCTCTGGCGAAGCAAGAGAATATCCATACAAACTTTATTTGCCTCTGATTGTAATGTTTGTTTTTTTTCAGAATACGTACCAATCCACGAATACGAAGAACCAAAGATATCCCTAGAACATATGGAACACGCGGAGACTGTATCAAGTAAGTTTTAAACTAAATTCTTACATCGTGCAAATAGAGTTCAAATTTCGTATTTCTTGATGAATTTATTTCATGTATCAATTTTTGTCGCAGGCGACAGGTTTATTCCGAGTGAGCTCAGTGATGCTGGCAGCAATAAGTCGTTAATATCAGACAGTAGCGTACTCTCCATGAACGGAACTATGTCTGATCAATATGACAACCCGGTAAGTATCTAACTTTACTAACCGTTTTCAGAGTCTGAGTTTACATTTCTTTCTGGGCCACCTTAACATCTTAATTTTTGTCTGTGCTAGATACAGGCGAAAAAAAAAACCGTAAAAAAACAGGATCTCTATCACTGTGCTTTATGTATTACGCACGCTTTTGGATGCCTTTTTTATTCATACACAAAACGCCAGCACATCAAACTACCCAATCTGTCAACAACAACCTACGGCAATCTGTGTTTACTAAATACATTTTCAACTTTATCACGACTAAAGAACTTTCATATACAATAGGAATCATTTTATATTAATTTGGCAGTGTGAAACCTGTGAGGTAGTTTGATGTAGTTTATTTCAGTGTACTAAAATATAATATCTATACATATAATAAAATAGTAGGAAAGTCAAAACTGTACATTGAATATTTTTTTTAAAGAATACTTGGGATGTGATCTACAATCGATACCGAAGCCAAAAATATAGTTTTTTAGAATTTTTGTCTGTTTATCTGTTTGTCTGTTTGTCTGTATGTATGTCCGGGATAAACTCAAAAAGTACTGGACGGATTTGAATGATTCTTTTTTTGTTGTATAGGTATTAAATCTGGTCAAAACATAGGCTATAAATTATTCTAGAATTTCGAACACCTGGCGCAGAACCGCAACAGACCAACTAAACTATAAGAGATACAAAAATGGTGCGATAGCAAAAAGTGTTCCACGTGATGAGCATTTTCTCATGAGAGAATAAAATTGAAGATCTGGAACACCTGATGTGGAACTCCAAGAGCCCAGCTACACTATAACATGTACAGGAATGACGTCTAAGCAAAGTTGTTCAGCCTGATGAGCACTCTCTGTTGACGTATAAAAATTGAGGATCTGGAACACTTAATGTGGAACTCCAAGAGCCCAGCTACACTATGACATGTACAGGAATGACGTCTAAGCAAAGTTGTTCAGCCTGATGAGCACTCTCTGTTGACGTATAAAAATTGAAGATCTGGAACACCTAATGTGGAACTCCAAGAGCCATGATTTTTTTCAACTGGGCGTGGATGGCTATCTTCGAAACTATGAGGAATATCGAAAAATGTTGAAGACTCCTTTCAACAATTCTGGGAAGTAATCATATACGGCAAACTTAAGAAAAACGTATAATTGAAAAAAAACTGATCAATCTTCAAGGCGAGGACTGTATTCGAAACTTAAGTTAACCTTTTCTTATTTGAAATCATGCTTATTTTAGTTCAACTCAACGCCCAGTTGAAAAATTCAACCTGTATAGGAATGACGTCTTAGAAAGAGCTGTTCAGCCTAATGAGCATTATCTATTGATGTATTAAAATATAAGATTTGGAACACCTGATGTGGAAATCAAAGCTATCACTAATTTCACGGACTGATTTTCGTTGACGATTAATATATTAATACAATTTTTATTCTACTGGCCAAACTCCCATGAATTTTTTACCCGGGCTCTTGAAGTTGGGTATCAGACTTTTCAGATCTTCGATTTTGCCAACCCCATTGTCGCTGGCATAAGCAACAAGATCCGCGTACGAAGTCGCGGGCAGAAGCTAGTCAATTATAAAAAACAAGCTTTATTTAGAAAAAGCATTGCCATTCTAAAATACATATTTACCAACACAATATACCACAGTTCGCAGACAACAAAAGTTCAAACTCGTTGGAGAGCATGAACGGTCTGCCGTACGCGCTGCAGCGGTCGCTGCGCTCGCGCACCAGCAGCGCGCTGGGCGGCGCGGCGCGGGCGCTCGACGACGAGCTCGACGACGAGTCCACGCCCGCGCCACGGCTCATGGAGTCCATCGTCAGCCAGGGGAAGACCTACCTCGTAACACTTACTAAGAAGATTGGCAGCGTAAGTGCTTTTCATTTTTTTTCTTGGTCAAAAACATTCTTCCATTTCTTACATATTATTGTGAAATCGTGCGTCCTTCTTCCCAATTCAGGCACATCCTGCCCGATCCCATTTGAATTGCACTGGTGTGCTTGTCTTCGGAACCACTGCTTATTATATTGGTTTGAAGAATCAACTGGCTGATTGACAAATGTCATACGGACCGTAGACACACAATTTACATAGTTAAATGTGTGCGGGTAGTCTATAGAAGAAATGACTATGTAACTCCATGAATAGGACATTTTTACAAATAAAAATCTGAACATCTACAGGGTAACTACGGTCACGTATTCAAAGGATGGATGGAGCGCGACAACCAAGAATCTCAGCGAAGAGAAGTGGCCGTCAAGAAATTAACGAGACAAGCCTCCGAGAGGAACGGTACTCTCTATGAAGACTTCAAGAACGAGTTGGAGATTATGAAGGTGAGGTTTTTGATATTAATCTTTATACCATTCCCCCTCGAAAAAGCTACTTTTACGCACGGAAAACAGTGCGTAAAAGTAGTCTTTTACGCACTGTTTTGGTGTTTGAATTTAGAACACTTTAGTACATTCGACCTCGACCGCGATGCTGGACAACCCCCTTGCTAATATGAAAATTACCCTTAATTCAAACCATTGCTCCGATTTTAACGTCAGCTTGTTGGCGCAGTGACCGAGCGATTGGACTACTTCGCACCCACGTGTGTGTGGAGCAGACTTAGGTATTAAAAAAAACTTTATTTTGTTTCGTTGAATATCTTTTATCGCTCAAATCTTTCTTTTTCTCGTAGTCATGGTATAAAGTATCGTTTGCAACTCTTGAATAAAACGGATTTAAATCGAGGGCCTGAATCACTCGCGTCGCTCAGGATTTAAATACTTGAATCACTCGCTTCGCTCGTGATTCAATCATCATGAATCACTCCCTACGGTCGTGATTCAGTCATTAAAATCCTTCGCTTGCTCTTGATTCATATAATGGCCCTCGCTTTAAATCCGCTCTTTATTCAATCGTTGCAAAATATACTATTTTAGTAGGTAATTATCACAAACAGGAACTTTATTTTGGTTAGTTCATAATTTGCCCGACTTAAAGTCTAATGCGCAAGACAGCCCTGATAATTTGGTAAAATTAGTGTTATAAAGCTTTAAAGCGAGTTTTTTATCAGTATTTAAACAAACTACACATTTGTTAAACACAATTTTTTTTACTTATTCGTTTAATATACATTTTTACCGGAAAGGCATGGTCCCATTTAAAGGTGTAAAAAAAAAGGATAAAATAGGTTGTATTATGAAATATGAGACAGCTGCCAATATTTTTGCGATATTTCACATGGATAAAGTTGATCAGTTCAATGGTTTGGGCGTTTTGAAAGTTCACATTAGCAGAATCATAAAATACATTGCAATTATTTGGGAAAAAGATATTTTAATAAATATTGTAACACCTCTTCATTTCCACGTAGTCGCTACAACACATCAACATAGTGGAGATCCTCGGCTACTCGTGGGATCACGGCTCCGACGTGCTGATCGTGATGGAGTACCTGGAGGAGGGCTCTCTCAACTACTACCTCAAGTTCCAGGGAGACAAGCTCAGGATCTCTCACCTGCTCAAGTACGCCAGGGATATCGCTACGGTCAGTTTGTGATTCGTTAATTTGCTATCAAAACTGCACATGGGTCGATATCTAAACACCGAATATTAGGGCCAGTGGCCGCCTATAGTTCAGTTGAGTTGAGTTGCTTGATATATTCGTTTAAAAAATCAATCTGTAGATATAGATTAAAGGTACAACTCATCAATTTAGACTTGAAGCCATATTACACCACCCATTATGGGAGGCCTTATTCGATAAATTTACTATGTCACAAAAATGACATATTGCAAGAAATACTTTAAACAGGTGTTAATCCTGTAAACGTTTTATAGCAGTTTCAATTGTAACTAAACTTGAACTGATCTAGATTGGATGATCAACGTAAAGGAGAATGTTAAGGCTTCATAGAAAAAAAAGCCCAGGCTCCGGCAGAAACGAGTTGCCAAATTTTATATGTATGCCAGTAAGGATCACGACCAAACCCGGTTATTATTTTATTACACTACACTATTGTTATTTTAAGATACATCTCGTTTCTGTCGGAGCCTGAGTTTTTTTTGAGCACCCTCCTTATACATTTAACAAAAATGGTATCAAATGATAAATAACACGTGAAATGTGAAGGTATACTTCATATCGGATCTTATTATTTACACTTTTTAATTCATAGAAAACAGGCCTGTTATTTTACTGTAACAATTCTTATTTCCCGCAGGGAATGGACCACGTGTCAGCTAAGAACATGGTGCACCGCGACCTGGCGACGCGGAACATTCTAGTCGTGAATAAGTACCACGTGAAGATATCAGACTTCGGCCTCGCGAGGATCATTCCCAAAGAGGAGAGCGCCTATAGACTTAAGACTGAACGATTGTTGCCGATTAATTGGTGAGTTGTAAGCCTGTAATTTTGTATTTTTTAGGGTTTTCATTTCTAAAAGTTAAAACGAGACTCCACTTTCTGTCCGTATGTCTGTCATTAGGCCGTATATCAAGGACTGTGATAGCACGACAGTTGAAATTGTCACAGATGTTTTGCTTTCTTAAAAAACTTTACCCCATACCACGAATTTATCCTGTGTCGTGGGTGGGTTTACAAACATAAAACAGACATACACAAATACCCAGACCCGGAACAACTACCAACAGGTAGTCTGTTTCTTTCAGCTGAGTAAAATGTTGTTGTGATGTCAGGTACGCTCCGGAGTCAGCGGTGGAGCCGTGGCACTTCTCCACCAAGAGCGACGTGTGGTCGTACGGAGTGACTGCCTGGGAGATCTTCACGCGCGCGCGGCAGGAGGTGCCCAAGTTCAACCCGGAGCGGCCCAGGGAGCGGGCTTCTTGGTGAGCCACATTTACATACATAACATCATTCTCCTGCCCTTATTCTTCTTTATTTGTTGTCGGCGCAACACGTATTCTCCTTCCACACTAACGCTGACCTCATACGTAAGTTTTTCGTATTCGATTTCGAATTCGTTTTCCGTATTCTATGTGGCGCACACATTCCTATATTTTCCAAATGGAAAAAATCTAACGTTCGTCACGGAATTTCGAATTGGAATTTCTTATTAGGAAAACGTGTTTGGAAAAAGTGTGTATGCGGCCAGCCTAACTACGTACTACGTTCTAGTCAGATATTCATTCATTGTGTATGATATTCGATTACAAATCACTAGCTTTTCTTGGGTTTCATATGCTTGTAAGCATTACACGCTATGCATAACAATATGCATTGCGATTGTAAAATTGAATATTTTATTATATTTCTCTAACAACAGAGTAGATATTTACACGGAACAATTTCATCGCTATTTTTTTTTGCAATATTGATAATGAGGCGTTTTTAGGATTGCTAAAAATTTTGAATTCAATGAAATATCTCTATTACAGCTTTCAAATACCAGAAGGCTGTCCCTCGGAGATATTCAGGCACCTGATGAAAGACTGCTGGAACCTCGACCCAAACCTACGACCCAAGTTCATCGACCTCGTACACATGTGCAAACGATTCATGGACGAGTACAAATAGGACATTTTATTTTTCATTCCTTTCTTCGGTTATGCTTAGAAGATTGTGTGTTTATTGATGTCAAGGCTGATATATCACACACATCTCTATGTTTTAATGTTGTTCGAAAATTTGTGATTTATCGAAGGAAATGTGCAACCAATCACAATAATACGAGAGAAAAGAAAACTTATTTTTAAAAGTAGATGTTTGTAAGTAGTAATGATTTATGTGTGCATCGCTCTGGTTCAATTTAGTATCGAATCTATTATTTTGGATGTTTATATCGTTGCTAACTTAGTGAGCCTATATCACGCATTAAGTTTGTTATATTTGTGCTATAGTTGCACAAACGGTACTAGCTAATCAATCGTTTATGTGTTTTTGTGGTTCCTCGAAGCATTTGCCTTAGCTCCGTATATTTTATAGTTATTTGTAAATATTTATACACACGTTATTCAGTTTATACACTATCAGAATGTATCTCATTGTGGAATCTATTAATTTGTGTTTTTCAATGCAATCATACATATATGAATGGGCAATTGTCTTGTCAATCTGTCTTTTTACATTACTGTTTTTGTCTCAGTGTTTGTATATTTCATTTATCTTGACTATGAATTTGTATACTTGAATTTTGACGTTAATACTTGCCGTGTATAATTGATGAGTCAATTTTAGTGTAAGCAAAGTTATATTGTGTAAGCAATCAGTGTATTAGTTTCGCTAGTCTAACCATTCTAGAGCTTGAACTGGCACGAACGTTATTGGAATGTAGTCAATTTGTGTGCATTTTGTTGAATGAGTTTAGAACAACGAATAATTACAGTTACAGGTAGTAAATATTGCACATCGAACGTTGGAAAAAGATAGTGTTAGTTTCGGCGTCGTACGAAGCAGTAAACAACAAAAAAACGGCGGATACGATTTGGTTGTTAGTAGCTTGCTTTTACAAACAGCATTTAAGTAGTGTGCGAAAGTATTAACGCTCTACGAAACCGAACTACCCGATTATCTCTTTCCAAAGGTCGATGTGCAATATTTATCGCTGGTACCTTACGTAACACATGACATACGCAGACGTCGTGCAGAATGGTCGCGTAGAACGATTCACTAAAAAACCAAAGATGATATTAAAATATGAACATAAAATCTAGAGAACAATTTATTTTTAAGAATTATATATTGTGTACATTTTTATTAGTTTTACGCCTTTTTAGTAAGTTTTGCAATTCACTGTTGTGACAATTAAACCTAGTTATAATTTCAGTTAAGCACAAAATATATGATTGGGTAAAGAAAACTTACATTTATAATTATTTTAGAAATTTATTATTGTTTAAATATGACTGGGAAATATTTTATAAAGTTGTTTTTAATTATTATTTTGCTTCGCAAAATAATGCGACGATGAGGAATTGGATTGTGATTACATAGACTGACAAAGGAGTATCGGTGCTAAAGGATGAAAATAGGCCTTAAATATTATTGAGTACGTCCACGAGGTGGTTAAGATCTAAAGTAGTAAAAAATCTAGTTCCTGCCGAACTACTAGCGTTTAGTGCGATGAAAAGTGAGGTTATTGTGTACATAATTTTTTGTAATCAAGAAATAAGTCTAAAGTTATTTTAAACTGGATTTTTATTTTTTATTTTATGTAGTTAGTTTTTGTTTAACTTAACGAAGAAGCCAGAAATTGCGTAAAATGACCTGTTCCTTATATTTTGACGATTTGTTTATACACATTTTTATTTTTTCTAGATTTCTTGGTAGTTCTGTTAGTAAAAGTTTATAATCATGAGCATTGTCAACTGAAGGCATTAGTTAGCAAAAACTAAACTTTTACTTTATACATAAGAGAACCTATATAAAAAAATCAGCTCAACTATCTAATCAGAATCGGATATGAATAAATCAATAAATTATATGAATATTGTTATAAACCAATTTAATCAGTAAAATTCATGTCATGTAGTGGAGTAGAAGAGAAATAGGCAGTTATTATTTTTGACCGAATTTCATTGAGGATTATTGCATTTTGATCGACATATTGGTATCCATTTTGGGGCAGAACACTCCTTAAATAAACTACGGCAATCTTTTTATAGCCATTTTAGTAAAAATACTTATGGTCCTTTATTTACTCCAATACATAATTGTGCTTTGGCTAACGTCATTGAATTGCCAACACCCTTTAATATTAACATGCTTAAAACAGTACAAGAATCGTGTGTTTAATTATAAAATTAATATTTCCGATAAACTTAGATTGCTTCACTTATTATATCGTGACAACCCATCGAATAGCACAAGAGATTAATAATTATGCTATTTGTCAAATTAAAACTACAAACTACACTTCAGTGTTTGAAAGAGATACAGCTATAGAGGACGTGCTCCATTTCGGTCCCGCACTGCCTGATCTGCCAATTTGTTTTTATTGTACTGATTAAGCAAACTCTTCTCTAATAATTATTGGAACAAAATCGTAACCGCTCGCAGCTAAAGGCAATTTTATGAAACATTTTGTTTCTTTTTTTATGATTTTTGATCAATGATTAATTATCATTTTGCGTAACGCCAAACACAACTCTTCATTTATCTACTTTGCCTGCCCTTTCATATAAAACGAGTAAAGTTACTTCGATAAGTAAAATAAAAAAAAAACGGTTTTTGAGGCTGAACTGTCCATTTTTTAAAGTGCAAATCCAATTTTAGTTCCATTTTTTAGAAGTCAATTGGAAAAAGCAATAAAGCTCAGTATAAATATAGGCTCAACCCGCGTGATGCGAGACGAAATTCGATCGCGCCGATTCTGCTTACTAACTTGTTAAAGCTGTTTTTAAGTTACGTGTGCGTGCGATAAGCGGTGCGGGCGCAAATATTACTGTTCGTACGACTTGGTCTAAGCGGTGTGTGGCGCGGCGGCGGACCGATGTCTTGCAACGTATCCACAGTTGTCGGCAGCTTCCGAATTCTCCCGCACAGTTGTCCGTACCGCTCTGGAGGCCTACCATAACGTCTTAAAGCGTGAGTAGTTAGGCTGTGGGAAAGAGACAGCTGTACAAGTCGTCTAGCGCCATCTCGTTCCCTGAGCGTAACCACCACGCTTGGTAGCACGTCATGGTAGTCCAACTGTTTTTTGACTTCGCACTCATTCGCTTGTACTTTTATTTCCGTTTCGCTGTGAACGGCGACTCATGGCGTGTTTCAAACATTTGATCTTACTGCTCGCCGTTCCGCGTTTAACCACCGCTCACAGCGGCAAGCTCTTGAAAGGGCCTTGTAGTATTACTTTTAATGTTACGCGCCATGGCTACAAGCATTAGCTATAGACTTTTTCAAACTGGCAGGATTAGTTGTGTGTTTTTAAATCCGTGAAAACCACAGACGTACGAAATTACGTCCTGTATCCCGCGGGATTCACCTCAACTTTAACGGACCTTAATTTGTTCATCACATTGTCAATTGATAAAGTCCTTATTTGGTCCGTATTTCATCACATTGTCCTCATAAAGTCCTTATGTTTGTATTTTGTGTATATTTAAACTGTAAGTACTAGATCGTAGTAGTTTTCGACTATATAAACGGCAGAGATAGTAAATGAAAAAAACAAAAAGGTTTAAAAAAGTGACGCCAACGACAAATCTTTAGCACGATAATAATAATTATTATTTTGGATAATTAATAGGGTAGTTACCTTCACCGACTATCAATTGATATGCCTACCGCGGTTCTTGAATAGATTTTTATGGCAATAGCTAGCTGTGTCGTTTTTCAACTGGGTTACGATTTTCGCGTCAAAGTCAATTTGATAGTTAATTTATGTATTTTTTGTACTAAATATTCCTAAGCGTTTTCAAAAACAAAATGGCGGATGCAATCATTATTTCATAATTACGTCTTTTTGGGTTACATTTAACGTTTTCAGGGTTTTTATTTTGATGAATCTTTGAATTACTGGTTTAATTGTGGCAATGGCAACTACCCCATTAATTAATTCATTTAAGAAAATGCTGTCTTTTACCATACTCTCTAGAAAGAGAGGCAAACAATTATTTACAAGAGTCTATGGAACTAATTGTTTTCCTCTCTTTTTAAGAACTATATGGTTATTTTTATTCAAGGGTTTATTAAAGCAAACACGCATAGCTTGCTTCGAATGTTGATGTAAATATTAGTTACATTGTATAAATTAAGTAAATTTTGTTTTATTATAATTTAAGACACGATATGTTGCTGTTTCGCATAGTCATAGCAATAAGTTATGAGACTGTTTAAAACAAGTCAGCAATATAGTTTAAATAATGTGTAAATCTTTGAATTTATATTTAACTAGCGGCCCGTCCCGGCTTCGCACTGGTGGAAGTCCTCTTAAACCCGGTCCCGATGGTTACAAACACAACAAATAAAGAATTATCTGATTCGGTCCAGCCGTTTTCGAGTTATGAGCAACACATTTTGCGATATATTTGTATATTGTAGAACATAACTAGCTGTGCTCCGCGGTTTCGCACCGTTTTTCTTTTTACTGGGTTCCTTCAAATGAAATACCTAAAACACTTCTCCTGTAGTTACGAGCATTAAAATCTAAACTCTAAACAGAATTCAAACACAATTTTTACGTGAAATGCTGATTTCCACCTTGATATAAGACCTATTTCATATTATGCTTTCAATATGGTAGGAGAAGATATAATTGCTCGTGACTGTACACGGTTACAATAATTCAAAACAGTAAGTTGACATTTTATTAGTTTATATGAATTGAAAAGTCCTTAGGTATGGGATCATAACCAGTGGTCTCTGTTGTTTTTGCCTATCCCCAAAAATACGTACGTTATGTATGTGTGTAATATCTATGACTATTTCATTTGCCAAGCCAGTTAGATTGAAATTGTATGCAAGAATTCAACAATGCAATGCAGTACATTCGATGCAAAGTTGTGTTTCCTGATATAATTCGAATACAAAGGTGTCATGCGTCATGTTAATTAAGACCATGTTTCAAAAGAATGTGTAATTTCTTTATGAAATTTGATTGTTCAAAGTCATAACGTAAGAACATGTTTTTTCAGAGATGCCGCTAACAGTGGGCAATTTGGCAATGGAGAGTTAACACAAATTGATGGAGGGATGAGCAGTGGTGGTCCAGTGGTATCGGCCCCGACTAACAGTTGTAGGTGGTGGGTTCGAAGACAGCCTGGCGCATTACACCGTGTAATTTATTTCATAACTAGCTTCTGCCCGCGACTTCGTACGCGGATCCTATTGCTTTATGCCAGCGACAGGGGATCGTCAAAATCAAAGATCTGAAAATTCTGACACCCAACTCCAAGAGTCCGAGTAAAAAAATATAATGGGAAACTGGCCAGTAGAGAACAATTTTTGTTAATATTTATTCATCGCTAAAGCGGTGGTGGCCCAGTGGTATCGGTCCCGACTTACGAGTTGTAGGTGGTGGGTTCGAAGTATGAGCAATGCAGGTCTACCTAAGTAATTTTTAATGTGTACTTTTAAGCCAAGATTAACTTCAATGAAAAATCATTCATTAGAATCTGTAAAAAAAATAAGACAGCGAACGCACGATGGTGAAAATAATAGTACAGCCAGCGTCGGAAGTTACTGACCACATTCAGATTTTCAAAATCGCTGTACACCGTTTTATTACGTATTAATATACAGCGATTTTGAAAATCTGAATGTGGTCAGCAACTTCTGATGCTGACTGTACCTAGTGGTACTCGTATCTAGGAATTCTAAATACAGTACTTACTAAACTCCGTGAAAAAACTGTAATTCAACTATAATTCTTGGACACGGGACCATCGACGTAATTCTGAGACTATCCCGGATTTCCCGGGCATCTGGTAACCCTGTACCGGAGAAATGTATTGGTTACCCGAACTTCTCGTATACTTAATCTGCGATCCTCTTCAGTTGTGCAACCCTTTTGGTTAATATTTCTCCGTTCGCTCTGCAGCCTCACTCTGCTTCTGTTTAAAACATTTTAAAATCATCAAAGTAGTCCGGCACCCAGGGCAGGGCGGGAGGGACTGTCAGACTCGTACTAACTAAAATCCACAGTGTCCTTCAATAGCCCTTTACGTACCGGGGTCACGGTAAGTCGTGAGTTCCGCGACCCCTGCAGGCTTTGGCCCTCTAAAGGGGGCCACGTCATTTTTAACCGACTTCAAAAAAAGGGGGAGGTTCTCAATTCGGTCGGTATGTTTTTTTTTTAGTCCGATTAGTGTGATTCTTTTTTTGTTCGATGCAGGATACTTGCAGTTTGGTCCCATAAAAATTTCATCAAATTTGGTTCAGTACTTTTTATTTTGTGAGCATTTTTATTAATTTCGCCTACTTGGATGACATGATGATCTTTACTTTTTGCGTGTTTGTTACGCGATTACTTCGCCAATTGTAGACCGATTTTCAAAATTCTTTTTTTGTTGTACTAGGGGTCGTTCACCTTAGGGAATACTGCAAGTTTCATTGAACTCTGTTCAGCAGTTTTTGAGATAGGGACTTTTATTGGAATTTTATTTTATGTACACAACATGGGCGATGTTAATACCGGTGCTACGGATTACAAAATTCTAGTGTACATGGAAGAAAATGATGTATTTGCCAAGAATTTGGGTTGAATATTTAAACTAAGAAGAGTAAAATAAAAAACTTTTTTCAAAAAAAAATTAACCGCCTTCAAAAACAACCACAAAAAAGGGTAAAATAACCTACAAAATAACTTTTCTTTCGGAAGTCGGTGGCAAAAAGACAACAAAATAATAAAACAAAGCCATTTTGTTGACACTCTTAGAGGATCGGGTGGAACACAACGCGCCGTCGACCCGGGCCGGGCATGGTCCATGGTCGGACAACGTGTCGCCCATTACTCGCCGCCCGCATGCTGCGCCTACGGTAGCCAGAGACCTTTTGCCGAAGGCTGTCGCCTTGGGCGTCTACTAACGCGGCCGGGGTAGCGGACGCCTTCGCGAGCATGACTGCTACGCAGAAGGAGGCGACCGCTTCCCATTCCGTCTCGCCCGGCAACATGGCCTCCACCAATGCCGGGCGCGAGAGGTCTATACCTATCGCCGTCGTGAGGACACGGCGGTACTCTGCCAAGTGGGTAAATCCTGCACCGTATGCTCCACCGTGTCCTCCGGCGATACTCGTAGTGGTGACACCCAGGCGTTTCTTCCTTCCTCATCCGACACAGGTAGGTACCTCCCGAAACTTCCGTGTCCGGTGAGGACCTGCGTCATGCGGTATGTCAGGACGCCGTGATGCCTATCCAGCCACTCCTCAAAGAGGGGCCTTTCCGCCGCGATTGCGGCGTGCCAGGACCTTGGTTGCGAGAGTCGCTCCCTCCATACTGCCCTGAGCCACGAGTCCCATAAGCTCTGTAATTTGTAATTTAATAATTTAATCTGTAACGATGTCGATTAAGTCGAACTACTTATATACATACAAGTTCCGGACAATTTGACCGGACCAAATTGAATGAAATTTTTTTTTTTTGTTGTGTTGAATATTGTGTGAACTAAGTTTCAATGTAAGAAAGTCTAAAATAATCATCGGATTGATCGAAAAACCCTGCAAAGCCGTGTAAAGCCGGGGCAGGCCGCTAGTAATAATTAAAACTAAGTGAGTGCGGGAGTAATTTAATCAACGTAACAGACGGCAGTTCTTTCTCTTGACATTTTTAATCTAGTACTTGTTCCTTGTCGCCTTGTCTCTAATGATGTAAAGCGCCGTATTCACGTTCCATCTTGCTGTACGTCCCGCCAAGGTCATACACGATGCACGAAGCAAAAACACCGTGATTATGACGTACGTCAAGCCTATTCACGTTGTTTTTGCGTCGTGCATCGTGCATGACGTACAGCCGTGACAGATGGTGAATACGGCGCTTTACTTTGAATAATGCTATTAAACATATTTTTTTCTTAAATAAAATAAAAAGTATCGTTCCAACCGTTATAAAAACTATTATGGGACAATTTTGTGCAACGTCTATTGGCACATGGACAAATTCACCGCCCAAATCTTTCTTTTTTTTCCCCATAAAATCCACACAACGTGAAACTCAAAATTTTCATTGAGACATTTTCTGGTAGGCACACAGTTACACACAATATCTTACTTTCAATTAATTTCACATTATTCAGCACACCTACAAAATAAATTAAAGTTTCAGCAATTTATTCAAATTAACGCGGCACTGTTAGCGGTACGTCTAATTTTAGATACAGCGTAGGCAAGTACTTATGTACGTAATGGCCAAGAGATTAAAATATTTATTAGACAATCCTTTTCCATTAATTATTTAGAGCTCTTTAAAGTAGGTACCTACCTCGAAAGGAATGTATAGACTAATCACTTAGAATTATTTCTTTCACACCTAGGTTTCCTCAGCACTTAACAGGGTGGTGAGACCAGGGCTGGACCCCAAAGCAAAGTGGGCAACTACCTAGGGGCTCTGTTATGACAACGGGCCCTCTGCACGCACCAAGTGAGTATCCTAAGTCAATCACAATATACATATAACTGCCACATCAAAATCGGTATTGCACACGTGTGCTCAAACCGCTAACGGTTGCCCTGAAAAAGAAAGGCATTTTCTAGGGGCCATGACAGGGTTAATCCGGCCCTGAGTAAGACCTGTGAATTCAAAAGAGAAAAACATATAATTAAAATAAAATTACATATTAGTAAATTAAATGTGTCTAGGTATGCTATTTCTTTATCTGGAGCCAATACTAGATGTCTATTCAAGTCATCTCGTCATTAAAAAAAAAAAAATGTCGTTTAATTTACCTTAGTAGGCAGGTTTGTACTGTTCAATGGACAGAATATTTTTATGTGAAATATCTAGAATGCTCAATCCTTAATATAGGTACTTCTTTAGGATTGGATTGCGCATTCTAGCTAGCTTGGACATCACATCCATTCCTAGAAACTGATATCAACATACTTAGATGGGAAAATACATACAAATCTGGACTTCTTACTAACTATAGTCGACGACAATTTTGATAAAGCCTCTACGGATACTCCATGAAACGTATTTTATCCATTCAATGACAGAACAATGACATAATCGAACTGTTTATCCGAGGGCACTGACCTCGGTCACAAATTGATATTTAAAAATCCATTACTCTTCTGTTCTGTCCACATCTATTGGGATAGCAGCCACAGATAGTCCTTAGCAACCGATCGAAACGTTGCCTGCCGCTCCTGTTTATGATGAAAAAAAGTTAAAGGTCACAAGCGTTGACGTGAAGTTCCATTTTTATTCTGGGTTTGAATAAAAATGGAACTTCAAAGTAGCAGTCACGGAGTATGGATTTATGCATGGTTGATGGTAGCAAACCGCGCTGTGCCCGCGTGGTGGATTACACTCCACTCCATAACTTAGAGAGGAGGCCTAGTGTCCCAGCTGTGGGAACATTATAGGCTGATAATGATGTAAGAGGTACTATGGGCTCATACTCTATTACAAAGAATTTTAACATAAATTGACATTGCGGGGGTTATTTTTTTGCTGCAATTCAAAATTGTAACAAACGCCAATTCACAAATGTAGCTTACCATCAATAGTGCACATGTCTGCCGTGATACATGACTACAGCAGCATGGTCTGACGTCGGACCTGTCGGAGTCACGTTGCATCGTCATCAATGCCACTTCACACGCTACACCGAGCCACTGACGGCCACTATTGATTGATGGAGCGGCCCCGGCCGCACGGCATCCGCTTCGGACCTATTAATCCTGTCGTAAGCTGTTAGAGATTTTCTAACATATTGGCACATTGTAGACAAATGTTTGTTTGGTGTGTGAAACAGAATATGTACTGTTTACAGGTGCGATGGACGGGGCATTATTTACTTTGAGTTTGTAGTTAAATGCTGGGTGAATTGATGTGTGGAATGACAAGAATGGATAAAGTTAGATATGAGTATAAAGAGAACTTTGAAAGCGGCTGAACAGATGAAATGAAATCGTTTCAAGTCCTGGTATGGACATGTGATGACGACGGATGACAATCATGTGACTAAGAGAGTGATGGGTATGAATGATGATGGATGGAGAGGAAAGCCAAAGAAAAGGTGGATGGATGCGTGAGGAATGAAATGTTTGCAAAAGGAGTAAGTCATATGATGCTTTGACGTCTCATAGGGAAAAATGGAAGAAGAAAACGTGTTGCGCCAACTCTAAGAAGAATGGGAGGGCAGGAAGACGATGATGAGTTAAAAGCAGGGTGTATATTGTGACGCAATTAAGTAGGTAGTTAGGTACTTCGTCGTGCTAAGTCTGTGTTGTCACATAGCACGGTACCCAATAATTAATGGCGATGTCTCAAGTGAGCCCTGACATCTTCAAAGGAGTTTAGTGCCCTGAGGTCGCACTAGATGGGTCCTGTACGTCATGCGTAGCAAGCAGTTCACACAGTTCATAAGCTAAGGCAAACGTTAGTCTCCGCCCCGGTCTAAGATAAAGACATTTATTCCACTTGTTTTGAAACTTGTTATACTTATAAATTGAAAAATATAGTGGGGATGGGATAGAATATTTTCTATGCCATAATGTTGTCAATATCCCCTGTATATTTTATTTAAAAGAAATGTAGGTCGGAACCAGGAAAATAGAAAATAAGTATTCCCTCAATTTCCCACGCCACCACCCGCCCATACACTTCTCGTTTTGTTAGTTCTGATTTCCTTTTTTTTTGTACTTACGTATTTCCGTCGCATCGGTATATTTAGTTTTTTTTTATGTTTTGATATCATAAGTTGCTATATTATTAGTTTGCGTCGCGTTTGCGTTTTTTGCCTCACACTAGGAATTTCCCCTGTTTCGTGGGTGCGTTTACAAACATATAAACCCGAAACAACTAGGTACTTGTAGATCATACAAATATTTGCACCGTGCGGGAATCGTACCCGCGACATGCAGCGCAGCAGTCCGATCGCTCAGCCACTGCGCTAACCGTGCCGTCTCATTAATCCTTATTAGCGACAGTATCCAATGGTGTGACAATACGTGTGTTATTTTTTCCAAAATCAACAGCAACAGGTTCGTTTCCTGGCTAGGAATATTGATATTGCAAAATTCCTATATTGTACAAATAGTTTTCATCAAAATCGGCTTCGAGACCCTTTTGACCACTTTTCGATACTGCTCGTAGTTTTGGATATAGCCATCCACGCCGTTGGATTTACCCTGCATATTGCAACATATACATTTACGAATGATCGAAATTCGAAAGCCTGTGGTTTGTAGTACCTATCTAGGAAATAGAAGACAATTTGATTTGGCTCTCTCTCCGAAAACCTGCTACGTAACAGTTCGAGTACCACTGGTATTTAATCAGTTTGTAGTGTGAGTGAAGAACCGAAAAGTACGGAGCGCAACGCGCACGAGCCTGATACAGTTTGTAACAATTACAAGTTTTAGTCACTTTTAGAAAAATGTTGTAGTACCATGCTGATTGCTGCGATAGGGATCAATTGAATTTTTATCTTATTTTTCTTTATATCTTTTTCTGTAATTTTGTTTTATAAGTCAGTTATTGTTTAGTTTTGTGTAGGTAATAAATATTTTTTCTAGTTACGTTGGATGCAGCTGATTACCAGAATTTTACAAAGAGCACTTGCGTATCTGACTTCCATAGCCCACTTAGTACTGGTTAATACTTACTAAGTACTCACTGGTAAGACTGGCTGCTTGCCAAAGATCTACAAATCACAGCTAGAAGGAACCAACGATTGGCTTAACATGCTATCCGAGCCACTGATGATAATCATAATGTAATGGATGATTCTATCTAGGATTGACCTAGGTAAGCACGGCTTAACCTAAATATTACTTAGCTACGAGTTACACCTCTAGTAGTTCAGTACAAAATTGAATATCTATCGAAAATAATCGAGTGCATCCAGCACTACGGTTGAAGTTTCCATTAGGGAAGTCTTGAATACAATATGACGTAAAACTTGGAGTAAAAAAAAACAAATCAAAGTATCTACCTTGTAACGTGTATGGAGGTTTGTTCAACTTGCATCTGTGGGCACGGCAGTGCTCCATGACACCATTGCACCAATCTTGACTTGTACCCACTAAGCTAGTGTTTTCCTGCGTTTTTATACACTCACTTTTTACAGAATGTATTTGGTGGGATAAAATTTATAACAAGTAACTTGTAATGGAAATGCGGCCGTATCTATTTATAACGTAACGCTCAAAATGGAATCTTGGATTATTGCTCCAATAAGGAAGCACTATCATGTGATTATCTCTGTGCTCAAATGTCATTAGTATCGAGTGACATTTCTACGTTACGTTGAGTATTGCGTTCATTATGGGAAATAGGAGATCGGAAACGTCAGTAACATTGTTGAAGCATTGTTGAAGATTACGTAGGTGCTCCCCGATTCCCACTTAAGCGTATTGAATTGAAATTATTTGTTTCGGGCCAAGCACAAGTACGAATATGTTAGTAGGCAGATACCTATAGCTATGTTAGTAGAATTTAAAAATGGTTATTACTACGGACATGCATGAGCGACCAATGCCTCAGGAATTGGTTGTCCACTCTGTCTGTCACCACGCCCAGAAGCGTGTTGGTGCTACCCCTTACCCGCGACCACAGTGAGGCCGGGCTTACCTACACGAGCAATTGAGCTAAGTTTTTCCAAATATAATTAATAAATATGAGCTCTCATTAAAAAAATCTCAGGTTTTGTGAATCCTTGTGCAGAAAATGATACCGCGGCATACTAATGAGTCAATTAGTGTGAATGGGACGGGGTAAGTAAACAACCCACGGGTTGAAAGTTCTCGGCGTTTAGTTGTTTCCATTAAGAACTACATTTAAGAACGCTAACCCAACCCTGCTTTCGGTCAATAGGTGATACGTAATCAGGGTAGACAAACAAGTGACGTAAAAGAGTTAGGTATCATACTATTTTTTTATAGGAAAAAGAAAAATTAAGAAGTAAGATGTCTACTCGTTATCCGACTTTTTGTCAAATGAATAAAACGACCGGTCATCAGCTTAGAAGAGAAACACTTTAAAAAATGGACACCCAGATGCATCTGCAGGTTCGAAGGTCAAAATTATGAAACATTTTATCCGTGAAAATAAGGAGAAAAAGAATTTTTATGGAACCTAAATAGATTTATCGTCCCCGTGTACCGCCATCCTGCAGGGGTGCTAAGACAGGAAACCTCCACGTGCGCCCGTGGACTGGAGTTCCCTCTCGGATATGTCCGGGGGGAAGACCAGTTTTTCGGGCCGGTGAACCCTGGGATGCGGGCAAAAACTCTTCCTTAGGCACTGTGCCTAAGGGGTCTCTTTGCCCGTATGCGAATAGCCTGTCGTGTGGACGCTCCAACGCGTGTCCCTCTGATCAGCAGAGGGCACAGCGGCGGAGCGGGCTTGCGGACGGTGAGTAATGGGTAGCTCGCCGTCCGACCGAGGACCAAGCCCGGGTCGGTGGCGCGTCGTGTTTCGCGCCAAATGCCTGCTGGGGTCGCGGGTTTTTTCTTAACCCAGGATACCGCGGCCCTGGAACGTAAAGGGCATCCGAAGGAACACGGGTGGATTTTAGTCAGTAAGAGTCTGACAGTCCCTTCCGCCCCACCCAGGGCAGGAGGACTCATTTGATGATTTTACCACCTAAAAAAAAAACCGCCATCCTGCAAATTCGAATACTTTAATGTACATAATATTTTCATTCCGTCACCTATATACCTACAACTAGGAACTATGTATAAATATTGTTGCTCGTTTAATAATGTACGATAGGTGTATAAGTATAGTGTAGGATGTGTAATTTAACTCTGTTTCTAGATGTGTAATTATTAATTAACCTATATTTTGCCAGAGCAAGAGATAATTAAATAAAATTAATTAATTTCTACTCGATGTACAATATGAGAACGTGAAGCTACAAAAATGTGTAGTATATAGGGTAAAACACCCAATTATTGACCCTTTAAGCGGTTTTTCTTGCTTCTTTCGCAAAATAAACTAATGCATGAGTTGCAAGTGGAAATGAATGTTTTTGGAAGATAAAATAAACATTGGAGAATGTAACTAAAACATTATAAACAGTCATACAAAGGTAAAAGTGTTTTTTTTTCTCGAGTTTAGCAAAAACAGGCTATTTGACCAGTTATCAACATGCCTGTACCAAATTTTCATCATGCAAATGACCAATTTTTGACCTCCTGTAGTATAAGAATAAACTCAAATATTATTAATTAGGACTGTGATACGAGGTTTTATTTGATAAAAAACAATCAAAAGTAGTCTTATTGCCCTTCTCATTTTCTCTTTTCACACAATTTTGGTCTACAGTCTTCAAACGCGGCCTATAATATTCTTGCACTTATTTTTGAAGTTTTGTTGTAGTTTTATCACTTTTTGTCAATTTTTTCCTCTTTATTAGTAGTTATTTCATTTATCTGTAATAAGCAGCAGATTTTAAATGCTCGCCGGCAAAACAAATTGAAAGAATACGGCTTTAATTCTTCAAAATGAGTTTAAAAAAGTTTGAATTAATATTTTCCCAATTACATAAGACTCTTTTAACTTTTTCAACTTATGTAGAAGATCCTCACAAATGAAAGACCATAGGTACAAGTCAAAAACTACCTAACACTTTGCCTCGGATATGATTTTATGTCAGTTTGTTCAAACATGCAGGTTAGAGTAACTTTTGTCATAATTTTATGCACTAAACCAACGTATGACTGAGGCATTGCCCGTGTTATGTTCGGCAATTGTCCCACGGGATCATATACCGACATAAAAAGTATCCTGCGTCCAGGTACACCCACCTAACCAGGTTTTTATATTATCCGCTTGCTAAGTTGTATCAAAATCCATTCAGCCGTTCACTTTTCCTATAATTGTAGTAAGTTTAAAATAATCAGGAGGATCCAGAATGTGACAGTAGACTGAAAATTTAAGTACCTCGCTCAAATTAAGCTAGGTTCTTAGGTTACAACGTAAGGTATTTTTTTATGTTTGTGAGTATGTAGATACACACCTTTAGGGGTGCCAACACCCATGGGCATAATACAGATGCATTAAAGTTAAGCTACTTCACCATTAAAATGAACTATACGTATAAACCGTGGTGTTAGTAACTGGTATATTCATACATATGGTTCATTACCAGCTATTGACATGTCGTGTCAAATAAATGGTTATTCATACATTTGAGTCTACCACATATTGACCCCATCATTTTAACTAGTTAAGGCTCATTAAAACTTGAAAATCATGTGAAAAAGCATTATGTCTCTCTTAAATAACGAAAAAATGCCAAACTCTAAGGAATCTATCGTGTAAAACTGAATTAAAATGACATTGAAACCAACCTGCAGCTTAGCAAATTGTTAAATTTCTTGATGATTTTAGCAGGGTATTTTATTATCATAGGTTTACGGACGCAATATCGCTTTATTTAAATTTTCTGTGACGCCGATATATTACAAGATAAATTATTTTTCATTTTCTGTATTCTTTATGCAGCACTGCAAGAAGATTTATTATTATTTTTGATAAAAACTGTTAAGAGGTCAGTAGTTGGTGGGAGGTCGGCAATTGGGTACTTTACCCTAGTTGTTCTTTGTTGTTCTAGTGCAAAATGAACAACCTTTTCAAAGACTGTTGAAATTCGGCACTGGTATCACAGACCACCGTTGGTTTTTGTATAATTGGAGTATCCTAACTTCTAATTTAGTAAGATGTTTTTTATTTCATGACTGTTATTTCAACCGAACATTATTTCCCTAGAAACTTAATGGTATTCAATATAGAGTTTTATGCACAAAATAAGAAGCCTAATAAGTATCTCCACAGTCTCATAAATCTCTTAATCTACATTCGTTGAGAGATTTAAACGTCGAAGCGTAATAACAAAGTAATATCATATTTAGGTTACAAGTTAAGAAAGTCTGAATTGCTCTTAAAATCTTGCCATTCAATAAAGTTGCTATTCCTTTGAAGCCTACCGTCCATTAATCATGCTTCGCTTTGCAGGTTTCTGAAGCAATACCTATTGTATTGCCACGGTAATATACGAGGTGCGATAAGCAGACGGCTGGCAGGTATCCAACTCATTAGTGCCACTTGACGTTCAGAAGACTGACTTACTATACATAGTAGTCTCACTTATCTAGCAGTAATAAAAACTAGGGGAAGCCATTGTTCGGATATAAGCCTAAGAGCTTCTTGAAAATTTGGAAAAGTGCTTGACGCACGCTGAAAACTACTACTACTCAAACGTCTTTGTGTTCAACGTCTTCAATGTCAAAAAATCTCATCTTTAAATACGTCTGACTTCGTTCAAACCCAGTTTCTCTCAGCCAGGTCATTTGCATTTCTGTGTTTAAAGATAATTGAAGAAGTATTAGTAACATAAGCTTTCAGCGTGCATCAAGCACTTTCGCAAAAATACATCGCGCTCTCCAGCTATAATGTTAAAGTCTCATGTTATAGCGAGCTGTTTCGTAAAGCGGGCACAAATTCAGACTCCGTCGCTGCTATTGAAGAATTTCTAATGGATAAACCCAATAACACTTGTTGTTGGGTTCGCCGACGCGACGTGGTGCCACTCGACCTGGGAATCAAACCCAGGAGCTCTTGATCAACAGTCGAGCTTGTGCTAGACCGACGAGCCACATTTACGTAAAAATATCGGAAGGCTGAAAAAAACTGACCGACGGCTGTACGATAGTAGGAATTTTTCATTATGTACGTTGTGAGTGTACGCCGTATTCCCCGATTTTATCTGGGTACCACTTTGAATTCTGTCTGGTTAATCCCAAATGAAGCTCGGTAATGCTATTACGTCGGGATGTTACGTTTATTGTCATGTCAATTGGAGAAAAAAATGAGGTCGATCTCGGTTTAACCACAGGTTTAACTCAGATAATAGTGAATGAATTTTAAATGTTGCTAGCTCATGACTGCGGTTTCAACTTCGTGAAATTCTACTAGATCGCTATCGGGATTATACCTAAAGCATCCCATGTGTATTCGCGGGACTGTCTCATGAGGTAACTGCGAACCTGGAACGTAGAGGGCCATTGAAGGATCGTCGTAGATTTTAATGAGTATAAGTCTGACAGTCCCTTCCGTTCCGCCTTGAGCGGGGGAGGACTCATTTGATGATATTACCAGGATAAAAAGATGTGTTAGGGCTATAAACTATAAATAAGCCTAACAGTTCAGTACCGTACTTCCATCAATCATCACCCTCGATCAATAATAGCTTGATCGAAGATTCTCACAAACTTTTAATCAGTACAAGTCAACCCCTAGTTTTGGGTTGACTTGTACTGATTAAAACTAAACTGATGAATTCGCACTTCAAAAATATATATTTTAATATCCAAGCAACAAAGATCGTGTAAATTCAGCGAAAATTTTCACTAAGACAATTATTGTTGCCACTTAAAACATTAGCAGTGTACCTATACTTATACCAGTTTCGAGCCGGATTTTCATAAAATTAAGATGATTATCTTTTTGGGCTAGCGTAAATAAATGTAGAGATAGCTATTCCCTACATTTATTTTTGTAAGCTATCTCGCTAATTACTTTGTGAAACATTACTTGATATTTTAGAGCCTGAATTATGTATTTAAAATTTTCTTTAATTAAGAATTTAAGATATTGCAAAATACAAACCATTACATGTTTTTGGAAATTATCTTCCTTGGGTTCACGAAAATATACTCTGTGAAATATTATTTGGTATCTTAAAGCCTGAATTATTAAGATTTTCTTAAATTAAGCAAAATACAAACCATTACAAGTTTTTGGAAATAATATTCTTCGGGTTAACGAAGATATCCCCAAAATATTTTCCGAATAAAATACCAAAGACGAATTTACTAGGAACTTTTCTAGAAAAATCTGCTTTTAAGACAATAAATTCAATAGCGACACAGTTTCATTCGGAATATCAATTAGCGCCCCAAATTGTTTCCCGATAATATTGAATACAGATTACAATAAAACCGTAACGTCGACGTCCATTGCCTTATCGGATCATTTTTATTGTGATACAGAACTTATGTTTATCCACACGAGCATCGTTTTTCGAATTTTAAGGGGATTTTGTTACGGGAATAAAAAAATATGGAATCAGATATGGCGTCATAAAATTAGCATAGAGTGACGTCTATGGTCTGTGTTTTGCAACTCGTAAATCAAAAGGGCTGTTTATAGTACCTTGGGCATTGCTGGCGTCCATCCGCTTTTTTGCTTATCGGTTTTTCCATCAGACCTTGTCCTTGGTCGAATGCCAAGGTACCCATTACTCGCCGTCCGCAACATGATTTAATAAAAAAAGAAAAACAGTTCGAAGCAGTAGTTCCTGACATAAGCTCGTTCAACCAAATAAACAAACAAACAAACTCTTCTGCTTTATAATATTAAATAGATGTCATATATGTCATGTCATATATGGGCCCTACCAGAAAACCAGCGCTGTGACAGTTAATTGTCACAGCACATGCTGAGGTAGGAGCCTTTTGGCCTCGCACAGGACTAAATTGTTTATGTTTTTTTTTATTTTACCTTTGTTTTTCTTTTATTGATTTTTGTTTTTCTATGTTGTTTATTTTCGTGTAATTTTGTTTATTTTGTCTTGTGTGTGTCACAATAAATCTCTTTTCTTTCTTTCTTTCTTTCTATATATACAAAACGCGGTTGTAGTTGTGGATTAAGGATTTATTGCATGTACGTAATAAATTCACTTTGACTGCTAGGATTTCAAATTGAAAGCATATATATATATATATATGTTGCAGGGAAATGAGGATATCTGGGATTTCGCGAAATCCCTAGGGATATCACGAAATCCCGATAGAGGTCGCATATTCTTGCTTATAACGTATTTTTACTAACAGTATTTAGTGATATAACAAAATACTAATATGAAGTCAGAGATATATGTCATTTCACTAAACTGTAGTGAAATACAGAATACTGTTGATGAATAAAGTAGGGAAGGTAAGGTCGACGAGCCCCGCTTCGCAAGGCTCTATTTTCTGTCTCGGGGTGCCAATGAAGTCCGTCTTCTCGTTAAAAAGCACAAAGTTGTTCAGATAGTATTTAGGTAGGAGTGTACGAAACGGGGCTCTGAGAATTTTTTTTTCGGAAAACGCTATCAACTTCGTGGTTATTTTTTTTAAGCCACCCAGAAGTTCGTCCACTTTTCCGACATTTTTACTAGGTTTAGTTTACTGAAGCGACATATCACTGACGATAAATTGGTGTTGTGCCATATATCACTACATACTTTTAAACAGGAATATTCCACATCTTTCGGGAATTCGTGATATCCCTGATATTCTCATTTCACTGCGACACACATGTATAAAACCATCACAGACATACACGGATTATTCGAACAGTGCCATTTGCAGAATTTCGTAGCGGTATCGCGGGGAAGTAAAAGCTTTTTACGAAATTGCTCTCCGATTTTAAAAATGAACTATATTGCATTCTTTTTAATCTTTGCTTTTATTATTTTGTAAATAGCCACCTATTTTATCCTGGAGCCTAGGTCATTTAAAAGGTTTAGCTTTGCGTTGAAAAAAGAACGACTAAATAACATTTACACTGGTTTTCAACTACTATTTTTTGCTAGCGATGCGACTCTTGACTAATCCCACGGGATTATCAACCTGTGTAAATTTCGCAATTACAGATAACTTTTCGAATAATTTGTTCTGTCACTTATCCTCTGATAAAATGCTTGTGGTACAGAGCGGGGACCATTTGTTGCCTTAAAATGACTCAGTGATTTTATGAAATGGATCATGTGTCTGATTCTTATCATAAAAAAACTTAAAATAAAGTAATAAAAGTGCCAGATTCTCGTAGCGAGACCCTACCTTCTTTCTAAGCGTGTTAAAATCATCAGATTAGTTCTTCTACCCAGGGCAGGGCAGGAGGGACTGTCAGACTTGTACTGACTAAAATTCACGGCAATATAGACGTTCAGGGGTCACAGTATTCGTTAGTCCCGTGATAATAATATAGGTTGTGATTGTTTTTTCCAAAATCAACGGGTTCGATTCCTGGCCAGGATTATTGATTTTTCTCAAATTCAATGACGCAGTTTTAGTTTTCGTCAAAATTATTCCTCATAGTTTCGGATATAGCCATCCACGCCCAATTGCAAAATTCACCGTGTAATCGACAATATATTTATTTATTTTCTACCAGAGTTGTAGTTTAAAGTTGCTGGGGAGGAAGTTGTGAAAAGATTCAAGCCCTACATAACGTCGGAGGCATACCCGACAAACAAAATATTGTTCTTGTAGATGGTTTCTACGAAATAACGCAACTTTCATGGATTCTGATGCCTGGAAACGTAATTTCATGCTTTCAGCGAAGTTAACCCTTCAGCGCTAGAAAGCAGTTTAAAGCCAACTAGTCCAGTCCATAGGGACAAAAAAGAGGCTTTCCCTTACATTAGGTGGTATAGTTTTTTATTTGTATTGCTTAAGTATACAGGGTGAATTTTTCAACTGGGCGTGGATGGCTATTTTCGAAACTATGAGGAATATCGAAAAACGTTGAAAGGAGTCTCGAGGCCGATTTTGACGAAAACTAAAACTGCATCATTGGATTTTAGAAAAATCGAAAATCCTGGCCAGGATTCGAACCCGCTGATTTTGGAAAAAAAATCACACCCTGTATTATTACACCGTTCGATAGTGTTGCTAATAAGGATCAAATTCTGGGAAGTAATCATATACGGCAAACTTAAGGAAAACGTATAATTAACAAAAAACTGATTAATCTTCAAGGTAAAGACTGTATTTGGAACATAAGTACCCGTTTCTTCTTTAAAAGAATGTTATTTTTAGTTCAACTCAATAATTTCGTATTGCTAAGTACAGTGGGATTGTTGAAACGTCAAATCCAGAGAAACATTGAAAACAATGAAATATGATAATTTCGAACAAATTATGGCTCAGTAGAAGTAAAGTAACATGGAAAAATAGAAATTTCATAAAAATCAGCCATTTCCTTAAGTTTGCCGTATATGATTACTTCGCAGAATTTGATCCTTATTAGGAACACTATCGAACGGTGTAATAATACAGGGTGTGATTTTTTTTCCAAAATCAGCGGGTTCAATTCCTGGCCAGGATTTTAGATTTTACCAAAATCCAATGATGCAGTTTTAGTTTTCGTCAAAATCGGCCTCGAGACTCCCTTCAACGTTTTTCGATATTCCTCATAGTTTCGAAAATAGCCATCCACGCCCAGTTGAAAAATTCACTCTGTATATAGTTGTATGCTGCTCATGAAAAATGTGAGTTTTCGACCTCGAGGAGTGTCTTCCTTAGCCACCATTTTAGCTTGAAGTTGTGTTCTTTTTCATATACTTCATGCTTAAACCGTTGACTTAATGACAAAAATGTCTAAGAGAAGAAAAACTCACTTTTCATGAGGAGCAAAACAAAAATATCTACACCCAATCTACATCACCTTTTCCAGGGCAAAACTCCCTATTGACTGGACTAAACAACAGCGAAATCATAAAATTACTGACACGACCGTTTTCCTTTGTAACCTTTTGTTTTAAGATAAATAAGTATTATCCCAAAAATGTTCACTGTGGCTTAATGAAAATTCCAATAGCTGCCATGTGTTCTCATTTCAGTGTTATAAGATTAGGTAATAGACAATAGACGACAAAATATGTTAATTTTTTAAAAGCGAGCAAAGCGAGTAAAATTACATTCCGGAAACAGTACCGTCAGCGCGAGTTTTCAGTATTTGAGACGTAAAGTAAACTGGAACTTTGACGACTTCAAATGGACAATTTTCAAGGAAAAAATTGGTTCCTTCTTCGCACACTAGAGGTGCTGTTCCATATTTTCATACAACAAACGCTGTAAATACTGGAAAAACTCTGTAAAGTAAAATAGTGAAAACTCGTGCTAGGGGTACAGATATAAAATATAAGGCTAGAAGAATAATTATAAGTGCTTGCCGCAAAATATAGATATTTAAACTATAAATCCCAATTGTTTGCCCTAAAAGCATACTTACTTACTTATCATCTCGGCTGTTATCCTTGATTGTGTAGATCAGGGCCGGATTTAGGGGTGGGGCAAACAGGGGCACCTGCCCCGGCCGCCGAGTTCCGGCTCCAAATCATAGAGATGGTTGGAAAAAGAAACTGTATGCCTTTTGCATATACCGAGTTGGTTTTCAAACGATGTAACTTTACTATGACAAGGTGTTAAAATTTTAGCGCGCGTTCTGTTTGTTATTAAAAAAATCGGTTTAAGCAGATTATGCCGTTTTAGTTATACAGATTCCAGGAATCCATTAGAATGTTTCAAAAACATTTCAATTTAATGCTCCAAAACAATACCGCGTATGCTTGCGCAAATAATACCACGCAGCTTATCAAAAATTTTGTAAAGTTTGATATAACGTTTTTTTTTTTTTTCGAAGTTTAACGCTATGCGCACTAATTCAGTTACATAGAAATGAACTTACTGTAAATTCCTTTGAAAGCAATATCATTGTTTGAAACTAAATGTTTCATTCATTTTTAAAGGTATCTGATGGTACGATTGGCGCAGTGGCTGAGCTGGCTGAACGATTGGATTAGTGCGAGGTTACTTACTAAAGAAAGGTATAATAATTATATCGATTCTTCCGCTGAGTTGGGATCTGATCGTTTTGTATGTTATTCAAAACATTATGGCTTTATCAGATAATGGCGTATTAGTTATTGGGAAACAGTGTATAAGACGGGGACGCGAGGTATGATGGAAATCACACACTTAAGACAAACTTAACACAAACTGACTGCTTCGCAGTAGGAGGCGACCGCATCCCACTTCTTCTCGCCCTGCAGCAATGCCGGGCGCGAGAGGTCGCAACCTACCGCCTCCGTGAGGACACGGCGATGCTGTGCCCGGGCGGGGCAGTCCTGCACCGTGTGCTCGACCGTGTCCACCGGGCAATCCTCGCCGTGGTGATACCCAGAAGTTTCTTCCTTTCGAATAAGACACAGGGACCTCCCGAAACAATCGTGTCCGGTAAGGACCTGTGTCAAGCGGAAGGTGAGGACAGGACGCCGTTAAGCTCTCCAGCCACTCCACAAAGTGGGGTCTTACCGCTGCGATTTTCGGCGCGCTTGAAATGACGTGCGCTACGTTAGTGATGTTGTCTTAAATATGCCTAAAGAGTGTATATCCCCATTATACCTCGCGTCCTCATCTTACACTGTTCCCCTATCATGCCAGCGTGTATGTATACTAAGTATCTAGTGTATTTAGCACAAATTAGCATTAATATTCCATTACATTATATTCATCTGCATAAACACCGAATCTGTTTGAGATATAATTAATTGCTCATGCTGACCAAAATATAGGTTAAAAGCTTGCTAATGATCCTCCTAAACTATTACATTGATTTATTGTAGCTTTCCTATGTCATAGAACCAAAGTGGAATGAGGATTTGATTAATATCACGGTACATTTGTTAGGTTTTCGTGCGTGATCAAATGGTAAAAATCGAACCCTTATAATGTTGGTAGTCGAATATATAATGTCCATGTTCGTGTTCAAAACAAACGTGAAGCGACTTTAAAAAAAATCTGTGGGTGAACGCCAAGCACAAATTCAAATATTTTCCTTAGAGATTTTTTCTTACTTGTTTTACGTAAGAATCGAACGACAGGGGTCTATGAATGGCGCGTGGAGGCGCAGCGCCGGGGCGTGACCCCGCTGCCTCGAGAAGTCGAGGCGCGGCGTGAAGAGCTCCGGCGCGATCTCAGGGCAGTATGGAGGGCACGACTGTCGCGACCGACGGCCGGGCACGCCGCAATAGCGGCGATAAGACCCCTCTTTGAGGAGTGGCTGGAGAGACGTCACGGCGTCCTAACCTTCCGCTTGACGCAGGTCCTCACCGGACATGGATGTTTCGGGAGGTACCTGTGTCTTATGAGAAAGGAAGAAACGCCTGGGTGTCACCACTGCGTAGATCGCCCGGAGGACACAGTCGAGCATACGGTGCAGGATTGCCCCGCTTGGGCGGAGCACCGACGTGTCCTCACGGCGGCGATAGGCGGAGACCTCTCGCGCCCAGCACTGGTCGCGGCCATGCTGCGGGGCAAAACGGAGTGGGAAGCGGTCGCCTCCTTCTGCGTAGCAGTCATGCTCGCGAAGGAGGAGGCGGGCCGCGTGAGAGAGTGGACAAAGTCCTCCCTCCGCCCCACCCGCGGTGGTGGACGCCCACGGCGTCGGACGTCGCAAGACGATCTCCGGCCACCGTAGGCGAGGGCATGCGGGCGGCGAGTAAAGGGCAACTCGCCGCCCAACCATGGACCATGTCCGGGTCGACGACGCGTCGTGTTCCACGCGCGCCTCAAAGAGCGTCAGCATAATGACGAGGCCCCCTCTCAGAGGGCTAAAATCTCAAAAATTCCAAAAAAAACATCAAAATCGGTTTAGCTATTTAAGAGTGTAAGCGTAACAAACAAACCAAGACCAAATACTTCTTCAATATTTGGTGAAATTCACATCTAACCTCGTTTACTTAATATCAAAACAACAAAAACTTTAAAAAAGTTTTGCAACGAAAATGTATTTGTACTTCAAATAAAGCTACCAGTGTCATGAAATAAACTGCAATATAGGTCAGTGCTAGCAAATAACATACCTGTAGTAAAATATTCATGTTGACTGCGATATACTTTTGGCCAGTTTCATCTCCTTGCCAACCTCATGGGATGAATCCTGTTATTTATGCTATCTCATAAATTATAGAGAACTTGATGATGATGGATGTAAGATGTTTTGTGAAAACGTTACGTACTCAGTTATCGACGATTTCAACACGTGGACACCAGTTCAGTATCGCTAACGATATTAATAAATCAGTGTCTTCGCTTTACACTTTTTTTTATCGTGGTAAACTAATCAAAAGAGTTGTTCTACCCAGGGCGGGGCGGGAGGGTCTGTCAGACTTGAACTGACTAAAATCAACGGTGATCCTTCAATAGCCCTTTACGTTCCAGGTTCACGGTTACCTGATGAGACAGTCCCGCGAATCTGAGAGGCTGTGGCCTTCTGAGGGGTTCCATTATTTTCGCCCATTACTTGCCATCTACATGCTCGCCTACGGTGGTCCTGGTCGGTAATCTCGCAACGACCGTTCGGTTGTCGTGGGCATCTCCCACGGCGGCTGGGTCGTGAGGCGGATGCTGTCCTTTCCCTCACGCGTCCCACCTCCTCCTTCGTAAGCATGATTCACGATAATAGGTGTAATCTGTCTTAGCTTTACACTTAGCTCAAGCTAAGCCAGATGCCATATCGGAAAATCTCACTAGTTCCATCAGCAATTAGTTTCTTGAAACTATTGAGATATTTTTTTCAGTAGTTCCATTGTCCATCTTAGTGGAAAAAGGAAAATAAAGTTATACTTACAACATTACAATATATTTTAGAAGAAGTTTTTAGAATAAACGAAGAGGCTTAGTACCTACTTACGGTTGTAAGCTTTTTACGAAGTGTTTCCGTCATTTTCGTGAGTTCTAGGATTAGTTGGTGCCTCAAAAAAATAGGGATTATCTGTATATTTTTAGAGTAGGCTCTTTTTAGATCTTTTCGGACTGTCTATCTAAGTAGATTATAAAATACCTACCTGTATATTTAGTAAAATAAATCTTCTCATCTCTTTCTAAAAACTATAATTATGTCTTGACGAGTAAAAATACTAATTTACAAAACATTATTAACTTCTTATCAAAATATTTGTTCCCAACAATAATTCATCCAAATATTTTCCCAAGAGCCATTGCTAGCTAACATGCCTACAATTTTCAATAAAATTATTTATTCAATTTATTTTCCTAGCAATCTTCAAAGCTTCTTATTCGTGTTATCAAAACCTAATAAAATTATTTGTACAATTTCTATAATTGAGGGCAAACTGAAAGTCAAAAGCGGTTTAATATCTGTAATGTTATTATTGAATATGATAATACCTACTGGTGAATGCTGATCAGGCATCGAATCGATCGATCTGCTTTCTATCACCTCAAAATAAGTAGGTACTTACTTATAATTATATCGTGGCTATCTAAAAAGGCTGAATTATCGGAATCATAAAATGAATAAGATAAAATTCGAATATTCGAATATTTTGTTCTATGAAGTGCTTGAATTTTATTTTTATTTTTTTCTCGTTCAGCACGCACAGTTTGGTTCATTAAAATTACTACGAAATTTACTCTTTTTTTTTTAAATTGTAACTTCGAATCTTCAGCTTCCTCATTATTTGTTGATAATTGATTGTTAAGGGCTGAACAAAGAGCAAAGATTTTTTTTTGTAGAAAAAATGATAAGCAATAAGGAACAAAATTATTATTTACGTAGCATTTTTAATTCATTTAGGTGTACAAAATGTTCTAACCATGGGAATGGTATTTCAAAAAATAATAATACACAATTAAATAAAAAATATGACAATTTCAAATCCTTAACGTTATTATAGGTACAAAATTATTGTAATACTATTGTTACAGAGATTCAACACAAAATATGAAATGTAAAACAATAGCTGATTTATTTTCGACTAGACAATTGACTAATCTTAAATTCAAATCTTTATAACCAAATAAAATATCCTCGAAATCCTATTACAAAAACAACATGCTTAATTGTAATTTGAGCTTCAACACAAAATAAATACAACAGAATTTTCACAAACATTTTGTTGTTTTAAAAACAGGCCGATGTATTTATAGAAAAGTGAGTTTTCGACATTATTATTCAGTACATACGATACAGACATCAAGTCATACAAAACCAGTGTTTAGTGGTCTTGGCTTTGTATGATGTTTCTGAACATTTGGCAGTCAGCTTATAGACCTAGCCTACCAAACGCGCAATGCATCACCACAGTTCTAACTGCGCAAGTTTCCCGCATGAAAAAACTGTAAGTACACGGACGTCATACTACACTCGCAAGCTTCTGTGGTGAACTACTGCGCAGACAATCAGGCCGCGCTGTGGGGTTTGCGCGAGATACAGTTTTACCAACCACACGCGCGGTGTTCCGTGTACAAACTGGCTTGAGCAGGCAAAACTGTGGTGAATCTTGTGCGTGTGTTAGGCCCATTAAATATACTGGTTTTGTACAGCTTGTGTACATTCGTGTGTAAAATCTTAACAATTCTTTGGTATAACACTATTTACAGTTTCAACACAATACGAACACTTTTCAGACTGGGTCTGACACGACAACAACACACTTAGCAGACGCGCGAGTTGAATGCGGACTCTTTTTTTCTTGTTTGTTATTATCTTTAAATAAATCCTCCCGCCCTGGGTGGGGCGGAGAAGGGACTCAGACTCTTAGTGACTAAAAATACACTATATAATTCCTTCACTTGCCCTTTCCGCTAAATGGTCACTCCTGCAAGCATTGGGCCCTGTTTGCCCCGTCAGTTTGCTGACAGCTCCCTTAGACCTGCGTGGAACACTACGCGCCGCTCAACCCGTGCTTGCATTGCTATTCTCTATAAAAACAGCGCAGACACAGCGCTCACGCTACGCTAGGAAAAGTTTGCATTTTCATTGTGCAATGACAGCGACATGAGCGCTCGCCGCTGGCGTTGCACGATTGAACGAACTTAAAGCCGCCTCATCGAAGAGCACATCGTGGAGTCCAGCGATGAGAATAGCACAGCTGGTCATGATAAGGCGGCGAGCTACCCAGCATTCGCCGTATGCGTGCGTATTCCTTAGCCCTGAATTCAATTCGCGCGCCCTCAACAGCAAAACATTAACTTTGAAAGTACTTCGTTGTGGTCCAATGACTTGGACGATACCACACTGAACACTGATTATATTCTAGAACACTGCCATGGTAGGCACTGGTTCGTTATAGAAAATGTTCGCGCACTATTGGGACGTCCCCGTGCTTCACTCGTCCTCACGGCACGGATGATTTGGCTCTGTAACAAATAATTACTTTTTTATAAGAAATTCAATATAAATTTTACATTGAAACTTTATTTCACATATAACTTTTCATTATTTGTAATAATTATATCCTATCTTTTTCCCAAATTATGTGGAGGTCGGGTCCTCATCTAACCAGATGCAATCGAATATCAATATTTTACAAGCAGCGACTGCTTATCTGACCTCCTAAGTAAGACCGATTGTCAGATTTTTGAGCGTCTGACTGTGATTAACGACTGTTAAAGCTGTACAAATGATAGCCGAGCCCAACGACTTTAATGACTTAAGGCATAGAGGAAACTCCTTCACTTCAACTCTACAACTCTCTTCCTATCAGCCACCTAGCGAAGCAGTAACCAACCAAAATATTTGCTTCACCACAAAATGTTAGCCACCGATAAGCAAACGATTATGTGTTTCCATATAATATTCCTCTTAAACGGAATTACGACCACATAACCACTAAGCGTGCGATAACCTTATATTTTTAGATTTTGTAATAACCTTCAGAGATACTGCTGCTCTCATACCATTATAGCTCGTGTTTTCGCTTATTAGGCGTCTGCTTTGAATTTTGCGTTAAGCGGTGCGACCAGACCAGCGCAGCGGTGGACTCCAGTCAATGGTGGCCTCTTCATTGATTTAAATCAAAAATATGTTGTTGCCGTTGTTCAGATGCAGTATATTGTCGAGATATTTGAGTCACAAACAAAATCAGCAAACAAAATCAAATATCTCGACGATACAAAACTACGATCTACCCGCTGGTATCAAGAATATATTATTTGTGTTTAAAAATAAATTCTACACTTTTTTTCCACGTATCCAACCATAGTAGTAATAAGATTCTCGTAGTCAATTTAGAAATATTTTCCAATACATCTCTTTTCATAATTTCTTTTGATATACTAGCGAAATAGTTTCTTTGTTTCAAACGAACCATTTTTTTTCTCGCTATGCCTAAATACCTGACAAGGTTAAGCCTGCCCTGAATTCGAGGCTGACTTGAGTCAGGTACATCAAAGTCTTAAAGAAAATTTCAAATGAACTAGACTTTAAAGTAAAAACCCTGAAACTGCCAAAACGGGCCTAAAAGATGATTGTTGAAAGACTAAAATATTTTGAGGAAATAAATACAAAAGAGGGTCTGACAACGCTACAGAGAGTGAAGTTTCCGATGTTTTCCCAATAAAATACGAAGGGCTGGTGGCGCTTTGAACGATTATCTCGTGTTACAAAATTAATTTGTAAAATATATGATATTTAGTCTATTTTGCATAATTTGTACTTGGTTTCCTGATATAGCGACCGTAAAGCCTAATGGATCCTAATGCGAATAACGACTCCAGGTGCAAACGCTTCAGCTAGCAAACTGATAAAACATGTAGGTTTATGTCAAAAAACTTATAAGCCGTCAGAATCGTTGGTACACTCCAAGTGCTCAGAAGGCTGACAGGATTGCCAAAATAGAGCAGCCCTATGGTCCAGGAAGAGTTTTTCAGAGTCTTTCAGATAACGGGTTGTCGTTACGCAACCGTCAAACGGCTCAAACATCAGAAACATGGTTCTCAGCACCTAGAACCTAAATATTTAAGCTGATACTGTACCTTTAATAAAACGTTATTTTGTTAGCTATAAACATTCTCATTAAAACTTTGACTCCTAAATCCTAGGAATTATAATTTAAAGCTCGTTCGGAGAGTAACCAGCTTTGTGAACAAAGTCGACGTGGCTACCGCAAACACATCAGATTTACGGCACACTAAAGTAATACAGGCTAATTCTTAGCAGTCGAGAATTATGCTAATTTATTTTAAGGTTCTACACATCAAGCTTAATCAATATCTTATACAACCAGCCCGTCCCGGCTTAGCACGGGTTGCCTATTTAAATGTAGATTTCTATTTCAAATGGTGGAAAACTTTTTGGAATAGGCACAGCAGTTTTCAAATACAAAATACACACACACACACACAAATCTTTCCTGTTTATGATATTAGTGTAGACTGGATCCAGTCTTGAGTGGTCGTGCCTCCGGTCACTCATAATTGTGTACAAAATATGCACCCAAATAATAAAATAAAAAGTGCAGTTTTTTTTTCTTTTAAGGTGGTGGTGGGGCGGAATGCACTGTCAGACTCTTACTGACTAAAATCCACCCGTGTTCCTTCGGATGCCCTTTACGTTCTGAGGCCACGGTAACCTGGGTTAAGAAAAACCCGCGACCCCAACAAGCATTTGGCGCGAAACACGACGCGCCACCGACCCGGGCTTGGTCCTTGGTCGGACGGCGAGCTACCCATTACTCACCGTCCGCAAGCCCGCTGTGCCGCTGTGCCCTCTGCTGATCAGAGGGACACGCGTTGGAGCGTCCACACGACAGGCTATTCGCATACGGGCAAAGAGACCCCTTATTTAGCACACAGTGCCTAAGGAAGAGCTTTTGCCTGCATCCCAGGGTGCGCCGGCCCGCAAAACTGGTCTTCCCCCCGGTCGTATCCGAGAGGGAACTCCAGTCCACGGGCGCGCGTGGAGGTTTCCTGTCTTAGCACCCCAACGTGCAGTACTTAATGAAATATAGGTACGGACTATAAAGCGTCTATACTGTCTTTTTGTCTTGTCTTCAATCTAAATAATATCTTATATTATGTAACAAAGACGACGGTGGCATATCTAATGTATTTCGGAAAAAAATAAAAAAGCGAAATGAAACGAATCGCAAAGACAACATGTGGAAGAAATGACCTGTGCGCAAGCAATTGACACGATTTGTGATACAACCATGCGAACATTTTGCAGTGTTTAGACTACGTGTGACCTCATTTATATTGCTGCTATGTTTGATTAAGTTTACCGCAGTTTTTTCCAGTATTTTGCTTGTATATTTATGAAAAAAGGTCAGGGTGGTATTTTTTGCAATCAGTGTGCGTGTATAAAAGGGAAAGACGGCGGCTCAGAAATGGTATTAATAATGTGTTATATTATGAAAAAGAAATGAAAAGAATCCACTGTTGCTACTCTTCAGAATTATTTTAAATATACAATTCTGCGTTGCATTCAGATGACAAACAGTTAATATTTGTTTTCCCGCATATTTCATAAACTCATTCTTTGTAGTATCTCACAGTTAGGGTTTCCATTGAAAAGTCCTGAGATTTTCTCGAATGCAAATTCTAACGTAAACATTATTTACGGGACAACGCAACGCGTGCCAACCGTTGAACCATACACCTTTGGTCTTGCTTTTAAAGATGTGATTTTATTGGTGAAATCCATACTATAGTCGTTTTATGAATTAATTATGCCTTTTTCTACTTCATCATCATCCGCCGGAAGACGTCCACTGCTGAACATAGGCATCTTCTCTTCTTTTTCTACTTAAAATCTGAATAAAGAACTCTTTTTTGACAATCCTTAAAATCTCGACGAAACCAAAATCCGGCCGCAATGCTGAGAAGAGCCAAAAAATCTTGACATTAAATGAAATGATAATTATTTTTGCAAGTAGGTATTATAAGCACGTCGTCTCTTCAAACTAGATGAGGCCGGTGTTTTGTACCTGACTACTCTGAGAAGAAACAGCCGAAACAAACTCAAATTTCAGGATAAATCCTGAGACATGGTAACCCTGCCCACAATACACAGTCCTTTGCAAAAAGTAAGATACAAGCAGAGGGCAAACAAAGGAAATGTTATTAAAGGAAATGTTATTACATAGAACATCATGCAAACTCGTGAGTCCAAAGCATACATGCATATAGTTTTATACTTAGTCGCTCAGCTCAAGTTAAGTTTTCAACAAGAAGCAGGTTGCTGGTACAAACGGATAGGTTTTCGGTATAATTTGACTTAAACATCATTGAGTTAATGCATGCAATTATCAGTCTGTGGCGATTATTAAACAGGTACTTAATTTTGGCAGAATCACAAAAGGATTCACTTTGTGCCATAGATTTTGTCAAAATTCGCAAAATGGTCGTGGACTCAGTTAATATTGTGAATTATCATGACATTGTCGCGAATTTTACTGTTATTCCGCTAAAGTGGACATTTTAAACCTGTTGCCATGGCGACTGAGTCTAACTGAGCTAAGCAATTGACTTAAGACGGGTCTTGGAATACGAGTGTTAGAGATAAACTATGTTCCTTTTGCAGTTTGAGGAACACTGAAAACACATATGCAAATTCAGTTATGTACATAAATGCAAAGGCGTTCGTTACTCACATATCCATATTTACATTGAAGCTCGGCTGTAGTTATCTTTTTATCTTTTCTGTGCACCTGCAGGGAGGAAACAATTTCATGGCTCATGAACATAGTTTTAAATTGTTTCACAGAACATGCAGTTAGAACAAGCGAAAAAGACAAAATTGAAGCAATTAAAGGGGAAATGGAACTTACGTATTCTGGTTGTGTGAATCCGAATGCGAGGCAGTCGGTGGTAGGAATCTTGCTAAATGTGGTTGCAGTAACAACTGCCTGAAGGTCTGCCGGAACTGGCGAGACATCGTGCAGTACAATACGAAGTTAATAGCACCGTTCAACAGTGCTAAGAAATCCATCAACTCGCCAAAAAGATCGTAGCATCGTTTGAAGAAGCACCAACCGAGCAATCCGCTCATCAGTCCCATAATTCCTTGTGGTAGTTCTGTCACCAGGAACAGTAAGAGTACTGCCAGTAACATCTTCGTAGTTCTGTCAGTTCTTTTGTCTGCCTTATGCTGTCTTTTAACCATTTTCTCAGCGGCCGGGCATGTGTTATAGTTTCTAAGGTTCTTCTGGTGTTGATTCGCGTTGTAGAGTGCTCGTATGAGCCACACACTGATGACCGTGAGGATGGAGCATGGCAGCAGCTTGATAACTACACCGTGCACCCAGAAGTTGGCCTGGTACAGCGTCCCCTCGTAGTCTGAGTCGACGTGGTAAGCAATATCAGGGTTGCCGAACTTATCAGTCACGTTTTTTGTGTGTATGTCGAATACCTGATGACAAAATATTTAAATTTAATGATTTCTTGTATTGAAGATGATAAAAGAGCTGTTTGAGGTAAGTACACATATTTATTCTATTCGATACGTTCATTCATATTTAATAAAAAAACTTTTTTCAAAAAAAATTTAACCGCCTTCAAAAACAACCACAAAAAAGGGTAAAATAACCTACAAAATAACTTTTCTTTCGGAAGTCGGTGGCTTTGTTTTATTATTTCGATGTCTTTTTGCCACCGACTTCCGAAAGAAAAGTTATTTTGTAGGTTATTTTACCCTTTTTTGTGGTTGTTTTTGAAGGCGGTTAAATTTTTTTTGAAAAAAGTTTTTTATTTTACTCTTTTTAGTTTAAATATTCAACCCAAATTCTAGGCAAATACATAATTTTCTTACATGTGCACTAGAATTTTGTAATCCGTAGCACCGGTATTAACATCGCCCATGTTGTGTACATAAAAGAAAGTTCCAATAAAATTCCCTATCTCAAAAAATGCTGAACAGAGTTCGATGAAACTTGCAGTATTCCCTAAAGTGAACGATCCCTAGTACAACAAAAAAACAATTTTGAAAATCGGTCCACAATTGGCGAAGTAATCGCGTAACAAACACGTACAGAAGTAAAAATCATCATGTCGTCCAAGTAGCCGAAATTAATAAAAATGCTCACAAAATAAAAAGTACTGAACCAAATTTGATGAAATTTTTATGGGACCAAACTGCAAGTATCCTGCATCGAACAAAAAAAGAATCACACTAATCGGACTAGAAACCTCGGAGTAATCGATGTACATACATAAAAAAAAAAAAAAAAAAAAAAAAACATACCGACCGAATTGAGAACCTCCTCCTTTTTTTGAAGTCGGTTAAAAAGGGTCAAACATTGTAGCACCCAAATTAAAGGACTGACATTGATGAGATATTTTTGTTTCATAATAATATTGAATTTTTAAGTAAATTATTAACCGCTTTGTGTAGGTAATTCCTATGTAGGTAAATCCTACATATAACATCAAATGCCATTCAAAAATAATGTAGTTTTGTCATGATGGAAAACTAACTTTAGCAGCTATTTTAAAACCTGTGCGAAGCCCGGGCGGATCGCTGGTACTAAATAGAGATGACAAAGAGCGTTAAACACTCGCGAGCAAAAGTACGGAATCACTTACTCCAATTTTGCGAGATCTTGAGTACTTAATAGCTAGTTAAGAATAATAATAATATTACCATTATAAAGGTTTTACTATTAACTTAACTTTACACTGAAACTAAATGCATTTAAATCGAACCATTATTCAGAGAGCTATCCCGGATTAATTCCAAGTACCTATGTGATTCAATATATACCTTTGTTCGCAGTGTACATACAATATAGCTCCTAATGGCCATTTATGCTAACGTGACCAGTTGATTGACAACATTCCATGACGAATGGCGATGCTAATTCCATAAACAATGAATACATTCGATGTTAATGACATTGTATGGAAATATCGAATATTTGCACAGCGTTTTATATTACGAACGTAAATTCAATTCGCTAAACAAAAACAAAGAATATGAATCAATTGTGTTTTGTGGCTAAATCTAGCTAAAATCAATAAAAATGAATAATTTATTTATTTATTTTTTATTAGCCGTTTATTCCCCACTGCTGGGCAAAGGCCTCCCCCGTATTTGTATACATTTTACTGATTTGTAGAATTTGTGAAGTTAGGGTTGCTAGAGTTAGGCCGTGAAGATTCAGAAGCTTGTTCTTCATGAGATCTGATATCTTTTTCGTAGGACAAACCTTATGTGCTCGTATTGGCAACAGTATACATGAAATGTTTTTGGTGGGATACGCTTTTCTAAACAGTTTTCATATTAAAATTAGACTAACAAGAAAATAACGATAGTAACTCCTATTTATTGCAGTCTTCTAAATCGTGTCGACGAGAATCTATATTGAATCGGGCCAAAATTAGGTGCCGCGAGCGCTCTCAGAAACTTTGATCAACTCCTGTAACGAACAGTCGGCAGGGCACGATATTAAAGCCCCTCTTAGTTTGTGGACAACACCTGAGCAAATTTCCTTTGCTTCGGTCTACCTGGGTGCCGAATCTGTTTATAGATTTCCAGGTCGGCAGCCCATTTCCAGGAGGGAGATCTTCAGCAGGCGGCACGAGACAATTTGGTAATGACGCACTGTCTCGTCACAGCACAGATTACGTCACAGTTTCAATCTCTCCTCAGACCGATCGCCAGTAAGTGGGAAAACACACTTTAAAAAACTGTTTCGGCATTTCAGTCTTTTGCTAAACGTGATTGACAGTAGACAGATGGAGGTCATTAACGTTTCAGTTCTTATCGTGGTCGCATAGTAGTTAAAATAGAAATTTGACTTACCATAAAGGTGGGTGCACATAGTATAGGCGGTAGTATAAAGCTCGTTAGTATGGCGATGCTGCATCTCCGTTCCGTGCAAAGTATGTGACTTCTGTCTGAGTATCTGAAACAGAAGAGAATCAGATAATATATAATCAACTACGTTTTAACAGTAAAATCACGTGGTGCCATCTTTTATCATAGGACTTATTGTTGTTCTTTCAGGAACAGTTTTCGGGATGAAGACACAGTAGGTACTATGTCCGTCTCTGTTATGTTTATCGTCATAAATTCATCAAATGAGTCTTCTCGCCCAGGATGGGATGGGAGGGTCTGTTGGACTCGTACTGACTAAAATCAATGGTGTCCCTTCAATAGCCGTTTGAGTTCCAAGATGACAGTTACCTGATAAGTCAGTACAATAACATTGCAGAAATACGAAACTCAAACAAAAATTTGTTCAAATTGAGTTCCATAAAAAATACACAATTTACGAAGATAACATAATAAATGAAGTACATACAAATGTTGTTATTCAGTACTGAACCGAAAGGAAAATTATAGAATTCCCAGTGAATATAAAATGAGAAACCAGTTGCTAAACTCTCAGAAGATTAAGTCTTCGGTTAATTAATTAATGGGATGCTGTAACGAGTCCCAATTAGATTAATCAGGGGCGCTGTTGATCTCACCTTCGTTATCGACAAAGTACCTCACGAAGGAGCAGTGAACGCCTCTTTACCTTGAATTAGATTAATGGAGGGTGACCTGCCTACTACTACTCACTGTCTTCTGTCACGATAACAAGTCAACCGCCTGATGAGATTTTCATCAAGAATAATGACAAAACCCTACCTACTATCCTACTAATGTTAAGCTGGGTACTCAGCAGCGTTGCATGTGACGTATCATATACAGCAGCGTTTCCCAACCTTTTTCAGCCACGGATCCCTAAGAAATCAAGCGCAGTTCTCACGGACCCCCTTAATAAAATAAAAAGGGAAGAGTTACGGCCCGGCGCCCGCACGCGCATTCAGTCCCACTCACCGCACTTTGGCGCACGTTCTTCGTGCTGACTAAGCGTAGCGATTACGAAACATTAGCATTTATCCAGGTCCACAGATGACACCGCGGACCCCCATACATATACTTGCGGACCCCCAGGGGTCCGCGGACCACAGGTTGGGAAACACTGATATACAGTATCAAATGAGTAGGCACGAGCCTCCTGCCTACGTACTCTCTTGATACTGTACCTGATACGTTACATGCAACGCTACTAAGTGAGTACACAGCTGTATAAACGTGAAAGTTTGTTTGTATGCATGGGTGTTTATTACTCTTTCACGCAAAAAACCTCCAAACGGATTTGGATGGAATATGGTACACAGATAGTTTATAACCTGGATTAGGTATAGGATAGTTATCCCGATTTTATGTTTCTGTGGGATCATTTTAGACTTGTAGCGGGCGGAGCCGCTGGCCATAACTAGTTCTACATAATTTCACGGGGCCCTTTTAAAATATTTTTACTTTAGTGCCAATCTAATAACGTTAACTAGAATACCCGTACCATATATTCACGCTTTTTCACTCACATTGTTCGCTCTTTTTGTGTATGGACTCCCAAAAACTGATTCTAACACTAAGGGGAAATGCCGTTAATTATCTGGTTAATGGACGTCTTATACCATTTAAAGACTTTTATCGTGAATATCTCTAAGACAAAAGTAATGTGTAATGTCCATGTTGTGCCCACCCCATTATCAGTTGGGAACTCGGTTCTAGAAGTTGTTGACTCGTATGTCTACCTGGGACAAACTATCACGCTAGGTAGGTCCAACTTCAAGAAAGAGGTCAACCGCCGAATCCAACTCGGCTGGGCAGCGTTCGGGAAATTGCGTAACGTTTTCTCGTCCAAAATACCTCAGTGCCTCAAGTCGAAAGTTTTCGACCAATGTGTGTTACCAGTGATGACGTATGGCGCCGAAACGTGGTCCTTTACTATGGGCCTCATTAGTAAGCTCAGTATAGTCCAACGAGCTATGGAGAGGGCTATGCTCGGAGTCTCTCTGCGTGATCGACTCAGAAATGAGGAGATTCGTAGACGAACCAAAGTAACCGACATAGCCCAACGAATTAGCAAGTTGAAATGGCAGTGGGCAGGCCATATAGCACGCAGAACTGATGGCCGATGGGGCCGTAAGGTTCTCGAATGGAGACCACGCACCGGCAAGCGCAGCGTAGGACGTCCACCCGCTAGGTGGGCAGACGATCTTATGAAGGCCACAGGATCACGCTGGATGCAGGCCGCTTACAACCGGTCCTACTGGAAGTCTAAAGGGGAGGCCTATGTTCAGCAGTGGACGTCTTACGGCTGATATGATGATGATGATCGTGAATATCAACGGTAAATACCGTCAGTGTGACCTGGCTACAAATGCTAGAAAATATTAGAGTCCATGTGCCAGAACATGGACACTTAAGTTGTGTATTGTCTGTCAGTGAATTTAAAAATTTTAGTAGCATTTGATATGTAACAAGATTAGGTATACTATTTTAATTTTATTTGTCTTGAATGTAAGATCAAAGAGTATTTCTTAAAAACAAGGCTGTCTCAAAACAGCTCGCATTATAAAGAAGAAAAAACATTTGATAAATATTAGCCACTACAATGAAATAATGTTCAATGATTGGTAAAATAATATCAGACAGAATATGGTCTAATAGATAGTAAAAATATGCTTGAAATATTTCTATTATTGCTTGAAATATCAAAAGACGGGTTAAATGTTGAAAATGTTCTTTCTTTCGACCCCTATTACATGGAGCATTAACATAATTGGGAAGATGTGAGTATGCTCTTAGTACAATTGGTCTAACCTTTCTTATGAAATGTCATAATAAGATTGAAAAAGTGAGATAAGTCTGTCTTCTCGGCTTGGTAAAGTAGTAATCCCACCGTCACGAGTAGCGACTTGGGAGTTGAGCGAGCCTCTGAAAACAAGTTGGCGTGCAGCATTTTCCGAGGTATTCCACGAAAGGCACTCACTGTCTCCACAGTGAGTGACGCCCACGGCGACGGACGTCGCAAGACGATCTCCGGCCACCGTAGTCGCGGGCATGCGGGCGGCGAGTAAGGCCCTTCGTACACAAGGCGACGCAAGTCTCCGATACCTTACAATTACGGTATCCAGCTCACTAGCGCAATACAATCCATAGAGGTTCATAAACACGTACTCGTCAATGGATGTCAAAGTCGTAAGGTATCGGAGACTTGCGTCGCCTAGTGTACGAAGGGGTTAAAGGGTAACTCGCTGTCCGACCATGGACCATGCCCGGGTCGACGGCGCGTCGTGTTCCACGCGCGCCTCAAATAGCGTCAACATAATGACGGGCCCTCTCAGAGGGCCAAAGCCGGGGTCGCGGGACTTATTCCATCATTTGATGAATTTACTACGTAAAAAAAAGGGCACCCGCTGACAATGGCACCCAAGCTCTTATCTTATCTATTCGACATTAGGCCGCTGTCAAAAATTTTCGCAAGTGCCAGGTATCCTTCGTTGAATACCACAGCAGCGAGTGTGTACCTACTTTCGATAGTTTTTCCCTGGGCTATTATCGAATGTCTAAACCTGTACGGAGCGACATGCCAGCATAGCTCTGAGCTGGTAATCTTTGATAGATCTTTTCGCTTAGCGATAAATGAGTGCCTGCAGGTAGAGTGAACAGTTAGCGAACAACAGCCAATGAACTGTAAACACTCAGTGCAAATGTGTTATGTCGAGAACGAGAAAGCCACTGCCTCGCCGCGGGACAACTGCCTTACACCGCTTGAAAGAATTAAACTGATTATTATGATTGTAAGTAATGGTCTGTAAAGCCATTAGAACAGCGTTCAGATTCCTCCAACTGGACTGAAGTATTGTTTAACTTCTTTTTTGAACTGTAAACGTATTGACCCGTAAACATTTTAATTTTTAAATGCAGAGTGAATCATTGAAATAACAAGAGAACGCACTTAACTACTGTAATAGGTGTGTGGCCAGAGTGGCGCTCGAGTCGAACGTTAAGCTGAGCGGGGCGGTCGCGGGACTTATACCATCACCGTGACCCCGGAACATAAAGGGCTATTGAAGGACACCGTGGATTTTAGTCAGTACAAGTTTGACAGTCCCTCTCGCCCTGCCCGGGGTGGGAGGACTCATTTGGTGATTTTACCACAATAAAAAAAAAAGCTGACCGGGGCGTGCAATATTTCGTATTTTGCGAGTTTCTTGAGAGGCGGGGCGCGGCGAGGATAGCCTGCATTATTTCCTTTGCCGTTGCACGTGGCTCAAGGCGTGCAACGCTTCTTATGGGACTACCATACACACGTGTTTCACCACAGTTTTGCCTGCGAAAGCTTCTGGCATGAAAACACAATACACGGTCGGCAACACTGAACGCCCAACACAGGCAAGTACGCGCGGCCGGGCTTGCGCAAGCCAGAACTGTGATGAAGCTTGTGCCTGCTCTATTATATCCTTTGCCGCTTGCACGCTCCGCTGAACGCCCCGCTGCATGCTTTGGCACCGTGTTCCCTTCCCTTCTTCTTACGGATTACGTAGGTATGAAACGAAATCGATAGTTGATGATGTATTTTGAATGAGGGTTTATTTTTGTTAAAAACCTCTTTCGCTACACGTGCCAAATGTTTTTTTACTATTATTTCCATTAGACCACCATTTTGGGCTTTGCATCAGCGTTCTTTATAAGATGCACTGCGAGAATATCTATAGAGATTACAGCAGCCTTAGATCTCAAATGGCAATTGAAGCCGAAGGAAAGGGTGGTTTTCAGTAAGTACTAGTAATCACTTTATAAAGGTACCGGTTTTTACCCGAAAATTACGAGCATTATAAAATTAGTACTTACGCTTAAAGCTTATATGGACTGCAGAAAGCTATAAGCGACCATTAGTATTGATTTAAATAACTCAAAACAACGAAAATATTGTTGCCAACTTTCAGCACTTACTAATCGAGTTTCAAAATGGAGTAAAGTTTATTATACCTATGTTGAGTTCGCATAATTATATGAACTCAGCAAAGTAAAGAGGAACAAACCAGTAGAACTTTACCTGTAAATGCGGTTAGTTACAAACCTGAGTAATCTTAAAGTTCGTGATTCGGTGCTAACGTTGTATTTACTTTAATTATATTTTGTTGTAAGATAAGATTGTATCTAGAGAGTTTTCATCGGTAGAGGTATACATACTAGAGAAGCCACGAATAATGATATTGCCGGATTGCGTATATTCGGCTAGGCTCTCGGTCGAGGCGGCAAATTTTCGGTAGCAGAATATTCAGTGTCACCTAAAAGCTGGGTGAAAAAGAAGCCGTGTGCGCGCGTTTTGCTCATACTTTTTTTCATTACAGACAATGTGCACATTTAGCCTACACCCTAGCTTTTTAGTGAATTTTTGTTTCCCTTAAGGTTGCCATTTCTAAAATTTGAACACGAGGACAAGACGCATCAAAACCCTGGGTTTTACAGTCCAGAACCCGGACATGAGTTGAAGTGCTCACCATGCGGGTTTCGCGGACGGCCCAAGACTTTAAATTAAACCCGGTCTACAAACGACGCCTTCTCCTGACGCTTCCCGTATGCCCTTTAGATGGCAACCCTTCTTAAGGTGACAAATAGTTCCTAGCTAGGATTAAGTCGGCGCTAATCTTTCAGCATTTGACTGGGTTTGTGACTGTGGCGAATTTAGCGCACTTCCATATGAACTTTATTATTTGAGTGGGAAACAAAAGGCTTCCGCGAAATAAAATCACCAGTGAACTGCTGGCTTTAGATATGCGAGAATATTTGCGAATCGTAATTCTTTATTGTCGAGTGTACTGGATCATAAAACCCCAGGTTTAAATTCTGTTTGCAAACGAATTTTCCTTCTACACAAAAACTTAATACATTTTGAGAATAGTGAACAAAAACACTTACTTTATCGCCAAATACCTCCAAATAGCCAGTGAGAGAGTGAGACAGATAGAAGCGGTGTGCAGTATTTGAGCAAAGTGCATGTGGAATAGCAAATACATTGCCCACGAGTACGGGAAGTCCAATTTCTCTGGCAGGACCTGCGAAATAAAATTGTTGTTGAAACACTTTGTTAGTACATACGAGTATATTTAAATGTACCTAATTTTTAAAATGTACAATGTCTTAGTCGACTCTACACTCAGGTGTGAAAACGCGATTGAATAATGCAGTGATCCGCGCGCGGACTCGTCCACATTCGCAAAGTTTCAGTCTTGTTGGATGCGTTCGCGTTCGCACGCCGCCGCCGCGCCGCAATCCCTCGGATCGGGGAACGGCGCAAAGCGCGAACGACCTCTACGCTCTGGTTCCGCAGTGTTGGCGCCGCGAGTGTAGAGCCGGCTTAACAATATAGGGCAACTGCAATCCATAAGAGGTTAACAATATATGCGTTAAAAAAAAACAATGGGCATGTTAACCGTATAACTAAATTGCAAATATAATTAGTCTGGCTGCTAAACTTTTGACAAATTGTTGAAGTTGAGACGTATTTCCAATCTAAAAAGCGACTTATCTCCGTCAATTTTGTTTTGTGATAGAAGAAAAAATACGGCTGAAATATTTTGATGGACATTCTAACTGATGGATTTATTGGACGATTTTTTCAGTCAAATAGTGCACTGTGCAACTTTTTTTATATTTTCTCGCGCAGCCAAGTAAAACATCAATTGCGCAGTATTATTTTATCTTCTGACAATAGCTTGCAGCTGCTAGTGCTACTAAATCAAAGAACACAATAGAAGAACTCGATGCATTCATCGAGCGGCCATTATGTAACACAATTCTTTCGTTTGGAGCTTTTGCAGCTGATCTATCATTGTTTTCGCAAATAATTTCTAGCTATTCATACGAATTTTATTGTTTTTCTACTTATCTATTACGTTAGTCAATAACGTAATAGATAAGTAGAAAAACAATAAAATTGGGAGGGCCACAGTGTGCCGGGGTCGCGACACTTATCGAATTACCGTGGCCCCGGAACGTAAAGCGCTATTGACGGACACCGTGGATCTTAGTCAGTACGAGTCTGACAGTCCCTCCCGCCTTGCCCTGTGTGGGAGGACTCATTTGATGATAAAGCTATTATGTTATGACAGTACAATCATATTTATCTACATTAATGGTAACCAGTAATTGTTGAGAGCTTAAGTGTAAGCTGTAATTACAGTGCTTTAATTAATCTGTCTTGTGCACAGAAACTGTTCGTAATCCTTTTTCAACAAAATATAATAAATAAATGTGTAAATTAAACTGGTATGTGGCAATTAAATACATGCACGTGTTAATTTTCATTGTATCTGGTTGGCTGGTTAATCTGCAAACCAACATATTATTTAATATTTCCACTGTTAGCAGATTATAACTAATTGCTGTTTACATTTAAAACGGGATTGTTACTATGTTTATCCCGACATTAGATTAACAATTGGTTTATTTTTTTATCAATTCCATCCAATACCTTTACGTTCCAATTCATAAACTTTCGTTTGTAATTTTTTCAAGCCCGATGAACTCAATTTTTAATCCGAAAATAATAGAAAAAGGGGTTAGTTTCGAAATTTTGAGCTACATTCAGATAAACATATTTTGAGGAACGAAAAAAAAACAAGTGAATGAGAAATTCAGCTTCGAGTCTTTGCGAAGACGCGACTGACGCGACGAAAATATAACTTTAAATTCAGATAGTTCTGTATCTTCGTTGACTGGCTTAGACAGGAGGCCCTTGTCCTTTAAACACCCACTTACCTTTGGAAACCTCATCTTAATCCTTGATTTGTGACAAGGGTCGTGGAATACCTTTACGGTATTTACGATTGAGTCAGAAACCTGAGATTTATTAGCAGAAATACCTGACTATACAAATTGTTTAGTTGCTGGGCAATTAATTACAATTAAATGGAATGTGGAACTATTTTTATCTACATTTAAAACATTTAATACCCATTATGCGTCTTCGCGAAGCATTTTTGTGGAAAGAAAAAATAACAGTTCGACTGCGAACAGAACTAGAAACTGTCTTTCGTATACAACAATTTACTTTGACATTACAGTCAAAATAATAGAACATTATTTGGACTGTAATGTCAAAATGTTGGTGTACCTAGTAATTGGACACTTATACAACGTGTAACGTTAAAAGCGCAAAACCTCTCGTGGGGCAACTCAGCTCACACGTTACTGAACAATGTTTGTTATAAAAATTTTGGAAATTCGCAAAAAAAAATTGATTTTTCATACAAAATGAGAAATTGATCGAGCCTCAGTATGAAAAACTCCAAAAGTCTTAGAACAAACATTGTTCAGTAGTATGAGTTACCTCACGAGAGGTTTTGCGCTTTTAACGTTACACTTTGGAAAATAATGAATAGCTGCTGCCCGCGACTTCGTCTGCGTGAATGCGTTGAAGAAATAAAGATTCACTGCTTGATCCCCGTAGGTTATAGCGTGATGATATATAGCGTATATGTTGACCCGACTTCTTAACATACATGCATACAAACAGACAAAAATTCTAAAAACTATATTTTTGGCTTCGGTATCTTCTATATATTTTTATAATTATTATTCTGCGTGCTACATGAAATGATTTTTAATAAACCTTATTGTTTCTTTCTAAAACACGCTGTATAAATAAATAGTAGAGCTTTTCAAAGACCGATAACTATTTCACAGTTCCAATTAAAGCCCCGCAATTGAAGGCAAGTTCAAAAAAAAAAAACATTAGTCGACATCAAAGGCTTTTGATTGTCAGTCACACGACTGCCGAACTCGGGCAATATTGTTCGAAAAGTTACTTCTTTCTGAAAAAGGTCTCGCGATTGGAAGCTTCATAATATTTAGAGACGTTCCCGGATTTTTACGTCGAATTTCCGGCCATATTATAGTTATTTCTAAGCGAGAATAAAACCAGTTGAAAATAACATCAACTAAAAGGATCGAATCGAGGGATTGATAAATCCTAACTAATAATAAACTTTTTTTTATCATGGTAAAATCATCAAATGAGTCCTCCCACCCAGGGCAGGGCGGAAGGGACTGTCAGACTCGTACTGATTAAAATCCATGGTGTCCTTTAATAGTCCTTTACGTTCCAGGGTCACCGTAATGACATAAGTCCCGCGACCAACTCATATAAAACTTACGAAGGTAAGTTTGTTTGGTTGTTACTAAAGCAACTACTGAAGTGTTAAAAATCTATAAATGTTTGACGGATTGAGGTAGGTTGCTGTGCTTGCGTCAAAAAACGCTACGGGCATTGCTGATGAGCCTTGATCTATTGAAAGTAACTATCAGCTTGCTGGACTTTTCGATCAAAGCTATTGTCGGATAATGATGCCCTAATGATATTCTACAAGTACATGGAAGTCACACACAGAAGCCCTAGCATGAAATATGGCCGCACAGCTGAACAGCGCACTTTATAATATAAAAAAGTGCCTTTTATGTGAGAAAGAGGAACTAATTTTTACGTCACAATTCAACTTGAAAACTCGTGAAAAAGGCGTCTGACCTGCAGCCAAAATGTTTATAAAATATGGAATATACGGCGACTGTTGTACGCTATAAAAATAAAGCAAAAACACAAACAACACAACATTCTTTCGAATGTAAACACACATGTGTGTGTTTTTAAAAAAAAAACCTATGCAGCTGACACGAATAAAGTATGAATTGCACTGCGACTTTGAACGTTTTTGTGACTCTTCCAAATGAACATTGTCATTTTAAAATCAACTTATATAACATTTTTACAAAATTTATATTCGTTTCAATAACAAAACAACAACAAAATTTATGGTCGTTTCAAGAAACGACCCAAAACTAGTACGAAATACTCCGGGCACTTAGGGCACCTAGCCCTAAGCGGCTGACACGCCGCAATCGCGGCGGTAAGAGCCTTCTTTGAGGAGTGGCTGGATATGGATAGGCGTCACCAGGTACCATTGTCGTATAGGGAATGAAGAAACGCTTGGGTATCACCACTGCGAGGACGGACACGGGGTGGAGGTGGAGCATACGGTGGAGGACTGCTTCGCTTGGGCAGAGTACCACATTTCAGTGGGTTTCCAATATGGAATACCTCAAAGAGGACTGGAAGACTAAACAGTTTAGTCCGTCGCGTCAGTTAGAGTATTTTTCCTGTTCTTAAACCAATTAATCGATTTTTAGTAAACTATTGTAAATGATCAACTTACCAAATGTCGATAGATAACGAAGGGCACGTACTCAATCATGACGAAGACATCAGCCACCGCCAGCCACTTCAACAGTCTATTGATGGGCGCAGCCGCCATGTCTCTCCGAGTCAACACGGCTATGTTCAGCGTGTTGGCCAAAACCCCTATTGTGCACACCTGGAACAACGAATTTAATTTACACTCTACTACAATTGTAAATATTTATACGCATTGCAGTAGTGGATAGTTGCGGTTAAAATTCCTATTGTTTTAAAAATACCGTGGGTTGTGAAATAGTTTCAGTAGAGCAGAGTCCTCGCCATCATCCTGTAATTAACATGACGGGAGATGGATCCTGTCTCTTCCATTCTTTGACATATTTCGACTGGCCTGTCTAACCTAAATAGCTTAAATATTAGCATCACCTCCACGAGACGATAGCGAAACGGCGAAGCCATACATTTTAACTGCAACATTTTACATGAAATGTTTTTGGTGGGATTAGAGAATTTTTAGATTCCTACTTAGTAGGTCACTAAGAATTGAAGCCATAAAAAGGAACAAAAATTATCCGCTTCGTTCGATCCCTACGTCACACAAGAAATTACTTTTAAATGTGAGCATTGCATTAATAAACTAGTGGGCTTCATGAAAAACATAAAGTTTTGTTTTGAACCCGGAATCTGAACAATTATAATCTAAGATTCAGAAGATATTGTTATCATCGAAGAGAAATCCACAATTTGGCATCAGTATTACGGTATTTTGTCGAAAGTTTAGGGTCAATGTATTCAATTTTCAATCTATTTGGGTCTATAGAACCACTTCCTTGCTAGCCTCAAGGAGTCCAGAACTTATCCTATTCAAGTAGTAATACTTTGGGGAAGGCAGGGTATTGTTAAATTGTAACAGTCCGTCGCAAAAACCTTATGCTAACGGGAATAAAGGTCACTTTACCGCAAAATCGCACACAAAATGACAATGCGCAAGTTGTATGTAAATTACTCTACTCTTTTCTTTTGTTTACGATCCTCCGAGACGTTAACACGAGCTTCCACGTTATTGTGGCGTAAACGGAGACTTTAACGTTAATTTAATGGAAAAAATTAGTTCCTCGTTCATCGAATGAGACTATTGTACTGACTAAAAATCGCTGTGTCCTTCAATAGCCCTTTATGTTCCGGGGTCACGGTAGCTCGCTAGTACCGTGACCTCGGCAGACAAGAATTAATGCTAGGATCTTAATTTGTGTAAAAAAAGGATAATGTTCTTATATCTGTCTTACACTACATCATTTAAATCATAATATACAGGTTTGGTAAACCTAAGATATTTATGTTATTGCTACATCTGAATTATGGTGATTTCAGCGAAGTTTATATTTCTTGATAGCTACTGCAGGCTATAACTGTATGAATAACTTTATTAGTTTATACATCCTATGTAAATTAATAATTCGTGTAATATTGGAATATTGCGGCTCAGGTTTACGATTCACGATATTATGTACTTATGAATGTCAACTGTTGGATTGATTGAGCGATTGAGTATTTTTTGAACTTTACCAAAACACTTAACACCAGTAACCTTAGCACGAGTTTTCAGTATTTGATACGTAAAGTAAACCGGAACTTTGACAAATTCAAATTGACAATTTTCAATGAAAAAATTAGTTCCTTCTTCGCACACCAGAGGCGCTGTTCCATTTTTTCATACAAGAAACGCTGTAAATACTGGAAAGACTCTGTAAAGTAAAATAGTGAAAACTCGTGCTAGGGGTACTGGACCTATTTGGCGCAGCCTTGAGATAGACAATAGATAGATATCTTTTCGGTTATTTTTTTTTGTTTTTGTTGTTAACATTTATATGTTTTTCTCACTTTACTGAAATACTTATATGTTTTGTATATTTGTGTTTACTCGTGCCTTGTATGTTGTCTTTTGCCTTTCATCAAAATGCCATTTTGATGAAAGGCCAATTTAAAAGCCTCAAACTAAGAAGTGACAATTTTAATCATTTTATGAATAGTAAAGTGATTCGTAATATTATTTAATAATTTTGCTAAAGTGGCTATTTTATGCTAAATGGACCTATTTCTTTCTCTCTCATTTTGATCATTGTTTCTAGTGACGACTCAGAAAATTGAGCTTTGAAAAGATGTTTTTTTTTTAATGTAGACCGTTGAATCCTTCTTCATATAGAATGTATGAAGAAGGAATAAATGAATTTTTATTTTCCAATGTATGCTGTCTAGAATTTTCCTTTTAGATTTCCTTTTATTTCTCTCTTTATAAATTTTATTTTGTCTTTGTTGTGTGCTCTGGTTTCCGCCAAATAAAACGTTCTTTCTTTCTAACTCGATTAGTCTTTTCTGTCTGATGAAAATTTATAAAACTTTGATGAATAGGAATATTGTTGATAAGAAAATTTACAATTTAAGTGTTTTGATTTAATTCTAAATTTGAAAAGGTGCTTTGATTTTATAATAATTTAAACTCAAAATATTAATTTTAATCGTCTCAAAGGTCTAATTGAATTTTCGTTAACGATTTTTCTTGTAATTGAGTGAAATTTTTATAAAATACCTTGCGACTCACCAAGTTTCTGTAAGGGTGACGTAGAATTTACGTCGTTTAACGGCGGATTTTCCAAAAAAAAACGTCTGTTATAAAATGCCATGACGTCCGAATTAAAACAAATTGTAGAGATTTTCTATAGTAATGCTCCATCACAAAATGTAATAATGTGGCAATTTATATTTATATCAAGTCCTTATATGTTTTTGTACTTACAATTGATATAAAGCTCATTATCCTTTGTAAAATTTTGTTACAACGATTCGCTTCCATTCCATTCCGCGGCAAAATAAATTGAGCCTTAGTGCCTAACACCTATAATAGTAGTTTCACATCAGCAGACCCGCATCCGGTATTAGTGTAAGTGACACAACTATTTCCAACTACTCGACAGTTATTTAAACAAGATTGCTTAATCGAATGATTGTGAAGAACATTTCCATAGACACAGAGCTGTGAACTACACTTAGGATTACGGCATTTTATTTATTATACGTACTTGAAGTATCTATTTACATTGTTAAAGGTTCTTCTACACACATCAAACACGTCACGTGACGTGATTGATAGCTAGCGCGATTGTCGCGTTTTTGTATTCGCTTTTGATTTTGTATTTGCTTTGGTTGCCGCACTCGCGTTTCTAAGCGCTCTATCTGCCTATTTCTTTGATCTGAGCTTGCAACCGTCAGATCTACGAAGGATTCAAGTTTCTGAAAAGTTCTGACTTTAGAATCATAGTTGATTCCAAAAGCTTATGGATTTCTAGCTGACCGCAGTTACTAATCATTAAGACTGGAGAAGAACGCTTGCATCATTTTGTATTTTCTTGAACGCTTCGCCGAGTCTTAAAGCGACTGTAGTTCCACAGTCGGAAAGAGACAGAGCCATAAAAGTCATCTAGCGCCATCTCGTTTCCACAGTGGAACCAGCTCAGTTCACCCGATACCAACACTTCGTCCGACGCTAAAGCGTGGGACGAAGTGTGTGTTCATAAATGAACCTAATAAGTACGGAGGTAGCAGCTACCTCTATTGTATTACGTTACGTAAATTAAAAAATACCAATATCGTTCTATCGACTTCTATCGTTTAATTTCTCTCCGCACATACACCAAGAACGTCATACACGCATATACAAAAGGTTACATAATATTATATGATAATTAATATGTATATTATACACAATACGACGATACAACAATGTTAAATAATAAATATACTCGTAAATTATTTTAATTGTGCTCTAGAGTATTTCCTGTAAGACGAGTACAAGAGTGAAAAACAGTTTATTCGAGAAATACATCAAAGCAGAAAAGGAGTTCAAATGATTTTGAGTTTTAGAACGTTCTAACGTTCGTAAATTTTACATAAAAAGGAAACTTAATGAAATAATCAGCTATGCTATATGCTTATGGCGTCAAAGCTAAATGCCAAAGGTCCCCATCAAGTCTTTCTAAAGAATTCTTGTCCTGTGCACAATTAGCCTTCAATTTCAACTTAAAGGTACCAGTCGGTGCTGACGACATGAAGCTGTAGCAAACGACGTGTCGCAGTGACACTACTGGTTTCTACGTATTTCCAAAGATAATATAATACTAGCGTACGTATTTCTATGAAATTCCCTGTAGTTAGCGACATGTCGTCTGCTGCTGCTGCGTGCAGTCTTTTACCAAATTGTACCTTAAATTATTTACTTGGTATTTATTTTATTACATTTTCTATAAATTATAGTGGTTCGAAATAGATTGAAAATAACAAAAACACAAAATGTTTACACGAGTACGATAAATGTATTACACGACGATGTATTTTTATTTTATTGAAAATTCACGTCAACAACAGAGCCGAGTGGCTTTTAATAAGCGGAATGTTAACAATGCTCTTCCAACTCCCATTGTGACAAGAACTTTGCAATACAGACGGACATTTTGTGGCGTGGTAACAAGACGGACAGTAGCAGAGTAGTAATGCGTACTTTTAAGCGTGGTTACTGAACGGACAATTGTACAGTGCACCAGTAGTAGGTAGGCAGTAAATTGGGGGTAGGAGGAACGGAGTGGAAAGTTCCTCGCTACCCGGTGAAAAGGAAAGTACCTTCCGACCAGACGGGTGTTGTGTCTGGTGGGCTTTCTGCCCAACATTCTAGTTCGGAATTTTCTATGTCTTCTAAGTTCGCTGATAACTTTGATTGCGCGATGTACGTATTTTTGCCTATTAGTTTCTCCGTCACTTCATAGATGGCGCTAGTGTACTTTTTGTAGATCTTTAAGTACGCTACAGTAAAACCGTCATTTAAATAAATATGATAGAAAAACGGAAAATTGTGGCGTGGTAGCAAAACAAGGTAACCCTTCATCATTGATAAAACACTTGTAATTAAATCAAAAGCTGCCAAAATCAATATTGATTGTGACAGTAATAATTCTCGTCAAAGAACCGGTATAAAGGTCTTTATAATAATAATAATAATAATAATAGTGTTTTATTTCAGGCAAAAAAGTTCCCATATACAATAACAATAAATAAAAATGATTTATATTAATTTGATAACAACCCGAAATTTTGAACAATTAATTTATTCAGGACCGTCTATACATATACCTTTTGATATTGAAGCTTCAGTGAGGAAAAGTTAAGGGGACGACAAAAATATTCACTCCTTATTTTGTATTCAACCTTCGTTACTTTCCGCCTCTGATGAATCGAAAAACAAGCCATTCATCAAAGAAATGAAGGATTACTAAAAATATGAACGTTCTATCAGGCCTATAGATTTTCCATTAGCTTTTTTCTCAACGACTATTTTTCAAGCAATTTATTGATGTGACAACATGTTTAATTATCACTTCTGTAGGTAGAAGTGAATTCTTGAAACGTGTAGAGTAAATTGGATTGGCTAAATCAAATATGGCGCGCGGAATCGTGCATAATAATTATGTTATCCTTTCATCTGTCAACTGTCACTTGTTTCCATAAAAATATATACTACTCAAAAGAAAATAAGGGCCAACTGATTTTTGTCGATTTATTAAATAATATTTAAATGTTACTGGTTATAATGACTGAATCTGATTAATATTAACGATTTTACTTGGAAATACACAAAAATTAAGTTTGTATTCCAATCAATCGTTAAATTAAACGAAATTGAATGAAAAGTGGGGAAATGCAGGAATGTATCAACTTACACAAAACATCAAAAAACTCGAAAAAAAACGTCTGTAATGTTCCAAAGTGTTCTTTAAAGCTTTTCTTTTAAGCTTGATCTCTGTGTGCTACTCATTTTAATGGAGGTGGAATGTTCAGGATTAAATACCAAACATTTTCTTTGGGATTCTCTACCAGCAAGTTTTCAGACAATTTATGAGATCCAGCTGGGTGTTGATGGGAATTTTACTTTTTTTTGCACTCCTCTTTAATTCATCTCTTAAATGCTGAATAAAACTTAGGTAAGAATCCTGAGTAGCCACTGTAACATCGTAATTCGAACGTCAGCGAATGTATGCACTGTTAGTCGCAGCGTGTCCGCTCGAACATTATCCTGCTTGAAGATGAACTCAGGTACTCGTTGCTGTTCGAATGGGATAATGTGGAGTTGCACCACTTTCGCTACGCAATTTTGAGCAGTTACAGCAACGTTATTACGAAGTGCGAGCTCAGTTTTGCGTGATAGAGACAACCGCTCCAGAGCATAATTCAGATCTCATCGGAACAGTCTGTTTCAAGAGTGCAAGGATCTGAAACCTGTTGTTTAGATCTTCTCTACACTCTAATGAGTCAGTCTTTATTCAAAAAAAAATAAGCCTGCAGTCATAAATAAAAAGCAATGAAGCCCATTCAAAACAGTTTAATAATTTTTCTCTTTGCAAATGTTTCACGATTTGCACCATACGCTCCAGTTAACTGGAGGAGAACCAAGCATCTTCTTGAGTATTGTTAGTCTTCATGGAGTCGATTCGGAATATTCTAGTCAATTATAGGGCTGCCTGTAGCTCAACGCATTGGAGTTTGTACGGTCCGCGCGGTAAATTTTCACTCTATTTGCGCGGTTAATCAAACTTATTGGTCTTCTTAGGCTTTACTTACTTACTTTCTTCCTGGATCAAGGTGTCTGGTGATATTACCCGTCTTTTGAGACCAGTTTCAAACTTTCTGAACCACTGGTTGGGAATATTCCACCATAAGACCTACCTATTCTGGCTATGCCCCCCCCCTGGATTAAGGTAACACCCCAAGTGGCTGTTTTTGTATCCATATGTCTCCGAATAAACGGCATTATGAAATTAAATAATCGTTATAGCCTACTTCCTGTAAAAGTCGAAGAAAACTCCGTTAGAAATTTGAAAGATAAAAAACACCAAACCGTACATTCGAAGAAATCTCAAAAAAAATCATTAAAAAAAAGTTATCAATTTCCAATTATGCAGTAGAAACAAAATTAATACTTGAAAGAAACCATAACAAGGTATTTACCATCTATTATGTACACAGAATTAGAGTGATACTTGATTAATGTGCAATTTAAGAAGTGGCCCCTATTTTATTTTGACGAGTATATATTGGTGCAAATTAATTATCAATAATATTTATAATCGGTATTCCGGATAATGTTATATTCCGCATGTTTATTGTTTATTTAAGCGTTTATTTATTTGGTACAAGCGTTTGAAAAGCGGCAAACGTCACGATATGGCGCCATACCTTAACCCCTATATTGGTGGCATTTGGCACAAGAGCATTCTCGTTAACACACGTGAAACTAGAAAAAAATAGGTCAAAGAAAATGGAAAGTTACTCGATCCACACTATTTCGTTCTGAAACTTTAGAACTTAGACAATGCAATTTCACGTTAATTTTAGTTATTAGTTGGAGAATTGGAATTGTTTTCAAAGATGACGCTTCGTGTTCTCGCCATATTAACGTTAATAAACTTTCTTTTCATTTTTAGTTTCTTGAAACTTGTTAAAATTGTACTTCTTTTATAACGAAAAATATAATGTTACAGTCATAGTGATATATACTATTAGTATTAAATAATAGTCATTATTATCATTAGACTATTAAATACATAATGACTGATCAATTATCATTAAAAGTTAATACTTAATTGTCTAGAAAATGTGATATAGTAATCATACTGTATCTTGATAATAAATTCGTAATATTAGGTCAACTATCGATTTATGCAAATTCTTATTTATTTAAACCTTCTTGTCAATATTTTTTCTAACATTTTTTTTTTTAATTTATTTGATTGTTTTAAATTTTTATGTGTGATTCGGAGATTTGTATTTTTTCACTTTATGAAGCACTTTATTACCTTAAACATATATTTTTTTAACTTATTTAATTTATAATATTTATTCCTTACACCTATAAACTCCTTCCTACAAACTTGGCCCTGGGGCCCGAGTGCCGAAATGATAGAACGTGGCATTCCTTTGAGAAAAATGTCTATAAAATGAAACAAATAAAGAAAATTGTTTGTAAAATCTATTAACACCAAAAAATTTCTTCCTTGTATTATAGCCGTAAACGTCTGAGGCTCTTCTAAAAAAATAATTTTATTAAAAAGGTTTGCATGATAACGCTTTCTCGACCCAAATTGCTTGCGACATATTTCAGGAAAGTACGTGAAAATAAGATTTCCTTTCTAAAGTAATAAGTATTTTCTCTTTAGAGACCTCACCTAAACGAAGTGTACAATATTTGTAAAAAAAACATGGTTTACGACTTTGACGTTTTCACTTGTCAAGGGAAAATCTGTTTTATTATTATAAGGCTAAAAGTGTTCGTGAATTTTGTCAAAGTGTGATGGATATTTTAAATCCATGAGTCCTCTGAGACCCGAATAAATTAGAATTTTCTTTTAGACCCTGAGCCTTGGGCGCCATTTTGTGAAATTCGGCGGAAAAGTGACATCTGTCACATTGTCTTCGAATGGGAAATTTTAGCAAAAGATTGCCCAAAAGTAATACTTTTATTTAAGACTTTAAAAAAATCTAAATTGCAATTTGTAATTACGTTTTTTTTCATTTTGTCACAGATTCCTTATTTAAAAAAAAAAAAAACAATGTGAAACCGTCGCGTCGACGTGCAAAGTAGAAAACTATTTTAAATAAATTAAATCATCAACCGACCCACCATGAAATAACTATAAATACTAACAATAGTAAGGGCATAATCATGTTAGGGCAAAGTGGCATACGGCCACGGCACGGCTTTTTCGTACTTTTTTCGGTATTAGTTTTTTCGTGTTTTAGTTTTTCTACTTTTATATATACCAATCAATGTGAATACTCTTGCTCTCTTGGGTCAAGAATCAATTTCATTTTACTGTTTTAAAGTTTGACGTTCAAAAGTGCCTTATAATAGCTTAATTGAAATAAATGGTTTGACTTCGAACAACTTTGAACGCTGTGAAGTTTAATAAAGTCAAAGTTTCAATATTTTTGCACTTTTTTCTTTTGTTTAATACAGACGGTATTAAATTGAGAATAACTTTTTGATAAGGTTTGAGAACTATGTATCCTACTTATGCGTATGAAGTTTAATTAAAATCAATTCAGTGATTTAGAAAATAAGGACTAAAATGTTTCCATGAAATTGCGTTTAGCGTACACGATCTTGAAGTTAAAAAATATGTAGTTTCATGAAAATTAAGACCGGCAGCGTTTCTCAAAATACGAAAAAGTACATCGTTACTATGCAAAAACAATTAACAAACCAATTATGAAGACGAACGATAATGGGTCTTATGTAAATTAACTTGAATTCGAAATTCAGAAGTGTAAATAAATCTGAAATTGAGTTTTAGCGTTATTTGAGTTTCGTCAGAGCTAGCAAAACAATTCACGAAGCAAACTGATAATTATACGATTGTGGCACTATTCAATTAGTGAGTGAGGCTTATTTGTCGTAACACCTAAATATAACAGGTATACAAGTTATTATAGCAATCTGTAACTGTGACAAAAATACCAGGAGAACAGATCCTGTTCCACGAGATTACAAATGTATTTTATGACAGCACTTACAAGTTTTCCTTTATTCATACATATGACAGTTACTTTTGTTAGAATAAGTGAAAGAAGATACATTGTGCAACTATTGCTTTTTTGTTCTTAATGTCTTGTCAAAGATAATATAATACGTCTTGTTAAAATATATAATAGGCCTCCTTTCACAGGGAGGAGGCCTGTGTCTCAAAAGTGGGCATAGGTAGGGTGACAGTATTTTTGCTCGTAATTTTATTACTTTAACCAGTTTATTCCAGTCTTGTTTTCAAAGTAATATTTAAATTCGTAGACACACCTCTCAGTGATTGAATAGAAAATATTCACACATACGCTAATGTAAAAAAAACGACTACGACGACGTAAACAAACTAATAATAAGAGGTAAAGCTCGTGAGTTTTTTTGTAATATAAGTTTTTAGACTGACATGGTCACTATAACTATTATTTAGTTTTAAAACGGATGAGTTCATCCGTGATCATGGCGCTTGCAACAGTGCCGAAATATCGGAAACTCAAAACAAATAATAAACATGGTAAATATCTCGTTTTAAAACTAAATAATAGTTTTTTTGTAATCTCTGGAACTGTAAAACCGATTTTGTTACTTTTCCCGTATATCATAACTTCCCAGAATTTGATGAATAATAACGACTGATGTAACAATACAGAGTGGGTTTTTTTTTCGAAAATCAGCTGGTTCAATTCCTGGCCTGTTTTATTTTGCTAAAATCCAATAATGCAGCTTAAGTTTTCGTCAAAATCGGCCTCTATACTCTTTTCAGCGTTTTTCGATATTCCTCACCGTTAATTTTATAGCCATCCACGCCACGCTCAGTTGAAAAATCTCCCAGTATACTCCCTGTATCTACAGTACCAACCCGTAAATTTCCGCAAAATCTAAATACAGGTGAAAATATTTTGAGCTGAGTTGGGGGATTAGCGAGTTAATTGAGTTGTAGGAGGCTGTCATTACTTGAACGAGGGTCTGGTCTGTTTAAGGTCAGTAAAAAATCTGCTGACGGCAACAATTAACAGGGACATAACGTTGTTTGTTAGTATATTACAGAAGAGAACAAGGTCATGATAAAATTGAGCATTCACTTGTAATGAGTATTCTTGCGAATGTTACGTTACAGAAAAACAAACGAGAGCGTTTTAGCGAGCATTCTAACGAGCGCTCTGGCGAGCTTTTTGCCGAGCCACCTGTCAAATATGACTAGAGCGTTTGCTAGAAAGATCGTGAAAATGTTCGTAGCGATGTTTGGCTCTTTACTTGGCTCTGTTCGTACTTCAGTTCGACAAAATTTAAAACGGTGAATTATGCGTATGATATTATACGTGTTCATATAGACTTTAAGCGGAATGTTTCGTACTTATATAATTAGATAAAGATGATCATAACGTCACAAAGTACCTGTCTATAGGGTGTCCTGGGAAGTGTAGATCAAATAGGAGAGGAAATTAACTGTAGAAATATTTCTAAATTCTTTTACTTTTGTCTATTTTGCCGTCGACAATTCGTTGTGTTTGTCAAAGTATCGAAGTCTTTTCCATTACGAATGCCTTAGTTATACTAATCATAGTTTTGTAAAGGTTTCTCTCCTAGCCTTTCAGATATTACAAACAGGACACCTTGTACTATTAGATACATAAAACCACTCTCAATATTTATAACCAACATCCTATGCAAATTAAAGTTATATTTTAGCACCTCTAGTCGAAATCGTGCGGAAAACAACCTTGGGTTGTTACTTGACTGAACAAAAGAGGCCCGTTGAACTAATAGCGACAGACATCAGGTCACTAAACTGTCCTACCGATCTTCTGATCTCACTGAACTTTGATCTACATGCAAGGCGAGATTTTGAACGGCGAACCGATGACTAGCTGTTGCGAGAGGCTTCGCCTGCTTATAACCCACGGTGACGTCATACTATGTATGATTATCTGAGCCATTATATTTTCTTAATACGAGTATTTAGTATTTATTTAAATCATTGAAGAATCCCTACTGTGCTCTTTGTAAGTACAGTTTTAGATTCAAACAACGGTGTATTTTTTGACGTTTACGTCACTGAACCAATAATGGGATAGATGATACACAGACCATCTCAAAAATATTTATGTATATTTTTATACTTCAGAAACACCTTTCATCTTGCCAAAATTGTACCACACAAATGGATCGCTCCCAAACAAATATTGCGAATGTCTTGGGAATACTTCCACAGATCATACTTCTGCATGAGAGCATAAGTCTTTATACAAGTAAATATTTGGCAGGTATTATGTTGAGTTTGTTTGTTTATTTGTTTTTTATTGTCATCGTTTCCGTTTTCATTCCACTCGGGGTCATTTGATAATAAAAAGGAAGAGAGTTGTACGGCGAACCGCACATCATCATTTTATTATGAATAGTCAAATCATCAGTTTACGAGTTAACACCAAACGACCCAAATTGCATATAACTTAGTACGTGATCAGATCGCAACTAGTGCCGGCGCGCGTGCTTCCTCGCTCTATTAACAAACATTTGTAACATTCTGGACAATAAACAGTTTTCTGTGAGCATTTCAGTTTAACATTTATAACATCCCAAACAGCAATCTCTACATAAGGATTGAAATACGTACCAGCAAGCTAACATAGCCATGAATCCCATTGTACGCCATAATGATATCTCTGAAGTCTCCCTCACAGTAGCCACACGTATCGGGCTTGAGGGTCAGGTTGAGTCGGTTCTTGGCATCCTTCATCATCCTCACGAGGAGGGACTCCATCTCGTCCCCTCTGGTCCCTCTACTCGCCTGCTCTCGCAGTACAGACACGATCTGCGTCTCATTGATAACGCTATCCGACGCATTCCCAGACGCAGCTAAAATCTCTTGGAATATCTCCAAAAGTGTATGCGATTTGTTAGACATGTTAATAGATTCTGGTTGTCCTTAAATTTTCAGAACCGGCGACTCATCGTTCATGGTTGTCGTTTCTGTCTTGGCTCCGTTTGCAACCTGAAACAAAATAAATCGTCTCGTTAAAGAAGTTTTATTTCCGCCGGGATTAAAGTCAGTCGTTTTTCTCAAACATTGTCATATTTTATCTTAACAACCGCCCGGGAGGCGTTTGTTAGGATTTGCTTACAGCGCGGACGAAGATATGCACCCTAATCAGTTTTATACAAGTTGCCAACTTCTGGTTTACCCTAAAGGCTCTATCAAGCAGCGAGATAGGCTTGTGGCGTGTTCTTGGCGAGTTTAGGTACTTACTATATGTAAGTCGTCACACAAAACACGCCAATATAGCAGCCTGTTCACGAATTTTCGTCGTAACGGCGGCGGCGGTGCGAATTAGACATTAATTACTTTGAAGTAGGTACGCGAATTCGCTGCATGCGGCGACTCGTGGCGTCTTTCAAACATTTATATAGCCTTTATGTTACCGCTCGCCACTCCGCGCTATGTATCTGTTCATAGCGGCAAGGTCGTGAACGGGCCATAGAGCCGGCGTTTAGCAGGATGACGAACGCCAAGAACACGTCACGCTAGCGTCGCGTCGCGCTACAAAGGGTACGTAGGCCATGCTTTTTTTCCGTCGACAGGAAATCATCGAATGACTCCTCCCGCACTGGTTGGAGGATTAAGGACTGTCAGACTAGTACTAGGAGTAACTACCAAATCCACCCTGTTCCTTCAAATTCGATCATTCTTGCAAGCCTGGTAACTAGTACTACTTTTGGAACTGTTAATTTAAAACGATTCAAACTTTGTTACTCGAGTCTTTAGACTTAACTATAGCATATTATGTGGATAAAATCATTAATTAAACGAGATGGTCGCCGCAGTGGCTGAGCGATCGTAACGTGTTTTCAATTCCTTTTCGATCGGAATGGGTTAGCTGTTTGGGCATGTTAGTTTTAATGCGTATGTTTAAGTATGTATGAACTCTCCCACGGATTAATTTGTTGTGCTGGGTAAAGTTTTGAAAATAAGAAAGAATCTTTCCCTTAATTAGACTGACCCTTTAAATAATTTAGCACCTAACCTATAACAAAAAAAAAGTAACGGGGTGTTTTTAGTCAGCCAAGTCTGCCAGGACTCATTTGATGAACTTTACCACCCAAAAAGAAAGGTTTATTTTTTAAAGATAGAAAGTTAACCGTAAAAAGTTTTATTAGCAGAAACAAACACTTGTCTTTCTATCTTCATAATGCTAGTTAAACACGTGCCGTTATATTAGGACGAGCTGAGCTATATGCGACTCAGGCCGATTGATCCGTAAAAATCGGAGAAAATCGCGAGCGTACGACTCGTGATATCGCGTGTCGTGAGAATCCAGCATTATACTCGAGCTTAATGAAAGACACAGTCTCAATGGAAACAACTGAAGCAATTATTAAGTTAATGATTGCGTCCTAGCTGGCAGACTTCCAGCGCTTTGTGAAGCTGCATGGTAGTAAAAATATTGACTTTATATACTAACTCAATGTTTTAACTGTTATTAATTATAAATATTGGTTTTACACACTCAATATTTGATTTTACTCATCATCTGCCTAGCTTTTTCCCAACTAAATCATGGTCGGCTTCCAGTTGAACCAGATGCAGCAACTACCAAATCCACCCTGTCAATCCATCAGTATTTTACATGGAGCGAGTGCCTATCGGACCTCCACAACCCAGTAACTACAGATAGCGCGCGAGTTGAATGCAATCGGGGTCTGAGGTGAAGAGCCCCCCGCTACCCGCACGCCCCACCTCACGCGCCTGCAGTGTAGTAGGTACTGTGCCATCCTTGTCAATAGCACTACCGCATTCCTAAGCTCTGCATTCAACTCGCGCGCTTAGTGTAGGTGGTACGATAACCCTATGGTAAGATTGGTTGTCAGACTTTATAGCTTCTGACTAATAGTAACGACTGTCAAAGATCTAAAATGACAGCTGGGACCAACGGCTTTACGTGCTTTCCGAGGCACGGAGGAAACTCGCTATGCCGGATGGTCACCCATCCAAAGATCAACCTTGGCAAGCGTGGCTTAACCCGGAAGATCGGCCTATGCAGCTGTAATTATTCGGCCACGAGCTCCTCTCGCATCATATAGTGCTACTGTTTCATTTAATGCATGAATCGATGGGAAAATATTCAACCATGTTTGGTTTCAAATTCAATTACACAGACCTAGCTTGACAGCTCCCATCAAGTCGTCATGTACGCAGGCGCTTCCGACCACCATTACTATGTAAGTATGGACTACGGACGGCGAGCAGAGGGTAAGTAGCTCACCGCCTGATGAGGAACAGACCCAGTTCAACTCGACGGTAAGTTGCGTTCCATGCGCCTCTTAAATTGCTATAATTGCGAAGCCTCCTGACAGGACCGATGTCTGTCAGAGATTTTTTGGAAGAGTTAGTTACCTCAGCCCGGGAACGCAAAGGGCATTTGAAGGAATAGGTTATGAGTCTGAAAGTTGGTGTGGTTCTCCATGGTTGATATCTCTACTTTACGTGAAAAAAATACTGAATAGATATGAACGAAAAATAAAATTTGAAAAAAATAAATGAAAGTCACACTGATTTTTAACATGAACAAACTACACATAGGATATAGGTACTTGTAATTCCAGTAGTTCGGTACACTGAGACTATCCCTAAATTCTGTCATCGTAAATGTAAACACAGTAACTACAATGGCTCCGCTGTCCATTGAAGTTATTGTGTTTTCATTTCCGTTTGTATATTTATATATTGTTTATTATTATAATACTCGGTACTGTTATGACAGTAACGAGTAGCAAACACAATAAAATTCCTCCAAACGATATTATTTCAAACGAGAAAATAATTGGAATAGGACCTATGTTTGAGATATGTTTAATTGTTTATTGAAAACAAAGCCCCTATTTCAATTGTTTCCAAGCATAACACAGTACTGACGACAGCACATCAACCTGCGGGCTTAGAAAGGGGGGAGGGGGTTGCCCATCCAATTTTTTTTCAGAGAACAAAACCTTTTTTCAATGTTGTGTAGCAATCATGCTTCTTTTGTAGTCATTTTTTAAAGGACAATTCCATTGTTAAGACAATTACAATTATTGTTATTACTATTATTTTATTACAAATCGTCATTTTTGAAGAAACAAAAAAAAGGCGTTATTGCGTATAAAAATATGACTTTAATCGCTCGTGATAATCATAAGATTCAAATATTATGATTATCACGAGCGCATCGGAAATTAAATCCTTTTAAATAAAACAAAAAAAAAACAAATCGAAAAAGTACTGAAACTCCTCTTTTTAAGTCGGTTAACTAAGGCTGAAAGATACAAAATAAAACCGAAAAAAGTTTTTTTTTTATATTGTGAAAATTTGTCAGATTGGGGTAGGATATTATGCTGGCGTCTGTACATTCTACGTATTTTGTCTTTGCTCTCTATAATTATAACCTAACACAATATTGCTACATCATTGTATGAACGCGGAAAATAGCTAACATATGTTGCCAATGTAGCCATGTAATTATTGTAATATTACGACTTAATACTCTTATATTTCTAACTAGCTGTTCGCCGTCGGTTCAACCCCGCTGTGCTCGGCTCCTATTGGTCGTAGCTTGATGTTATATAGCCTAAAGCCTTCAGTAAATCGAATATCAAACACATTTTTTTTGATTAGGGTATTTTACTCACTTTTTTTAGTTGTCCGAAATATAGATTATTAAATAAGATTAGACCCGTATTTTTTCTTTTGTCACGTAAACCAAAATTGACGAAGATACTCGGTCGTTACAGTTTTACAAGCGTAAAGACGTCACAAGCCCCCACTCCCGAATTTGGAAGCGTTTTATCGTTGTCAATATTCATTGATTTAAAAAATAAAAAATACCTGTCCATTATTTTTCAATATTATATCTGACGGACTAAATAGATTTTCAATTTCTTTATGGAGTAAAATACCCTATTCTAATTCCTGAGATGAGCGCTTGGTACAACCAAACAAACTCTTCATCTCAATAATATTTGGTATTAAAAAGCACCACAAAAATCATAAATCGATATGTCTAGACATATTCACTAGACGAACCCAAGATCTGAAATTAGGGTTTTTCTAAAAATTATTTTAAGTGATACTCCAGCGCTCTAAATTGTATCTGGGTAATGGTTTTAGGAACGCCCGTTTTTACATTCGATTTCAAAAATAATGTAGCTTCTGGTGAAAGAATTTTCGAATCGAAAAAATAATGGTTCTAGTCATTACTTCTTACTTTTTCTGTTAATGCTTCATACAAACGAATTTTCAAATGTACGAAAAATATACCGTTCTCTCCATTATATTATTAAGTGAGAATTTCTAGAAGATAATTGTGCTGTATTTAACTCTTCAACTCGGTATATTCAAACACAGACAAAATCCACATACTTATATTAAATCCTCAAATTACTTGAAATATTATGAAGGAACGAATATGTATAATAGTTGTTTATTTCAAAATTATTAAAGTACTTATTATATTTATGAACTTAAGCCGAGTTCAAAGCCTGTCTATCATAGAAAGTCAATTAATAACTTCTCAATTTTGCACAAAAACCAATTATAAGTTATGAGTCAAAAGTGAGTCCAACAAAAAATCGACTATTTTAAAATCACGAAGAATATAATATATTCTAAAGTCAATAAACATGCATACAAGGGAATCAAAGATTTAGCCTCGACGACTGTCGTTGAGCAGTGGTGGCCCAGTGGTATCGGTCCCGACTTACGAGTTGTAGGTCGTGGGTTCGAACCCAGCGTGGCGCATTACTTTGTGTAATTTATTTCATCACCACTGCTCTCAAAACGGTGAAGGAAAACATCGTGAGGAAACAGGCATGTCCTAGAACCATCAAATTCGAAGACATGTGACATCTGCCAATCCGCACTGGGCCCGCGTGGTGGATTATGGCCCACTCCCTCTCACAAGAGAGGAGGCCTGTGTCCCAGTAGTGGGAACGTTATAGGCTGATGATGATGATGATGATGACTGTAGTTGCGATAGATGGATAAACATATTCGGACTTACCGACTGACCGACCTTCCACAAAGTGCACCTGTTACTGTTAGAAGTTTTTCACAACGTAAATCAAACACAGACGATTCAAAAGAAATAAAACTCATACGTGTAATTTAAGAGTGCGCCCAAAGTAATTTTCGATTGGCGTCATCACCACGCCGCCCGTGGTTGTTATCCGTACTAGAGAGGGGGGTGCGGGACGCGCGGGTGAAATCTTTGTTTGTTTCGTGAGTTTTTCCTGGCTCAATGCGCAGTCTTAAAGGCAAAACTCTTTTTCAATAAAATTTACCCTTTGGGCTATAAACAGGATACCTTACGATATCCCCAAAAGGGAAGTGTGGCTTGTGCTACTGACAGCTTACGGGGATTGTGTAAGCATACATACATATTTATTGCTGTAACGCGGATTCCTCAAATATTCTTTTTGTAGGGAAAAAGCTTATAGATTTCTCATACCGTATTTCGAGAAGAAAAACACCTTTTTCCATCCAATAAATATGTAACAAAATATTTAATAAGCCGATTTTCAGATGAGGTGGTAATAGTTTTTTTAAGAGCTTGCTACTGACGGTTATTTATTCTCGATAAGAGTTTGTGAAATGTGAATGGATAAATGTTCTTTCGTGTTAACAAACATTTTTAACACAAAAGAACTGTTGAATGGTGTTTAATGATAAATAAGATAAATTATTTGTGTATGAATGAACACACGACTTGCTTTTTATTTTTAGTGGTATGATCCTCTGGGAATATCGCCGAATTACACACCGGCCGTAACCGAGGGCATAAACTAGTACTGTATAACTTTAACTGAATATTCCAAAGAATCAACTTAGGCCATACAACGTGGCAATTCTGCCACCGTACTGAGCAGTTCCCGTTGACAGCGATGTGGACGTATTTTTTGACACTTTTTATTATTTGTACATGTTTTTATTACTATTACGTTTTCATTTAGTTTATTTAACACTAGCTGTGCCCGCGACTTCGTTCGCGTGGATGTCGGAATTAAACAATGTATTTTTTAGTTCTAAGCGCTTAATTCAGGCCACGTTTTTCATATAAACCCTGTATTTAGAATTTTCGTAGATTTATCAAGAATATTTGACACTTCTATTCCAGGTTTATGTAGTACTGTTTTCCTAATGCCCGCGCTATGCACTCCACTCCACTGCACTCCCCTCCGCTCCTCTCCCTTCCGCTCCACTCCCGTCCGTCACTCCATTACGGTCCATTCCGGTCCATTCCGGTCCATTCCGGTCCATTCCGGTCCATTCCGGTCCATTCCGGTCCATTCCGGTCCATTCCGGTCCATTCCGGTCCATTCCGGTCCATTCCGGTCCATTCCGGTCCATTCCGGTCCATTCCGGTCCATTCCGGTCCATTCCGGTCCATTCCGGTCCATTCCGGTCCATTCCGGTCCATTCCGGTCCATTCCGGTCCATTCCGGTCCATTCCGGTCCATTCCGGTCCATTCCGGTCCATTCCGGTCCATTCCGGTCCACTCCGGTCCATTCCGGTCCATTCCAGTTATTTGAATAATGTAGTTTCTATTCGAAGTTAGATCGCGCGACTGACGTACGAAATCAATGCGAGACCAAAGTGCACCCGTAATTTTACTTCTGAAACACTTTAAATTCAAATATCTTTTGATAGACTGAACCGATTCCAATGAAACAAAAACTAAATTCCTCTTCAAGTTACGCTTAATCGTTTTGTATAAGAGTTATCTACATTAATTTCGTACATTTTACGTGATACCTGGACAAATACACAGACAAACAGATAAACAGACAAACAGACAAAAATTCTAAAAATGCTAGAAATGGGTTCTATTGGTTGTCCTTTAATACCCTGGCTATATTTTTTGAGTTTTTATTTAATGTACAAAAATAAATTTTCTACGGTTTTATTATATGTAAATAAATATAGAAGATAGATAGCAATACTACTATTATACAATTCCGGATTCAACTTAAAAAGCAAAGTTTTTAGTTAAACCATCCAATAAGCAACCAGGCTGTAACAACTAATTTCGAAATGGAATATTATCTGGCACTCGGAACTGTCTTGAAATTCACTGAAGGGGCCTGTTAACGAGTTGTTTGTGGAACTTCAGCATTAGTAGGCGGCCATATTTGAATACTAAATAGCCACAAATGTACACTTAGAACAGTGATGAATTCCAACCTGACTTAGAGCAATTCCTAATGCGGAGGCCACACTAGGCAGAAATGCCGTTAAATATCAAGATAATGAAAAAAATTTCGTACAAACGTCTATCATCGCGAATTAACGGTATTTTCCGTAAGTGTGAAGCCCTTTTTTTTCTCGTGGTAAAATCATCAAATGATCCCTCACCAGTTTTGGATAAGAGGGACTGTCAGACTCGTACTGACTACATTCACGGTGTTCCTTCAATAGCCCTTCAAGCTCCAGGGTCACTGTTACCAGATGAGACAGTCCCGCGACCCCTTAAAAGCTGTAGGTCAATGCTTCGAATCCAGGCATGCATATTACATTGTGCAATTTATTTCACCCATTATGTACCCACTATAGTTGTACATGATGTTTAAATAAATCAATATGAATTCTAGGTCGGACGAAATGGTATTTGGTTATTAAATTAGAATTTTCTCCGAAACCAGCCACAAATCTGTTCAGAAACAGACTCCATGGTTGGTTCATCAACTGGCATGACTAAAGGATATCCCCTTCATCATGGGGTTAGGCCATATGTGGCTGAAATATTGAGCCTAACCTTTCGAGGATTACACTCGTGATGCCTAATAAGGCACAGACCCAATTATGAAAGGATTTACTCTCAAATGAATTGAAAATAATCGCACCCACGCGATCGTTGTACCTAAATGCCAAAGCGAGATGAGTTGCTTAACTAGCAGAAATATACTGATATTCTGGTAATACAGGATTATAGTAAATACCAATCGAAAGCTTGCTTAATGTGTCGACGGCTAAGAATATTTTATCAACCTCACTTATTTTTGTAGAAATCTAATGAATCGTCGAGCCCTGGGTGTTGTGGAGTTTTCCTGACTACAAACTACTCTATATTCTCAGTAAAGATACCCTTTCCACTCATTTATATACAATCGTTCGAAATGCTGGTCTTTACACGGAAAAAAAATAAAACATATATTTCAATGTCTCCCATAGACACAAGAAATATTTTTGATAAACCATCAAAGCTACCTTTAGTTAGACTAGAAGCCTACCCCAACATTTTTGCGAAAAGGCTAGGCCGATGAGATATAAAAATAAGTTTTACTGCCATCAAATTAGTGTAGCATTTTATGAGCTGGTCATAAAGAAGATATTACACGCTATCAGAGAATATTTCGCACCAAATCAAGCTAATAATCTTGACCTGTTTTGGCTATTTCAAGGTTTATGAGTTGAAGACACGATATTATTAAGCTGATACTATCGCCTTCATCAAAAATAAAACATAGGAAGGCATTACGAAATTGATTGTAAATACGCAATCGTTTCCGTGAAATATATATTTTTAAATTAAAGATGCCCGATCAGACCTGTATGATTTATGAACTTATCATCCCCAATCGATTGGATTTGCTGCCAGGTAACGGAATTACTAACAGTACTGGGCCTATACCATGAACTCTTATAGCGTGAGACTTTAAGCTGTGAGAAAGAGATGGCACTAGACGGGTTGTATAGCTCTGTCTCTTTCTCACTGCCTAAACTGCATTGCGTTAAGACTTCGTGGTAAGGCCCCTGTTATTATATATAGGTCTTTAGTTATGAAGATTGTGTCTGCCATAGTCATAATTCAGGGAATGCTCTTTTTTGAGTTGGTAAAATCATCAAATGAGTCCTTCCGACTTAGTGGAACGAAAGGAGTGTCAGAATTTTACTGACTGAATAGCTACCCTTGTTTGCCCTTTGCGTTCTTGGATAACAGGGTACATGTTTTTTAAAAATAAAGGTAAAAGCAAATGGTCGTTGTGAGAATACATTCCTAGAAAAAGTTGAGGCGATAATTTTTGGTAGTCTTTTGTAGTACCTACGTGCAAGCACCCAAGTTGCCTGGCCTACTACATAAAAGACACTATTCAAGGGTTGAATTTTAATTAAAAAACTTTCAGCTCATTATGAGAGTAATAAATTCATGCGGGCGGCCTCTTAATGGAAAATTCGTGGAGAAACTAGCCACTAGCCATTAAAACACATGAAAACCATTTTTGTAAAATAAACTTTTATTACCTAACTACCACTCTACTCCTCTCACTCTCACTAAACTCCGGTAAAATTTTGGATACTTTATCTAAAATTTCTTGATGATGGATTTCTGTTACCCTTTCACACAAAATCCGTTCAGTAGGAACGGATTTGGGTGAAATTTAGACACAGATGGTTTATATTTATAATCTGGAATAATACACATTTAAGATATTTTTTTCCCAATATTACTCTCCCGTGGGATAATTTTTTGTGCTTCCATGTGCAAGAAGTTTAAAAAAAAAGCTAAGTTGCACAAATCGTTTCCATTTGTCAATATATCTTTACCAAAGCCGAGACCTTATTTCATCAAAAAATATGATGTAGTGCGAAGTTTTTGAAGAAATATCATCAATTTTGAAGTAAGTCACTGTTCGGGGGCAATATTACGAGATTTTTCAACGATTTACTGTCAGCCATGTCATGACACCATAAACTTCAAGGGATAACTTTCTTATTACTACGAAAGGTATTTTACGATATCGTAGAGCAACGAGATAAGACATCCAATATCCTAGCGAGGGCACTGTATCAGGGGAACACACGGAGAGAAAAAACTTTTCAGTTTTTATGAACGTCATGTTTTGTATACTTTTATGTTACAATTTTCGGCGTGCAGCACTTCTCTTTGATGGTTTATCAAAGTATTTTTTTTTTCGCCGCTTTTACGCGAGATCGAAAAATTCAATTCTATTTTGTGGTATTGACGACAGATGTCAATAACTTAAATGGTTGTGGCTTTGAGTTTACTTATTTGAGAAATAGAAACTCAATTATAATTGATTTTGAGCTTATAACTCGTATAGTTAAGTCGGCGATCTTAAGCTGTGTTTTCACTTGGGGACAGTCAAGTTGCGATGGTCTAATTGAAGACGCGGGTTCAAATACCACTTCCAACAAAATTTTTCTTTCCTCAAAAATCATCTTTAGAAATTGTGAATGTCATTTAACTCGGTTACAGAAATTGGCATTTTATAACGCATAATGTATGTAAACAACTCGAATTCAATCCGCGACAGAGTTGAGAGAACCACAGTTTTTTTTTTTTTTTATCGTGGTAAAATCATCAAATGAGACCTCCAACCCCGGGCAGAGCGGGAGGTACTGTCAGACTTGTACTGACTAAAATCCACGGTGTCCTTCAGTAGCCCTTTATGTTCCGGGGTCACGGTAATAGAAATAAATCCCGCGACCCCGAATAAATCCCGCGACCCCGGAGAACCACAGTTAGGTACTCCACGCTCCTCAATATCCGCTAAAAGATAAAAGAACTTATCGACATACCTGACTATTAAATTCTCTAACATGCATAAATAGAGAAATTAATTGACTGTATAGAATACTGCTTTGTATGAAATATTTTTTCTTAAACAGGCAACGATTAATTATGATGATTTTATTTAAAAATAACATTTTGACTGAAATAAAATCTCCTTCAGTTACCTTATCATAAAAATTCGACCCGTATTTTTCTTATGTTAACCAATATTGACGGAGATACAACGCTTTCAAAATTGGCAATACATCACAATTAAGTACGATTTCAAAAAATCCTCTACTTATGTTTTATACGAGTATCTTGGTAAATATCGATTGATTTTACAATAGAAAAAATACGTGTCCGTTATTTTGCAAAACTCAAAATGACGACTAATTAGATTTGTAATTTCTTGATACTGTCAAATAGACAATAAAATTATAACACGAAAAGTCAGTTGGAATCAAAAAAGGTGGAACAAGTTTTCAACTAACTAGTTACTCCATCTCTAGAATTCCGTTCCATTCCATTACCAAAGATCGAATTAAACTGTGATCCCATGGTCCAAGTAGTTTTGGTCATTAGAGAACTTTGAAGTATTTAACTTAAGGAGTCTACACACCGAAGCCGCCAACCCGCCGGCACGACCCGGCGGGCAAAGCCGGCGGCATAATTGTGACGGCCGGCGGCCTGATTTTGTCGATTTTGCATTGTCCAATCAGGCCGCTGGTCTTGCCCGCCGGGTCGTGCCGCCGGGTTGGCGGCTTCGGTGTGTAGACTCCTTTAGAGTAACATGGGACTTTGATAATGACAGTTGACTACCGAATATATCTATGTCACTAACTCATAGCATGGATCAAACTAAAACATCTACATACTCCTATTTTTCGACATACATTCTCTTTCCTGTACGACAAACTTAGACAATGGGTGCGCTTAGCCGACACAAAATCTGGACAGAAATCGAAAATACGTGAAGCATTTTGACAACCGTCTCAGCCTATGCTACTCAGAAATCGCCATTTTTCTTTCAGAGCTGTCAAGATTTTGTATAGCTTAACGCACCCAATGTGCCTCTAAAGGTGTATTCACTTTCACACACATCAGTCACGTCACGAGACCGCATGAAACTTGTACGGAAATATGTCTGACCGGTGACGTGACTGATAGATTACGTACCGGTGACTGGCCCGTGACTGACGTGTGGGAACGAATATCATAATATAGGAGTGTAGAAACATTTTGTTTATTAAACCGGGCCGGTGACGTGACGTGACAGTGACTGATGACTTAGTTTTTCTTTTTTTAGCCAGTCATTTTGTCCGACCCGAGAAAAAAATGGGAGGCCACGTGCTTAGAAGTCGCGCTTGCGAGTACTGCGAACCAAGGAGGCAGTCGTTAGTATTATTTTAGAAAATAGTATTTTCAATTTTAAAATCAAAGTTATAGAATGAGATACGGAACAGAAATAAAATTGTGTTACGAAGAATGCTCGAAGTGAACTCTGCACATGTTTGACTCTAACTTACTCATGCTCTGACAACGAAATTACAAATTCTTTGTAAAATAAACCTCAAGCGAATTTTCAACTTTATTTTTAAAGGAATAAAGTTGAAAATTCGCTTACTATTCGTAACTTGGGTGGCATGGCCATTGAACATGAGTTTGACTTTGTCTAAATTCACTGTTTATTTCCCGTGGTACCATGGGCAAATTTAGCAAAGGATCATCATCATCATCATCTCAGCCATAGGACGTCCACTGCTGAACATAGGCCTCCCCTTTTGATCTCCACATATACCAGTTGGAAGCGACCTGCATCCAGCGTCTTCCGGCGACCTTTATAAGGTCGTCTGTCCACCTTGTTGGTGGACGTCCTACGCTCCGCTTGTTAGTCAAAATAGCAAAGGATACACTAGGGGAAATAGACGTTGGGGTGAGGTAGCACGACGTCGCCGGACTTCGGTCGACTTATCTGGTAACATCGCGCGACACGGGTCTTCAGCGACGTCAGATGAGGAAGCGTTACGTCGCCTGACTTCGCTTGACATGTCTGGCAACATCGGGCGACACGTGTCGCCAACTACATCGAGTGAAATAGCATTACTAACATAAGTCGCACGATGACGCCAGATATGTCAGATGCCAGATATTTGTGGAGTCGGTTTTTCTTTCATCCCAAAAGCTTTGGATAGTTAATTTGTGTCTATAATTTGAATAAACGTAACGTTTGTGTTTTTTAAATAAAATTCTAAAATTATGCGGACGAACTCGCGCCATTGTAACAAGAAGGATGTTTTGGTCATTAGAGAACTTTGAAGTATTTTACTTAGAGCAACATGGGACTTTGATAATGACAGTTGACTACCGAATATAATTATCTATGTCACTAACTCATAGCATGGATCAAACTAAAACATCTACATACTCCTATTTTTCGACGTACATTTGTCTCTTTCCTGTACGACAAACTTAGACAATGGGTGCGTTTAGCCGACACAAAATCTGGACAGAAATCGAAAATACGTGAAGCATTTTGACAACCGTCTCAGCCTATGCTACTCAGAAATCGCCATTTTTCTTTCAGAGCTGTCAAGATTTTGTATCGGCTTAAAGCCATTGTAACAAAAAGCACATACAGAAAAATCTTTCGCTATTCAGGTAGCCTATTTCAATTTCAGGTTATTGGCAAATCTACCCAATTTTGTATAACCGTATCATGCCAATCTCAACCGTAACGTCTCAAAATTGAGCACATTATCCTGCTAACAGATCAGAAACGTCTATTGCATAGGTATTGGTATTTTAAAATGAAATTCTAACTGAAATGTAATAAGGTTCTTACCTTAGCAAAAGCCTTTTGCAGAATTGTATCACATTGTAGTTGTATTCAATGACAACTTCTGCGAAATTGTTTGCGTCGCTGGGAAGTTAAAGATGCAATAAATATTTTGTAAGTAAATACGAGAACATTATACAGATCCAATTTATCGAATTGAAAAAGAAAAGCAACTGTTGGATTTCCGAACGTTTGTACAAGAAGAAGAAAGTTATTCCCTTCATAACCATAGTCAAGAAAATGCAAACGAAATCTTTTTAGAAAGTCTTTAAACTTTTTTGTATCGTTAGAAGCGGATACGAGGCAAAGTTATGAAAGTGAATTATTATACAGCAAATTGGCTACAAGTTACTGTACTTCGAGTTGTAGAAAGATCAAAATCCAAGTTTATTTAATAACTCAATGTGGTCTCATTTACGAACTATTAGACTCTATAAGCCTTTATTTGCAGCCTCAGGGGATGCGAAGTGCGATAACCGACATGCGCCTGTTAGTTATCCATCGCAAGATTAACACCATACTTCTATGTGGAATACTCCAGCTCCGGATTTCACGATGTGTTAACGGGTAGAAACGGCTCAGTCACAAAATGCCCCTTTCGCAAATTGTAACCTGCGCAAAATCTCCCTTTGCCAAATCTAAAAATAATATCTTCCCAAATCACAGCTCGGCCACGCGGACGTGCGGTGGTTTAAGTATATCGTCTAAACTATTTTTGTGTATTTTATCCGCAATTAACCAGTGTCGCTTCGGCGCATAGATCGTGGCCTAGCAGTAAGTTTCAAGTTAATTGATAAGTCACGTTCACACCTGCCGTAGTTAAGTTATAACGACACTTTGTATATAACCCACTTTAACTTGAACAACTTCCCAAGTAAAAGTAATTTGAAACTGGTCGATTTTCTTCTCTTTTGTGTGGTTACTTGATTTGAAGTGGGAATTTCGTGTTCAAGTGCTCACTGGAATTTCTTAATACAAATAGAGGTGTAGTAGTTCGGAGTAGTGGAATTCCATCGACTATTATTATGTTTTATTTAATGTTTTTTCTTTAGGATTATATTAAAACCTTTTAGTTTGTTTTATTAAAAAAGGGAAGAGGTTTCACGTTTTAGTGAGGTAAACTCAGGTAAACTAGTGGACGTTGTTAGCCGCGTTAGCCGACATCATAAATTGAAGGGGCCCAAATTTGTAAAAAAATCGTCTACACAGTTAACGAGTATTCTACCCGCGATTTCGTCCGCGATGATGCGTATTTATTTACTTATTTCATTGATAACTGTGCATTGGAAACTTTTAAGTAAATAGTAGTTATTTTCATACAAACTTTAATCCCATTTTTAAACCTCCTAGGGGATGAATTTTCAAAAATCCGTCCTTGGTACACACAAATGTCAATGCTTGTGCAATTTCATGCTTATATGCTTAGTGGTTTCGGCTGTGCGTTGATTTCAAAATAAAAAATCCCTGAATAGAGGATGAAACCGACTGGCTGATGCCAAATAATTGCTCGAATTTTAATCGGAATGGTCTACCATTATTCGAATTCAAGGAAAAATTAAACTGGTTATTTGGGAAATGGATACCTAATTATATCCATTTCCCAAATAAATAGTTTCATTTAATTTCCTTGAATTAAAACGTGTCGGTGTTATCTATACATATAATAAAATTGTAGAAAATTTATTTTTGTACATTAAATAAAAACTCAAAAAATATAGCCAGGGTATTAAAGGACAACCAATAGAACCCATTTCTAGCATTTTTACAATTTTTGTCTGTTTGTCTGTTTATCTGTTTGTCTGTGTATTTGTCCAGGTATCACATAAAATGTACGAAACTAATGTAGATAACTTTTATACACAACGATTAAGCGTAACTTGGAGAGGAATTTAGTTTTTGTTTCATTGGAATCGGTTCAGTCTATCAAAAGATATTTGAATTTAAAGTGTTTCAGGAGTAAAATTACGGGTGCACTGTGGTCTCACACATTGATTTCGTACGTCAGTCGCGCGATCTAACTTCGAATAGAAAAACTACATTATTCAAATAACTGGAATGGACCGGAATGGACCGGAATGGACCGGAGCGGACGGGAGTGGAGTGGAGCGGAGGGGAGTGCAGTGGAGTGGAGTGCATAGAGCGGGCATTAGGAAAACAGTCCTACATAAACCTGAAGTGTCAAATATTCTTGATAAATCTACGAAAATTCTAAATACAGGGTTTATATGAAAAACGTGGCCTGAATTAAGAGCTTAGAACTAAAAATTACATTGTTCAATTCCGACATCCACGCGAACGAAGTCGCGGGCACAGCTAGTATGTTAATATAACACCGACACGTTTCAATATCCATATCAGCCTTATCATGAATTTTCAGTTATTGTGACGTAAAGTTAATTGCTTTGACATTAATTTCAAGGAATAAAATTTGCTACTTCTTCGTACACCAGAGGCGTTGTTCCATTTTTCCATACAATAAATGCAGTAAATACTTCAAGTACGCTGTAAATTAAATACTGAAATCTTGTGATAAGACCTCAGGCCTCTGACTTTCCACGTTTTTGTGACATAATCTGGAATTTTGACTTTACTTTGAAGAAAAAAACTAGTTCCATGTTCCTACACTAGAGGCGGTTTTTCATTGTTCCATACAATAAACGCAGTAAATGTTTCAAGCACTTACGCTTAAAAATACAGAAATCTTGTGATAAGGCCTCGAGTACCGGCGATAAATAGTGCATCGACCTTAATTATGAGTGCAGTATTACAACAGGTCTCGCAATGTACTTGTAAAAGGATGGTAGTAATTAATTGATACCCGTTATTTCTTCATCTTAGACATTTCCATCTACGATGTAATTATGTATATTTATCTATTATATATCTACCTATTATATATATTTATATACCTTTTGAAAATAATGTTTTAAAATTAGAACCATGAAAAAAATAGCAATGACAATAGGATTACGTTTTCGACATTACCATTCAAGTGAATTACTTTAACAAACTTTTAGAGAGCACTGCTATTATATTAGTTTCGTTCTGATGTATTTATCTTCAGGAATAGTAGCTAACAACAAAAGAAGTTCCATTAACCGACATAAAGTAGTTAGAAGTATGTTTTTGCGGTCAAAGTGTGAAAGTTTTGCTGAAGTCAGCATTATGTTCTGTGATCTCAAGTTGTGATCTACTAGTCTGCCTGCTAAGTTTGGTAAAACGAGAATATTCAATCTCAGAGGATGTTGTTGCCGCATCTTTATAGGATTATCGCCTGGGAACAATTCGATCGATATGTTTTTGTTCGTAATTGTCAGGACAAGATTGGTGTGAAAAAAAATTGATTTGTATCTTTAGAACTGGAGGTCTAACCGGCCTTTTGTAGCGAATCATAAGGAATGTTGCTAAGTGGGTAACAAATTTGATTACAATTGCAATAGTGACAAACAAAGACTCTAGAAACTACTTACAAATTATGACTGCATAATATTTGGAGAACAAAATACTCGTAGGTAAAATTTAGGTTAGGAATTACTTTCTTTAAAGTCACTCACATAGTATCGGAGGTTTTGTTAATAGCACTTGCCTACAATTCTCAATCGTCCTCGCAAAGGTACAGAAAAATTGAGACGTGGCCCACACACGATGGAACTCTGCAGTCTTTGTGCTCGAAACAAGCGAAGGGAGCAATCAATTTCTTTATCATGCGAGCATAACGAGCTGCTGCTGTCTGAACGAGCGTAGCGAGCTTGCATTGTTGACAAGAAAAATAAGTAATCCATCGAAAGCTTCTGCTCTTTGTCTGTGGTCTAGTGCCACTTCAAAGTTTAACAGGCAGCCATTTTATATTTGCACAATAAACGCTATCAGACAACAAACAGACTGTGTAAAATTCTTCCATTACTCTTTTAACGGCTGTGTCTGTGCACAGTTTACGAGAACAGTATGAAATAAAGTGCTGTGAACCGGTGAGCGTTGGTCTGTCGCGGGACACGTCACAAGCCAACGATGATAGAAAAATAAAGTTTACAGCGCTCTTATTTTATACTGCATGTTTACAACTGTTTTAGGTCCTTTTTAATTCGAGTATTATTAAATATTATACCTACTTTCAAAAACTGCTGAAATTACAGAGCCATCAGCACAAGATTTCCGTATTTTACTGACCTATTTGAACTATTTGGTACTTACGGAGTTTATTGTAAGGAAAATGAAAAAGCGCTTCTAGTTAACGAACGAGAAACCAATTTTCAGCAAATTAAGGTCAAAGTTTGTTGTTTCACAAAAACGTGAAAAGTCGTGCTAGGGCTTTAGAATGCAACAAAAGGAATACATAATACCTACTGGGAAATATATACATGTGCTCCAAAGGATGCGCATTGCAAATTGCCATAATCCGGGCCGTCAGGGGCACAAAACATAACAGTTCAAAATCCTCTTAAATCCCCATAAACCCGCGATTGCCTCCCCCAGCTTAAATGATTCCCTCTGTACACAGACTTACTCATTATGCGAGGCGAACCTGTTACTACCAACCGTGCGAAAATCCCCCCTCGACACCGTGGCTACCTATAAACTTCGTAATGGGAAAATTCATCTTGTAAATCGAACCCAGGATCGATCCATATTAGGGCTTGCAATCGCGAGACTAAAAAGGCAGTAAGTTCAGTAGTACATACATAACCAGTTTCGTATATTTGACTTTTTGTCACTAATTTAACGAGTCGTGATGGGTTACAATGTCACCCTAATTCATGAGAGTACCAACCTTGGAAAATCATTAATTCTCTTCCATGCATATCCGGCTTCGGTTTTTAAAGGTAGCTTGCTCAATTCTATCAATAAAACTATTGCCCGTTGGGGTCGGAATCCAATCCCCATTGAATTTTTAACCGACTTCAAAAAAAGGAGGAGGTTCTCAATTCGGTCGGTATGTTTTTTGTTTTTTTTTTTTTTATGTATGTACATCGATTACTCCGAGGTTTCTAGTCCGATTAGTGTGATTCTTTTTTTGTTCGATGCAGGATACTTGCAGTTTGGTCCCATAAAAATTTCATCAAATTTGGTTCAGTACTTTATATTTTGTGAGTATTTTTATTAATTTCGCCTACTTGGACGACATGATGATCTTTTCTTTTTGCGTGTTTGTTACGCGATTACTTCGCCAATTGTGGACCGATTTTCAAAATTGTTTTTTTGTTGTACTAGGGATCGTTCACTTTAGGGAATACTGCAAGTTTCATCGAACTCTGTTCAGCATTTTTTGAGATAGGGAATTTTATTGGAACTTTCTTAAATGTACACAACATGGGCGATGTTAATACCGGTGCTACGGATTACAAAATTCTAGTGCACATGTAAGAAAATGATGTATTTGCCAAGAATTTGGGTTGAATATTTTAACTAAAAAGAGTAAAATAAAAAACTTTTTTCAAAAAAAATTTAACCGCCTTCAAAAACAACCACAAAAAAGGGTAAAATAACCTACAAAATAACTTTTCTTTCGGAAGTCGGTGGCAAAAAGACATCGAAATAATAAAACAAAGCCACCGACTTCCGAAAGAAAAGTTATTTTGTAGGTTATTTTACCCTTTTTTGTGGTTGTTTTTGAAGGCGGTTAAATTTTTTTTGAAAAAAGTTTTTTATAGTTAGTGAGGAAACCCAGAGCCACCCATGAATAAGTGCAAAGCCAAGTCAGAGGCCTGTGGTCACGGGACCTATCCCATTACCGTGGCCCTAGAACGTAAAGGGCTATTGAAGGACAACGTGGATTTTAGTCAGTACAAGTCTGACAGTCCCTTCCGTCCTGCCCCGGGTGGGAGGACTCATTTGATGATTTTACCACGATAAAATAAAAAGTCGGAGATTCCTGTTATACTACACTCTCGCACTAGGAAGAAGTAAGAAGAAATATTTTTTCATCCCCCCATCTCGGAAAAGGTACTTTTGCTCTTCGATATCTGACAGTAAAAGCCGTTTTTATCCTCAAGTGAGTAAAAGCCGTTTTTATCCTCTAGTGAATAAAGTAAATTTGAATTTAGAACATCGTATGAACAAAAGCAACAGCTGATCGCTTGCTGTGGTGCCCACTTGACGTTCGAAGGTTGTCGAGGAAACAAATTCTATTTTCATCCCCCCATCTCGGAAAGGGTACTTTTGCTCTTCGATATCTGACCGTAAAAGCCGTTTTTATCCTCAAGTGAGTAAAAGCCGTTTTTATCCTCTAGTGAATAAAGTAAATTTGAATTTAGAACATCGTATGAACAAAAGAGTAGCAGCAGTAATGGCGGCCGGTGACCGCAACAGCTGATCGCTTGCTGTGGTGCACACTTGACGTTCGAAGGTTGTCGAGGAAACAAATTCTATTTTTAAAATTTGATGTGGTAACATCAAATCTCGCCTTAGGTGGGAAAGCAGAGTACGCTCCTCGGGTGTAAGGCTGCTTTGCCTTGGGCTAACTTGAATCCGTCGCTTCACTAAGGATTTTTAACTTTATTCCCTCGTTTCTTTCGGGTGTTAACACTTGAACCTTCTCGCTGCGCTACGGATGGAGGTTCACCCCCAGAATCCTTAGTATCGCTTCGGAATTCAATACGCCTCCCTTGGAGCGTAATCTACAATTATTTTGTTAAAATCAGATCCGAAACATTCTTGGCTCAGTACTTTGTTTTACCTTTTTTATTTGCTTTGTGCGGTTTTCCTTTCACGTCTTATTGTTATGTTATGACAAACCAAGATAAAAATAAGTAACTTTGAAAACTACTACCTGAGTATTATTTGTTTTAATTTAAAAATAATGATGTTCTATTATAATGTATTAGTTAATACCTAAACTGAAATAATAGCCTATCTTGTGTTTGTACAATGTACACTGTTTTTTTTTTTGTTTTTGCATTTAGTCATTTCCTCGCTGAGGTGGGATGAAAAGTTACGTGTTGCACTCGAGTGCAAAGGTTTTTCACCTTGTGCTCTTTTGATTCCCTCGCTATCACTCATGATTCTAATTTTTGAATCACTCGTTGCACTCGTGATTCAAATTTAGAATCATTCGCTTGCTCGGTCATCAAACATGAGCACGCGGTTAAAAATCAACTTTGCACTCTTGTATAACAAATAACTATTTTAAAATTTGATGTGGTACACAGGTGGGAAAGCAGAGTACGCTCCTCGGGTGTAAGGTTGCGTTGCCTTGGGCTAACTTGAATCCCTCGCTTCACTAAGGATTTTTAACTTTATTCCCTCGTTTCTTTCGGGTGTTAACACTTGAACCTTCTCGCTGCGCTACGGATGGAGGTTCACCCCCAGAATCCTTAGTATCGCTTCGTAATTCAATACGCCTCCCTTGGAGCGTAATCTACAATTATTTTGTTAAAATCTCAGACCCGAAACATTCTTGGCTCAGTACTTTGTTTTACCTTTTTTATTTGCTTTGTGCGGTTTTCCTTTCACGTCTTATTGTTATGTTATGACAAACCAAGATAAAAATAAGTACTTAACTTTACAATACTTAGGTAGTAGTTTTCAACTACTACCTAAGTATTATTTGTTTTAATTTAAAAATTATTCTGTTCTATAATAATGTCTTAGTTAATACCTAAACTGAAATAAAAGCCTATCTTGTGTTTGTACAATGTACATCTGTTTTTATTTGTTTTTGCATTTAGTCATTTCCTCGCTGAGGTGGGATGAAAAGTTACGTGTTGCACTCGAGTGCAAAGATTTTTCGCCTTGTGCTCTTTTGATTCCCTCGCTATCGCTCATGATTCTAATTTTGAATCACTCGTTGCACTCGTGATTCAATTTTAGAATCATTCGCTTGCTCGGTCATCAAAATTGAGCACGCGGTTAAAAATCAACTTTGCACTCTTGTATAACAAATAACTATTTCCTACATCATCGACCTAAATTCGTAGTTCTTAGGTGGCTCACCCTTAAGCCCAGCTGTCAAAGAACATTATATACGACTTTCGTAAGAACACATCGCCCCAAGAGTCACGTACTTATTAAGATGCTGTCAATATTTCTACGGAAAAATGAGATATAAAAATATTTGGTCAGTTTATCTTTACAACTGATGAATTTGTTAGTTTTTCTGTATTTCTATAGAAATAAATTGATAAAGTTCAGTAGTAGGAACAGATAAAGAAAATAATCGTTTACCACATACATATTTTCGCAATGTATTGATGAGGTGTACTAAAGGCTGGGTAAGTTTGAATTTTTTATACAAATAATTGTAGATATTACGAGCCGTACTGGTGCTGCGACTCACTGGCTTCGGTATGGAGTTGATGTGGCAGTGGACTGGTCATGTGTGTCATAGAAAAACGAAAGGTGGAATAGGAAGGTTTTCGAATGAAAGACCGCGTGTAGGTAAACGTAGGGTGGGACGTCCCTTGCCAAGATTAACGGATAACCTGAAGAAGTTAGTTGGCAGTGGTTGCGGCACTCCTTGTGGGAAGGCTATGTTCAGCAATGAACTGCAATAGGCTTAAAAGATGAAGGACTTTGAAATATTTATGTTAGTTTAGCTGTTGCCTGCGGTGGCTGCTACAATTGCGAAATCATCCCGTGGGAACATAAAATCGGGATAAAAAGTATCCTATGTGTAAATCCAGGGTATAACCTATCTGTGTACTGAATTTTAACAAAATCTGTTCTGTAGTTTTTGCGTGAAGGAGGAACAAACATCCATCCGTCCAAACAAGTTTGACCACTTGTATCTTACCGAAAGAAATTCCAAGCGGAAATCTCAAGGAAAATTGAATAAATTTTTATATTTTTAAAGATTGAGTTCGAAATGGCTGTTGAGAATTTTTCATCCTTATGCTCAGAGCAATACGGTTGAAAAATGGACTACAGTACTTTTCCGTTATGGAACCTACCTACAATTTGTAGAGAAACGTTAACGAGAGCAATAAAACAGTTTTCAAGTTTCCTGAAAAGCAATTTCATAATAAAACCTCGGGAAATCGTATTGTTACCGTTTCACTAAAAATTTCATAGACAATTTAGCAAATATTACTTTATGAGGAACGTTTCCTGTGATTTATTTAATATTTCTGAAGGCTTACTTTAATTATCTGTTGTACTTTCATTTTATGAAATATCAGCAGCAGAACATAATTGGTTTGCTGGTAGCATCATTAAATTGCAAATCAATTTATTTACTCAAGTAGACTAGGGACATGGAACAAATATATAAAATTTCTTTTTTGCCGTATGAACACATTTCTATTACTATAATTTCTGTACAATCTTTTATAGATTAAATTATATTCCAATAAAAACTCTCCATTTTATCAGCAAAATATTCCGCCTAATGTTATTTTCAGTACAGTTGGCGGAATTTCAGATTACTGTCCAACTAGCTGTTATTCACTGTATTCACTGCATCACAAGTTTAGTGTTCGCATTACTATTAGTGAAGGGATTCGAAGAATGTCGATAGCTGCGTATTATCGATATCTATAGTTCCGTTATTAAAAAAAAACCCTAATTGTAATTATTTGTTTGTGACGCTGTAAAAGCTAGTTAGTTACCAAGTCGTATTTTATTTTTTCTTTTCTATTAAGACAATTTAAATAAAAACTTCAAACCCTAAAATGAAGGATATATCCATATTAGTCTATAACTGTATAAAGCAAAATTTTAGATGTTTGTTTATTAACTACTAGCTTCTGCCCGCGACTTCGTACGCGTATCCTGTTGCTTATGCCAGCGACAACGGGATCGTCAAAATCTAAGATCTGAAAAGTCTATTACCCAACTCCAAGAGCCCGGCAAAAAAAAATGGCTTTTGGCCAGTAGAGTACAATAATATTCATCGTCATCGAAAATCGGTCCTAAACTGTTACCGCCTTTACTGCGTGGAAGAAATCCCAGCTTATGTTATTTTATAATTTGTATAACTATAAAATACTCAATCTCATTAGTGATAGCTTTGATTTCCATATAAAAAAATAGTGCTCATCAAGCTGAAAAACTTTTGCTAAGACGTCGTTCCTCGGGCACGCCGCAATAGCGGCGGTAAGACCCCTCTTTGAGGAGTGGCTGGAGAGACGTCACGGCGTCCTTACCTACCGCATGACGCAGGTCCTCACCGGACACGGAAGTTTCGGGAGGTACCTGTGTCTGATGAGAAAGGAGGAAACGCCTGGGTGTCACCACTGCGAAGACCGCCCGGAGGACACAGTTGAGCACACGGTGCAAGACTGCCCAGCTTGCGCAGAGCACCGACGTGTCCTCACGGCGGCGATAGGCGGAGACCTCTCGCGCCCAGCATTGGTCGAGGACATGCTGCTGGGCGAGACGGAGTGGAAAGCGGTCACCTCCTTCTGCGAAGCAGCTATGCTCGTGAAGGAGGGGTAGGGCCGCGAGAGGGAGAGGACAGCGTCCTCCCTCCGCCCCAACCGCAGTGGGTAGACGCCCACGGTGTCGAACGTCGGCAGGCGACCTCCAGCCACCGTAGGCGCGGGCATGCAGACAGTGAGTAAAGGACAACTCGCTGTCCGACCATGGACCATGCCCGGGTCGACGGCGCGTCGTGTTCCACGCGCGCCTAAAGAGCCTCAGCAAAATGACGGGGCCCCCTCACAGAGGGCCAAAGCCGGCCGGGGTCGCGGGCTTTATTTTATTACCGTGACCCCGGAACATAAAGGGCTATTGAAGGACACCGTGGATTTTAGTCAGTACAAGTCTGACAGTGGGGGTGGGAGGCCTCATTTGATGATATTACCACGCAAAAAAAAAAAACGTCATTCCTATATGTTATAGTGCAGCTGGGCTCTTGGAGTTCCACATTAGGTGTTCCAGATTCAATTTTTGTACGTCAACAGAGAGTGCTCATCAGGCTGAACAACTTTGCTAAGACGTCATTCCTGTACATGTTATAGTGTAGCTGGGCTCTTGGAGTTCCACATCAGGTGTTCCAAATCTTCAATTTTATTCTCTCAGCAGAAAATGCTCATCACGTGGAACACTTTTTGCTATCGCACCATTTTTGTATCTCTTATAGTTTAGCTGGTCTGTTGCGGTTCTGCGCCAGGTGTTCAAATTTCCAGAATAATTTATAGCCTATGTTTTGACCAGATTTAATATCTATACAACAAAAAAAGAATTATTCAAATCCGTCCAGTACTTTTTGAGTTTATCCCGGACATACATACAGACAAACAGACAAACAGATAAACAGACAAACAGACAAAAATTTTAAAAACTATATTTTTGGCTTCGGTATCGAATGTAGATCACATCCCAAGTATTCTTTTAAAAAAATATTCAATGTACAGTTTTGACTTTTCTACTATTTTATTATATGTATAGATGTGGTTGAACAGATGGATTTTGGTTATTTAACCAAATCAAAACGAGCGGGTCAGAGATAGATTACTTTAGTCTGGAATAATACATAGGATAGGATCCCATTATACTGTTAGATATTTTTCGAGTTACACGCGGGTGAAGCCACTGGGAACAATTAGTATCACAGAAATCGTCAAATTGGAGTAAACAACATTTTTTGTGTAACGTAACATGTTGCCGTTATGGGCCTATGGGGTGTCAAATGTGTTTGAAAATGTCTCTAATAAGCAATAGAGCAACGTGGGTGAAATCATGGGGAACAGCTATTTCATAATAAAAGTGTCCTTTCTATAAGGGTTAACTTTTGTTTCGATACTTTTGTTTCGCGCTTGGCTGCCTGTGGCGTTTTGACTCCTAAATGCATCGGGTAGTAACAAGTACGCGTACCTAGATAAGAAATCTGGCAACAAGCGAAACAGGTTTTGAAGCTAATTACCAACATAGCCTATTATCACGTGATCGTCATATTTGTTCTTTTATTTTTCTACTAGTTTTATCAACACATTGCTTATATAGTAAATACATATATATTTACATAGATATACTTATATTTATTCATTATTTTAATTATCATGTATCGACATTTTATATAAGTAGAAGTTTAAACAAAGCGCTGACACCATCATTTATGTCTAAAGCTGATTTACATCCGTCACATCACCATCACAGGTCCAGTTGAAAACCAGCGTCGAGCACTAGTTGCTCGACATTTTGCTGAACTGGGCCTTTTTGGCGCAGCCGTGAGACACACAACAATTCTTTGCTTATTTTTTTTTACTATTGTTTTAGATGTAAGTTTTTTTTTTTTGTGTTTATTTTTATTTTATATGTTGTGTGTATCGTGGTCTCTTTTGCGCCAAATAAATGTTTTTTCTTTCTTTCTTTCTTTTCTATAAATTCAAAAGTGTCCCATCCCTACACATAAGTCCATACCGCGTAAATGCCAGGTCGTATCAACTACGGTGTTTGCTGTCCAAACCCAAACATGAAACTGAAAGCCATACTTTACCTTACATTAGTAGTTGTATACATCTATCACTACGCCCGCGATTTAGTCCGCCAGGGTTTCCTATTTTCCCGAGTGATTTTTTATTATCGCTTTTGGGTTGGCATTTTCTTAATTCTTAAAACACGTTTTTTATCAATTTGGACGCTCAATCTACATTCGAAGTTTCAAGTGAAACAGACGCACCGTCGACCCGGACAAGGTTCAAGATCGGATGGCGAGTAACCCATTACTCGCCATCATGTGGATGGCGCCTGCGTCTAAGGTAGCCGGAAAAAGACTCGCGATTCTTCCGTGTCCTGTGAGGACCTGACGTGTCAAACGGACGGCGAGGACGCCGAGACATCTCTGTAGCCACTCAAAAACTTACTTTAATGGATAGAATTTCCCAATATCCGGGACCTTTTTTTATCGTGGTTAAATCATCAAATGAGTCCTCCCACCTCGGGCAGGGCGGGAGGGACTGTCAGACTTGTACTGACTAAAATCCACGGTGTTCTTCAATAGCCCTTTATGTTCCGGGGTCACGGTGATGGAAATAAGTCCCGCGACCCCGGCAGGCTTTGGGCCTCGTGAGGGGGCCCCGTCACTTGCTGACAGCGCTTTGAAGCGCGCGTGGAACACGACGCGATGGTCCATGGTCGGACAGCGAGTTGCCCTTTGCCCGTTGTCCGCATGCCCGCGCCTACGGTGGCCGGAGATCATCTGTCGACGTCCGACGCCGTGGGCGTGTACCACTGTGGTTGGGGCGGAGGGAGGACGTTGTCCTCTCTCTCTCGCAGCCCGCCATCTCCTTCACGAGCATTACTGCCTCGCAGACGGTGGCGACCGCTTCCCACTCCGTCTCGCTCCGCAGCATGGCCGTCGGACACGTCGGTGCCCTGCCCAAGCTAGGCAGTCTTGCACCGTATGCTCTACTGTGTCCTTCGGGTGATCTTCGCAGTGGCAACACCCAGGCGTTTCCTCCTTTCCCATCAGACACAGGTACCTCCTGAAACTTCCGTGTCCGGTGAGGACCTGCGTCATGCGGTAGGTAAGGACGCCGTGACGTCTCTCCAACCACTCCTCAAAGAGGGGTCTTACCGCCGCAATTGCGGCGTGCCCGAATATCCGACACAAGAGTAATTGAAGAATTTACAGCGTTTATTTTGCCGAAAGATGAAAAAGCGTGATTTTTTTCATCAAATTAATGTCCATGTTCCCGTTTTTTTTTATGTCACAAAAATCATGTTGGGCCTCTGTGCGAGTCAAAGTGTGTGTGTGTGTGTATCATGCTTCTAGAACCAGCGGTTTCAGGGTGGTTTCAGGTACGCGTTGATTGATCAATCAGTCAGCCAGTCAATTTCTTTTATAGACAGTATTACAGACTCTTATTATTTACCTTTGTTCCTTAATGGCCCTTGGCATAAAACAATGGGGCTTTTTAATCTTGGTAAGGACAATGGGAGGAGGTTGTGTGGTGTCGGATGGCAATGACGTCGATACAAAGGTATTGGGGGTGAGAAACATGGTATGGAATATTTTTGTTAGAAAACCCGGATATCTGATTCGCAAGGGATCCGTTAATAAACTAGAAAAAACACATTTATAGTATGGGGGTTTAAGATGTGATTTTTTTTTGTAACGACCTTTAAAAAATTATCAGTAAAGTCATATGAATTCTTAATGACGTATGAAACTACTGAAGACTTGTGACAGGCTTTGGGACACAACTGTGCCATAATAATTTAGTTCCATCGCCAACTAAAAATACAAGCATTAGAATCTGTGTGATTATTATCGCGTGTATCTTTACACACGCAAGAGCCTTTATACAAACGCAGTTTACTTTGGGGTTTAGTTGACTATTCCAACCATTAATCTAAGCAATCAAATAATTTATTGTGTTGCGACAAATTCAGTTAATAATGTGATTTTGACGGAAATTACATAATTAAAATCCATTAATATAATATCCGGTGTTTAATCCGTGACGATACATTGGAAATATATATTTAATGTGGAAACATACATATAGTTTTATAGTTCAATATGATTGATTTAATATTCATGTGATGTTATAATATTCGTGGTCATGAAATCAACTATGTATATTTTTCCGGACCGCAATCAGGTAAGTTTTAAGTCTAAATAATCGTGTTGGTGTTTCTCAAAAACTGACATTTTCCATACAGGCCATTATAGTCCGTCATAAATCATAAAAATATTTTTGTCTTTTTACAAATGTCAGCTGGGACCAAAAAACAGCTTTTCGTGCTTTCCGAGGCACGCTGGAAACTCGCTAAAATACATTAGGCATTAACTTAGAATTGTTATAAGTTATCCACTCCGCCAACGACAAGGTAACAATTACAAAAACCGTTTTTCATTCAGAAACACCCATTACTTCTGTTTGTAAAAGATGTTTCCGTTGAAACATCAGAAAGGGGAATGGGGCTAAAAACATTTAGCACTAAGTTGTTATCACGGAACTCGTAACTCGCTGTCGGCTGTTTTTGCCGCGCCTCCTTGTCACCTTAACTTCATTTGCATCCGAAATAGGGTTCTTTCTTGTTTGACGATAACAGTCCGTTCACGACTTTAGTTTTAGCGGTAAGCGGTACGGTGAGCGGCGTGGAAAAGATCTTAATTACTTGGAAGTACACCAAATCGCTCCTGGCGGCGCCTCGTGGTATCTTTCAAACGGGCCGTAACTGTCACGACACGACATCGGTAGTTTCATACATCTAGGGAAAATGAGCGAGAGCAGACGATACGTCAGTGTCGTGTCGTTACCGTTCTCCGCTAATGTGAACGTGCCCATTGGTTTATCATCCGTTCGGAAAAGTTCAAATTTTTTTAAAGGGGATTGAAGACGTTTGTATGATGGGTGGCTATTGGTGACCCGCCATTTTTTTTTCAGAATCGCTAGATTTATTCGCCAAAATATAAGTCGAAAACTGAACCATAAGGAAACAATTTTATTGTTTTTTTTTTCTTCCATACACCCATTACATATTGAATTATGACGACATAATTACATTATTTAGATATTATGTCGTTTAATTGCAAAACAGTTTTGAAGTGTTAACCCTAAATTCAATAGCTTCGCTCTCTGTGACAAAGTTGCAGAATTAATTTGTTTGTTTACATGAATGTCGGCCAGTTACCGGGTATGACTTTTAGTCAATATGAGATCGGAAAGCTTTTTAGGAAACTAGCTCTTTTTTATCGTTACATTTGTGATATACTTCATTTTCGGTCAAGTGTGAGTTGTTCATAAGAATGAGAAAAATTGAATTTTTTATGTGTTATGTCTGTGGTTTTTCTAATGATCATTTCATTGTAAGGTGCATAACATAATTAGCTTGTTCTACGGGAAAAATAAAATCTGGAATGTAGAAATTTGACAAATTTTATAAAATATTTACTTCAATACATAAGATTAATTAGTCAGAAAATGTACAAAATATAAAACAGAGTAAGTAAATTAATGAAATATCTATATCTATACATATAATAAAATATATAGTAGGAAAGTCGAAACTGTACATTGAATATTTTTTTAAAAGAATACTTGGGGTGTGATCTACAACCGATACCGAAGCCAAAAATATAGTTTTTAGAATTTTTGTCTGTTTGTCTGTTTATCTGTTTGTCTGTTTGTCTGTATGTATGTCCGGGATAAACTCAAAAAGTACTTGACGGATTTGAATGATTCTTTTTTTGTTGTATCGGTATTAAGTTTGGTCAAAACATAGGCTATAATTTATTTTGAAAACTTGAACAACTGGCACAGAACCGCAACAGACCAGCTAAACTATAAGAGATACAAAAATGGTGCGATAGCAAAAATTGTTCCACGTGATGAGCATTTTCTGCTGAGAGAATTAGTTTGAAGATCTGGAACACCTGATGTGGAACTCCAAGAGCTCAGCTACACTATAACATATACAGGAATAACGTCTCAGCAAATTTGTTCGGCCTGATGAGCACTCTCTGTGGACATATAAAAATTGAAGATCTGGAACACCTGATGTGGAACTCCAAGAGCCCAGCTACACTATAACATATACAGGAATGACGTCTTAGCAAGAGTTGTTCAGCGTGATGAGCACTCTCTGTTGACGTATAAAAATTGAAGATCTAGAACAACTAATGTGGAACTCCAAGAGCCCAGCTACCCCGCGGTGGTGGACGCCCACGGCGTCGGACGTCACAAGACGATCTCCGGCCACCGAAGGCGCGGGCATGCGGGCGACGAGTAAAGGGCAACTCGCCGTCAAAGCCACAATAATTTCACGGACTGATTTTCGATGAAGATTAATATATTAATACAATTTTTATTCTACTGGCCAAACTCCCATGAATATTTTACCCGGGCTCTTGGAGTTGGGTATCAGACTTTTCAGATCTTCGATTTTGCCGACCCCATTGTCGCTGGCATAAGCAACAAGATCCGCGTACGAAGTCGCGGGCAGAAGCTAGTTACATCTAAATCTGTTCAGTAGTTTTTGCGTGAAAGAGTAACAAGCATACATCGATCCTTTCAACGTTTCGCAGTGATTGTTATTAGTAAGATAAGAAGAATCAGATATAAAAATCTGCAAGTCTTATTAAAATTTTGAAAAAAATGCTTATTTTCAACTCTAAAACCATTAATCGGTAGTGATCTTTGAGAGAGCAAAGGTGGCCCAGTGGTATCGAACCGCATAGCTATGTGTAATTTACTCTCAAAACGGTGAAGAAAATCATCGTGAGGAAATCGGCAAGTCTTACAACCAAAAATTCGAAGACTTATGACATCTATCCGCACCGTGTGCCCGCATGGTGGAAACACTCACTCCATGTGGCCTGTGGCCTCTGTGTCTCAGTAGTGAAAACATACATGGGAAAATTTATGGGCTGATGATAATGATGATCCCTGAGACAATTTTATTTTATGCTACTTTTGGGGGAAAGGCGAATGAAGTCGCGGGTATTTCTACGCTAGTTTATAAAAGTAAGCATTATTGCGGGTTTTATAAGGTATAAATGAACCCGCCTAATAACTACAGGAAGCTAGGAGGACAAAGCTGCTGATAGATTGATTGATTGTGTAACCCAATTCAAAAAGGCCGAATTATCCTTTGAAAATGAAAAGAACAGCTGCAGGTTGGAATTGCGCACGGTAAATAATGAACGGCTTGCCGCTTTTCACTTGGGATTAGTTCGTCATTGGTTTTATGTTGGTTCTGTTTGGAGATAAGTTCAGCTCAATCATCAATGTAATAACATTATGATCACTCCATTTTTATTTCTACTCCATGTTCAAGCGCTCCACTGGTCAAAACCTAGGTTAAGACGTAATTGCTTAGATAAGTCGGTGTTTTTCTCTGAGGGGCCTCTCGCAGGTCAATCCAGAGGAGGTTATGAGCTGCTTAACCGGACTTTTCTGTGGATGCCTTAAATGACTCTTAATGCAGCCAGGGGATATCAGTCTGTAGATGGATGACCATTAATGTTATACCGAGTTTCCTCCGCGTCTGTGAAATCACATTAAGCCGTTGTTTGCAGCTGTCTATTGCACTTTGTCTGTGTGTGCAGTTTTGTTTGACATTACCGGGTTACTTTTTAGTTCTAGTTTATTCTTATAAAAGACATTTTTTAAACAAAGACATTTTTCGGTTCAACTAAACAGGGTTCCCTTCGTTGTGCAACGGTGCAAAAAGTGTGGCTAGTGCTGGTTCGCTCGCTTGCGCGCTAGAGAAATAAAGTGAAGCGGAGCGTCCAAATATGTGAGTATAAAAATCATCAAATATAAAAACCCCAACAAAGGTCGGACAGGCCGTACACAGTCTAATTTAGCCACGCGCAACAAAAAGCCTGACTGTGGCCGGCTTTATCCGGACGCCTGACAACGCCTCAGCGGTGAATCGGGACAAGGATTTAAATATTTAATTAATAGGATAGGTTACCTACAACTATGTGACAATCTATGTGTATTGACTCGCCCGTAACGTCCATCAGCTCCTGTAAAGCCTGCAATACATATTGGCCGAACGTCGCCGAGTGAACGCCAATACCAACGTGTAGACAGTATATTTGCATTGTCTTGCTACCGCTCGGCGTCACTCGCCGAGTTAGTCGAGTGAAGTCAAGCGCCTACGTTTAAAGAACTCATTTGGCATAGCTTGTCACGAGTTGCGGCGACCACTTGCCGCACTTCGGAGCGTTGTCGGTTTTCGGCACAAATCACGCGTACTTGGCCAACGTGTGGACAACTCCTCAACCTCAACTTGCCGAAAGTGTAGGCAGTAGCACTTGCCTTGCATTAATTTGCTTCCGCTCGCGTTGGTCCACCTGAGCAGATTTTCTTAGCTTCGGCCTACCTGGGATAATTATGATTAATTAAGTATGCCGGAAGAGGACAATGAGTTTTTGTAAAAAAAATACCACAAATCTAAATACAGATAGCGCGCGAGTTGAATGCAGTCGGGGTCTGAGGTGAAGAGCCCCCCGCTACCCGCACGCCCCACCTCACGCGCCTGCAGTGTAGTACTTAGCCATCCTTGTCAACAGCGCTACCGCATTCCTTAGCTCTGCATTCAACTCGCGCGCTTAGTGTACCTATGTACGACGCCAGCAGGTCAACCTACTCGAATCTACCAAATTTAACCAATTGAAAATTCACCTTCCACTATTGTGATAAGCTTGAAAATCTATTTAAAAAATCGGACGGATTGTGGTAACTTGATGTGCTGGCGTCTGTACATTCGTCGTTAAGGAGCAAATTCACGGACTATACCAAGTTTATTATATTTTTTCGATATCGCTAATGTATGCTAAGTTGTAGAAGAACGGATTTCTTCAAATGTGAGGAGAACAGGGTCAGAAGTGACGTCTTGCTTGCCATTGAAGTGACGGGCGACGCCCTTGACGACTTTTTATGTTGGCACCGCTTTTAATTATAGAATGGGGTACTGCATAAGCTAAGTTTAGACCCGTCATATCGAATGATGAACAGAAAAAATAAGATTAAATGGAAATTCTGGACTTGTACAATTAATTTGAATTGAGTAAATACAAGCCACGTTAGAGGTTTTGTGGACAGAGATTTTAAAATAATACACACATTCCGTGTATTCCAAAAAACGTAACGTTTTTCGTCAAAACACTTTTTTTTACTATGAAGGTGTGTTCAAAATTAACAAGCCACGCAGGCGCTATGCTTATCGCCTAATACTTACTATAGTAGCTTGGACTCTGTTCCCGATACCGGTAGGCCACTATTGCTTATTTAAATATTTTTTTTTTCTTCTGTTTTTGTAAAAAATGAATAAAGGAAATCCCCCTGAACATAAATAATCTGACCGGAATAAATGCTAAAGATTTAATTATGCTATAGGTACTCGAATTTTTCACCTGTGACAAATTAAAACCAAACCGCAACAAAAGCCGTCCATGAATAAATTAACTGTCCGAAACACAATGTTTGGTCCTTTAACTAAGTTCCAGGGAAGCTGGTGTCGAACGTGCATTCGTTAACTCTAGGGCAGGAATCGGTTTCATAGATGAAGCTTCAAAAATATACCGTGACTATTGTTAAACGGGCAGCGGACGGTGAGTAATGGGCAACTTGCCGTTCAATCATGGATCATGTCCGGGTTGGTCCCCCTTAGAGGACCAAAGCCTGCCGGGGTCATGGGACTGTCTCATCAGGTAACCGTGACCATGGAACGTTAAAGTCTATTAAAAGAATACCGAGGAATTTTACTCAGTACAAGTCTGACAGACCTCCCGTCCCGCCCTGGATAAGAGCGATTTTATAGCGGTAAAAAAAGCTGTTGGTTTTTTTTTGTTATTGGTTTAATACGATCTGATGAAGACCACAAGGACGTGCTGAATGAAAGGCGGTTTCCAAAAGCAGTCCTATTGGAAATAAATCTATCTATGGGAGGTCTATGTTCAGCAATGGTCGTCCTAACGGCTGATAATTATGATGATGATGATGATCGTTAAAGCGTATTCTATTTTAATTGTAAGTTACATATAATCTCATTTTATCCGGGAATGTTATACAATATCATATTGGATTATTTATATTTAGATAATATTGTTTAGCGGAAATTAATAATTCTGAAAGCTTAGAATTGAATTTCCTTATTAAATTCGAGTTACCTTGAGGAATTTCTTAAAAGATTTCATTACATACAGAATTAAGTATAACAAGTATATACACATACTTACTACGGCCACTAATTACCAGAAATATGTATTTTTTCTCGTAGTTAGTTACAAACACGTGAAAATATACAACTTTCTCAAAGAAACTTTTATTAGAAACAATAAATACAACCACCCCGTTCGAAACTTGCTCGCGTTTGTTGTCATGAGTATATAATAGGTACATGTGTAGGAGTATCGTTCATTAAGTTATTATATTAACAGGCAGGTATGTATAAAGTCTCTCATTGCCGCTCACTTATTTTATTTAAACTAGTAAATAAGGATTAAAAACAAGTTTTTAAAATTCATTTTATAGTAATACTACTTAAAATATAAGTATCCTCTAAAACAATTCATATTTCTGATTTCAGTATAGAATAATATGGCTGTTTTTAATTCTCGTTTTTAAATCGTTTTATTCCTCAGATTTTATATGAATAAAATGGATATTCAATTTAATACCAACGGGATTATCCGACGATTTTATTTATGTTTTAAATTATTTTTGATTCTATTGTAAATTGTGACGGAGCGAGTTGTATGTTTAAGTTATATATAACCTTTTTATTTGCTATCGTAATTAGCACCTTGAATTTACTCGGTATAGATTTGCTATGAAAATGACTATTTTATATTCGTCATTTATGGCATATCTAATATTATATCTAACTATCTACCTAATTTCAATGATAAAAATGCCAAAGTTTGGATGCAACGACGATATACCCTATTACTAGACTCCGCATGCACGATCTAAGGAACAAAAACTATTCTGTCAACTCGCTGAGGTACTACGTAAGCGTGGGGGACGCGGTACTGCGTTGTGATTGGCTAACTCAAGGTCTGTTCTGTCTCAAGGTATGTTTACGGCTCACAGGAGTGGTCGAAATAAGTCGGATATAAGACTTTTTTGCCTAATGTGTTGACAGACATCGATCGCCTGTTATTAGGAGTCTAGTAATATATCGTCGTTGTTTGGATGTATGGATGGCTGTATGTTACTCAATTACGCCGGAATGGTTGAAAGATTTTTTAGCTTGGCTCAGTTATTAGTTATAGTCTGGAATGATACTTATAACACCAATTGTCCCTGTTTTACATACCTGAGAAATAATTTCGAGTCAGTTTTTCTCAAGAAATCTAATTATTTTACTATCTCTTATTATAAAATTTTCTTTATCTGGTGTTGTTTTTTTTTCATTAAAATTTCGAAGCAAATTTTGTTTTTAGGGTTCTATAACCAAAGTTTAAAAACGGAATCTTTATGGCCGTTGTTCTAAAAAGTTGGAACTTTAACTTCCTATAAAAGAAAATTTTCCAGTACCTGGATTATATTCGACCATACAAGCCAAGATTCTTTAAAAAAAAAAACACGATCACGGAACGAACAAGTGCCTCTTGACTATTTTAGGCACCCCTTAAGAAGTCGAGGCACCTTTTAAACCGATAAACTTTGTAGAATTTTGTACGATCAATGAACTGTAAAACAATATAGTAAAAAGAACACGAAAATATTATAAGGGCTAAGGTTAGCTTTTTCCTCCACATTACCCATAAAAGATAAGGGTATATCACCCCCATTTTCTTCATAAAAATCTGTGCACATGGGTGGGTGAGGTGTTATTGGATCGCATTATTAAAAAGGTTACGACATTGACTATTCTATTTTTCACAATTATTGTTCATGAGTTATGGCACAATTTCGATTACGATCATAGAAAAAACTGTGTTTTTCCAGACTTTTTTGGATATTTTCATCAGTAATGATATAATCTTGTATAATATTCATCTATTCAAAAGCAATAAGCTTGTAAAAATAAATATTTATTTTTATGATTAAAGTACCTAAATATAAAGAAACTAAAAACAGCACTTGAAAGCTGTTTTATTTATATTGAGGTACTTTAATCAATCTCTAAAACGCAACATCTCTCTGCACGGGTATCATTACCAATTCTATCTCTATTCTACCAAGAATAAACAAAGTTAGGTAAGACTATTTTCACTTCAGTAGCTCGAAAATGTAGGTTTTGCTGCCTGAAATCAGTGAGCAAAATCGCATTTTGCTCACTGAGTGAGACAAAGTAACTTTTTAATTTTTGTGTTCAGCAAGCCACGGTGAATACCGTATTCAGCCTTGGGTTGATCATACAATTCGAAACATTTACACTCCATCTCTTTCCCGCCATTAGAACGAGAGAGAGACAAAGACCAGCCCTTTTTTCCTTCTTCATTTAGGACAGGCAAAGAGTCAAGCCTATACTGCCACAAAGACCAGCCCTTTCGGAGTTCCGATTTTGAATTCGACCTCAACAAAGACAAACACGTTCGGAAATAGGAACTAACTAAAGAAATTTTGCAAAAAGATAATTATGTCTTTTAATGCAATTTATTGAATTTTTAACTTATATGTATTTAAACGAAAATAAGTATTTACTGTGAATAAAACTGATATTTAATCTGTAAATATTTATTTCTATACCGTCAGCACGAGTTTTCAGTATTTGAGATGTAAAGTAAACTGGAACTTTGACGACTTCAAATTGACAATTTTCAAGGGAAAAATTGGTTCCTCCTTCGCACACCAGAGGCGCTGTTCCATATGTTCATACAAGAAACGCTGTAAATACTGGAAAAACTCTGTAAAGTAAAATAGTGAAAACTCGTGCTAGGGGTACTAGTTTCAATAATGTTATGTAAATATTTTGAATAATAAAATATTATGGGTGCTGTTTCCGAATACGCCTTAATTTAAATAAAAGAGCGGGAATAAAATATCGTGGCTGGCGTAAAGAGTGTTTATTATTTTATCTCCTAAAGTTTTCTCGCTGCTGAAGTGAAAAGTTATGTGTGTTACACGAGAGCAAAGTTTTTTGCATCTCGTGCTTTTGAATCCCTCGCAACACTCAGGATTCAAATTTAGAATCACTCGCTACGCTCGTGATTCAATCGTTGAATCCTTCGCTTGCTCAGGATTCAAAATCAGCACTCGCAGCAAAAAACGATTTGGCTCTCTTGTTGCACAAATAACTATTTTCTTGGTCGCGGGACTTACTAAATTTCCGTGACCCTGGAACGTAAAGGGCTATTAAAGGACACCGTGGATTTTAGTCAGTACAAGTCTGACAGTCCCTCCCGCTCTGCCCTGGGTGGGAGGACTCATTTGATGATTTAACCATGTAAAAAAAGACTTTCTTGCGCGATAATGGCACGATCCGTACATAATTGCAGAATAGAAACATATCTTTTCTGTTTTTAAATATTGCAACTCTCAAAACGGTAAAAAAACTTCTGTTCCACTTCCGTTGTATTTCACGAAATCACTGCAATCGAGGCGATTGAAAGGACATGGTGATCCAAAAACAGTGTCCAGTAAAAGAACCCTTAATTTTTAAGGCAATTATGAACGAATTGTGAAGAATTTAATATCGCATTCAGGAAGCTTTACCAGCTTATTGAAAAATCGTTCAAAGTTTTCAAATTACTTCACCTTAAATTCCGACAAAATTCTGTTAGCAGTTAGAAATCTGTTTGACATCAACAAATATTCTGAAGATTTTATTAACTTCCTTTTCGTTTCAGGAAGTAATCAATATAAATATCTGAGGCCATTACCTCTTTAGTTAATTTCTTTATTATACTATGAAGTACATAATTATAAGGCACAGTTGGCGCAGCGGTTGATTGATAGACTGCTGTGTAGCGTATCGCGGGTTCTTCCCCGCAAGGAACTAATATTTTTATGGACTGCAGGTAATTGTTCCGGGTCTGGGTGTTTGTGTTTGTGTGCTTCTATATTTGGAAACGCATCCCACGACACAGGACAAATTCCTAGTAGTGTAGGGTAAAATTAAAAAAAAAAAACAAGTGTTGTTTAATTTTTTTAAGTTTTCTTTCGGAAGTCGGTGGCAAAAGTCAATGAAATAAAAACAGTCATCGACTTTTTTGTGGTTGGTTTTGAAGTCGGTTTTTTTGAAAAAGTTTTTTATTTCTGTTTAAAAGTTATGACCACTATTCATGTTCCGATAGGCAACAGCGAAATAGGACTAATAAATAAGTAATTATAATCAGGCTTCATTGTAACTACAACATTCTATGAATCTATGGGAAATGGCACAGTAGTAATTTACATACCTAAGGACAGTCCAGCTTGCTCGAAATTTGAGACAGGATACGTTTGTTACCGACTTACCGTCCCACATAAGAGACATACAACTTATAAGGCTGGTATTAGTCACGTCAACCATTGCGCTGACGCTTACTAAGCAACCTTACATAATAGCTTGTCAGCGCCGACTATCAGCGTGACTCTAATAAGCCCCATCGTTCACTAGGCGACGCAAGTTTCCGATACCTTACGACTTTGGTATCCAGGACTATCGCAATATAAATCCATAGAGGTTCATACACAGGCACGCGTCAATGGATACCAAAATCGTAAGGTACCGGAGACTTGCGTCGCCTAGTGTACGAAGGGGCTAAGGAGGTCCATATATGTCAGACGGAACATGCGTCGTGTATTATCGGTCGCGTAACACCAGAACAGACAAATGTATAGAAAAACACTTCACACACTCACACCGATGATACTTTACTCCGTCAAAGAACATTCGATGATACGCTCGACGCATTTTACGTCAGATTACGTCTACCTTCCCAAAAACTAGCCTAAGAGCGGGGGCATACGATGCGTTGCGGTGCCGCACCACAAAGACTTCACCGTATCGGCAGGCATACGAGAGGTGCGGCGCCACAACGTTGTTATGTCGCAGCGTTGCGGCTGGCGCCCATGCAGCGTTGGACAGTCTGTTAATTATTATTATTTATTTATTTCAGACACAAGTATCCATAACTTTGTTAGTACTAAATGCTTATAAAATAATGTTAGTAAGGCAACAAGTCAATTTCATCAAGTCAGTCACTACAAATTTTAGATAAATATAAAATAACAATAATTCAGAAAAAATAATAATGTAAAATTGAAAATTAATATAAATCAACAAATCATAGAAAAAATAAAAATGTCAAATTAATATAAAATAATTCAAAACAATAATAAACCACAAAAAAAAAATTATAATAATATCATATTAAATTGACATAAAACCAAAATGAAAAGACAACAATCACTCTATGGGATCCAAATAATGACTTAACAAAGGGCGAGCAACGAAAACAATATAAATAGTGGTGGAAGCGACATACACTCTATCTAATGCAGTGCAACTTAATAAAATGCTTCGTTATTAGGCAGTCAAAACGACTCGCCACAACACTAAGGATGCTGTTGCTACTGCGGCGGACACGAGCCATCATTGATGCCGCTCTCTTTCTGAGTATGGCATGGAAGCCATCAATGTGAGAGGCCGCAAACATGCCCGACGCACTGCAGTGGCTCGGGAGCCGCATCAGCATCCGGAAAGCATTGTTATATTGGACGCGCAGGGCGTTAATTGTCTTCTGCGTATAATTGACCCATAGACTACACGTGTAAAAACATTGGCAAAATGCTCTAAACAAAGTAATTTTTACTGCATTACTGCAGCGTGCAAATCTACGAGCCAACATATTACATCGGACAGCCAACGCCCTGCGCTCCCTTTCTATGTCCTCGTGGTCTGATAGGTCTTCCGAGACCCAGTGACCCAGGTACTTAAATCGCGAAACTCGGTAGTGAAACACCATCTATGAAGAGGGATGGTACTTGTGTCACTTTATGTTCAGAAGGTTGGAATACCAAGAGCTCGCTTTTCTTAACATTATACCTGAGCCCATGAGCCCCGGCATATTCTATACATATAGCGAGGAGTTTTCGAACAGCACTTATAGAGGGGCCCAGCAACACCATATCGTCAGCGTAGCTAATGTTATTAATAAATTTTCCGTCAATAGAACAGCCAACTTTTGTGTTGCTGAGCCTCTCAATAAGCCCGTTAACATACAGATTGAAGATACGAGGCGAGGTTAAACCCCCTTGCCTTACTCCACATCTCAGTCTGTATGCATCGGAAAACGTCCCCGCCCACTTTACTACATTAACTTGGTTGTTGTACCAATAATCAAAAATGTCAATGGCTTCTTCTGGAAGGCTGGTTTCTGCCCTCATTTTTTCCCACAACACATCATAGGACACCAAATCGAAAGCTTTCGAAAGATCTAAGAAACAAGCGTAGACCGGAGTCTTCCTATCGGTGTAGTACCGGGCAGTATGTTTGAGGCATAACACTGCAGTTTCTGTCGACAGCCCGTTCCTAAAACCAAATTGAGCGTCATTGAGTTTTATGTGACTGCTCAAAATGCGATCAAGAAGACTATCCAGCACTTTAACTACAGTGGTAGCTAACGAAATGGGCCTATAATTACTGTTGTTTGAAGCGTCACCAGTCTTATTTTTGATTATTGGCACAACCACGGTCTTCATACAATCGTCTGGTAGGTATGAGTGTCTCAAACAAAACGTATAAAACATTGCTAGAACCCTAGGTAGATGGATTCCCGCATGCTGCAAATGCTCAATACTAATTCCATCATGGCCCGGACTCTTACCCCTCGTCATATGTTTTATAATGTCAGATACATTTTTCGCTGTAAAAGACGGAAGTACTGCCGGCCTGCGGTTATTCTGCCTGATTTCATCAGTACCGAGCATTCCCAACTTACATGACGGAGGATCCAGCTGAAAAAGACCTTTAAACATGTTCGCAATGTCACGCGGCTCAGTTAGTCCATTAACATTCAAAGGGACTGTGGGTTTACCATTAAGTTTCCTCGTACCTTTCCAAAAATGTTTGAAATCTTTGTCCGTATGGTGTGATGCTAGTATATCCATCTTTATCTGCTCGGAGTTATTTTGACACCATCTTAGTTTGGACTTAAAAATGCGCCGAGACTCCACCATGTTGCTATATACAGGCCCATTAACTGGCTTACCGTACAACAACCAAGTTTTAAAATGTTGCCTGGCTACCTCGTGAGCACCACGAACATGCCTATTCCAGCCCAAAACAGCACGACTTTGTTTTATGTTGTTACTTTTACATTTTGACGTAAGGACAGCCGCTTCACACATAGTCGAAATAATATCTTTATACATTCGATCCAGAACTACTCTGTGTTCTTTATTGTGACATATATCATCACAACATTCAGACAATTCCGACGGAAATTCTACCATTCTAAAGTGGTCGTTGCATAGTTTACTGTAAAGTTGTTTTTGTTGCTCGTCCCTTTCGCCCCATAGTATATTATTAGGAGTATTTACGTGTAATACAAACTCAGGTTTTATAACAGCAAAATTACACGATATCTCAAGAGGATAGTGGTCTGACCAAGTACAGTCATAGTTCACCCTTACACTCTCTATGGATTGCCACGCCGCCTCCGTGACCACACAGTGATCGAGCCAGCTTGTACTACCGTGGGCATCACTAACGAATGTAAAGGTGTCCGATGAAAGACCAAGTTTCTCTAAGTCTGCAATTACCCATTGCTGATCATTACAAAATTTTTGAAGATCCCTCCCAAACAATGAGCATGGACTTGCATTGAAGTCACCTAAAATGTACACATTTGCAACTGCAGTATTCTCTATTATAGCACTTATTTCGCTAAGACAGTCTGTAAATTCTACTAAGTTCTCATTTAAGTTGACTGGCATATAAACAGAAAATATCACAAATGAACGATCGCACGCAACCACTTTAATTGCCGCGAGACGCACACTATTGCACGGGATCACTGTAACCGAACTAAACGCACTTTTACGCCATAACAAAGCAACACCGCCGTGCGGTCTGCCTCGTACTAGACCAACAGACGAGTCTATGGCCGATTTTCCATAAAAGTCAAAATCTGTGTCGACTGTTCCAAGAGTTGATATGTCGTGCGGGAATAACCAGGTCTCCTGTAGGGCGATTATATCCGCTCGGCGAAACAGGGTTCGTACGTGGTCTACAGAGCGCGCGAGCGACTTACAATTGTAGCTTATTAGTCTGCTGCTAAGTGTGAGTCTTTGAGGAAGTTGACTGTCCATTTTCTTTTTGAGTTACATGTTTCCTATTTCCAAAGTCTATGAAACGCCGGAATGTTATGCCTTCAGGCCAAATACGGTCGTCCATAAAAGTGTCCAATTTGTGTCTAGGGACTAATACTTTATAAGCATCGTATTCTTTTTGTTGTTTCATTTTAATTTTCTCCAATATAACACTAACTTGTGTTTTATTAATTATATAAGAAGCTATATCCGCAGGCGAAGTTCCTTTGTCAACATTATTTATAAACAAAGGGACTCTTATATCCGCAGCCTTAAACTTACACTGTGCTGTGGTAACAGCCACACCTTTTCGTCCTGTAAACCTATTCTTATGTCTATTCCTCTGTACTTCCGTCCATTCATGATCATTCACTGCTTGTTTCCATTCACCCGGCGCACGCGCAATATGTGCAAACGAGCGATAAGACTGTGATAAACAGCTGTTACTAGGCGTCACAGCAGATGTACCGTTAGAATCGCAAGCGGGCTTCAATACGTCACACACAAGTTCCTCTGTCTTTGTCGCACCCCCTACCGCCGAAACCTCGCCTGTTATGTTATTATCAATCTCGTTCCGCAATACTTGTTTATTAGGTACACACGACAAAGTATTATTGCATTTATTCGTATCATTTATAACGTCAGTGCTTTCACGTAACGGGGACGGGCACTTAGAATCAAGCTTATCAGGTAGATGACTCGAGCTAATTTGGAGGTTTGGAGAAGTCTGTGATAATGACGACATATTCGGGAGACCCATGGGGCCACTATCATAAGCAAAACTAGCTCGCATACAGGACGTACCTCTCCTCAAATTAATGTTCCTGTAGTCATTATGTATATTTGTTTCATTTAAACTGTCAACCGTTATGCCGCATATTCCTGCACCGTAACTGCCGTTCTTAACCAGTTCTTGTTTTGTTTGTAACAACTGATCCGTAGTTACATATGTACTCTTAATTAGTTTTATCTCGTTTTGTAAGATAACGATATCTTTTAAAAGTCTAGTAACATCTACATGATCAAACGTAATTGGAGGTAGTTTGTTTAGGTCATGAGCTACGAAAACGGGAATCTTCTCAGGGTCTATATTTTTAAAAATTTCTATAACATCAAATAGATCCTTCTTGCTTTTTCCTTCTTTATTTTTACGTTTTATTTGACGTATATTAGTAGAAACAGATTGAAACAGCAATGACTTAGCTTTTTCGATGTCTTCAGTTGTAAAGGCTGAACTGCATATTCTCACTAAACTGTCACTGTCCATCACTTCATGTTTATGTTGCACAAACGCTAACAGCTCATTAACCACGAGATTACAGTTATTACACTTTAAAAGCACATTAGCCGACGACATTTTTTACAACCACAAGTGGTGCGGTACAACATCTACTCGCGACGAGCGCTCAGATGTGTAATGTTAATGAACAACAGCAAACAGCTCTGTGGCAAAGAAACAATCCACGTACACTGCAGAAGTTGGGTGACGATGCGCACTGTACGATTATTGAGTACCTACATATATTTTATCACCTGGTTATGAGGTTAATCTATGTATTTTCTCCATCTTTGTACTTAAATGTTAAGCGAACACTATAGCAATCTATCCATCCTACTTAATATCCTACTTAATATTATAAACGTGAAAGTTTGTATGTGTGGATGGATGTTTGTTACTCTTTCACGCAAAAACTACTGAATGGATTTGGATGAAATTTGGCACACAGATAGTTCCTACTTAATATTATAAACGTGAAAGTTTGTATGTGTGGATGGATGTTTGTTACTCTTTCACGCAAAAACTACTGAATGGATTTGGATGAAATTTGGCACACAGATAGTTTATAACCTGGATTAACACATAGGATATTACATAGGTTTTTATCCCCGATGATTTTATGTTCCCGTGGGATTGTTTTTGTAGTACCGGGTTGTTGTAGCGGGTGAAACCGCTGGCAGCAGCTACTATTTTAATATCTCCGAGTCTACCATTTTACGAAAATTGGGGGGACGGAAGAGAGAAAAATATTGGCTCTGAAACCTTATCACGAGATTTCATTTCTTTGTGACCGTTATAGAGGTTCTATTGTGATAGGGCGTTGCCACAAATTTTCCAATCATCTTTCATGTTTACCTGAGTCACTTGATAATCAAATACTTAGATTAGGTAAAACATTATCACATCATTCGGAAAATCGCAATTACGGATTGTCGGAATTTTGCCTCGATATTTGTATTTTTTCGTGCCTACGTTAAAATACATAAAATGTAATGAATGGTTCATTACATTTTATGTATTATAATGTAGGTAATATAAATAACATCAATAGTGAAAGCTTTATTTACGTCTATTTTTCTAACAGATCGTTATCAAAAGCGAAAATGTTTGTGCGATTAAACAGGTGTTTTTCTGTCTTTTTTATTTTTTGTTAATACATTTATTGGGTTAATAAATGCATTTAAAATTGCCAATAATAAAGCTATTTTCTATTATTTTTCAGGTCATTTAAGTGTTTGTTACATTTTTATTACATAATCTACAATACAGCAACTAAACAAAACATGTATAGGTAAGTTAGATATAATAAGGGGTAAAATAGTTATAGGGCGTCACTATAAAATATTAATAAAACTTGCTTATCTTTACTTAATTTAATTAATTAGTTAAGTAGCAAATATTTTATAGGTACTAAATGGTAGAAAAAAAAAAACTTTAATATTATGCATCGAACGACATTATTGTTTCATGCAACATAGAAACCTATTTCATATGAAAAAATATTTAGAAAAATTAAATTTATAGCCCCGAAAATATCAATAATCTTCTGCTAATTATTTATTAATATGAATTATGGCAAATTAGAAACTAACTAATAATTCATAAATTAATGACCACCACAAAATAGTACCCTAAATAAAAAAAAAACACTTACCAAGAAGAAAACAAAACAGGCGAAAATTCAATCAAAAGTTCGTAAAAATCACTCAACTATCCAGTTCACAAATCACTACTAAAAAGTTTTTATTCAAAAAATAAACTTTAAAAAATAAAATAGAGATGGGAAAGTGTTAATTTATCGATGTGTTTTCTCCACGAGACAAAAGCGTGTCTCTCGGCGGGGGACACAGACTCGACTGAATTTGGTCCAAGCGGTAAGTACCATAGAGACGAATGCATAGGGCTGAATGATTACGTATTCACAGTCATAGTCACCCTGACAATGACCGGTATACCTACACGTCATTTAACCCGAATTTTATTCAACACTCTGTTTACTTGAAGCGGTAAATTCCCGCGTGGTAGAATGATCATGGTTGGCGTCACGTCTCGTGCTAAACAAGTAAAAAAAAATTAAAAAAAGAGTAATTATACTTCCACTTGAGGAATTATCACAAGATTTATGTATGTTATTAAGAGGTACTTGAAGTGTTTACTGGGTTTTATTGTATGGAAAAAGCGTATCTAGTTTAGAAACTAGGAACATTAAAATAACAAAAAAGGTCAGTCAGAATCGTCGTAGAATCTGCCGTGTTCCTTTGACCTTTACGTTCCTTTATTTAGCAAGGTTACATCTTGTTACTTGGGCTCGGTGACGCTTGAGGGATTTCCAGGTGTTAGTTGGAGGGAATTGCAGAAAGGGACGTGCGATTGAAGATGCCTATCTCCAGGGGACTCCTGTAAGCTGATTATCAAAACAAAAAAAAATATATGTTTTTTATTAATTGTAGTTGTATGATTTTTTTTTAATATACTGAGATAGTTCGGTCATGTTGAGATGATGAGTGAAAGACGACTAATAAAAGGAATTTATAAGGCGGAGGAGAGATGAAAAGCCCAGAGAGGAGACGTTCTAGCAAGACCTACACTGACCTTAGATATTGGTGAAGATGCTTCTGAAAGGCCGGGTGCGTAGTAGGTACTCGCAATTGTCGTGCGTGAATGACCAAATGTATGTGTGTATGAGATATAATGTGGATGAGGTGAAAAGAGTATGTTACGATCGTAGCAGGTGGCGTGTTGTAGTTTCTGTCTACCTACCCATTTTTGTTTACGTTATAAAATCATCAAATGAGTCCTCCCACCGCGGGCAGTGCGAGAGAGACTGTCAGACTCGTACTGACTAAAATCCACGGTGTCCTTCAATAGCCCTTTATGTTCCGGGGTCACGGTAATGAAATAAGTTCCGCAACCTCTGCAGACTTCTGTCTACCCATGGGAAGAAGGTTTAGGTTTTCTATTTTTACACAAATGTTGTGAAGATTCATTTGTTTTTTTGTTTATGGATAGGTTACGTATGCATATTTTTTTTTGTTTTATTCGTGCGGGCGAAGCTGGAAGTTGTTGGGAGTAGGAACCAATTGATAGTATACATGTTATGTACAGTCACAAAATTGTCCCTGCACCAAAACTTGTTAGGTAATAATTGCGGTTAACCGCAATTAGTAATAATTATAGGGAAACCGCAGCAATAATATTATGATGAACTAGAGCGCCTGATGACCAATCAAGCTATGAAAAACCAGTATAAACTGACTGTTCGTTGTACGGGAAAATCCTAAAAAGCGAGATCAAGTAATACTGGATAATAGTAATACTGCACTCAAAGCTGCGACGACTAATCCGTCTATGAAAACTAGTATAAACTGACCGTTCTATGTACGAAAAAGTTATATAAAGCGAGATCAAGTTATACTGGATGTTGTACCTTCTTACCCAGGATAATTTGGTAGGTATGCAGAAACAGAGGACATTACTCCCGACGAGAGGAAAACCCAGAGTACACTCTTATTTCTAATTAAATAAATAAGAAACAATTGGAGTTTCGGTTCATGTTTCTAACTTTATTACAAGGGAATAAGGTCTTTTTGCGATGAACAAGCTTCTTAATTATTAACATGTTTTTCAGTTAAGTTGGAAATTTTTCGAAACGATTTTGTAAAATGAAAAGTTTTAAATTAAAACTTTGAATACACAGCCAATTAGCTGTTTAACATGGCAAGAATTTCTCAAGACAGGAGATTTTTTTTTAAACTTTGCCCCACACTAGGAATTTTTCCTGTGTCGTGGGTACGTTTACAAACGTATAAACTCACATAAACAAACGTCCAGACTCGGAAAAACTACACACGCAGACCCGCGACACGCAGCGCAGCAGTCCAATTGCTCAGTCACTGCGCTAACCATGCCGACCGGGTTGTTAAATACACACGGCTACACATCAAGCTATGAAAAACCAGTATTGGCTGACTGTTCATTGTGTGTAAAAATCGTACGAAGCCAGACCAAAACAAACTGGTTTTGTATAACTTGATGTGTAACCGTGTGTACATAATAATCGAGAGATTAGAAGTCGCGGCCAAAACCTATACTTTAAACAATATAGTAAAAAGCTTGTGCAAACTACTTTAAGTAATGTCTTTAATCTTCGCGTCATAAACTAAAAGCGATATAAAAGCAATAACCAGGTTATGCCGACAAAAACTGCTTCCAAGAAGGCCACTACAAGACTTTTCTGCTCGACGTAAATCGTGAAAGTTTTTCCTATTAAATTTCGCTGAAATTGGTAACTAAAAGTTTTCCTTGCAGTTATGAAATGTTTTGCTGATTGACCAGAATACCTAGGCAAGTGATAAACGTAAACGGTCATTAGTCTTTAATAGATAAAACCCAGTTCACGACTTTGGTCACAGCTAATTAGAGCCACCGGCATCCTCTCCCTTCCATCTCGCCACTTGTTGGTAGTATTCTTATGGACTTGTTGTAGGTATAATGATGTGACTATGGGTATACGCTTACTTTATCAACTCTGTAGCATCACTGGATCGCCTCGGCCGTAAGCCCTCCACACGCGGACGGAGGTGGACCCACTTGGTGACAACTGGCTGCTCGCATGCTTGCCTTACGCATTACCAACGCGTGGGCCCCGACTGGACGCGCTGCCCGCGAATGAACGCGCTAAATATTAACAGACTACTCGAAAATTCATGGACCTAGCGACGACCATTCGTTGACCACCCGGCGTTCACTCGTTGAGCACGCGGCGTTTACTCGTTGACCACGCGGCGTTCACTCGTTGACCACGCGGCGTTAACTTGTTGATCGCGCGGGGTCCGCTGGTTGAACGGGTGGTGAACGTGTCGCGTTATTATCGATACTTAGACGTCAAAGGATAACAACACATAATATACATACATGTTTGTTGCAATAATATATTTTGTTTTTGTGTTAACTTCTTTAGTCCCTTTGAATTCAGGCTAGGTTAAAAAGCTTTAGCCTTCAACAGTGACGGTTCCGTTAAAAACGATCCTGGAAATGTGCCCTGTGAAAGAGCCTTTGATTCACCTAACTTAGTTTTATTTCGACTTCCTTCACTTGTATAACAACAAGTGATGTTACCGACCGTAGTTTTGCCTTGAATTACTTTTTTATTTGCACTAGAGCGGTGGGAGGGTAGGGTCAAATAACAATTGGGGTGGAAACCTCTCTGTCTGTTGAGTGGAATCAGAACAAACGATGTGTAATCTGAGATAACTGGGGATTCGCTTTTTAACCTTTGCCCCTTACTTCCGAAACAAAAAAAATTTTTTTTTTTATTCCGTTCTGATCCCCAAAAACTGATCATGATGATAGTAAAAATATTTTTCAACACATTTGCTCGTAAAATGCATTTACAAAGCCAGTAGTATAGCAGCGTGCGTTTTCTTTACGGTTTTTTTTTAATTTTCAAAAAAAAGAAACACCAAACAGAAATTATGAGAATAAATAACCTGACTGATCGAACCTCCTTGAAAGCGCTTTTGCTCAACTCACGTTGTCTCACTTTAATACTAAAGAGTAAATGAGACGAAAGATGTAGTTCTAATTTTCACCACGTGCATGTGGCGCCATTTTCAAAGTCGCGCCATTTTCATATTAGGAACTTCAAAAATTGTTGCGACTAATCTTAGTTCGAGCGAGGAATCTGATATTAATATGGAAAAATGTGTTGAAAAACATTGTATGACACACGTGCAGAAATTGGTTTTTACAAACTCGTGACTACGGTACGCCCTCGGCTTCGCTCGGGCGTACGGTCGTCTACTCGTTTGTAAAAACCAACTTACCGCACTAGTATCATAAATAACTATGACAGGGGATCGGTTTGGGGATCAGAGTGGAATAACTCCAATGTTGTTTTAGATATCAGTTGTTTTTTTGTTCAACTCTTCTCTTTTCAGTGGATACTGGCATGAGTAGCTTATCAAGCAGTAGGACTTTCAACTATTCAACTTTGAGAAGTCAGTTTAATATTTTTTTTAGAACAAAGCGAGTTTCGAATTCAGCAATGAGTCAGTGTAATTACAGAATGTAATATGAGCCTTAATAGACCGTTAACGAGAAATATTAACGTAATTATTTCTCGCGCCTGGTTTAACATGCACACTATTCTTAGAAGGGGAAATAGTATTATATAAGGGAAAAGAGCCGCTCATCTAATTCAATTCCTATGAAATGTTAAAACGCTGAAAATCTTAAGCATTTTTATCTGAATTGAACAACGAACAGAGCTAAATATTGCCATTTTCTATCGAAAGCTCTAGTCCACTTAGTCGATGGTCGTAAATTTTTTTTTCACCCAACTAGCTCGGAGAGATTCTATTTTTCATTCAAAATCATGAATTTGAACTTCACGTTTCGTTTCGTTCACTTCGTACTTCAAGTAGTAAGTATTGTATGATGACCACTGCTGGGTCACAAGCCTCCTCTCTGTGAGAGCGTAGGCAATAATCCACCATGCGGGCCCAGTGTGGGTTGGTGGATGTCACATGTTTTCGAAATTTTGGTTCTAGGACATGTCGGTTTCCTCACGATATTTCCCTTCAGCGCTTCGAGAGCAGTAGTGATGAAATAAATTACCTACACAAATACCTAATGCTCCTGGCTGTGTTCGGACCCACGACACCCGCTACAGCTCGTAAGTCGGGGCCGATACCACTGGGCCATCACCAAGTATGGTCAAATACCTACTCTCTATTTTCAGCCACTATTTGAATAGTAAGTGAAATAAAAATAATTTAATTAATGCAAAAGTCTCTGACCCTGTCTGTCTGCACCCGCATAACTTCCGAACGACTGCACCAAATTGCATAATTATTTAATTCTGTTGTGTTTTTTATTGTTAAGAAATGCTGTGTAAGTTAGAGTTTTCGTAAAATTTGTCGGGTAGGACAAAAATTTGAAACCGTACGAACCCGGGGAGGAAAGCTGGTGTAAAAAACAATGCATGATTAGCTAAGGACCAGTACACACCGAAACGCGTCGCGACGCTAAAATACTGGAGATGTGTATCTATTCGTGTAGGTAGTAAATAAAATTACATTTGAACTCTTTTGTCGCTCTGTTGAAGTTTGGGTGCAAAGTCACATATCGGTGTGAATTGACCCTAAGGAGTAAGGTCATACCTATAATGATGACAATACTTTATTACGCAGGGCAACGATCCTTCTTCAAACTACTAAGTAATTTATGGCTGCTTAATTTTAATTGTCAGAGCCTGACTCGCTGGATTATATCTATCCTAACTTAATATAAATACAAAAGAGAGTTTGTCTGTTTATAAAGTCTGTAAATTTATGTTTTGCACTTTGAACAGAGACCTTAGCACAAGATTTCATTACTTCGTACTTGAAGTTATGTACGACGTAAATTGTATGGAAAATAACAAAGCGCCTCTAGAGAACGAACAAGTTTTTTAAATCAAATTAACGTCAAAGTCTCACTTTTCGTCATAAAAACGTGAAAACTCGAGATATCTTCTGATAGGTTATGAACAACGTATCAGAAACAGTTCAAAAGTTCCAGTTCAAACAGTAGTCAGTTCAAAGTTCTCATCGTCGTAGATTTGTGACAATAAGCAGTTTATAACGGAGAGGTGAATATTTTTCGAAAAACTAAAGTATTAGTTAACACTAAAACAACTCAGTTTGGACGTTTATGCTGTCGGAATTGGGCACGCCTTTTCGGGGAGTGGCTGGAGAGGTGTCACAGCCTTCTCACCTTCCGATTAATACATGCAGGTCCACACCGGACATGGACATTTCGGGAGACTCCTGTTAGGAAGAAAGAAACGCCAGGGTGCTGAAACCCTGGCATTTCTTATTCCCGCAGTGCTGACACTGCGAGGAATGCCCGGAGGAAACGGTAAAGCATACGGTGCAGGACTGCCCCGCTTGGGCAGAGCACTGCTGAGTCCTCACGGAGGCGATAAGCGGTAACCTCTCGCACCCGGACTTGGTCTGGGCCGGAAGCGGTCGCCTCTTTCTGCAAAGCAGTCATGCCAGTAAAAGAGGAGGTGGGCGCCGTGAGGGAGAAGACAGCGCTCCGGACTCATTTAATGATTTTACCACGTTATAAAAAATGTTGTCGGAATTTAAATTGAAAATCAACTGACAGATTTTAGTCAGCATGAGTCTGATAGTCCCTTGCTCTCCACCCTGGGCGAGAGGCCTTATTTAATAATTTTACCAGCTTATAAGGGCCATTTATGTATAAATTGCCATAAAAATACACTCGAGAGCAATGAATCCGGGTCACTTAAAGAATGTTAAAAATCTCGGAAATTAAAAATGATAGGTTAATGCAATAAATTGTATTTAATAGACAATGTAATACTCCTTAAATGAAAGTAAAAAAAATATGAGTCACTATACATTTTATTAACACAAAATTACATAAAGAAAAAAAACTGCTGATCTCTCCTTAAAACAAAAATAGGAAACATGAAATTTTTGAACTATATTACGATTTTCTTGAATTTTAATACTTCGTATTGCCTCCTCGTGCTTCCATTACTGCGTTTACGCGGTTTGGCATGCTGTACACCAAGTTCCTTATACGATTTTGGGGAATATTCTCCCATTCTTCTGTGAGAGCAATTTTGAGCTCACGAAGCGTGATTGGGGGAGGGTTTCGTTGTTTAACGCATCTGCCTAGCTCGTCCCACGCATGCACGATCGGGTTGATATCCGGGCTGCGCGCTGGCCACTCCATACGAGTAATGTTCATCTCTTGAAGGTAGTCATTCACAATCCTACCTGTATGAGGTCGGGCATTGTCTTGCATAAATATAGCATCCTCACCTAAATTGACCATAAATGGATCAAGGATTTCTTCCACATATTTTACGCTAGTTAAAGAGCCGTTTTCTATGATCACTAGCTCTGTGCGACTTTCAAAAGAAATTCCGGCCCACACAAGTACAGACCCACCACCGTAGGCTACTTTTTCTTCGATGCATGCTTGCTTGAATCTTTTCCCTGGTCTTCGATACACTCTGTCTTCCATCGTGCTTGTAGAGCATACATTTTGATTCGTCGGAGAACATAACTTTTGACCAATCTTCAATACTCCAATTTACGTGGCTCTGGGCATATCTTAGTCTTGAAATACGATGCCCACGCTCCAGTTTAGGGCCGTTTGCAGGTCTAAGGGGTTTTAAGTTAGATTCAGCAAGCCGACGTCTTGTCCATGCACTTGGGTTACTTCGTCCGAGGCGTCGAAACTGATTGGTGAGTTCAGTTCCTGTGAGAAAGCGATTTCGAAGCATGGTGTTCACCAAGTATCGGTCTTCCCGTGCTGTGGTACACCTGTTTCTGCCCGTTCCTGGTCTGCGTAGGTTAGAACCAGTTTCTTCGTAACGTCGGAGAACTCTTTGTACTGTTGACAGCGACACACCGACAGTCCTGGCTGTATCGCGCTGACTCCGGCCGGTTTCCAGCATTGTAAGTATTCTGGTGCATTCTTCAGGCGTAAGCGACATAATTTCAGTTTGAATAATGAATATAGAGTACTATCAACATGGTTTATGTACCCACATAAATGACAGATTACAAACAAAAGCAAAACCAAATGCTGTAATTTCGTAGTTCCATCTTCGAAAGTGGCCCTTTTTCAAATTTGATTTTTTTATGATATAACTTTATTATATATAGAGTATTACATTGTCTATTAAATACAATTTATTGCATTAACCTAGCATTTTAGTTTCCGAGATTTTTAGGATTCTTTAAGTGACCCGGATTCATTGCTCTCGAGTGTATATATGTATACAAATTGTTAAATTAGTCCCTCCTCCCACAATAGATTGACGCAGATTCCAACAAGATCCCGTCGCTACACTATCGAACTGTATGTTATTAATGTCGGACGCAATTTGTGTCAACTATGTATAAGCTACTAACTTCAGGCTATGTATAATGTTATGTATATTCTATGTGTTCACAACATGTCAGGTTCTTTATAAGCTTAGTAACATTAGCAGGCGCAGCATGGCGCGATAGAAAGCAGTTTTGTCGACGGAAGGAAAGACAAAATGACAGAACGTAGAAATATTTTTATCGTTTTAAGCATGGTAATGTAAAAAATATAGAAAATAAACGTTATATTCTTCAATATTGTACGAATGGTGTCATATTTATGCAAAAAACAAAACAGTCAATTTGTGTAGAAATAAGGATTAAAAAACTTTGTCTTTTCTTGGTAGAATAGAGATAGAATCGCCATGCTACGCGTGCAACTTATCAGTAGGCGGTCTTTGGATTTAGTCGTTAAGGAAATATGGACTGAATAACTCTATCATTAGAACTTAAAATAAGGTTATACAGAATGTTTGATACTTTTTTTTTGTTTCAGATGTCTCGGTATCATTGCAAGTGCATATTATTTTTTTGAACAGTCCAGGCTAGCCATTACATTCAGCAAAATATCGGGCAGAAAGTACCGTACTTACACCTGTTTTTAACTGGATCTAAGAGTTGAGTCGGTGACCTATGACGTAAATCAGGTTGGAATTACTTTATTGCAATTATTCATCCAAAACAATTAGCTCATCGTGATCGTTTAACAACAACGTGTTCTTAGACAGTCATGTGGGTTTTATAAGAATACAATGCACTGAAATGTTATTAATTATTTTTTTCCGGAAAGCAATACAAGGAATAGGTATTAAAGTAATAAACAATGGCTACGTAACTGTTAGGCTCAATTTACATTGCCGTGGAATAGGAAAAAGCGTTTTTTTTTTGTGATTTTAGCAAAACACTAATACTTTACAATTATTATTAATTAATGTTTTTTAACTGTAAAATATCAGCAGCAGGAGTATCATCATACTCTTTCAATAAAATGCTGTAGATTATTTCAGGATTATGATGATATTTCTGCAATAATCATCTAAAATCAGCATTTTTTCGTGATTAGAGCCAGAACTATGCCGCGCCAAGAATAGAATGTTATCGCGCCCAATTAAAAAAAAAACCAACATGCTGCCTTTTCGTTTTTAAGACAAAATCATAGACAATTATTACAACAGAACTAAAAAAAGTTACACATTTATTGTTCTGATAAAATACTGAGCATTATTACACGATTTTTTGTAAATGTTTCGGTAGATAAGTATGACACAAGTTTTAAATTAATGCTCTAGCTAGACTAGAGTATAAAGTTGAAAAATGACTCTACAGCGTTAAATACAGCCATCATTTCAACGTTACTGCGATTTTGAGTCTTATAGAGAATAGCGTATTAGAACCAAAACGGCTTAAACAGGCCAAACTTGAAGATGATAAGGAGGGATTCAAATGACTTTTTGCAAGGTATAGAAGAGATCTTCAAGTTACAGAGTAGATTGAAAGATGAATCTCACTTATTTTCGGGAGGTTCCTGTGTCGGATAGGGAAGGAAGAAACGCTAGGGTGTCACCCATGTAGCGTACAAAAGCTTTTGTGCCGTAAAGTAAACTTGAACTATGACGTCAAATTGACGGAAAATTGAGTTTAGAGGTGTTTTTTCATTTTCTCATACAATAAAACCTTAAAAAAAAACAAACCGACGAAACATCGAACTGAAAAGCAAAAAATAAATTTTGAGGTGGCGCCAAACAAAAAAACATATAAATTAACTATTTGAAGAGCAGAATAGATCGTTGTATAGCTTGTCGTGGTTGAATAGCTCGTCGTAGCTATTCGTTGATTGTATATACAAAAATCCCGTGCTAAGGTCTCTGATCAAATATTAAGAATTTTACAAAAGTATTTTAATTCAAAAACAAATGATCATCGATTTAAAAATTCTGAATTAATATCACAAAATACAAAAACCTTAAAGTAGGCAAATATTGGTTAAACGAGTAGCTGAAAAATTCCTTGCCTTCTTCATTCAAGTGAATCAGGGGCTTTTTATATTGAGAAGATTTAAAATGGCTGCCAGTTGTAAAAGGTAAGTACCTACTCGTATTATAATGTTTTTTTTTTATGGGAATTTGAAATTATATTATAAAATGAGTCTTCCCTCTAAGGGTTGAGTGAAAGGAACTCACAGACTCGACTATAACCCTGTTCCTTCAATTGCCCTTCGAATTCCCGGGTCGCAGTAGCTTCATAAGCCGTTCACGTAACCCTGGCAACGAAAAAATAACTTTGTAGACTTATTTTCGTGACACATTATCTTTCTCTAGTTACATAAAGGGCCTCCCAGAAATAAGATATTACTGATTTGGTTTGCTATATACAAAAGAAAATTATACCTTTTGTATAACGTTCCCGTCATAATTTAGTTGGAAAAAGGTTTTCGTTGTAGGACTAAATCAAAGGAGACACAAATGAATAATAGAGCACGTTTGTTTGTGCTAGGTACTTACGCCTTATATGTAATATCAACTCTTAGATTGTTACTCAACTCTTAGCCCCTTCATAGACTAGGCGACGTAAATCTTCGATACCTTAAGGCTGTTTTTCCATCAGAGATGCGCTATGCTAGCATCTTCGTAGCGCAGCTACGCATTTTCGTAGCGCAGCTACGCATCTATGTAGCGCAGCTACGCATTTTCGTAGCGCAGCTACGCATCTATGTAGCGCAGCTACGGATCTTCATAGCATTTTACTCGCACAGTATGTGCTGTGCGAGTAAAATGCTATGAAGATCCGTATCCGCATCAGTGGAAACGGTCACACACGGTAAACTAAACTCGGTAAGTTTTTGTTCAGTTTAACAGTTTTGTTTGTATTTTAAATTAGCTGGCAAGTTAGTTTAAAAGTTTCACTCAAGTGTTTATCTGAAAATTATCTTATATTATAAACGTGGAAGTTAGTGAGGATGTATGGATTATGGTAACTACGTTTTATCTCTTTCATGAAAAAAAATCCGTACGGATTTGGATACTCTCTAGCCCAGTTTTACATTTTGTTTAAATGTCTACACTATTATAAGCAAATGAAACAGTGACTATAAATTGAAATAAAATGTAACAATCACTTACAAAATGGTCTCTTACAATGGGTCATACAACGGTGGTCTCTTACAAAGGTAAACTACAAAATAATACACAAAAAAGTCTTACTTTAGTAAAATTATTAAAGGTCCATGTAATTTAGGTTGACTATATAACGCAATTAAACAAATTAAACCAAGTTATACTAAATTAAGTAAAAACTAGCCAATAGAAAAAACTGTGGGCCAAAATAAGCACTTTGTGGAGCACTGACACAACCAGAGGGCATCGCGGCAGACCTCGTAGAAGATGGCGGGACGAGCTTGACAAAACTATAAAAATAACCAGTTAACTTGGGCCCTGGATCGTGAAAACTGGAAGTCATGGGGAGAGGCCTTTGCCCAGCAGTGGGATGATGTGGGCTAGCAGTAGCAGTAGCTGTAGCAGTCAATAGATAAATAGGAGAGATAATGCAGGGCTAAATAATTGGAGATACGGGGTATATCGGGTATAATTAATTATGTTCCGGTGCAAACTTTCATTTCCGACTTCGCAATATTATAACTTTTTAAAACTAAGTAGGTACATTTTTCTCTCTATACGCCACACGTGTCACATGCCATTCTGTTTAAAAACGTAAAAGGGAAATATTTAAGTTAAAAATCTTACACAAAGCTATTGTGATCCTACACTTTACAATATTGTTTCACTTTTAAATTTTTAGAATGCTTGAACAGCAAAACATTGTTAAACTAAGAACAGTTTAATCAGTAAACTGTGCTGAACAAAACTAATTTTAAATTATAGACATTTGTCAACGAATGTTTAAAAACATACATAGAATTAAAACTATGACCTAGTTAAGTTTATAAAATTTTCAAATTATAATTGAAAATGTTTCGTTTTTTTTTAACGAACTTCAATCGTTTATTAAAATTTTAACTAAACGATTGAAGTTGTTTTCTTTAAGTTTAAATGTGAAATTCCAAGTGTGGGGCTGTTGGACGCGGGACTTACGAGAGACTGTAACACCGGAACGTAAAGGCCTATTGAACGATAACGTGGATTTTAGTCAGTACAAGCCTGACATTGCCCCCCTGTCCTGGGTTATCCACGCTAAAATAAAGGTTTTTTTTTAAAGATAATTGTGACAGAGTTAGTTTAAAAATCAAGATTTCTTTTAACTTCTAATCAATATCTATTGTGTATTTATAGCAACTCAGAAACAACTTATTTAGGTACACACGGCTACACATCAAGCTATACAAAACCAGTTTGTCTTGGTCTCGCTTCGTACGATGTTTACACACAATTAACAGTCAGCTAATACTGGTTTTGCATAGCTTGATTGTAGCCGTGTGTACACGTCACAGGAAAATCTACCTTAGAGAGGGAACCAGAGTGAGTGATTGTTCCTCGCACAGTTGCACGTGACGAGAATTTAGAACACGGTTTTTCAATCCCACGTGATAACCAATAGAACAGTTTCATTCGATTTTTTTTTCTTTATTTTGGCAAGACTAGGTTTTTGAACTCGCAATTCCCTTAACAGGAATATTCCTTTTTTAAATCTACTAAAAACTTTTTAATAAACAAAAAAACTTATTTTAATATTATCATTTTTGTCGAGAGTAGTGGTGGGCCAATGGTGACGGCAGTGGTGACCCTATGGTATCGGCCCCGACTATTACGAGTTGTAGGTCGTGGATTCGGTGGAAATCCAAGGAAAACACATTGTGAGGACACCGGCATGTCCTAGAACCAAAAATTCGAATATATATGACATCTACCAACCCGCACTGGGCCCGCGTGGTGGATTATGGTCCACTCCCTCTCACAGAAAGGAGGCCTGTGTCCCAGCATTGCTAACATTTATAGGCGGACGATGAAGATCATTTTTGCCGTGTTTTTCTTTCTATAGTTATTTTAATTCGAATGGTTCCACTCGCCTTGTAGCAAATATTTTAAATGAGCTCATTCTTTTAAGAGAAATAAGTTTTGAACCTGCCTGAAAGAAAAAAATAATTATCAAAAATATTCTTGATAGCAAATTACGTTTTATTCTAGAAATTCGTACCAATGTGGCTATGTAAAGGCACAAGCAATGATAAATGAATATACAGAGCAGAATTATTTAAAAGCGATGTCCTCCATATTGACTAAAATTTGGCGTTTTCATGAACCTACTATTTTGGAAGTCAGACCTCATGGCAAAGTTGAAACCAATATTTCACGAGAAAATCGCTTTTGAATTTTGTTAATTGTTTACTATTTATTGGTCGTGACTACTCGTGACTGTACATCTGATACCAAAAATAGACCCGGACCTATAAATAAGATCTTTAATTAATGAAAATAGAATTAATCGCCATCGCTTCGAGTACTGTGGGTCCATGGACCTTTGGGATAGAGGAAACTCAGCACACAATCGAATTACCGTGGAATTGCTTCGAACTCGTTGGCACAATTACTGGCAACGTATCTACGAGTGGACCGGATAGCAGCTCTTGTGTTAGACTTCTTTGTCCCAGACATTTTATTAACAGGACCGGCCATGATGCACGTGGACTAGTACGTACAATAATCTATATTTTGTTGTACTAAACTCTATAATAACAATAACATATTATGGCATGTTAACAGCATCAATAAATTGCAAATTTAATTAGTCCGTTACTGGTTTTGAAAAACAATGGATTAGTTTTTTTCTTTAGTTGAATTAAATGCATATTTAAAAAAATAAAACACATCAAAATTCGGGAGTCGCTCGTGATCCAGACGAAATTAAAAACTGTACTTGTGATGTATTCGCAATTTTTAAAGAGTCGTATGTTCGTCAATTTCGGTTGACGGTACAAAAGAAAAATAAAGAGTCAAATATAATTGTCTGACACAACCGGAGAGAGATAAAAGGTCCACGTGCTTTTGCAGTCCGGAGTGCTACTAAGACTAATAGAAAGAGACAATAGCACATGTTTGACAAAATATTACCCTACTCGGAAATCGAACCTAAGGCACCACGCTTACCACTCGCGAGACTTGAGACCACGAGAACAAGGAGACAGTCACGTAAATACCGTGTTTATATATAAAGTATTTAATTTACCTAAATAAATACTGGCAAACATTTGTGACAAGCCGCAATCAGTTCGGTCAGCCAATGAAAACCATTTGCGGCGAGTTCGAAAATTCTATCAGCATTTGCGGTTGAAACCAAAATCGATTTAGTTTTCTACGCTTCAAATCGACTTGTTTGCCATTTAGAAGGAGTACTTGTAATCTCCGTTAAAGGGACCTTGTACACTATACGGTAACGATTACGACTTGTCGTACGACTGGCTGCTATTTTGAATAAAATAGGTCGGGTTTTGGCGGGTTCGATTACGCACGGAACAAACATTTAGTTTGTGGTTCCTCCTGGGGGGCTATTACAACGTCTTAAAACCAGGCTTATTCCGGCGAGTGAAAGTGACAGAGCTATACAAGTCATCTAGCGCCATCTCGTTCACTCACTGGAGCAAGCATGGTTATAAGACGTTGTAATACTCCCCTGGTCTGTTTGCGAACTCCCCAACTTGCGAGAAGTTCCAAGTGTGTGAAAAAAGGATACATTCTAAGTGTGGGGCATCATTTTTGTATCTGTTACTTAGTCAAAACTTAGCTTAGCTTAATAATGGTTGACTTAGCGACAAGATGTAGTTCTAGCTGAATAGTGTGCGATGTCCATTAACGTTTTCATTTGATTTTTTTTCGAAGAGACACAAGCAAAGTTTCTAGACAGTTAAATTGGAACCTCTGCTGCTGACAAGGGCCGCAAAGAAGTTTACTTTTTGCTTATAAAATATTTGTTTATTATTTAACGAAATGTGGGAAAGATCCACCTCCTAATAGTCTACTCCGGGAAACGGTATCATCATCATCAGCCTATAATGTTCCCACTGCAGGGACACAGGCCTCTCTGTGAGATGGAGTGGCCCATAATCCATCACGCGGGCCCAGTGCGGGATTGGCACCGGAAAACGGCACCACAGCCCAAAGGCAGTAACCAGCGGTGAATGGTTGCGCAGTTCCATTTGCGTTGATAGGCATCATTAGGACTGCGTTGCTTGCCACCAGGGCTTGGAAACCGGTAAAAATTTCGAACCGGTTAAGGCCTAAGTACATAGAGAACTTATGCTTTCGGTTTCGTTCTAACCTTAACCAAAATTAAACGGTTTGAAGCCAAAAACGTTCGTAAATAGGTTTTGTTCAATTTACCGGTTTTAAACGGTTTTAATTGCCTACCTCCAATGCGCAGACGTGAACTATTAGAACGATCCAGTTGTAAACAAGCACACTTTGGAAAAGCGCGTCGTAGGATAGACCCTTACCATTAAGGTAACTCTACTACTTAAATGCTTTGATTATATAATGTCTAGATGGAGCGTCAAGTGCGCGCAAACGTGTCAAAAAGTATCAGCCAACTGTTGGCTGTCTAGTGCTTACCCGCCAATCAGTGCAGATCGTGTCGCTATACTGTCACTACGTATTACGCGCGCCAAGTAAAAAACAAATATCAGCGATAAAATGACGGTATGTGCTATTAAATTGTGCCGGAATTATAAAGGAAGACTAAAAAATACCAAAGACATCACCTACCATCGTTAAGTAACCAAGAACATATTTATTTTTTGTTTTTATGATTACAAAAACACGCCATATTTTATAAGTGTTGCCAGTTTCTTTTTTTTACTCTCCCTACTTAACGTTTTTCTGGCATATTTTTATGCAGTAATCAATAAAGTCTTTTGACTTTTTTCCTGTCATTATTTTGCTTATTTTTTCCCTTTTTAGTTTACAATTTATTTTGCTTTCCAAGTCATACCGTTTGACTGCGTTCACTGGGCAAGCCAGAATGAGATGGGGGACCGATTCGCTTATTTCCGGGTCACAGATGCATGATGGACTCTCCTTACACTTAAAACGGTTCAAGTATTCTGAGAATCCACCATGCCCTGTCATAATTTGTGTGATTTCGGAATTGATTTTTATCTTACGGATCATCCTGTACGCCGCCACTGCATCTGGGAAGAACATTTTGGTTACTGATGCTGTCTGGCCTGTTGTGTACCTCCGGTTCCATTCGCCAAGCGTAGCAACTCTCACCTGTCGCTTGACGAATGAAATCGGACACAAATCGTAGTCGGATTTCCTCTTGCTGTTCATGGCGGCCTCCTTTGCCAGCTGATCCGCTCTTTCATTGCCTTCAAATACTGCATGAGCCTTTATCCAGAACAAGTTAACCACCTTGTTCTGGAGGGATATGGTCGTGAGGTTATCTCTCGCTTCAACTGCCAGGGGATGAAGGCAATTGTGGTTTTTCACTGTCTGAAGGGCCGCCATGGAGTCGCTGAAGATTCCAAAGCTATCGACCGACTGCTTTTGGACCTCCCTTGTAGCTCGGCAAAGCGCGAGTAGTTCCGCCTGGTAGACCGTGCAGTAGTTCGGCAGCGTCAGCTTGAGGGTACGTGCCTCAGTGTTGCCCCTCCAGATGGATAGTGCGGCGCCTACGCGCCCCTCTATCTTACTTCCATCCGTGAATATTCTAACTTCTAGGCTGGCGCTAGCCTCAACCTCTTCACGGTCGGCCAGGCTCGCAAACTCTATGTCCATTCGTTTAGCTGGATGTGGAGATTGTAGCGCTGATGCCATTCTCTCCACCTCCCTGTCTTTTAGCACTGACTGGGATACCCCCCTCTTGGCTTCATAAAGTGAAGCCACCTCACGGACTCGGAGGTCCAGGGGGAGCATTCCAGTCAGCAATAGTGCCAAGTTTAGGGACACGGTGCGATAGGCTTTGCACATTTTCTGTGCAATGCCGCGTTGTATAATACCCAGCTGTTTAATAATTCCGAGTTTATTTGCCGCCGGAGCCCAAACACTGGCGGCATACAGGATGATGGGTTCGATGGTTGCTACATAAATGATTTTGATTACCTCCGGATTCAGTCCCCAGCTCACTCGAGCCGCCCTGCATAGTTGCTTGTACACCGATATTGCCTTTTTGCAAACGTTGGAGACATGCGAGTTGAACGTCAACCTGTCGTCGATGGTAACACCCAAGATCTTAATTCGCTCAGTCGCGGGCTGTCAAATTTAAGTTTTTTAGTAATTATAATTGCGTTTGTTTTTTGGGGCGCGAATTTCAACTTGTTTTTGACACCCCACGTCCGAACATGATCGAGGGTGGCATTTGTTTTGCTTTCGATGTCCATTGCTGTGTCACCATCGAAGACTACGGACCACGTCGTCCGCAAAGGCCTGCGCATAGACTCCTTTTCTTTCCAAACTTTTTAAGAGTGGGTCTAAGAGCAGATTCCAAAGGGTGGGCCCTCCTATGGAGCCCTGTACACACCCTTTACTAGCTTCCTTCACGTGCTCCTCTCCGGCATATCGGACTCTGACCCTCCTGTCTCTCAGATAGCTGTCTAAGGCCCTCCTCAGGTTTACCGGACAATTTTCCTTAGCCAGTCGTACTTTAATTGCGGGCCACCAATATTCAAGACGTTGGGATCCGTCGTTTAGATTAGCCAGCTCGAAGTCCTGAACTCAATCCAATTGAGCATGTGTGGGATGTTCTAAAGAGACGGGTAAGATCAGTGCAACCTGCTCCACAAAACATCAGGGAGCTAAAAAGAGTCATTGCAGAAGAGTGGGAACGTATTCCTCAAAACGTTATTAAAAACATCGTGGAAAGCATGCCCAGAAAGATTCAAGCTGTGATTTTGGCAAGAAGAGGTATATTATCTAAGGGATTATTTATGGGATAATATATATTTACATGACGTGTATAGATCGTGGGTGTAACTTGGAAAGATACGCCCCCACGTTTTGAGTGGCCCCTCTCTCAGCCCCGTAGGGTTATTTTCTTATTGTTAGGACATTTAAAAACGTGGGTTTTGATTTTTTTTTAATCTATTAATTATTTTTATCTTTGTTCATCGGGTTTAAAACTACTTTGAAAATTTCAGCCTGCTAGCTTATCGGGAAGTGCCTCAAAATTGAGTTGCAAAAGTCCAACCGGAACGAAAAACAAACAAACAAGAAAAGTGAGTGTATAAAAACGTGGGAAAAAAAGTTCTACAAAAGGCAGGTGGGTTGGTACCTCCGATATGGACGCAAGGGTTTATCACCGAATCCATGGCCTCCGAATATGTGGCGCCAGAAATCACTGTTGCAAGGGTGAGGCGGCAGGAACGGCAACACGCGCTTGAGCAATGGCGGGAACGACTGCAGCAGCCGCAATACGCACGTAAGCGCGTTGCCGAAGCCATCCTGCCGCACTTTGATGCCTGGCTCTCAAAAGAGAAGAGCGCATTAATTACCTTCAGACTCACTCAGATACTTAACGGTCACTGTTGCTTTGGCGATTATCTGAACAAGGTTGGGCGAGAAACTATTTGCAAATTACTTCCACTGTGAAGACGGCCTGGATTCAGCGCAGCACACGCTAGAGGAGTGCCCCGTTTGGGATTCTGAACGACGAGTCTTAGTTGGTTGTATCGGGCAAGACTTGTGTCTGCCAGCGGTGGTAGAGGCTATGCTGGCAGACCCTGATAACTGGAGGGCGGTCAGCTCATTCTGTGACTGTCATACTTCAGAAGGAGGTTGCTGAGCGGGATCGTGAGAGGGCCAATCCCGCTCGGAGAAGGAGGCGTCGGGGTGGAAACAGCCTCGTTGCCTAAAATGCTGAAACCCCGCCTGCTCTAGGTTAAGCAGGCGGGGTTTCAGCATTTTAGGCAGTTTGGGGTCACAAGTGTACAGAGTGGGGACTCTGTGTGACTTCATAGACGACGGCGGTACAGTGGTCACGTGCTGCCGTACACAATAATTGTACAGCGAAGCTAGTTGGAGACCACTATACAATCTCACTAGGGATGTGCCCTAACAGGGGTGGTTTTAGTGATGTAAAAATCCCACACTCCCCTCAAAACCTTCAAAAAGCTACAGGTCTTTGGGGAAAAGACCGGTAGCTTTTTGAAGGTTTTCCCCCGACAGCAAAAAAAAAGGTGGGTAGGTACCTACTACTCAGTACTCACCCGTAATACTTGTCCACAGTTTTTCATGCGGCACTTTGACGTTTTGGTAACTCGAATGGTCATTTCACATTCACATACATTATACTTGGTCATAATCGAAGTAATGGTAAACATTGTTTACTTTCTTTCGTCCCATCGTTTTGATTATTTTTTTCAACGTAAGTGTAAGGTGCGCAAGCAAGTCGGTGCGTGTGTTTGATGTAGTGTAGAATAAGACGCGTGATCCCTGTGATGTGAAGACCGCGCGCGCCCTTCCGAAAGCGAACGCCGCGCGTCACTCGGCTCTTGCGGATTAAACCGGTTAATAAGGGTTCTTAATAACGTTCTTTTAACGTTTCGACTCCGAACGAAATAAAAGATAAAACCGATTAATAACGTTTAATAACCGGTTATTTTCAAACCGGTTCCAAGCCTTGCTTGCGGCGGCGAGTAAAGGGCAACTCGCCGCCCGACCATGGACCATGCCCGGGTCGACGGCGCGTCGTGTTCCACGCGCGCCTCAAAGAGCTGTCAGCAAAATGACGGGGCCCCCTCTCAGAGGGCCAAAGCCTGCCGGGGTTGCGGGACTCATACCATCACCGTGACCCCGGAACATAAAGGGCTACTGAAGAACACCGTGGATTTTTTAGTCAGTACAAGTCTGACAGTACCTCTCGCCCTGCCCGGGGTGAGAGGTCTCATTTGATGATTTTACCACGTAAAAAAAAAAAAAAAAAAAAAAAAAAAAAAAAAAAAAAAAAAAAAAAAAAAAAAAAAAAAAAAAAAAGCCTTGCTTGCCACCATCCTGTCAGATACTGCCAAATAGTATTTAGAATATTCCGTCGATGAGCAGGAGTTCCAGATTCTTGTTGGTAAGCTCGCTCTATTTATTTATATTTATTTATTTAACAGTTTATGTACACACAAAACAGAACATGTAACAATGCAAAGGACATTGGGAAATCGTTGTATGGGATTTGGGCCCACCCTTCAATAGAAACATGTTATATACCGTTGGATAGGGGAACATTACTTGCTAATAAACATATGGTCTAACGTTAGTACTTTCGGAGATATGAGGTCTTAAAGTTGTCTCGTCTAACATTTTATTTGTATCACATTTAATTAAAAAGGGATATATTCTTCGTGAACGCCCTTGTTTAGAGTGAAAGTGATTTGAATTTAGAATGTTCATATTGTTAGTTTACGAGCTGAATGACTAAGGCTGCGGTTCCACTGGAGCGGAACGGAGACAAGCTGTGCCGTGCCGGGATTAATACGAAATTATAAAAAGTACAGATGTGGCGTCTAGTCGGTAAAGACGTTTGAGTCTCTGAGTCAGTCATACTTGTAGTGTCCTGGCTGCATATATTATTTTTAGAAGAAAACTCGATTGGCGTGATAATAAGATTAAACGAGTCCCCCGCCCTGTGTGGAGCAGAAAGGACTGTACGACTCCTACTTACTAACAATCCACCCCATGTTATTCATCATAAGCGGCTGCTGGCTCTAGGGTTAGCTGTTTTTTTTTCGCAAATCGCTATGCAGTGTACTTTGTTTTAGTTTTTTTTTTAATACAAGTTAATTGTTACACTATTTAATTTCATTGTCAACATTAAGCAAAGTTCAAAGTTAAGCCAGTTGGAATAACTTCGGTGTTGTGTAAAGAACACATTTCCGGTTTTAATTTCACATTTAGGAGAAAATTCCCGAGAACATAGTAAATCAAATGCCCACCTTGGGTGGAGTGGGATCATGCGTCCGGGTAATGTTTATTTCATAATGAATTAAACTACGATCATTAATTGCTTAGATCGGGATAATTTATGGTACCTAGTACACACGGCTACACATCAAGCTATACATAATCAGTTTGTCTTGGTCTCGCTTAGTGCGAATTTTACATACAATGAACGGTCAGCTAATACAGGTTTTGCATAGCTTGATGTGTAGCCGTGTGTACTAGCACTCCGCCCGCAACTTCGTCAGTGAGTATTTCGAACTTCACATTCGTGAATTTTAACTTCCGGCTACCCTCTATAGGGGATACTTTTGTAAAATACGTACCCTGTCACTTCATTTGAATTTGGGTTTGTAAGTTTTGTTTGTAAGTTTTTTAACCCACCCACAACCCTTCAAGAAAAAATTAATTAAAATAACCTTAATCAATTACTCAAATAAAAAGAGTTTTTCCGATTTTCACACTACTAGTGGTTGGCTTTTAAAAAATAGATAAATACGCATCGTTTAATTGATTAAGAGATAATGTATGCCAAGTTTTGAGCTCATCGAAGCAAGCAGTAAAATCCTTCCGTTAAAACCTTATTACTCCTTTTCACCAACTTGGGGGGTGATTTTCGGAAAATCCTAAAATAGGTATTTAATTATTTTTTATCGTTTTTCTATATACTGAGTTTCAAATTCATGGGCTCACGCATTATCAATGTCCCATACAAACTTTAACACCATCTAAATCTCCAATAGAGGGTAGTTTTAAAAAACGAATGACGCCAATCATTTTCATTTACTTATCTTCGTATTCATGCCCAGTTTCAAGTTTATAAACCCAAGGAATAAGATTTTACATACAAAGGTTTTCACCCCCTTTCAACCCTTAATAGGAAGTTTATCGCAAAATCCCTTCTTAGTGGCCACTTAGATAATAAACTGTAATTATTGTAAAAAAAAACATGTTTTTACGTTTAGCGATTTAGGCTGTAGTAGAGTCTTACGACCGTAACCTGATCTTTAATTTTTATAGATAACTCCGAAAGTACAGACTTTTGATCTTAGTCGTCATACTAAGTTTTATTCAGCATAAAAATACCTATTCATTGATATGTAACTTATTCCTATTGAGAGGTGGGCCCACTTTTTCTCAATATCCTTTAAAACTATAGTACAAGGGTACTGCTTATTTCTTAAGAAACTTCCAGTAGACCCATTTAAAGAGAAACGTTGAAAAAGAAATGTAGACAAATAGTGTGTCTGAACATGAAAAAAAAAAAATTTAATTAATACATATCTACAATAACCTAGATAAATACAAATAAATATGGATATAATATAATACTAAAGATATTTAAACAGAATTACAGTAAGCTGCTCTTCAGTACCCTTAGCACGAGTTTTCACTCTTTTACTTTACAGCGTCTTTCCAGTACTTATTTACAGTCTTTCTTGTATGAAAAAATGGAACAGCGCCTCTCGTGTGCGAAGAAGGAACTAACTTTTTCTTTGAAAATTGTCAATTTGAAATTGTCAAAGTTCCAGTTTACTTTACGTCTCAAATACTGAAAACTCATGCTAAGGGTACAGCTCTATTTTCAAATAATGAAACAGTATTAACATCACGAATGCTACTCGGGAGCGAGTTCCACAACCTTACTGCATGAACGGAAAAGGAGTACGAGTAGTAGCTGGATTTATGAGGGGGACATTTTAGCTGGGTTCTAAGGTGGGATCTACAGGGTACGTCACTAGGACGAGCGTAACTGAAACGCTCACGCAGGTAAGACGGATAGGATGGGTTGTGCAGGATTTCTATCTTAAGACTTCTTTGCTTTTGGGCAACATTCAGGCCAATAGCAAACCCCTACCGAATAATAACCTGACTCAGCCTCCCTTATAGGGCAAAAGCCTGTCGGGGTCACGGGACTGCCAAATAAAAAGCCTATGTATTTTTAATTGCTACTTTTCATCGTGGTAAAATCATCAAATGAGTTCTCCCACCTATACTTTTAGGCTCGTTCTGACTAAAATCCACGGTGTTCTTTAGCCGTTTACGTTCCGGATCCACTATAACCTGGTAGCCACGCAACCCTGAAAAGGAATACATAGGCTTACAACAGCTAGTATGATCTCCCAGCCTGTGGTGCCGTTGCCCGGGGATGGACCGATAGAAGATCCCTTTCCCCCACAAAAGATGCTCTTACAACTTATTAATTAAACAAGAGTCAGCCTCTACGGAGTCAACCCCATGATATTAAGTATCAAAACAAGCTCCCACAGGTTGTAATCAACAGGCTTGTAATAACTTCGGCGTCAATACACAAGTCTATTGCGTAAACCTATAAATATTCGTTAATGTAACGAATAGCGTATTTATTCCCCGAAGTTATGGTCCGTGATAAAACACCATGAAGTTTTATTAGTGAATCAATACCTTAAGGCTTTGGTAATGGAGTATAAAGTTGTGATGGAGCGCCCGACACACATGGCCATATTTCAGTTTTGACGCTCGGATGATCCATCTCCCATGTCATGAATGTTACGGTATAATTTTTCACGGTTCAATTTGATTTACTTTAAGAATTTACTAGAGAGTGCAGAGGGGTTTCGTAAGATACCCTTGTTGACCATTCAACTTTTTATGCAAGTTCTACCAGAAAAAGGACGACGGTATTATGCAGCCTTTGAACCAGATTCACGTGTTCCGATATATTTTTGTTATACAATTATTTTTATTTTTGTCCGTGACTTCCGAGACAACGCAATACTAGCTGATGATTTATTCGCTCTCAAGTTTTTATTTAAGTTTAATCTAGTGCGAGTGCCAACTTTTTTATTTCTACTTCATTTGGACTTTAGAACCGCTCTATGGCTCAACTATGGCTCCGGTGTAGTTATCGTTCATGTTTTTGCTTGTGGCTTATGTGAGGCTTTTTGGACAAAATGATCGACGACGAAAATCCAGACTACTACCGCAATAAAAATCAGTAGAGGTCGGTATACAGGCACGCGTCAATGGATACCAAAGTCGCAAGATAGAGACTCGCGTAGAAAGACGTCGACAACAAGACATCCCAATGTCTACAAAGGGCCTAGCCTGCCTTCTTTCTTTTCTTCTTACTCTATGGCTATATTCATACCCTGTGGTCCCACAGTTCCATAAATCAGTAATTACTAGGCTATTAATTGATAGGCTTGTTTGGATATTTTTAGTCCCCAACTTAAGACGAGAACTCTTAAATATAAAGGGTGTTTTGTTTGCAGGCTTTTAAAATGAACACAGGGTGAGTAGAAGTGATACCCATTCTTGCATTTATATATGCATGATGGCGGGAGAGTGTGACCAGCATCCAAGCCACGGACGTTTATTTTTCTTGGGATCATTAGGTCTTAGATTCTATAACTAAGTAGGACAAAAGTGTTATTGTAAGTCTGGATTTGTACGCGGCCTCTCGCTACTATATTATAATTATAGGTACATATTAAATGTATGCGAATGTTATTTAGTAGGTATTTACGGTAAATTCGACAAACAAAAACAAAACTTATTATTAATTTGTTTACAATTGGAAGACAAACACAGGTAGGACTGTTTATAGAACCACCCCACGCTTGTCTTTCATTCTAATATCGTTGTGCAAAGATTAAAATTATTAGATTCACCCGTGCGCGACATAAGATGGTCATATTTTCTTAAGGCGCTCGTTCATAGTGAGCTTATCCCTGTATCACTTTAATTTCGAACACTTACTTGCCTGCCCTGAATGGCTACTACTCATACAGCAGTTCGGCACTTTACAATCAAAATGATGGAGTAGTCTTATTCATTAATAAATCTTTGACACATAAGGTAGAAGAGCCCACATTCCACGATGCGAACTGTCTACTTATTAAGATCGGTACTAACACTGTAATTATTTCAATTTATAGACCCCCCAGCTTCAATAATATCGATGTCTTTCTAAGCTCATTGAGTAACATTCTTAACGACCTATCCACTTATAGGAATATCTGTATAATTGGAGATATTAATGTCAATATTCTAGACTCGAACTCTCACACGTCACACTACTTAGAACTGTTATCATTCCATGGACTTATTCCAGCATACAATTTTGCAACAAGAGGTAAAAGTTGCATTGATCACGTAATTTTAAAATCGAATCTGTCATCATTGTCGTTTGTGCTTAACACAACTGTAACAGATCACGCATCGACATTATTTTGCCTTAAAAATAAAAGAGTTAACTTCACTAACAATAAAACTGTGGATAAAATCAATTTTGAAAATATTGTTTTGGAATGCAAAAATAACAACTTTTATGAACTTTTGAGCAACCGAGATCCAAACTCAGCAATCAATATTTTTGTAAAATATCTACAAACTTTAATAAGTCAAAACACGTTAAAAATAAAAAATCCGCGAAATAAATTAACACTTAAGCCTTGGATTACGGTAGGATTATTAAGATGTATAAGAAATAGGGATCGAATGCATCAAAAACTTAAACGTGATTCAAATAATACCATACTTGTCTCAACCTATAAGAGGTACAGAAATTTTTGTAATGGCATAATTAAAAAGTGTAAAATAAAATACGAACGAACCGAATTAGAAAAGGCAAAAAATAATAGTAAAATGCTTTGGCATCATATTAAGAATATTACAAATTCGCACAAAACTAAACGTAAAAGTTGTGAATTATTATCCATTGAGGGAACACCGGCTGACGCGGTTAATGTAGTCAATGAGTTTTTTGCTAGTGTTGGTGCAAACCTGGCTAGTAAAATAATTCCTATTTCGCTCACATCAGACACAAACCATGTTGGTACCTCTGCGGCGTCCTTTGTTTTGCTTGAGACGGATTGTGATGAAGTAAGGAGTGTCATTGCCAACTTAAAGTTAAACAGTAGTACTGGATCTGACGGTATTTCTAGCCACTTGCTTAAATTAATCCAAGAGTACATTGTACCCCCACTGACTGTAGTCTTCAACAGCTGTCTTGACCTTGGCGTATTTCCCGATGCTTTCAAGCAATCGATTGTGGTACCAGTTCATAAGAGTGGCGAGAGAGACTGTGTCAATAATTACCGTCCGATATCTTTACTACCCTCGCTATCAAAGGTATTAGAGACGATCATAAACAAGAGGCTCGTTAAATTTTTAGAATCTAAAAATTTACTTTCTGATGCACAATACGGCTTTAGACAGGGTAGATCAACCGATGATGCAGTACACACTTTTACAGATTTTGTCACGAGAAAGCTTGACGACAAAAACAAATGCTTAACAATATTTTTAGACCTTGCTAAGGCCTTTGACACGGTCTCTCTCCCCAAGCTTCTGGTGAAGCTTGAAGGCCTCGGTATCAGAGACAAACAACTTTTGCTATTTAGAAGCTACTTGTCAGGGCGTACGCAGCGGGTCAGGATAGGCGACACTTTGAGTGCGGAAAGTCCTGTTGACTTTGGAGTGCCCCAGGGCAGTATATTGGGCCCTACCCTATTTTTATGCTACATCAATGAACTGTGTAAACTCGATCTTAGTAATTGTAAAATAATTTCATACGCTGATGACACAACTCTCACCTTTTTTGGGGACTCTTGGTCAAAAGTATTTAAATATGCTCAAGAAGGCCTCAACAGAGTATGTCATTGGTTAACTAACAACTCTCTTACATTAAATACAACTAAAACTAATTACATAACTTTTTCCTTACGAAAATCCGTTTCTTTATCACATCAAATCATAGCACATTCTTGTAATTTATCTGTCAACTCAAAATGTACCTGTCCAAATATTCAGAAAGTCCAATCTGCGAAATATTTAGGGGTAACCATTGATCAAAATCTGAGTTTTTCTGAACACATAAGCAATGTTGCCCAGAGAGTTCGTAAATTGACATATATATTTAAACAGCTCAGAGATGTGGCAGACTCCAAAGTCATGAAAATGGTCTATTTGGCCCTGTGTCAGTCTGTCCTTGCCTACTGTATTTCTTCTTGGGGTGGAGCAGCTAAGAGCTGCCTTATAGAATTAGAGAGAGCTCAAAGACTTATACTCAAGGTAAGTCTATTCAAACCAAGACTATTCTCTACGTCAGAATTATATCAACTAGCTGAGGTACCAACGGTAAGGCAACTTTATATTCTTGCTGTCGTTCTTAGGCAACATAGGCTTCTAAAATTCAACCCAAATAACCCAACATTAGCCCGGCGTCGTAACTTTCAAATTTGCCCTACAGAACCAGCCAGAACAGCTTTTAGTGACAAATTTTTCGTGTCACAAGGTCCCCATCTGTATAACCTTATTAATAAAAAACTTTCTGTGTATGCTAATTCGAAACGAGATTGCAAGAAAAAGGTCATTCAGTGGCTTCTGACACTTAAGTACGAGGAGACGGAGAAACTTCTCTGTAGACACCGAAACATCTAACACACACACACACGCACAAAAACTCATAATCATAAACACAAACACTCATAAACAAATCCCCACCCACACACATACACACACACCTATACACATGCATGATTGCTTCTTATTATGCATGCACATTCTCACTCCCTCATCAACAAAATATTAATTTAGCTCATGCACATGTAACTGTCCGGGTTAAGGAGGCCAGGAGACCCATGACACAAGTTTTTTACTTAGTTTGGGCTCCTGTCTCCCTTCCTATATTATAAGCATTGTAAAATTTTAATGAATGTATGTATCTTGTGGGAGAAAATAAACGAAATTATTTATTATTTATTATATTTATTTATTTATTATTTAATCGGTGAATGACCAGCCAGCATTAAGTGCACGTCTGGCTCAAACTTCACTTTCTGAGGTTTGGTTTCAGTCATTGAAGGAAGCAAATACTACGGAACGCTTAGCAAAAAGTAGAATATAAATTAAAATATGTATAGAAATGTGATTTTATCCATATTTTTACTGAACTAGTGTCCAGCACGCGTAGCATAGCGCTGTAGAAACGGGTTTTGTCGAAGGGAAAATAGACAAAATGACAGAACGTAAAAGATTTTTATCGGTTTAAGCATAGCAATGTTTAAAATATAGAAAAGATATGTTTCTATTCTTTAATGGTGTAAGAATAGTGACATAATTGTGCAAAAAAACAGTATTTTGTATAGAAATAACGATGAAATAACTTCGTCTTTTCTTCGTAGAATAGAGATAGAATCACCATGCATGCGTGCAGAAATAAACATATTTATTTATTTTGATGAGTATGAATGTTGATGGATGGAGAGGAAGAGGAAGGCTAAAGAAAAGATGGATGGATTGTCTAAGGAATTATATGAATGAAAAAGGAGTGAAAGCCGATCCCAAGTAAAATGGAGATGAAGATGGATGAAGATGATGATGGTCAGGTGTGAGTATTTTATGCACAGCTCCCTGTCTTAACATTAAAATTCTTTATCATTTCATTTAAAAAAAATGATATAACGGACCCAGTAATTTTGTCATAATTGTGAGCCCCTGTGTGACACACCTGTAGCGCCTGTCAAAACTTTACAAATGATAGCTGGGAATAACGGCTTAGCATGCTTTCCCAGACCACGTAGGAAACCCACAGACCAACCTAGACAAGAACGTCGTATATTTTACGTTACGTTACGTTTTGACTCCAATGATTTAAATATTTGTTGGTTGTTTGAGAAACAAGTTTATCAAAGTATGTATTCATAAGCGTATTTGAACTTCTACTACCGAATTCAAGCTAAGTCGATTATTATATATTATTGTTTGATTGCCTTTGTTTTGACAACTTTTCTATGTAAATTCTAAGTACCTAATCCATTCGTTTTGATATTAAAATAAATGCGAAACTCAAATATCTACAGACAGAGATAAACAAATCGTTATTGGCTTTCTCTTATAAGAGAAAACCAGGTAAGTTGGTGGGAGTCGTAATGACTTTCAAATCAATTTTATTGGATCTAGCGTACGCCATTTTGAATTCATTATCATGATGAGGGCACGTAACAACATTATCATGACATTAGGAGTAATGCAATTGACATTTACCCCATTTGCCTAAATCTACTTTGTTTATGTTGAAGCGATATAGGCAAAATTCACAAATAAAGTTTTGTGGCCACACCTGTATTGCAATGTAATGAATTAACTGTATCTTCCATGCGTAGGTAGTTATTACGGATCGAATTTCGAAACTATTTCTAAATACATTTCATTTAATCGATTCTAATTAGATTATGAACTAAAAAATATTACACAATACTAATATAATATACAAACTAAAAATAAAAACTAAAACATTTAAAGTCTATTAAAGACATTTGCTTGGACAGAAACGGCGTCAAAGAGAGGTATTCCAGGAAGGGCACCTATTAAAATGTCACCTGAGCGAATGGCTCCTAAGCTATTCCACGAACGGCACCAATCAATTTTTTTTTTATTGGAATAGGTTTTTGTTTAGAGTTACTTTTAGTTGGAGTTACCTTTAGAGGACGTTATTTTTTTAGGACGTCTAAACAATCGATTGAAACTAGTTAGGAGTTTACGAATAGCATTATAAAGAATACGTTCACACTGTTGTGAGCAGGATCAGTTCTCGGAACGCTGTTGGCAGCATTGCCACGTTTTATGTCAATGCTGATTCTTTGACCTAGGTATAAGCCAGACCTCTGTCTACTTATTGCCTGGCAATATCTTTAAAACTTTGTGATCAATCGGATCCCAGGGCATTTTCAATAAAAACGCTGGCCGTTTTTTTTTAAAAAAGGGGTGGTATAGGAAAATTCAAAAACATTTCACATGCTTATTTTACAAATATGCCGAAACATTGCGCACAAGCGTATACTCCGCTTTAGCGTGACCTGAAGTTAAGTTCTAAGCTTTCGAATCAAGAAAATAAAATCATCAAATCCTCTCACCCCGCGCAGGGCGGGAAGGACTGTCAGACTTGTACTAACTAAAATCCACGGTGTCCTTCAATAGCCCTTTATGTTCCGGGGTCACGGTGATGGAAATAAGTCCCGCGACCTATCCTATATGCTATGTGCGAAGACGGTGATAGGGAATGTCAACTCGATCGCCTAGCGCGATGTGACAGAGATGATGTGGGCTGGCGCACCCGCGAGGTGAAAGCTTTTTTCAGTGCGAAATGGTAGATGTTACATATCTTCGAATTTTTGGTTCTGTATGACATGCCGTTCTCCTCACAATGTTTTCCTTTACTGTTTTGAGAGTAGTGGTGATGAAATGAATTTATACAAAATAATGTACCTGGCGGGGTTCGAACCCCACGACCTACAACTCGTAAGTCGGGACCGATACCACTGGCAGGGTCACCACTGCTCTTTCTATGAAAACATGTAGTTGGGAAGAATTGGCTGATTTTATAGGGCATAATAATGTAGTGACTAGGAAGCGCTTTCAACTCATTATGCACAATTGACACAGCTAATATTGACGCTCTTTGCTACCTATGCTACCTACGCTAAAGCGGTTGTATTGGAAAACCTAAAGTATTCAGGACTTTGACGTTAATTTGATGGAATAAATTAGTTCCTCTTTCATACACTAGAGGCACGTTTTCCATACAAAAACCGTAGTAAATAATTCAAGAATGCTGTAAATAACACCGTGACTCTAGTCAGTACAAGTCTGACAGCAGGGTGCAGTAAGGGTAGGAGGACCATTTGATGATTTTCATGACGAAAAAAAGTACTGAAAATATTGAAGGCCTATTCACAGTAACAATCAGAATTTATTAAGGGGCCTTTTGAAAACTTCAACAAAGCTGATTTTAGCCTGAACACTAACAAAACTACGAGTTTCAACTTTATTTGGAAAGATTCTGAATAATAATTTAGTTTTACTCTTTTAATCCGATTATTTATAGGTAGGTCTAACATAAATCTATATCTATACATATAATAAAACTGTAGAAAAGTTATTTTTGTACATTAAAAAAAAACTCAAAAAATATAGCCAGGGTATTAAAGGACAACCAATAGAACCCATTTCTAGCATTTTTAGAATTTTTGTCAGTTTATCTGTTTGTCTGTTTGTATGTTTATTTGTCCAGGTATCACGTAAAGTGTACAAAATTAATGTAGATAACTTTTATACACAACGATTAAGCGTAACTTGGAGAGGAATTTAGTTTTTGTTTCATTGGAATCTGTCCAGTCTATCGAAAGATATTTGTATTTAAAGTGTTTTAGAAGAAAAATTACGGGTGCACTTTGGTCTCACTATTTGATTTCGTACGTCCGCGTCAGTCGCGCGATCTAACTTCGAATTCGAATAGCAAAACTACAATGCACAGCAGATGGCGTTAAAAGGAAACCTGGAAAAGACGTGCTTAAATTGAAGTAACATTATGTATTTTGTTTAATCGTAATCGGTTCACATAATATAAAAAATATAAATTAATTAAAGCAATATTTAAAGGAATCATCAGAATGGAATGGAGAAATGGTGTGGTGTGGTGTGGTGTGGTGTGGTGTGGTGTGGTGTGGTGTGGTGTGGTGTGGTGTGGTGTGGTGTGGTGTGGTGTGGTGTGGTGTGGTGTGTGTGGTGTGGAGTGGTGAGAGCGGGCATTAGGAAAATAGTCCTACATAAACCTGGAATACAAGTGTCAAATATTTTTGATTAATCTAAGAATATTCTAAATACACGGTTTATATGAAAAAGTGGCCTGAATTAAGCGCTTGCAACTAAAAAATACATTGTTAAATTCCGAAATCCACGCGAACGAAGTTGCGGGCACAGCTAGTAAAAAATAAAAATATGAAAGGTTTCGCATTTAAGCGTAAGTGTTTTGTTTCAAAATGCATTGTTTTCATTTTACAATTAACATTGACAAATCCTCATATGTTACGATTTTGTGAATATTTCAAATAAATATTTGAATGTTATTGGAACAAAACGACGCAAAACAGACCGAATGAATTTGAATGAAATCCGATTCAAAGTTACCTATAAACTTTGAATGTGTCAAATTTCATTCAAATTCGAATTTCGAATGAACAGAAATAATTCTATTCACGCAGATATAATTATAAATTTTGCAGCAAAAAGACTAAGTACATTTAACTAATTTAACGAAATCTTAAAAATAAATAAAGCCGAGCGATCTGAATAATGAGGTACTTTGAACTTTCTTTTTTTTTGTACTTTTTGCGTGTTTTTTTGTAAAACTTTATAAAGCAAAACAGAGATTTTTTTTCAGCAAATACGTACTAAACTTATATAACCATATCCCTAGATTTTCAGCGAAGTTTCGGTTTATCAAATTATCCTGCGACATGTATACATGTAATATGGTATATCCCCATCCACCGCCCAACCTGGATAAGCGTTGGTTGACCTGGTAGATGGTCTTAATTATTTTGGTAAGAGCATTTTTCTTCTGGGAAAGAGTTCGTTTAACCTGATCCTGATCTAATATTTCTAACAATCTTTATCAATCGCCACGTAAACACGTACGTAAGTACAGTCAACAAAAGAGGTAAGTATGCAAACAGCAAGTTCTAAGCGGAGGTTTTATCACGAGATTTCTGTATTTTACTTACAGCATTCTTGAATTATTTACTGCGGTTTTTGTGTGGAAAACGTGCCTTTAGTGTATGAAAGAAGAACTAATTTATTCCATCAAATTAACGTCAGTCCTGTTTACTTTAGGTTTTCCAATACAACCGCTTTAGCGTAGGGAGCATACAAACAAAGAGCGTAAAGAAGAATGGGCAGAAATGTATGGACCCCGTCCCTTTCCTTGTAACACTCCCATCCATAGATCAAATGAAAGTACGTGAAAAGTGTATAATTTTATTGTATGACAGCAAACCTGTAAGCTATGGGAGAAAAAAGTTATTGAGACTTTTATGTCAAAAGATGAATTTCGATTTTCAGAAGAAAACATTGCTCTTAGCTTTTTCTCATGATAATATGTATACAGATCATGAAAAAGAGTAACATTGTTGACATAGCGGCACCCACTTCTGACTTTTTAAAAGAAAATCATAGTACTTAGTAGTGATAATTGTATGAAAATAATGAATTTAAACTAGTTTGGGGCTTTAAAGGCTCAATCCCCTACCACAGACCCTACTTAGAAGAACATGGCTATAATACCGTCACATGCCGCCACAACCAAAACGTTAGGTACTCAACTAACTAACGAGGTAGCAAAGGAGTCAAAAAAATCACCAGTGTACTATAGATGGTCGTTGAAGTCATTTGTTGGTTTCCTTCATTAGTGTTCGAAGTGCGAACAGTGTCTGAAAAGCTTTTTGTCAAAGTAATGATGCGTACCAGCACCAACGCTTGTACCCACTCATCATTACCATGTGTAAATCTGTGAACATCGCCGTGTGGAGACACGTTCATATAGAGTATATGGAAATATGTGGCACGACTACAATATCGCCGCGATTCACTCGATTGTGCAGATAGCGCCTTATTCTTTTTCAAAAACTCTATTATTAAATATTACAACTGACATTTTCGAAATCAATGTGTTCCATTATAAACTCTGTGAATCCTGGCCGGGCTTCCATATACATATTCTCGTAATAAACACTATGACGAATTCTCGAATACTCGAAGTAAAGATCGCGAACACGTAACACATAGTTGACGCCTGTCTTTTACTTTCATAGTCGACAAACCCAATCGTTAAGGCACAGAATCGCGGACGAGCTGAAGGTAGTCCGATAAATTGGTTAAAGAAAGTTTTTTTTTGCATATCATGTGACATTTGTCATGCTGACATCATCATGATATGTTATCATGTTCCTTTTTTTTTTGTGTGTACCGGGTCTCAAATAAACACTTTTCTTTATTTGACGGCAAACTCTACCATTGGGCTCATTGGTTAAATCAAGAAGCGCCCCCCCTACTGGCATTTTTTTTTTAATACAGTAACGTCAACGATGCATTAGCACACTGTATTGATTATGGATTAATATAATTTAAGACCTACACGACTACTGCCTAACATTATGTCTCGTTGGTATTTTGACATAAAAGTCTCAATAACTTTTTTCTCCCATGGTTTACAGGTTTGCTGTCATACAATGAAATGATACACTTTTCAAGTGCTTTCATTTGATATATGGGTGGAAGTGTTACAAGGGGTGGGACGTTTTGTCCATCCTTCTTTTTGCTGTGCGTAATTGTGCATGATGAGTTGAAAGCTTTTCCGCGTTTCCTCACCATTATTGTGCGCCATAAAATCAGCCAATTTTTCCCAACTGCAGTACTTTTGACAGGCCTGTTGGTCTAGTGGTTAGTGACCCTGACTGTTATGCCGGGGGTCGTGGGTTCAATTCCCGTCGTTCGTGTCTGGGTGTAATTTATCTTTAAATAATATGTATGTATATGTATTTAGAAATATATAAGTATGTTTTCACACTACTTGCTCGTAAATGTCAAATTATATATCAGGGAACCCTACTGTAAAGCAAGTCATTGTTCCCTCTCGCTTGAACCAGGCAATAATATATGTACTGAATTTTATTATTCCCGTGGGAATAATGTGATTTGAATTTGGAACCTCAAATAAAACCGTATGAAAACTTTCACCAAGGATTTGTATCAATCATGGCGGCTGCTGGCCGCAACAGCTGATCGGTTGCAGTGGTGCCAACTTCACGTTCAAAGGTTGTCGTACCACATCAAATTTCAAAAATCGAATTTATTTCCTCGCAGAAGGCGTGAAAAGCAGAGTACGCTTCTCAGGAGTAAAGCTGCCTTGTCTTGGGCTAACTTGAATCCCTCGCTACATTAAGGATTCTTAACTTAATTCCCTCGCCGTGACCCCGGAACATAAAGGGCTATTGAAGGACCGTGGATTTTAGTCAGTACAAGTCTGACAGTCCCTCCCGCCCTGCCCGGAGATGACTCATTTGATGATTCTACCACGCCAAAAAAAAATAGCATATAAGATAAGTACAGGAAAACCGTTTAGATCTCGATGCTTGGATACATATCTCTTTTGTTGACCGTACAAGTATGTAAGTAATTGAATACAAAGCGCTGTGAGACACATCGTCTTGTAAAACAGAGACCAATAAGGAATTCTAGTCATTGTGTAGTAAGTTGAAGAAAATGTAAATTGCTCCGTTGTGTCCGTGCTTGGGGTACTGATACAATCCGTGATAAGAATGTTGTCAGTGTTGTCACCCCCGTTGACACCCCTACTAGCGGCTCCTAGGTCATGAAAGGTGTTTAAGAAATAAAAAAAACATGTTGTGTAAAAAAAAACTACATAATTATACGAATATTACTAAGTATTAAAGCTGAACAGATTTTGGGCGTATGCATACATAGTGTAGGACGCCCGGCGGCGGCGGCGGCGGCACGATGATCCAAAACCGGAATAGTTGGCCTTTTTTTGGGAGAGGCTTTTTGTTTTTACCTGGTAAAATCATCAAATGAGTCCTACCACCCCGGGCAGGGCGGGAGGGACTGTCAGACTTGTACTGACTAAAATCCACGGCGTCCTTCAATAGCCCTTTATGTTCACGATGATGGTATAAGTCCCGCGACCTTGGGGAGAGGCTTAAATTCAGCATCAATTGGTTGACCTCGGCATGTGTTGCTTTACCTTTAAGCACGTACGTGCGGTGCGTTTCTTATTTATTAGCCTAACGAACATTTTTTTATTTAGAAAAACTTTCATCAATGACAAAAATAACGATCTAAAAATAAACACGAGTTCGTGAAATGGATAAGTAATTTCGCAGGAATAAAGATAATCACATTTCGATATACATTTTTAGATTACCTCAAGGAACCTGTGACCTTGGCAAAAATAGAACTCTTCTCTATTAGACACGTTACAGTAAAAGTAACAGAAATAATCTAGATTTACGTTGAGATAATAAGGTTTCTAAATAAAAATGAATTCCTCTAAATGGCTTACAATGAGAAGTTTTCTTTTTAGAGTATTAAAAAAAAAGTAGTTTTCAAGAACTCTGTAGATGGCGAAAACTTTACGAATTTCGTTCACAATTAAGTTTTATCAATGCCTCGAGTCAAAAGTAAAAAGGCCTCTTTAGTATTGGGTTGGTACATCCAGCTAGATTTAACAATTACATAATGTGTGTTTATATTTATAGAATAAAATTAAATATCAGAATCTGTGAATTGTAGAACTATCTATCTATATCTATATCTTCTATCTATATCTATATACATATAATAAAACTGTAGAAAAGTTATTTTTGTACATTAAAAAAAAACTCAAAAAATATAGCCAGGGTATTAAAGGACAACCAATAGAACCCATTTCTAGCATTTTTAGAATTTTTGTCTGTTTGTCTGTTTATCTGTTTGTCTGTTAATTTGTCCAGGTATCACGTAAAATATACGAAATTAATGTAGATAACTTTTAGACACAACGATTAAGCGTAACTTGGAGAGGAATTTAGTTTTTGTTTCATTGCAATCGGTTCAGTCTATCAAAAGATATTTGAATTTAAAGTGTTTCAGAAGTAAAATTACGGTCAGTTCACAACAAGACGCGCAGTTCAGTAGCGCGATCTAGCTTCGAATAGAAAAACTACATATTGAAATTATTCATCTAAACATATTTCTATGATAAAACGGTAGAATATGGCGTTAAAAGAAAACATGGAAATAGAGGTGTTTAAATTGAAGTAACATAATGTTTTTGTTTTATCGTAATGTTTTTTCCTTATGAAAAATGTAAATTAATTAAAGCGATTTTAAGGATAGGATGGGATAGAATAGAATGGAATATAATAGAATCAGTTATTCTCTTGGGTATATTTAATATCCTAAAGATTACATAAAACGTGAAAAAACTAACAAAAAATATATGGGAAGAAAAGTACACCGATTTAATAAAGGAAATGGCGTTTATTGAAATGAACCCTTACGTTCACGAGAAAAAAAATTAATTGATCAATTTTTTTTTCCATACCAACATTCATTTAATTCATTAAACAATATCGATAATTCAAATCGATAGACAAACTACTCTAATTCAGCGGCAATTGAATGGTACTGCCTTTGGATAACAGAGGGCGTTTATTACAATTACGTCAAATATTCTTGAAAAATCTAATCTAAAATCCTAAATACAGGGTTTATATGAAAAACATGGCGAGAATTAAGTAAAATCATGTTCATTCGTTTTAAAATCACGATATTTTCAATATGTCATAGTGCAACTAGGGATATTATCTTCGAAATATTTTTTTCTGTAAACAAAACATTAAATCACGCATACGCGAAACTACAAACTAAATTGAACTTTCGCCCATGTCTGCTTACGTCGCGGGCATGCGGGCGGCGAGTAAAGGGCAACTCGCTGTCCGACCATGGACCATGCCCGGGTCGACGGCGCGTCGTGTTCCACGCGCGCCTCAAAAAGCGTTAGCATAATGACGAGGCCCCCTCTCAGAGGGCTTAAGCCTGCCGGGGTCGCGGGACTTATACCATCACCGTGACCCCGGAACACAAAGGGCTACTGAAGGACACCGTGGATTTTAGTCAGTACAAGTCTGACAGTCCCTCTTGTCCTGCCCGGGGTGGGAGGACTCATCAGATGATTTTACCAAGATAAAAAAAAGTCTGCTTACGTCCTTGAGCTGCCAGCGCCGGGAAAAGTAGGGATGGGCAGGCTCCGGAGCCCACCCATACTACTCTGGTCCCAGAGACGTTTAAACGTAGCTTTTTCTCTTGCACGAGCATGCGGGTGGCGAATATGCCTTTTTCGACGGCGTGTTGTGTTCAACATGTGCCTCAATGCGCTAGCAAAATAACGGAACCCCTTAGAACGCCAAAGCCTGCCGGGGTTGCGGGACTATCGCATTACCTTGACTCCGGAAAGTAAAGGCCTATTATAGGATTTATAGGACACCGTGGATTTTAATCAGTAGAAGTCTAACATTCGTTCTTGCCCTGCCCTGGCTGGGAGGACTCATTTGATGATTTGCGTACGCATATTTATGTACGCTCCAGAATAATGGTTCACAGCTGTTAATAAAGAAGCACTAACATAAATAAAAAATTGTATCGGTATCCTCCAACAGTGCTTTGCACAGAAATACATTGTTTAGTTCCGACATCCACGCGAACGAAGTCGCGGGCACAGCTAGTTCATAAATATTTTTTTTTTGCAATCATACACCAATTTATCATATCCAAAGGCAATCGATCAAGATGAAACAATGCTTAATCTTATCAAAATTGTGTTTCAGCTTTAAGTAATTAATTAAACAGTACTCTTAGCACTAGTTTTCAGTATTTGAGACGTAAAGTAAACTGGAACTTTGACAATTTCAAATTGAAAATTTTCAAGGAAAAAATTAGTTCCTTCTGCGCACACCAGAGACGCTGTTCCATTTTTCATACTAGAAACGCTGTAAATACTGGAAAGACGCTGTAAAGTAAAAGAGTGAAAATTCGTGCTAGGGGTTCTGATAGCTATTTAATAGGAATGATTCTGTATTCTGTTGATGATTTATGAAAGAAAACTAAAATATAATGAAAGTCACAAATGCAGAATTCAAACGAAACAAATGTCATTACATTCCAATTATTCGGTGCGTGAAATCTTTTGACGTATGAATGACTAGTTGGAGAGAACCGAGAACAAGTGATAAGGGACATATTAACTGCTCCCGTGGGCACATTTATTGACAACAATCTGTACTTGCCAGCCATTTACCGACAGTCCATTAAATGCAGTACAATATTAAATTATTATGAATCTACTACTAGCTTCTGCCTGCAGCTTCGCTCGCTCATCTTTCGCTTCTATTGCCAAAAACATTACCAGAGTTTGGGACTCCGAGATGGATTGGCTCTACATGTGAGTGTAGAGATATCTAAACTCACATTATCAAAATTGTTCCTGCGATTTAAGGCGTTAGTCTTCTGCCTCGAATTTTCGGTCAATGCTCGGACTATGCTCTCTTTCGCCCCGCTACGCTGCCGCACCACTGTTTTCGAGAGCAACAGTGCTACTCCATAAACAACAAGTCATGTGTGACAAGCGGGGACCAAAGTTTGCTATTCACTAAACTGATGCAGGATTGGACGAACTCAAAGCTGCCTAATCGCAGAGCACGACTAAGAGCCAGCGATGAAATTTCTTATACAACGTGTAACGTTAAAAGCTTTTGCGCTTTTCTAAAAAAAAAAAAATGGTTTTTCATACAAAATGAGAAATTGATCGAGCTCATCAGTATGAGAAATCATTTTTTTTTGGGAATTTCCAAAACTTTTAGCACAAACATTGTTCAGTAACATGTGCTGAGTTACCCCACGAGAGGTTTTGCGCTTTTAACGTTACACGTTGTATAGAATAGCATAGCTGGTCCATTTGATTTTAAGCATTAAAACCTGCCGACCCCGCGCCGCCACCGCTACAGTCCCGTTCACCGCAAAATTCAAGGCAGAGGCCTAAAAGCGTTACAAACTCACTTTCCTATTTAAAATATTAGTAGGGATAAATAGAATTAATAAACCTTACTCTGCTTCGCAGTCTTTACGACTTGGTAAAACAAAAAAGTTCTTTATTACGTCCAAATTGAATAATAAAAAACGTGGAGAACACTTTTCTGCTTAAAATTAAAATAAATTGCTCATTACTTTAGCCATGACTCACCTGGCCTGGTAATACGAGGTTTTGGATTGGATGTCCTGATTATGTTGTGATAGAAGGTTATTTGTTTTTTATTGGGGATTTTTCAGTAGCAGCTTCGGAGCCGATTACGAACACTGATCCACCGCGTTGCATCCCAGCGCTTGCTCACGCTATTACTTTTCCCAACTTAATAGACAAGACTGGTGATAGCTCATTTAATACTTAGTAGATTATTATTTTATCACGTATTTAATTATATTTTATTTAATAATTATTTTCATTCCGAAAATTACCTTTGATCCTTATTAGCATTTTCTTTTTTTTTCGTGGTAAAATCATCAAGTGAGTCCTCCCAACCCTAACTTTCAGACTTTTACTGACTTAATTCCACGGTGTCCTTCGGTAGCCCTTTGAGTACCGGAGTCGCGGTATACGTATGCCCCTATTAGCCTATCCGTATCCTAATTAGCCTAGATGTACTTAAGTACTAATAAGCAATACAGTTCAGTACTTTCACAAATATTATGTCTAGTAACTGGGACTGTAGCCACCATAATATTTTTTAAATTATAGTTTAATTTTTGTCTTTTGACAATTCAAGTGCCCTTAATGGCCTACTTGAAATAAATGCTTTGTTCTTTAAGCTAGATTTAGCTTAGCCTTTTTTTTATCGTGGTGAAATCATCAAATGAGTCCTCCCACCCCCTACTGTCAGACTTGTACTGACTAAAATCTTTATGTTCCGGGGTTACGGCAAAGAAATAAGTCCCGCGACCGGATTTAGCTTAGCCTAGCTAATATTTACTTAATCGTACTTGAAGGACTATGACGTAAATTGAAAGGAAAATGAAAAAGCGAATCCAAATTAACGCCAAAACCCCGTATAATTCCCGTCATAAAAATTGAAAAGAAATATGATCTCATTTTTTTTTACAAAAACATGCTGTATTCACCTACTACGGTTATTATTTTTAACTTTATCGTCATGATACGAGTACAAATGATTGCAATTAGCAAATTTTCCAAGGCATAAATGAATAATAATGAATTTGATCGTATCAACAAACGTCATGATTACCGGTTTCATAAATTCATTTTTACGCTAGAGATTTTCAACGCTGATTAAAAATTACAATTAACAATGTGTTTAACGACTGTCTTTTTTATTAAGGCTTCAATTCTTGTTACGCTGATCATACAGTTTACATCTAGTATGACCGACTATTTGGTCAAATTAGATGTTTAACAAAATAATGTTTAACTTTTTTTATTATGACAGAAATCGCTTATAACCATACATTCCCGTGTGCTAAGTTTCGGTCCAATAATCTTCTCTACCGTATGACAGCCAATAATCACAATGGCTGGCGTAGAGTGGATAAAACTAGATTAGATAGAATTAGAACCTAATTTAGAGTGTATTTGCACTTTATTAAAGCTGATATTTATGTTGTATTTCTAGTGGGAGACCTTCAGCGTAGGCAGGCCTCACACTAGGTGGACCGACGATATCGTTAGGGTTGCGGGCAACCGATGGATGCAAGAGGCAAATTGACGTTCGACGGTCTAAGGGGGAGGCCTATGTTCAGCAGTGGACGTGTTCTGGCTGATGGTGATGACCGGGCATACTGTACATTTAATTTAGTTGCAAAAACCAACTGACTTGGCAACAGAAAGGTCCAAATTTTATCATAAATATTTCGACAAGCTACTTGTCTTGTTAACAAGTTTCTGTAACTGAACTACGGTTATTGAATTGATATTTGATAGCAACTTGCAAAATTTTACTTTATAGGCTTTATATTGTTGTAATTGAGTTCAAAATAGAATTCATGATTATACTCTTCAATATATCTACCCATTATTCATCGGGTCGGTATTGATCACAAAGACCTTATACATTTTGGGGACTTAATTAATTTATTTCTGGATACGAACAGTCATCTTCATAAAGTATTCCCAGAAAAGATTTGTGCTTCGGCAAGTTTTGTATATTTTTAGATTTAATCAAAGATTTTTATTATATATAATTTGGAAATACTAACTTTGAATTCTACCACAATAGTATTAGAACTTTTGTGTGACATATCATGAAGTGCAATAATTATCTTTTAGAGTAGTGACCAGGGGCCTTTGCACAAGATATCAGTATTTAATATACAGCAAACTTGAAGTATTTTTATTTTGTTTTTTAGATTAAATTATTCTATAGTAAGTACCTACTGCTTTTATTGTATCGAAAGTTGGAAAAGCGCATCTAGTGTCTCAAATTGACGTAAAAGTTACCGTTTACGTTTCATAAATGTGAATGCACAACAAAATATAACACAGTTTGGGCCCAGTTAACGCATTTATGTGTAGAACGGAGAACGGCGTAGAACTGATGGGCGATGGGGCCGTAAGGTTCTCGAATGGAGACCACACAGATCTTATGAAGGCCACAGGATCACGCTGGATGTAGGCCGCTTACTACCGGTCCTACTGGAAGTCTACAGGGGAGGCCTATTTTCAGCAGTGGATGTCTTACGGCTGATATGATGATGATGAACGCATACAGAAAATAAATTATGTGATCAAGAGGACCCGTCCAGAATCGAGCGGGTCCAGTTGAAAGTTGACTCTACAAAAGTTACCGAAGCGCACACCTAATCTGGTTTGACTGTAACTACATACATAATTTCTAGACATACATATATGCGCGATTCCATTAGCTTAAATTGAACATTGCGATGAAACTCAAGATACAAAACCGTCTTTGGGAACGTTAACTAGTTTCACAAATAAGTTAACCCTTGTGGTAAATTAGAATTCGCTTACTTAACCCCAAAATCCGTTGAGTTAGTAGGTCATAAAAGTAACACGATGTTTGTTACATTTGGAACCATTCACGGGGATAACAGGGAATATATGTAGATGTATAGCGCAAAAAAAACCCAAAGCTTTTAATAATATTTCGGTAAAAACGTTACAAACTTAAAACGAAATGGACTTTTCAGATGTTTTCTAACGTGGTTATTGCCGTGAAAAAAAAAAACAGTAACAGGTATTTTCATGTTTTTTTTTGTAATTTGATTTCAGTGATTTTCTTTGAACGAAGGTATTTGAGGATAACACCGAGAGTTTAGGATTTTTACATAAAGACCCCAAAGTTGTTGTTATTAGGAAATACAGACTCCGTCAAGGAATTCCACTCCTAAGCTATGCGTACAATAATTTAGTGAAGTGAAACACGTGTATTCAATGAAGAAGGTAGTAAAGTACCCGTTACTTTCAATTATCAATTATCACCATGCATTAATTATCGTAGCCGTAAGACGTCCACTGCTGAAAATTGGCCTCCACTATAGACTTCCAATAGGAACGGTTCCTTTCCATGCAGGATCCAAGACAGGTAAATTCATTCTCCGGGTTATGTTGAGATTCATTGTCTCAGCGCTTTTCTGGACCGGTACCTTCAATAATATTTTGTTTCTTTTCATTGTGATTATTGTAATTATGTTTGAGTTGAGAGAATTATGAAACATGGTTAGTAGAATGGTGGGCTTAGCAAAAGCTCAACCATTGATCGGAACGAACAGAAAATGTTGTCTTCTGATGATCTTACCACTAGAAAACACGATTTCAAGAGAATGTAACCTCCTTCAGATGTAAGCATGAACTTTTTAACATTCAGTAAGTACACGAGTTTTTACCTCTAGAAATATTGGAAATGGACTGAACATTTTCAACTAAAGTACGATTATTAATTGTAGTCAGTAAAATGACAATAAAATGACATCTGTTTACTATAGAAATGTACTAAATTTCCTTGAATCAGTGACAGTTGCTCTTGTCATTTTACTGACTACAATTAAAAATCGTACTTTATATTAACTGTTCCGAAACCCTGCAAATTATATTACTAAATACGGAGAATAAATCCAACATGGCGATTTCGTGAAATGGTACATAAAATTCATTTACCTTATATATGTGTCATTCCTGGCAACCCATAAATAAATGTTTTGCGACTACATATAATCATTAATATTTTCTTTTCATACGCTGTACTCATCAATCATGCTGTATCATCGCCTTTTTAAGTACTTTTTCATTACGTTTGTACGTTTTTCCTAGATTTACTTTTTGCAATAATTTATCAATTTGGGGCTCTTGCTTACTAATTGTTTTGTTTATCTATATACTAATAATTATTAAACAGCTGAAGATTTGTTTGGTTGTACGTGCTGACCTTAGAAACTACGGGCTGGTGAAACCGCGGGAAGCAGCAATAGTATATACAAGCCTTTTCGCGCAGTTTTACTCACGTTAATTTAGAATTTGCCAATCAATTCCGATCTTACATGCGGAGATATCTAAATATCATATGAACGTTATTTTTGTTTTGTTTCGGGAACAGTACTTTTTTCGGGATCATAGGTGCCCTATGTCCGTCTCTGTACATCTGAAAAGCTATGCGAAATTTCAGTAGGATCGGTTCAGTGGCTTAAGCGAGAAAAGGTCAATCAAACACACTTTCGTATTTATAATATCAGTTAGGGTAGGGTAGAATTAGGATTTCTAGTTTCCCGAGAAATCATTGAATTGTAAGGTTAGAAAGGTACTTAACTGGAAATATAATGTGTGTACATAATATGTACGTACCCAGTTATGTTCAAGTTCCATTTCCCACGTGGCGAGAATTACCGTCGACCGAGCACAAATCTTGAACTGTATAGTGCAGGTGCCACTGGGAAACAGACGGAAATTCCCATTAACACTTTACCTGATCTGGGAATCAAATTCAAGACGTATGTGATTGATAAGTTTTTTGGGTACCTACCATCCCGTACTTTCAAATACAAAAACTGAACACTTAAAACATTATTCGTGTGGTCGTCTCTCCGCCTTTCACACAAATTTTCTCCGAACCTGCTTTTATCTATCTTCTATCTTTTCTATATATAAAATTCAAAACTGACTGACTGATCTGACAACGCACAGCCCAAACCGCTGGGCCTAGAAACTCGAAATTTGGCATAAGCTTTTCTTATACCCCGTAGGTGAGCACTAAGAACGGATTTTGCGAAATTCGGCCCCTAAGGGGTTGTTTTTGGGGTTGATAGTTTGCATGAAACTTCGCTATTCCAGGTGCTAGGAATTCCAAATTTTGCATAGGGTGTCTTTTAGAACGTAGATGCTTACTATGACAGGATATTGCGAAATCCGACCCCTGAGGGGTTTGTTTTTGGGGTCGATAGTTTTATGAAATTTTGTTTTTTCAAGTGCTAGGAGTCTCAAATCTTGCATGCCAGATCATTTTAAGACGTAAATGATCAAAAAGGTAAAATTTTTGTAAAACTCGACCCCTAAGGGGTTGTTTTTGGGCTTGATAGTTTTGAGACTTAATTTTTTACACTTGGATTCAGTTTTGGACGTAAGTGATACTAAAGAGGGGATTTTGCGAAATTCGACCCCCAAGGGGTTGTTTTTGGGGTTGATAGTTTGTATGAAACTTTGTTACTATAAGTGCTAGGAGCCTCAAATTTTGCATCGGGTTCGTTTTTAAGACGTAGACGTAGTTGTAGTGTGTAGTGAACGTAGTTTGCTCATCATGATGGGATTTTGCAAAATTCGACCCCTATGGGGATTGATTTTGAGGTTGATAGTTAGAGGTCTGGGTCTGGGGATTCTATTAAGAACACAGGTGCCAGCAAGAGAGGATGTTGCGAAATTCTACTCCTAAGGAAGTTTTCTCTGTTAGTAAGGAATCCCAAATTATGCATTGGGGTTTATTTTATGATGGTAGGTGCTACCCAAGACGGGATATTGCGGTTTGATAGATTTTTTCTTGAATTTTGATTTTCCAAAAGTATCCCTTAAAGAAGGTGGCTAGGAGTATACAAATTCACAAAAGCAAAGTTCGAAAGTCACGCGGACGAAGTCGCGGGCGGAGTGCTCGTTGGACATACGAATTCATATTTTTTGGTTATGAATAATAAATTTTAAAATGATTTTTTTCAAATTATTCATGAAAATAGATGAAAAATGACCATTCCTTTATCCTATCCGAAACTACCGACTATAATGTAGGAAAAAGAAACCACATAATCAATTCTCATATGGTAGTCAATTGCATTTGTATTTCAGGAAAATTATACAGATGACCATAATCTTAAAATAACATGGCGATCGCGGGATAATCAATTATGCGTGGCCCGCAAGTAACCATAAAACTAAAAATGTGTGTTTATAGTAAATGATTATTGTATTGAGGTATATTTTTTGCATAAAACTAGTGCAATAAAAAACTATTATGTATGGCCAATAAAAATTAATAAAAATATTCATCCCAACTATGAAATCCTTTGTTGAGCCCCACAAATTAAGTTAGTGGCGCTCCACTGGGCCATTTTTTTGTATTTTTTCTCGTAACACAGAATAAAAAGGTTGATTTCATTTTTTAGGTCAAGGACTTATTACTCGGATAATAATTGGGTACACTTCATCATCGCCTTTTCTCCAACTTCAAAGGTGTCAACTCCTTGAAATAATACGGAACGTGTCGGTATTTCAAGATTAAAATCGCGACAGTATCTGACGCCATAACACGAACAGAAAACGAGGACTTTGATGTTAATTTTATGTATAAAATTAGTTCCTCGATACGTTGGTACCAGCATTTCAAAATATATCAAGTAGGAGTCAGAACATAACAAGGAGAAATATACGGTAAGCTATCAATAGACATCAGCCCTTAGTAAAGATTGTTTAACCTTCTTGCGTCAATGATTACAGTCCCTCTGGCAGTTTGATTAACTCTGGACGCCCTTGCGAAGGTTCCATCAGTAATTAAGAAGACATTGAATGCGCTCGAAAGCTTTAATTAAGGTAGTCACGAAACCCACGATAGATCTTAAGATATGTGAGCGTTGCGTGACCGTAGTTTGCCAAGCAATTGGCCACGAAGTTATCCTGATGACTGAGGCTGATTAGAGCTATTTGCATTAGTGCTGACCAGTTGAACTGAGATGGAGTGCTGTAACTTGTGATTAGAAAAGTAGTTCTTGTAGATACGGAATTGGAAGTGAACTTATGAGTTGTTTTGGGGAACAAATAGCACGAAACTTAAAATGACACTTCAACCCGCGATCATGGCGCTTGCAAGAGCGTCGAAATATCGGGAACTCAAACAATTTTAAGTTTTGAAGCAAACCGTGATAGTTCAAAAAAGTGTATCAATAGCACGGTTAGATAATTTAAGCTTTTTGAAGGGAAATTATGTAACTCTTGTTTACAGCTAGAGTACGGGGTGCTCTGGGATGGGTCCGCCAAATACCAACTATATGGACTTGAGTCAATAGACAAACGGGCCATGAGGCTAACGATGCTCTGGTCGATTCTGAGCTCCAGAGCCTTGAACATCGACGCCGTGTTGCCAGCTTGTCGGTTTTTTATTGGTTACTTATCGCAGAGTGTGCGATGGAACTGCACAACTTGATTCCGCCTGGCCCTTTCCATCGAATTAGAAGACGTACGACAATGCGCCATCGATATATGGTAGACATTCCTCTGGTACAAGCGTACAAAGCGTTTTGCCAATACTTTTATTGTGCTTACAGCTAAAGAGTGGAATTCCCTGCCTGCTGAATCTGTATTTTCTGGGGTCTTCAAGTTAAGAGTAAAACAGGTTATTTCACCGTCGACCACATCCTCGCTTATCATCAGTCGAGATAGTAGACAAACGCGAATATACCAATAAAAAATTAAAAAAAAAACTTAGAGTTTTTTTTTTCATTTTTTGTTGGTATCTGTCTAAATGTAGCCTCATACTCCCACAAAAAAAGTACTGTAAAGTACAAAAAAAGTAATCCGACAAAAGTACGTTGGCTTCCTATATTTTGCCCAAAACAACTGTATTTCATTTATAAAATAAAAAGGTTCATGCTCGATTTGGAACAGACAGAGTAGAGTAGGCGTCTTTTCCTATTTTTTTTTGCCCTTACGAACTTTCGATAGGTATCGCAAAAAAGAAAGAAACAGACTTAAAATATAAAAAGTAAAAAGTGTAACTTTTGAATTAAAGCTATATTCGCTCTGTATAATAAAAGTCGATAAAACCTGTAATGCTGCGACACTTTTGACGTAATCATACTGATGTCAGAAGGGTCCATAACCTATGTGAAACTTCAACTCAGAGCAGCTATTTATAAAAAAAAAAAACAACCTTTACAATGACGTAACAAGACGCACAATAGGTTATTTTTGATTGAAAAGTTAGTCAAGCTATTTTTGTTTTTGCGAATAAAGAAACGTCTACCTACGTCATTTAATAATGGCTTCTGTTTTGCAGAAAAATGAATTAATTACGGAAGTTAGTTATTAAAGTATTGTTTATTTTGCAATTTTTGTTAACTAACAACTAACTAGATTTTAATCTGTGACGTGATAATAATAATATAAATTTTTGAGGCTCTCCTTAGGGGGTTGGATCAAGGGCCTGATTCAGAAGGCAGTACTTTTTGATACGGCTCGTATTGTGAGGAGGTTCCTGTCTCTCGAGCCCTAACCACCGGTAGCTTGGACCCCGCTCCCACGCCGGTGGAAAACTATTTTTTTAATATTTTTAAAAGTTTTTGTATTTAATAATATCTAAAAATAATATGTACAAAAAATTAATAATAATATTCAACAACTATCACACAACGCTGTTTAGTCCCAAGCTAAGCAGAGCTTGTGTTATGGGTACTAGACAACTGATAAACATACTTATATATTTCTAAATAATTATACACAATATAGGTAAATTACACCCAGACACAGAACAAATGATCATGCACATCACACAAACATTTGTCCTGGGTGGAAATCGGTCACTAACCACTAGACCAACAGGCCAGTCAAATCGCTTCTCTCATTTTTAATCAGACAGCCAGATTGTCACATGTCGTCAAATTGGTTCTAGGACGTACTGATTTCCTCACGCTGTTTTCCTTCACCGTTTTGAAAGCAAGTGTGATGCAAAAAATTTAGAAAAGTAATGTCTGGGTTCGAACTCACTACCTGTAATTCGTAAGTCGGATCCGATATCACTGGGCTGTATTGCTTCAGTTTTAATCTTACGTATTGCGATTTTTGGCTTCAACTCCCTTTTAATTCCAACTTGATATGAGGCGTAATTTTGCTTTTTTCCTAGCGCAAAAACGCTTTTTGATTAATTTTGTCCCGGATCAAAGATAATTAATTTATCCAGGAGCCATTTGTCCAGAACTCATCAATGTTTTTATAGTGTCCTCCATCCATTGTTGATTATCTGGTTGTCAGGAGTTGTACCTAAGGTGGGGAAACTGTCAAAACAGGCATCATGATCCTAGAACCCGGTTTTTAGTTAATTAGGAGTGTAAAAATCAGTTGAGACGCATGGTCCACAATACTGGAAATGTTTATTTTCAGTTGTTATCGGTCAAATGTGAATGTTTTCGTGTAGTGAATAAAGTTAGATTTTGAATTTCTGTATTGAAATGGGCGCGCAGCGTCGCGTCTGAGTGTGCATTGGCCCCAACATTTATTTTAGTTCAATGTCAACGTGTCTTTACGGTATCGTCTACTATGAAAGCAGTTGATACAGTGACCGTAAAGGGGTAAGACCCCTCTTTGAGGAGTGGCTGGATAGACTTCACGGCGCCGGCGTCCTAACCTATCGGCGCGTTGGTCCTAGTGCGACTCAAAGAGTGTCACCACAATGACGGGGCCCCCAATTATAGGTCCAAAATTTGATAATCTAAGCACGCTAAAAATAAAACTATGTAGGTACTCTTTGTTGGTACTTTTTCGAGTATTTAATAACACCTAGTTTGAATTAAAGTTTTCAACTATTTTTATTTTATGACGTGTTTTGTAATTGGTGAATCATGGTTGAATCTAAAATAAACTGGTAATACTCGTATTGCATAATTTATTTAACAATTGATTTTTAGTTTCTCAATACACGGCTGTCACGGCGTACATCTTCTTCTATCTTCTATCTATCTATCTTCTATAATATATAAATGGATCGCAAAATGTGTTGCTAAGCTCATAACTCGAAAACGGCTAGACCGATTCGGATAATTCTTTCTTGTTGTGTTTTTACCCAACGGGAGTGGGTTTTAGAGGACTTCCACCCGTGCAAAGCCGGGACGGGCCGCTAGTAGACAGCCAGATTGTCACATGTCGTCAAATTGGTTCTAGGACGTACTGATTTCCTCACGCTGTTTTCCTTCACCGTTTTGAAAGCAAGTGTGATGCAAAAAATTTAGAAAAGTAATGTCTGGGTTCGAACTCACTACCTGTAATTCGTAAGTCGGATCCGATATCACTGGGCTGTATTGCTTCAGTTTTAATCTTACGTATTGCGATTTTTGGCTTAACTCCCTTTTAATTCCAACTTGATATGAGGCGTAATTTTGCTTTTTTCCTAGCTCAAAAACGCTTTTTGATTAATTTTGTCCCGGATCAAAGATAATTAATTTATCCAGGAGCCATTTGTCCAGAACTCATCAATGTTTTTATAGTGTCCTCCATCCATTGTTGATTATCTGGTTGTCAGGAGTTGTACCTAAGGTGGGGAAACTGTCAAAACAGGCATCATGATCCTAGAACCCGGTTTTTAGTTAATTAGGAGTGTAAAAATCAGTTGAGACGCATGGTCCACAATACTGGAAATGTTTATTTTCAGTTGTTATCGGTCAAATGTGAATGTTTTCGTGTAGTGAATAAAGTTAGATTTTGAATTTCTGTATTGAAATGGGCGCGCAGCGTCGCGTCTGAGTGTGCATTGGCCCCAACATTTATTTTAGTTCAATGTCAACGTGTCTTTACGGTATCGTCTACTATGAAAGCAGTTGATACAGTGACCGTAAAGGGGTAAGACCCCTCTTTGAGGAGTGGCTGGATAGACTTCACGGCGCCGGCGTCCTAACCTATCGGCGCGTTGGTCCTAGTGCGACTCAAAGAGTGTCACCACAATGACGGGGCCCCCAATTATAGGTCCAAAATTTGATAATCTAAGCACGCTAAAAATAAAACTATGTAGGTACTCTTTGTTGGTACTTTTTCGAGTATTTAATTACACCTAGTTTGAATTAAAGTTTTCAACTATTTTTATTTTATGACGTGTTTTGTAATTGGTGAATCATGGTTGAATCTATTCTATACATATAATAAAACTGTAGAAAAGTTATTTTTGTACATTAAAAAAAAACTCAAAAAATTTAGCCAGGGTATTAAAGGACAACCAATAGAACCCATTTCTAGCATTTTTAGAATTTTTGTCTGTTTGTCTGTTTGTCTGTTTGTCTGTTTGTCTGTTTGTATGTTTATTTGTCCAGGTATCACGTAAAATGTACGAAATTTATGTAGATAACTTTTATACACAACGATTAAGCGTAACTTGGAGAGGAATTTAGTTTTTGTTTCATTGGAATCGGTTCAGTCTATCAAAAGTTATTCGAATATAAAGTGTTTCAGAAGTAAAATTACGGTCAGTTCACACCAAGACGCGTAGTTCATAGCGCGATCTAGCTTCGATTCTGCTACATATTCAAATAAAAATTCATCTAATGATTATGATAGGATGGGATAGGATAGGATAGGATGGGATAGAATAGGATAGGATGGGATAGGATGGGATAGGATGGGATAGAATGGGATAGGATGGGATAGGACGCGACAGGACGGGACAGGACGGACAGGTCGGGATAGGACGGGATAGGATGGGACAGGACGGGACAGGACGGGACAGAACGGGACAGGACAGGATAGGACGGGACAGGACGGGACAGAATGGGAGAGGACGGGACAGGGAGGGACAGGACGGGACAGGACGGACAGGACGGGACAGCTCGGGACAGGACGGGACTGGACGGGACAGGACGGGACAGTACGGGACAGGACGAGACAGGACGGAACAGGACGGGATAAGATGGGATAAGATGGGATAAGATGGGATAAGATGGGATAAGATGGGATAAGATGGGATAAGATGGGATAAGATGGGATAAGATGGGATAAGATGGGATAAGATGGGATAAGATGGGATAAGATGGGATAAGATGGGATAAGATGGGATAAGATGGGATAAGATGGGATAAGATGGGATAAGATGGGATAAGATGGGATAAGATGGGATAAGATGGGATAAGATGGGATAAGATGGGATAAGATGGGATAAGATGGGATAAGATGGGATACGATGGGATACGGTGGGATTTTGGAGGGAGACCTTTTTACCCGACGCTTCGCACAAAAAAATACATTGGTAATTTCCGACATCCACGCGAACGAAGTCGCGGGCACAGCTAGTCTAAAATAAACTGGTAATACTCGTATTGCATAATTTATTTAACAATTGATTTTTAGTTTCTCAATACACGGCTGTCACGGCGTACATCTTCTTCTATCTTCTATCTATCTATCTTCTATAATATATAAATGGATCGCAAAATGTGTTGCTAAGCTCATAACTCGAAAACGGCTAGACCGATTCGGATAATTCTTTCTTGTTGTGTTTTTACCCAACGGGAGTGGGTTTTAGAGGACTTCCACCCGTGCAAAGCCGGGACGGGCCGCTAGTACAAGATAAAATCGCATTGGTTAAAATTTTATGTAACGTATTGTGTCCTTCCCGCGGTGGTGGACGCCCACGGCGTCGGACGTCGCAAGACGATCTCCGGCCACCGTAGGCGCGGGCATGTGGGCGGCGAGTAAAGGGCAACTCGCCGCCCGACCATGGACCATGCCCGGGTCGACGGCGCGTCGTGTTCCACGCGCGCCTCAAAGAGCTGTCAGCAAAATGACGGGGCCCCCCTCTCAGAGGGCCAAAGCCTGCCGGGGTTGCGGGACTCATACCATCACCGTGACCCCGGAACATAAAGGGCTACTGAAGAACACCGTGGATTTTAGTCAGTACAAGTCTGACAGTACCTCTCGCCCTGCCCGGGGTGAGAGGTCTCATTTGATGATTTTAACACGTAAAAAAAAAAAAAAAAAACGTATTGTGTCGTATTTTTTGCATATTACGGAAGCGTGAATTTAAAAGCAACCTTTTACAAATCATGAATTATAAACCACTCTTCGAAAAAATGCACTGAAACATAAATAGTACTTTTTTTTAACAATGACGCGCGAGGTATTATAATAACACTCACGAATGAGTCGGAGCTAGGCATTGTCAGTTCCGTACTACACAATCTACACAATGTCTCAGAAAGTATTTGGTTTTGTTATAGTCCAATCAACGAGGCATGTGTAGTCTGACAAATTCCTTTGGGACTGGAATTTATCAATTATGATGAAAGAAGATAATAAAAATTACAGATGCAAGAAGATCCTTTTTTTGAGAAGATCAAATGTTAAAAATTGCCTACAACTCTTAAAGACCTCCGCGTGAGAGAGAGGACAATGTCCTCCCTCCGCCCCATCCGCGGTGGTGGACTCCCACCACCAGTAAGGGGTGGGAGGACTCATTTGATGATTTTTACACGTAAAAAAAAATCTTTAATTTGGAGTGACCCTGAAATCGAAAATTTGTTGTATTTTTATACTTCCCTATTCTAACTTATACATTTATATATATATATTTTTTATATTACATTTAATTTTATTGATAAACTTTAATTGTTAACACCTACTTAAAATAACATAAAACTAAACTAATATATATTACAAAAATAAATAAATTACACCACCAGTAAGGGGTGGGAGGACTCATTTGATGATTTTTACACGTAAAAAAAAATCTTTAATTTGGAGTGACCCTGAAATCGAAAATTTGTTGTATTTTTATACTTCCCTATTCTAACTTATACATTTATATTTTTTTTTTTTTATATTACATTTAATTTTATTGATAAACTTTAATTGTTAACACCTACTTAAAATAACATAAAACTAAACTAATATATATTACAAAAATAAATAAATTACACCTAAATATTTAAAAAACACGAAAAAAAAAAATACACTGTACATAAACCAAAAACTAAATTAAAATATGTATTACAAAGCATCCTCAGACCAACAAAAAAATCTATCTATCTTTTTTTGTTGGTCTGAGAAAGCATCGAAAAATTCCTCCTCAACGCTGTCAGCCGGTAATGTGCCCAAGAGACTGGCGGCGTTGCCTCTTTGAATGGCTAAGCTTAGCCTCTGACCAAGGTAAAAGCCAGCTCTTGAGTCACGGGAAGCGTCAATTAGCCTTTTGGAAAGGTCTCTGAAGAGGCTGTGAGCACTCGGACCCCATGGCCCTATAGTTTCAACCCCAAACGGCGCAAAAATATAGTTGGGTGAATCTTGAGAGGTTAATTTTACGTTGTCCGAAGAAAAAAAGTACCCGTAGTATTTAAATTTGATGTCAAAATATTTTTTTTATGCCACGTTAATGTATGATCTAACTGTAGCACGATAGTTTTTGGGTCTAATTTAGTACTAAATAGTCGAAAAAAAATCCAAAAGGCCTAAATATTGATACCCCTGGCGCGTCCGCTACACATTTTGCAAACAACAAACCGACAAAACCCTAACTTACGAACATAAACAAAATAAACAATGCGGTCTAATCGCTACCACGGTTGTTGTAGATATATAAAAAAAATATAAGCCTTGTGTATTTATGATAGTTTTATTAAGAACTATAATATAAAGTTTGTCCGAGACTAAACAGTGATTCCCGTGGCGCGTCACTAAACTTCGTAAATCTCTAGTAAAATATTCTAGAACAGTGTCTCCGAGCCGTCGCACGAGCGCTGCCGGTAGCGCTTCCAACGTAGTTGTTGAAGGTTGCGCTGCTCGTTGGTCCAGGACGAAATTACGAAGGTAAACATTTGATTTCCCTGGTTTTGGTTCGCTAGCTCGTTGATTACCCTGATCACGTTTATAATTGCAATTTGAGTTTTAAGGATTTGTTTTCGGGTGTACATGGAACAGCTTTAATGATCATTATTTATTTATTACATTCATATTATTTAAAACGAATTGTTTTTATCAGAATCGACAAAAACATCGTGTTTTTTGATTCCATTGGCATTGATTCCCTTGGTATTTGCGCCAAGGTAATCAAAATGTATTATGGAAATCAAAAGGTTTCTGTGAAAACAAGAAAGTTTTCGTTATATTTCTTATACATAATTTTTTTAAACCGTCTTATCGATTAAAATCATTTATCTTATTTAATTCGCACGAAATTCCTGCCTGTTTTCATATTTCAGATTTGAGCAATGCCCCCAAAACAATCAAGGCAAGAAAGATTAAAAAAAACGACTTGCAGAACATCTTAGACTACAAAAAAATTAGAGGCTACGTTAAAAAAATAATAAATCTTGTTTTTCTTTTAAATCTTTGTTTTGATTTTGATTCCCTTGTCGTCGTTTTTTGATTCCCCTGACAAGAAAAAAACTAAACTGCTATATATTGAGAACCATCCGGCCAAAAGTGATGCCAATTAGTTTAATGTGTTTATAATGAAGTTAAATTTTATATTACATTGTTACTTAGAAAGAATGTGTGAAAATAAATTTCGCCAGGGGAATCAACTAAATATTGGCAATCTCAGGATTCACCCAGTTACTACTCAAGTTACTATATTTCCGCCGCTTGAGGTTCTCGAGTTCATCGAGCAGAGCACGATGAACTTGGAAGATGGGATGGCGCAAGAGTATCGACACAGGTTGCATCCCACACTAGAGGCCTACCCATCTTCCAAGGAAACAATGACATACCGTCCGGTCTCTTGCCATCGTCGCGTGCAAAGCCGTTGGGTTCTAAAACAGCTGGAACGCCGACGGTAACAAGAGCTCGTCGAATAATGTCATCTATGTTCGCGTGACGTGCAAAACGGCCCGCACTACGGCTGCAAGACAGGCCATGGTGTCCGAGGCTGTTGACGACTTCACCACAGTGACAGCGATGAGGAGAACACAGTGGGGGTCCTAACCGGAGAGCAACAGCGAGCCGGAAGGTGGTATCATCGAGTAAGGTGCCGATGTTCGACGACGGCAGTGCGTGAAGCTAAAGACCCGACTCCCACTTACCCACAGCCAGTAGGCACGCACGCTCAGCAGTAGTAGCAGACGTGTTTAGTAAGTTATTCTGAACTACACTGCAGAGCGGCTCATCCCACTGTCTCTGGGAAGATGGATTGCCGGGTACATCGGAATTCGGGCAAGCGATTTTCCAAGCGTCCAAAGCCTCCAAGAAGCACGGCACATCAAAATCAGTCAGTGTGGAAGCCAGGATATTCCTGACTAATTTATCAGTGCCGTGGACCGAAGAAATGAACGCCGATAAGCTAATACTGGAAATTTTGCGAACGCCGAGACCACCCATACGAATGGGAAGAGAAGCTTGAATCCAAGCTCGGTCGTCCAAAGCCACATTTAAAACTGATGATAGTGATTGTCTGATAATGAGGTCAATTTTGTCCAAAAGATGATTGAACTTCCATAAATGGGAAGCACGAAGGAAATACATTAATTTAGGGCCAAAACAACAATAGCGAATTAAAGTAAAGGCCGAATGCGTGTTAATTTCGAGCAATCTACCTGAAACATCATGAAAATTTTGAATTTTTTCGTCAATGAAGTTAGGAAAAGAATTTTCAAAAATTGGTGACCCCAGGAGGCGAAGAGACATTTTGTCAATAATTTTGATGTCTGGGGCTATTGAGTTAAACTTTGGAATAGTTAATTGTCTGTCAGTGCTGTCTGTTAAAAAAGTTCACATTTCGAAAGGTTGAGGTCTAAGCCTATGGAATGAAGTTCATTCTTCAAAAAAATGAGGTAATTCAAAACGGTGTCAACATCGCCACCCAAGGTCCCATCATCGAGGTACCAAACGTTAAATTTAGAATTTAGCTGTCTATCTAGCTGAAAATCACTGGCCCCAGGGGGTCACCTTGTTGACAACCAACAGCAGATTCTAAAAGGTTGTCCCGATACAGTAATTTAGAAGGGTGTCTATAACATTGCCAAAGAAAACTATTTTGGGGTAATTCTTTTTTAGTTTCAGCCAACAAGGTGTCCCTGTTAACCGAATTGAAGGCATTCTTAATGTCAACCTTCAAGATGACCTCACCTTTGCCAGAATTTAGGGACTCATTTATACATAAACAGAAAGTATTTGAGGCTAAGGAATTTTTCGCAAAGAAAAATACCTAGCTGCTCGAAAAAGAAAAGGTTGGATGAAAAAATGTAGTGGGTACCTTTTTCAGTCAGTTTTACTACAAAGTATGCTTTGTGCATCTCGCCCTGCAGCATGGCTGCAACCAATGCCGGGCGCGAGAGGTCTCCGCCTATCGCCTCCCTGAGGACACGTCGGTGCTCTGCCCAGGCTGGGCAGTCTTGCACCGTATGCTCTACGGTGTCCTCCGGGCGATCTTCACAGTGGTGACACCCAGGCGTATCCTCCCTCCCTATCCGACACAGGTACCTCCCGAAACTTCCGTGTCCGGTGAGGACCTGCATCATGTTTGCATTTTTATTCATCTAATATCACAATACTCTACGCTACATAGCAAACAGTGTAGCAAACTAATTGGGGCACCCTTAGCGGAACCCTAAAAATTATGATGCCAAATCTAAAACAATAGGCCAACAAACAATTATTGTTTTACGTCAAAACAAAAAGTTTACCCACAGAGTAAATTCAAGGATAACTTTTAACAGTATATAAAGACGTGGTTGATGTACTCGTGATTATTCGGTCAAAGAATTTACGGTAAGTACTTACAATTAACTATTAATTAAACACAAATAAGTGCAAGTCTGCGGAAATATTCAACTACGGAAACCTTTGTTCATTATTTTTCGTAAAGTGTGTATTATTCGTAAATCAGTTACACGTGTTATTGATAATTTTATCTTTTGTAGACTTTTACTTGGCATGAGATACTTATGCAATTAATCAGAATCACGCAGATTCTCTTTTAATTTTTTCAGCATTTAATACCTTGTCCCGTACTTACTTGCTCCTTTAAAATTAATGACACATAAAGATATTCCACTAGTTAGCAGCAATGTTGTCATCTCTGACTGACTATACGCAATAGACGCTTTACTGAACAAACTTTACTGAACTCTAACGTTAGCCTTCAACAAATGGCCAATTTGACATATCAACTTTTAAAATTTGTCGAAAAAATGACGTCAATAGAATTTTTTGTCGAGTTCGACACCATCTCTAAAGCCGAGAATCGGCCCCCTGATTTGACACATGAAATACTTTTTTCGTACCACTTGCTCAAAAAAGTTACATTCTATGCCCCAAAAAGCGAACATAACAATAGTCATTTTTAATCTGTGAAAAACAGGGAAAGAATGTTGTACTGAATTTCATTCTCTCTCTAGGGAGAGAATGTGATTTAAATTTGGAATACTTAGATTACGGTAGACTCGATCGAAAGCTAACCAGAATAATAAAACATTAAAAAATAAAGATTTCGAGTCGACAACATATATCCGCAAAATTCGGATTGTCGAGTATTTTGTAAATTTCTAATGATTTTCTGACCAGACAGATCGCAGCCGCCATTATTGACATCGGTTATCATGTTAAGTTTTTTTTTCTTTCTTTATTTTCGGCCTATGACTTACCGTGACACCTACATTTAGTACCTTGATGTGTAGTATTTGGGACACACGTTTCACCCGAGCGAAGCCGGATTTTCATCTAGTTAAATAAAATTACGAAAACCGACGAGGCCGTATGAGCTTGATGCCTTTGCTTTTTTAATTTGCCGCGTTTTTGTATTCTTCAAATACATAAACGTTGAGTTTATTTTTATTTATTTTTATAAATAAGTTAATGTTAAATATTAATGTTTAAAATGCGTATCTCATATTATTACTGTGTTATTTTTTTCGCAAATGGTACGAAAAGTAGAGTATTTTCCTCGGTGATAAAGCTGTCTTCAGTCTTGGGTGAACTTAAATCCCTCGCTACACTCAGGACTCGTCTTAAATACCTCGCTTCGCTCGTGATTTAAGTTTTTAACACCCTCGCTACGCTCGGGAGTAAACCTCGAGTCCTTCGTTACGCTCGCGATTTAATTCGCCACCCGCGACAGAAGACCCTGCTTTATCCCCTTGGTTGATAATCTACTATTTCGTACCACTTGCTCAAAAAAGTGACATTCTATGCCACAAAAAGCGAACATAACAATAGTCATTTTTAATCTGTGAAAAACAGGGAAAGAATGTTGTACTGAATTTCATTCTCTCTCTAGGGAGAGAATGTGATTTAAATTTGGAATACTTAGATTACGGTAGACTCGATCGAAAGCTAACCAGAATAATAAAACATTAAAAATAAAAGATTTCGAGTCGACAACATATATCCGCAAAATTCGGATTGTCGAGTATTTTGTAAATTTCTAATGATTTTCTGACCAGACAGATCGCAGCCGCCATTATTGACATCGGTTATCATGTTGAGTTTTTTTTTTCTTTCTTTATTTTCGGCCTATGACTTACCGTGACACCTACATTTAGTACCTTGATGTGTAGTATTTGGGACACACGTTTCACCCGAGCGAAGCCGGATTTTCATCTAGTTAAATAAAATTACGATAACCGACGAGGCCGTATGAGCTTGATGCCTTTGCTTTTTTAATTTGCCGCGTTTTTGTATTCTTCAAATACATAAACGTTGAGTTTATTTTTACTTATTTTTATAAATAAGTTAATGTTAAATATTAATGTTTAAAATGCGTATCTCATATTATTACTGTGTTATTTTTTCGCAAATGGTACGAAAAGTAGAGTATTTTCCTCGGTGATAAAGCTGTCTTAGTCTTGGGTGAACTTAAATCCCTCGCTACACTCAGGACTCGTCTTAAATCCCTCGCTTCGCTCGTGATTTAATTTTTTAACACCCTCGCTACGCTCGGGAGTAAACCTAGAGTCCTTCGTTACGCTCGCGATTTAATTCGCCACCCGCGACAGAAGACCCTGCTTTATCCCCTTGGTTAATAATCTACTATTATCGGTCGATAGTAACTCCCTCTCTCAGAGAAGAGGCCTGTGTCCCAGCAGTGGAAACATTATAGGCTGATGATGATGAAGACCAACAGAGGCAATTACCACCCGCCATGTGATCGAACCTGCTAAGTTAGAAGATAAAAATTGTTTATCCTCTCAACAGTGTAACCATGAAACTGCTAATCATTCTGGTGCTGGTAGCGGTGGCAGTTGCACGTCCTGACGGAGATCATTATAATTCCAAATACGACAACTTTAATGTTGACGAGGTTACGGAAAACACACGGCTTTTGAAGTCCTACGCGCACTGCTTCCTGGAAGATGGCCCGTGCACCGCTGAAGGGAAAGAAATTAGAAGTGAGTTGATGTTTTTTTTTATTAGCCTGTTCTGTCCCATTGCTGGGCAAAGGCCTCGTTCAATTGGTCTCGATTGTGCGCCATTTTATTCCAATTCTCAAGAAAGTCATCCAGTTCACCCCGCCATCTACTTCGTGATCTGCCTCGACCCTGCCTCGTCGTTTCAGGGCACCAGTCCTAAGCTTTGCGGGACCAGCTCGTTCGGCAGACACACATATCCCGCGAAGTCCTACTGATGTTTTGTTACGGCATATTTAAACATAAACGGTATTCGCTACCGCTGCCGGTAGAGGAACATAACGCGAGGGTTTCGCTCAGATATATAAAAAGCCACTTCAGCAACAGCTAATATACTTACGATAAAATTGTTCAATATCGATTAATTATCTACTCTATTAATAAAATAGAATATTCCATTTAACAAATTTTATCGCCATGCATATTATGATGCTGCGAAAGTGGCCATTTTAGACCCTGTGGTAATTATAGTATCAAGTATCACGGTTGCTGCGAACCGAAACGTATTTGTTGCCTCTGGGCAGAAAATTTGATATTTTACTCACAAGGATAACAAAATTCGCATTGGGGTGCACGTAACCGTATACCCAATCGGTTTTTTGTACCGCACGCGGTGGCGTATTATACCGCTTGGGTTTGAATACGCCTTTAAAGTTTGTGGTATGAACTAGGTTTCTCCGAATTGCAATGAAAACTATATAAGTCCGTGTTTCCGAATGCATTTTACCTACCTGAATCTCTTCAAAGTAAGATGTAATAGATTTCTCCTGGGTAAACTTAGCCCCTTCGTACACTAGGCGACGCAAGTATCCGATACTTTACGATTTTGATATCCATTGACGCGTGCCTGTGTTCGAACCTTTATGGATTTGTATTCCGATAGTCGCTTGGATACCTAAGTCGTAAGGTATCGGAGACTTGAGTCGCCTAGTGTACGAAGGGCCTTACTTTACCATCGACTTTGTCCCACTTGATATTTCGGTAGTTTTGCCTGGTGCTTGGCCAGTCACGACTTCGGTATACTAAAAGTAGTCAGATTGTTTGTCGCTAGTCATATTGGTGGAAAAATCGACCCGTGTAAATGCTCCTTCAGGCGCACTTATTCTTGTAACAGAGAAGTTTTAAAATCAGCCCTGTATACGTACTTTGCAAAATTATTGCGTACCTATTTGATTGATTTAAGTCCCACCGGCAATTCGACAAAGAGTTAATTTCATAAAATACGAAATTAAAATTTACGCAGAAGTTGTTACTCAACGAATGCCCAGAGGAAATTACTATACAATTCCAAGGTTCCGTAATTTGGGAATGTTTTAACAGCGAAAGAAATAAGATAAAAAATACACTTACAGCAGTCAAGAAAACAGGATTTAAAAGTCCAATGGTGTTAAACGTTAAAAATAGTTAATTAGTCTTTAAATGTAGTTGTAAAGACAAATATAGACAACAATTATATCAAAGCAATGCGGCTACGTTAAAAAATCTTACTTTTATTCTTATACAGCCACTAAGCAATATTCCAAATGATTAAATTCTTGAACGTCGCTGAAATGCACGAAGTGAATTATTTGCAATATTGTTTTTGTTTTACATTGCACCCTCTGGGCTTGTAATGACAACAATGTTAAAACTCTCTACTAAATTATGAAACAAAAATGCGTAGGTACTTATGTTCATAATGAAATAACAAAAATTGGCAGGACCCGTCTATAAATATAACTTATAATAAGTATTAATACGCCCTAGTTGACAAAACGCCCCATCGTTCTAGCAGTGAAAATTACTACTCCTCCAAAATACATGCAAGTGGCTGCTGTTGGCTAACACACTGCGGAGCGTTTTGACAACTAAGTCATTTCGCACACGGCGTTGTATTGTAAGCGTATCGTACGCGTATCGTAATTTTAATGAGCAATGAACACCTTATACGATACGCTTCAACACCGCCTCGTGTGCGGATTTGTTTGGAAATGTTCCTGCTCGTATTGCTGTGGTACTACGCGCGTTTTACGATACGCTTACGATACGACGCTGTGTGCGAAGGGGCTAAGGCATTTTACCTAATTTTACTCATAACATATTTCTATTTTTCAGGCTGGATCCCCGAAGCCACTCAAACATCTTGTGCTAAATGCACAGATAAACAGAAGGTTATCGTAGCTAAAGCCATCAAGGCACTTGAGAAGAAGCTTCCTGAAGAATATAATGCACTGGTGAAGAAGCTCGACCCCTCGGGACAGCATACTGAGACCCTGAAAAAGTTTGTCGTGGAATACGCACCCTAATAAATTCCTGGGTGACACGAAACAACACTTTGTACAAATAAGGTGCTGATAAAAACTTCAAAATCAAATATTTTTATTTCACATAGGCACATAACGTCGACAAAAGGTGCTCGGTTCGGGTTGGTCGATTCCATGGAGAAGAACCGGCAAGAAACTCCATGGTTACTCTTTTAAAATATGGTATTGTTTTACAAACTGATTGTTACAATTTTGAATAGGTACTTGAGCATTTACTCGTAATGAGCATTCTTGTGAATGTATGTATATCAATCACAAGAATGCTAACGAGTGAAACGAATGATAGCGTTTTAGCGAGCATTTTAACCAGCGTTCTGGCGAGCTTTTTGCCCAGCCGACTGTTAAATCTGACATCTTCATGAAGATAAATTTTTGACGACAATTGACTGGAGAGTTCACTAGACAAATCGTGTAAATGTTCGTAGAGATGTTTGGCTCTGTTCGTTGTTCAGTTCGACAAAATGAATAGCGGCGAATTGTCGATGTTCTGTTACAAGTGAATGCTCAGGTCTACCAACACCATTAGAACAACAACATTTTCAGCGAAAAAAAAAAAAACATAATCACCGTGACAAAAAAATTAATGGTTAATTTTATCTCGAAATCCATTAATAATAATATAGATACTTTAGAATCTCTGGAACGAAAAAGATAAATTTTACTCATAGATAGCATAATTTTATATGCAACCATTCTTGTGTGTAGTTTTAACATCAATCTTTTCTTAGGCAGTTTCAGCATTTGAGCTAAAGTGTGTATTCGTGTCAACTTATCTTTGAAAAACAAATTGTTGAAGGAAAGAGATATTGTAGCAATTTATATAATAAATACAGTTTGTGTTGCTTAAGTTTTGTTTTTCTTTAATCTAGTGAATAGATGAAAGCATATATCATTCACGCCATACCACGAATATCATAAATGTATAGAAATATTTGCCATCACTACTATTTTTTTTTTTCACACACTCTATTTTTTTGTGAGCAGTCTAAATATCTAATATATATGGAAAATTTTAAATTATTATATTACACTATTTATCGGCTATTGTTATGATACTTTCGTATAAGAAGTGATTTATGACTCTTTCTGTAATTAATTGATGTATCACATTAACTTCTTGCTAATCCATAAAAGTAAATGACGTCAACTTTTACTTAATATAAATTGTTGTAATGGAATCATAAATTAATAATTATCTTCTCTCTACTTAAAGCAAACTAAATCTAAGTAAAAAAAGCTTTATAAAGATATTAAACAATTAAAACTGGTATAAACATCTGATTTTATGCCCGCGGCTTCGTCCTCGTAGAGTTTAGAATTTCAAGGGAACGGAGAAAAACGTCGTCGTATAGGCGATCAACGTCGATGACTTGCAATCATGGGATGCAGTCACCTCCTTCTCAAAAGTAATGCAAGCAAGAGGCAATTCTCCTCCTCCCGTTCCGTCCAAGCCGCCGCGGGAGAAGCGTCGGAGATTGTCAGGCGATTTTCGGCTTTCGTAGGCACAGGATTTTGTATGGCGAGCAATATCAAATCAGTATCTGTAACTTGCGGTGATGGTAATAGGGTGGTAATAGTAAGTTTCAACAGCGCTGGATTGTGGCCACTGTCTTTTCAAAGTTGTAAAGGAGGGCAGGAGTTGTAGTTCCTACCATATCTGGGTGAGCTTGCTCCTTCTTATGTCAAACCCTTTACTTTCAGGCTAGTTTGAAGCCGAGAGCAAACCCAATTTTTGAGGTATTCCTCTTAGGGCACCCGCTGACTATGGCACCTGGTCTACTGGTACCTTATCTATTCGACATAAGGTTCCTGTCAAAATTTTTGGCAGGTGCCAGGTTCCCTAAGTGGAATACCTCAATTTTTTTTCCAAAAAGTTTTATCAGTAATAAATGATTCTTGTTTCCGTGTATTACGAGATTGCAGAAAATATTAATTATAATTTTAGACTTGCTAATTGTGGGATTATTACGTAGTTATTGTTATGTTAAACAAACAGATTTTTATCTGTTCATGTTTTATATTCATTATACATTTATGTTATTATTTAAATATTATAATTCTATCTTACATAAGCATGGTCATGCGGTGAAGCAGACCACATTGGCTTGAGGGAAATCCATACATTATTGATTTTTTATAATGATTTTAATTATTAATTTAATTTTATATGAAAGTTGCTTCGTTTCGCCTCAGCAAGATAGGATGAGGAAAAGCAGTATCTTGTGAGAATCAACTAAAGTAAATTCATAATATCATAATATTTTATCTCTATTTGACATGCGGAACAAAAAATAAGAAAAGAAAATGAGTTAGCTATTCGTATTTTTGCAGCTTATCGAATTTATTTTTTGCATATTGTATTTCCTTTCTGCTGTCCATTTCGTAAGAGGAAAATTCCAAGGTTCCGTAATTTGGGAATGTTTTAACAGCGAAAGAAATAAGATAAAAAATACACTTACAGCAGTCAAGAAAACAGGATTTAAAAGTCCAATGGTGTTAAACGTTAAAAATAGTTAATTAGTCTTTAAATGTAGTTGTAAAGACAAATATAGACAACAATTATATCAAAGCAATGCGGCTACGTTAAAAAATCTTACTTTTATTCTTATACAGCCACTAAGCAATATTCCAAATGATTAAATTCTTGAACGTCGCTGAAATGCACGAAGTGAATTATTTGCAATATTGTTTTTGTTTTACATTGCACCCTCTGGGCTTGTAATGACAACAATGTTAAAACTCTCTACTAAATTATGAAACAAAAATGCGTAGGTACTTATGTTCATAATGAAATAACAAAAATTGGCAGGACCCGTCTATAAATATAACTTATAATAAGTATTAATACGCCCTAGTTGACAAAACGCCCCATCGTTCTAGCAGTGAAAATTACTACTCCTCCAAAATACATGCAAGTGGCTGCTGTTGGCTAACACACTGCGGAGCGTTTTGACAACTAAGTCATTTCGCACACGGCGTTGTATTGTAAGCGTATCGTACGCGTATCGTAATTTTAATGAGCAATGAACACCTTATACGATACGCTTCAACACCGCCTCGTGTGCGGATTTGTTTGGAAATGTTCCTGCTCGTATTGCTGTGGTACTACGCGCGTTTTACGATACGCTTACGATACGACGCTGTGTGCGAAGGGGCTAAGGCATTTTACCTAATTTTACTCATAACATATTTCTATTTTTCAGGCTGGATCCCCGAAGCCACTCAAACATCTTGTGCTAAATGCACAGATAAACAGAAGGTTATCGTAGCTAAAGCCATCAAGGCACTTGAGAAGAAGCTTCCTGAAGAATATAATGCACTGGTGAAGAAGCTCGACCCCTCGGGACAGCATACTGAGACCCTGAAAAAGTTTGTCGTGGAATACGCACCCTAATAAATTCCTGGGTGACACGAAACAACACTTTGTACAAATAAGGTGCTGATAAAAACTTCAAAATCAAATATTTTTATTTCACATAGGCACATAACGTCGACAAAAGGTGCTCGGTTCGGGTTGGTCGATTCCATGGAGAAGAACCGGCAAGAAACTCCATGGTTACTCTTTTAAAATATGGTATTGTTTTACAAACTGATTGTTACAATTTTGAATAGGTACTTGAGCATTTACTCGTAATGAGCATTCTTGTGAATGTATGTATATCAATCACAAGAATGCTAACGAGTGAAACGAATGATAGCGTTTTAGCGAGCATTTTAACCAGCGTTCTGGCGAGCTTTTTGCCCAGCCGACTGTTAAATCTGACATCTTCATGAAGATAAATTTTTGACGACAATTGACTGGAGAGTTCACTAGACAAATCGTGTAAATGTTCGTAGAGATGTTTGGCTCTGTTCGTTGTTCAGTTCGACAAAATGAATAGCGGCGAATTGTCGATGTTCTGTTACAAGTGAATGCTCAGGTCTACCAACACCATTAGAACAACAACATTTTCAGCGAAAAAAAAAAAAAAACATAATCACCGTGACAAAAAAATTAATGGTTAATTTTATCTCGAAATCCATTAATAATAATATAGATACTTTAGAATCTCTGGAACGAAAAAGATAAATTTTACTCATAGATAGCATAATTTTATATGCAACCATTCTTGTGTGTAGTTTTAACATCAATCTTTTCTTAGGCAGTTTCAGCATTTGAGCTAAAGTGTGTATTCGTGTCAACTTATCTTTGAAAAACAAATTGTTGAAGGAAAGAGATATTGTAGCAATTTATATAATAAATACAGTTTGTGTTGCTTAAGTTTTGTTTTTCTTTAATCTAGTGAATAGATGAAAGCATATATCATTCACGCCATACCACGAATATCATAAATGTATAGAAATATTTGCCATCACTACTATTTTTTTTTTTCACACACTCTATTTTTTTGTGAGCAGTCTAAATATCTAATATATATGGAAAATTTTAAATTATTATATTACACTATTTATCGGCTATTGTTATGATACTTTCGTATAAGAAGTGATTTATGACTCTTTCTGTAATTAATTGATGTATCACATTAACTTCTTGCTAATCCATAAAAGTAAATGACGTCAACTTTTACTTAATATAAATTGTTGTAATGGAATCATAAATTAATAATTATCTTCTCTCTACTTAAAGCAAACTAAATCTAAGTAAAAAAAGCTTTATAAAGATATTAAACAATTAAAACTGGTATAAACATCTGATTTTATGCCCGCGGCTTCGTCCTCGTAGAGTTTAGAATTTCAAGGGAACGGAGAAAAACGTTGTCGTATAGGCGATCAACGTCGATGACTTGCAATCATGGGATGCAGTCACCTCCTTCTCAAAAGTAATGCAAGCAAGAGGCAATTCTCCTCCTCCCGTTCCGTCCAAGCCGCCGCGGGAGAAGCGTCGGAGATTGTCAGGCGATTTTCGGCTTTCGTAGGCACAGGATTTTGTATGGCGAGCAATATCAAATCAGTATCTGTAACTTGCGGTGATGGTAATAGGGTGGTAATAGTAAGTTTCAACAGCGCTGGATTGTGGCCACTGTCTTTTCAAAGTTGTAAAGGAGGGCAGGAGTTGTAGTTCCTACCATATCTGGGTGAGCTTGCTCCTTCTTATGTCAAACCCTTTACTTTCAGGCTAGTTTGAAGCCGAGAGCAAACCCAATTTTTGAGGTATTCCTCTTAGGGCACCCGCTGACTATGGCACCTGGTCTACTGGTACCTTATCTATTCGACATAAGGTTCCTGTCAAAATTTTTGGCAGGTGCCAGGTTCCCTAAGTGGAATACCTCAATTTTTTTTCCAAAAAGTTTTATCAGTAATAAATGATTCTTGTTTCCGTGTATTACGAGATTGCAGAAAATATTAATTATAATTTTAGACTTGCTAATTGTGGGATTATTACGTAGTTATTGTTATGTTAAACAAACAGATTTTTATCTGTTCATGTTTTATATTCATTATACATTTATGTTATTATTTAAATATTATAATTCTATCTTACATAAGCATGGTCATGCGGTGAAGCAGACCACATTGGCTTGAGGGAAATCCATACATTATTGATTTTTTATAATGATTTTAATTATTAATTTAATTTTATATGAAAGTTGCTTCGTTTCGCCTCAGCAAGATAGGATGAGGAAAAGCAGTATCTTGTGAGAATCAACTAAAGTAAATTCATAATATCATAATATTTTATCTCTATTTGACATGCGGAACAAAAAATAAGAAAAGAAAATGAGTTAGCTATTCGTATTTTTGCAGCTTATCGAATTTATTTTTTGCATATTGTATTTCCTTTCTGCTGTCCATTTCGTAAGAGGAAAATTCCAAGGTTCCGTAATTTGGGAATGTTTTAACAGCGAAAGAAATAAGATAAAAAATACACTTACAGCAGTCAAGAAAACAGGATTTAAAAGTCCAATGGTGTTAAACGTTAAAAATAGTTAATTAGTCTTTAAATGTAGTTGTAAAGACAAATATAGACAACAATTATATCAAAGCAATGCGGCTACGTTAAAAAATCTTACTTTTATTCTTATACAGCCACTAAGCAATATTCCAAATGATTAAATTCTTGAACGTCGCTGAAATGCACGAAGTGAATTATTTGCAATATTGTTTTTGTTTTACATTGCACCCTCTGGGCTTGTAATGACAACAATGTTAAAACTCTCTACTAAATTATGAAACAAAAATGCGTAGGTACTTATGTTCATAATGAAATAACAAAAATTGGCAGGACCCGTCTATAAATATAACTTATAATAAGTATTAATACGCCCTAGTTGACAAAACGCCCCATCGTTCTAGCAGTGAAAATTACTACTCCTCCAAAATACATGCAAGTGGCTGCTGTTGGCTAACACACTGCGGAGCGTTTTGACAACTAAGTCATTTCGCACACGGCGTTGTATTGTAAGCGTATCGTACGCGTATCGTAATTTTAATGAGCAATGAACACCTTATACGATACGCTTCAACACCGCCTCGTGTGCGGATTTGTTTGGAAATGTTCCTGCTCGTATTGCTGTGGTACTACGCGCGTTTTACGATACGCTTACGATACGACGCTGTGTGCGAAGGGGCTAAGGCATTTTACCTAATTTTACTCATAACATATTTCTATTTTTCAGGCTGGATCCCCGAAGCCACTCAAACATCTTGTGCTAAATGCACAGATAAACAGAAGGTTATCGTAGCTAAAGCCATCAAGGCACTTGAGAAGAAGCTTCCTGAAGAATATAATGCACTGGTGAAGAAGCTCGACCCCTCGGGACAGCATACTGAGACCCTGAAAAAGTTTGTCGTGGAATACGCACCCTAATAAATTCCTGGGTGACACGAAACAACACTTTGTACAAATAAGGTGCTGATAAAAACTTCAAAATCAAATATTTTTATTTCACATAGGCACATAACGTCGACAAAAGGTGCTCGGTTCGGGTTGGTCGATTCCATGGAGAAGAACCGGCAAGAAACTCCATGGTTACTCTTTTAAAATATGGTATTGTTTTACAAACTGATTGTTACAATTTTGAATAGGTACTTGAGCATTTACTCGTAATGAGCATTCTTGTGAATGTATGTATATCAATCACAAGAATGCTAACGAGTGAAACGAATGATAGCGTTTTAGCGAGCATTTTAACCAGCGTTCTGGCGAGCTTTTTGCCCAGCCGACTGTTAAATCTGACATCTTCATGAAGATAAATTTTTGACGACAATTGACTGGAGAGTTCACTAGACAAATCGTGTAAATGTTCGTAGAGATGTTTGGCTCTGTTCGTTGTTCAGTTCGACAAAATGAATAGCGGCGAATTGTCGATGTTCTGTTACAAGTGAATGCTCAGGTCTACCAACACCATTAGAACAACAACATTTTCAGCGAAAAAAAAAAAAACATTATAATCACCGTGACAAAAAAATTAATGGTTAATTTTATCTCGAAATCCATTAATAATAATATAGATACTTTAGAATCTCTGGAACGAAAAAGATAAATTTTACTCATAGATAGCATAATTTTATATGCAACCATTCTTGTGTGTAGTTTTAACATCAATCTTTTCTTAGGCAGTTTCAGCATTTGAGCTAAAGTGTGTATTCGTGTCAACTTATCTTTGAAAAACAAATTGTTGAAGGAAAGAGATATTGTAGCAATTTATATAATAAATACAGTTTGTGTTGCTTAAGTTTTGTTTTTCTTTAATCTAGTGAATAGATGAAAGCATATATCATTCACGCCATACCACGAATATCATAAATGTATAGAAATATTTGCCATCACTACTATTTTTTTTTTTCACACACTCTATTTTTTTGTGAGCAGTCTAAATATCTAATATATATGGAAAATTTTAAATTATTATATTACACTATTTATCGGCTATTGTTATGATACTTTCGTATAAGAAGTGATTTATGACTCTTTCTGTAATTAATTGATGTATCACATTAACTTCTTGCTAATCCATAAAAGTAAATGACGTCAACTTTTACTTAATATAAATTGTTGTAATGGAATCATAAATTAATAATTATCTTCTCTCTACTTAAAGCAAACTAAATCTAAGTAAAAAAAGCTTTATAAAGATATTAAACAATTAAAACTGGTATAAACATCTGATTTTATGCCCGCGGCTTCGTCCTCGTAGAGTTTAGAATTTCAAGGGAACGGAGAAAAAACGTCGTCGTATAGGCGATCAACGTCGATGACTTGCAATCATGGGATGCAGTCACCTCCTTCTCAAAAGTAATGCAAGCAAGAGGCAATTCTCCTCCTCCCGTTCCGTCCAAGCCGCCGCGGGAGAAGCGTCGGAGATTGTCAGGCGATTTTCGGCTTTCGTAGGCACAGGATTTTGTATGGCGAGCAATATCAAATCAGTATCTGTAACTTGCGGTGATGGTAATAGGGTGGTAATAGTAAGTTTCAACAGCGCTGGATTGTGGCCACTGTCTTTTCAAAGTTGTAAAGGAGGGCAGGAGTTGTAGTTCCTACCATATCTGGGTGAGCTTGCTCCTTCTTATGTCAAACCCTTTACTTTCAGGCTAGTTTGAAGCCGAGAGCAAACCCAATTTTTGAGGTATTCCTCTTAGGGCACCCGCTGACTATGGCACCTGGTCTACTGGTACCTTATCTATTCGACATAAGGTTCCTGTCAAAATTTTTGGCAGGTGCCAGGTTCCCTAAGTGGAATACCTCAATTTTTTTTTCCAAAAAGTTTTATCAGTAATAAATGATTCTTGTTTCCGTGTATTACGAGATTGCAGAAAATATTAATTATAATTTTAGACTTGCTAATTGTGGGATTATTACGTAGTTATTGTTATGTTAAACAAACAGATTTTTATCTGTTCATGTTTTATATTCATTATACATTTATGTTATTATTTAAATATTATAATTCTATCTTACATAAGCATGGTCATGCGGTGAAGCAGACCACATTGGCTTGAGGGAAATCCATACATTATTGATTTTTTATAATGATTTTAATTATTAATTTAATTTTATATGAAAGTTGCTTCGTTTCGCCTCAGCAAGATAGGATGAGGAAAAGCAGTATCTTGTGAGAATCAACTAAAGTAAATTCATAATATCATAATATTTTATCTCTATTTGACATGCGGAACAAAAAATAAGAAAAGAAAATGAGTTAGCTATTCGTATTTTTGCAGCTTATCGAATTTATTTTTTGCATATTGTATTTCCTTTCTGCTGTCCATTTCGTAAGAGGAAAATTCGTGGAATATTGTTTTTTGCACTTAATTTCCTTTCTGGGCATAACTTCCTTGAATCAGTAGCGTTTTAAATGTTTGCTGATACAATGTACTTTTTATTTTACGTCGAAATCCAAACTTTTCGAAGTCGAAGTCTTTGTGTGTGGATGTATATTATCTATACTATCTATACTAATATTATAAAGCTGAAGAGTTTGTTTGTTTGTTTGATTGTTTGTTTGTTTGTTTGTTTGAACGCGCTAATCTCAGAAACTACTGGTTGGAATTGAAAAAATCTTTTTGTGTTAGATAGCCCATTTATCGAGGAAGGCTATAGGCTATATTACATCACGCTATCACCAATAGGAGCGGAGCAGTAATGATAAATGTTTCAAAATCGGGAATTTGTATTCCTTTTTTAGAGCTTACGTTGCGTGCGCTTCGTAAACGGTTAGAGTTACGCGAAAAATATGTATTACGGAATTATTCCTCATAAAAAGTTCTAAAATAAAGTCCGCGAGAGCATATATCTATCTCTTAAGGTTAAGTCACTATAACCTTTTTATGGAAATCAAATTTGTTTTATAGTATTGCATTATTTGCGAAGGTGTTTTCATTACCATGATATTAATCCTTATCCAAATTAATAGGTTAATCATCACAAGCATTTAATTTTGAACAAAATTGCCCTTGACATCATTTGATTTCAATGAATATCTTAGGAGATATCGCAGTTTCAAAATAATACCGCGACAAAATAATGACGGGCTGGGTATGTCACAATTGCGTCGATAAAATCCCTCATTGAGGAGCGGTTGGAAAGACGCTATGGGCTGTATCCTCACCTTCAACCTGACGCAGTCCTCCCGGGCATGGTTGTTTCGGGATGTACCTCAGAAGGGGAATGGTTAGCAGTCGGAATGCGTGACGGAAAAGACATCCTCTACTTCTCGCCCCAACCACCATTAAAGATGCCCACGGCGTCAGAAAACGCGGTGCATATACCTGCTGCTTGCGGACGGGGAGTAACGGGTAGCTCGCCGTCAGATCAAGGGCAAGGCCCGACTCACAGCGCGTCGTGTTCCACGCGCTCTTCAAGGGAACTGATGGGAACGGGTCCATAGGACCAAACGCCTAACATGACGCGGGTGAAACCGCGGGCAGAAGCTAGTATAATAATAAAACCGCAGGGCAGCTTGTGGCGTGCTGTTGGGCAGTTGCGACCCCACGGACCTGATCTCCCGGGTGATATCTCGTTCCTCATCTCTGGCTTGCCTTTATTGGCCGGTCACAGTGAACACTGACGAGGAGGAATAATAATATTCCACAACTATGACACAACGCCATCTAGTCCCAAGCTAAGCAGAGCTTGTGTTATGGGTACTAGACAACTGATAAACATACTTATATATTTCTTAATACGCACATATTATAGACTAGCTTCTGCCCGCGGTTTCACCCGCGTCATGTTAAGCGTTTGGTCCTATGGACCCGTTCCCATCAGTTCCCTTGAAGAGCGCGTGGAACACGACGCGCTGTGAGTCGGGCCTTGCCCTTGATCTGACGGCGAGCTACCCGTTACTCCCCGTCCGCAAGCAGCAGGTATATGCACCGCGGTTTCTGACGCCGTGGGCATCTTTAATGGTGGTTGGGGCGAGAGGTAGAGGATGTCTTTTCCGTCACGCATTCCGACTGCTAACCATTCCCCTTCTGAGGTACATCCCGAAACAACCATGCCCGGGAGGACTGCGTCAGGTTGAAGGTGAGGATACAGCCCATAGCGTCTTTCCAACCGCTCCTCAATGAGGGATTTTATCGACGCAATTGTGACATACCCAGCCCGTCATTATTTTGTCGCGGTATTATTTTGAAACTGCGATATCTCCTAAGATATTCATTGAAATCAAATGATGTCAAGGGCAATTTTGTTCAAAATTAAATGCTTGTGATGATTAACCTATTAATTTGGATAAGGATTAATATCATGGTAATGAAAACACCTTCGCAAATAATGCAATACTATAAAACAAATTTGATTTCCATAAAAAGGTTATAGTGACTTAACCTTAAGAGATAGATATATGCTCTCGCGGACTTTATTTTAGAACTTTTTATGAGGAATAATTCCGTAATACATATTTTTCGCGTAACTCTAACCGTTTACGAAGCGCACACAACGTAAGCTCTAAAAAAGGAATACAAATTCCCGATTTTGAAACATTTATCATTACTGCTCCGCTCCTATTGGTGATAGCGTGATGTAATATAGCCTATAGCCTTCCTCGATAAATGGGCTATCTAACACAAAAAGATTTTTTCAATTCCAACCAGTAGTTTCTGAGATTAGCGCGTTCAAACAAACAAACAAACTCTTCAGCTTTATAATATTAGTATAGATAAATTACACCCAGACACAGAACAAATTAATGATCATGCTCATCACACATACATTTGTCCTGGGTGGGAATCGAACCCACGACCCCCGCATAGCAGTCAGGGCCACTAGCCTCTGGACCAACAGGCCAGTCATATTTATAAGGGATGGCATAATCAACAATAAAAAAGAATGGAAGAGATCATTAGCATAATAAATATAACAAAGGTACAAATTAAACAAGAAAGAAAAAATATAGTTGTTTCACGGTGAGAAGATTTTCATTGAAATACGAATTAATGTTGTATCGTTTGCATTACGTTAAAATGAAAAAAGTAATTGAAGTAAACAATCTGAAAAATTAACAACGAAATCAAACGACAACTACTCCATTGATAGATTTATGATTTATGACTATCTGCTTAGTGGCCCACTTTAAAAAGGATATTTTTTAATAATTCGAGAAATACAATTTTATCACACACTTTTATCTAGAGTAACCTAATGTTACCATTAAAAAAAACACTCCTATTTACAAGGTAGTTGCCTGAACATTTTTTGATGTCTTTTCAAGAGATGAAACTAACTTGGCGCAGGACTACCATGTCCGCAGACCGTAAAAAATATTGATTTACCATTAGTCGTAGTTATTTACTCAGTTTATCTAAATATTAAGGCCAACTTCTTTGAAGAACTGCTTATTTTTCCTTTCAAAATTAGTCTAAGGGCCTATGCACCACGTCTTTTAAACGCGCCGTCGGCGTCGTCGACGCACGTTTCCAAAACGCGCGTAATATGCAAATATGATTTAGCTAATTTTGAAATGATTATTGAGCAATATTTTTAGTATGTAAATATGTATTATATTAGATTTTTGACTAGGGACGAGATTTTATTTTTATTTCTTTAGGACAGCAAACAATTGCATAATAAATCTTAAATCTACTACAGAATACGATACAATTATGTAATTATGCAACCAGCACCGCTATCCACAAAATAGTATAGTACTTTAATTAGGTGGGGGTACACGCGGACTTTAGCAGACATGAAAAAAGAAAATAAACAATTGTTTAGTCGTGTACACAACTTTGGAAAGTGGAAGAATGATTAGTTATTTTAAGGATACCTATCTTAAATTGTGCACGTGATAAAACAAATAAGTCAACATCAGCGAAATTATCATTGTAACATTTCATAATGCGCCTTAAGGGAGCTCGTTCGCCTGCATTAGTCCTGCAAGTCTTGGGAGCAAATAAAGTGCGAGCATAAGTATCACGAATACGTTGGGAACGACTAGGTATGCGAATATTATATAATTATATTCTCTTACAACTAAAATTTTTTGAAACAGATCGTTATTCAGAATATTAACGTTTGTTTATGTTTAACATGATTTTTTCTATAAATCGTGTGTGAGATTAGATTTTTTCCGTACAAGAATCAAACTCGAAACACGTAGCATGGTAGTTGACTGCTCAACACTATGCTAGCACGGTTGGCACATTGAACTACACAGTACCAACTTCTCATTACACTTTTACTGTGGATACTTTAGGCTCACCAGTAAATCTATTCATGGAACGAGTCCAATGTGGTGTTGGCTCTCTACTGTTTTAGTTTAAAAAAATACGAGCAGTTACGTAAAAAGTTCAATTTAATTGTACAGTAGCAGGGCAGTTTTTTTATAGCGAATAAGGTTCATTTCTGTAGTGCATTTTGAAAGCGCACATAATACGTACTGATCTAAGGGCGCTCCCTCACCGCGAGCATTTAACTTTAATGTAACATTACAGCATTATTTTCATCAGTGAGTGAAGACAATCGAGCATCACAATGCGCAGCTTGTACCAAATCTATACTAAATGTACGCGAATGCTCGTCAGTCAGGGAGGTAGAGTATTGTAATGTTATGCTAAAAGACGATGTTATGCGAATCTATAAGGGCGCTCCCTCATCGCGCGCATTTACCTGTAATGTTTAAAATGAGCATCAAATTGCGCATCTTTATGTAACATTACACCTTGATTACACGCGAATGCTCCCGGTGAGGGAGCGCCTTAAAAATCCCTCTGGATCAACACCACACCAGAAATTGTGTACCCAATAGATAAGTGCAGATTCGTTCATTTTCATAACCATTCTCTCTTCTAACCCAGAGGTTTACAAGACTGAACCTCCGGCGAGTTTCTAGCTCTCATCTTCTCATATACGATCTGGATCACAGTATCGAGTCGAGTGGGCACAATCAATTTGACAGTGTCCATAATTTAATACTTCGTTTTAATTGTTTTTTTTATATCACATTCATAGATAAGAGTAATGCGGGAGCCACACTATTGTCTTACTATTCATATATAATCCATAATCGCGCCATTTTCCTAGAATGTAGAATAAAAAGTACAGCAGGTGGCCTAGACTGTGGGAAAGAGATGGCGCTACACGACTTGTATAGCTCTGTCTCTTTCCCTCAGCCTATACTGAATTGCGTTAAGAGCTCGTGGTTTACGCTCCAGCTTTGAGAAAAGAGTGGCTTCGTTATAAGTGAGCCTAAGAATCATCAGGTTCTATTTTGGTCAGTAGCTCACTAAAACTAGCCCTTAAAGCTTAAAATACAGGGTGACTATTGGCAACAAATATACCTCAACGCGTTGGGTCAGTTCGGCGGTGGAATGACGGTACCACAGATAAGCATTGTCGGCATGCCACGTTGCTGCGTTGACATTCGAGAATAACCTACCTTTATCTCATTATGCAGTCGTACATTTATGTAGGTACGTGTGTTGTAATCACGTTATATGTATACAGCTTGTTTAAAAAAAATGTGTTTTCAGGGGGCGTATTACAAAGCTCTCATTTCCTGTCAATTTACGCCTTAAAGTGAGCTGCTATGTTTATTCGTATTACAGGATACACATTGACGGCCAGTAAACAGTCATGTGACATCTTGCCAACTTCTGCCTGTGCTTGTGCCAGGAAATATCGTATTACAGGTTACATAATGACATTTCAAGGCCGGATTTACTGTCAAAATTGACATCTCCTAAATCATTCAGTTTACGCCACTATTTAGTAACTTTTACTGAATTGTTTCTTTTAATTTGTCTTTAAACAGTTAAAACTACCTAAATTAAACTTTGGTATTAATAATTGAGGCACTACCGAATATCTGGAGAGTGAATACACGATACAATGTCAGCTGACGAGCTTTATAAAAACGACAAAAATTTTACCTTTTACGACACATGTACACTCATTTACTGAACGATAAGCAATAGGTAAATAGATTCATGTACAATACGTAAACATTTACTCATATAATAATAGGTATATTGTTCTAAATAAAAAACATGTTTCTCCTGAAAAAAATGTTTTATTCTGTCGTAGTTACATCCAATAATAAACCAAACAAAATGTATGATAGGACGCAAACCCTTTGCTAAAATTAATAGCCTCGCGCAGCATCATTCCAGAAATGGTAAAGTCCAATGGAGCCAAAACTTGTGTTCAATATTTATTTGGGTACATTGGGCAGTCTTTGATGTATCAACAGACATTTTTAAGTTCACTTCCTCGATTGCTTCTGGTACCACAATTTCGCAGCCAATTTCAAGAGAACTAGTTTAAGTAAGTACACTGTCTTTCGGTTTGAAATTGAATAAACGTCCTAGGTTTTATCATTCCTTTACTTGTTGATACATTCTCTCTCTGGTCTAGTTTCATGTCTTAGGTGCCTTTTTGATTTTGGATCCTCTTTCTTAAAAAATAAAATTGGAACATTGTTGAAACAGCTCCATTTTTCAATTTTTTCCGCTTACTTATAGTCCATTTTGTTTTCTTACTTTTTCTGCGGTAGGAAAACGGTGTACTCCTTTATTAATGCAGTAAAAAGCACTACATATTGGCATTATAAATAAATAAAATACGATATTCTTGTTTGTTTTGGTAATCAAAACCGCCACAGATAAAAAAAAAATAGCGAATACGATCGTTCAGAAACAATCCCCTTTGCGAGAGTTGAATATTTTGTATTAAGTTTTTGCATAAAATGACAGTAAATGTTGTTCAGTTTGATTGTAAATATTTAGATTGTTATTAAAATACAGTTTAACTTAAATATATCCTAAATTTACAGTGAAAAATAATTTTTTCACACACAATTTATAAAACCGGTAATCATCGGTAACTTGTCGATTCGATTTTTGAACGAATTCGCTAGCCCTTCGTAATCATCCAGAGACAAGTATTCCTTGATGATTCCTTGCAGAAATACGAGCTCCATAATACGAAATAGAACAAGCCGGCTTGAGGCCGTAAATTCACATGCCGGAAAACTGCAAGGAATGACAAAATGGCTGTAATACCCCCCCAGGAGTTTTTTGAAGAAACGTTGCCCACACTGACAATTGTTAATGTACCGTGGGTGTATTTACAAACATAAATTCACATACACAAACACCCAGATCCGGATCTTTCTAAAGGTGACATCACACACAACAGTGACGTCATGTCACCACCGTCACGTCACCGAATGAAACTTGTATGGAAATATGCGCGACCGGTGACGTGACTGATAGATCACGTGCCAGTGACTGGCCGCCGGTGACTGACGCGTGGGAACACATATCATATAGGAGTGTAGAAACATTTTCTGTCGTACCACAAAAGCTTTTAAACGTCTGTTGAACACTTGTCTACAAAAATGTCAGATTATGACGTTGAAATAAGGTCCGTTTTGCTGTCACACTTTTTTTAGACAAGTTTTCACAGATGTTTAAGTTTTTGTAGTAAGGCTGTAAGTTTTTAAAAACTGGGTCGGTGACGTGACGTAACGGTGACTGATGAGTGTGAATGCTCCTTAGTAAACGCCGAAATTAATGGTAAAGGACGGAAAACCAATAAAATTAAAACTCGCAAAACAATTCATCTAATTTGTTTCAAACTCCTGGAGAGCAGAATATGTCTTCTCAATGAGTATAATTAATTACGTTGTAACTTTTACTAAAGGTACTAATTGAATTCGGATGAAACTGAATTCTAATTTAGTCTAACCCGTATTCGATCAGTGGGCTAATCTACGGGTTGATCAGTACCCTTTTTTTTTTTTTTTACGTGGTAAAATCATCAAATGAGACCTCCCACCCCGGGCAGGGCGAGAGGTACTGTCAGACTTGTACTGACTAAAATCCACGGTGTCCTTCAATAGCCCTTTGTGTTCCGGGGTCACGGTGATGGTATAAGACCCGCGACCCCGGCAGGCTTCAGCCCTCTGAGAGGGGGCCTCGTCATTATGCTGACGCTCTTTGAGGCGCGCGTGGAACACGACGCGCCTTCGACACGGGCATGGTCCATGGTCGGGAGGCGAGTTGCCCTTTACTCGCCGCCCGCATGCCCGCGCCTACGGTGGCCGGAGATCGTCTTGCGACGTCCGACGCCGTGGGCGTCCACCACCGCGGGTGGGGCGGAGAGAGGACCTTGTCCTCTCTCTCACGCAGCCCGCCTCCTCCTTCGCGAGCATGACTGCTTCGCAGAAGCAGGCGACCGCTTCCCACTCCGTCTCGCCCCGCAGCATGGCCGCGACCAGTGCTGGGCGCGAGAGGTCTCCGCCTATCGCCGCCGTGAGGACACGTCGGTGCTCCGCCCAAGCGAGGCAATCCTGCACCGTATGCTCGACTGTGTCCTCCGGGCGATCTACGCAGGACCAGTACCCTTAGCACGAGTTTTCAGTATTTGAGACGTAAACTGGAACTTTGGCAATTTCAAATTGACAATTTTCAAGGAAAGTATTAGTTCCTTTTTTGCACACCAGAGGTGCTGTTCCATTTTTTATACAAGAAACGCTGTAAATACTGGAAAGCCTCTGTAAGGTACAATAGTGAAAACTCGTGCTGACGGTAAAGTTTGCGCTTAAACGCCAAAGAAGAACATCTAGATAATGTAGTACAAAGTAGAATAGAAAAAAAAATGTTTATTTGGTAAATGACACATCTACAAAAACGTAAGTCGCGATAAGACTTCCGACCACCGTAGGCACGAGCATGCGTACGGCGAGTATTGGGTAACTTGCCGCCTAATCGTGGACCATGCCATACCCAGCGCTCGGGCACGCCGCAATAGCGGCGGTAAGACCCCTCTTTGAGGAGTGGCTGGATAGGTGTCACGGTGTCCTAACCTTCCGCGTGACGCAGGTCCTCACCGGACACGGGGAAGGAGGAAACGCCTGTGTGTCACCACTGCGTAGATCGCCCGGAGGAAACAGTCGAGCATACGGTGCGGGATTGCCCCGCTTGGGCGGAGCACCGACGTGTCCTTACGGCGGCGATAGGCGCCTATAGACCTCTCGCGCCCAGCACTGGTCGCGGCCATGCTGCGGGGCGAGACGGAGTGGGAAGCGGTCGCCTCCTTCTGCGAAGCAGTCATGCTCGCGAAGGAGGAGGCGCGCCGTGCGATAGAGAGGACAATGTCCCACCGCCACCCCACCCGCGATGGTAGACGCCCACGGCGTCGGACGTCGCATGACGATCCGTAGGCGCGGGCATGCGGGCGGCGAGTAAAGGGCAACTCGCCGCCCGACCATGGACCATGCCCGTGTCGAAGGCGCGTCGTGTTCCACGCGCGCCTCAAAGAGCTGTCAGCAAAATGACGAGGTCGCGGGTCTTATACCATCACCGTGACCCCGGATCATGCCATACCCAGCGCTGCTGGCTTTCTTCGGGAAACTGGCCGACGGACTGACTGTCAGCAATCTCACCATAGAGGGTCAAAGTCTCATCAGGTAACCGTGATCCCGGAACGTAAAGGGCTATTGAAGGACACCGTGGATTTTAGCAAGTACGAGTCTGACAGTCCCTTCCGCTCTGACCGTCGGAGGAATCATTTGATGAGTTTACCACGATAAAAAAATGCTCTTGTTGTTACTGAATAATAAAATAATAATTATTATGTATCCAATATTTATTCCTTTTGTTTGTACTTTTCTGGAAAAGCACACGTAACATTGTGGCAGGCTGCCGCTTTTAAATATTATGATATATATAGTTCTCGCTACTGGCTGTTTTCAATTTCGAATAATATAAAACGATGTTAATAAACATTTCTCAGTAAAATCACATAAAGTCCTGATACTGGGATTTATGGATATAAGCTGAAACACAGTTATTATAGGTAAACTTTCGGATAAGCGCATTTATTATTTAATAGTAGGTAGGTATACAGATTTAAAATAAAGCAGAAGAGGTAAGAATAAACGAGAAGTATAATATAGGTACCATCAACATTCATACAAAAGTGTTTCCAGAAATAAACTACGCTTTTGAACATGAAACCTTAAAAACAGCTTGATTAAAAAAAAACACTGAAACCGTGGGCTTACTACAAACCTGCGAAATAAAAAAAGAGCTGCCAAATAAAAAAAAAGCTATTTTGACATTTCTTTTGAATAATTTAAAAAGTGAATTAAACAAATAACCACGTTTAATTCACTTTTTATACAGTCGGCGAGATTTAAAATTAAAAGAACATTAAGTTAAATATTAAGAAATATATTGTTGACTTTTGTTTCAACTATTTTGTCGTCTTGTATTTCACGGTTGGCGGTTGTATTGCACGGTTGGCGCAGTGGCTGAGCGATCAACTGCTGTGCAGCGTATCGCGGGTTCAATCCCCGCACAGAACAAATATTTGTATGATCTGCAAGTAGGTAGTTGTTCTGGATCTGGGTGTTTGTGTATGTGTGTGTCTATGTTTGTAAACGCCCCTACGATACAAGAAGAAATTCTTTGTGTAGAGCAATGTTTTACAAAAAAAAAAAACTCTAAAATAATGTAGATTTTGGCAAAATCTATAACATTTATGTTATTGATTCACATGAAATATATTGTCTGTATAGCTGCACGATCAAATAAAAACAAAATAAGCGGGAAACCGACAATCCGATCAACACTCATTTTTTTTCAGCACGCGTTGCACGGCGCCGTACAAATGGGTTTTGTCGACGGGAGAATAGACAAAATGACAGAACGTAAAAGATTTTTATCGATTAAAGCATTTTTTTTTTAATAGCCTTAACTGTCTCACTCTTGAGCAAAGGCCTTTCCCCATTCCTTCCACTTCTGACCATCCATCCATCGACCATCCATCGTCCATTAGCTTTCTTTTTAAGTGCATAGGCAAATCGCCCTTGAATAGCTCTTTCATGGACCTGTAGCTCTTCCAGGCGGTTTCCGTGCGTCTTGCCACTTCTTTGTCTTGTCTCGCCTGGAAAGAGACTACTTGGCCCAAGTAGATGTATTCTTGGACATAGTGTATTTTCTCCCCGTCTTTATGCACATTGATAGGTCTGGTATTGGTCATGAGCTTAGTCTTCGACATGTTCATCTTTAGTCCAACCTCAAGGCTTGCATCGCTCAGTTCTTGGAGCATGCTTTCCAGTTCCGCAGCTGATGAGGCGAAGAGCACAATGTCGTCAGCGAAGCGTAGATTTGTTAACCTTGCCTCGCCTAGACAGATACCCTTTCCTCCCCAAACGGTCGCCAATTTTCTGAAGACTTGTTCTAGGGTGCTGGTGAATGTAGGAGACAGCGGGTCGCCCTGTTTGACTCCCTTTAGAATTTTGAATTTTGAACCCGTGCGATCCAATTTTATTGCAGCTGTGTTGTTTGCATATAGGTTTTTTAAGAGGTGTATATAAGTAGGTTCCACATTTTGTTTACTGAGAGCTTCAAAGATGGCAGAGTGGGTTATACTGTCGAATGCTTTCGAATAGTCCACAAAAGCAAGGTAGAGTGGGAAATTAAACTCTAGAGATTTTTCTATAATCTGGTTAAGGGTGTGTAAGTGATCGGTAGTTGAAAGTCCGGGACGGAAGCCTGCTTGTTCAGGAGGCTGTTGTCTGTCGAGTTCTCCAGTGATACGGTTTTCTATAACTTTGATAAAGGTTTTGTATACATGAGAGATCAGGCTAATGGGTCTATAGTTGTTTATGTCTGACTTGTCTCCTTTCTTATGCAACAGTATGATATTTGAATGGCAAATGTTTGTGGGGAAAACACCCGAACGAAGAATGTCATTAAACAGGTTTGTGATGTGGGGAAGAAGTACTGGTTCTCCTAATTTCATGATTAAAGCATAGCAATGTTTAAAATATAGAAAAGATATGATTCTATTCTTTAGAGATGGAATCGCCATGCTACGCGTGCAGCTAATAATAATACGCTTTGCGGGACGCTAACGTCGCGCCAAACGCAATTCGTTGTCTGAGGTACGCTAACGCTTTTCAGGTACGGAACCCAAAAAGAAACTATTAAACTAAAACTAAAATCCGATTATAACTAAATAAAAAACAAATATTTCCAAATTTTCAATTCTTCTTTCTGATTGCTCCGCACATTCACGCAAGCTCCACGCCATTTAAAATTCAAGTGATACGGAATTGGTTTTATTTTGTAAGCACTTATGAACTGCGAGTTCCAACGGAATGCGGTGAATTTAATTTTCAAAATATCCAACATACTCATAACAAATATAGCTGGAATATAAGTTGAGTTAAGCCTCGAATTAGAACTGTAGTCACGCTTATTCAGTTAGGTACTATACAGTGACTATTTTCATACATTGTTCGACTTTCAACTCTAATTGAAGTGTTGAGTGTTGAAAATTCGGGTTATTCCCAAAATGCTCCATTCCATTGTTCTAAAAGATAAAAAATCTCATACATTGATTCCCAAGTTGCTCCACGGAATTTTTATAATTTAAGAATACGTTTTATTTTGTTCCCATTCTGCTCCATAGGTATTTGGAATCATTCTCAAAGTAATCCACTGGTTGTTCGTAATAAAGTTTAAAATTGCTCCATACATCTATATACAAAATAATAAAATCGTAGAGCTGTCATTCCTGTACATTGATTTTTTTTTTTCTTTCGAGATAAGGGATTAACTCGGAGGACGCTGTCCTCTCCCTCACGCGGCGCGCCTCCTCCTTCGGGAGCATTACTACTTCGCAAAAGAAGGCCACCGCTTCCCGCTCCGTCTCGCCCCGCAGCATTGCTTCGACTAATGCCGGGCGCGAGAGGTCTCCGCCTATCACCGTGGTGAGGGCACGGCGGTTCTTAGCCCCAGCGGGGCAGTCCTGAATCGTATGCTCCACCGTATCTTCCTGACGCCTATCCAGCCTCCTCAAAGAGGGATTGGGCTGGAGTCGCCTGAGGGTGGCCAGTTCAGCCTTGAGGCCAAACTTAGGAAGTTATCCCTGAAGTTCCACCGGCTGTTGAGGACGAGTCCCAGTTACTTCATCTTCGACACGATGCCAATGCGAATCCCTCCCATCGATATGTGGGACTCTAACCGTGGCGCGTTGACGCGGCCATGGAAGCACATTTCCTCCGTTTTGTGCAGCGCCACTTCGAGTCTCAACTGCCGGATCGTATCAGCAACAGTCACAACCGGTTGCAATGCCAGGTCGGCCGCCGCCTGGTGCGACTCTCCCTCCGCCAGGACGAGGAGCGTAATGTCGGCGTAACCGATGTTCCACAGGAGCACGACATCTCTCGCCGTTTCCATTCTCCCCGGTCACCTGTCTGGAGTTCCAGGGCAGGGTGTTGAAGGCATTGGAGATGTCCAAAGACACCGCCAAGACGACCCTGCCCCGGGCTACCGCATCCCCCTTCGTGAGGGCTCTCACTCGCACATACATGGACATAGGGTATCTTTAATCCCTAAACACAGAAGCGAGCTGTTGCCGAGAAAAACAACAGTAATTTTCATTTTCCAGATGGCGCCGCTTACACGATCCGAATTATTTCTCAAATTCTAAATTGACGCAAGCGAAGCCGCGGACAAAAGCTAGTTTTGAATAAAAAGGTGTGGAGCACATTGGGAACACTTCAAAATTATCATGGAGCAGAATGAAACTTAAAAATATTATTAATTAAAGTATTACAATTTTCATGGATTACTTTGGGAACTTTTTTTGGAGCACATTGGGAATGACCCGAAAATTCAACAGTGTTTTTCAGGTTTTGTTTTTTTTTTAACAGTACCTTGTCAGCTTTTTCCCAACTTTATTGAGGTCGGCTTCTAGTGTAGGCCATGCAGCTGAATATCAGTATTTTACATAGAGCGACTGTCTATTTAACTTCCACAATCCAAAAATAGTGTGTCTTTCGGTCGCTACACTGCTCTTTGGTTGTTTGATCCCACTCCGTGGAAACCCGCGGGATTAATTAACTTATTCATGCGTTTTGTTATTCTCTCACAATGCAGATAGTACATATCAAAAACCCGCAAGTTCATAATACCTATGATTGAAATACCGAAATTCAAAATAGTTGCTGTTTGAAATGCTTATATATACCCGTAGATATTTTATATTTTCTACAGGGTTCGAGGAAAATACCTATAGGCTATTTCCGTAAATAGTCTATTTCTATATTAATATTTTGACTCGTACCCGTGTACGTATCAAAATCTCGAGTATCCATAGACTAGAATATCCCTATATCGTGGTGGCGATTGAAAACATTTTCTCAATTTCAACTGAATAAAAACGAATTTGGAATAGCGATCCAGCATAAAAGCCTTTCTTTTTTATTTTCGTCTATTGTTTCTAAAATAGAATTGATTTTAATGAAAAACTTTTTACAGAATACGATAATTGAAAACTCTCTTTCTTTTCTATTTTTAATTAAAGAAAAGTAAGTTCGAGACAGGTAGGTACATTATTTATTTCGATAAAAATGCGTGTTTAAAGTTTGAATAATTAAAATGTTTTGAAAAAAGAATGAACAAAGTTAAACATCAACAACTCGTTCTGTTTTGATCAAAGTAAGATGCATTAAAACATAAAAACGAGACAAAAGTTATATTCCTTTGCAAATTATTTGAAATCGGATTTCCGCTAAATAACCCAATTTGACACAAATAAAAAAAAATACAGGTCGAATTGAGAATCTCCTCCTTTTTTTTGTCGGTTAAAGAAAAACCTTGGACGTAATTTTACTTTTGTTTAATAGGTACTTTGTAATCGTCTTCAAAATGTCTTCCATTTTCAGAATTAATTGTAGAAAATTAGTTTGGAGTTTTTTTTTTACCGGGACATGTATGGGGCAAATGTGGGGCAACCCATACTAGGAATTTCTCCTATATCATGGGTGCGTTACAAACATATAAACTGACATAATACAAACGTCCAACCCCGAAGCAACTATGTACTTGTATATCACACAAACATTTGCTCCGTGCGGGAATAGAACCCACGACACGCAGCGCAGCGGTCCAATTGCTCAGCCACTGCGCTAACCTTGCCTTCAAAATAATATTCAGCAAATATTTAAGTTTTTCTAAACATTACGTGTGGAGTTAAATTAAGTACGGTAATCCTCTGCGTTATCTCTTGATCACAAATTGGTTCTACTATTTGAGTTAGGCATTCATTAAGCTTAGTGACGTTATTAATGCTTGTAATTGGCAATTATTTGAACCGACGAGGCGACGAGTTGTGAAACCGACCTTACGTTGACTTGTATGAGTATGAAACGTAAGAAAAACGCGCAACCGCGCGAACGTTTGGCGATCACCACCTATATGCGCGGAACACCGCCATAAAATTCGCTTCACCCCAGCTTCTCCGAAATGCACAGGCGAGTGGTGTTGTATAGCCTTAAGAGTTTCTTTTTTTTTCTTTTTTAGCGTGGTATAATCATCAAATGAGACCTCCAACCCCGGGCAGGGCGGGAGGTACTGTCAGACTTGTACTGACTAAAATCCACGGTGTCCTTCAGTAGCCCTTTATGTTCCAGGGTCACGGTAATAGAAATAAGTCCCGCGACCCCGGCAGGCTTTGGCCCTCTGAGAGGGGGCCCTGTCATTTTGCTGACAGCTCTTTGAGGCGCGCGTGGAACTCGACGCGCCGTCGACCCGGGCATGGTCCATGGTCGGACAGCGAGTTGCCCTTTACTCGCTGTCCGCATGCCCGCGCCTACGGTGGCCGGAGATCGTCTTGCGAGCCTTAAGAGTATACTTATATTTTACCCAAACACATGTATCATGAAATAAAGTTGTTTTTTTTCATAGTTGCTCGCTACACACGTGACCGAGAAATATTTTTTGCTTTAAATAGCCTCAACTATCAGCCTGTGTCGTATGATCCTCGATTTTTTGCCCACCCTATATACAACGATTATGACTATTCATCATCGTCTTTCTGGTACTTAACCTTATTAAATTGGCGTCAGCACAATGCGTCTTCATTTCGTGGTTGTGATCGTCTCATCAGTGGTGGTGACGTCACAATGTGCCGCCTTTTCTTCTCGCAACGCTGGGTTCCTGGTAAATTCGTGTAGAGGACCATTAAATGCAGTCATGGTCTGTCTGTCCATCGCATGGGTCATCTGATCAACTTTACTCTGCACCACGAAACCTTTTACGAAACGAATGTTTAGCTAAAAAAATATTAGATCTGATCTTGAAACAGTAGAGTTACCAAAAAATCAGTACATTTTTTCAACAACATACGTTTAAAATAAATAATACTAATTTATGCAGTAATTATAATAACCGCTTCACACGCCGCGAAGATAGTAGCGGACGGCGCGGGCTGGCGCAGGATAAGCGAGCTCTTGGCAAGGCGCGCGTCGCGGCGGCGGCGGCTTGATATAACGCGCCGTGTGAAACAAGCCTAAAAGTAAAATACTTTCGGTGAGTTACTAAGCGTACATTTTGCGGTGAATGCCCGAAAAGTGATGAATGTTCAATATAATAAGACTACTCTTGACTCAGGCCGCTTCCCCCAAGTTGAGCTCTCAATACTATATATTACTGCTTTTGACAGAACCGTAAGTGGGAACTCGACGACGCTGAAAATAAGTTATGAGGTCGAGTGGATGACATTAACATAAATGAAGGTAAGTAATAATAAATTATGGAACGTTAATCCGATGCAGATCGTGTTGTCGTGAACGTTGGCGTGTTTGTAATTTCATGACATCGAATTAGTGCAGTCTATCGGATTCCAACACAGAAACCTGGTTCAACGACGATATATTACTAGACTCCTAATAACAGGCGACCGATGTCTATCAACACATTAGGCAAAAAAGTCTTATATCCGTCTTATTTCGACCACTCCTGTGAGCCGTAAACATACCTTGAGACAGAACAGACCTTGAGTTCGCCAATCACAACGCAGTACCCCGTCCCCCTCGCTTACGTAGTACCTCAGCGAGTTGACAGAATAGTTTTTGTTCCTTAGATCGTGCATGCGGAGTCTAGTAATATATCGTCGTTGACTTGTTTGGACGTCATTCGACTGCAAAACCGAGAAAGAAAGAACAATTAAAATAGGTTTTAAAACAAAACAAATGAAAAACTGCTCAAATAGTCGTATCTTTTAAGGATCAGAAATATATTTAACTTTGAATAGCCTCAATTATCACCCTGGTTCGTTGAATCCACGATTTTTGCCCACCCTGCATTCAATGATTATGATGATTTATCATCGTTTTCCTGGTAACTTTATTGATTTGGCGTCAGCGCAACAATTCTTATTTTCTTTTATTTGTTATTATTTTCAAAGACATAAAACTCACAAACTGTTTTAAATACAACAAAAATAAAAATATCGTTCACCCCTAGCACGAGTTTTCACTATTTTACTTTATAGTATTTGCAGCGTTTCTTATATGGCAAAATGGAACAGCGCCTCTGGTGTGCGAGGAAGGAATTAAGCTTTTCCTAGAAAATTGTCAATTTGAAATTGTCAAAGTTCCAGTTTACTTTACGTCTCAAATACTGAAAACTCGTGCAAAGGGTTCTGTTTCTGACATTTTTCAATTCGAAAATGACATTTAAATTATGTTTTAATAAACAATATGCGTTTTACTATAAAATGCGTTTGAATTGGTTGTATTAGAGGCTTTTCTTTGCTGAAAGATTTCTGAGTAAATAAAATCAAATAAAGTTGAATCTACTTAAATATTATTTGCACGTTGTAAATTAAGAAATTTTCAAAAAAATACCAGTAAATTCAATTTTAAAATCGTTGGTATTGACGTCACGTTTGGGTACCTACTCTGTGCATTCGTGAGAGCCAGACAAGTGTTTATATAAGTACGTATTAGCCATTAAAGTGCAAATTCATATGCACAGACACATTAATTTCAATGAAATAAAATATCTACATGATGCGTCTAAATGATAAGCGTCTTTTTGTTCAAAAACTCGTGTTTAACGTCTAACATTAAATTTTATTTTACAAAGAACTTATGAGCGAAAACCCAGTAGCCACAATTTAGCTAAATTTGGGCACTTTTCCAAATGTAACCTCATGGTAACGCAACCTCGCAAAAGTTAAATGTTACTAGTGTTTAAATGCTGAATAGCATTACAAATCTCTATTTAATGGCAGGATGTTTTTCAGCACATTGGTAGTCTTTTCGCAAGGGGTGCTAAGACAGGAAACCTCCACGTGCGCCCGTGGACTGGAGTTCCCTCTCGGATATGTCCGGGGGGAAGACCAGTTTTTCGGGCCGGTGCACCCTGGGATGCGGGCAAAAACTATTCTTTAGGCACCGTGCCTAAGGGGTCTCTTTGCCCGTATGCGAATAGCCTGTCGTGTGGACGCTCCAACGCGTGTCCCTCTGATCAGCAGTGGGCACAGCGGCGGAGCGGGCTTGCGGACGGTGAGTAATGGGTAGCTCGCCGTCCGACCGAGGACCAAGCCCGGGTCGGTGGCGCGTCGTGTTTCGCGCCAAATGCCTGCTGGGGTCGCGGGTTTTTTTCTTAACCCAGGATACCGCGGCCCTGGAACGTAAAGGGCATCCGAAGGAACACGGGTGGATTTTAGTCAGTAAGAGTCTGACAGTCCCTTCCGCCCCACCCAGGGCGGGAGGACTCATTTGATGATTTTACCACCTAAAAAAAAAAAAGCCTTTTCGCAAGTTTTTTTTTTCTCTTTGTCATTAAGTTCTTACAAGAAAACTCAACTTACTAAAATAGTAAATTCGAAAGTTTGTAAGGATCCATAAATACATCCAGGATTTATGGATAAATGGAAATGATATACCAAGAGTGCAGTGTCTAAACACGATATCACACGTTCCATATTTTGTGAAAGGCTCATAAATAAGAACATCATGTTATTACTGTTTACTTTGTAGCCCGCTTCATACTGTTTATTTGTTTTTTATAGTTTATATGAATTTCCCTTTTCGTTTCAGTATGTTGTAAATGAAATTTCAGCTTATTTACTGCTCGTGTGCCCTTAAGCTAAAAGCTCAGTACTAAAGTGAAGTTTTCAAAGTTTTAAAAAGTAAAGGAATATGAATCGTTGATTAAAATTGAAAATTATAAAGTTAGATTTCCGGTGGAAAAATCATAACTTGAATCGCTATTTCCTCGTGAAAGTGCTGTTAAACATCCATTTAACATGCTAATAAGATTATTTTTCATCTCCTAACAGTTCGCCCCGAGCAATGGCACCGCAGGCTACTTATTGTAACCTGCGTATGGGCGATCCCAATGGATGTGGTAAGCCTCACAAGGGTCGTCTACCTCGCTAAAGTCCGGTCGCGAAGCAGGAGGAATTTCGTACTTTAACCTGTCACTACCCGTCTCTGTCACTCCCGCGTAAATATAATGACTCTTGCATGCACAGACGGCGGCCATTGCATCTATGCAAACGAGACAGGTAATAATAGGTCAATGTACGAAATTCCTCCTGCTTTCTGACTTTACCAGCTGTCTGAATCTGAGGCCTTATCATGAATTTATAGCTTTTGTGACTAAACTAAACTGCAACTTTGACATTAATCTCAAGGAAAAAATTAGTTCCTTCTTCGCACACCAGAGGCGCTGCTCTATTTTTACAATAAATGCAGTAAATACTTCCAGTACGCTGTAAAACATAATTAGGCCTCATACACGCGCTCCCGGGTCGACGTTGTGTCGTGTTTTCAAAGCGCCTCAATGAGCTGTCAACAATCAGAAGGGGGCTCCCACAGAGGGCCAAAACCCTGCCTGGGTCGGGGGACTGTCTTATGTGACCGTGAAACGTAAACGTCTATTGAAAGACACCGTGGATTTTAATCAGTACAAGTCTGACAGTCTCTATCGCTCCTCCTAGGGTAGAAGGACTGACTGATTGGATGAATTTAACTAAAAAGGCCTCATATTTGCTTCTGGACTAGGTCAAGCCTAATAGCAAACCCATTATAAATTCTAAAAAGTCCAGAAAATTACCTGGTAAAAATATTTCGCTGGAATACCTTTCTATTAAATTTCACAACATAGTCCTTTTGATGTTTTTGTTTACTCGTAAATTAAATGAGGTCACATTTAATTTCCTAGAAAATCGTATTTACTTGTATTTCAAACCTGTAGTGATGAAAATAGGCTTTTATTAATGTAATATTTAGACGATAAAATACTAGGTAATTAGGAACATAATTTGAGTACTGTGGAAATTACCTATTTTATGGCTCGTTAGTGTAGCAGCAAACATGAGTGAGAATCTAATTTAAACGGGTTTTGATTATTTTTGAATGCCGACCGCGCGCCATTTTTTTTTTATATTATCTCTATGCATAACGAAAATTATGCATTTATATTACTCGTGTCTCACACAACATTTACTTAAATGTGGTCTCGACTCTAGCAGATATCTGCTTCATCGACTGACTGTCTGCAGACTACTATTTCAGCGTGCTGATTCTAAGGGCAATATCGGTGTATTGAATCCTTTGGCCAATGACTTCGTTGTGAATTCTATCCACCAGAGAAACCCCGAACGTTGCTCTCTTCATTACAAAATTAATATTGTAAACGCCAACTTTCAAATAAAATTGCTAGTGTACAATTAATTAAGATTCATCATAGTAATGGTTCAGAAAATTGTCTTTGACTAACTTTAAATTAAATGTCTAGCAGAATATTTAAATAGTTTTGATGATTTTGATAGGCCAAACTTACGCTCATTTAGACTAAATTGTTCAGGTTATCTTTATTGTGACACACGCATCAAATGATACCATTAGTGGATTTGATCTATTTAATACCGTCAATCTTGAGATCACGCCTGTTATCCTCGATGGTCTAGGCAGAGTTCCTTAGCAGGGTCCATTGCGAAGCAATAATGTGAGCAAAAGAGAGGAACACCTTGGAGAGAGGCAATCTTCACACGCTATTCGGCCACCGCGGGTGAACTCTGGGCGTTGGGCATCGCGAGATGATTTCTGGCTGCCGTAGGTGCTGGCTTGCTGACGGCGAGCAATGGGTAACTCACCGGCAAAATGAACACCAGTCTTGAGACGACGATCCATTGAGTTCTACGTGCGCCTTAATGATCTGTGAGCATAACTGAGACGGCTAAAGGTACATATTGGGCTAAATGTCTGCAAAGTGTGAAGTTATCCCATAGGAGGTTAAATCGGCCGTGGAACGCAAAGGATAAGTGAAGTAATAAGCTGGGTGGATAGTAGTATGAATCTGACGGTTCTTTTTCCACCACCTAGCGCTGGAAGAGTCATTATAATGATATCCGAACCAAAATGGAAAGGGAGAAATAAATATAACAGTAAACCCTCAATCGTCTAAGAACTTCTTGTGTGCAACCTACATGAGGTTTTTACACATTTTCTAAGGGCTTCAAATTGTATGTCAGGACTTGGGGTGGTTTAGTTTAGTTTCATTTCCCCAGTAATGATAAAGTCTCTTGTAGTCGTGGCGAGCCTGTTGTCATTAACCGGTCACGAATTCATACTCGTGGTTGCTTCTAAAGTTACTGATGGAACAACCAAAAATACTTTGCCTGACTGAGAATCGATACCAGGGGTTCTTGTTCAGCGATACTCTACCAGTACCTTTTTTTTTTTTAGCGTGGTAAAATCATCAAATGAGACCTCCAACCCCGGGCAGGGCGGGAGGTACTAAAATCCACGGTGTCCTTCAGTAGCCCTTTATGTTCCGGGGTCACGGCAATAGAAATAAGTCCCGTGACCTCTACCAGTACCAGTTTAAGAATATACGCGAGTCTCTTTAAATTTCTAACCTAAGTATCTTTTATTTGTCTTTAAGTACATTTTATGTATTTTTAATCTACCTAACTTCAGACTTAGGAAAAATTTGGATGGATGTTTGTTACTCAATCACGACAGAATGGTTCTTAATTTTAGGCGCAAACAATCTGGAATACCACATAGAAATATCATTCATCATCATCATTCCATCACATAGGAAGCCATTGGGTCATTTTACTTATACATAAAAGTACAACAGATGTGTGGAGTGACAAGAATGGATAAAGTAAAGAATACGTTTATATGAGGAAGTTTGAAAGTAGCACCTGTCACAGAAAAAATGAAAGGAAGTCGTCTGTCTTGGTATGGACATGTGATGAGGAGGGATGAGACTCATGTGGCTAAGAGAGTGATGAGTATAAACGTTGATGGATGGAGAGGAAGGGGAAGGCCAAAGAAAAGATGGATGGATTGTGTAACGGATGATACGAATGAAAAAGGAGTAAATGATTCGGTGACGTTTGATAGGGGGGAATGGAAGAAAAAAAACGTGTTGCGCCGACCCCAAGTAAAATGGGATAAGGGCAGGAAGATGATGATGACAATACAGAGTCTAAATATTATATCTCTTTTCCATTATCTGACAGTATTCATTAATGAAGACAGATATTTAGACTGCTTATTCCCGGTATTTAATTAGATACGTACGCATTATAAAAACCCAGGGGAGAATGCCTTGATTATATGAAAAATAAATAAACTTGAAACATAAATTATTCATCTCGCTCATTTTATGGTGTACTGCGAGGATAGATTACTTTTCGGGTATAGTTTATGATAAAATATAATTGAATATAATATGATAATTGTCAGACTTCTAACGGTGCAAAATTACTTTCTCTTGGAAGTCGGTGGCTTTTACTTAATGAAATAATTACTTACTTTCCTTTTTCTTAACTATTTAATTGACTTTTTGGTCATTCTTTACATAACGCATATTCTTGTCATAATTTTATTCATGGAAGCCAGTTGACAATATATTAATCAACGGCAATAAATTTGCGCAGTGTTATTTAATTGATGGATGAGAAAATACTTGGATGGCTACTTCATAAAGGATGGATCCGTTTATACCTTGTAATAGGGATACTTGGATAATGAAGGCTGTAAGTAATCATCTTTTGTATATTCGTTAATTTGCCGAATTTCCCGTAGGTATTAATAACATTGGCATTAATTTGATACTCGTACCATTTTTATTATAAGTCAATAAATATAGCCATTAATCAAGGGCTACCTAAATCAATTACGAAACTCATGTCCTTATTGATTCGTTGAGTGGCAAAAGGTCAAAGGTTTTCCAATCAATTAGTTAACCAATTAGTAAACCAAGTTCTTTTTTTCTCTTACCCCTTACCTTTTTGGTCAATATTTTTATTTCATTAAAATGGCGCTCTTTACTAGGAATTTCTCCTGTATTGTAGATACGTTTATAAAAAATTAAACTACAATCACTCAGAGCTGGAACGACTACTCGAAGATCATACAAAAAATATATTTGTTCCACGTGAGAATCGGACCCAAAACACGCCGTGCTGCATGCTGTCAACAGCTCAGCCATTGTAAATAACGTGTCGTCAACTGATAATGGGATCGGGTCAGCATCATCCTCTATAATATATTTTATCTCAGCTCTTTTATTCCTTTTAGGTATTTGCAAGTTTGTGTTATATGGTTCGTGTAATATTACACACTGTGAGCTACGCGCCTGCTTTGCTTGGCTCTGACACGCTCCCGCGTGCCTAAACTTACGTGCATAGAACAATCCTTTAAGAAAACTATAATAGGTATTTAAGGGACACAAAATAATAGTAACTCACATTAAAACTTTATTTATAAAAGGATATGTACAAACTTTACTTCATGAGCATAACTAATGGCAAATGCTTGAATAGCGTACTTTAGGTATCATAATAATATTTATTAGGTAAGTTTCGTTTGCGTGTACAAGAGAAACGCATAGATATAATTATATATTAATTTTTTATACCAATTTGTAGTAGGTAATGGCATTTTTATGTTATATACAGTGACTAGAATACATCGTAATATATTTTATGATTCACATTTCATATTGACTGTTTTGTTTACATACTTATAGCTATAATAATATATGTATATGAGAGTAGTTTAATGTATAAAAGGTTCTTTACATTTGAACATCACAATTTTAAATGTAATAAATAGACATGTTACAGTATTTTCAAGTAACAGAAAACAGTAGGTATGTGGTATGTAGTAGTAGGAGGTAACAATTTTTAATACTTATTGATACACGTATATCTTCCCGAACAGTTACAACAATATAAAACGTATAGTATATAGCGTATAAATAAAATGTAGTTCAATTTTATGCTAGTAAAAACATCTATTATAAGGTCATTCAACATTTGGTTAAACATTAGTCTAAACCTAAATATGAAGCACGGCCTCTTTTAAGATTTACGCCATCTCTTGTTATGCGACGGAACTAAAAGCAGGCAAGGTCTGTTTTACTATACAATGTTACTGCCAAGACAAAGCGTGCGACAAGAAAGTGGCGCCCAACTTGGGACAAGTGGCGCCCAGTGTGGGACATGTAGTCCCACCGTGGGCGCCACTATGAAAACAGTTGTAACACTGTTTTGTTTACTCTGTTTTTGTAGTACAGTTACCTTTTTTGTCCTTATTACACGGTTATTTATGCACGAGTAAAATAAGCAGTGAAAACATTGATATAACGAGTTTAGATATATATTGACCATTTGCTTTGTACTTTGTACGTAGTTAGGCTCAGTCGACAAATGTCTAACTCGATTTTTGCTGAAATGAGGTCGAATAAACTGACCCAAAAAGCAGCTTGTGTGCATGATTTAGATGATTTTGTAAATTAATTAATAACCTCTTCTGAACACAAAATTCTCCTGTATCGTGGGTGCGTTTACAAACATTTATAAACTTACATACAGAAACGCCCAGACCAGAAGCAACTACTAATTGTGGATCACACAAATATGTACTCCGTGTGGGAATCGAACCTCATCCACTGCGCTAACCGTGCCTTTTCAACAACCGTTTTTCATTCTATTTGTATAATTTTATGGCCATAAGAATGTAGCATAATTAAGGAAAACACTGTTTTTTTGTATTAACAGGTAAAAGTATAGTTTGTTTCAGAGTTATGATTTAATGCTCCTGAACCTGACACCAAGATTTTATTTTATCGTGTACGCACGTTTTAATTGTCACCAAAAAAAAAAAAAAAATTAACGTTATTAGAAAATTTACCAAGCAAGTCTATTTTGAAGTCGTCCGAAGCCTTTGCATGCTGCTATTATTGCATTCAAGTGAACTGAGTCGGTTTATGGTTAGAGTTCGACCTACGATCTAGCGGCTAAATTAGAAATTTAATACATACTTGAACGGTTGAATAGTTTGAACCTTGTTGAGTATCAGACAGTTTAATAACCCTTTTATTGAGTACATACCTATAAGTTTTCACTCACAAGAAACCTAAAAGCTCTTACAATATTATAGGTATATTGGTTTAAGATTTCTAGCTACCTTTAAGGTTTAATAGTTAGGACGTCGGCTTTAACATTATAAAGTTAAAACCTTTGAAAAATCACGTCTGGATGCAAAATCATGTTTAAAGCAAAAAGGCCGCTGTACACATTGGGCCAAGGCCTTGGGGTCAGCATGTTGGACCAAAATAATGAATTCCATACGTCACTGTTTACACATTGGGCCAACGTTCAACACTGTTTGCGAAGTACGCCAAGATCCTTTGATTGGTGCACGAAAAATCGACAACTTTCGGTTGGCCGGCCAGTAGATATTACCGTCAACTACCAACATACCGCCAAGTAGGTCTGTACACGCTGGCCCAATGCGTTGGCCCAATGTACCTATACAGCGGGCTTTGAGCTCGTTACTCAATGCGATGCAACTCCATTGATTTGCGACGCAGACCAACTTGAAGTAAGAATTATCTTTACTATTATCCCTTACCTTTACTTACTTACTCACCCCGTTATCTTTACCCACAGATAACCGCAAGTCAAAAAAACTATTTTATTTTGGCAGTTTAAATCAATTAAAGAAATTTGACAGACGGGATAGGCTGTTGTTCTTGCGCCTCTAGTTACTTATAAAATTAAGTTCTGTTTATTTATCTACAAATAACATAAAAATGACTGTTTTGTGTACAATTATAATATACATTTAACAATTTTATACATGACATAGGTTTAAAGAAAAATTAAAAAATTTGACAATGACACAATATTGTGAAGTCGACTGTTTCTACTAGTTAATCTTAATATATATAAATCTCGTGTCACAATGTTTGTCCTCAATGGACTCCTAAACCACTTAACCGATTATAATAAAATTCGCACACCATGTGCAGTACGATCCAACTTGAGAGATAGGATAGTTTAAATCTCAAATTTTAGACCGGGTCCTCCACCCGTGCGAAGCCGGGACGGGCCGCTAGTTTGGATATATAAATTAAATTACTGAGAACATTTAAGTCTGTTATAAAGCAGTGGGAATGACAGTGACTTGACGACTTCCATTCAGCGCACACTAGGCATTCAGGCTGTGTCCTCTGTCCGCGGAAGCGACGGAACACCACATCCTTCGGCCAAAAGTCCTCCTCCATGACGAGGTGCAGATAACACGTTGGTACGCGCACCACGAACGCCTTGAAGTTGACGTTGCGGCGCGATTCCAGTAGCTGTACTCTCGGTGTGTACTTGGTCTTCTGACGCACGTACTCGACGATGTCCTCAGCCTTAGTGGTGTAGTGTAGGCGAGAGATATACACCGGAGTGTTTGGCATGGCAGCGCGTATAGTGTTGGGCTCCGCAGGAGCCTTGCCGCAGCGGTTCTTGTTGGCTCGCTGACGGCGCTTCCTCCTTTGCACCGTCACGAAACCATCATCATCATCATCTGCCCGTTTCGGTGCCTTATCAAAAACGGGCTTACGAGTATCGCCAGGCGCACTTGCGGTGACGCTAGCAAAATCCCTTTGAGGGCGATTCACCGGGACTGCCGACACTGGTAGCGGGACGGGGCCAGGGGTACGTGCGGCTTTGCTCGAAGGAGCCGCGGTGACGAGCGCGGTGCGGGGCACGCAGGCGGGGGCGGGGCGCATTGCAGGCTCAGCAATCGACGGATGCGCCGGCGACGAAACTGCTGACGCGGAATTCGACGACGATATATCGAGGCCGGCTCCGCGACACGTGTTTACGTTAGACGCATCGGCAGGTGATCTAATTACCGCCACACTGTTGCGCAATTCCGTAACTTCTTTACGCAAATCAGCGACGGTGCTCTGGGATGCATCCAATTTCGTGAGCACATCCGCCAGGCGGGCCTTCAGAAAGACAATGTCCTTCAAAAGGCTGGTTACGTCGACGTGGTCGAAGGTGACAGGAGGCAGCTTGTGTAGCTCCTTCGCCACAAACGTCGGCACGTCGTCAGGATCGGTCTCCTTGAACAGCGTGATAATATCCTGCAGGCTCTTCTTCGTCCCGTCACGCCGGCGGGACACCATCTGGTCGCGCTTGTTAAGCACACTGAACAATAACAGCTTGGCAGCAGCTATGTCGTCCTCGCTGAAGTTCGTTGCGCAGATCTGGATAGCGGACACCTCGTCCATCACATCCAGCTTTTGTTGCAGGAACGCCAGCAGCTCATTCGCCACTAGTACGGTACTCATGGTGGGTGTAAATTACGAGCGACAGCTTGCGCTGCGCTAATCGAAATGCGGAAAATGCAAACACGTCCGCATCGGAACGCAGCACAAGCGAGACTCGAAAAGCAAGACTCGAGAAGCGAGAGATTTAGCCATAAAGTTCGCGTTGCTTTAAAAAATAGAATCGGTACTCCATGGTATCGAGTCAATTTTTGAAAGCGATGCGACTGCGATGCGATTTTGCAACTTGTGACGGAATAATGCAATGTATATATATATGTGTCATACGCCTCATACACCTCATAGTGACCATTAACGCGGTCGATTTTAGTCGCCCGCTACAACGTCCAACTTCTCCTAGAGATGTGCGGTGCGACGATGCGAAGCTATACTGTGGAAAGGAGTGAGCGTTTCCACCTGAGATGTGTTAACCGTCGGCCCCCATAGACTCTGGCATGGCCAATGGCTAGAGCATCTGTGGGGAGCGGCGCGGCGGCGACCAGGAGGTATAAAATTACGCAAAGTCGCGCCTACAGCGTGGCTCTCATTCCTATGTTTTTGTTTTTCCACAAACCGCAGTCGCAAGACGCATCGCGCTAGCTTGGCCAGCGGCTTAGGCCTTTGAGCGGCGTGAAGATGAGCGGTACGAGGATGTGTAGTGATAATTGTGAGCGCTGGATGGAGTGCTTCAACATAATTTACGTAAACCTAAAAAATAATACACAAAATATTTTCCTCATTGAACAGTATCACATAAGTCCAATATAATTCTTCCATACATAAGTTTTTAGGACCAGTTAAAAACTATTTCATACGTTTGAATTTTGTGCTTAATACTACGAACATTTATGACTAGGCTTGCATCACAAATCAACAAATACGTTTAATGTATTAAACGTTAGTTTTTTAGTCAGTCGTTTAAAGATAAAGAGAAAATAATTATCATAATTTGTTTGGCCTTTTCTTAACTGAATGAGACTGAAGGTGACTTCCAATTCGATTAAATTGGCTGCATATTTGTACTTTACATTGACATGGAGTGACAGCCCAACTGACCTCCACTATCAAATTAGTGCTGGGTAATATAATAAGTCCTGTCTATACTGGTTGTCGGATTATCGGGCAAACTGACTAGACAGTCGGTGACAATTACAGTAGCTTGAGAGGTCACGACTGACTATCAAACACTTAAGATAGACGGGAATAATGATTTAGCGTAGAGTCCGCGCTACGACTCGTCCTTTTGACACGGCGCTAGTGTCTATGTCACTACATCAATTTGTATTAAAAAAATGTTTTGTATCACGAGTTTTCTGCAAGAGTTTAGTCGTGTCGCGAACTCTACTTTCCAATCTATGTAAGAAACAAAATCGATATTATATTTATGAGTTTTTGTTAAGTTTTAAACGTATTTAGCGATTTGACGTGTAACTCATAGACTTAAAGCATGGACTGACCTGCCTAACCAAAAGTCAAATAAAAGTGCCATGCTCTCTAGAGAGAGAGAGAAATCAATTGGAGGCACAACATTATCTGACTTCGGTCTTACAGAAAAGACACAGATGTATGTGAACGATAGATGATGAGTAGAATCCGCGCCGTCACTCAAGTCATTTTGACGCGGCGCTGATGTCTATGTCATCACATCAAATTGCATTGAAAAAATTTAGTTATTCAAATTTTCCGCAAGTGATGAGTGGTGGCGCGGACTTTATGCCAGTTTAGGCAAGTGAAGCTCGGCCCATGCTCTATGTCAATATTTGTAAAGAACCTTAAAATTAATATAAAATTCTTCAACTAATTATCATGGCTGTATCCTAATACACGTATTTACAAAAAGTGCTGCAAAACATTGGCATGTTTCTCTTGTACAAACCTTCCTCAGGGTATCGACGACTTCGCCCTGAAATGTAGAAAAATAATAATATTTAGTTCATGGAAAAAAAATGTAGATAATTTTTAGGGCAAACATTAATAATTGTGTCACACACACAATGTGAATGTTTTAAGTATTTTATACGGTTGGGTGATCGTAAATTGAATTTAGGAGCGTATACACTGCACGATACCTATTTCACAGAAACGTTTAATGGTCAAGTCACATCGAGACGTGGCGCTTTTAATGGAGTACCTGAAAATCAACTTTATTTAGGTACTATGCGAAAGATACAAATTTCTAGTATCATCATTTTGATGTGAACTCACTCTATAATCCTTTGTCAAACTGTCAGGCAAAACGGAAGCGTGCCGAAGCGATTTTGTTTGTAACGTATGGAATTGTTTGAAGCCAGTAGTAGTAGTAGACTATCGGACCGCATTCGTTTTTCAATGTGACTGGATTCAAACAATTCCATACATTACAAAGAAAAAACGCTTCGGATCACATTGGCCTCACCTGTTTGTTTGACAATTTTCGAAATGATTTTAACGAAACTTTATACGCAAAAGGAGGACACATGTGTCTGAAAAGTTTTCAGATAATATTTCACAATTTTATAATGAAACCAGTAAAATACCTAGGTAACTTTTTGTCAATTTTATTTGCAAAGTTGCCAGTTTTCAGATTGTTTAATAAAACGCTGTGAAATAACGCCAAGTTAATTTTACGTCACCGTGTTGTGAGAAATGCTGTAATTTCATTAGCTTGTATCACTTTGTCCAACATCAATCATATTCATGAACCTACTGGCATCGTTAGTCAAGCGTTGACACGAAACGTATATTCACCAACTTTATACAGAGTGATTCTTTTGCGTTGGGCAACAGCGGGAGTAAAACCACCAATTTAGCGATGTCGCTTACAAAATTCGTAAAATGGAAAATTATATTTTATTGGTCAAGCAACAGATCGATTATTGAAAAACAACAATTCACGACATTGCAAAAGAACAACATTGCATAAGTGGCTCTTTGAGGAGGAGCAAATCCGAATCCATAGGAAATCTTTTTTTGATTAAAACAATTTTTCTGTACTAGTATTATATTTTTACTGAAAATTGCTGTACTTAATTATTATTTGATCCAAGTTCTAAAAATAATAAATAAAGTAACCTTTATATCAAAATACAAAGAGGTCCATTACTGTCCTCTTCTCCTATCTTGTATACTAAACAAACCACTAATGAACTATCACTCATTTCCAAGAATTAAATCAAACAAAATAGAAAATTCTGTGAATTAATTAAAAAACTACGTATTTAACAGAACTCACTTTAACTAAAGTTCTCGCGCCACTCTAAATAATGATTCTGTAAATAGTTTCTCATGCAATGTTTATTAAACAGTCACATTGGCACGAGTGCGCGACGTAAATGTAAAGTATTTGTAAATAATTCAATTTTTAATTTAAAATATTAACGTTATTAAATATCTAATAACTCTCAATGAGCAATTCTAAAATAAACATTATTTCTTTCTTTCGCGTCGAATCTCGGGTTACCAAGAATTCGAGTTATGCCGCTTGGCTTTAGGATTTGCATAGTTTGTGATTATCAGGTTATGCTTTTTAGGGCCTCTACCTATCATTCTTACATTCGCTCAGGTTTTAATGGATGTTACGAATCTATTTATTTTAAGGGATGGTTATTGTGTTTTTCACCAAAACGATAAATGATATCTGTGTTTATACAAATTTGAAAAGCGTATTTGCTTTACGTATAGTTTACACAGCGCGCTCGTACTAATGCCTCAGAAAATATTTATAAATTACTTACGTGTTTTGTCCGTCGGACTGCGAACCAGTTGGTGGGGGCCATCGATGTAAATGCGCTCTCCACATCATCTGCCCAAACGTCATGCGAAATTGTCTTGACATCGAGCAATAAAGCACAAAGTTAATTGCTCCGTTTAGCAGCGCTAGCGCATCCATCAGTTCTCCAAATAGATCGTAGCAGCGTTTGAAGAAGCATCTTCCCAGTAATCCACTCAGTAATCCTAATATTCCTTGAGGAAGTTCCGTGACAAGAAAAAGAAGTAGAACTGCTACTAACATCTTTGTTGTTCTATTTGTTCTTCTATCAGCTTTGTATTGTCTTTTAACTGCTTTGTTATTCGTCGGACATTTGTTGTAGACTCTGATCTTCTTCTGGTGTTGGTTTGCGCTGTAAACTTCTCGGATCAGCCATAAGCTGATGATGGTTAGTATGCAGCATGGAAGTAGCTTGATGACGACTGCATGTACCCAGAAGTTGATCTGATAGAGCTGGCCCTCTTCATCTGAGTCTACGTGATAGAGTATCATGGGCCCTGATGGTTCTAGGACAACTGCTGTGTGAATGTCGAATACCTGGGGGGCAAAAGAAATGAGAATGAAATTAAAATAATAGTAATCTATCGTTACTATGAGACGTTAAAGAATGAAGAATTGAACCTGACTGCGATGGCTTAGTTGGATAAAGCTTCTGGTACAATGAATCAGAAGGGCGCAGTTTCAATAACTACACGCAAACGATTAAAAAAAATAAAAATAGGGAAAAAATAGTATTTTTTTCATAAAAACTTAGTTTTTATATAAATAGTATTTATATCAAAATGTATTACTATTTTTTGACTATTTATTTAATATTTTTCCACATTTAAATTCAAACCAACATTTTAAAAGCAGAATTACCCTGACTTTGAGAATAGGTTTAATTGCGATTTACAGAGGGCAACCGTTATCAAAGGATTATATTATTTGAATTCTTAGAAACTGGTTTCATAAACGTCCAAAGGCCTTATCACGAGTTTTCAGTATTTTACTTAACAGCCACTTTTCAGTATTTACAGCGTTTGTATGGAAAAATGGAACAGCGCCTCTGGTGTACGATGAAGGAATTATTTTATTCCTGGAAATTAATGTCAAAGTTTCTGTTTACTTTACGTCCCATTAACTGTGCACGATGAGGCCTCCTGTGACCCGACGCGACGTGACGCGACGATACTACCATACGTCGTCGTATGGTAGTATCGTCGCGTCACGTCGCGTCGGTGCGCGCGGGTGGCGTCGCGTCTCGATGTGTGTGTGTATTGACCCTAAGTTCTTTGATTTGACTACATCAACCCAACGTAATTTGAGCGTCAAGTCTCTCTTGGATTAAACGAAATTGATATAAAAATTATATAAATTATATTATATTATATAAAGCTCGATTACCACTCACTGACTCACTGACATAATTGTTCTCCCTGATGGTGAAGGGGAAGGTGGGTATATTTTGACAGATTCGTAAACAAGTGACTCTCGTGAGTATGGGAAAAATCCCAAACCTCCCCTTTTCGCCCCCACTCTCCCCCCTCCCCATCGTATCTCGGAAACTAAGAGACTTATGTTTTATTTTTTTACGGATTCCTATAGAGGAGGCTCGAAAAAGTAAAACCCGTTTTTCAAAAATCCCCCCTCTTGCCCCCCTTCTTCCCCCTTTAAGCGGATCTCGGAAGTTTACAGACTTGCAACAATTTTTTTTTCAGATTCATATCCAGGGGCCCAGAGTTGGTCAAACTCATTTTTCAAAACTCCCCCTTCTCCCCCTCTTCACCTCCCCCCCCATCCTATCTTGGAAACTAAGAGACTCGTGTTTTGTTTTTTTACGGATTCGTATAGAGCCTCGGAAAAGTAAAAACCATCATTCAAAGCCTCCATTCCCCCCGCCCCCTTGCACCCCTTCTCCCCCTTTAGGCGGATCTTAGAAGAGACTTGGAACATTTTATTTTCATATTCATATCGAGGTGCCCAGAGTTGTTCAAAATCATTTTTCAAAACACCCCCCCTCCCCCTCTTCACCCCTCCCTCCATCGTATCGGTAGCGGTAAAGCGAAGCGTAGCGTAGCGTAGGGATAAGGCCACGATAGCTTTTCGATGGTAGGGTAGGTCCTGAGTGGAGCGAACCTGCGAGACCGAGTGGAGCGAAGGGGGGAGGTGGCGAGCGAAGCGAGCCGGCGACCTCCGTAGCGTAACGAAGGTTGAGTGGGTGAAGCGTAACGCAAGGGTTAAGATGAGTAGGACCTCCCCCCCCCGCTTCCAATCGTATCTCAGAAACAAAGAGACCAGTGTTTTGTTTTTTTACGGATTCGTATACAGTAGGCTCGGGATAGTAAAAACCTTTTTTCAAAGTCTCCCCCCCCCTTGCTTTCCTTCTCCCCCCTTTAGGCGGATCTCAAAAGAGACTTGAAACATTCTTTTTTCAGATTCATATCAAGGGACCAAGAGTATGACAAAATCATTTTTCAAAACTCACCACTCTCCCCCCCTTTACCCCTCCCCCCATCGTATCTCAGAAAAACTAGGTAGCGGTAAAGCGAAGCGTAGCGTAGGGATAAGGCCACGATGGCTTTCCGGTGATAGGTGTGGTCCTGAGTGGAGCGAACCTGCAACACCGAGTGGAGCGAAGGGGGGAGGTGGCGAGCGAAGCAAGCCGGCGACCTCCATAGCGCAACGAAGGTTGAGTGGGTGAAGCGTAACGCAAGGGTTACGACAGGCAAACTTACAATTTGTAACTCTCATGAGTAGGGCCAAAGTACCGAGCCCCCCTTTTTGCCCCCCCCCCACCCTCCCTTCCAATCGTATCTCAGAAACTAAGAGTCCCGTGTTATGTTTTTTTCTAAGATGAGCGGACGTAATAATTTTCGAATTGTTCATCATGGGAGTCGTTTTCATGGTTTTCGAGGGTGCTAAAGCCGATAGTGAGGTCAAAATCAAAATCCAACATGGCTGCTGCAAAAATTCTAAGTTTTCATCATGGATGTCGTTTTCATGGTTTTCGAGGGTGATAAAGCCGATAGTGAGGTCAAAATCAAAATCCAAGATGGCGGCTGCAAAATTTCAAAGTTTTCATTATGGATGTCGTTTTCATGGTTTTCGAGGGTGCTAAAGCCGATAGTGAGGTCAAAATCAAAATCCAAGATGGCGGCTGCAAAAATTCTAAGTTTTCATCATGGATGTCGTTTTCATGGTTTTCGAGGGTGCTAAAGCCGATAGTGAGGTCAAAATCAAAATCCAAGATGGCGGCTGCAAAAATTCTAAGTTTTCATCATGGATGTCGTTTTCATGGTTTTAGAGGGTGATAAAGCCGATAGTGAGGTCAAAATCAAAATCCAAGATGGCGGCTGCAAAAATTCTAAGTTTTCATCATGGATGTCGTTTTCATGGTTTTCGAGGGTGATAAAGCCGATATTGAAGTCAAAATCAAAATCCAAGATGGCGACTGCAAAAAATTCTAAGTTTTCATCATGGATGTCGTTTTCATGGTTTTCGAGGATGCTAAAGCCGATAGTGAGGTCAAAATCAAAATCCAAGATGGCGTCTGCAAAAATTCTAAGTTTTCATCATGGATGTCGTTTTCATGGTTTTAGAGGGTGATAAAGCCGATAGTGAGGTCAAAATCAAAATCCAAGATGGCGGCTGCAAAAATTCTAAGTTTTCATCATGGATGTCGTTTTCATGGTTTTCGAGGGTGATAAAGCCGATAGTGAGGTCAAAATCAAAATCCAAGATGGCGGCTGCAAAATTTCAAAGTTTTCATCATGGATGTCGTTTTCATGGTTTTCGAGGGTGATAAAGCCGATAGTGAGGTCAAAGCGTAGGGATAAGGTCACGATAGATTTCCGGTGGTAGGTATGGTCTTGAGTGGAGCGAAGGGGGGTGGTGGCGAGCGGAGCGAGCCGGCGACCTGCGTAGCGTAACGAAGGTTGAGTGGGTGAAGCGTAACGCAAGGGTTACGACAAGCAAACTTCCAACTTGTAACTCTCATGAGTAGTGCAAAAGTACTTAGCCCCTCGGCCTCCTCCTCCCCCCCCCAATCGTATCACAGAAACTAAGAGACCCGTGTTCTGTTTTTTTACGGATTCGTATAGAGGAGGCCCGGAAAAGTAAAAAATATTTTTCAAAGTTGCCCCATAATCCCTTCTTGTGATGGATAGTTTTTGTATTTTCATCATGGGTGTCGTTTTCATGGTTTTCGAGGATGCTAAAGCCGAACTGACTGGAACGCGTAAACCAAAGACCTGTGCCATTGACGATAAGTACGGACGTCTACTTACAGACGTGGATCTCGTGTTAGAGCGTTGGAAAAAGTACTGCGCAGATTTGTACGACACGACAGAACTGTTAAACGCTAAAATCGTTTGGTCAGCGGAGGAACCTGATATCTTGGCTTCAGAAGTGGAGCATGCCATTGAAGCTATAAAATGCAAGAAATCACCAGGTAAAGATGGTATAACAGCCGAAATACTAAAAAACCTAGGTCAACGGGGCACCAAAGTTTTCACTGACATATGCAACACCATATGGAGAACCGGACAATGGCCAAAAGACTGGAGAGAATCAGTGTTCATACCCCTACACAAGAAAGGCTCTTCCAAAGACTGTGGAAATTACAGAACGATTGCATTAATATCTCATGCAAGTAAGATCCTCCTTCATGTTATCAATCGTCGTCTTTACCACTTTTTAAGCCGGCAGATACCCGAAGAGCAAGCAGGTTTTGTTAAGGGCAAAGGGACGAGGGAACAGATACTGAATATCCGCCAAATCGTTGAGAAGAGCAGGGAATTCAACAACCCCGTGATCCTTTGCTTTATAGATTATACAAAAGCTTTTGACTGTGTACAATGGGACAAAATGTGGGAACTTTTACTGGAAATGGGAGTACCTGATCACCTTGTCGGTCTCATCCAGAGTCTATACACGGATAATCGTTCTTTCATTCGGATAGGTAATGAATGCTCTAATATGTTCCAAACGAAAAAAGGTGTTAGACAGGGCTGTATATTGTCTCCTTCCCTTTTCAACATATATGGAGAATACATTATTCGGAAGACTATGGAACACTGGGAGAAAGGTTTTCCTATAGGGGGAAAAAGAGTTTCCAATCTCCGATATGCCGACGACACCGTTCTCCTTGCTACATCCATGGAAGATATGAGTGAGCTGTTCCAAAGACTCGAGAGTGAAAGCGGCAACATCGGTCTCGCAGTGAATAGGGCTAAAACCAAAGTGATGATTGTGGATCGAGCCGGAAAGCTAACAAATGTCACCTGTAACATTCCTGGCATTGGTATCGTCGACCACTACATCTACCTCGGCTCACAAATCTGCAACGATGGTAGCTGTGTCCCCGAAATCAAAAGACGAATAGGAATAGCTAAAGATGCTATGACACGTTTAGGGAACATTTGGAAGAAGAGAGGAATTGGCATCAAAACGAAGATCAGACTTATACGAGCCCTAGTATTCCCTATATTTCTGTATGGAGTGGAAACATGGACCATTTTAGCTCGAGAAAGACAGAGGATTGATGCATTTGAGATGTGGTGCTGGAGACGACTGTTGAGAATACCGTGGACTGCAAAACGCACCAATGCATCGATCCTAAGCCAGCTTCGAATAAAAACTCGCTTGTCAACTATATGCCAACAACGAATTCTCTCCTATTTCGGCCACCTGGTGCGCAGAGGCGATGAAAGCTTGGAGAAACTGATTGTGGTTGGGAACACTGAAGGCAAACGATCGCGCGGTCGTTCACCAACTCGATGGACAGATCAGGTGAAGGAATCATCGTCCTCTAAATTCTACTCGGTGGTAAAGGATGCGCTGGACAGAAACCGGTGGAAGCGGATCATCCGCTCCAGATGCAACTCTGAAGCTGACCACGATCCTCAGACATGAGGGACCGACTACAGAGAGAGAGAAAGCCGATAGTGAGGTCGAAATCAAAATCTAAATTCTAAGTTTTCATCATGGATTTATGATCGCCCCCCTTCTCCCTTTAGGTGGATCCCGGAAGTAAACAGACTTGCAACATTTTTTTTTAAGATTCATATCAAAGGGCCCAGAGTTAGTCAAAATCATTTTTAATAATTCACCCCTCTCCCCCGTTTACCCCTTCCCCCATGGTATCTAGGAAAAACTAGGTAGCGGTAAAGCGAAGCGTAGCGTAGGGATAAGGTAGGCAGGTCGGTACGCTTCACCCACTCACTCACCTCACTCACCAGTTACGTACGGAGGTCGTCGGCTCGCTTCGCTCGCCACCTCCCCCCTTCGCTCCACTACATGTCCTACGGGGTTTCAAAATCTTTTATGTGCTCTAATGGATTTAAAATTCTTTTAACTATTCAAAGGAATTCTAATTTTTTTTGTTTCTTTTTTTTATTGAATTAGTTTTATAATGTTTTAGGGGGTCCTGTTTTTCTTATTCTATTCTCAGACATGATTTTATTAAAACAATTTGATATGGGTATTGTTTTCGAGTGATTTGGAGGTGCTGATTTAGAATATGACATGCTTTTTTTAAATTCAGTATTGCTATTTGCAGTTTGCTTTTCAGTAGGGGTAATGAATAGCAAATTCAAATATTGATTTCAAAAAGGTTTTATATCTGATATGGTCTACGTACGGGCCGATTCAATTCGGTGATAGGTACTCCTAACATTCTTTTGTTTTTACATTAACTTACAACAGTTGTTGAATTCAGTCGAGATTTAATTTCAATTAATTGATTTTCATCATGAAACGAGCGATAGTGATAAATATCCTGTTGCGTCCCGTCGTAGAGTCATTGAAGACTCTACACATTGTGTACTTGCTGGCATTGAGCTATTATTACTACGTATAGAGACGACACCACGCATCACCACTGTGTCGCATTCATGTTGAGACAACGCGCACAACTTCATTCAGTTGTTTGACAGCTCTGTAGCGTGAAAAAGGCGTTGAACTTAATTGTAAAACAAGCGCTCAAAAGTTGTAAAAATGCCTTCGGGACTGCCACATTATTGCACAAATCATTTTTAGAAACACATCGAAGAGCAAAGGAATAACTTTCCATGGGAAAGTAACTAGATATTTAATTATTTAAGCATACAATTTTAAATCGGCGCCATGTTTCCAAATTCGAAGCATTTGTCATAGACTAAAAAAATAAATAAGCAGTACCTCTGTACTTTAGTTTTAATTATGTAATTTACTGGAAATTTATTGTGTGTACATAAATAGTGAAATAAATAAAGATAAGACGTAGGTAGAATTGGCCGATGTTTCGTTTCATAGCAGAAAATTTAATTAGTTTAGTCTATTAAACAACTAATATTTAGTTAGTAACATTTATTTATACAACCGGCTATGTGCATATCGAGAGTCGAGAGACACGGGCATAGTATAGTTCCGATCACAAAATCGATCAGAATATTAATTCTTCACGTAAGCGGCAGAAGTTAAAAAAGCTAATATTAAATAAAAAACTACTTTTATTGTTCATAAGGTAGTTTGCTTATTTAACTTATTTTTCACACTACTTGCTCGTAAATGTCATATTATATGTCAGGCAAACCTACTGTAAAGCATGACATTATTCCCTCTCGCTCGAGCCGGGAATAATATATGTACTGAATTCCATTATTCCCGTGGGAATAATGTGATTTGAATTTGGAACCTCAAAGAAAACCGTATGAAAACTTTCACCAAGGAGTGGTATCAGCAATGGCGGCCGCTGGCCGCAACAGCTGATCGCTTGCAGTGGTGCCAACTTCACGTTCGAAGGTTGTCGTACCACATCAAATTTCAAAAATCGAATTTATTTTTCCTCGCAGTTGGTGTGAAAAGTAGAGTACGCTCCTCGGGAGTAAAGCTGCCTTGTCATGGGCTAACTTGAATCCCTCGCTACACTAAGAATTCTTAACTTAATTCCCTCGTTTCATGACCATTAAACATGACTTTGGTTTTGTCCAGATTCATTCCGAGACCCACACGCCTTGAAGAATCGTTCAAGCTGTTCAGCATTTCTTCCAGCTCCTGCAGAGACTCTGCTATGATGACAATGTCGTCCGCAAATCGGAGGTGTAAGATGTACTGACCATTGATATTAAGACCCCGCCCTTTCGAATCAAGCGTCTTGAAAACGTCCTCCAACGCGTTTGTAAACAGTTTCGGAGAGATGATGTCTCCCTGTCTTACCCCTCGCCGCAGTTGGATTGGTTTTGTGTTCTGTTCTTGTACTAGGACTATCATTGTTGCGGCTTTATACGGACATCTCATCACCTCAACGTAGCGGCAGTCGATGAGGCATCTCTGCATGGACTCCAGAACAGCCCTGGTCTCGACGGTATTTAAAGCCTTTTCGTAGTCCACATACGCTAGGCACAGAGGCTGGTTATACTCATCGGTCCTTTGAATCACTTGCCTAAGGGTGTGTATGTGGTCCACGGTGCTGTAGCCTTTTGGAAACCCGGCTTGCTCCGGTGGCTGAAAGTCATCGAATTTTTGGGAGAGACGATTTAAAATAACCCTTGAAAACAGCTTATAGATATGGCTTAGAAGTGAGATGGGGCGGTAGTTTTTAAGGAGCGCTTTATCGCCCTTTTTGAAAAATAATACTACCACACTCCTATGCCATGCCTCAGGTGTTATGCCAGTGTGGATGACGGAATTAAAGAGCTTTACAAGCTCTGTCAAGTTAGGTATTCCTCCTGCCTTGAGCAGCTCTATGGTTATTCCGTCATCCCCCGGAGCTTTGTTGTGGTGAAGCTGTCTCATAGCCATTCCAACCTCACCCATGTCAATGTCGGGAAGCTCGTCTGTGAGATGGCGTGTCAGTTTGGCCCGTTGGTCATCCGCGCCGTGGGCCTGAGGTGGGCAAGTTTTTTGAGCATATAAGTCTCCGTAGAACTTTTCGACTTCAGCGAGAATCTCTGGCTTTGAGGTGACGGTGGTGCCCTGTGACGTTCTGAGCTTTGTCAGGTGACAGCGGGAGGTATTGGGCTTGGCAAATACCATCGAGCCTTTATTCCGAGCTATAGCTTGCTCTATAATTCGGGTAATTGCACTCCGAGTATCGCGTCTGATCTGCTTCTTGACCTCCCTGTTAAGTACCTGACTCTCAGCCTGTGTGGCATTTGTGAGTTCTCGTCGTTTCCTCATCAGTTTCAGAGTCTCGCTGGTAAGTACCGACTTACGTCCATTTCTGATCGGTCGAAAATGTTTACAGCCCACCTCGCGGACGACACGCAGCAGGCCTTCGGTGACGTCGTTTATGTCCTCCGTCGTTTCCAACATGGCGAATCGATTTCGTAGTTCCAACTGGAAACTTTCGCAACCAGCCTCAATCTGGGCAGCGTTGGTCTGATAGTCGACTTCGTCATGCGCTCTCTTTCGGCTTTAACATTTATATTCAGAGTGCCTCTGACCAGTCGGTGATCGCTTCCGGTATTAACCCTGTTGATCACAGAGACATCTCTCAATATACGACGCTTGTTATACATAACGAAGTCGATCTCATTCTTTGTCACGTTATCAGGGCTTCGCCAGGTCCACTTCCTTTGAGGCTTCTTCTGGAAAAAAGAATTCATCAGAATATAAATATTCAGAGTGCCTCTGACCAGTCGGTGATCGCTTCCGGTATTAACCCTGTTGATCACAGAGACATCTCTCAATATACGACGCTTGATAGACATAACGAAGTCGATCTCATTCTTTGTCACGTTATCAGGGCTTCGCCAGGTCCACTTCCTTTGAGGCTTCTTCTGAAAAAAAGATTTCATCAGAAAAAGCTCCTGAGCCTCGAGGAATTTTACCAGCATACGCCCCCGGTGATTTCTGCGCCCATAGCCGAATGGACTTACTCTCGACTCACCACTCTCTTGTACTCCCACTTTTGCGTTGAAGTCACCCATAACAACAGTGTAGAACGTTTTGGTACGACACATAGATTTTACTATGTCTTCGTACATGGCCTCGAGTTCATCGTCAGTGTATGCAGAAGTAGGGGCATACACTTGTATGATTTTTAATGAGTATCTTTCTGATACCTTCAGTACAAGGTATGCCACCCTTGCTGACATACTGCCACATTCCACAATGCTGCTTCTGGATTTTATGGACCATAAATCCGACGCCACCTTGGGATGGTTGGTGTCCTTCCCGGAAGTAGAGCAAGTGGCCACTATCGAGGGTTGTCGTCTCCTCCCCCTGTCTTCGGATCTCCGATAGTCCCACGATGTGCCAGTTAATATGACTTAGCTCTACCTCCAATTCGGCAACGTGCTCGTCCAACCGCAGAGAGCGTCCGTTGTACGTCGCCAGGTAAAAATTGCGTTTATGGTACCCTGCCGTCGCCCGGGGATTCTTAGCACCCCCCGCCGCACCGCTACCGTGGCCGGTACCATGGCCAGGAATAGTGCAGCTACCGGGAACTGGGGGCCTTGTATTATTGCACTTCATTTTTGGGGGGAATTTGCCGTAGTCACCACGCTTGGTAGGCGGATTGGCGACCGCAGATGCTGAAATACTTTTGCTGATGTTGCTGCTGTCCACCATCAGGTTAAGCATTTTTGGGGCATTTCAGCAGACGACATGGTTACACCGCCATGTACCGGTTGCCAGAGCTATGGTATGTGAGACAGCTGGTGCGACCTCAAATTCTAGCTAATATCCATTTGTCGCCTCCTACGACACCCACAGGAGGAGATGGGGTGGCCTATTCTACAGCCGGGAACCACACGGGAAACCCGGAACCACACGGGGAACCAACGGGGAATGTAAATCCTTCTGTGTGTGCTAGATTTTTTAATTTAAAGCTAGCAGAATTATTAAGAGATATCCGAGGTGGTAATTGTTTGGCAAATGTATTTATCTGATGCACGTAATAGAAAAATAGGAGGGTGTTTAACCAGTGTGTGATGTCAGTGATTACATATGGCTCTGAAACGTGGTCTTTGACTGCTGGCCTTTTAGACACTAAAAGTCACTCAACGAGCAATGGGAAGAGCTATGCTCGGAGTTTCTTTGCGGGATAAAATCCGGAACACGGATATTCGGCGAAGAACCAGAGTCACCGTTATAGCTCTTAAAATTTGCAAGTTGAAGTTGCAATGGGCAGGCCACATCGCTCGTAGAACTGACAACCGATGGGGAAGAAAAGTTTTCGAGTGGCGACCACGGACCGGAAGACGCAGCGAAGGTAGGCCTCCCACTAGGTGGACCGACGACATCGTGAGAGTCGCGGGCAACCGATAGATGCAAATGACGAATTGTCGTTCGGCGTGGCGGTCTAAGGGGGAGGCCTATGTTCAGCAGTGGACGTCTTCCGGCTAATGATGATGATGATGATGACGTAATAGAATTTCAAAAGCGAGGTTTACCACACGCTCACATTTGTTTTAGGGTTGAAGTCCGTCAGTCAGATGGCGGGCCTGTCCAAAATACAGATATTGATAAATTTGTTAGAGCAGACATTCCTGATGCATCAGAGGCAGAGGGAAGATTACGAAAAGCTGTTCTGAATCACATAATTCACGGTCCTTGCGGTCCCTCGCACAGAACTAATTGACCTTGTTGGGATAGTGAGAAAAGTTAATGTTCAATTTTTTTTCCAAAACGTGAGGTAGCCACCACTTTTTCCGATTAAAAAGGATTTAACTTGTATTGAGACAGTAAAAACGAAGCTATTATAAAATATCGCGGTAACGATGTAATTGTAAATGATACTTGGGTAGTGCCTTATAAAGCAAGTCTTCTTTTAAAATACGATGCTCATATCAACTTGGGAATCTCCTCGCAACGCACGGTCGTTAAGTATTTGTTTAAATATTATGATGACTAAGGGTTCTGAACTTCTGACGAATCGCGCGTAGCTGTCGTACCGGAAGAACATGAAAATAACGAAATTCGATGAAGTATTCGATGTGACTACGCGCGAACCCAACGTCAAACAGCTGTCAGTGCATTTAGAAAATAAAAAATACGTTTATTTAAAACCAGGCACTGAAGTAGAAGCCGCGCTACAAGCTGGTTCGGACCTCATTATCTATTTTAACCACCCATAAGAGACGAATTTGACTCATTGACCTATGTACTTGGACTTTTACCAACAGTACATTGTTTATAAACAAAAAACACGGAAATTTTTGAAACATTAAATCATAAGTTTATTACTAAAAGACAAAAGGGTGAGCTTGTCGCGCGTCTATTTTGGGTCGCACCTAACAGGGGCGAACAGTTTTATCTTAGAACTCTATTTTAAAAAATCTCGTGTCGTAGTTACATCGATCTTACATCTTTTAGTGGTCCCGATTGTAAATTGTCCAAAACACGACCCGCGAGCTGCTTGCAGCTCGCGCAACGCCCAAATACTAGTTATTAATATAAAAATTAACTCGATAGAAAATCTATATTATTTATAAGCTCATATAATTCTATCGCCAAATTGTTTGTTTCTAACAAATCAAATTCATATCCTTCATTCAATTGGAAGAAAAGATGCTTGTATTTGTTTGGAGTTTTTTAGGTTGGGTTACCAAATTTTCGATTAAATTAAGACATTGGATACAGCTAAACGTTTGTTATTATTTATTTTGCTTTCGAGTCCATTAAAAGAACAAACACTAACTTAAGTTGACGATACTTCAGTGTTTACTAAATAAACACAGAAGTTCTTATTTATTTGTGTCCTGAATTTTTGAAATTACAGTGACGTTGCTAGGGGTAGACTGTTGGAAAGGAGGAAACGCCTGGGTGTCACCACTGCGAAGATCGCCCGGAGGACACAGTAGAGCATAAGGTGCAAGACTGCCCAGCTTGGGCAGAGCACCGACGTGTCCTCACGGCGGCGATAGGCTCTCGCGCCCGGCATTGGTTTGGCCATGCTGCGGAGCGAGACGGAGTGGGAAGCGGTCGCCACCTTCTGCAAAGCAGTAATGCTCGTGAAGGAGGTGGCGGGCCGCGAGAGAGAGAGGACAGCGTCCTCCCTCCGCCCCAACCGCAGTGGTGTACGTCCACGGCGTCGGACGTCGACCATGCCCGGGTCGACGGCGCGTCGTGTTTCACGCACGCCTCAAAGAGCTGTCAGCAAAATGCCGGGGCCTCCTCTCAAAGGGCCAAAGCCTACCGGGGTCGCGGAACTTATTTCTATCACCGTGACCCCGGAACATAAAGGGCTATTGAAGGACACCGTGGATTTTAGTCAGTACAAGTCTGACAGTCCCTCCAGCCCTGCCCGGGGTTGGAGGACTCACTTGATGATTTTACCACGCTAAAAACAAAAAAAAAGGGGTAGACTGTTGGAGGTGGATCTTGTCCACCAATCCCTGATATCTATCTTTACAGATAGATTTTACAAAATAGATAACTACTTTTTTATAATATTGTACCTTCTCATTAACGCATGAGTCGTTAATTCCATTAAAAAAAGTCTAACCGCGTGCAGGATCTAATTTTGACAGGAGCCTTATGTCGTATATACAAGGTACAAGTAGCTCAGGAGCCAGTGCCAGCGGGTGCCCTTCGTGGAATACCTCGTTCGTATTTTCAAATCCCGCTCGCGGTTCGAATTTTTCTTTCCATATTAAATAGTAGGTCACTACTAATAAAAAAACTCGCCGTAAATCGTGGTTATTCATTATTAATTATTAGTTATTAATCATCGGCTGTCGCTAGACTTCAAGTTAATTACTCTCTAAACAAAGCCAAGTGTGTGCCCGGACCACAGAGTAAGCTTTCGGGGCTCGGCACGGCTATTCGAGTACTAGACAAGTATGCTACCGGATGACGTCGCAGCTTTTTTTTTTATCGTGGTAAAATCATCAAATGAGGCCTCCCACCCCGGGCAGGGCGGGAGGGACTGTCAGACTTGTACTGACTAAAATCCATAGTGTCCTTCAATAGCCCTTTATGTTCCGGGGTCACGGTGATGGTATAAGACCCGTGACCCCGGCAGGCATGACGTCGGTCGCAGCTTACGGTGATTGTCCGTAAGCGCTTAAATATGCGGAGGTAGGTAGGTTTTTAGGTAATAAACCGACATTATAGAGGGTACGTATTAAAATACCGAAATTTAAAAGACCGAATTTTAAAATACCGATGGACAGAATCCCGAAAATTGAAACGCCGAATGGTTGTTTGGTCGAAAGTTTTAAATCTCGAAAGTTCATTTGCCCGAAAGTTTAAAATCCCGAAATTTAAAAACCTGTAGTTTAAAATGCCGTAAATTTCCTTCACAGGAGCAAGTCGACGGAGCCCCGCTCCGCGGGGCTCCTACTTCTGCGTGGTTAAAAAAAAATAACCACGAAGAGGATGGCGGGGTCTTTCAGACCCCGCCATCCTCTTCTAACCTAAATTGTCCGAGTCGGGGTGCCAGCAAGTCCCGAGGTTAGACCTAGTTCTAACCGGCTAAACCTAGGTGTAACCGACCACATGCGGTTAAACCTACGTGTATCATACTTATCTTCAGTTAGAACTAGGTTTAGCTGGTTAGAACTTGGTCTAACCTCGGGACTTGCTGGCACCCCGACTCGGACAATTTAGGTTAGAAGAGGTTGGCGGGGTCTGAAAGACCCCGCCATCCTCTTCGTGGTTATTTTTTTTTTAACCACGCAGAAGTAGGAGCCCCGCGGAGCGGGGCTCCGTCGACTTGCTCCTCCAAAAACCGAGTTTTTTGATAAAAAACATAACGACTATCGGCATTTAAAACTTCGGTGTTTTGGACGTCGGTATTTCAAACATAGGTATTATGAACTTTCGGTATTTTGAATTTCGGTGTTTTGGACGTCGGTATTTCAAACATAGGTATTATGAACTTTCGGGATTTTGATACGTACCCTTATAGAGGAGCTACCTAACTGATGTTGTAAAATAGAATCTTTGGATGGATGTCTTAACAGTCAACAAAATAGATACTGCCTCTTTAAGCAACAAAGGCACATGTGCGCAAAAAAATGCAAAGAAAAATAAGCCTTACTAACTAAAAAAGGCGTATCTACTAAGGCTAATTTTTCCCTATTTCCTTTTTTCCAGTCGTACCTTTTTTACTTAAGGTGGCAGGAGAAGCGTCCAGGCAGCAAGTTTTCCTGTATGGTATATTATGCTTTGTGCTCTTTATAGTCTAGTATGCTACATACAGCCAAAGAGAGTGCTAGATATGCAAAGACATTGGACAACAAAAACAAAAGATTGGATAACCCAAACCGTTTTAAAAATTGCTGCCTGCCTACATGTTGTTTACTCTACCTCGTCAACAGCCAAACAGATCTATTATACCGAAAGATATTTAATTTTGTGGAGAGACACGCGGGAGATTTTGCTGTAAAAACCTGGTAAAACACTATTAAGTATTCTGTGGTAAACCTTTATATACTTGTTACACACATAATTATTTACTAAATATTTTATTCATATATTGGGTAGGCACATAAATTGGAGTAATGTGTAATTTACAGCGCAATTCAAAATAAACTAAGCGGTTTTTGCTGAAGGTAAGTATATTTTTCAGCAAAAATTTTTAGGTCCTATATTTTATATATAAAATTCCCCAGACCAGCAACGCTGTATGTACACAGTTACACACACCACATATTTGAGTTTAAAAGCTGATCTGACTGTTAGTGTTAAAAAACGACTACATAAAACTGAAAAAAAACGTTTTGAATCTGACGTTACAACCAACTAACGTTTAAACCACTCGTGCGTTTTACGCAGTACATTGTCGAATCATGAAACAATAAAACTGACAAAAAAGTTGATACTGTATACGTTTATTGTTTTTCTGACTCTACAGAGTCAGATACACGTGCAGATTATAGTGTGGCACGTGCCAATGAATGGTTCAATAAAAGACGAAATATTTTTTTCAGTAAAATGCTTAAAATGGGATTTTATTGCGTCACCTTTAGGCATACATAATAAATCTCGACGCCAACAAGGAAGCGACTACTTTATCGCTCAATAATTTGATAAAATTGTTGGCCACGTGTCAGTAAAAGGACTCTTGAACATTAAAATAAAACACCTATCGATAATAAACAAATATCGATATTTTAAACACAGCCTTTGGATGCACAAGAGGAGGTACAAAAACTCGCCAAGTGCGTGTCACAATAATAGGTTTTAATTTCATGATTCTAGATAGGATGTAAACCGTTTTGATTACATCGCGAGGGTGGGACGCCCTGTATAATATTTTTTAAAGTCTAAATAACCACATTTCTATTCTATTCACCATCTAGACATGCCACGTTTGCCTTATTTAAACTGATTTCTGGAGATAACACAGTCTGATAAAAACGTGAATACCTCCGCAATTCGAATAGAACGTTTTAAGATAACTTTAAAACCTTTCTCTTGTCTTCGCTACAATTCTAAATTTATCCCAAGCAGTAAAAAACCGGGATAAAAACTATCTTATGGATTAATCCCGGTAAACTATGTGTGTACTAATTTTACCCAAATCCGTTATGTAGTTTTTGCGTGAAAGAGTAACAAAGCAAACATACTTACAAGTTTTTACATTTATAATTATTTTAGTAAGATAAGTTTTATCGCGGATTTTTATTCTGACCGTAAACGTGGCTGGCTTACCTCTCTCAGAAAATGGAATATTCCACGTTTCTTCTAGCATCACAGGATTTTATTTAGCCATTTGGAAGAATTTTCATGAAATTTTCCATGAAACCCACACACTTCATTGGCTTTTCTGAATGTTAATAGGGCTATAAGTTCAAAAAGGTTAGTTTCATAGAATACGTATGTTGATGGTTTGTGACAGCATAAGGGTTTTATTAAAAAGTTTTTTCGAAAACCGGCAAAAGATAAACCTTTTGCTTTATTTCATCATGAACCTGTTTTTAAATAAATAATCTAGACTAGTTTAGTAGGTCGCGGGACTTATTTCATTACCGTGATCCCGAAACATAAAGGGCTATTGAAGGACACCGTGGATTTTAGTCAGTACAAGTCTGACAGTGTGGGTTGGGAGGACTCATTTGATGATTTTATCGCGATAAAAAAAGACTGGTTTAGTAGGTATTATGATAAAAATCAATGTCGGAGAACCACATGCCAGAGCGACGCGAGCACAGAGCTTTTTTGGCACCTCGACTTGAAGGTTCGAAAGCACAAATAGAAGTTAAGAAAGAAATGGTGGATACAATGTCATGTTACATTGTTTTTATCAAACTAAACCTATCCAAGTTTTTATAATATTAAGAAAGAGAGAAAAAACATTTTTTGGCCCAAGGGAACCACGATAGACACATACATTCAAAATAAAAAATAAACACAGAAAAAACAAAAAAAAAAACCTGTGTCTAACAGCTTTAAACATGATTTATGGTGTTGTTTGTTATTTGTATACAATATAAATGTAGTATAAATATAAATGTAGTAATGTGTAGATGTAGGTACAATGAATAAAAAATGAAAAAAAAAAAAAAGACGATCGCGTGATACTAGGCTGTATTGCTAATTAGTCCGAAAACATGTTTAGCCTGTTGCCAGATTTCTTATTTCTTATCTGCGCATACTTGTTAGGCCCTTCGTACACAAGGCGACTCCAGTACCCTTAGCACGAGTTTTCAATCTTTTACTTTACAGCAACTTTCCAGTATTTACAGCGTTTCTTGTATGAAAATATGGAACAGCGCCTCTGGTGTGCGAAGAAGGAACCAATTTTTCCCTCGAAAATTGTCAATTTGAAGTCGTCAAAGTTCCAGTTTACTTTACGTCTCAAATACTGAAAACTCGTGCTGACGGTACTGTATCCGATACCTTGCGACTTCGGTATCCAAGCGACTATCGAAATACAAATCCATAGAGGTTCTGACACAGGCACGCGTCAATGTATACCAATATCGTAAAGTATCGGAGACTTGCGTCGCCTAGTGTACGAAGGGGCTTACTCCGATGCATTTCGTTGACAAAACGCCACAAGCAGCCAGGCGCGGCAGACTAGCCCATTATTGAATCATCCATTTTTATTGTTGTGTGTTTTACAAAAGGAATTTATGTAATAAATTGGTCATATTTAATAATATTAGTTGAAATAGGTCGGATTGCGTCGGGTCGCATCGTATTCGTCGCTCACGCAGCGCACTGTCTGACTTTGTTAAAACCTGCTGTCCCCAGGAATATTTCCATTACGACTCATAAATATTATCATTATCACCGCATAATTAAGTAAGGACTGAAAATTGCTATTTGTGTAGACCAGGGGTTTTCAACCTTTTTCATGGCACGACCCCTTTAGTATGAAGAAATATTTCGCGACCGCCCAGGGAGTCGCAACCCACAGGTTGAAAATCCCCTGGTTTAGACAATCCCGAGACCCATAAATTAGGACCTAATTTTACTTAGGTATAAGTAACAGGTGAAATCAAGACAAATTGTAGCTACACTTCTGCCTAAGCTTCCGGAGAAACAGGCGTGATGTTAGGTTACTGTCAAATTGCCTACACATTTGACCATAATGTCAGTAATTCTCGTTATCGAAACTGGTCCCAATAGACTGCGAAATGGCAGTTTATGTTTCACGAATTCAAAATTATCGATCATAAATTCGTTGAGTAGGTACGGTACGGCTCACTATTTCCCGGGAAACTAATTTCAAATTATTAATGTAGTGGTTTTACTGTTTTGTTCGCAATTTAATCAAATCTGATTATAACGAAACACGATTTACACTTTTGTTTTAAACTTTGCTCCATACTAGTAATTTCTCCTGTTTCTTGGGAGCGTTAATAACAAGAAACACACACACAAACATCCACAATATTACTCCAGTATTGAGCGATGTAGAAGTTATTCAAAGAATTAGGAAGCTGTGAAAGTCTTAAATACTCTTTCTTTGAAATCTGCAAACCTTATTACTTTTAAATAAACCTCAACACGATTCTTAAGGTGCATTCACACTCGTCGATCACCGTCACGTTACCGGTCGGGTTTAAAAAACAAATGTTTCTACACTCCGAAACCAATATAAAAGGATTTTTTTCCCACACTTCAGTCACCGCAACTATCAGTCATGTCACCGGTCAGGCATAATTCCATACAAGTTTCATTCGGTGACTTGACCGGACTGATGTGTGTGAATTCACCTTTATTCTTTTGTTTAAAAATAATTACGAATAGGTGTATTCTGCTTAAGCGTGTGAAGTTTCATTAAAATTGGATCAGTCATTTCGAAAAAAAAATGTCTTGAAAGTTTGTATGAAGTGCCATTCGGCGCACACGCTCTTATGGCCCATTTACGACCTTGCCGCTGTCAGCAGTGGCTTAGAGAGAAATGGAGAGCGCAAATGATCAAACAGAAATGTTTGAAGTCCGCCATGAGACGCTGCTCATAGCTAAAGCGTACAGCGGTGCGCGGTACAGGGGTGAGAAAAGAAAGAAAGAAAGGACGAAATAACATTCAAAAACACAAAAGCACAAACGCATGAGTGCGACACCACGCAACGGAGCGATTCGGATAGCAGTGCTGGAATGGGGAGTTCTATTGCTGGTCCACGCACCGCTTAGACCATAGTAAAGTCGGGAACGGCCTTGAACGGCCTTTTGTTTGGTCTAAAGGTGTAGCTAATCGAGGGTAATTTTTGAGTCTTGAGTCGCAGAATTTCGGTCGCTGTCATAGAAAATATTGCGTCGCGTCTTTTGTGCTCTATGAAACCGACCGGAAAATTTCGCTGGTTTGACTTCATCCTAAGCGGTGCCGTTTATTACGTTGCCTTTTTTTACTAACTTAATAAGCGCAACTGACCGTACGCGATCAACATCAGAGTTACTGGAATTTAAGCCTTACCGACAACTGCTTTAGTGGTAATGTTTCGTTTCACCAGAAGTTTCGGTATAACTTTTTGTAGAAACTCAACAAAGCTATTACTTCTTATCCTCCACATCGTATACTAGGTATGTAATAATTATTTCTTCTTCTTAAGAAATCTTGGACGGCCACTCTTTTTAGAAATTGCTTGCAATAGGCTAGTATAAATGTTTATCATGTCAGTAATTGTAATTTATTGCTGTCTGTCCCAACTTTCTTGGCATGTTCAGTCTTACTTAGAAGTTGGTACACTACTTTCTGACTTTCTTTAGGTTTAGGTAGCAACGGACAATGCTTTTTACTAAATTGGATCATATTTTAGGGTATATGAGTACATATATGCGGGCGGCGAGTAAAAGGCAACTCGCTGTCCGACTATGAACCATGCTCGTGTCGACGGCGCGTTGTGTTCTACGCGCGCCTCAAAGAGCGTCAGCATGATGACGGGGGCCCCCCTCTAGAGTCGCGGGATCTATGTCATTACCGTGAGCCCGGAACATAAAGGGCTATCGAAGGACACCGTGGATTTTAGTCAGTACAAGTCTGACAGGCCCTGCCCGGGATAGGAGAACTCATTTGATAATTTTACCACGTAAAAAAAAGGATATTTATGTGAACACGAGTATGTGGACGATGAGTAATGGGTGACTTGCCGTTAGATCCTGATCGACGACGAGTCAGGTATCACTCGCGCCTCTAAGAGTTATCAGCAATCTGACAGGGTCCCCCTTTTAGGGCCAGGCTGTCACTTACGGGACTGTCTTATGAGGTTACCGTGACCTTGCATTTTAGTCAGTACGAAACAGGTCACCCTGAGCGGGAGGACTCCTTTGATGATTTGACTAGGACAAAATAATAGTCCTCCTGACCGATTTCGGCCACGGCGGGCAATGTACGCGTATATTAGCCAACTGCGCGGCACATATTACAGTGCACAAGTGGGTGTGCAGGCCCAGGTGCACCCTCGGTCCCTTTCCTCTCATAGTTCCGATGGGACGGCAATCCGACACGACCGGAGAGTTTTTAATTTTTTCACCTCGGTTATGATAACAACAGGATCCATTGAGCCAGTTCAAATATTTTGCGTAACATTTTCAGCAAGTAAAAAAAAGCTAAAATAGTAGGTACTTAAAATATTGTAGTGGATATTAAACACTCACTCCCGAGAGACCAAAATTTATTCAAATCTTAGTCACATCACGCCTCGTTACCTAAGTATTTGGTAGTCCCCACCACAACTTGCACGCGACGCCCATTTTACCTCCATGAAAAGAAAAATATCTTTGTAAATCTTTACAGGAAAGACTTCAGTATTTATTAAGTTACTTACGTAGTCAACAACGAGGTACGTCTAACCTAATAAGCATAATTTATTTTATAGGCCCTTAGTCAGCCTCCCCTTTTATTCTCCTTTACATTGTTATGTATCTGTCAATGAAAGTACTTCATGAAAACGAACTCTCAGGAAAATTAAAAAGCCTTATATTTCTTACACATTATACGGTTTAGGGCAAAAATTTACCTACAAATAAATGCGTATTTGGTATATAATTTCGCATATATTTTGACGAAAATAATTAGCATTCACTTTGACTGCATACTTAAAAATTTGAACACTTTTTCTTATTTCATAGAAATAATTTATGAAAAATTTCGTTGTTGAGGGCCGAATATCAGGATCTCGGTCTCGGAGTCTAGGGATTTTCTGAGGGTCGAGGGACTGTTTCAGGGTCGTGAGACGGTCTTAAAAGAGCATGGCGGCCCTGGAACCCAACGAGCAGGTGAAGGAATAGGGTGGCTGGAACACTTCGAGCATTTTAAGGAGTATGGTGGTTTTTAGTCAGCAAGACTCTGATAGTTGACAGTCCGTTCCGGTCCACACGGCGCGGGAAGTTCCTGAATATTATGGTAACAGAATTTCCGTCGTTTTCATAGAAAAAGTGCGTTGCGAGAGAGTCGTCTTTTGCTTTGCATGAAAGCGACCGAAATTCTGCTACTCACTACTCAAAAATTACGCTCGTTTCGCCTCACTCTTATGGTAACAGTTATTGCGTTGATGTAGATAACTGTAGGCAATAAATTGTTGTGTAAATAACATTAGCATATTCAGTCTATTAAGGCTCCATTACTGAGCCATCGACCTTCTCTCTGTGGGAAGGAATGGACTATTACCCGCCACGTGTGCCCAGTGACTGAGTTGGTTCGTGTTATGTTATGTAAGTTATCATCAATTCATCATGCTTCTGCTACATACTATTTTATCTTATTCTCTCTTATTTCTCAAATATATTTAAAAGATTTTTGACCTTGTAACAATAGCGAAAGGTTAATGGTTAATGTCCGATTGGTAATTTCAAGGATTCGGGTAAGTTGACCTGCTGGCGTCTGCGTCTTCATAAATATATTACGTGTTTTTTTATATTTCTAAAGAAGTTCCTTTCCTCGCTCTAAGGTCAACTTAGATATTCAGTGGGCCAATAACATAAACCAGTCTGCAAAAAATTGGATGAAGTAGTGGTTTGAATTTGAATTTGCAGTATTGCATGCATTATATACATTGGTGGGCTGGTCATGTCTGCCGCAGAACCGACGAAAGGTGGAGTAGGAAGGTCCTTGAATGGAAACCGCGTGTAGGTAAGCTTAGGGTGGGACGCCTGCCGGCAAGATGGAGCGATCATCTGAGGAAGGTGACTGACAGTGGCTGGATGAAAAAAACAGGAGATCGTGGGCTGTGGCGCTCCCTGGGAGAGGCCTATGTCCAGCAGTGGACTGCAGTAGGCTGAAATGATTCATGCATTATAAATTCTTACCATATAAGTTGGTATGCAGAGTATGGGCGGTAGTATGAAACTGCTGAGGATTGCGGTGCTACATCGTCTCTCCGTGCAAAGAATGTGGTTTTTATCCGAGTATCTGAAACAATAGTTAAATTAGTTTAAAATGCATTGTTTGTTTAATCATTGTTTTCATGCTGGGGCCACACTGTTGGTAAGTGGGGCCCGGGCCCTAGTGTAATAGAAAATGCTGTTAATTATGGCGATGATGGACATTTAAACAAAAATATTTAAAAATTGTTATCGCAGAAATTAACGACATAACCCGTAAGTGTGGCCTGGCCCCGCATCGGAAAAAAAGTATTTTTGGGTTTGACTTGTTTTTGCGTCGGAATCGGGTACGAAAGGTTTCCTACCATTTAAAAAACGGTACAAAAATCATGTCAGTTATAAGGATCCCTGCAATATTTTGGTTATATTCTGGATTTTTAGTACATTTTGTTTTATAGCAACAGAAATACTAAATAATCTGTGAAAATTTCAACTGCCTAACAAAATCGCAACGACCATAAAACTGTTCTTGAGGTACAGCCCGGTGAGCATAGTTATAATAAAGAATCTGGTGACAGACGGATGGACAGTGGAGTTTTAGTAAACTTTTTCTGTTTTACTCTTTGGGTACAGTACCGTCAGCACGTGTTTTCAGTATTTGAGACGTAAAGTAAACTGGAACTTTGATGACTTCAAATTGTCAATTTTCAAGGAAAAAATTGGTTCCTTCTTCGCACACCCGAGGCGCTGTTCCATATTTTCATACAAGAAATGCTGTAAATACGGGAAAAACTCTGTAAAGTAATATAGTGAAAACTCGTGCTAGGGGTACTGAACGGTCGCGGGTCTTATACCATCACCGTGACCCCGGAACATAAAGGGCTATTGAAGGACACCGTGGATTTTAGTCAGTACAAGTCTGACAGTACCTCTCGCCCTGCCCGGGGTGAGGTCTCATTTGATGATATTACCGCGTAAAAAAAAAAAAAAAAGGGGTACTGAACCCCGGGTCGACGGCGCGTCGTGTTCCACGCGCGCCTCAAAGAGCGTCAGCATAATGACGAGGCCCCCTCTCAGAGGGCTAAAGCCTGCCGGGGTCGCGGGTCTTATACCATCACCGTGACCCCGGAACATAAAGGGCTATTGAAGGACACCGTGGATTTTAGTCAGTACAAGTCTGACAGTACCTCTCGCCCTGCCCGGGGTGGGAGGTCTCATTTGATGATTTTACAACGTAAAAAAAAAAAAAAAGAAAGGGGTACTGAACCCTAAAAAAACGGCTTAGATGTTTTTTGATAATCTTACTGAAGGACCAATTAGATTGTTTAAGTCAATTGCCTTTTGTTTCCAAAATCGAGATTATCGATTTTATTGTTTCTCGATTTTCGAGGTGCCATTCGTGGAATACCACGAATGGCACCTGGCACCTGTGAAAAATGTTGAAAGAAGCCTATTTTGGAGAGATAAGGTCAGCGGGTGCCTTTCGTAGAATACCTCGCTTCGTAGATTTTGATGCTTTTTCTATCAATACCTGACCGATAGACGCGACAGTAATAACATTCTCTGTGGTTATTTCCTTACTACTTTACCGTACCGTACCATATTCCGTAGTGCAGAATATCTTTTATCAAAAGAGTCTTTTGTTCAAAGTATGGAGGTAATAATTTCCGATGCGCGCTTCGTTGAAATGAAAATAGTTTGCAAAGCATTTTGAAGTCCCGATTAGCTTTTACGTTAAGTTTAAGAACTTCAGGTTTATTGTGATTGTAGAAATATTTAAATTTCTAAGACAATCTTTTTTTTAAATTATAGAATCGCGGTTTTCTCTACGGAAATCCATCCATCGTTTGGTTTGCATTGTATGTTAGCTTTATTCTCGCTTTTCATGCATGTATGCATATGCATGAGCGCGGAAGCTTGGTTAATTTACGGTTTGTGCAGAATATGCATAGAGGTTGCATCCTCCAAGCGAGCCCTGGATTTTTGTCGCGGAATTAAAACTAAACAAATTTTTAATAACATTAAAAAAATGTGTTTACTCTTTGCTTCAATCTAGACCAGAGGCAAAGCTGAGATCTAAAATGGAGCGAGTTCACAGAAGGAACTAGAAATCCTGTCTGAGTCCAGACGACTAGACGCGAGTCAGGCAACCCTGGGCCTGTAGCCAAACGGCCATCAATAACTGGAAACGCTCAGGAGCCTTTAACATATTTTCAACTTAAATTCTTAGCATATAAAGTTGACTCAGCACTAGCGAACGAAAACACTCTGTAATCTTTCATAGATTTTCAACTTTATGAGTTGAAAATTTAACTTTTTTTGTGACGTAAAGTAATCTTGAACAAGATGAGGTTGTTTATTTTTCGATGCAATAAACGCAGTAAACATTTCATGTCACGGCTACACATCAAGCTATACAAACCAGTTTGTCTTGGTCTCGCTTCGTACGATTGTAACACACAATAAACGGTCAGCTAATACTGGTTTAGTATAGCTTGATGTGTACCCGTGCGTACGCTGTAAAGAAAATACAGAAATTTTGTGAAACGGTTCCTGGTTTGATTCCATGAAATCAATTTTCAAAGGACTATCCTTAGTTGAGCACTGATGGATGGCAATTTCAAATGTCTTGGAGCTTGTCATACTGTACCTTGCGGGTCTATTGTTGAGTAGCTTTGTTTTAAAAATGTCTGACACTGACTTTACATTTTTTGCAAAAGCTTTCAGTCGAATGTTTACCACTTTCCACAGAAAAATAAATTATATGAAAGTAGTAAATCAAAGGTATTTAAGTTTTCACGGGAATTATTAAAATACCTGTAGCAGAAAATTCAATGATTAAGAGAAAATTGCTTTACCATTCAAAAGAAATGCGGATATACTTTTTCCCGATTTTAATAGTGAATAAGTGAGAGTTGGACTCGCCCATGAAGGCTACGGAACCTGTTTTTTTTTAGCGTGGTAAAATCATCAAATGAGTCCTCCAACCCCGGACAGGGCGGGAGGGACTGTCAGACTTGTACTGACTAAAATCCACGGTGTCAATAGTCCTTTATATCCCCCGTCATTTTGCTGACAGCTCTTTGAGGCGCGCGTGGAACACGACGCGCCGTCGACCCGGGCATGGTCCATGGTCGGACAGTGAGTTGCCCTTTACTCGCTGTCCGCATGCCCGCGCCTGGCGTTTCCTCCTTTCCCATCAGCCACAGGTACCTCCCGAAACTTCCGTGTCCGGTGAGGACCTGCGTCATGCGGTAGGCAAGGACGCCGTGACGTTTCTCCAGCCACTCCTCAAAGAGGGGTCTTACCACCGCTATTGCGGCGTGCCCGAGGCTACGGAACCGTAGCAGCAAAAATATATGAGTAGCCTCAATTTCATTTTTAAAGACCTATCCATAGATACACCACACGTATGGGTTGGGTGATTTTTTTTTTGAGTTTAATTCTAAACCACCAGTTTAAAATCTATTCTAAGTATGGGGTCGCCAAAATTTGTTTTTCTTTTCATTTTTGTTTGAAAATTCTAATGCGGTTCACATAAATCTACTTACCAAGTTTCAACAGGACAGCTCTTATACTTTCGGAAAAAGTGGCTGTGACATATAGACGCACAGACAGGCAGAGAGACAGACAGATTGACAAACAGACATGACGAATCTATTAGGTACAGGGTTCCATTTCTTGCCATTTCGCTACGGAACCCTAAAAAGGGAGCAAAAAATTTGCCCACAAGTTTGTACGTTAAACGAAAAAACTCCTTCGATAAGTTATGCAAATTGTTATTCTATTTACGTATTTTTTTTTGCTAGCAAATTGAGAACTTTCACCACATCTGTCGGATAGGGTAGCGTTAACCATTTTTCTTGTGGGAAATTTCAAACGTATCTGATTTTGTATTTTCTTAGAAAATAAGTTTTTGGTCCTACCTACCCATATGTTATAAAATTACAAAAGTGTAAGTGAGTAAGGAAATATAAGTATGTGTGTAATGTATACTTATGTGTTTTAATACGGATCTTATCAAACTATAATTTTGCTGTGATTTTAATTTTGCTCTTCTCTTTGTCCAAAAATTACGATAACAAGAAAAGGTACGAAGATTACCTTTTTTGTCATTTTAGTGTACCACGTTTGAGCTCGAAATTGAAATTATCACTTTTTAGATGGATATAGGTATATTTTATACAGTCAACAAAACTCACAGTTCAGTTAACAAAGTTGAGGAGGTCCAGTGAGCTTTTTTGCAGAATTTTGCGACATACTCGTACATGAATAGTTTTATGAAACTGCACACACTTGTGGAATAAAAACTCGCTGGAAAATAGTTCCAGTACGTGGATTAAAAAACAGTGTAGAAAAATAAGCGCAGTGAAAATTTTTTGTAGGCACTCAGCCTAAAATACTATCCACCACTTGCACTTGCGATTCTTAATACATATATATAAATGCATACATATATATATACACATCAAAAAAATTTTGCGATGACTTTGAAAAGTTGAAATGTTTTTTGTTACGGTAGAATATAACAAACTATCTATAAATATCCAAGGGGATATTTATGCCGCCGCTCAGGATCTCTTGCTCCAGAGCATGGCGCAGTGGTTGATCAACGTCGCCGTGGTCGCCGAGCCGTACTTTGTCCTGCCCAGGAATGACTGGGTAGCGGACCTGGACGGCTCGGTGACCCTTATTTCGTCGGCCGCCGCCGGTACCCCGCCCCTCGATCGTGTTCAGAGAGGGCGCGGGATCGTTGCAGCACGGTTCGGGGAGATCGCTGTCGTAGGCGTGTATTTCTCCCCGAACCGAACTCTCGCCGAGTTCGAAGACTCCCTAACGGAGCTGGGAGACGTCGTCGTCGCCCTTGGTTCCCTCCCCGCGCTGGTCCTCGGGGACTTCAATGCCAAAAATCCGGCTTGGGGTTCCCGAATCATGGACAGTGCGCGGGGCAGGACGCTCGAGCGCTGGGCCCGTGGTCATGGCCTAGTGCTCGCAAACCGGGGTTCTGTCCCCACGTGCGTGCGGTACATGGGCGAGTCGGTGGTGGACCTTACGTTCGCCACCCCCGACCTATCGCCGCGCGTCACTGACTGGCGCGTTGTGGAGGAGGTGGAGACCCACTCCGATCACCGGTATATCCGGTTCGACGTCTCCACCCAGACCTCAGACGCGCCGGTCCCAAGTGGACGGAACCCATGTGGTCCGCGATGGGCGCTGAAGCAGATGGACCGGGAGCTATTCCTGGAGGCCTCGATCGTGCAGGCCTGGGTGTCACCACCGGACAGGCCTGCCGACATAAACGACGAGGCCGAGTGGTTCCAGGAGGCCATGTCGGAGATCTGTGACATGGCCATGCCCCGGGTCCGGCAAGGACGCGCCCGGCGCCAGCTGTACTGGTGGTCGCGCGAGTTAGCAACGCTGCGCGAGGCGTGCGTTGCCGCGCGACGCCGGTACACTAGATTCCGCAGGCGCCGCACCCGACCTCCGGATGCGGCAGCCGTGGAGGCGGAGCTGTACGGGGGTTACAGGGCAGCGAAGGCCGTCCTCCGCGACGCGATCTGGCGGGCCAAGGAATTGGCCCGCGAGGAGATGCTGGGGACTCTGGACGGGGACCCATGGGGCCGCCCCTACAAGTGGGTGCGAGAGAAGCTCCGCCCCTGGGCTCCCCCGTTGACGCAGAGTCTCCGGCCTCAGTTCGTGGAGGACGTGGTGAGCGCCCTGTTCCCCTCGCGAGGGGAGGGGTATGCTCCCCCGCCCATGGCTCCGTCTCCGACGGAATCTGAGGATGAAGCTGGCGCAAACGCGGACCACAGCGACGACGACGTCTACGACGCTCCAGAGGTGACCGAGGTAGACCTGAGAGTGGCGGTAGATCGGCTCAAGGCCAAAAATACCGCCCCAGGACCCGACGGCCTGCCAGGAAAAGCCTGGGTCCTGGCCTTCGGGACTCTCGGGCCTCGACTAGGGGGGCTCTTCAGCGCATGCCTGGAGAGGGGCCAGTTCCCGCTTCGTTGGAAGACGGGGAAGCTGGTCCTGATCCAGAAGCCCGGGCGCCCTGCGGACTCTCCGTCCGCATTCCGGCCCATTGTGCTGCTCGACGAGGTGGGCAAGCTCTTTGAGAGAGTAATTGCAGACCGCCTCGTCGGGCACCTGAATCGGATGGGCCCGGACCTGTCGGAGAGCCAGTTCGGCTTCCGCAGGGGGCGCTCGACGGTGGACGCCATCATGCGCGTGAGAGCCCTCACGACGGGGGATGCTGTTGCCCGGGGCAGGGTCGTCTTGGCGGTGTCGTTAGACATCTCCAACGCCTTTAACACCCTGCCCTGGAGTTGCATAAGGGAGGCACTCCGGTATCACCGGGTGCCGACCTACCTCCGTCGCATAGTCGAGGAGTACCTGACGGACAGAGCCGTCATCTACCCCGGTCACCAGGGAGAATGGACTCGGCGAGAGATGTCGTGCGGTGTTCCACAGGGTTCGGTCTTGGGGCCGCACCTGTGGAACATCGGATACGACTGGGTGCTGCGCGGCGACCTCCCGGACGGCGTCAGCGTAGTATGCTACGCTGACGACACGCTCGTCCTGGCAGAGGGAGAGTCGCACCAGGCGGCGGCCGACGTGGCGACGCGAGCGGTCGCGACAGTCGTGGAGAGGATCCGGCGGTTGGGACTCGACGTGGCGCTGCACAAGACGGAGGCCATGTGTTTTCATGGCCGCGTCAACGCGCCACAGTCGGGTTACAACATCACGGTAGGAGGGGTTCGCATCGGCGTCTTGAGGACGATGAAGTACCTGGGACTCGTCCTCGACAGCCGGTGGAACTTCAGGGAGCACTTCCTGAGTTTGGCCCCGAAGCTGAATCGGGCAGCGGGCGCCCTCAGGCGACTCCTGCCCAACCTCAGTGGGCCAAACGCCTCCTGCCGTAGGCTGTACGCCGGTGTCGTGCGGTCCATGGCCCTCTACGGGGCCCCAGTGTGGGCCCTAAGCATCCGGACGCGACCAATCAAATTGGTCGCATGCCAGAGGGTCATGGCTATCCGGATGATCCGGGGATACCGCACGATTGCCGGCGAATCGCCCAACCTGCTCGCCGGATTGCTGCCCTGGGATCTGGAGGCGACTGCCCTCCAGCGCGTCTATGAATGGCGCGTGGAGGCGCAGCGCCGGGGCGTGACCCCGCTGCCTCGAGAAGTCGAGGCGCGGCGGGAAGAGCTCCGGCGCGATCTCAGGGCAGTATGGAGGACACGACTGTCGCGACCGACGGCCGGGCACGCCGCAATAGCGGCGATAAGACCCCTCTTTGAGGAGTGGCTGGAGAGAAGTCACGGCGTCCTAACCTTCCGCTTGACGCAGGTCCTCACCGGACACGGATGTTTCGGGAGGTACCTGTGTCTTATGAGAAAGGAAGAAACGCCTGGGTGTCACCACTGCGTAGATCGCCCGGAGGACACAGTCGAGCATACGGTGCAGGATTGCCCCGCTTGGGCGGAGCACCGACGTGTCCTCACGGCAGCGATAGGCGGAGACCTCTCGCGCCCAGCACTGGTCGCGGCCATGCTGCGGGGCGAGACGGAGTGGGAAGCGGTCGCCTCCTTCTGCGAAGCAGTCATGCTCGCGAAGGAGGAGGCGGGCCGCGTGAGAGAGAGGACAAGGTCCTCCCTCCGCCCCACCCGCGGTGGTGGACGCCCACGGCGTCGGACGTCGCAAGACGATCTCCGGCCACCGTAGGCGCGGGCATGCGGGCGGCGAGTAAAGGGCAACTCGCCGCCCGACCATGGACCATGCCCGGGTCGACGGCGCGTCGTGTTCCACGCGCGCCTCAAAGAGCTGTCAGCAAAATGACGGGGCCCCCTCTCAGAGGGCCAAAGCCTGCCGGGGTTGCGGGACTCATACCATCACCGTGACCCCGGAACATAAAGGGCTACTGAAGAACACCGTGGATTTTAGTCAGTACAAGTCTGACAGTACCTCTCGCCCTGCCCGGGGTGGGAGGTCTCATTTGATGATTTTACCACGTAAAAAAAAAAAAAAAAAAAAAAAGGGGATATTTATGGGTGAATCCTGAGATTGGCGATATTCAGTTGATTCCCCTGGCGAAATTTATTTTCACAGATTCTTTCTAAGTAACAAAGTAATATAAAATGTATCTTCATTATAAACACATTAAACGAATTGGCATCACTTTTGGCCGGATGGTTCTCAATATATAGCAGTTTAATTTTTTTCTGGCCAGGGGAATCAAAAAAGACGATAAGGGAATCAAAATCTAAACAATGTTTTTAAAAGAAAATCAAGTTTTATTGTTATTTTAACGTAGCCTCTAATTTTTTTGTAGTCTAAGACGTTCTGCAAGTCGTTTTTTTTAATCTTTCTTGCCTAAGATTGTTTTGGAGGCATTGCTCAAATCTGAAATATTAACATAGGTGATTAAAAAACTTAACATCGTTGATCAATATTTGTTTAAGACATTAAGAAATTCATATAAATTGTTAATAGTGATAATATTTTTGTTTTCAAAAAACAGGCAGGAAAGTCGTGCGAATTAAATAAGATAAATGATTTTTAATCGATAAGACGGTTTAAAAAAATTATGTATAAGAAATATAACGAAAACTTTCTTGTTTTCACAGAAACCTTTTGATTTCCATAATACATTTTGATTACCTTGGCGCAAATACCAAGGGAATCAATGCCAATGGAAGCAAAAAACACGATGTTTTTGTCGATTCTGATAAAAACAATACGTTTTATATAATATGAATGTAATAAATAAATAATGATCATTAAAGCTGTTCCATGTACACCCGAAAACAAATCCTTAAAACTCAAATTGCATTCATAAACGTGATCAGGGTAATCAACGAGCTAGCGAACCAAAACCAGGGAAATCAAATCTTTACCTTCGTAATTTCGTCCTGGACCAACGAGCAGCGCAACCTTCTATAACTACGTTGGAAGCGCCACCGGCAGCGCTCGTGCGACGGCTCGGAGACGCTGTTCTAGAATATTTTACTAGAGATTTACGAAGTTTAGTGACGCGCCACGGGAATCACTGTTTAGTCTCGGACATATATTATAGTTCTTAATAAAACTATCATAAATACACAAGGCGTATATTTTTTTTATATATCTACAACAACCCTGTTAGCGATTAGACCGCATTGTTTATTTTGTTTATGTTCGTAAGTTAGGGTTTTGTCGGTTTGTTGTTTGCAAAATGTGTAGCGGACGCGCCAGGGGTATCAATATTTAGGCCTTTTGGATTTTTTTTCGACTATTTAGTACCAAATTAGACCCAAAAACTATCGTGCTACAGTTAGATCATACATTAACGTGGCATAAAAAAAATATTTTAACATCAAATTTAAATACTACGGGTACTTTTTTTCTTCGGACAACGTAAAATTAACCTCTCAAGATTCACCCTTATATCTAAATAACCTACAAAATAACTTTTCTTTCAGAAGTCGGTGGCCAAATAATATTTAAATATTATAATATTTTATTAATGTATGTACATTCAATGTAATCTGTAGATACTGAGAAATCAAGTCAATATGGTTGTGCTACCATCAACCACGACGTGCGGTTCTGTTTACATATATTGCGTAGTATAACATATGCACGCAATAATTTCCGGGCTGTTCTATGAAGCTGTTGTCTTAGTGCGGGCGATTAGCGATGAGTGGATAGAGATGAGATGCCTTTCTATGCGTTTAAAACACTGTAAAAAGTTAGCGATTTACTGATTACTATGTAGGTATCCATGATTGAGATATTTTTAAAAAACCAATGAGTTAAGAAGGCTTAAAAAGTCTCAACATTCTGGGGTCAAACTCCAGTGTTTTGAAACTATGTACATGGTGAGAAAATGAGAAAACGAAAATCAAACGACCACTTTGTTTTCTAGCTGTAACACTTTTTTTTTCATTCTGTTAAAGCAATGTATGTATGTTTAATACATAATGTTCATATATTATAAATACATAGCACTAAAAGTGGCAGTCATCATCTGCCTAGCCTTTTCCCAACTATATTGGGGTCAGCTTCCAGTCAAACCAGATTCAGCTGGATATCAGTATTTTACATGGAGCGACTACCTGTCGGACCTCCACAACCCAGTAACTGGGTAATACCATACCCCATGGTAAGACTGGTTGTCAGACTTAAGAGCTTCTGACTAATAGTAACGACTGTCGAAGATCTACAAATGACGGCCGGGACCAACGGCTTTACGTACTTTACGAGGCACCGAGGAAACTCGCTATAACAGATGGTCACCCATCCACAGACCAACCTCGGAGAGCAGAGCACTAAAAGTGGCAGTGTCACGACAATTTCATTACGAGGATAGTTATTATACCCACGCTTTTGTAACATATGCACTGTGTGTAGCGCTTATTTTTATTAATGACATGGAACATTTGGACCTTGTGCTGTAATTCATTTACATTAAGTTTGAACAGTAGCTAATTGTGTTTATTTTTTATTTTAATTCAAACATAGTAGGTGTTGCTAGATTCACATCTAGTAGATGTCAATCAGCAATATTTTTATTGTTATTTTCTTTATTTGCATTTGAAATTGTAGGAACATCAGGTTAGTAAAAAATAAAATAAATAGCTAATCGTGTCGTCGTCAGCGAGCGGTGGGACAGATACCTTACATGCCACTGATGGCAGTATATCATAAGCTTCGTGAACGTTCCCTGGGGTTAACCTGGCCAGTGGACACCTCCAGTGTAGCAATTAGTAGCGCAGCCTCGGAAATAAAGCGGTTTACCTTCCTCACACATGATGTAATAATATTTCTGCTCTGGGTAAAATGCACAAATAAAACCATACTAAACTATACTGAATGGTGAACTATATTTGATATTAGATATTCAAACCTCAAAAGGTAATAAGTACAGATATAAATATTGCGGTAAGCTGCAGAGAAAAGTCACCTTCGCCGTCCGTCACCAAGGTTTCACCGTACTTAGTACTTAGGTACCTACATAATCTGTCGGTATTTATAATTTCTTTGAACTTAGTAGGTATTTAATTGAATTACTAACGAATGTATACTTTTGCAAGGATGCTGTAAAGTAAGTGATCCTTTAAAAGCCCTTTACGTGCCATGGCCACGGTTATCTGGTTATTGTTATTGTTAAGGGCTCCCTTGACAGTATTTGGACTCGTAGGTCGGTTACCCGATGACCCCGGCAGGTCCTTGCCTTCTAAGGGAGCCCTGTTAGATTTGTGACAGCTCTTTAACGCTTTTGATCTCTGGCCCGAGTCAAAGGCGTGGTCCATGAATGGACGGCGAGTCTCCCATTACTCGAGGCCGGAAATCGCTGCGCGACGTCCGTTGCCGTGGGCGTCACCCGAGGATGCTGCATCGTAAGGTGGAGGCTGTCCTCTCCCTCACACGTCCCGCCTCCTCCTTTGCTTACATGACTACTTCGCAGAAGGTGGCGACTGCTTTTATTTCATCTAGTCCCGTAAAATGGTTTCGATCAAAACCGGACGCGAATGGTAGCCGCCTTTTGCTTTCGTGGCAGTTTTGCATCGTATGATCCACTATGTCCTCCGGTCCTCGAAGTGGTGACACCCAGGTATTGCTTTCTTTCCGTCATTTATTACTCAGGAACCTCCCGAGACATCCGTGTCCGGGAACTTAGGCGATAAGTGAGGAAGCCATGGCGTCTCTCCAACCACTCCTCAAAGAGGGGTCTTACAACCGCGATGGCGGCGTGCCTGAACCTCGCTTCGTACCCGAAATTGTAACATCTTTAAGTTATGTTATTAGCAGTATGTAGCAGTAATGCCGCAAGATGGCTGCCTTAGCATTCAGTAGCACTGCTGTGCAGCAACAAGTGAAACTTGTACATTTATGTTAGAGCATAAAAACTCTGTGAAAGGACGGAATTATTAATGACAATGAAACCTTAAGTACCTTCGTACACAAGGCGACGGATGTCTCCGATACTACTACTACTCCGACATGGGTATTAACACATTCCTAATTACTAACCTCTATGGATTTGTATTGCGATAGCCACCTGGATACCAAAGTCGTGAGGTAGTCTCCGAGACTTGCGTCGCCTAGTGTACGAAGGGGCTTAGTAGAGAAACAGAAATTCCTTTTATTATAAACTATGTTCTTACGTGGAATGTGTGCAGATGTATACAAAGGGTACTTTAAATACTTACTTTATCGTTCTAAATATTTTCCACAAATGTTAGTCAGATAATGTAGAGTCCAAAAATAAAGGAATTAAATAAAACAAAACATACCTGTCTGCGGTATTTATTTATAGAAGGTAAATATTATTAAATAAACTGTAAATACCTCTAATTCTATCAAAGTAGAGGACAAATGTTTGTTTTGTTCATAAAACATCTAACTTGATATTTTGAAAGGTTACTTTGAGTACTGTTTTACTGTTTTCCTTTAGCTATTATTTACACACCTTTAGAAACATGTTAATATAAATAGGTACCTACTATCGTTTGACGTTCCATTTTTTCAAGTTTACTTGAAAATAATCTACTAAGGGATCTATTATTTTAAGTACCTAGATAAATACTACCTGGGTACTATGTTTGAATAAAAACAAAACAAGAGTGTTGCAATTTAGCTACGAAACCTGAAAAACTTCAGCTCCTATTTAAATTCTACGAGAAGCTTCATATTTTCATCGCAGGCTCGGCCCATGTCTTTATTATTCATTTGAAAAGGTTTACTGAGAAATTTCGTAACAAGCATTGTAAGATACATCTCATTCAAAACTTTTTCTTATTGTCAAAATGAAACATTTCTGAAGGTTCGCCATATTTAGTAACAGAAAATATTTAACAAAAAATCCACGGCGAAATTTTCTGCGAAGTTGTAATAGGCATTTGTAAATAGCATTATAACAAAGGCTCTTCGAAAAGGTAAATAAAATTAAAAAGGGTAAATTTTCCAACAGTGGATATATTCGAAAATATGCGGAATGTCGAAAAATACTAGGAAGGAGTTTCGAGGTCAATTTTGACGAAAACTAAAACTGCATCATTGGTTTTTAGAAAAGTCAATAATTTTCTAGGAAACGAAGTCGTATAAAATGGGGAAAAAGTCACTGTATTATTTACTACCATTCGATAGTGTCGCTATTAGGGATCAAATTCTGAGAAGTAATGATAGAATTCAACTATCTATTGTTTTAAAATCTGTGAGAAAAGTACAATTTCATATAATATCAAGTCTGAGCCGAATTTCCCAACTGTGGGGCTGGTATTTGCTCTGACTTCCTTGGAATCGAAGTCTATTAAAAAACTTCCAATTTCAGAAGGCATTTTAGTTTGCTTATTCGACGTATCTTCACATTAAATTACTCTGCACTTGACGACTGTCTAACGCCTAAAGAAATATTGTATCTCAATCAAAATCCAAATCCGAGTTCTTTGGGCTGCTTGATATTATATTTAAGACTCGTTCGTTGGTTACACAGAAAATTTGTGATTAAGATAGGGAGATGATAATTTCCGACGTAAATGGATAAGTAACGGTGTTCGCTTAAATGAATTTTGGGCCAAAATGTTAACGTTTTGATTCATAAATGGATAAAATTTTTGTGATTTTTTGATTTTTTTTAAATGTTGTGTGTAAATGGGAATTATTATGCTCTGTCACTTGTTTATGACGTTTAAGAAGAAGATCAGGAAGTTATAACCTATTTAACAAAAGCAGATTAACTGGTTAAATTGATTGTAATATTCATGGTTTCTACACTTCCTTTACCAAGTACTACACGAATAGCCATGGCGTCTCTCCAAACAATGCTCGAATAGGGATCTTCCTACTGCCAATACTGTCTGCCCAAGTTTTGATATCAATTGACATGTATGTCAATTGACATGTATGTATACAAGCAGATTATGTAAACATTCAAACTTGATTTATAACCCCAGGAGACTTAATTGATTATAGATCAAACAGAAATTAACATTAATCCTAATGTTCTTTATCTGCCTAATGTTGTTCCAACTAAATAATATTTTAGTACTAGCTGTGCCCGCGACTTCGTTCGCGTGGATGTCGGAAATTACCAATGTATTTTTTTGTGCGAAGCGTCGGGTAAAAAGGTCTCCCTCCAAAATCCCACCGTATCCCATCGTATCCCATCTTATCCCATCTTATCCCATCTTATCCCATCTTATCCCATCTTATCCCATCTTATCCCATCTTATCCCATCTTATCCCATCTTATCCCATCTTATCCCATCTTATCCCATCTTATCCCATCTTATCCCATCTTATCCCATCTTATCCCGTCCTGTTCCGTCCTGTCTCGTCCTGTCCCGTACTGTCCCGTCCTGTCCCGTCCAGTCCCGTCCTGTCCCGAGCTGTCCCGTCCTGTCCGTCCTGTCCCGTCCTGTCCCGCCCTGTCCCGTCCTCTCCCATTCTGTCCCATCCTGTCCCGTCCTATCCTGTCCTGTCCCGTTCTGTCCCGTCCTGTCCCGTCCTGTCCCATCCTATCCCGTCCTATCCCGTCCTGTCCGTCCTGTCCCGTCCTGTCGCGTCCTATCCCATCCTATCCCATTCTATCCCATCCTATCCCATCCTATCCCATCCTATCCCATCCTATCCTATTCTATCCCATCCTATCCTATCCTATCCCATCCTATCATAATCATTAGATGAATTTTTATTTGAATATGTAGCAGAATCGAAGCTAGATCGCGCTATGAACTACGCGTCTTGGTGTGAACTGACCGTAATTTTACTTCTGAAACACTTTATATTCGAATAACTTTTGATAGACTGAACCGATTCCAATGAAACAAAAACTAAATTCCTCTCCAAGTTACGCTTAATCGTTGTGTATAAAAGTTATCTACATAAATTTCGTACATTTTACGTGATACCTGGACAAATAAACATACAAACAGACAAACAGACAAACAGACAAACAGACAAACAGACAAAAATTCTAAAAATGCTAGAAATGGGTTCTATTGGTTGTCCTTTAATACCCTGGCTAAATTTTTTGAGTTTTTTTTTAATGTACAAAAATAACTTTTCTACAGTTTTATTATATGTATAGATTAGTATTTTATAAGGAGTTAATTTATTTTGCAAGGAGGAGCTATCTGGCCTTATCAACCCAGTAACTGTATAATAATGTGATCATATCTTTTGCCAAGATTGGTTGTCAGTTGCCGAAATTATCTATCTGCTTATCCTGATTTGTATTTGATAAGTACATTATTCAAATAGCCAGGCCATATGTAACGGCTTTTGCCGTTGATTTTCGCGATAATAGTCTTTATATGTTTGTATAAACGTCCATTAGGGCAAAAATTAACGGCATTTTTCGTTATTTGGGCTTTAGTCTAAAGCATATGCATTTTTATCTTTAAGTTATTTAAATTATAGAAATGCCATGAATACTGATTTTGCCGAAAACTGAATGTTAGGTTAGACCAACGACCAAAGCGCCGAATATTCGGCCACACTTAGTAAATTATTTTCCCACGTTTTTATACACTCACTTTTCTTGTTTGTTTGTTTGTTTTTTTTTTATTGAAGTCAAAATTAAAACACAAACATTTTTACGATTATTATTCGTTAAGTATTCGCCCAAATAATTGGCGATGTTTGGGCTTGTAGTAAAATATTTGTCAAACAGGGGCCTAAGTCTACTAATTTATAAACGTTACAATGGTCTCTCAATGGTGTGTTTTTGACAGTTTTTGTATGGCAAATCTGTCAAAAACTTACCATTGAGAGACCATTGTGACGTTTATAAATTAGTAGACTTAGGCCCCTGGTCGAATACCGAATGATAGCTGAATATTTGTGGTATTTTCTCTAAATACTACCATACAAAGAAACCAATTTGCTTGTTTGTATTATCTGGCTTTACGCCTCAACGGTTTATCTGATCGTTGTGGATTTTGTAGAAAGGAAAAGTTTACCTTTTATTCCACTCTAAAACCATATTGGGAACTACTGTTTGATTAAGCTCTTTGAAGTTTGTAGCTATCCACCCGTAAAAAAGCTTCGAGTAAAATAGAGCTTGCTCTTATAACATATATTGAGATCGCGAGTGTCACAAAATATAGATGCTTCAATTTCTTTCGCACTTTATTTCGCCCTGACTTTTGGTGGCAGCTTTACTCACTCTTATGCCCTCACTTTGGAAAAATGGGATAGGAAGGGTCAGCGCACACCACGATGCGACGCGACGCGACGGTGACATTAAGCGACAATACTGGAAATGTGTTGCTTTTCGTGTAGAAAATAAAGTTTGAATTTCTCTATTACAAAGTGTCGCGTGCCGTTAAAGGCTTTAAGCCTTTCTCAAATAATAATAATAATATTCCACAATAGCTTGGAACTAGATGGCGTTGTGTGATAGACACAACGCCATCTAGTCCCAAGCTAAGCAGAACTTGTGTTATGGGTACTAGACAACTGATAAACATACTTATATATTTCTAAATACATACATATTATAGATAAATTACACCCAGACACAGAACAAATGATCATCCTCATGACACAAACATTTGTCCTGGTTGGGAATCGAACCCACAACCCCCGGCATAGCAGTCAGGGTCACTAAACACTAGACCAACAGGCCAGTCGAAACAGACAGGGGAAGCGAACCGAACCGAATGCGTGGCGAAAGCAAACAAAATGAAGAATCTGCTGTCTACAGAAATATATTTTCTTGACCGTACATGGTATATAATGTACTTACTTGATAGCCACATATCTCCACACAGCAAGCGATAGTGTCAGACATATCGACGCCGTATGGAAGATTTGTGCGAAGTGCATGTGGAACAACAGATAGGCGGCCCACTTGTAGGGCATCTCCCGCTGACCCGGTAATATCTGAGAAGAAAACAGAGAAGAATTAATTAAAGTGATTTTTCTTGCGTCGTTGTCAAAACAAGAACACCGTGGATTTTAGCCAGAACGAGTCTGACAGTACGTTTTGCTCCATCCAGGGAGCTTGTTTGATGATTTTATTACTATAAAAAAGTGTCTTAAATCAGGTGCTGAAAATCGGGTACGCGGGACTGTCTCGAAGTCAGGTGATCATCGCGGCCCTCGAACTTAAAGGGCATGTGAAGAATCAGACTGCTTTTTAGTCAGTAAGAGCCCAACAATGCCTTCCGCTTCCCTCGGGGCGTCAGTCGTTTTACCATGATTTAGGTGACGCTCAGAAAAAAGCGTCTTTATTTTTATTATGTATGCCTTTGATGTCTGTGTTGTCACCTTTCTTTATATGTCATGACGACATGACAGTCTCAAATTATTTGGGATTGTCCCAGCATTTCTTGTTTCTTTCATGTTTTATTATATTATTATCGCTAGCTGTTTCACGCGCTTGTGTTCGAAAATTATTATATAACCTCTTCCTTTTTTCGAAGTCAGTTATCAATAAATAAATCTTAGGACAAGAAACTGTCATCAACAATTCTGTCAGTATGAAAAGCATTTCATTTTAGGTATTCAAAAAAAAAACAGAAGGTTTCTGACTATTATATAGTCTAGTCTAGTCTAGCTAGACTTCAGTCAGTCTTCAGTCAAAATTTTAATGGATTACATTTTGATTAAAACACGTCTTTAAGTACTGAAGACGGTGACTAACACCTTCTTCATGACCCTGTTCTCCTAGTACTTTCTGTTGAGATATCACATCGTTTTCTCATTTTCTGTACTTTTGTACCAGGATTTTATTAATTATTTTTCTGCTATCCGTACGGAAAAAGCAATGTGGCTAATTTAAAATCATCAAAATTATTTGTGGGGAATTTACGCATAGTTTCTTTTGTGGCCAATTAACTTTGTGGCTTATGTATAACAACCCTTCCATTTTTACTTCAAAGTCTTTAAATAAGACCTAAGCATTTATGTTCATAATATTTCAGCTTGAAATATTAATGTTGATGCTGTCTGCGATAAAACAGTTTTGCTTCTTTCTTTCTTTATTCAACTTTTGATATTTTTCTCATATTTATATCTAATTTTCTAGTTGTTTCATCTACTCTAGTTCATATAAAATTCATCGTCTTTCTGAAAGGGGAAGCTCAGATCAAAGCAAAACATATTTACCATTGCTCTATATGAGAAAATTTTGTTTGTATACTAGCTATGTTTTCGTACTTATGATACCAATAAAGAGAACGAAAAAATGAGTTTATTTATAGTTTATGTGGAGTCGAAATTAACAGGCTTATTTGTAAAATATTAGCAACCTTTCGAGGGCTGAAATATCAATACAAAATCCAGGTGTTCCATAAAAAATGGAAAATATTTCGTTGACATGTATGCAACACTTGAATGTTAATTAAACAAGCATCATCTGAGCTAATATTTGACAAACACCCATCCTCACAAATTTTCACATTTTTTATTTATTAAATTAGTATTCATTCGAAAAATAATTGACTCCAGCCAACATCGTCTTATTCCAATTTATATTCCTCTCTACAAGATCGTTAGCGACACGGACACCTCTACAAAACAAATACCTACTTTTAGTAACTGTTATTTGTGTAACTAACCCTTTACGTTACACTTGCACTCAGTGCTAATACACTTGACTAGGTAAGTATTGTTTAATCAAATATTTGTTATAACGAATTGAGCACGGACTGAGTAGGTATCACTGCTTCTCTAATTTTGGTATTTATGATATAGCACGTTAAATACTTATACAACCGGTTTATACAATAAATTAGATTTCATAACAGTAACATTAAAATGGCATATAAAAAAATACCTGTTACTAAATACTCAGTATTTTTTTTCTCCAAAGTAAGGAGTAATATTTAATAACACCTTAATATTGGTGAGAGTGATAAATGGCCACTTATTAAATATCAATGCCATCTGTTCCGTGTGGAATAAGGAAAATAATCGACTTTGAAAATGTCTCGTTTAATACTTTGCAGACTTCGCTATCTGGACTGAAATTAAATTACTCAAACGAACGTAATCAAATAATGTAAGATACTTTTTTCCAGTTATTTAAGTACTTTACCGGTCGGATTTTTGAGATCGGAGAGTAGGTAAGGGCAAGAATTTGCGGCTGATAAATTGCTACGCAATTTTGTGGGATAAATTTATGTTTGGCTACAGCACCCGCGAGTTAAAGTGAACTAGAACAATGCAAAATTAAAACAATTAAGATATTTTAATTCTCTCTTGTTGTTATAAAAATGACATGCGTAATTTTTTTACCCGACTACGGTAAAGCCAAAAGGAGGCTCTCACCCTGCCCTAGGTGGGAGGACTTATTTGATGATTAATGTATGTGGACTCTATTTATTTTGTTTTAATTTCTATGTCAAATTCGAGTGACAACAGCGTAATATAAAAGAAAATGTTCTGTCTTTGGCTGATAGGTTCCTACTGATTATCAGAATATAACTCAAAAAGCTTAGCATGTTATTAAATGGTCGAATATATATTATAATTAAGAATAACATACGGTTTTTTAAAAATAGAATACATATGATGGTCTTTTATAAACATGCATTTTAAATCCTATCCTAAATATAGCATCAAAGCTTCCCACTCTAGTGTTTGCACACAGTATAATCTATCTGATAGCAGTTATTAACCGTTATTATTCACGTTATTCTTATCAATGCCGATATCGTACAACAGAACTGTGGCGAGGTTTTTACGTCAGGTGCTTGATAACCTTTTAAATTATGCTGTCAAATGCACTTTAATAAACACTCATATTGTATGAACATTATTGCAAGAGCTAATACCTACATACTTGCACTTTGTCCTCGATTTTTATTATCATTACTTTTTATTTCATCATTATATTTTTTATTATCTTTTGATTTTTCTGGTTTTTCCCAAAAGCGTCAATACTATAATAATGACCTCACACACATCACAAAGACAATCGTCCAGCATTATTTATAGTCACTAGAAGTTATATATAGGTATTACATCCGAAACTATGAGAAATATCGAAAAACGTTGAAAGGAGTCTTGACGCCGATTTTGATGAAAACTAAAACTGTAAACAATGCAACACTGTATTTAAAAAAATCATTAACCGATCGGTCGACCCCACTGTTTTTGGAAAAATCACACCCTTCGATAGTGTTGCCAATATCGATCAAACTCTAGAAAAGAATTATAGGAAAACTTTTTAACTACGTAGACATTTAAGAATTTGATTAAGAAAATTAAGGATTTGAAAGTTTGTTTCAAACGCTATTTGACGTAGACGCTCTTAACAAAAACTAAAGAAAAATAAAACGAGAGACTTATTAAGACTAGACTTGTAATTGAGAGCTATTTAGTCTGAGTACAGTAATTAAGAAGTTTTCCAAAGCGTTACAGAGCTTAACTGTTGAATAGAATGTGCTATGAGATGGAATTTGAAGGAGTAGATTTTTGAGAGGTACACAATTACAGCTGTGAGTAAAGCCTACTTTAAAACAGGGTTGAAGTCATAATTATCAAAAAAAAAAAATTAATCTTGTGTAAGATTTTCAAAGGGATTCTTCAAATATAGAACATTCCTTTTTACAAAGTTCGTCTTCAATTTTTTTCTGTTTGTGAGCTTATAAAAATAGATTTTACATAGCAAGCACAAAGTTGCATAGCATTGCTACATTGCCTGTTTATAAATGGAGCAAGCATTTGAATCCCTTTTTACATTCAAAGATTGCTCAAGAGACCATTACGGTCGATTCTGCTGACATTTTTTGCTTAATGAATACGAGATCTTTCCTCGCATTTTATATTCGAAAAAAAAATGTACTCTGTTATTTTTTTGTTAAAAGATCTTTCTCTTGATATAAAGATAAAACAATAATGTTTTATATTTAAAAGTTTTGGATAAAGGAAAAGTTTTAATGATAAATGGTCTTGCTAGGAAGAAATAAATCATTTATTACAATTTCAATAGTCATTACATTGTTAGAAGAAATGTTTTGAGGATTCCATTAAACAGGATAAGTGTTAAGTTATTTGGTAATCGCGGTCTTTAAATATTATGGGGAACAAGAAGTGCATTTCGAGCAATTTCGATATGACAAGACCATAAGGCTAAGCGTATGCTGAGATGCAGGCAATGCAGCACAGTACAGTACAGCACAGTGCAGGGCAGGGCAGTTGAGGCAGACATATGCCCCTCCGCATGCTGCGACGCAACTGACATTCGCGTCATAAACAAAGTTACCTAGCAACGAATGTATCCAGCATACACAATACACGCGTCGCGCAGGATTCTGTGCCGGCACTGCAACGAGACGCAGAGCAGGACAGACACATGTCTGCGTGGCATGTGCCTGCGCCGCAGCGTACGTAGTTCAATGACGTTCCATGCTTTACAAAATCTACTCTGCTCTGCGCTGTGTGGACCTGCGTAACCTGCGTCTCAGCATACGCCTAGCCTAACTAATGCCATGAAATCACAGACTTAAGAAAAAAGAGTGCAAATGAATGGAACACATACCTTTTCACACGGGTGTAGGCCGGCAGAAACTATGAAATGCTATCTGCTACGAATCAGTAATGAAAAGGTAATAGACAGATTGACTTTGATATTTATACAATTGTAAAATTAATGGTGGTTGCTACCATAGCCCCACACATTAAGCACTCCATTTCTTCCTAACTCCGTGTTCGTAAGGTGCAGCACATAACACATGCAGAAGCTCATCTTTCCGTATCTTCAAGGAAATGGCTCTAATTACGACACCCTCCTCTATATGCGCTAAAGGTTTCACTAAGAATCTCTGAAGCGTTAATGGTACAAGAAGAATATTAATTACATAGATAGCGAGTACATAAAGGGTGACATATTAAAATGTTCGTACCTATATTAAACAATAAGAGCTTATAAAGTCGATTTTTCACTCACTCACGACTTTTTCGTCCACACAGAGCGAGAAGCGAGGCATTTGCTGATCAATTAATGAAAAATCCATTACTAAGAGCCTATCGGTGAAACGGCCATAAATGAATCGTCCTGTGCCCGGATGAACCGGTCGTCGGTGAATGGTTGCAGAATAAACTTACATTTATAGTGACCTCAAAAAGCCGCTCTAGCGAAACCATAATTTAAATTGCGAAAAAATTCCTAGAAACTTGGTTTACTCTATTGCTTGTCATAATGAGAAATAGAAGATACTGCGTTCAGCAGTTTTTTAGATTCCTGGACCTTATAAATAATGTTTATTTTTCATTATTTACAGTTTTCAGTTGTCTAGTTTCATCATACCCCTAGTAAAGACAAACAGATGAATATTAGAAATATTTCAAAAGCACACGCTAAAATCGTCGGAAATGAATTATTCATGAACGTGAAATGAGGCGTGAAACATTTCATTTTCACAAAACTAGTTACATAAATCATTGAAAAGCTCTGTTCTGTCGAGTGACTGAACAATTTTCAGTGCTACCGGATACGGGTGGAACTCCCGGCACAATACCGTGGCCGGAAACAGAACCGCAAAGCCCAAAATGGCTGCTAGCATTTTGCTTTTCGAATTTTCATGGACGAGCCAAAGCTTTGATTGTTTTAAAATTTTATTTTTCAAGTTTATATTTTTATTTTATATTTTCGGTCGCTGGCCTCTTTAAGGAGGCCACCGTGGCCCTGGAACGGTGAGGGCAACTGAAGGAACGTGGATTTTAGTCAATAGGAGGTAATTACCTTTTAAGTTTGCATTTTTTAAATCGGCAACGTCGTAAACAGTTCACGTAAAAGTAAAATCAGTAACTGAATTGATTCCAATAATTTTTACACCACGTTATAATTTGTTCCAAAAATTTTATTCCCACGTTTTTATACACTCACTTTTCTTGTAGGTTTGTTTTTTTATATATTTTATAACCAGTTAGATTTTATTGGTTTTGAACAAACTATATTCAGGGTTCGCATATACATACTATAAATAATGTTGTCAATATTATAACTAGAGACCCGCTCTGGCTTTGCTTGGGGTCAATTTTGTATGAAAGAAAGAAAAGTGCCCTTACCTAACGTACAGCTGTTATTTTGTACCGAGAGTGTTTTTATTTTGCGGTAGGTATTCTGTCTCTCTTATTATTTGGTCGTTTATGCTTCCATTTACGTTCTAAGTATTGAGATATAAAGTATACATAAAATTAATAGGTATAAAACCGCAGTTAGTCGCACGCAAAGTAAATCAATTTCAACTCTATCTTCGATTCGTTCTAACGTGCCGCTAATGCTCAAATTAACCGCTCGATTGCTTCTCGCAACCACAGTTGCAAAGAAAAAGTTGTCAGTTTTGCTTCGTGCAACCGTGGTTGCAAGGCGACGAAGTTTGATTAATTTAATTTAGTCTCTATACCAAACACATAGAGTCGTATTATTGTGTATTTAAACCAAAGACAGATATATTTCTCATAGACGTGGGCCCTTATTACCAACATCACGGTAGAAAAAAAACGAAATATCGTCAGTTTTGTTTTAGTGAGTGAAGTGAGGCTACAGTGTTTTCAAGGAGGTGATAAAATATGTCGTAAGTTTATTATATTTCTGATTTCTGCTGATTGTTGTATACTAAATTAATCTGTAACGTGTGTGTTTTTATATTGAAGTAATATTTTTAGGTAAATTGAAAGACAACATTTAAAAAATCGTCATTTAAAAACATACTCGCAGTGTCTTAGTCCTAAACTTGATTTTGTTTTGCTATATTATCGTAAATACCATGTTTTTCTTAAACATACAATATTATTATTGATATTTGACTATATTTATTCAATTTAAGGTATTAAGTTGTGTAAATTGTTCTTCAGATTGTAACAGATTGCGAAAATTAAACCGCCCGGTAAGTTTTTAGGTACTCAATTTGATATTGCCGCTTTGGTTGCGCGAAGCAATATACGTGTTTTGGCTTAGGGTTGGCGGCAAAAGAAGTAACCGACTTCGGTTACTTTAAAGTTTTTTATTTTACCCTTTTTTTACAACACAAATTCTTGTCAAATACATAATTTACTTGCAAGTGTTCTAAATTTTATAAGCCGTAGCACCGGTAATAACATAAATAATAATATAATAAATAATAAATAAATATTCCACAACTATCACACAACGCCATCTAGTCCCAAGCTAAGCAGAGCTTGTGTTATGGGTACTAGACAACTGATAAACATACTTATATATTTCTAAATACATACATATTATAGATAAATTACACCCAGACACAGAACAAATGATCATGCTCATCACACAAACATTTGTCCTGGGTGGGAATCGAACCCACGACCCCCGGCATAGCGGTCAGGGTCACTAACTACTAGACCAACGGGCCAATCTACATCGCCCATGTATATACACAATAAACTATTAAAAAATACCCTATCTCAAAAACTACTGACCCGATTTTGATGAAACTTAGAGTATTCCCTAAGTTGAACAATACCTAGTGCAGCAAAAAATAGTAACTTAAATCGGACTTGTAGTACCGTAGATATGCGAACACAAACATAAAAACATTAATACATACATACTTACATACACACATACATACAAAATCGATAACCGCCTTTTTTTTGAAGTCGGTTAATAAACAAAACTCATACGTACAACGTGTAACAGATTAAATGACAATTATTTATATTATGAATTTTTTTTCTATAAATTCATAACCTTCATGTTTCGCAGTCGGTTAAAAACTGTTTGAAATGTATGCAAAAAAAAATAACATAAATAAAATAAGATTTGAAGAAAAAAAATTTGATATATTTACAATTCTGTTAATTTAAGCAGTAAGTCGTAGTAGTTGACAACCCTAGCTAAGAATGGCCGCCATCTTTGCGTTTCGGGCGTCAAGTGCTTGATTTCAAGTCCCAGTCAGGTTACGTATGTAGCTGTTTTTTTATTTTTTTTATTAATGTTGATAACACTTTATTTTTGAGATTTATGACGTTTTCGAAACGTCAGGATTTGGCCTATTTATTATATGAGTAAACATGATTGACGGGCGGTCTATATTTACAAATTTAAAGATTAAGGTAGGCAATGCAAATCGGCAAAAATATGTGCCGCTGATTTTAATTTATAAATTTGACAAACATTTAACAATCACCCATTTAAACTATTATGTTCATCTAAGAGTGAAGAAAATGACCTTTAAAGAGGTAGTAATATTTTTGTTCTATGTACTTTAGTTTTAATGTAAAGTGACCTAAATTATACCTAAAAAAAGTTACGATCTTTTACGCATCCGCGAATTCTGCACCTGGTTTTACACAATATTTTTACTTAATTCTTATATGTAAATTGTTTTCAAATACTGTTAAAAATATAAAGCAATAACCATAGTTTAAGAATAAAATAAATAACTGTATACTTATTGATCTTATTTTTTGAAAAACCCCTTTGTTTCACAAAAGTCGCTAAAATGGGTTGTGCTCTCAATTTAAACACTTTTAAAATATTATTGTAATCATATTTTAAAAATAAAGCGTTCACACATTATTTCTTATCTCATGGACTTCTCAGAATAGTAAAAACATTTGAACTACTCCACTCGAGCAAGTCATAAATTAAGTTTTAACAACGGCGGGCAGAACGCGCAGTAAGCGGTCCAAAGTAACTGGCAAAGTAAGGTACCCATTTTTTTACGCGCAAGCGATCGAGCGGTTTCAATGGTTAAAAGGTTTAGGTTTAAGCGACATAAACTAAATACCTGAGTAATTCAGAAGACCAGAGGGTCTAAAATGGCTTGAATGCAAACATGGAATACCTCGACCGTAACTAGTTTTGTACTTTTTTTTTTTTTGTCTTTTGGCAATTCAAAAGTGCCCGCAATTGGCCTAATTGAAATAAATAATTTGATGTGATTCATTATACATAATGCCCGAATAAAATTAAGTAGGTGTATAATGTTATGTATATTCTTCCTTGGTATGTATTTTGAATCGTCTACAAAGGATATGACAACAGGTTGAGCGTCTATATAATATCCATCTTCACACACTAGAGCATTAATGATAGATGTCAAATTCAATTAAGTAATTATTATGTACTAATTACCCGTCAAACGCATGACTAACTCAATCAATGTACAGTCACGAGCATTTATATGAATAAATATTTCCAATAACTACATTATACTTAAATGTATGGTATCTAAGCTTCTTCTTAGTGTGTCGATGACAATCTTAATTGCGTAGGCGCAAAATTCGGCCACGAATTAGTGTCCACAGAAGCTGTCATCGTACGTGCTGAGCGTACCTACATAATATCTGGATAAACCATTCGAGTATCTAGTGCGTGGTGGGCGAAACCCGATCTCTCCAAAAGGGTTTTTTTTTTTTTTACGTGGTAAAATCATCAAATGAGACCTCCCACCCCGGGCAGGGCGAGAGGTACTGTCAGACTTCTACTGACTAAAATCCACGATGTTCTTCATTAGCCCTTTACGTTCCGGGGTCACGGTAAGGAAATAAATCCCGCGACCCCGGCAGGCTCCCAAAAGGGTTACTGCATAAATAAATTGAAAATCTGTTTAGTCCGTCATGCAGTTATAGCTGATACACACCTTACGATAAATCGTTACGATTAGACGGTATAGTTCGAACTGCAACAATAAATCTACAAGTGTGTATAAGAAAAACAGTTTGTTTGATTTTTCTCATACAGACTTGTGAATTTATCATTGCAGTCTGAACTTTACCGTTTAATCGTAACGATTTATCCGTAAGGTGTGTAGCAGCCATTATTAAAAAAACCCCGCGCGTTTCTACTTTGTTCCCACCTATGCAGCGGGAACCGCAACGACCGCGCTCACCGCGGGTGTAAAACGCATCGTGAGCTGTGATACAGATACGAGTATGTATGTAAAAAATTAAAGCTTTTTACATACATACTCGTATCTGTATTCTACAGAAGCTCCGGGCCCGCAACCGCAGCGAGCCCGCAACCGCAGTGGACGCGGGTGAAAATCACGCCGTGAGTTCTTAGCCTAATACTTGTTAATGATCTATATTTCGGACATATTCTTTTTTTTAAATACCTTAACCTTTGTCAAACTTTTTTTCCTCGCTACAAAGCAGTAATAAATTATCAGAAACCTAAAGTGTATACACGGCCGGCTAGGTTACGTAGGTACATATTGTGTTTTCTCACGCTCTATAAAGATAAAATAAGCTTTGCTGAATAGTTTAAACAAAAATCTACGTAATCTGTCTTCAAGCCAACACCAACGCGAAATAGTCAGATATAGACGATTATTTATTTAAAGATTTTGTTCGTCTGGTCAGTTAATACCTACTTTTGTTAAAGTCTACGAAAGTAACATTGAATAATTAAAATCGTATAGTGTAACTAACATTTTAATTATTCAATTTTTGACTGGCCTGTTGGTCTAGTAGTTAGTGACCCTGACTGCTATGCCGGGGGTCGTGGGTTCGATTCCCACCCAGGACAAATGTTTGTGTGATGAGCACGATCATTTGTTCTGTGTCTGGGTGTAATTTATCTATAATATGTATGTATTTAGAAATATCTTAGTATGTTTATCAGGTGTCTAGTACCCATAACACAAGCTCTGCTTAGCTTGGGACTAGATGGCGTTGTGTGATAGTTGCGGAATATTTATTTTATATTTATTTATTTAAATACATCTTATCGATTAAATCGTTAATTTTTAACAGAATTTCAGACACGAGTATTTAAATGCGCCTATTCTTAAAATACTAATTTTAACTACTAATTTTCCGACATAAATGGGTGAATGGATTTCGATTACATACCGATACCTGACATATCGTTACACCAAGACTTGGGCTTTTCACAGGCTACTATAGCCATAAGACGTGGGATAATTTTTATCCTCCGCGCAACCGATGTTTCGAGCAAAAACTAGTCATTAATAAACATGAAAACATGCCCAGAAATCAAATCAGAATTGGCAAATGAATATAGATGGAAAATAAATAGGCTATCAGGCAGCTTTGAATAAATTCAGTACACGAGTGTCCTTCAAGGGAAGTAAGTTATTTTATGAAACTACTGGTATATAGAACTGAATTACAGACATTGTAATATTTGGAATGGTTGAAGAAGTTATGGCTATGTAATTATGGTTCTGTTTCAGACACCTGTACCCTTAGCACGAGTTTTCAATCTTTTACTTTACAGCAACTTTCCAGTATTTACAGCGTTTCTTGTATGAAAATATGGAACAGCGCCTCTGGTGTGCGAAGAAGGAACCAATTTTTTCCTTGAAAATTGTCAATTTGAAGTAGTCAAAGTTCCAGTTTACTTTACGTCTCAAATACTGAAAACTCGTGCTGACGGTACTGATTGCTTCTGTCTCTCCTTTTTCATAGAGATAAGATAGATAAGATTCGAATAAATTCTTAAACCCAACAATATTTTACACGCGTTAACGCGCGTGTTGCAAGTTATTTTCTTGTGGAAAGATTTTGAAAATGGGAAAAAGAATTTGACCATGAACGTCGAGCACGACTGTGATGACTTTTTTGGTAAAGCGTCCGGCGAATCACAGGTTCAAATCTTGATCGCAGTCGATTATTTCTTTCCACAAAAAAAAAAACATTAAGAAAACATTGTTTTGAAACGAGTACTTTCATATTTTAATACAGGACAAGACATGAATCGATCGTCATTTCCTGGAAACGTAAGAACAAAATGATGTGACATTTTTGGTACCATATGGTACCAAAAAGACTGAGACTTGAGACTATATAGTCTCAAATTAAAAAGACCTACCCTAGAGGGTACGTCATTTTTGTATATCGGTTGCTACTTGTCTAGGGACAAGTAGCAACCGATAAGCGAATATAAGCAGGCTTCAAAAACATGTCTAGGCCTTCTAAATTCAAGCAGTGGAAAAGATAAACTGGTGAAAAATTTGAGTTATTCCACTCTGATCTCCAAAAACTGATCCCCTAGAAGTAAAAATATATGAAAGGGGATCGGTTTGGGGATCAGAGTGGAATAACTCAAAAATTTGAACGCACACAGAAAATTACTAATGTATGTGACGCGTAATATTCTGTTCCGGAAAAAATAATATTAATATTTCGCAACGGAATTCCTTCATTCAGTCTTCCTCCGCTTGTTAATAATAACATTCCCTTCAAATACATAAGGTTGACAAAACCTACTAAATGTACTGTTTATGGACGAAGTTTATCAAACAAAATTATTTGTTTTCTTAGCTGGTAATACTGATTTATTCGTTGTTAGATAAACAGATATAAATAAAGTAGGTGAATTAGCATACCGAATTTATAGTGGAGCATTAAGACAGAATGTTGACTCTACCAAGCTACTGTTAGTTCGTTTACCTAAGGTGCTCCTACACATTAGTTATACAGGTTGAATTTTTTAACTGGGCGTGGACGTCTAAATTCGAAACTATGAGGAATATAGTCAGAGCCTACCGGGGTCACGAGACTAACGAATACCTTGACCCTAGAACGTAAAAGGCTATTGAAGGACACCGTGGATTCTAGTCAGTAGTACAGTTCTGCCAGTCACCATCAGCGCAGGGCGGGATGACTCATTTGATGATATTACCACGCTAGACAAAAAAAAGTCCCAGTTTTACTTTACCTCACGAATCTATGAAAACTCTTGATAAGGCCCCCAGCGATTTTAACTCACCAGATATCTATAGATGGCGAAGGGGACATATTCCAGCATGACGAAGACATCAGCTACCGCTAGCCACTTCAGCAGCCGGTTGATAGGCGCCGCTGCTAAGTCCCGCCGCGTTAGAACTGCTACGTTCAGCGCATTGGCGAGGCTTCCAAAGAAACATACCTGAAACAAGTTTGTCTGTTATAGTAGAATAATCTTCATGGAGGTAATAGTGTGTCTTAAGGTTGATATTTTAAAGAGTCTCGAATGCAACTAAATTGCGTAGAGCATATGCATAACGAGGGAGTTTAGTGATAACACATCGAAATGTTGCCGACAATGGTGGCCCAGAGGTATCAGCCCCCAGCATTATTAAAAAAATCTTAGTCGAGTCGTTTAACTTCGCAATGAATGATGAAAAATATTTGGGACTTATGGCCAACACCAAGTTATTGGTAGAGTACTAGGCTAAGCTAACCTAAAAGTTCGAACAATGCACTTATGAACAAGAAAGCGCAAATGAATTTAATCATTTAACTAGAAACGAAATCATTAAAATGTTTGGTAGCTTAGTCACTCCCAAGATAGCCAAAGAAGTACATCAACCTATTATAACATTACAAGATAATAGTTACACAACCAGTTAAGTATCTGTAGGGATCTAAGCTACAGCTCAAGAAGGAAGAGAACTCAAAGCAATAAAGCAATGGTTTGTGAGTTACAACAAAGCGGTTTCAAACCTCAATACAAAGAACATCAAGGAACAATGCGCGCGTTTTAAAATGTCAGGATAAAGGCCATTACGGACAGAAGCAATAGCCGTATTCCGTAACTTATGGGTCAATTAGATAACAAAAGTTGGCGCATAATGCTCTTTCCGACCAAACGTATTTTTGGCACTCTAAATGCGTTTGCAGCATGTTTGAAAGATTAGGCGGAACAGTTCCGGAAGAAAAATGAAAAAGAAGTAAAGGAACATCCTAGGAGGTAATACAATCGTGTTATTGCCACAATGAGAATTAAAGACGCCATCTTGTTATATAAACAATACAAAATGGCTGCGTTTTAATTTCGAAAATAGTTCTCAACAGGCTTCTGATTACATTAATTGAAGTGCCAAAAGATTGTCAAAGGAATGTAAATTAAATTCAAGTTTGCTTATTTGTAACTGACATTTCCTTTTGTATTTCACAAAAGATTTCAAGGACCATTGACTTGCCGGGTCAAAGGCTTCTTCAGGGTAAAGAAAAATATTCTGCAGTCAATTGACATAATTTCCGGGACATTACATAATGGCCCTCTTTGGCCAGTATTCTGATATTTTTCGCAAACATATTCCTTGGCTTCATTCAGTGAGCCTTAATCCATCAAAAGGGTTTAGTGTGGATTAGTTGAATACACATGTCTTGGGATTTTCGGTTCTAAGACATGCTAGTTCTTTAACGATGTTTTTCTTTTTTGTTTTAGGACAATAGCGATGACATTATAACGTGACGTAATGGCCAGAGGCTCTTGTATGAATTCTATGTATTTGGCTGAACTTGGAGTATTACGACGTTAATAATTATATGGAAAATGAAAAACGAAACCTACTTCTAAAAAAAACACAAAAATATGTAAAATTACTTTTGAATTAAAAGGTATTTGGAAATCAGTGATTTTGTTTCTTATTTCCGTTTCTTTTTTGTTGCCGACTTGGAATGATAGCTTTTCATTCAATACTTATGTTATAAACCTTTTCGGAATTGGTTGAAAATCGCTTCTAGTTTGAGAAACTACTTTTTCCTATCAAAGTCCCCGTTTACTTAACGTAAAAAAATCATGGTAATAGTCCTATTCTGCTGTCAATGTTGCTGTCAGCAAACTGATGATAAATGTTATAGGAACAGGTTTTCAGTCAATCTAGTCTATCAGTCGCTCACCCACGGCGTGAGGACTCATAATATATTTTTCCAAATACATAAACAAATATGTTATTAAAGCCTGCCTTGTTAGGACACAATGTTTACTACATTGTTATTGTCATGATCATCTTCTTGTATACCGCGACTCCGGTACACAAAAGGCTGCCGAAGGACACCGTGGATTTTAGTCAGTCAAGTCTGACAGTCCCTCTCGCCTTGCCCGGGACGGAAGAACTCATTTCATGATTTTACCACGTAAAAAGAAAAAAAAAAGATCATCTTCTTGACCCCGTCTCTTCTTAGAGTGAATAAACGTTATAGATCAACGTCGTCGATTGACTGTTGTGGTGGCTGATGCCTTTTGGCTACTCTTCTATGAAGAAGTCGGTTGGGGTTGGTGGTATAATACCGACCCCAAGCGACTTATTCTATTACTTCATATAAGTATATGTTTGTTTCTTTCTTTCTACCTTCGCAAACGGTATGCTAGTGTTTCCTCTTTTCTTTCAAACCATTCCTCACTCAAAACGTCCGTCTATAATTACGTTTATGTTCCAGAGCGTAAATATAAAGGTGGTTTTCAATCATTCAACGTTAGATTATTTTGGAATGAAGCCAATATTGATTTTTACGACTGTTTACAGGAAGCATCAATGGTCTAACGTTTTTTTGGATAAGCAATATTTTTGTGGAAAAGTTAAAATAGTTTTGTTTTTGTTTTGTAAGGTGAGATTTTAGTTTTCTTTTTGGAAACACAAACACACGGAGAAAATTTTGTATCTACGAGGCTTTGGCGTGGCAAAACCACAAAGTGGCCCTGCCCTTTGGATCACGTATAGCTTTTTTTTTTGCGTGGTAAAAACATCAAATGAGTCCTCCCACCCCGGGCAGGGCGGGAGGGACTGTCAGACTTGTCTAAAATCCACGGTGTCCTTCAATAGCCCTTTATGTTCCGGGGTCACGGTGATGGAAATAAGTCCCGCGACCCCAGCAGGCTTTGGCCCTCTGCGACGGGGCCCCGTCATATTGCTGACAGCTCTTTGAGGCGCGCGTGGAACACGACGCACCGTCGACCCGGGCATGGTCCATGGTCGGACAGCGAGTTGCCCTTTACTCGCTGTCCGCATGCCCGCGCCTACGGTGGCCGGTGGTCATCTGCCGACGTCGGGACGGAGGGAGGACGCTGTCCTCTCTCTCTCGCGGCCCGCCACCTCCTTCACGAGCATTACTGCTTCGCAGAAGGTGGCGACCGCTTCCCACTCCGTCTCGCTCCGCAGCATGGCTGAAACCAATGCCGGGCTCGAGAGGTCTCCGCCTATCGCCGCCGTGAGGACACGTCAGTGCTCTGCCCAAGCTGGGCAGTCTTGCACCATATGCTCTACTGTGTCCTCCGGGCGATCGTCGTAGTGGTGGCGTTTCCTCCTTTCCCATTAGACAAAGGTACCTCCCGAAACTTCCGTGTTCGGTGAGGACCTGCGTCCTGCGGTAGGTAAGGACGCCGTGACGTCTCTCCAGCCACTCCTCAAAGAGCACGCCGCAATAGCGGTGGTAAGACCCACCGTCGCTATTACGGCGGGCCCGATCACGTATAGCTAGAATATAAGTATGTACTTTGCTGTACACCAAAATTGATACTAAAACATAGCTAACAGAATCGTTACTAATTCTTCTTGGTTCTAGGTCTTATCGCTAATAGCGATATCTTCCAGACAACCTTTGGATGGACTGTACGAACATTGAAAAAAGGTGGATAAAAACAAAAAGGTGTTGATGGTATATCTGCACGAAAGTAAATTGTCGATACAATATGGCGCCTACCGTTCTATTCCTTGTTGAAGTGCATAGTACAAATGCAAATAGACTTGTGTTTCGCCCACCAACCAACCTACCAAATTGAAACTGAAACATATAATATAGCTCTTCTTCATCCAGCTTTATATATAGCATATAGCTCATCTTTACTAACGCACAAATTTACGTCATATATTATGTATGTTACCGTAAACATTAACCCAAAATCAGTCATAACAACAGTCTCTCAACCGAGCTCGTCTATCAAATATCCATCAATCCAATGTAAATATCTCCTAATTCATTCATGAATGTGCGACCCTAATTATGGTACATCTGATACCCGAGGTTATGTTTGCAAATCATTATGGCCCGATGATCAACCCCAAATGGCCAATAATGCTCGTTAATGGACCGATTTTATCTGTTTTACGTAGATGCATGTTACCTAAAAGAAAAAACGAAAGAATTGAGAACTTCCTTCTTTCTGAAGTCGATTATAAATGGGAGGGGCATATTAACAGTTAAGTGACTGTTGCTTAGGTTAAATCTTTGATGAGTCCTTTCGTATCAGTTTGCTTCGGAAAAAACGGTTTAAAATTTGCGGCTTTCAATCGTCAATCTTAAACTAGTGCTTTGTAGAATCAATCCTATCCCTTCCTATTTCCTTTAATTTTAATAATCGACGTTCAAAAGTGCCTCTTTGATGGCCTAATTGGAATAAATGATTTGACTTTGACTTTGACTTTGACTTTAACTTATGCGCTCCACATAGGCTTCTTTATAAAACGTAGACTTTTTGCCTTTTTGGGTGTCAAAATCAACAAATCCTGAATGGAACGGAATTGACTATTAGACTCTTGTTAAGAATCCACTCAGTTCCTTCAGTAGCGTACCGTTTGTACCTGGCCCTTTACGTTTCAGGGTCACAGATCACAGTTATCAAAACTGTGATCTGTGACCCTAAAACGTAAAGGGCTAGGTACAAACGGTACCGACAAAAAAATGTAGACTCATAAATACATCGCTTAATTTTGTTTATTCACTGTTTAATACTTTTATGTATTTAAATTAAAACTCACAACACACTCACACATAAGCGCTCACATTTAGATCTCTCTACGCCGCTCATTGTTTCGGAATCTCTGGCTTAGGTGGTTGTTAAAAGTAGTCAGAATCTCAAAAGTTCGACTAACATACAGGTAAGTTGTAGAGGTTACATAGGTAGGCAAAGTGGGAGATGTTTCACATAGTGCTGGCATTCAGCTCTTTCCTATGAAACGGAAATTCTTGATAAATCATAAACACAATACTAGTGTAGAGCCCCTTTGCGGGATTTACCCCCACACTAGGATCTTACCTGTCTTGAGTATTCATGCAGAATTTAAAAGGGCCAACGTGCTGGCTACATATTTATTAAACTGGCAAATTTTGAGTTCTATCTGAACGCCAACTTGATTTTCCAATCTTCGTTCTCGGAGTTCTACTTAGTAGTTATAAGCAAATTTTCATCGGAAACTTATGAACTTCAGCCATAGATAACTTCTGTAGTGCAGTCAAAACTATTAGAGAACTAATTTTGTAATAATTAATCATATTTAGAAGTTGTCGACAGTGTCCAATATACCTATTGGCCACTGCCGGCAAATATTGCAAATATGCAATAGGTGCTATGTCGTTCTTAAAATGCCAAAGCAATGTTGACAAGAAAAGCCGAAGGCCATTGTTTTTGATATACAGGGTGAATTTTTCAACTGGGCGTATGTATGGATGCCTATTTCCGAAACTATGAGGAATGTCGAAAAATTCTGAAAGAAGTCTCGAAGCCGAATTTGGCGAAAAGTAAAACTGCAACATTGGATTTTAGAAAAAAATATAAGACTGGCCAGGAATAATGGCTTGATTTGGATAAATAAATGCAACCGAAACTATTAAGCGTTGTCTCTAATAAGGATATTTTTTTTATAAAAGTCGGGTTGAATTGTGCGTCGCGTAATTTCGGTCGGTTTCATAAAAAAAGTCTTTCACAACACAAAATTTACGCTCGTTTGGCCTAGATTCAAGAGCACACTAATCTCAAATAATAAAAAGACATACATATACTGCGAAGTTTTATTCACACAAAATTCGCTTCTATTACCATTCAATAATAAACCTTATCTTTTTTAAACAGACCACTTTGTAGAATCCAAAGGGTCCTAAAAAGGATCGCAGTTAGCCGTCCTAAAGTAAATAAGACGATTTTCTTCAATGCCGTGGGAAATAAAGTATTACCCGCAATATGTTTTCTTTCACGCTTGACATAACAATTGAGGATCTTGTTTAGGGACCAAACAAGCCAAATACTCGTCAATATAGCCACGATATTTTTTTACTTATCCAAGTAGGTACCTTTTGTAGTTGATCGCCTGTAACTTGTAAACGTGTCAACTATCTTTAACTGTGATAGTTTTCCTTTTACCTTCGTTTCACATACTACTAGCGTGAAATTATACTTCCAAAAACAATAAATTATAAAACTAATACAAGATAAGGTAGAGAGACACACAAACTAGATTCTATAAAAAAAGCACTTTACAGCCTATTGTACTCGTATATCGCAAACGGATCTCACTATCAAAATATTGTTTTACAAAAAATACTTTTAAAAGACCTATTCGACGTTCCACATAAAATGACCACATACAGAGTAGATACACTAAAAATGATTGGCAGATCAGTCAGATCATCTTTGTGTATCAGTCATGCCAAACTACAGCTTTATAGTTCGAAAAGGGTATCAGACAGGGATGGACAGACATTGTTTCATAGTTTTGCATGTCCGTCCGTCCGTCGGCTGCGCATGAATGTGGACAACATTAAAAACTGCGAATGCCACGATGATTGATAAGGGCAAAAACCTAATTTGGGCCAAAGTATTTTTTTTTAAATATTTAATGTAATACTTACAATGAGGCTAAGGTATCCATGAATGCTATTATAAGCAAGTATTATATCTCTGAAGTTCCCATCGCAGTATGTACAGGCTGGTTCACTGGGTCTTGTCAAGTTCAGCCGGCTCCTAAATCCATCTACGAACTTCACCAGTGCACCAAAGTCCAGCTCCTGGGAACTATTCTTCGTAGTTTGCACCCTCAACGCTGACAGAAACTTTGCAAAGTCCAAGTTCGTTTTATTCTCACCCGACATTTCAGTTTCTAGTAACATTTCTTCAAACAGATTTGTCAATGTCTGTGTTATGTTAGAAATATCATCTCCACTCATTGTTCTATGATCATCTCAATTAGAATCATAATTTTTCGTCGGTCTTTCGGTGGCTCTTCAAGTCCCTGTAACAAACATTGAACCATTATTTTTCTTCATAAACATGTTTCTAAAGCTGGCTTCACATAGTGTATAATATCTCGAGTTATGTTATGCCACCGCGCTCGCACAGCATGCCATGTTGAAAGGCAATGGCGCAACCCAGGCTGAATTTCAGCTGAATTACAGATCGGATGTTTAGCCGCTGAAACATCCGATCTGTAGATGATTCGGTCCGCTCTCGCATGGAGTTAGGCGCGGCTCGAAAATCTTTGGAGGTATAAATACTGGGATATTCTTTTTAGATAAAGAATTTAATTGGAATCTCTAAGCATTTGTTGCCTATCAGGGGGAGTATTACAACGTCTTAAAACCAGGTTTGTTCCAGTGAGTGAACGAGATGATGCTAGACGACTTGTATAGCTCTGTCACTTTCACTTGCCAGAATAAGCCTCCATTTAAGACGTTGTAATACCCCCCCTGGTGGCCTACCAAGACGTCTTAAAGCGTGAGTGTTTCCGCTTAGGCTACGAGATGGCGCTAGATGACTTGTATAGCTAAGTCTCTTTCCCACAGCCTAACAGCCTAGCACCGTATATGTCTCATAGGTAAAAAGATTGTAAATTACCTTTTCATTTCTCATACTCGGAAAGTAGTGTTTGTTTGATCAGAGCAGCGGGTCGAAAACGATGCTTCCCTCCCTTGGGCGGGAAAGACTCATAGTAATTGCTTCCCTCCCTAGGGCGGGAATGAATTTTATAAATAGAACTAAAATTGGTTATTTAGTCCGCTATAATTTTTTTTACATAATTAAGATTTTAAAAAATTCTGCGGTCTTGTGAGTGTATACGGCCAATGTGAATTAAAAAAAAATACCTATTAAAGTGGGATGGCCCGCGGCGGTGACGCGGGCGGTGTGTTCCATATTTGAAAATTAAATTTAAAAAGACTATTAAATAGGTACTACTCATGTTATTATTATCAATAAATATTTTAGAAAAACTACTATTTTTTACTTTCCTTATATTTGAAATGAAAAGTAGAGTGTTTAACACGGGTGAAAGTCATCAATTCCCACTCGGACTATAGCCGCCCTCGCTTCGCTCGTGCGTCTAAATACCTCGTATGGGAATTGATTTCTTTTCACCCTTGTATAACAATCTACTATTCCCACGTCCCTATTCGATTTCATTCAAATTTCCAGGGACACCCTGCTTTACCTGCTTAGCAAAGTTTATCTTTCAAATGAGTAGTATTTCAACCTTGCTCTTTCCGAGCTTAGACTACCATAACCTGGTTCATAATCATAACAAAAGTTAATACCTTTGCGTTATTATCTTATTACCAAGGTTGACTTTAACAACTTTAAAACAAGGGTTAAAGTAGAAATTCTTTATTATTCTGTTGTAGGTAGATTTTATTTTTAATTTAAATTTTAATTTTTGGAAAAATGAGATGGCTTTAGTTTTTGTCTGTGGTTTCTATTCTACAAACGAGCTTTTTTGTTTCATCTGTGTGCCAAACAAAACCTTTTATTCGTGTTAGTCATTCAAAAGTTAACAAACAGGCAAACAAAGTTAGTCCGAAATTATTAAAATCAGCGTATTTAAAAAAAAAAATATACCTACTATGTATGTATATTTTTTTTTAAATATGCTGTAAGTAGATACTGTAAAAAGTATGATCTAAGTGCGCAAAGTCCGAGTCTACTGCCCCAATTTGGATTATTATTATTTATGTTTTTTTTTTTTATATTGTCAGATTTGGGTTTGTTTGTACGAATATTTTCGGAAAATCCAGCGGTATGTTCGAAATGAATGCGTGCGAAGCCGGGGCGTACTGTTAGTTTGATAAAATAAACAAAATGCTTCGTAATTGTTTAGTAGAAAATACATTTACAATTTGGTTGTCATGATTGTACAGCGAAAACATTGAAATAAAAAAATAGAAACTTCTGAACTTGAAATCTGTCTAAAATGGACATTTAGAAAGATTGCTTTTCCAAGACATAAAATAACTAGAAAAAATCAATGCGATTGATGTTAAGAAAGAACTAGACACGGATAAAAAAGATATTGTATGATTACGTAAGCCGTAAAACCGAGTGGTTCCGTACATAAAACATATGCGTAGGTAAAGATTCTGCTAAAGAAAATATGGCGTGGATCACGGAAAATAGGGAACACGATGTAGGTGTATTAATTTTCATGCTTCGTTATTTTTCTTTGGTCATGTGATAAAACATGTTTCTCTAACATATGTGACAAGACATGTTTTCTATAACTTGTGAGAAGACATGTTTTCACAACAACGTGTAATTGAAGCTGTCTGAAATTTAGATTGGTAAAAATTGTGGTGTGTGCTTGCGTTTAGAAATCCAAGAAGATGTTGCATGTAAGATTTGGTCTGCTAATAGTGGTAGAAGAAAAATAACACTATGTCAAAACACAAATTTTCTATCCAACCAATCATCATTCTGACTGGCCTGTTGGTCTAGTGGTTAGTGACCCTGACTGCTATGCCAGAGGTCGTGGGTTCGATTCCCATCTAGGACAAATGTTTGTGTGATGAGCATGATCATTTGTTCTGTGTCTGGGTGTAATTTATCTATAATATGTATGTATTTAGAAATATATAAGTATGTTTATCAGTTGTCTAGTACCCATAACACAAGCTCTGCTTAGCTTGGGACTAGATGGCGTTGTGTGATAGTTGTGTAATATTATTATTATTGCCATTCCTTGCTATTTGCCACAACATTTGCGTTCACGGTAGGGCAGACTATAAAAATGCCATTTTTACTTTGACTGCCACACATATTAATGTCAAGGGTTGTTGTTAGTTCACCACAAAAGTAATTCCCCTCGAAAAAAGTTTTGATTCTGTTCTCCTAGTTATTTCAGTTCAGATTCCAAATTGTGTCCTCGTTTTCGGTAGTTTTTTGCTAGATTTTATTATTTAATTGTTTTGCTAAACGTGATGAATATAAAAATAGGGCGAATTTACAATAATCGAAAATAAACCACCTAATTTTGTGGCGAACTTACAATAACCCATGTCAATATAGGTAAATAATAATAGATACTTAGTTATGGTTCGAAAAAAATACGATTAAGTCCATATACACTATTTTTATTAAAGCTATGAAAATTCGTAGTAGAATTTTTGACGAGTAGAAGAATATATCAGTTCCAATCAAATGTATACTAATAAATATGTATAGTTTCCGAACCATAAATTCAAAACACTATATCAATATGTTCGCAGTAACCACATTATTATCTACAAGAAGCAGTCGATATCGACCACCTGTGGCTAGCGTTTGGCTCATAAACATCTCGCTGACTTGCGATAAACCACTTCTAAATCCGGGCTCATAATTTTGATGATTCACTTAGCTATAGTGTTTGTAGAATAATATTCAATTTTAGGTTTTTTTTTTTGTTTTTTGTAATGGATATACTTTCTTTTTTTAAACCGTTCCCCGCACTAGGAATTTATTCCTGTATTGGGGGTGCGTTAAGTGCGTTTACAATAATAGGAACTTACATGCAAAAACACCCAAACTCGACACAACTACTTGTAGATCATACAAATATTTGTTGCATGCAGGGATCCAACCATCAACACCCTGCGCAACAGTCGATCGTTCAGTCACTGCATCAACCGTGCCGTCAAACTACTTCTCTTAATTTTGCTCGATTATTTGTTAGTTAAATTCCCCCAATTTCGATCAGCATACAGATAGACGTGCATTAGGAAATAAGCTATTTCCAAGTCAGAACACGGTCTTATATTTCAGTGTCTCGAAGTATTCACCCACAGCTAAAATTCAACTAGGAATCAATAAATTTGTATAAAAAACTCCCTCTCTAATAGCTTGAAGCCAAAACAAGGCGGTACGTTTATTTTTGGTCTGTTTTCACAAACACCCGATCGATTAAAGTCATAAACAAGAATACAGTTTGGTCTCTCTATTTACCATAGAGTACTTCGATACTACTGCGTACACAGTTGGAAATTTAACTGTGTTTTGTCTACAAATAACAGTTTGTAAACTAAACTGCCGTTTGTTTCGTTCCTGCAAATAACATTGTTCACTACAATATCAGATTACTTCTCTCTAATGCTTTTAGTGCTTCCTCCCTGGAAGTTACTCTTCCTCTCTTTAAAATTGTGCCTCAAAACTTATTTCTTTGACTAATTGAATGATAATGTTTAACACAGGCAGTCATAAATGACTTCAGTCCATTTTTAACTTTTAGCACGTAGGATCTGCTTCTGGAAGCATTGTTAATAGACTGTTTTTATACGGGTTGCATGATCTAAACAGGATCGGTAGCAATGGGCGATCAAAGGAGAAGGGTGGACTTTTAGTCAGTCAAATTCTGGCTGTTCTTCTTGCTCCACCCAGGGTTGTTAGTTTTTATAGGCACTCCGGAAAGTCTGTTAGCCAATCGGGGTGTCCAGTTGCACAGTAACCGGGTTCTTGAAGGTATTGAGCAGGATCTAGTCGAAGTGGAAGCCGATTCCAACGCAATTTTAAACATACTAGACAGATGGTGACTGTAGGGGTATGGGAATTACTCAGTAATAGGATTTGTAAACAGGCAATAAATTAGACATTTTCTATTGCACTTTCAATATCTCGACTTAATAAAATCGAGAATCTTTTCATAAAATATTATGTTTTCGAATGTAATAGATAGAATCTTTTTATTTAATTAAATTTGTTACACAAACAACGCCCTCAGAGAAGATGTTATGTTAGAATTGCCTAAAGAGACTATTAATCAGTCGCCCATTAATATTATGAACCATTTCGCATAAGTCCATAAGTCCATGTCCAAAGTGATAGGTCGACCATTTGTCAAAGTTGTCCTTGACCAAAATAGTGATCAAAATTGGTGTACATTTTTTTTCATTCTGTTTTTTTTTAGCAAACAGAGAAAATGCTTATTGTTTTCTTTAGCAACCAGCCAATGAAATTTTATAGATAATCATCATTGTTGTTTAAGATAAGATCGTATATCGATATATTGATAAGTGGTTAATATTAAGCTCTGACAGAAAACTGAAAGACTTTTTCGAAAAATTTATAGATAGAATTGTTTAAATGAAATTAATTACTATTACTTAAGATACTACTAAAGAAAAAATAATTACATTATTAGTCACACAACCGAAGTAACAAGTTCACTAACATTATACCTACATGGTAATCATTACTTAAGAGTTTTATGTACGAGGGTAGCTATGGGATAATACCATTAAACGACCGGACTAATGACACAAAGATTATAATGGCAGACGCTCCTACAATGTGGGAGGTATTCGCTTCCTAATATTAACGAATAATCCAAAAATAGATCATGAATTTTGCATTGTAACAGTGATACCCAAAAATACATTTATAGCTACAGAATATCGATTTGAGCACCAATAATTTGACTATTTAACATTATATAATTTTATCAATATTAGTACCACTCGTTCGATATTACGCGAGTTCGATTGGAATTGCTTTATGCCTTTAGCAGCAACTGTACAGAAATCAATGTGATATTTATTAGTAATACAATGTCAGTGATAACGTCACTCTCAAAGGAGTCTTCCGCTGAATCAAACCGTATCACATTCGAAATTGCTAAAATCATAGCCACAATGAATTTGCCGCTTCGTTTATCATATGTTCGTCTGTACGCATGACAGCCTATCAAACCAGCAGTTGATTCATGAGTAGTTTAGTTAACATGCAGTGTCAACATCACAAAATTACTTTAACGTAATGCACCAAAGGCATGAATTTTGAAATTAGTGTTGGTCCCATTTGGGCGCCATTAAACATATTGGCGCCCAGCTAGGGTCAGAATACTATCAGAGGCCTTCTCATGGATTTCCAGTTTTTGTGAAGTAAAGTAAATTGAAAATGGAACTGACATTAATTTCAAAGAAAAATTGTTCCATCTTCGTACACTAGAAGCGCTGTTCCATTTTTTCATACAAAAAACGGAGTAAATTCTTCAAGTACGCTGTAAATAAAGTACTGAAATTTTGTGAACGAGCTACATTATCCGCAGTTATATAAATATTTTCGTACACACTTTCTCAATACTTTAAAATAAGTACAATGACAATGATCCCTCCTCAATCTTTAGGGTTTTGTGGTTTTAGGATGAAAAGTTTTATTGTTCAACTGGTTGAAGTGGACTTGGTTAAGTACTTTCTTTATGAAAAAGGTCAATATTATCAAAATGCGTAGGTTTCTTTGTTGAAGAGACTCAGTAATCATACTTTTAACGTGATGACGATCTATTTTATCTGTAATATTTAAGATACAGACAAGCCCATTTTTCTAAAAATAGTGAACATTCCATTAATTATAATGGTTTGAATATTTTTTCTCTCCACGAGAGAACGTATTTTAGGTTTAAAAATAACAAGTTCTAGTCTCGAATCAAATGAACTTACCTACCCTACTAACGTCCCTTGTAAAAATATTCTGGAAAGTACATTTTTTTACATAATTATGTTTCTACCACAACTCATTTCCATAGACATTTTCAATATTTTTCCAACTTTATATTCATGAAAACTTTTACATAGTGCGCTTGAAACAATTTTCAGGCTATAAATACACGTCATATTTACTAGTTATTGCCTGTGGCCATGTCCGTATGGAAATAGCTATCCGTCCTTGCTCACTGCATATGCGACGTTCCTTTTCACTTCTGTGACGTGCCGCGACTTCAAGACAAGTCTGCATTCTTTACATACGTTGAATTCGTGTTTCTTCTTTGATTTATTTTGTCTGGAATTATCTTATTTTCGACGAGATGATAGTTGAAAAAGAATATTTCCATAAACTTTCTTTCAATGGATAAAGTGTATTATTATATTGTAACCAGCATGAAACACCTTTGCCTAAAGGTAACCTATTCACTCTTGACTTAGATACTCCCAGATTCTATCTGTCAAGGGAAAAATAACATAATAGATAAAATTACATTCACAAGCTAAGCGCCATTGCGCACACAAAAAGTATTTTCCAATCATTTTGTCTTATCGGTCGACCATCGCGGGCATGCGGACAGCGAGTAAAGGGCAACTCGCTGTCCGACCATGGACCATGCCCGGGTCGACGGCGCGTCGTGTTCCACGCGCGCCTCAAAGAGCTGTCAGCAAAAAATGACGGGGCCCCCTCTCAGAGGGCCAAAGCCTGCCGGGGTCGCGGGATTTATTTCTATTACCGTGACCCCGGAACATAAAGGGCTACTGAAGGACACCGTGGATTTTAGTCAGTACAAGTCTGACAGTACCTCCCGCCCTGCCCGGGGTTGGAGGTCTCATTTGATGATTTTACCACGATAAAAAAAAAAAAAAAAAAAAATCGGTCGACCATGTACCGGAAGGTGGAGATAAATTTAAAAAAAAATCTTGCTGTTTTAAAGTTACATCTGATTTCTATTCTCTTATGTAAAATGGACATTGGGTACGAAATTATCGAATGAAACTGATACTTTCAGAAACATTTAACTTTCTTTTAAGATTTTCTTTGCAGAAATTTGGTTCAAAATACCTAAAAGCTAGGTTTTTCCAACCAAGAGGCAACGCTGCATTGTGAATGATCGCCTCCGATAGCGTTATTAGGTCTAAACAAGTATTCCAGAGATTCAACAAAAACTCTTTGTTAACTACCTCAGTTTGGCCATTAAATAGCGATGGTTGGCAAGTTTATTAGCTATTAACTGAAACTTCTGTTCCCATCGATTCTGTGTTAAACGTCACTCCTACGCACTAGACGAAAATTCTCGTAAAATACCTAACCATCGATATTTGCTTTCACACCGTAGTTATTGGATTTCGATTTGTAGTACGTCTGGAATTTTTCTATTTCTAAACTTACTTTGATCAATATGTTAATTTGGTTTCAGCCTAGACTTGAGCATGTAATTTGGAATTCTAGGCTACTCAATTCAGAGTAGTCAGTTGGTTACCATTTTTATTGCAAGCATATACTATTTTTTAGTTGGGGTAATATTAACGAATTTTAGAAATAAAAGAGGATTACTTTCAATCCAGCACCTAAGTGTTATTTTACTGTAGGTATACAATATCTTGAGTGAATACCTGTAATAAGTGAAGCGAAAGACCACTAAAAACCTGCGCTGTGCCGTGGGTCTCATACCCGAATTTTATCTGTAGATAAATTCCAATTTTGTTGCATTTATTTATTTTTTCATCGATAGGTTTTAAAAAAGTAACAAACACACTCCCAACACAATAATATATGTTCGAAGTGACACGTTTGTTTTCTGTTTGTTTTTCGTCCTCTTAAATGGACGTCATTTGTTTTAGTTTTTTATGCGTAAAAACGAACCAGCTTTAACAAAATCAAATGCTCGAAAGATATTATTCTAGGTCTCGTCTAGTCTGAAAAGATAAAAATACTCAGACAGAATAATGCTTAGTTCAGGTGAAAATATTTTGTTTACAACCTTTGCAAGATACTGTTATTGTTACAAATTGTAAATTGTTCCCACATACAATGTCTGGGGGGTTGTCGAGGAAATGTGGGTGTCTTCTTTGTTAGACAAAGTGTTTATTAAACAAGGTATACATAAATGAAGGAGTAGGGTATTTTTCCATTAAGGTATTGACATTATTGCCAGGGGATTTATATTGGTGTTTTCTTACGTAGAGTGTTATTAGGGATCTCTTATTTCACATATAATATTTTTTATCCTCATATATCTTATGGCATAACTATCCATACCTATAACTATCTTTATGCTACTAACAATAGTTTAAGTTATTGTATACTAACACTTTATGGGGCATGAGCCTGAAATAAATAAATATTTAATTTAATAATAAATTAAAAACCAACTGTTCTGGCATAATTATGTTTTTATTCGCATTATGTCACATACTAGTTGCAATCACTATTCATCGATTAGATTTCAGGGAAATGTTTGTCTTAATATTTTGGAATCATAAATAAAATGTATGGTTTAGATAGATACATACATGGGAAATAATGCATTAATACCATTCAGAAACATTTTTAAGATAAACAGAAGTGTACTATGTCTTAACATGCGTTATTTTTTATGCAACTAGAAAGGGATCCGTATTTTTACCACGAGTATTCGGGTAATATAAGTACAACCTTTTTTAGGAAGCTGTTTATATGCTATGTATCGTCACAAAAACAGGAAGTTCTTCATCAGAATATCATTAATCTTTATTCGTACATAGTTTATTCTAACGTGTAGGTAAAGAAAGATGACAAAGCAGGAAAGGGGGGAGGGAATACTGAGTTATTGATTAAAAAAAAGGGTAAAGGACACGATAAATAATTTCGGGAGAAGGTAGAAAAAAGTTTCAGCGTTTATTTATGTTTTAGACGTAAACGATGACTCACGAATGAACTAGCAACTGCGAATAAGCTCTTTGACCGGATAATAGACACGTACTGCTTTTTGTTTGTAATATAGTCCAAGAGCTCGCGGCTAAATAATAAAAGCCGTACGGATCAATTCTCTGTAGGGCCCACGGGATTGTTTAAGCAGGATAACTTTACCCTGCAAACAAAAAAAAGTAGGAGCATTCGCATGTAATGTAACATTATAGATTCGAATTTGAGCACTACATTACAATACTACCTCCCTGACTGACGGGCATTCGCGTCAGTAAGTATAGATTTAATACAAGGTGTGCATTGTAATGCTCGGTTCTCCTCCTTCACTGGAGGAAACTTGTATTTTATTTTGTTTCATTACATTAAAGTTATTAATTATTAAAATAGACCATGGCAGCTAAGAGATGACCAGTCCCAACTGACAGCGCCCGTTCACGAACATGACACATATATCAGCACCATTCAGCTCAACCATTTTGAAGGGAACTAAATGATCCGACACACATGCTACCATCAGCGAGACTTTTGAGTGAGCATGACATACTCTCAACCGCCAGAGTCGCCAATACGTACCCACAGCTCCACAGTAGCGTTTAGCGACAGAGGCCGCCATCGGATCGCGACTCCGCACTCACGCGAATTTGGGATTGGCGGCGCCTCCCCCCCCCCCCCCATGGTGTGTTTCAAACATTTCTTTACATTTGTCCTTACTTACTGCTTACTGCCCCGTTCTAAGCCACCGTTCTCAGCGGTAGGCTCGTTTGCGGGCCTTTACTGTCAGTCAGTCTTACCAAAGAGTACCTTATCCATTACCATTGAGAAACGCAAAAGAAATTTCTGCTTTGTTGTAAAAATGTATCAAAAACAACTTCAACTTGGCAAGAATTACAGTTTGCAGTAAATGGATAAAGAATATAGCTTAACAACAAAAATAATGCTATGAAGTTGCAAGAAAATTGAATTGAATCCAACAACGCGCGGACTCTTTTGTTGTCTTACAAAGTTTTCTCTACAACCACTTTACATTTTGTATTGTTGAGAATGTTATGAGAAACCCTTCTATTTCTTTCAATATTAGATCACCTGACCATGGTAAAAGTGCTGGTATACTCGTATTTAATCAAGGAATGAAGTTTTTTTTAGTTTGTTCACCCTGTTCATTCAGTTACAATGACAACTGAATAGGAACAGGGTGGATTGACAGTAAGCCTTTTTTGCGTGGTAAAAAAAGAGGAAAGTAAAAAAAAAGAGAAATAATTATCAAACGTGGATAATGTCTGACTGTCTAGAATCCACGGTAGACTTCAATAACCCTTTACGTTTCGGGACCACGGTTACCTGAAAAGACAATCCAGTGACCCTGGGAAGCCTACGGTACGTAGGTAAAAGGGGACGCCGCCGCCCGGCAATATGGACCGATGACCTGAAGAAGATATCTGGCAGTGGCTGGATGAAAAAGTGAGAGAACGTGCGCTGTGTCGCTCTCTGGGAGAAGCCTATGTCCAGCAGTGGACTGCAATAGGCTGAAATGATGACAACGATGATATATATGACTACCTATATGGCAATCCTGTATTTCCTGATAAACCTACTCTATTGCTACTTGAAGGTAGGCAACGAGTTTTTTGATGCACGTGACCAAACTTAACTTCAAAAGCAATATACAAAGAAGTGTCCCAAATAAAAATCAAGATTCACGCGAACCAATACAATAAAGGGTCCCAAAACCTAGTTACTACCATTACCCTATTAACCTTAATAGATACAACACCCAATCGCATTAAGATATTGGATGTAAAGTCTTCAATACACCGAAAAAGGTTTACACACACACCATTTACATGCCGTGAAGCCTCATTACCTCTTTATCTAACTTCTCGGTCTTATTTACTTGGGTTTGTCTATCTCCTCTTTTATTTAATGATAGGTTTCGCGGTTGACCACTATCTCGCCTGATGGTAAGTGATGATGTGGTCGACGGTAAATCCCGCTTGCCTAGAAGTAACATGTTCACTCTTGACTTGAAGACCCCAAGGTTATAGCTGTCAGGAAAAACAGATTCCGGCAGGGAATTTAACTCCCTGTGTGCACAATAAAAGTATTGGCAAAACGCCTTGTACATACCGGAGAGATGTCCACCTATATCGATGGCGCGTTGTCGTGCGTCTTGTAAGCCCGATGATGGAAAGTGCCAGGTGGAATCAAATTGTGCAGTTCCATCCGAAAAACCGACAGGCTATCAACACGGCGTCGATGTTCAAGGCTCCAGAGTTTAGAACTGACCAGAGCATCGTTACCGATAAGTTTCCTGGCCCGTTCATCTAATGAGTCAAGTGCTTATAGTTGATATTTGGCAGATCCATCCCAGAGAAGTGCTTGCCCGTGCCTCTCGATGGCCTCACTTCAGATGTGTATGGCATAAGTACGGATTTCGGCGGAAGCCATCTTGGAAGTCGTTCTGACTATCATAGTGTTACGTCGAAAAGTACTTTCTTTATACCTTCTTTCTCATACCACTAAAGTTTATGCCAATCTTTTTGATATCACGTAACGTACTTTCCTCTCAATTTACAAGTAGATTAGGATTTTACGTTTGAAATTCTTACCTGCTTGTGCAAACGGCAGACGCGACATACACAATTCATTTCGTATTTCTGCAATGATATCGAAAACATTTGCATATAACCGGTGGGTTAGGCCAATTCAAAACATGTTGATATTTGAAACATCGCTAAATAACGTCAATTTATTTATCTAACCACGTGATTTGCGAAGTAATTCAGTTATAGCACTGGCAATTACCGACGTCAAAATGTGGATGTCAAATGTTATTTACGGCTCAATTGAAATGCTTTTAATTACTATTGTTAGCTAATCAACAGCATGACAGCCGGTTAATATTGAAACATTTAAATTAGTTACTACTTATAGGTAACTGACAACAGCCCACATAATCGGAAACAGTTTATGTTTTAATTAAGTATTCATCAAAACACTGTTTTAGACTATCACGGTTTATTTCACAATTTAAAATGTCACTTACGGGATATCTTCCGTGATTATTATTTGTTTTGAGTTCCAAGTATTCATCATCAGCCTATAATGTTCCCACAGCTGGGACACAGGCCTCCTCTCTCAGAGAGGGAGTAGGCCATAATCCACCACGCGAGCCCAGTGCGGATCGGTAGATGTCACATATCTTCGAATTTTTGGTTCTAGGACATGTCGGTTTCCTCACGATGTTTTCCTTCACCGTTTTGAGAGCAGTGGTGATGAAATAAATTACACAAAGTAATACGCCTGGCGGGTTTCGAACCGACCTACAACTCGGGACCGATACCACTGCTCACTTTATTAAGTATTAATTATTATTTTTTCATTTCATCTTCGTATTATTAATGTTGGCGTCGTATGGCATGCTTACATAATATGTAAATTAATATAAATCGTCACACAAAACACGCCACATTACCCGGGGCACGGGGAACGGCCCACGCCAACGACACGCCACGTCGCGACAAGTCGAGTTTGGCAAAGCCTTTCGAAGATTTCTTTAAAACCCAGTAATCTCTCACTATCAATATTTTTTTGTGATTCAGAACAATAACGGTTCAAAAAAAAAAAACATTGGCCACATTGTAGTCGGGAGCACTTACTACTCCCGACAATCATCATCATCATCTTCTTAATCTGCCTATCGTTTTCGCAATAAGGTTAAGATCTGCTTACAATATAGCGAATACCAATATTTTACATGGACCCTTTAGCATAAGATTCCCGTATTATATCTACAGCTTACTTGAAGTATTAGTAAGTGAAGTATTAGAAGTGAAGTAAAAATGAAAGCGCGTTCCTAGTTTACTAACGAGAAACTGTGTTTTTCGTCAAATAAACGTCAAATTTTCCATTTACTATACGTCCATTCCATTTTCGTCAAAAAACGCAAAAACTCATGCTAGGGCCTGGGGTCTCTGCCATTTTCCGCATCCATTTTCACCAAATTCTTAATTGAAACTAATTCTTTGCTTACCTAGGTACATCAGAAATAATTAAATAAAAATTATAGCCTCGGGTAATTTAAATAAAGGTGCTCACTAATTGGGAAGCTTTTCATTATACTCGTATACTATAAAATACCTATTTATTCGGTGGAAACTGGCAAAAATTACGTCTTATTTAATCCGTGTCCCTTTTTCCGAGATATTTTTTTCTAAATGGAAGGTCCGTTTGTTTGTATGTACATAATTAAAATTAAGGCTGTCTCCTAAAAAAAGGCATGTGCGCCTACGGGTGCACACTCGTATATCCAGAGACCTTTTTTTACTCCCCACCCAGGCCAGAGCGGGAGGGAGACTGTCACACTCGTACTGACTAAAATCCACGGTGTTCTTCAATAGCACTGGAACGCCTTGTGGTGCAGGGCAAAGTGAATGGCACCAGAGCTCGAGGCAGATCACCAGTGCGCTGGACAGACCAGATCAAGGCTGCATGAATGGTTCCCTACACGAATGTACCAGGAAGGCAGCGCAGCGGTGCTAGAGGAATTGTGAAGCGAGTCACTTCCCCTGATGTGACGAACACGACCACTCTGCCAAGAGTGTAGCGACTGAGAAGAAGAATGGACTTTACGTGTGTAGGTAGATCGAACGTAATGTACGACATGTACGTACCTTCATATACTAAAACTATCAACAAAATAGCTATATTCAATTTGAGCGTGCTCTAAACATCACTAGGTCGTAAAACACACTCGTAAAATCATATGTACGAAAACTACGCATTCAGGTTTATTGACCCCTGAAAAAGTTCCTATCTAAAATTCACAGTGTGTTTATTAAAGGTAAGTACATACCTTTTAGCCGCCTTTGTTCAAAGTGAATAATAAACTATACACTTAATTCCTAACGACTGAGTTCAAGATTAGCTTTCCGAACAGTTTCTGTACAAAAAACTGTGTTAAGAAAAATAAAACTAATTTAGTTCAGTCAACGCAATAATTCCAAACATTTTACCAACATTAGTCTTAAGTTTTAAACTAGATATTCGTTTAAGAAACAAACATTACTTGGAAACAGTTTAGTTAAATAGAGAATGGAAAAAGAAAACCTTTTTTTATTTTTTTTCCGGGAATTAATAGTAGATTACGCATCAAGGGAGTAAAGCATTGCCTTACGTCACGGGCGTATTGAATCCCGAAACTACACTAAGGATTCTGGGGTGAACCTCCGTAGCGCAGCGAGGAGGTTCAAGTGTTAATTCCCGAGTGAAACGAGGGAATTAAGTTAAGAATCCTTAGTGTAGCGAGGGATTCAAGTCAGCCCAAGACAAGGCAGCTTTACTCCCGAGGAGCGTACTCTGCTTTTCACACCTACTGCGAGGAAATAAATTCGAATTTTGAAATTTGATGTGGTACGACAACCTTCGAACGTGAAGTTGGCACCACTGTAAGCGATCAGCTGTTGCTGCCAGCGGCCGCCATTACTGATACGACTCCTTGGTGAAAGTTTTCATACGGTTTTCTTTGAGTTTCCAAATTCAAATCACATTATTCCCACGGGAATAATGAAATTCAGTACATATATTATTCCCGGCTCGAGCGAGAGGGAATAATGTCATGCTTTACAGTAGGTTTGCCTGACGTATAATATGACATTTACGAGCAAGTAGTGTGAAAAATAAATTCTAACATTGAACAACGGTCTGCCTTTTTTGTGTTTAAATAAAGTCTTTTCCCGGACTAAGAACATAACAATATTATATTCTAATGCCTTTCTAGTCAAAGATAATAATAATTACGTATATTCTACTATTTTTAAAAGCTAAGGCAACTGCGACTGCATGATGTAAACTCTAATGCAATAACGCCGATTTCTAAATCAAATGTTTTCTTTAGCATTCTTTAGCATTGGACGTGCTACATCTGAGATGATGCTTAGGATGATAGAAATATTTCTACCTTCTGTAATTTTGTCTATTCTTCCGTCGACAAAACTCATTTCCACGATGTCATCTCATGCTAGAAGAGGCCTGTGTGCAGCAGTGGACTGCTATAATATGCTCAGTTGTCTGGGTACAAAACAAGCCATGCCTAACCTACATAATTCGCACCAAACTCGCTGTTTGGCAAAGCAAAGCCACAACGGCGATCTTGGCGTGACGCTAGCGTGACGTGATTACTAACTTTGCAAATAGCGCCAACGTCCCGCTAAACTTATATGGGTAGCGTGGCGTGTAATTTCATAGGAAGTAAGCACGTCATCAACACGCCACGTTAACGTCGCGCCGCGCCAAGCTCCCTGTTTCGCAAAGCCTTTATTGTTAGCCAATTCGATATTCTATTATGTGAGATTAATCAAAAGGCTGTTGTGGCACCGAAATGCGAACTACGAATACCAGACATTATCGTTAAACAATATTGGCTTTATTGATGCTCGTCATGTTAACTATTCATTGATGGATGTGATTTATTGGAATCCATGATTGAATAGGTATCGCTTTCAGATCGTCAAATATTTAGTGAATGTAAAGCCGCGTACAGACATCGCGAGGCGTGCGACACGAATGGTTCGTCTCGCATGCCTCAACCTGAGGCATACGATGGTACATTTATACGTGCGTCCCGAACGAAACATGCTCAAGCTGAGCAAGCAAACCACCACGCACGGTGTTCATCAGTCGTCGTTGACTTGCTGTGATATTTGACGCCACGCGTCTTCCCTTTTACATTTATTGTAATAATCAGAATGTTTAGAGTCCCACAACACTCTATTAATTTCATAAAGTTGAACCAGCTCAAGTAGTGACTCGGTATTGGCCTACATGATGCATGCGCGCAACGCAAACAACACCTGTCCGTCCACACGGAGCGCTGTGAGCACACTGTGAGCACACACGTCCACACAGCCCGAGGCATGCGAGACGAACCATTCGTGTCGCACGCCTCGCGATGTCTGTACGCGGCTTTAGATAGTCAATTTTGTCCAACACAATGCTTTTTGTAATTAACCTTTGACGCCGGATTCCCGGCTGTCATTTACAATTGTCATAGGTATGGACATTGTTAAGTTGAACAATCACGCCCCTTCGTACATAATGCGACGCTAGTCTCCGATACCTTACGACTTTAGTATCCAGGGGAATATAGCAATACAAATCCATAGAGGTTCGTACATAGGCACGCGTCCTCCTGGATACCAAAGTCGTAAGTAAGCTCCTAACGGAGCCTTGCGTCGCGTTGTATACGAAGGGCCTTACACTTACGACTTTAGTATCCAGGGGTATATAACAATACAAATCCATAGAGATTCGTACTCTAGCAGTCGTCCATGGATAACAAAGGCGTAAGGTATCGGAGACTTGCGTCGCGTTGTATAAAAAGGGCCTTACACTTACGACTTTAGTATCCAGGGGTATATAGCAATACAAATCTATAGAGATTCGTACTCTAGCAGTCGTCCATGGATAACAAAGTCGTAAGGTATCGGAGACTTGCGTCGCGTTGTGTATGAAGGGCCTTATAGGTTTTTTTTGCGTGGTAAAATCATCAAATGAGTCCTCGGGTAAGGCGGGAGGGACTGTCAGACTTGTACTGACTAAAATCCACGGTGTCCTTCAATAGCCTTTTATGTTCCGGGGTCACGGTGATGGAATAAGTTCCGCAACCCCGGCAGGCAAGCATTTACACTTAGGATTAAAAAGCGAATTTATTGTGATCAATAAAACGTACATTACAATTTTATCATTTTATCTTGTTACTCTTGGTTTTATGAAGATGATTGCACGAGCATGTAGGTATACAAATGCGTGTATGAAATCACAACATGGCGGCAAGGTCAGCCTTCTCTTAATTGAAACTCATAGTAGATGTAGGTGTGTTGCCCGTGACCCCGGAACGTAAAGGACTATTGAAGGACACTGTGGATTTTAGTCAGTACAAGTCTGTCAGTCCTTCCTTTCCTGCCCTGGGTAGGAGGACTCATTTAATGATATTACTATGCTAAAAAAAAGTTGTAGTTGTCTATGATTAAAGGCCACAAAAGATGCTTGAAGGAATCAATTTGGTTGCTCAAAATTCATCAATCAACTGGACTGAACAAGGGTGTCTCCGAGAAATTAAGCTTTGAGGCTACAAGCTACTGTACGGCGGCTCTCCCTCAGTTAGGTACATGAAGTAATTACTCGAGCTTATAACAAGGCCTCTGTAACGTATCGTGTATCACAATTTAAACAAAAGGGACTCTGTTGATAGAATTCTACGTACTTGACCGTACAGCGTACGTTGTTTTTTACGTGGTAAAATCATCAAATGAGTCCTCCCACCCGGGGCCGGGCCACTTCTCACTCCGTCTCGCCCCGCAGCATGGCCTCGACCAGTGCTAGGCGCGAGAGATCTCCGTTTATCGCCGCCGCAAGGATACGTCGGAGTACCCTCTCACAGAGAGGAGGCCTGTGTCCCAGCAGTGGGAACATTATAGGCTGATTATGATGGTGAGGACCTGCGTCATTCGGATGGTCAGGATGCCGTGGCGCCTATCCAGCCACTCCTGAAAGAGGGGTCTTACCGCAGCGATTGCGGCGTGCTCGGGCCGTACTTACTTGAAGTAAGTATCTAGTGTACAAATGAGGAACTGATCCTTTCCGGCATTAGACTTTCTTTGTGTAGTAAACAATCGCTTCATTGAATGTTAAAACCGTGCAGATTCCAATCACGAACAAATCCGGTAATTTCAAGGATAGCTCAATATCTTCGACAAGTCTGATGAATATTAATAAAGGAAGCTCATAGAAAAACATCACTCCACAGATTATTACTTTTATTGCAGTTTGATTTTCCGTTTGGTTTTGAATGAAGGTATTACTGGCCTCGTCGTGCAATTTCCTGCTACCATAGGCTCTAGATTGCGGATGGTAAGTAATGGGTCTGAGCTTGCAGTCCGACCAAGGCACAGGCCCGAGTCGATGGCTTGTCGTACTCCAGGTACTTTATGGAAACTGACGGGGCCTCCACAGGGCCAAACGCCTACTACGAGGGTAAAATCACGGGGCACAACTAGCTCAAAAATACCCTTGACTAATGATTTTTGATATTTCAAAAATATCTGTACAGTAAAACTGCAGTATATTCTGTCCCATTGCAGAGTAATGGCTGTAGATTTTTTCATTTGCCTCTTTGAAACCATCCTTGTGGTACCGAAGTCACCACATATTTAACTGCGCTTGTTGTAAAATTTTATAGTCAAACTAAATTAGCATGAATTAATTTTTACTTTAAAAATCGTTCGAATTTACGCAACTTTTTCATTGTGCGTACGTGGGAGGGCCTTGTCTGGGTCCATTTCTAGCGACCCAAAAACACAAACAAAGATTAGAACAAAACTCCTAATTCGTTTTCAATTAGTTCGTTAATTGTTGTTCACATTAACATTCCATTAATTTTTACCAAAGCTCACTTTGTTGACTTCTCAACAGTAAATATTTAACATAATTTAAACTCCTCTGCGAAGTTAGTTATTTAGAAAATTTTCGAGAAATAGGTCAATAAAATACTCTTAAAGTAATTGAATTTTACGACTGAGAGGACGTTAATTGATAGAATGACGTAGAACAATGCTACGGAATGTATTTGAAAACATCTGGAACCTATACTGTACCCTTAGCAAGAGTTTTCTGTAAATGAGACGTAAAGTAAACTGGAACTTTGACACTTTCAAATTGACAATTTACAAGGAAAAAATTAATTCCTATTTCGCACACCAGAGGCGCTGTTCGATTTTTTCCTTGAAAATTGTCAATTTGAAAGTGTCAAAGTTCCAGTTTAATTTACGTCTCATTTACTGAAAACTCGTGCTAAGGGTACAGTTCACGCTTTTAAACCAAGGAATAAGACCGCTTTCACATTAGGCGACTTTTGCGCGACAGTCGCACGACAGAAGCTGCAAATACGCGGCGTTTCTTAAAAAAATGTGAGGTACGTGCATCTGCAACGATGCTAACGTCCTAATTGTGAAAGCGGCTTATGACAAGTTTAAACTTCTATACACGAAAAACCAGCTGTAAAGAGTAGTTGTTGACTATCAATTCTTATAAAAAAGCTGTCAACAAAATTGTATACATTACCATGTTTCAAACGACATCAATAAATATCTGAAACATAACATAATTTCACAACAACAAAGGAGATCATTCAGGCTCTGAAAGTGAAGGGCCGAAAAAAACATGTAAGTATGGTTAGTAATTACTAGCTATAATTATGGAGCAATAGTTACTATGGCACAGAAGTTGTAGGATTGCTCTCGAACAAGATACACAATTTCGAAGATTCACAAGTAATCTTTCTTGATCTTCCCCATAGTTTGAGGTTATGAGTAGGCTGTGACTGTAAACATAATTAAGTACAATTTAAACTATATGATAGAGATCATAAAGTTCAACAAATCTGTTAAATGGTTTTTGTTTAGTTGATAAACCTAAAACGTTTAACCTCATTCAACAGGAGTGAAATTAATTACAAAACGCAGGCAATGTTCCACAGCTAAAACATTGAAGTTCTATAATTATTCAGTGTTCATAAATTGAGTAGGTACTATCCCAAAAAAGCTAACGGCCCGTTCATGACCGTGCAGCTGTAAGCGGTGACTTAGCGTGGGGCGGCCAGCAATAAGATCAACTGTATAGAAAGGTTTGAAACACTCCACGAGGCGCCGCTTGTGGTGAATTAGCGTACTTACTCGTACAAAGCAACTAATTTCTTATTCGCGCCGTCATCTGCACCGCTCATTGCTTAGACCAGAGTCGAGGACGGGCCATCAAAATAGTAAATGAGAGAGGTTCCGTAAGGCTGACTGATGGCTAGATCATTTGCAAAAATACGGCGAAGATTCGCCGTGGCTACATGTACACATGCTATACAATGCAATCAAAACATCCATTTCGATGTACTATACTATAAAGGTTGTGGTGCATATCAAACTTGACACGTATTTCACAGGTACGCGCATTGATTTACATCTCTGTCGCATCGCTGCGGTTGATTTGATTTGAGTTGTACGCATTTAGTAGCACTGTTGATCTAGTCATGCAAGTATGAATTTTCTGATAAATTCGCTTCATTTTCGCCGAATTGTTAATATAGCCGATGCTGTGATTACAGTAACGTTCTTCTTATCGCGTAAATAATTTGTTTTAATGGCTCACTAGGTTCTGTCAAAGCGATTGACTGGCTTTCCTGGTGTGGTTTTGTGGTTTCGGTTAACTTTGGTCTTGTACCTTTAAAGTCACGCGGTTCAAAAGTGAGACCCTTCTCAAAATTCCTAATACAGACCAAATTGAAAACAATTGCCCGCTAATAAGATCAAAAATATGGGTGTAAAAGGTATTTTGTTTGGTAGCTGCAGATTAAGTTGCGAATCCTATTTCCAAACAATTATGTTGTATGCCCTTTTTAAAACGTTTCGTGAGATTTCTATATCCAAATGCAAGCAAAACCCTTGGGAAAAACTAGTCAATTATATTATTTTCCTCCTGTATTAAAAAAGAACCAAATGACATGGCCGGATTCTGCCCTCAAAACTCATGTACTGTACATTAATAACTATTATATGAAAAAATCTTCTAAAATAAATAAAATATAGTCGCAACAATTACGTTTCTCTAAAACATGCGAGGAAAATTCCTAAAAAAATAAGTGTTTTTTGTATGATTTCCCATTTGATTCATTGCTAGGAAGAGACAATTGCATCGATGTTTGGATACACGCACAAGACAATCAGTGTACCTGTGTAAACTATGCTTGATGGTCATATTAAAATACCTATAAAACGACCGTGACTGCCAGAATTGTATGTTAATTATTTTCTTATCATTAGGATAATTTACCGGTTTTCGAAATGCACGCGTCTTGACCCTACTTTATAAATCGACAATATATTTAAAAGTGCGTATCCAAATGTCGTAGAGTTATTTTGACGTTTCTGCGACAATTAAACTTAACAGTCACAAATGTCAAAACTGTGCAGTCTTGCGTTGATCCACGTATTACTGTGTTCGTTACTTTGGATTTTGGATATTTAAACTCGAGCTCACGCTATCGTTCATCGGAGTTTCGTTTACGCTTTTCATGTTTATAGTATTCTGCTGTGTATGTTGGACTTCTTTGTTGAAGGACACCGTGATTTTTAGTCAGTACAAGTCTGACAGTCCCTCCCGATCTGCCCGGGGTGGGAGGACTCATTTACGGTATTTGGGCTGCGACAGACTCGGAAAAATATGGAGAAACAGAAACATCACAAAAGCCACAAAAGTACGACTCGTCAGGGCACTAGTGTTTCCCATATTTCTCTACGGAGTGGAGTCATGGACACTGAGGGAAAGTGAGCAAAAGAAGATAGACGCTTTGGAAATGTGGTGCTGGAGAAAAAGCTTGGCATATCATGGAACGAATTCCGAACAAATGTTTCCATATTAAGAGCACTTGGCGTCAAACAGCGTCTATCTTCCATCTTTCTGAGTCGTATCCTCACTTACTTCGGACATGTTTCTCGCCGAGGAGACTCGTCTGTGGAACGCCTTGTGGTGCAGGGCAAAGCGAATGGCAACAGAGCTCGAGGAAGATCACCAATGCGCTGGACAGACCAGATCAAGGCTCCTTGAATGGTCCCCTACACGAATGTACCACGAAGGCAGCGGTGCCAGAGGAATGGCGGCGAATTGTGAAACGAAATACCACCCCTGATGTGACGACCACGACCACTCTGCCAAGAGTGTAGCGACTGAGAAGAAGAAGGGCTGGGCGAACCACCCAAACAAATATAAAGACATCAGCCTCTTTTCTTGATATTATTTGATGACCTTTGAAGATGAAGAGGAAGATGATGATGACCTTAAAAGTGGATGAAAACATTGAATGTGCTTTTCTGAGTAATTGTAATCATTTTTTTTTTCTTAAAAGACGTATAAAATAAGTAGAACTACACTCAATTACATAAAGTGTTTTATTGTTAATCTAATTCTGTATTTTTTTTTCAAAGTCCCTCTCGAAAAATCATAACATTCAGAAATATCTGTAGAAAACGAAGTTTTCTTCACTATCGTGGTCTGTTTTGACGACGCACAACATTGAAACTACCATTTCATGTATTTTTTCACCTCCGACTCATTGCTATTCAAAATGTTCAGGCACATTTTTTAAAATCATTATTATGATATCTCTCGCATGTTCTCTGATCATCAAACTTAAACTATTTTAAATACCTACCTGTGAGCTTTATTATGAGGTACTGCACGTCATTGTACATGAATATTTTTTGTCAGGGCAATGCTCCATACAAGTTCCGGCCATGTCTTTTATTATGATAAAGATTTAAACAGTCTTTCAAAATAAAATAATTCTAACCGAATTATCTTTATTATATTTCGGTTTTAAGCAATACTATCCGCATTGTTGTCACTAAGTTATATTTAAGTGACTGCTGCGAAGTTTATTGCTTTAATACGATATAAACGGCCTCGTAGATCATGAGTCTCACTTGCTACTATATACATTTTAGTAAGAAATATTGCCACAAAGTGCGCCTGTACTAATAAGTTTGACATAGTTACTAGCTCTACTAGTCTGAGCAAGAAAGTCGCTAGTGATAAATAAAATGTTTTCATATTTATATAGAGCAGTAGTGGCCCAGTGGTAGGTATTGGGTACGACTTACGAGTTGTAGTCCGTGGGTTCGAACCCACCCAGGCGCATTACTTTGTGTAATTTATTTCATCACCACTGCTCTCAAAACGGTGAAGGAAGACATCGTGAAGAAACCGGCATGTCATAGAACACAACATAATGTGACATCTACCAATCCGCACTGGGCCCGCGTGGTAGATTATGGCCCATACCCTCTCACAGAGGGGAGGCCTGTGTCTCAGCAGTGGCAGCAAAATAAATGTGTTAGCACATTATGGGGCTATGCCTATGGTTTGTCCATGTGCCAAAGACCCAAATTCATTTAGTCATAATGTCCAAATTCGACTAGTGTGCAGTCACTGCAATAGGACCATGGCGTTCCAAATTGGTCATGGGTGAGCTGTGTCATGAGGGAAGCTGTTTTACCAGCCATGTTATAATTAGTCTAAGAAGGTAACAGATGAACTGCTAAAGCCAGGGTTTATAAATGAAAATGTCAATCCAAAACCGTTTAGCAGTTTACCAAATGGTATTAGCTCTTGTTATTGGACGGGAATAGATCGTTCTAAAGGCCTAAAAAAGTTTACAGACGAATAAAATTACTTTCGCATTTATAATATTAGTAAAAGCCAGCTCTTCCACAGCCTTCTGTTTCATTAAAGTTGCCAAATAAAAGTTTTTCGATACAATTCCAATTCTGCGTTGTTACTTTAATTTCGCACCCACAAACCCAAATAATTTATTTCGGAGAGATAAAAAATACAAAGCTGCTAGTAACTGAACGTAATCCGATTACTCAGTCATACTACATACACATGCAAAGTAGATTAACGCCCGATCAACCTTGATTACAAACTAATGAATCCTTTTCCACAGCTTCAAAGCGTTAATGGCGGTTCACATTCACGGCCCCGTGAATTTAATAAATAATTATTCTTTTTTATTCTGAATGTAACTCTGATAACCGAAGCCTACGTAGAAAGTCGGAGATAAATTTTATATAAACTAAAAAGACAGTTTTAATCATATACCTACTAAGTAAATCCAACAAACAAAGTTATTGCAGCAGTAGCTTCTACGTCCATTTCGCGGCAGGTTTAATAATTAAAAAAAAATATATACCTAGAGTGTTTCTTTTAAATGGGCCAAAAGGGAGAAATCTGCATCCATAAGAGATAAGAGAAAACTTTGTCAGGAACCTTTAGCTCTTTTTTGATACTGACAATTTTGGCGTTTTTATTTTTTTGGTCAAGTGTGAGCTATCCACAGAAATGAGTGAAATTGACCAAAATTTTTTTTAATGCTGTTCGACTCTGTTTCGTGTAAGGATTATTTCATTGTATCGGAAGAAAAAAATCGGGACGGCGGAAGTTGGTCAAATTTAACAAAATATTTTTTCATACAAATTGTATGAACGAAAAAAAATACCATTTTTTTTATGATGCCATGTTATTTAGTGTCTTGTAAAGACCATTTCATTGTATGGGAAGGAAAATGCCCGGACAACAGAAGTGGGTCAAATCTTATGAAATACTGACACTGATAGTACGACTTTATGCTGTTAGAAGAAACATTTCTCTACTTTTGACCAACTTCTACGGTTCAGATATTTTTCTGCCCATACAATTATCTCCTTACATGAAAGTAAGTGAAACAGCATAATAAAAAAAATAGTATTTTTTTCCTTTCATACAATTTGTATGAAAAAATATTTTGCTAAAGACCAACTTCCGCGGTCGCGATTTTTTTCTCCCGATACAATGAAATGATCCTTACACGAAACAGAGTCAAACAGCATTAAAAAAATTTTTGGTCAATTTCACTCATTTCTGGGGACAGCTCACACTTGACCAAAAAAATAAAAACGCCAAAATTATCAGTATCAAAAAAAAGATAAAGGTTCCTGACAAAGTTTTCCCGTATCTCTTATGGATGCAGATTTCTCCCTTTTGGCCCATTTAAAAGAAACATCCTGTATACAGGGTGAACTTTTCAACTGGGCGTGGATGGCTACTTTCGAAACTATGAGGAATATCGAAAAATGAAAGGAGTCTCGAGGCCGATTTTGACGAAAACTAAAACTGCATCACCGGATTTTAGAAAAATCCAAAATCTTGGCCAGGAATCGAACCCGCTGATTTCGGAAAAAAAATCACAGCCTGTATTATTACACCGTCCGATAGTGTTACTAATAAGGATCAAATTCTGGGAAGTAATCATATACGGCAAACTTAAGGAAATGGCTGATTTTTATGAAATTGCTATATTTCCATGTTACTTTACATCTACTGAGCTATAATTTGTTCGAAATTATAAAATTTCATAGTTTTCAATGTCTCACTAGATTTAACGTTTCAACAATCCCACTGTACTTAGCAATACGACATTATTGAGTTAAACTAAAAATAGCATTATATTAAAGAAGAAACGGTAACTTATGTTTCAAATACAGTCTTTGCCTTGAAGATTAATCAGTTTTTTTGTAATTATACGTTTTCATTAAGTTTGCGGTATATGATTACTTCCCAGAATTTGATCCTTATTAGCAACTAGCTGTGCCCGCGACTTCGTTCGCGTGGATGTCGGAAATTACCAATGTATTTTTTTGTGCGAAGCGTCGGGTAAAAAGGTCTCCCTCCAAAATCCCACCGTATCCCATCGTATCCCATCTTATCCCATTTTATCCCATCTTATCCCATCTTATCCCATCTTATCCCATCTTATCCCATCTTATCCCATCTTATCCCATCTTATCCCATCTTATCCCATCTTATCCCATCTTATCCCATCTTATCCCATCTTATCCCATCTTATCCCATCTTATCCCATCTTATCCCATCTTATCCCATCTTATCCCATCTTATCCCATCTTATCCCATCTTATCCCATCTTATCCCATCTTATCCCATCTTATCCCATCTTATCCCGTCCTGTTCCGTCCTGTCTCGTCCTGTCCCGTACTGTCCCGTCCTGTCCCGTCCAGTCCCGTCCTGTCCCGAGCTGTCCCGTCCTGTCCGTCCTGTCCCGTCCTGTCCCGCCCTGTCCCGTCCTCTCCCATTCTGTCCCGTCCTGTCCCGTCCTATCCTGTCCTGTCCCGTTCTGTCCCGTCCTGTCCCGTCCTGTCCCATCCTATCCCGTCCTATCCCGTCCTGTCCGTCCTGTCCCGTCCTGTCGCGTCCTATCCCATCCTATCCCATTCTATCCCATCCTATCCCATCCTATCCCATCCTATCCTATTCTATCCCATCCTATCCTATCCTATCCCATCCTATCATAATCATTAGATGAATTTTTATTTGAATATGTAGCAGAATCGAAGCTAGATCGCGCTATGAACTACGCGTCTTGGTGTGAACTGACCGTAATTTTACTTCTGAAACACTTTATATTCGAATAACTTTTGATAGACTGAACCGATTCCAATGAAACAAAAACTAAATTCCTCTCCAAGTTACGCTTAATCGTTGTGTATAAAAGTTATCTACATAAATTTCGTACATTTTACGTGATACCTGGACAAATAAACATACAAACAGACAAACAGACAAACAGACAAACAGACAAAAATTCTAAAAATGCTAGAAATGGGTTCTATTGGTTGTCCTTTAATACCCTGGCTAAATTTTTTGAGTTTTTTTTTAATGTACAAAAATAACTTTTCTACAGTTTTATTATATGTATAGATAGACTAGCTGTGCCCGCAACTTCGTTCGCGTGGATGTCGGAATTTAACAATGTATTTTTTAGTTGCAAGCGCTTAATTCAGGCCACGTTTTTCATATAAACCGTTTATTTAGAATTTTCTTAGATTAATCAAAAATATTTGACACTTGTATTCCAGGTTTATGTAGGACTATTTTCCTAATGCCCGCTCTCACCACACCGCATCACGCCACACCACACCAGACCAGACCACACCACACCACATCACACCACACCACACCACACCAGACCACACCACACCAGACCACATCAAACCACACCACACCACACCAAACAACATCACACAACACCACACACCACCACACCACACCACACCAAACAACACCACACAACACCACACACCACCACACCACACCACACCACACCATTCCATTCCATTCCATTCCATTCCATTCTGTTCTACTCTATGATTCCTTTAAATATTGCTTTAATTAATTGTTTTTTATACAATGTGAACCGATTACGTTGAAACAAAATACATAATGTTACTTCAATTTAAACACGTCTAATTCCAGGTTTTCTTTTAACGCCATCTGCCGTACGTTGTAGTTTTGCTATTTGAATTCGAAGTTAGATCGCGTGACTGACGCACGAAACCAAATTGTGAGACCAAAGTGCACCCGTAATTTTACACCAAAACACTTTAAATTCAAATATCTTTTGATAGACTGAACCGATTCCAATGAAACAAAAACTAAATTCCTCTCGAAGTTACGCTTAATCGTTGTGTATAAAAGTTATCTACCTTAATTTCGTACATTTTACGTGATACCTGGACAAATAAACATACAAACAGACAAACAGACAAAAATTCTAAAAATGCTAGAAATGGGTTCTATTGGTTGTCCTTTAATACCCTGACTATATTTTTTGAGTTTTTTTTAATGTACAAAAATAACTTTTCTACAGTTTTATTATATGTATAGATAGATATAGATACTATCGAACGGTATAATAATACAGGGTGTGATTTTTTTTCAAAATCAGCGGGTTCGATTCCTGACCAGGATTTTTGATTTTTCTAAAATCGAATGATGCAGTTTTATATTATATTCCTCATAGTTTCGAAAGTAGCCATCCACGCCCAGTTGAAAAATTCAGCCTGTATATATTTATTACACTCAGAAAACTTCAAGGTATACAAACAAGTCTTAATTTATCACATTCATGTAACAGATCTAGTCCTGATTCCCATGGTTTGACGATCAACTGAGAGCATCCCAATAATGTGGAGGACACGACTCGTGCCGTGAATTCACGGCACTAATGTGGAGCCGCCATAACATACTGGTATTGTATAACAAAATTTATGTTGTAGTTTGAAATGACGACTAGATACTAATTGGTTAGTTTTAAAGAACCCGAGGGCCATGAAATGCGACCCTCTTAGCTAATACTCCTTGTCCTGCAAGCCTCGGCTTCGAGCGTCAAAAACAAAAGTGCATCGTTGTAACAATATTCTTTATTAGGATAATAAGATTTTATTCTAGAGTATAAAATACAAGATAGATAATATAAAAACACAGTTCAGCACTTCACAGTTCACCGTAGTACACAGTTCAACGTTTAACACACACTGAAGGTTAGGCTTTAGAAGTAGCCTCAGCAGGTTAGGCCTCAGGAAGTGGACCTCAGTAGTGTCCTCAGTAGGAGAGGTCTCAGGAGTGACCTCAGTAGGAGAAGTCCCAGGAGTGACCGCAGATGGAGAGGTCCCCGGAGTGACCGCAGCAGGAGAGGTTCCAAGAGTGACCTCAGTAGGAGAGGCACCAAGAGTGACCTCAGTAGGATAGATTCCAAGAGTGACCTCACAGGAGTGACTCAGAGGGTAAGAGGAGATCCCTCAGTTAAGTGACTTAGAGGGTCGTATAGAAGTCTGCGATCGAGTCCAAGCTGTTGACCATTCAACAGTCCAAGATAGAGAGAGATGTTCTCAATACAATAGTCCAAGATAGAGAAGCCATTCCTCTGACGGCCTCCGCTTTTATATCCGTCAGATTGTTTTCGTAATTTCTTCTTTTCTATTTTCAAATATTAGTTTCATCAAAGGTTTGGACATATCAGACCAAGGAGGTCTGCGTGCGTTTACATAATGTAAAATTTAGATTTAAGTTATTACAAACATAATTATAAAAATAGAAAATACAATGTTTCTGTGAAATCAATTAGATAAAATAATTTAATTACATAAAGCAAAAGCAACATCATAAACAAGAAACTATAACATAGGTCATAGACTAAGCCGGACAGAAAAATAAAAAGTAACTGACAGTTTCATATTTGACAAAAGTGTCACAACAAAATGATCAAGTAATATATTTTATTAATAAAAGGATGATAAATAAGATAAAAGGATGAAATGGATGACGTAAGTATACATAAATACTATATCGTCCACGAAAGTTAACGAACTTCGCTGCTGTTTGCACCGCTACCTGTGCCGCTACTTTGTAGCCTTGTAATAGATAATAGACACACCTAGGTACATTGGTTTTTTACGTGTGATGCTGACACTTGTAGCGAATACTCCTTGTATTCGCTTGGAGCGGCTCATTTCGTGGCCGTGGGTTAATGTCCCACGACCGCGAATTGCGAGTTATTCGTAGTTCGTAAGTTCTACATTCCGGTCGCGGGATTAACTGGTCGCGGTACTAACGAATTACCGTGACCCCGGAATGTAAAGGGCTATTGAAGGAACACCGTGGATTTTAGTTAGAACAAATCTGACAGTCCCTCCTGCCCTGTCCTGAGTGCAGGAAGGACTGATTTTACCACGTTACAAAAAAGTTCTAAATTCAAACACGAGGACAACTTTTGGTTCTTCGAAGCGACCGGTAATGGCGGCGTCACCATATACTGATGTATGTATGCGGAAACAGGCTCGTCCTGGCGCAGAAAGTCGCGAGGGGATCCAATCAGGACTCGAAGTGACATTGCAGAAAACTGAGGGACACACCACTGTCGAGATCCCAAATAATTTTTACGTCTATCATCAATTGAGCCATCCCACCCAAGGCAGACTCTCAGTAACTAAAATACACGGTGTCCTACAATAGTCCATTACGTTCCAGGACCACGGTTACCTGAGAAGACAGTCCTAAGACCCAAGGAGCCTCTAAAAATAATCAAGTGGGGCGTGGTCTGATCACAATGCGTTAGAAAAATCCTAAATCCCATTTTAAGAGACTAAGTAGATAAAATGTACTAGTTGCTAGCAAAAGATTTATTAATATCAGAACAGATCCATTTATAATAGCAATTTATTGAAGCCTGCTGCAATATTTTGTTATCATAAAATGTTTTTTAATATAACCAGATAACAAAGGTAATGTAAATGTTAACATTGTTTTAACAACTGATTGGAAAACGTGGTCGAACTATGGAAAATTATGTTGCCAACGAAAAAACGGCTTTGCTATTTTAATTAATTATTAATCGTCGTCTAGATCTAAATATCTTATCTTACCTATCCTACTAATATTATAAATGTAAAAGTTGTTCTTTAATGAAAAACTATTGAACAGATTTGTATGAAATTTGGTACACAGATAGTTTGTATTCTGGATTAACACATCGGATAGTTTTTTTACAGACTTTATGTACCCGTAGGTTACTTTTCCAGTCGTTGTGGGCGATCCTACTGGCTGAAACAACAACCGCGCGGCATAAAATAAACGTGAGTAACGTATTCTTTACCATTTTGTCCATTTTTAGAAAAATAACTAAGTGAGTAAACCTAGTACATACTTAACAAGAAAAAAATATCCATAATTTGTGAAATGCGTAAAAAATATACATACTTACTTCAATTTTAAAATGTTTACTTTTACCGTTTACTTACACCACATTCCTGCTAGTTTAAATACACACTATGAATCTAGATCAATTTGTATCTAGTAACTAGATACAAAATTATCGTACAGACGTGCGTTTTTATGTATCTACGAGAATATTTTGTTGAATCTCTGTTAGACTAAACAAAACTGTAGAATACGCTGTAAAATAAATTTTACGTATATATTTAAGGTACGTGGAACCTCAAATAGATAAAAAATAATAGAATAAGATTATTGAACATCGAAACTAAAGTTATATCCATCGTCAAGAAGTATTTACAGACTGATGCATACTTACCTATTCGCCTATTCCCAATTACTGATTGTTTGTAGCCAAATACGCCTAACGTTGATTTTCAAACTATTATTATGTGTAAAGCAAAACCATAACATTATAATAAATTCTACAATCTCAAAAAACTTTCTACAAACTTTTGCAAAACACAAAACTTAAAAAAAGAACAACTTCCACTCACCTTCACGATGTAAACGCACCAAAACAAAATTTAAAAAAAAAGAAACACTATTTCAAAAAAGGAACTACGTTATTCCATAAACAAAATCACTTGAACTGAACATTGCCACCATTGTTTATAAGTTCTGTTTATAACGAACGCGGCCTAAGAGAAAGCGCTCTTTTTGGTTCGCCAAGATACAATCGTTGTTCGCGCGCGTCGGGAACGAACTGATATTCTTCGTAGTCTCCCCGCGATTCTATGGTGATATTATTGTCAATATCGGTACTAGAAAATACGGGTTGATTTAATGAGTGTTTTTATTTCATATTGCCTTGGTATGTCCTTCTTAAATAATAGGTATGCAATGAGAGAGTATGCAATGGTGAATCTATAATTGGAGGTACCTAATTTAAATGGAAAGTGTGTGTGTTAAGGAAAATAAGCGATGATTTCGCTTTGTGAATTGAGGAAGCCTAAAAATGCTAGAAGAGAGATAACTCTTTTCAAGCTTTTTAAGGAAAAATTAGATCCTAATTCTTTTATTAGGGGCACATTTTTAAGTTTCCATACAATAAACGCAGTAAATACTTCAAGTACGCTGTAAATAAAATAAGCAAGACTTGTGATAACGAGGCTTTCGTAACAATACCAACGTAAGAACACCACAATTTTCTTTGTTAAGTTTGTTACCCCGTACACAGCGATATTTCATAATTATTGTATCTTGCAGTATTTGACAGCAATTGGCAACGTTGCCAACTGTCTGAAAGCACCCTCTACCTCAATATTGTATAGTTCGTAAAAGCAACATAACAAATGGTTTGTTGTAAAATCATGACGTCTTTATACAGCTAAGCTTTCTCCGTAATAAGAAACTAAAGTTTATAATAATCTTAGTCACTAGCTTATCTCAAGTCAAGCTCAACACACTCTAAATCCACCTCATTAGAACCAGCTTTTATTAAATGGCCGTACACTCCCTAATTTTGAGTTCACCAAAGAAATCATATCTTTATTTACTGATTCGCCAAGGGCAGATCAATTTGATGTATGTAAGCGTGTAACGAACCGTTGTCATGGCAACAGAGTGAATCTAAGGAGTTTAAAATGGTTCTTTGAATATGAGTGTTAAGCCTGTTCCTTTTGCAAAGACAAATTATTTATTTTCATGAATTTCAAATAATGGGAACCTGATACTGGTTTTGTATTTAGACTTGAGACATATTTTCCTAAGTAGATTTGGGTGGTCGCGGGACTTATTTCCATCACCGTGACCCCGGAACATTAAGGGCTATTGAAGGACACCGTGGATTTTAGTCAGCACAAGTCTTATAGTCCCTCCCGCACTGCCTGGGGTGGGAGGACTCATTTGATGATTTTACAACGATAAAAAAGGAGATTTGGGTATACATTTTTACTGTTTTTTTAAGTATATTGCAAAGAGCTTGAATGCCTACATGATAGATACCTACCTAATTTTTTTTTCATTTGATACCGCTTTAAAATAAAGCTAGTTATTAATGTTGAATCCGATTATAATTTATTTTGGAAATTCCTAATTCAAAAAACAAAAAAAAAAACTTTAATATAACCAAAAACGTATAAATAAATAGAAAAATAAAGGTATAATAGTTTAACATTCACTTAGCGTTACGTATGTGTAAATGGGTTGCCCATTTTCCAGAAAAAACCTTTCATATATTTAATTGTTTAGCAGAATCTTTGTAATTTTAATATAATTCATGGCATAATTTAATTTGACGCTCGTGAGCCTTTTCAAATATTAGCCTTTATAGATACATGTAGGACAGAGCAATTCGTCCATTGATATAATAATTATAAAATTTATAATAAGCCCGGGCTGAGCTGCTTTTTTATATTATAGTTATATTTTTTAGATTATTTAATAATACCTATATACCTACTACTAGGTATATAATACTCGCAGGCCCCCCGGGTTCACACGGTGTCAGAGTTTCTTGTAATTTTTTACCTACAATAAGAGAATCTACGCCTTGGAATGTATGTATACTGGGGTCAACAACATTCTTTTACAGGTTGTAAAACTGTAAAAGAATGTTGTTGACACTAAGTTTTGCAAATACATAGTTATTAAAATTGCCTTTAAAAACTTACTTCAAAATAAATGTTTTGACATTAGTATCTATGATATTTAGAAGATACAACATGTATACAAACATATAAGTTATTCATGAAATCCAAGAATGTCTTATTTGAAATTCTACGATCGCCTTCTAAGTATTAACGTAACAGTGTAATTCTATTTGTAACAATTAAGCACTTCAAACAGATCAAGTGAAAATCTAAGGTATTTAACAAAATTCTACACTTAATCCCAAGGATTTTTCTTTGTAGAAGTATAATATGAATAAATAAATTATTAACTACTTAATTATGTGGTGTCAGAATTCTCCACACGTTTTGCAAATTATTCGCCTGACATAATATATTATTCGAAGTAAGTACTTATATAAAAGAAAATCTTTAAAGTAACAGTCCCAAATTTACATATAAGACCGCAGTGACTTCACCGGTGTAAATCTGTCACTCGTATTCCATCCAAGACTCTTGGTTCGCGGGTTGTGTCATCAGGTAACTGTGGCCCTAGAACGCAAAGTGCTATTGAAGGATCAGCGTGGATTGTGACTTATTACAAGTCTGACGGCCTGTCAGCCTTGTAGCCGTGTAGCCTTGGCCGCTCTGGATGGGAGGACTCATTTGGTGATTTTACCTGCACGATTAAAAATAAAACTGACATCCTTTTTAAGTAGTTTTGGAATAGATGGCGCTGCCATCACGTGCAGTTCGGCTCCGTATTTTAAAATGTATAAAAAATAGTTAAATGCTTTATTTCGTTAATTTAATATATCTAAATAAGACAACTAGAAGCAGTGCATAAGTGGAAGTGAAGTCAACAGATAATTTCGTCTAAATAGTGAAATTTTACAAGAAAAGTAATAAATGCTATGGTAGCATCTTATGCTTTAACGCTAATAAGTGATTATAAACAGTAAACAGTTACAAAAACAAACAAACAGCTATAACAGTGATCAAATTATAACAAAACATTGTCAAAATTACAAAACAAAGTGAACTTTTCTGTGATTTAGCAAAGTTAATAGTGAAAAGTATTTCAAATTAGTGCGCGCGCAGGTCAACATTTTTTTTAAACAGTTTTGAATAACAAGCGTCATAACGAACTTTAGCTTTTTGAAAACTATACAGAAGACCTAATTCGACTAGAAAGTTATTAGTCGTCGTGGCGCGATCGACGAGTTTTGAACATTGCTGTACCAGTGTCGTGAGTTCGCTACTACCAAACTGTAATACTTTTTGTGAATTATTATTTTTGTTTTAAAATTTTTTTTTGTTCAACTATTTTAATTTTACTTTTATTTTTTATTTTTTTGTTAATATAACTAGTGGGTATTCGTATAAATACCTTGTTTGTCAATTTCAAGTGAAATATTGACGATAACTGAAATAAGAACCAAAAGTGAAAATAACTACACAAATAACAAACTTTGAACATTATTACGAACTGTCGCCTTGTAAAATACAAACTAGTGGATAATATATCCTAATCTTAATAGGAATTTGATGTATAACATAAATATTGCGTTTATACACATGAAGAAGAGTTATTTTGTGCTTAGTATTGGGAACAGAGCCACCTGTTGTAAAAATCTGTAACTATCTCATAACAAGTATGGAAAAAATGACATCCAAAACAAAAACAAAACTAAGCAACAGTTGGCGAAAGATGTCAGCACTTGGTAGTGATATATCGAACATAACATTAAGAAAAAAACAAGCTACCACTTCAAATAAAACCCCGTTGGAAGACTCGCCCTCTACACCCCAAAATACCTCTCAGATACTTAATTCGCAAATTTTATTCACTGATTGCGAGACATCGAATGACTCATTCTCCACACCAATGAAGAAGAACAGAACAGATATGACAATAGTCAATACCTCAGCTAGTCTCCTTGATATAAGCAACGACGATACCTATGGCGGAGAACAAATAAGTAAACTGAAAGAACAAGTTGAGAAGCTGACTCTTCAATTGTGCTGCGCAAATGAAAAAATTAATTCTCTTACAACTGAAATCGTCAACCTTAAACAGTCGAATGATGAGTTACTTCTTAAAAACACACAATTTAAAAACATTGAGGATAGTCCGACAAAGATTAAAATGGGACAGACATCAACTCCTAAAACTAAAGAATCACTAAAAAGTAAACGAACACAAACAGAAAAATCAAGAATAACCGATGGAAAAAAAGTAAACAATAAGGGCACACAAACAGCTGAACGGGTCATGTCCACGAAGTCAACAGAAAAGGAAAATCCAGAGGTGAAATCTATATCAAATTTGTCAAAGACTGAAGAAAAACAACAGAGAAAGTGCGGTAAGATTTGTATTATTAGTGAGAATAAACATAATAAAATACGCGCAATCGCACAAAATAAGCTTGAAAGTTCAGAATTATGTCACTACTTAATGCCACACGCTGGAATTTACAATATGGTACTTACTTTGGAACCTAAACTCAAGAACTTCACAATGGATGACTACTGTATCATCTTAATTGGTGAAACGGATTTTGAAGTCACCAAAGAATACGCAGGTTTGATTTCGAATTTAAGAAGCGTACTCGAAAGAATTCAGCACACAAATGTTATACTTTGCATGCCGACTTACAAAAAGTGTACAAGTAATGTAACACTATATAACTGGAGGATAGAAAACTTTATCAGTCATCTGTATCAGGATATAGAAACACACAAACATGCTTATTTCCTTGACTCTAACAAGAACCTTGCATGGGATTACACAATGTACTGGCCAAACAAAGGAACAGTAAATAATAATGGTCTGCAGACCATCTTCGTAGATGTTGCCGAACTCATAAGATACATAACTGAAATCCGATCTAGAAAAGAAGAGGTTTCAAAAACCGATAACTTAATGAACCAACAGACAGAGGAGCAGTTTTTTCTATCATAATAATCTAATATTAATGCATCAAAATATCGCTGGCGTACTGAATAAAAGTAATGAACTTACTGTTTGTCTTGATGAAATGTCGGAGCAAGATTCAGAAGTTGATGTCATCTGCCTATCGGAACACTTTATGATGGCCGGTCATGAGCAGCTATTGTATATTCCCAACTTCACTTTGGCGGCATGTTACGCCAGGAAAGATAGCAAGAGAGGTGGGACTTGCATTCTAGTGAAGAAAGGACACCAGTATAAGGAAATCCTAGATATAGCAAAATTGTCGATTCGTGGAATATTTGAATGTTGTGCCATTGACTTAATTGATTATAAAACTATAATTGTTTGTATTTATAGAGTACCAAAGACTGATAAATTAAACGTATTCTTCGAACAATTTGAAAAATTATTACATAATTTAAATAAGAAAAATGTTAAAAGAAATATCGTAATAGCAGGTGATTTTAATATTGATTCTCTTAAGCGCAATAACACTTTACGGGATCTTGAATCTTTACTTTTAAACTATAATTTAAAATTAGAATTAAATCAGCCCACTCGACCTGCAAGTGGTACATGCATAGATAATTTTGCACACAACCTAAGGCAGAAATGTAAATCTGAAGTAATTGACTTTGGCTTATCAGACCACACGACTCAAATACTAAAATTACCAATTAATAAAACTTATTTGATAAAAAAGTGGAAAATAAAAAGACGTGATTTTAGTAAAGAAAACATTAAGAAATTTAAAGATCATTTACAAAGCATTTCTTTCTCTGAGGTCTATAAAACTGAAAATCCAAATAAAGCATTCGATGCTTTTATAGAAACTTTCCTGCTTTTATATAATTTGTGCTTTCCTTATAAAAACATCACTATTACAAACAAAATAAAACCAAAATGGATTTCGCATGGAATTAAAACATGTAGTAAGAAAAAGAGAATGTTAATGTGGAATTATAGATTAAATCGAAATAATCAGAATAAAATAGAATTTAAAACATATGCGAAGCGCTATAAACATATAATTAGATTAACACAACGAGCTCAAAACATTCATAGTATAAAAACAGCACCTAATAAATCGAAAGCCACATGGGCAATAATAAATAATACAAAATTAAATAAACCAAAAGATATTATTTCTTCTATAAAAATTGGCGATAAAACATTAACTCATCCACAGGAAATAACCAATGCTTTTAACGATTTTTTCGTAGATAAAATAAAACCATTGTCGGATTCAAGCAACAAAATAAATTTAAATATTGACAAATCAAAACAATCTATGTTCATGGCGCCAAGCACTCCTTATGATGTACTACAAATAATAAGATCGTTGAAAAACACCGCTAGTGTTGGGCACGATGGAATATCAACAAAAATATTAAAATCTGTTGCTTATAATATTTGTGACCATTTAAGTCACATTTTAAATATTTGTATAAGCGCTGGTGTATTTCCAGAAAAACTAAAAACTACAATCGTGAAACCGTTATTTAAAAAGGATAATAAAGAAAACATGAGTTCTTACAGACCCATAGCACTTATTCCCATTTTATCTAAAGTCTTTGAAAAATATATCTATATGCAAATCTACAATTATTTAGAAAAACGAAACATTCTCACAGACGATCAAAAAGGTTTTCGAAAAAATAAAACCATTAATATGGCTATTTTTGATTTTATAAATAACGTCATGACTAATGTAGATAAAAGGAAGCCGGTCTGTGCAATTTACTGCGACATGACCCAGGCTTTCGATTACGTTAACCATGACATTCTCCTCAGTAAATTAGAAGCATATGGCATCAGGGGAAATGTATTAGAACTCATAAAAACATATTTGATGAACCGTAAACAATACACCGAAATTTCTAAAATAAACGTCTCAAGTAGAAAAGAAGAAATATATAAATCAAAAGAAAGAGTAGTGAAGTACGGTGTTCCACAGGGGAGTGTGCTGGGCCCTTTATTATTCATTATTTACATAAATGACCTACCCAGTATTACAAATTATCCCGTAGCACTCTTTGCTGATGACAGTACGGTCACCATAAACCCCAAAAATAAAGATAACTTTGAAAGCGAAATAAATGAAACAATAGGTAAAATAATTAAATGGTTAAATAACAACAACTTAAAAATCAATCTGGATAAAACAAAAATTATGTATTTTAGTCAACGTTTAGCATCACCAAACCTCAATATTAATTACCAAGGAACAATTTTAAGTAAAGCAGAATCCACAAAATTTTTAGGCGTAACCATTGATAAAAGTCTTAATTGGAAAGAACACACAGAAAATTTAAACAAAAGAATAAATTCTTCGGCCTATGCGCTATATAAACTTGCACCTGTTATAAGCACTGATGCGCTTCTTACCGCATATCATGGTATAGTCGGATCTATACTAAGATTTGGCATTATATTTTGGGGTAACTCCGTCAATAAAGAAATTATATTTAAGTCCCAAAAAAGGTGTATCAGGGCCATGTTCGGATTAAAAATGACTGATAGTTGCAAACCGTATTTCATTAAGCATAAAGTTTTAAGTCTTCCTTCTTTATTCATCTATGAAGTAGCAAATTTTGTCCACACTAATCCTAAGCTATTTAAAAAAATGACAGATGTAACAAACCGAAGTCGTCGTGATAATAACAGATTAGAAATAGTTCGACCAAGCACAGCACTTATGCATAAAAGTATCTTCTATTTGGCCCCACTTATTTATAACAAAATTCCCACACATATTAAACAATTACCAGTTAGACTCTTTAAAATACAAATTAAAAAAATTCTTTTAGCTAAATGCTATTACAGCTTATCGGAATTTTTAAATGATTAAGTTAAAAGTATCTGAAGTATGAATTTCAATTACGATATTTCTTTAATGTTAAATTGTTAAGTTAGAATTATTATTGTTATATTGTCTTTTATTTTCTTTTTATGTCGTTTTTTGAACTTAACTTCACCCATGTTTCAACCAAAAAATTTGTACGCCATACCTAGATGGCAAAACATGCAGCTACCTCATCATTTATTTTTAAGACCTGTATTATACCACTCATGTTTTTACAAATAAATATATCTTTATCTTTATCTTTATCTTTAAGTCAAATCGCAATTTTTCCATAATTAGTGGATGCTTAACCCTTAATTTGGCAGCGTAAAGTATACTTAACATAATATTTGAAAAAATCTAGATGTCAAATTTTCTTCCGTGATTTCAAATTTTATGGGCTAGGAATATTTCAATGATAGTTAATTTTAGTAGGAAAAAGTTTTTACCGGCCTGTCAATATTTTCCTTGACAATAGCGAACCAGAAAGGACAATGAGACAATGTCATCTGTGAGCCATAAATGTAAATATTTATTTTTGTTGGGTTTTGGTCTAGTTTTGATACATATTTTGCTTATTTATATTTATTTATTGTGTAATCAATACGTTAAAAATATTAGAAATCCATTCTTCACCTGGATATGAACACGAGGAGTCAGTGAATTTGATTGTTAAGTATACTCAACAAAATTCGATGGTGAGTAATCTTGTTATGTAAAGTATACTCAACAAATATGCATGGTGAGACTTATTGAAATAGCAGTTTCAGCACTTTTTCAAATGAAATGATGCATTCTCAGTCAGGTAATTGATTCCCCTCTACAATTTACACAAATCTTGGCTTTTGCGCCACTAGTGCCACTACCAACATGTACTACAGCTACTAGCAAATCGTCGGAGACAGAAAGGCTGTGGTCTGTCTCCACTTCACTTCACTCAACCTGATCCAGTAACCCCTGTACCCAAAACGACAATGTAATCAAGTTTAAATGGTCTCATAGAAGTTTCCTTCATTGTGCGGAAGTAGATCCAGAAAAGTGTGAAAGCTCTAGGGTCCCGATAGAAAGAAAGAATTCAATTATTTCATCGATTTCAGCTCTGACAATCTGTTTGATGAAATTTGTGCCAAAACTAATGGTTACTTATGGTGTTAACTAATTGAAAATTGTTTACTACATAAAAATACTGCATGTAAACATTTTTTTATATACATATTATATAATATTATATACATTTTAATTCTTTAGCCATAGGATTTTGTTAAGTATACTTTACGTTCTGTTTTCAGGAAACCCTTCATGTAATATTTTTTTTATTATTTTTCCCGTAAAGTTTGAATGCATATTAACGCAATATATTAACGCCAACTTTCTACTTCAACTTTTTTGGTCTTGCCAAATTAAGGGTTAATTAGTGGATGAAACATAAATGATTTCTATGGGAAACTGTCGATTCCCGGTAGCTTATGTCAATTCATAAACATTCGTGTTGCTGTAGTCTATCATTGTGCGTTTGGTCGGGTTTCCTTGCACTTCGTATTCAAAATGGGGCATTTGGCACTTTTTTTACGTGGTAAAATCATCCAAAGTAAAAGCTTCCCACCCTACTGTCAGACTCGAACTGACTAAAATCCACGGTGTCCTTCAATAGCCCTTAACGTTCCAGAGTCACGGTAATTCGATTAAGTCCCGCAACCAGTGCATCTGGCACTAGTTAGCCAAAATTTTTGACAGGAGGTTTATGCGGAATAGAGAAACTACCAGTAGCTCGGATACCCTATGTGGAATACCTCTATTTTGCGGTTGTGATCGATTTCGGAACTGTACCTTAATGAAGAAATAATTCGCGGATGAATTTTCAACAAAACACATGAGTTGATGTGAAGTAGGTCAAGACTTTCAAACATCAAAACTATACTTATGGAAATAGTTACCATGTTATGGCTAAACTTATCATGTAATGTGGGTCAAAACTTTCAAGAAACTTGCTCATTTTAATAACTATTTGCTAAACTTATACAGTTTCACTCGCTTCATGGTGTGGTTTAACTATTGCTTTATGGTAAGAATTTTTAACATCTTTTGGCTCCTGGCATGCTCCTGGCCATAAATTATAAGTACTAACCCCGCCATCTTGGTTTTTTTTAATTTTCGTGATATTAAGATGGCGGATTTTAATAATATAATAATAATATTCCACAACTATCACACAACGCCATCTAGTCCCAAGCTAAGCAGAGCTTGTGTTATGGGTACTAGACAACTGATAAACATACTTATATATTTCTAAATACTAAATAAATTACACCCATTTCTAACCTATTCTGAATAAATAATGCCTTTTTGTTAAAGCTGTAGGTAATTGTTTCGTGTACAATGACAGTGTCACTTCGTTCCAACGTAGGTATTTCAGTCATCTACAGAACCTTGGAAATGTAAACTGAGCAAATTTTCATCGTGGCGAAAGGCTGTCTACCAGAGCGGAAAAACGGAGAAAAATAAACCAAAAGTATTGCACTAAATATACACTCCTCGTCAATTGACAGTTACGAATTAGTTTAACATATTAAACCACTAGTTGAACGGGAAAGCGGAGAGAGGCTAAAATGAGTGCGGGCACGGGTGCGAGTTGTGGCCAAACTTTACATTTTGGGAAACATAGTTTGCAACTCTGCTCCGCCTTCTCCCTCGTTCCGCTCTGGTGAAAAAGCAGCCTTACCTACCTTATCCACCCTTACCTTTTAATGTCACTTTAATCTTCGAGACGTTCGTCTTTTAAAATCTAAGTTGTTATTTTTTTTTCAATATTCAACGTGCTCATTTTTTAACCGGCTTGTAACTTTATTAATACTTAAACTGTCTACCCTATCACGAACTTTGATGTTTGTATTTGCACGGCTACACATCCAGCTATACAAAACCAGTTTGTCTTGGTCTCGCTTCGTACGATTTTTACACACAATAAACGCTCAGCTAATACTGGTTTTATATAGCTTCTTGTGTAGCCGTGTGTACAACGAACATTGTATGGAAATAGAAAAAGCGTGTACGAACAAGGAACTATTTTTATCCATCAATTTAATGTCAAAGTTCCCGTCTATTTTAGGTCATAAGATCGTGAAAATTCGTGCTAGGGCTTCTCCAGTTGGTCGCGGGTCTTATACAATCACCGTGAAGCCGGAACATAAAGGGCTATTGAAGGACACCGTGGATTTTAGTCAGTACAAGTCTGACAGTACCTCTTGCCCTGCCCGGGGTGGGAGGTCTCATTTGATGATTTTACCACGTAAAAAAAAAGGGCTTCTCCAGTTCTTCTACTGTCACTCTACCATTCAGTGAGAGTTTCTACTCCATCTGCTATCACCTAAGACATGGTGATCCTCATCACCTCATCTCCATTTCAGAGGGGTAGGTAACACATTATGGGTGTAGTTTTCAACAAAAGATTATTTAATTTTGTGAAACAAAGGTATTTGTTACCACACAATAAAAAAGAAAACAAGTTTATACTGACGGTTTTAAAACCTTTTTCATTATGATACTTTTATGGGTTGCCAACCGAAAACAAAAGACGATGTAGGTACTATTACTATTATGTTTTCTCATTTTGCGATAGGCACCTTTTTTTGGATACAAAAAACATCAAATGTGTCCCGAGTGGACAGAAACGTAATGTCAGACTCTTACTGACTATAAAACACCTTGTTCTTGCAGACCCCTTTGCGTTCCAAGCTCACGGTATTCTGCTTAGACAGTCCCGCGACCCAGTTTGCGAAGACTTATTTTTCTATAGCTTTTAAATCATAAAATCAGACTGGGACGGGAGGGACTGTGAGTTTAATAGTGACTCGAATCCACGCTGTCCTTCATTGGCCTTTGCTTTCCTGGGCCACGGTTACCTGGTGAGACAGTCCCACGACCCCAGCAGGCTTAAGCCCTATAAGGTCCTCGTCTGATTGCCTACAGCTTTTTTAGAAAACGACGCGTCGACTTTTCGAAACCTAAAGCTGGGCACTCACTCAACAGAGTCGCAAGTAACGTATCAGATACTGAATCGAGTGAGTACGTAGGCACAAGCCCGCTGCGACCGGTCGCTGTAAGCTTGCAACGCCCCGCCGAACGCGGTATCACTGCGAACACAAAAGGCGGCTCGCAGCGTGCTCGGACGAGCCGTACCCACTTGCAGGTTGATACAGTATCTGATACGCTGATACGTTATATGCAACACTGTTAAGTGAGTACCCAGCCTAACATGTCAAATTCCAAGCTGCTAGGACTTATTGACAACCTAGTACCTATTGTTACTGAGAAACTTATTGATTTTCAATTTTCATATCGTCGATTAGGTAACTGGCAAATTCCAATGAAAATGCTCTTTCAGATGTCAGAAACAGCCTCGTATTATTAATAATAGAAATCCCATTATTTCATCTGTCATTTAGGAAGTGGGTTTATTAATGAGTTTTGTCGTAATTGAAGTAGTACGAGTACCTAACAAGGCATCTTTACAATAAGTTGAATTCAGTCAAGGTTATCAATTGATTACGATCTTGCTTGGTATGTAAGTAGAAGAGTTATTGTTTTGCCGTAAAGGTAATTCTCCACGAAATAAAGTCCTGTGTGTAAATTAATCACAGTATTTTTTGTTAACTGTAAATTCACCCCATTTATTTTTTACGCACGGATAGCAGAACAATTAAAAGATAAAATCCAGCACAAAACTACAGAAACCGGAAACAATGTGGAATCTAAACAAAAAGTACTAAGAGAACAGGATCGTGAAGGTGTTAATGCCACCGTCACAAGTAAAAAATATGTGAAATGAGGATATATCGGCAAATTTGGAATAACAAAATCTAGCTGTGGCGAATCAACTTTCAATGGTTGAGGTTTAAACAAGTCGCGCCTCACGATTGTTTAGTATCACTGTCAGTAACTTAGTGCATATTAAACTTTAGTAACCCCAGCGTAGCGTCAGCGCTGCGGTTGCGCGGTCACAAGGCTTTTGTAGAGGGTAGTACTGCAAGTCTGTGGGGGTTTTACATCTCACGTTTCTCTTGTTATTCTCACCTAATGCTTTACACCATAATTTATAACGTTGTCGGTGACTTCCTCACGCCTCGGCATTTATGATTAATTAACAGGAGGATAATTGAAAGTACTAACTAATAGTTCTAGAACTACGCCCACAATCTAGAAGTACCAACCTATAATGGTTTAAAATGTATGATGAATAGAGCACACGCTCAGGTTTATGCTCTATTCATTTATATTTTCTAGAGATTATTCACGTTTCGTTATTAATTTTAGTAGTAAAGCGATTCTTACAAAATGAGAACAAACATAATGAATAGTGTGTCTAAGAAAGTATGCCACTTTCAAATTCCCGTGGGCAAAATGATAAAAGTATAATTATTGAATTCTGCGGAATCGATAAACCGAAGCTGATTTATTTTTGATAAAAACAGGTTTTTTCCCAAAATTGAAACCGAGCTTTTAGCTTCGCCAACACATAATATTAAAAAAAAACTCGTTACTTCACACTAGGAATTTCTTCTGTGTCTTGGTAAAACACCCAGACCCGGAACAACTACTTGCAGATCATACAAATATTTGTTCCGTGCGGGCATCGAATCCGCGACACACAGCGTAGCAGTCCAATTGCTCAGCCACTGCGCCATCCGTGTATACAATTCAACATAATATAGCAGACAGTGAAAACAATCTTTCATTAGATATTCAACTCAAACCCTCAGAAACAGGAGTCTATCTCGTTACCATTTTCTTATTTATCCTAAGTTACCTAGTTATTTTATCCTAAGTACGTTAGCTTACCCAAAATATTATGTATATGAAGTACCAAGGTTAACCTAGACAAAGTTTAATCACATTTTCTATTTATAAATGCAAAAGTTTTTACGTATGAATGTTTATTTCAGTTTCACTGAAATATTACAGAACAGATTGGAATAGCCCGGCAAACAGATAGTCTCAGTACAGACAGATAGACTACCTGCTTGTAACTCGTACAGTACTTAATTCGCTTTTAGGTACATTATGAATTAAATGAAGAATCCGTTTGGTTTTATAGCACACGACCACACGACATACTCGCTCGGCGGACCAACAGAGAGTGTGCGATCAGTCAAGCGACTGATTGACAGCACCAGCATCCCCACCATAGGTCCGGCAGGTCGGTTTTTTTTATTGTATTATTATATCAATCGATAATTTTGTATTATGACCCACTATAAACTTATTTTCTTTCAGACTTACAAACACCATTAGGTCCACATTTGTGTACCTAAACATAAATATCAATTGTAACGACCTTAACCTTTGTTATTTCGACGGATTCAAACGATTTATTGTCAAAATGGGATATGATTCAACTTTGTCGATTAAAACTCTAACTCGTTAGTATGATCCACGCAACGAACACACGGTGACGCGGGCAAAGTCACCAAAATAAGCTAGTTTAATATATTCATCTACTCAGTCTCGTCTACTTACTTACCCACTTACCGAGCCACAGTTTCTGTCACCATTATTTGTCACAGATTGTTTACATAACCCGATAAAACTTTCCGAGTTACGGTCTAATCAACGCACGATACTCCGGTACAAGATAACAAAGAAGAACTGTAACCTTATATCAAAACAATACCTGTCAGGGAAAGACATTCCAAGTCTACTGAATTACCCAAAGACTTTGGTACTTGTCTTTGGTCCTTCAGAGACTTTGTTAACACGGATCGGATATTGCGTTACCTAAAGGCTTGTTAAGACAGGACGAATTTACGGCGATTCTGTCGTACGTATCACCCGGGATCTTTACGTCCAGAAGTAGCGTACCAACGCGCGAGCATTTAGAGACGAGTAATCACGATGTTAAACGAATTTGTTGTGGTTACACTCGCTCAGCAGTTCGGGCGATAACTGTACGCAATAAGGCTCTAGGATTTCAAACCGCGCAAATCAGACACGAGTCTAGGGTTTGGTGAAGTGCACGTGGTTAACGCGCGTTTTATGAATTCGCGCGATGCTTGTGGGAACGTTAATGGCGTCTAGTATCTCGCTAACGCGCGAACGAGTTCGTGTGAAACGTTTTGGCGAATTCGCTTTTTCTGGACAAGCTCTAAAGTACTCCAGTTAACTCGATTGGAACTTAAACTTAATAAACGTCTAAATGCGTTTGAACTTGTTTGGTTAGAAAAATCTGTTTCTTTCCAGAGATTTATTTTATAGCGGCTTAAAGTTGTTTACCTATTTGTTCTGAGATAATAACGAAACCTAAGACTTATTTTGCTCTTGTTGAATAGACTGGATGAATAAATTAAAATAGCTTTTCCCAGTAGCTAGCCCGCGGCTTAACCTGTGTACCTATAACATAAAAATTTAATGTACATTTTGTGTTTTTTTTTTTTTGTAATTGTATACGTATATACATTGGCGCATTTCTATTAGGCAATTCTCGCATACAAGTATGACGTCACATAGGTATACAAATTGCTTGAAGTGAAATAAACACAATTTTCAGTTGAAATTACCTAGGTACTTGCAATTTGTAAGTTGTTCACAGGTTTGCTCAAATTGCATACAAGTAACTTGTTTGATTGAAACGTGGCATTATTGTACAAGTACATTGTGCAATATTTTTAAGAATTCCATTTAAATATCACGACACTACTAGTGTTAGTGATACTTAGAATTGATTGAATAATAAGGGATACCAGTGAAACAGAGATAATCTGGTAGAAAAAGATTTCGATGAAACTGAACTTCTCTCTTCCATTTTTAGAACAAATCCATTTAACAATAATTTCCCGTAATATACTTAAATCCAGAACTTTTCCTCGAACCCTTTCAATAGACTCTTGAGAACTCGTAGTTTGAGAGTGATGCGGGTATTTAATATTGAGAGGGTTTCAACTTGATAGTGGTCAGTAAAGTAAGGGTTAAACACTCCACTGCTTTTAACCTGATTTGGATTTTGCTAGATTTTATTTTACATTTTATTTTGAGATGGGTTTTCTTTCACTTACCAAAAGTCGATGATGTCGCTGGCGCTGGCGTGGATTTACCAAGGAAATGCCTGAGCAGCCTCAAAGCCTGAAAGATTAGCAGAGATATAAGCCTCCAGTTAAAAAACAATGGATTTCAGTAAATCTTCAGACAACGCTGTCTCTGTATAAAATTGCTATAAAGTTAAACCTTTTCATGATTTACAAGTGCTTCTTCTCCACGTTCTGAATAATTAACAAAAAAAAAAAGTCGTTAAAGACAAATAAAACAAACCAAAATCCCTGATTTAATCTTTTTAGAATAAGCAAACAGGAAAACCCAGTGAGCTAATAAATATTTAATGAGAAATAATCTGAATTTTCGTAACAACAAAGGTTAACGTACACTTACAAGTACTGCATGGAATTATCCACATCGTGGGGGCTTTTATTGGAACCCATGACGACGCCATACGAACCGATCTTAACACACAATACCGTCAGAAACGCAAAGAAATCTATCGCAGTACCCGCAAAGATAGGAGGCAGTGGGCTGATGCTATTGCTGATCGTGCTCAACAAGCTGCAAACACCGGTAACCTGAAGGAGCTGTACAAAGCTACCAAAACCTTGGCGGGTAACAGCAAGTCAAAGAAAAAGCCGCTGAAATCTAAGGATGGTCGGCTCATTGTGACGTCAGAAAGGCAGCTTCAACGCTGGCATCAACACTTTGAGGAGGTCTTCCGTTTGCCAGTTACATCGACGCCTGATGTTACACATGTTAGTTCCCCACCACCCCGGCTTCTCGACATCAACACGGAACCACCGACAGCCTCTGAAGTTGCGGAGGCAGTCCGCTCTTTGAAAACAGGCAAAGCACCAGGACTTGACCTGATAACTGCGGAAATGTTACAAGCCGACTTATCCTCCGCCGTCGGCGTCTTGACGCCTCTTATTGAAAAGATCTGGACCGCCGAAGAGCTCCCTGACGAATGGAACAAAGGTCTCCTTATAACTGTACCTAAGAAAGGTGATCTAAGCCAGTGCGATAACTGGAGAGGTATTACGTTGCTCTCGACTCCCTCGAAAGTTTTCTGCAAAATTATACTGGATAGACTGTCGAAGGCCGTGGAGCCTCTTCTACGCAATGAGCAGGCTGGATTCCGTAGTAACCGCTCATGTACGGACCAGATCAACACTCTCCGAATCATATTGGAGCAGGCATCAGAATGGCTTTGTCGACTTCGAAAAAGCCTTTGACACGCTGAAGTGGTCTAGCATCTGGTCCCGCCTCCTGGAAATTGGAGTGCCGCCGAAATTCGTCCGTTTGTTACAATCCATCTACAAGACCTATTCTTGTAAGGTAACTCACGACGGCCTCATCTCGGACGACGTAACAGTACACGCGGGTGTTCGCCAAGGTTGCCTCCTGTCGCCGCTCCTTTTCTTAGTCGTTCTTGACGGAATAATGCTTCGCATCTTAGAGAACAGGCGCCGCGGCATAGAGTGGAGATTATCCAGCGTCTTAGAGGACTTGGATTACGCCGATGACCTATGCCTCCTGAGTCATACCCATGCCGATATGCAAGCTAAGTTGGACGATTTGGAACAGGAAGCGGCGAAAACAGGGCTTAAAATAAACATCCGGAAGACCCAGGAGATAAGAACTGGTGTGAAGAATCGCTCACCGTTGCTGATTGGCACAGAGGCAGTGGAACGCGTCCACAAATTTACTTACCTCGGAAGCGTCGTGTCAGAGACTGGTGGTAGTGAGGAGGATATCATCTCACGGATAGCCAAAGTCAGAGCTACCTTCGCGCAGCTGAGACCTGTTTGGCAATCGCGGAAACTGACCCGAAGGATTAAACTTAAAATATTCAGGTCCAATGTAAAATCCGTGCTGCTTTACGGGTGCGAAACGTGGAAGGTTACAAAGGACATCTCACGCCAATTACAAGTCTTCGTCAACCGGTGTCTTCGTCGCATTCTCGGAATTTACTGGCCCGAAACCATCTCCAACGTAGAACTGCTGGGGAAATGCAACGAGAGCCCGATCGACAACCAGATCAAGCGTCGCAAGTGGAAATGGATTGGCCACACGCTCCGAAGGGACCCTGACCACATACCCAAACAAGCTTTGGATTGGAATCCCCAAGGGAAAAGAAAGCGTGGCCTTCCCCGTCAAACTTGGCGACGCACCGTGCTAGCGGAAACGGCGAGCATTGGATTGACGTGGAGCGAGGTGAAGCGTGAAGCTCAAGACAGATCGCGATGGAGGACATCTGTGGACGCCCTCTGCCCCATCTAGGGGTCATAGGATCTTAAGTCAAAAAAGAAAGTGGGGGCTTTTATAAACGTTGAAATTCACATATAGCAGTCAGGACCGGGATAATGATCCCACAAAACATCGAAGACCAGACACTAGTTTTCTGTTCTAGTAAATAATCCTGTCTACTCCACGGGAGGACTTGATGATTTCCCACCCCGATGAAAAACCGTTTATTCTTTGTCACTTTAGTCTAATAAGAACGTATATAACTAACTAAAGTCAGCTTTGCATCAAGACGAGCTAGAAAAACTTAGCCGAGATGATGCTGAAATGCTGATCCTGTGAAGATAATAATATGTGTGTGATGCCCTTAAACCAGAATTTTATTCGCTCTACTTATTTCCTTTGTTTAAACCAAAATAATATGATCAAGCCAAGCATTACAATCCGTACTTAATTGTACTGAAATTAATTTAATTAATGAAAGACTAAAAGATGCTTTTTGTTTGTAACTTGCTACTATTTTTTGCTCGTGGGTTATAGATAGAGCGGAAAATTATCTGAATAAAAATAATGACATCTGCAAAAAATTAGATTTTCTTTTTTTAATCGTTGGTATCGTTAATTTAACTGATAACTATAGGTATCAAGTTATTATCCATACAAAACTAAACGTTCTGAAAAAACGTAGATACACGTACTAATGATAAACTTTTATAATCAGAAACTTTTTTTAAATAAAACATTGCCCCACTTGTAAATTAATTATCCGGTATCGTTGGTTCGTTCACAAACACTTAAACCCACTAAATCATTCACAGCGAGAAAAACATTAAAGTTCTCGGAAATAATTTTCAGTCAGTAAATATTAAGATATACGAAGATTTGTAAGCTAATGCAGCGCTCACACAGCATTGTATCGGTGTATGCCTGTTTGGGTTGGCATATGTGTAAAGTCTGTCGCAAGAATGACCGTTGTCGTGTTAGCTGTCTAAAAACTGCTCTGTACAATTCTATTATATTAAACGTGTTATAGTGCTTAAACCTCTTGTAATTATTCATGTCCTAACAGGTTATGGGCCCAGAAGACTATATACAATTGATTTCGTGAGTTTTGAATAGTACATACAACGAAAAGTTGTGAACTCAATAATTGACATGCCTGTCGGTGCGCGTTCAAAAAAGTGAACTCGACCGTGTTTTACAAAATCCGTTTTTTCGTCAAGTAACGATTAAAACATTATTATGGCTGCGTCTATTAAGATTGAACCATTAGGTGCTAATAATTATGATACGTGGAAGATTCACATGAGAGCCATTTTGAAGAAAAATGATTTGTGGGAATTCGTATCGGGTGCTATGCCAAAACCGGCACGCACTGACCCTGAGTATGCAAATTGGGTGAAAATGGACGGTAAGGCAGAATCAGATATATTGTTGGCCGTTAGTCCTAGTGAGCTCGCAGCATTAGATGGTTTAGATACCTCAAAACAGGTATGGGATAAATTGAAATCAATGTATGAATCGAGCGGACCTGCTCGTAAAGCATCATTATTGAAGAGACTTGTATTGACGCGAATGAATGAAGGAGACGACCTTCGAAAGCATATTGCAGATTTCTTTGACGCGGTTAAAAAACTGAATGAAATCGGTTTAGTGGTGATTGACGAGTTATTGGCAATTTTACTGTTGTATAGCCTCCCAGATTCTTTTACTATGTTTCGTACTGCAATGGAATCGCGGGATGATCTACCTTCTACAGAGATACTCAAGGTAAAGATTGTCGAAGATTATGAAGGGAGAAAAGTCACCGTACAGGATCAAGGTGCTATGTTAGTCAAACGCACTAATAAAGCGCATCCGAAGAGTAATGCGCACGATAACACTTCACAAAGCAATAAAACAGAAGTAGAATGTTATCGTTGTGGTCGTCGTGGACATATTGCAAGAGAATGTAAAACTAAAAATGTTTACAAAAATAAGCAAAGTGCAAAGCAGGCAGAACCCAGTAAGAGTTCGGAGCGGCAAGATTATACGACAATGTTTAGCATGACCGAAGAGGTATGTACCGGTGAACAGAGTAGTTCTGTTTGGTGTATCGATAGTGGATGCACAGGGCATATGTGCAATGATAAGCACATGATAAAAGGATTTACGCGACTGGACAATGAACTAAATTTAGCAAACCATGAGAGTACACAGATAACTGGGACAGGTCAGGTCAGTATTTCTGTTGACACAGGTTGTGAAAAACGCCGAGTAGACATTCAGAAAGTGTTCTACGTACCAGACTTAAGAACAAGTCTTTTGTCAGTGTCAAAAATGACAGATCATGGATTTGAAGTTCATTTTACTAAGCAAGATGCTGTTGTTATTGATAAGAACAAAAAGGTTCATATAAGGGCCGACCGTGTTGGTAATTTATACCATGTAAGATTGGGTCAGCAGTATTCCAATAATGTACAAATGGTGAAAAAGCCAATTGACATGTGGCATGAGCGCTTGGGACACATTAATGAGCGTGATCTCAAAGCTATGGCCAAGAACAACTTAGTACATGGTTTAAAGTTGGAAGACACTGAAAAATTGTCAGATTGTGAGACATGTTTGAGTCAAAAAATGACATGTAAACCATTCCCGAAAAGCGGCGAAGAACGTACGAACTCCTTATTAGAGATAGTTCATACTGATGTGTGTGGCCCAATGAGGCATGAGTCATATGGCAAGAAAAAGTATTTTGTCACATTCATTGATGACAAATCTCGATGGTGTGAAGTTTATTTCATAGCCAACAAAAGTGACGTTTTTAAAGTATTTAAAGAATACAAAGCATTCGTAGAGAATTCAACAGGTATGAGAATAAAATATTTACAATCAGATAATGGTACAGAATATATAAATAAAGAGTTTGATGTTTTCTTGAAGAAAGAAGGAATACAAAGGAGATTAAGTGTACCATATACACCCCAACAAAACGGTGTTGCGGAGAGAAAAAATAGAACGCTGATTGAGATGGCTCGATGTATGATGCATCAAGCTGGAAGCCCTCCAGGATTTTGGGCTGAAGCTATAAATACAGCTAATTATATAAGAAACCGATGTCCTACTTTTGCGTTGAAAGGTGAAATACCTTACATTGTATGGAAAGGGAAAAAGCCTACAGTAATTTACATGAATACATTTGGATCAAAGTTATACTATAAAGAAAGAGGGACAAAGAAAGGTAAATTCGATGCTAATTCCGAATTAGGAATCTTTATGGGGTATGATAATCAATCCAAAGCTTATAGAATTCATGACCCTAAATCTAAGAAAATTGTTATAGCAAGAGATGTGAATTTTATGAAAGAGAGTGCATTCGAAAAACAGTATGAAGAGATCCTTGAAAACGAAAATGAAGAAGATGAAAGAATAAATGTAGATCTAAGTGTACAAATTCAAACTGAAAAGAAAGCAAAGGAGGACAAACAAAACAAAAACGCTATAAGAAAGGAATCTAGAACAAGAGAGTCATTGGAAAATATACATGATAATTTGGAGATTGATAGAACAGACAGATTATCAAGAAAAAGCCATTCAACTGTACTATGGGAAAAACTATTTGAAAAAGTGGTAGAACCTGCTAAAAGAGGAAGAGGGAGACCGAGACTGATACGTACAGGTCTGATAGGAAGACCTAGAAAGGAATATCGGTATCAACAGAATGATGAACAAGTGACAGAAGGTGAAACAGACGATGAAGAATCGGAAGTACAAATGTCAGCAGGCATGGTAACAGTTGATCCAGTTGATCCAATGACATGGCAAGAAGCTGAAAGAACAAGTGATTCTACAAATTGGAAAAATGCATTAGAAGATGAATATCTAGCCCAAATAAAAAATGAGACGTGGGATATAGTGCCACGACCACATGATCGAAAAGTGATTGGCAATAGACTGGTATTTAAAAGTAAACTAACAGGAAAGAAAGTCCGTCTAGTTGCTAAAGGTTGTTCTCAACGGCCAGGGGAGGATTTCCATGAGACATCATCTCCGGTGGTTCGATCATCGTCAATAAGATTGATAGCAGCGCTATCATCAGAGCTAGGACTAGAGATCCATCAAATGGACGTGGTAACTGCTTATTTGAATGGTACATTAGATGAAGAAGTGTATATGGAGATACCAGATAACATGGATAATGTACTGGATAAAATAATTACTAAGAAGCAGATTGGTGCACGCCGACAAGTTGTTCAAGATGAGAAAATTATCAAAACAGCTAAGTTATGGATGAAAAAGATGCATGAATGTAAAGATGCAGTATGTTTATTAAGGAAATCATTATATGGTTTACGTCAGTCAGGTTTGCAATGGCATAAAAAGTTAGTTAGTAGCTTAAAGTTGATAGGTCTTGAGCCGATGCCTCAAGATCCTTGTGTATTTGTGTCACAAAATAAACATAGCATAATGTTAATTGCTATATATGTAGATGACATAATTTTAGCTACAAATGATCCTGCATGGTTGAAAGATGTGAAAAAAGGATTGATGAATGAGTTTGATATGAAAGACTTAGGAGAAATTAGTACTTGTTTAGGTATTGAGTTTAAAGTAGATGATGAAAACAGAGTCTATTTAAATCAAAGAATGTATGTTGAAAAGTTGTTGGAGCGATATGGTATGAGTGAGTGTAAGCCCATTAAAACTCCAATGGATGGTCTGGTCAAACTAGAAAAGCCTGAAGAGATTAAGACAGATGTTATGAGGAAGTTGCCTTATCAAAATTTAATTGGTGCATTAATGTATTTATCAGTGTCCACACGGCCTGATATTACTTATGCTGTGAACTATCTTAGTCAATTTAATACTAATTTTGATGTTCAACATTGGCAGGCGGCTAAGCGCGTGTTGAGATATTTAAAAGGTACATCTAATTATGGTTTAATGTATGAGAGGACTGGTTTACCATTGTTTGGTGTGGTTGATGCTGACTGGGGAACAAATGCAATTGACCGTAGGTCCTACTCTGGGTATGCATTTATTTTGGCCGGTGCTCCAGTAAGCTGGGAGGCACGTAAGCAGAGAACTGTGGCGCTCTCAAGCACTGAAGCCGAATATATGGCTATTTCTGAAGCTGCTAAGGAAGCAATGTATTTGCAGGATATGTTGAGAAATGTGAGAATGGAATGCGAGGTTGTAACATTGTTCAATGATAATCAAGGCGCTTTAAAACTTGCTCAGACAAGAAATTATCATTCGAGAACAAAACATGTGGACGTTAGACACCACTTTATTCGTGATTTGTGCGAAAAGGGTGTTATTGATCTGAAATATTTGTGTACAGAGAGAATGCCAGCAGATGTTTTAACCAAAGGTTTGAGTGCAACAAAACATTATGAATGCTTAGGTAATTTAGGAATGATAGACAAATCAGATTAGCTCACAACTTCGAGGGGAGGTATTAAGATATACGAAGATTTGTAAGCTAATGCAGCGCTCACACAGCATTGTATCGGTGTATGCCTGTTTGGGTTGGCATATGTGTAAAGTCTGTCGCAAGAATGACCGTTGTCGTGTTAGCTGTCTAAAAACTGCTCTGTACAATTCTATTATATTAAACGTGTTATAGTGCTTAAACCTCTTGTAATTATTCATGTCCTAACAGTAAAACTATAAGCGAAGGGAAATTCAATTAAACACAACTCTTCAATTAAACACTCATGTTTAGATTAAACGTTCCTTCAAATTAAAAACTGTTTATTCCAGACGAAACTACATATTTTAAAACGACGCCCATTAATTTTGACATTCACAAAGTTCAAAGTAATCGTGGCAATATCACGAAATATCACAAACAAACCTTGATATGTTTTACGGGAAAACTGTGTTTTGCTATTCAGTTGTATACACAAAGAAATATCGAATAGTACCTATGCGATGTAAGTATACAGACGCGCGTGTAAACACAGATACACGTTACCTTTGAGTATGAATCAGACGAACTTAACATTGTTACTTTCATTTGTTTTTTCATCTCCGTCTTTTCTTTTCTGATTAATTTCGCTGCGGGATCCAAGACAATTTAATTTTATTATTTAGGATTTCGTCGAGCAGCCAGCTTCATTGCTTCGGCACTTTTTTGGTCGTCACCTCTGTTGATTCTCAGGAATTGCTGTTGTTTGAAAATAGCGTGGAAGATGGAAGGTATTGCATTTAGCCCATTTGGAAAGAAACTTTTCAGTTGACGAAATAATATTAAGTAAAGCACAGAAAATGGCTGAATTAAATTTAAAACACAAGTAAGCTTCTTTGTTCAATATTATTTATTAATTACTAACGGCCCGTCCCGGCTTCGCACGGGTAGAAGGCCCGGTCCCGATGGTTACAAACACAATAAAAAAAGAATTAGCCGAATCGGTCCAGCCGTTTTCAAGTTATGGACTTAGCAACACATTTAGCGATCCATTTTTATAGTATAGAAGAAGATATAGATTTAATAAAGAAGTATGGCAGTAGATATGGTGCTCTTTAAAACCAAACAAAGTGACATTTCTATTAAAAAAAATGTAAACAAACAACGGGCAGCCTAAACCTCTGAATCTCGGCGCATGCTAGAATGTTCACACGGCTACACATCAAAGCTATGCAAAACCAGATAACCTTAGCCTCGCTATTTTAGAGAATAAGTTACTTCTAGGCAAGCGTGATTCACCGTCGACTACATCTTCGCTTACCATCATGCGATATATTGGTCATACTAACCTATCGTTAAAAAAAAACTGGCTAAGTGCAAATCGCCAGCAATTGTACCATCTCATGCTTGCAGAGATGGAAAACATAATACTGAGAACAATCAGCAATATCCCATGGTATATCACCAATCAAGAAATTCATGAACATCTGAATATGCCCACAATAATGGACGAAATCCAAAATGTCACCAAGACATACCGGGAGAAGCTAACGAAACACCCCAACATATTGGCAATACAGCTTACGATACGTAGCTACACAAAGCGCCTCAAACGGAAGGACATCATATAAAATACATGCAATGACGATGAGAAGACGTCCTCGCTGGGGGACGCACTCTTACCGCCACAATGCTCTCACCAAATTTACTTATAGTGTTGGCACAGATCGCAAAAAAAAAAGTGCGAATCGGACTCGCTCATAAAGAGGCTGGGACATACGGACGGTCAGACAGACAGACATGACGAATCTATTAAGGGTTCCGTTTTTTACCATTTAGCTACATTATGACATCGCTGAAATAGCGCTCTACATTTTATTGCTACTGCAAGGTCAAACCATACTAGTATACCTAATAGCTACTATGTGGATCGTAAATAAAGCCAGTTGGTTCGAGAAGCTGGTTCCTGGCGCGTTTGCTCGCTAGAAGCTCTTGAGGGTGTCGAGATAACAATAGGTGGCCTTTCACACTTCTAAATAAAATAATATAAAGAAATGTCCGACTGACCGTGCTAAGTAGTTTTTATTTACTTTTCTTTTACAAGTGTGTTGAAAAGCTTCGTTTGATACGGGTTAACGTTTCTCATTTTTGTACAATTGTATAAAAAACTATTGTTTTACAGATTCAGAATAACCAGTGTAAATAAAATATTTGTTTTTGTTTTGCTGTTTAATAAATGTCTTTCAAACGTGATTGTGTAGTGTTGATATAATTCCTCTTTGGTACAGTTGTAATAAGGGTGACTGCTGAGTAAGATCCTAGATTTGATTCCCAGTTCGAGCGCAGTGTTATTTCGAATTTCTGTTTTTGAATTTCTCAGAACTATCATAATAGAAATCACTATTATCATATGAAAATAACTACAACAAGATAAAAAAATAATTTTAACAAAGTATTTTGTTGCTAAACGTTATTTTCAAGTGGCAGTTGATAGATTGGTGCATTCGACGGCACGGTAAGCGCAGTGGCTGAGTGATTGGACTGCTGCGTAGCGGGTCGCGAGTTCGCTTCCCGCACTGAACAAATATTTCTATGACCTAAAAGCTGTTGTTTCTGGTCTAGGTTTTTGTGTAAGTCAGTTGCTTTGTTTGTAAACGCACAACATAGGAGAAATTCCTAGTGTGGACAAGGTTTTATTAAATTAAAAACAAAAAAAAATCGGTTGTTTCCTGAAAAGTTGGGTCAGAAAGTACTTATTCTTGCTCACGTCTGTATTTATTTATTGCCATACATTTGTTTTTCGAAAATAAACTCCGAAGGATACCACAACTAGGTCAGGCGGTCAGTACTGAGTTACTGACTGATGTCGGCACATTATCACCTCGGTAAAACAGACCCGATTCAATCTAACTGAGTGTTTCGGATAAAAGCAACTATCATATTGAAAAAAAAACAACAACTTTGTATACTAAACTAGCTTTCTTCCCTGACTTTCCTCGCGTGTATCTCTAAGAGTCATATTTGATGACTATTTTGTGTAGCTTTTTTTAAATCTTGTTAAAATCATCAATGAGTCCGGACCCAGGGCAGAGCGGGAGGAACTGTCAGCCTTGTACAGACGAAAATCCATGATTTCCTTCAATAGCCCTTAATGTTCCGGGGTTACGGTAATGAAATAAGACCCGCGACCCTCGCAGGCTTTGGCCTCCAGGGGGGCCCCATCATTATGCTGACACTCTTTGAGGCGCGCGTGGAACATAAAGCGTAGTCGACTCGCGCACGGTCTATGGTCGGACAGCGAGTCGCCCATTACTCGCCACCCGCATGCCCACGGTGACCGGAGATTGTCTGCCGACGTCGGTCGCCGTGAGCGTCTACCACTATGGCAGGGGTGGAGGGCGGACGCTGTCCTCTCTGTTGCGACCGCTTCCCACTCCATCTCGCCCCGCAGCATGGCCTCTGGTAGAGGCCGGGTCCGGGCCCGGTGCTGGGCGCGAGAGGTCTCCGCCTGTCACCGCTGTGAGGACATGGCGGTGGCGGTTTTCTGCCCAAGCGGCAACTAGTCCTGCGTGAAACCCTAATGAATAAATCTCTGGAATAATCCCTTGGGGAAATAACACAAGTCTTACTATCAAAAGAACTTAGAAACCTAATCCATCAATCTTTAATTTTCTTTTTCCCAGTCCCAATTGAAATTAAATTAAATACGAAACAGTTTTCAAACTAATTGAAAACTCAATTAGATTCGATTTCGTTCCTGCTAAGCTAAATTTATATTGAACGATGCTCAACAATCCGAAAACTCTTGGAAACGAAAACTATTTATACCGAATCACTTCCTACTTTTCCTATTTGAACGGTGTTTCAAATTACACTGCTGTATTTGAAAGGGAACTCCCGGAAAATCTTTATTGAGACTGTAAACTGATGCTATTGAGATCATCAGTTTAGGGTTTCTGAAATATATTTTAAAATATCCTTGACTATGAATACCAGCAGGTAAAATTGTTTTTTGTTTTTTTAAACATTGCCCCTTTCTAGAAATTTCTCCCATATCGTGTTTGTATTATTTAACGATAAAGACTTTTCTGCAAAATCCTTCGTATTCTAATAGGGAACGTGTTTCGCAGTAGGATTGATGCTATAAAGGATATCAATTTTCAGAGACGTACGCAATCTCCTTATGTTCAAGATTTATGTAGGTCGAAAATGATGTGATGTAATAAAAGGGAGGCAAAACAGATTCGACGCTGTGCCTGCACGCATATTACAGTACACCAACCCAAAATCTAACAATGTTTACTACACGACAAGATGACACATTTTTTTCACGCATGACGCGACGCAGAGCGGCGCCGAGAGCGCTTAGTAACGACTAAAAATGTAGCTTTATTTAAAACACGAAAATATTGACATTTTGATGTAGCTTCAGTCGCGTCGCACCATGTCTTGTTTTATACTGACCCTTACGGGTTACGGTAAAAGTCCGGCTCCCTTGCTAAACTTTTAAAGACAATATGCTCAGTATTTTAGATTCCTATTTTTTTTTTTAATAAGGCTATTAATTCATGAGGAAAAGCACAAATCAATTAATCGAGTGTCCTTTTCTTGGAGTATAGAATCGGAAGCCTCCTAAAACTTTGAACCTTTGCGAGAGGACCAGATACACCTTTTCTTTCTTTTAATTGGGGATCATTTGTCTTTTTCTTCTGTTGTTTTTCATCTACCTTTTTGCATTCGATAATTTGCCACTGGGCCAAGAGTGTCTTGGGTAGCTCGCCGTCCGCACATAATTCCAGATATAAGATTAAAAACAGAAATAAATGTTGCTAACCAGCAAAAGTACTAGGCGGTGGTAAGTAAAGTGCTAGGGTGGTAAGTGTCAAATAGTAATACTAGGCTGAGTTGATCAATCGTCAATTTTAGCAGACTTTAAGGAGATAATGGTTAACTCAAAATTGGGAACCACTGCATGATGGTTTCACCTCAAAGGCAGCTTTGCAATGTGCCTGTGAAACACATTTACGAAGCAAGTCTTATCGGTCATCAGCTTTTGAAGTACCCCAGAGGTCAATACTCTCATAATTACGTTATATTTTTATCGAAAACCTATAATGATTTATGGTGTTGTTATTGAGTATAAATGATACAAAAGGACAAAAGTTGTTATTGGTAATAAATCTTTGACAGAAAAAGTCTTTGTCCAGCGACACGCTTTTATGAAAAATTAGGGATGCCACATAAATAAATTAATAAGAAATTGTATTTTATAGAGCACCATACTGCGACGTCAGCGGCGCTTGAATGTTCGACCCAAAATAAATTATGTATTTAATATCCAAGACCTGATTCCGCGCGGGCATGCGGGCGGCGAGTAAAGGGCAACTCGCTGTCCGACCATGAACCATGCCCGGGTCGACGGCACGTCCTGATCCACCCGCGCCTCAAAGAGCGTCAGCATAATGCCGAGGCCCCCTCTCAGAGGGCTAAAGCCTGCCGGGGTCGCGGGACATATACCATCACCGTGATCACGGAACATAAAGGGCTATTGAAGGACACCATCATCTGATCTGATGTCACCGATATAGCCCACATTAGCAAGTTTAAGTGGCAATGGGCAGGCCATATTGCTCGCAGAGCGGATGACCGATGGGGTCGAAAAGTGTGAGTGGAGACCACGGACTAGCAAGCGCAGCGTAGAACGTCCACCAACAAGGTGGACAGATGACCTTATGAAGGTCGCCGGTAGACGCCGGATGCAGGTCGCTTCCAAGCGGTACATGTGGAGATCAAAAGGGGAGGCCTATGTTCAGCAGTGGACGTCCTATGGCTGAGATGATGATGATGATCATCTGATGATTTTACCACGATAAAAAGAAGAGCTGATTCCGAACAAATCAGCGAGTATTGCTAAACCGTTTACCGGCTAAAATACAATTCAAAACTATGCGGTATTCGCTGCCGCTGAGGGTGAGATTATACCGCACGAGTTTCGCTCAGATATTTAGTATCAAGTTCTACAGCTAGAGCGCCCTGCTGTGGATGA